>OX463822.1:3869715-6369715 GCA_949825045.1 Argyresthia goedartella
TGTTTTCACAGATTCATCGACACTACATACTACCAGTACTCAGACAGAAGATGGACCGGAAAAACAACAGCAGCAAGTAACCGATAAAATGCTATCAATTCAAAATCCGAGCAAACCAAATAATGAAAATCTAATTAAAGAAACTACGAGACAAGAAAACAGAACTAAGCGTATATATATATTTGGTGGCGCAAACTGTGCCGGACTATCACACCAACTCCAGGAGTCACGCAGTGATACACGCACCGGGAAGAATAAATATGAAATCACGTCGTATGTCACATCGGGAGGCACCGCAGAAGAAATTGGAAAGGCGACGAAACTCTATTCCTATGAAAAGAACGACAAAATTATTCTTTCATTCGGGCAACATGATAGTTACCCTACGAAAATGATTCTAGAAATTGGGTACATTTTAAATAAGCTTAAAGACTTTGAAGTGTTACTGCTAAGTGCAAGAAACAGTCAATATCTAAATGATAGTAAAATAAGTGATACATTGAAATTAATTTGTAACAACAGACCTGGATGTACTTTCATTGATCTCAATTGTAAATCATATTATGGAGGCCAATGGAAATCTGCTTTCTCCACCATCAACGAATGTGTGGATCAACTAGATTATGACAGGGAATATCTCACATATAATAAAAATAATAAAAATCTTAAAAACCATAAAGTCAACAAACAAATAACTCCTAAACAAAAACAAAACCACATAAAGAAAGGAACTATACCATATTATTTCCGGAAAGTCAACACAAATAAAATAGACGAAACAAAAAAAACACCCAAAACCACACGTATTCAAAACTGTTCACAAAAGGGTACCATACCGTATTACTTTCGAACCGTAGCCAAAAAACAAACAAGCACAACCAATGAGTCAAACAAAAGCATCAGAGTGACCCATACTTCACCATGTAACCAGCTTTTTCGAGACCAATAATAGCTCAAAACTGATAATCCTGCACCAAAATATTCAAAGTGTACTCCCAAAAAGGGAATTAATCGATATGACTATGGCGGAATTGACAGAATCGGGTAATGAACCAGACGTAATCTGTCTAACGGAGACATTTGTAAAATCAGGTGATGAAATAAATATAAGACTAGCAGGTTATGACCTAGCTACCAACTTTTCTCGAAATAAGAAAAGAGGCGGGTCTTGCATTTTAGTGAAAAACAGTACTGCATATAAACGTTTAAAAATGGTTGACGAACTGGCTGTGTCTAGTGTATTTGAATGCTGTGGTATTGAGCTAACAGATCATAACATTATATTAGTATGCATATATAGGATTACGGAGGTAAAAAAATTTCTAGATCGCTTGGAATTATTACTCTTTTCCATAAAAAGGAAAATGAAAACAAAACAAATTGTTATAGCTGGTGACATAAACATTAATACATTAAAACCTGACATTAATACCAGACATTTAACAGATATTATTAATAATTATAAATTGACATTTCATATTGACGAGCCCACCAGACAAGCATCTTGCATTGACCACTTAATCAGTAGTATCAGTCATGCTGTAGGATCAGTGATCCCGTTGGGATTATCTGACCATGAAACAGCACAATTGCTCTTGATCCCCGTAAAAAATAAAAAAGCTATGCCTAAGGCTACATACATTCATAAAAGAGACTATGGTGGTGATAACATTAGGAAGTTTCGTGAATGTCTCCAATGCTTATCGTTCGCAGAAGTTTACGAAGAATCTGACCTCAATAAGGCATTTGAAAAATTTTATGAATTATACTGTTTGTTTTATAATCTTTGTTTCCCAACAATTATCGTAAAAAGGAACATGGAGGTCAAACCAAAATGGATTTCTAAAGGACTAAGAATCAGCTGTAAAACAAAAAGATCTCTAAGATATAATTTTTAAAAACAAAAAACACAATACAACAAAAGCAGATATGAAAAATTCTCAAAAATATTAAAAAAATGTATCGTATAATCACAGACACAAGCAAATAATAAATATGTACAAACTAGTAAAAATAAATGTAAGGCATCGTGGAATGTAGTAAAAAATGAATCAGGAAATCAACAAGCATCACATTTCATACATCAAATTAGTCATGAGGGTACTATAGTTCAGGAAGCAACTGGAATAGCTCAAACATTCAATGAATACTTTATAAAAATCTCTAATAAGGTTAACCATGACTTGGCTCTCACCGGCGGAAGTCATCGGATAAGTGAGAGTATTTTTCTTAAGCCTTATGATAGTAACGTTGTGTCAAAACTAATAATGTCGTTAAATAACACCAATGCAGAAGGTTTTGATGGTATATCTACCAAAATAATTAAGGCATGTTGCTTGGAGATATCGCCTGTATTAAACTATTTGATAAACCTGTCTCTAGAAACAGGAAATTTTCCTAACAAACTGAAAATATCTTTCGTAAAGCCGTTGTACAAAAAGGGTGAGAGATCAGAAATAGGAAATTATCGTCCAATCACACTCACGCCTGTGTTGTCAAAGGTTTTTGAAAAAGCGATGCATGTAAGATTAAATGATTTTTTCACAAAATATAATGTATTAAAATCAGAGCAGCATGGCTTTCAGAAAAATAAATCGACCACCTTGGCAACTTTCAAACTAGTAGACCAAATTGTTCACAATATAGACGTCAAAAACTATAGTACAGTGCTATTTTTTGATATGTCCAAAGCATTCGATTTTGTTGCACATGAGTTATTGCTATCGAAACTCGAGGCTAATGGTATAAGAGGCTTAGCACGAAACTGGCTACAGACTTACTTGGACGATAGGGTGCAGAGTGTAGAAATAAGTCGTCTTAATGATAGCCATGTCGTTAAATGCTATAAATCCGAGCTAGAATGTAATAAATTTGGCGTTCCTCAGGGCAGTGTACTCGGGCCTCTTCTTTTCTTAATTTATATAAATGACCTGCCGGAAGTCACTAATCAAAGCTGCATTTTATTCGCTGATGATATATCAATAAATGTAACTCGCGTGATTACTGATGACATTTCACTTCATGAATTTGACATTAATACAACTATTACCTCTATAATTAATTGGTTAAATAGTAATAATCTGCAAGTAAATTTAAATAAAACAATGTATATAAATTTTAATAACTTTGACAAATATAACAGGAACATGACATTAAATATAAATTATAACGGACAAATTCTAGAGGAGGCTAATAGTGTGACATTTTTAGGTATAGTAATTGATCGACATTTGAATTGGAAAGATCAAATTAATAAAATATGTAATAAGATAAACAGATTTATTTTTGTGCTAAGACGTTTGCACAAAACAGCCGAGAAAAAAACCGCACTGCTTGCCTATCATGGGTATGTAGAATCCGTCATAAGATATGGTCTGATAATTTGGGGTAACGGAACTGAAATTAACAGAGTATTTATTGCCCAAAAAAAATATTTGCGTGCTATTTGTGGTATGGCACCATATGAGTCCTGCAAACAAACATTTAAAAAATTAAACATCTTACCGGTACCCTGTCTTTATATACTTGAAATCGGTAAATTCGTTAAGTCAAATCCTGAACTTTTCGTAAAAGCTCATGATTATTTCTCGAGGAACTCTAGAAACCCGAACAGGCTTGTATTTAATCACACACCAAGAACAACACTGTATTTAAAAAATTGCTCAGCAATGTGTGTGATTGTGTATAACAAAATACCAGATGACATAAAAACGTTGCCACTCAACACTTTTAAACGCAGATTATTCTATTGGCTTCTGCAAAACTGTTTTTACTCTGTGGACGAATTTCTGAACTTCAAACGTAGGTGAAACTGGTCTTGGCTTTTGTTGTTTTGTTTGTGTTTTTAATTTATACAATTTATGTGATTTAATGAGAATAGACTAAAACTAGATCTCAAACATTTGCATGCTACAATTTAATAGCTGATTAAGGCGTTCAACTTTCATGTTATTTAAGAGCTCTTTTACCCTTATCTTTGCAAATAAATTTCTTATTTCTTATTTCTTATTTCATTCATTTCATCGGATTTAGCGAAGTTTTCAGGGATATCTATGGATTTCTTAACGTTATGTATTGCAGTTTCTCTTAGATTTTTCCACAACAGTTTAGGTTTATTTATGTTTTTGTTAATGTGGTGTTCAAAATAAGCTTTTTTTTCTGCGTACAAACTGGCATTCGCAAAATGCTTCAAAGATTTGTACTCTTGGCGATGAGCAGGCAATTTTGACACTTTGTAGGTCTTGTGAGCATTATCCCGGAGGTGCATTATGTGCCGTAAATTACTTGTCAGCCAAGGCATAGTTTTCTCTTTAATGGTGGTAATTTTTATGGGTGCATGTTTATTAAATAATTCCAGGACTGTTACTTCGAACGCTCTAAGTATGTCATCAACTTTTTCGTGCTCCAGAGCAGAATCCCAGTTAATTTTATGCAGGTCAATGTCAAACGACTGCAGGTTCATATTTTTGATCGGCCTGTACAGAACTTTACGTGGTATATATTTCTCCCTTTTAACCTTTATTGTAACAGTTACAAACGCGTGTGCACCGAGGTCAGGAATTTGATCCACACAGACTTAAGTTACACCGGCATTAGTGCAGAAAAGGTCTATAAGCTTTGCGCTGGTATCGGTGAAATGTGTTGGCTCGGCTACATAATTTGTTAACTTAGTATAGTCAAGGAATTGCTGCCACTTATGTGTCATAGCATTCCCCGGACCATGCAAATCAATATTAAAGTCACCAGTTAATACAATGCGGTCGAACTTTGAAAACGTAGATATTGAGTCAGTCAGTGCGTCCAAAAAGTCATCCACAGCCATCCACTGAGGACGATAGGCAGTTCCGACTATGATTTTTATTGATTTAATATTCAAAGAAAGCCACATTTGCTCGACTTTGAACTCAGATAGCGGATGAGGGTAGATTTTTGCTTTCATACCTAACTTAATGTAAAAAGCAATACCTCCACTTCGCGCGCGTCTAACCTCCATTGAGCGAGCTACATGGCGCAGTCTGTATCCGGGCACAGTCGGCGCGCGCCCCACCTCCCCGTCCCTGAGCCAAGTTTCGTCAATAGCTACAATATCGGGCGATCTTTGCAACATAGCTACCGTGAACTCATCATGCCCAGTATTCAGCGAGCCCGCGTTCCAGAGTGAAATTTTAATTAGTTTATTGCTAAGCTCTGTTGTAAATAGCAGTATGGATATAATGTGAGTCGGTATAAGTCGTCGGAAGAAAGGATTTAATACGTACAATAGTAAAACGGTAGTGCGTAAGCAAAGGAATGCGGCGAGAATAGTGAATGAAGTGTATCGGTTCGCTCCCAGAAACCAGTTTCATGCGAGTAATCACCTCATTCGCCGCCGCGTACACACACAGCAGTACGTCTACGGCTCGAAATAAGTAAAATACGGTGATAGCAAACCAAATAGACATATTCGTGTAAAAAATTATATAACTTGAGGTTGAATCGAATCCGTGAGTGTTTACAAAATGACATACTATAAAAACACATAAGAAGACAGTGGATACAATGATATGAGTGCAAATTAAAATAAAACAAAGTGAGCAAGGATGTAAGTATCGCAATATTACTTGCTCATTAGGCGTTGATAGGACTTGAGTAACTGCCAAAAACACGGTCAAGATCAGCTTGTACTATACAAGGGGTTGTTTTTAGTCCGTATAGCACACGAGCTGGTGCCCGTTCAATATGTGGGGACCCGGACATAGCAGGGAGGTCTGACTTCTGGGCATGGGTAATTCCATTGTTTTCCCCTCCAACAAAAAAAAAAGTTATATCTGTTACACGCACGCCATAAGTAACTATTAATGATTAAACGAACTTACCTGTACGTGAAGTTCTATCATAATTATACGAAGGCTCCGTCTGAAGAAATGAGTAACCTAAAATAGTCCTTATTACTGTGTAGTAGCGCATCCAGCTGTCACACTCAACACTGTATTTGAGGGTATTAGTATATATTTTTTTTCTTTTTCCCTCCGGATTCTCCACCCGTCGTTCGTCATTTATTTTGGAGTCTTCACTTAGCCCCTGCTTGGCTTCAGCTCCACTCTATGCTATGATATTTCCAATGAAGCTTGGGGCCGGGAAGGGCGGGATGTGGTTACTCATTTCTTCAGACGGAGCCTTCGTATAATTATGATAGAACTTCACGTACAGGTAAGTTCGTTTAATCATTAATTATACTCATGCTCCGTCTTCGAAATGAGTAACCTAAAATAGTCCTTATTACTGTGTAGACTTTGAGAGTATGTGTACTTACTATGTGAACAGGAAATATCAAAGGCATAGGTGTGATAATCAATCATTTTGTTTTTAATTCAACATGAAGTAATAACAAATTAATTATTGCTTACTGCAACAGATAATATAACATAATGTACTTATAAGATATTATAAACTAATTTATTACAATTTACGTAATTTACTCTATAATCAGTCTGGCTAAGGATTGGTTATTGTTATCGACAATGGTTCTATCGTAGAACCTAGCAAAAGTCGTAGACGTGCCGCTCCAGCCCGCGGTCTTACGGATCGTGTCTACGTTCAGGCCGAGGTGGCGCGCGCGCGACGTGCTAGCGTGCCGCGTGCTGTGCGCGCTGAATCTAGACACGTTGATACCACACTCATCAAGGGTGCACTTGATCCACCTGCTTATGGTTTGGCTACCGACACTGGCATGAGGTTTTCTGTGACTTATGAAAAGAATCTGATTGTCACCCCGAATATTTTTGGTTCTATCTAGATAGCAAGTGAGCGTAAGTGCTGGGCATATTTCTGGTTTTTGTGTAAAGAATGGTAAATATAATATTGGTTGTTTTTGCCTCAGCCGGGATGTCTTGATAAGATCGGTTATTTTGATTTCTATTTGTGAATCAGAGACTGTAATATTTTGTATATTAATTTTAGACAATGTTTGTACTCGGTGTGCAGTCGTAAGTGCTAGAAGCATTGCGCATTTCTATGAAAGATGCTCGAGCGAAGCTTCCTCGTTTGGATACCATGTTGCAAGAATATCAAGTACGGTGGACGTGTCCCAGATGACATCGTACTTAGGTAAGGGAGGTCTAAGGCGGGAGGCCCCCTTAAAAAATCTTTTGATTGCATCGTCGTTAGAGATATGCGATCCAATCAGCATTGATAATGCAGCCCTGTAGCTATTTAACGAGCCGTACTGGCTTCCTGAATTGTATAAGTGTGTGAGGAACGATAATACCGCGGGGATGGAGACTTCGAACGGGTCGATGGATTTATCTATAGCGTAAGCAAACCAGCGTTTCAGGCAGACTTCATACTGCTTCATAGTGTTATCGGTGAGTGAAGCGATCATGATATCTAAGGCGTCTGCCGGTGTAAGGTTTGATTGAATATCGCTCTGACTGGAATGTGAAATAATGATATTGTCAGAAGGACTGAATGAAATTGTATCGCTAATGAGTAAGCGTCTAAATAGGGGATACCACGGCTGAGTTTCCCACTTGGGGACGACTATAAATATAAAGCAACAGGTGTACTGTTGCTTTATCTGATATTATTTTACGCATGGTTTTTAGTAAAACCGAGAATGGCGGAAACGAGTAAAAGAAGAATTCTGACCAACAAAGAGTAAATGCGTTTATTGCAATTGCATCTGGGTCTCTGTGCCATGCTACATATTTGTCACATTTTTTATTTATTCGACTAGCAAACAAATCTATATCAGGGGTTCCAAATTGCTGGCATATTAATTGGAATGCGGAGTCGTTCAGTTCCCACTCTGTATCTGGATGTATACTTCTTGATGCTGTATCTGCAGTTTTGTTGTCTTCAGATCGAATAAAAGACGCGTAGATAAGAATTTTACGTGCTTCGTACCACTGCCAGATATATTTAGTAATTTTAGTTAGGTGTGGAAACTGAACGCCTCCCATACGGTTTATGTAGGAGACTGCTGTTAAATTGTCTACTCTGAGTAAAATCTGGCAATTGTTGTAGCTAGTTGCAAAAATCTTTAGTGCTATAAATGCTGCAAGCAACTCTAAATAGTTAATGTGAATTTGTGCTCCTCGTTGGACCACTGGCCGCTGGCCGTTTCACCCCACAGGCCGCGCCCCACCCAGTCGTTGAGCTATCAGAAAATATTTCTAAGCAGTAATTATCTTCAGTAATTCTGTGAACTGAGTGGTCTACGGCGTTTAGCCACCAAAGAAAATCGTTACGGCATGAATCCGGTATGTTCATGATGACGTCATAATTATGACCGTTGTTTGCTAGATTCAGGTATTTACATCTTTCAGACTCTTTCGTATAAAGCCACCCGTATTCGACTGCTGGGCACACGGAGACCAGGGTTCTAACGAGTTGGGCGAATTCTCTTATGTTACATTGTTTAATGTTAATGAATTTTAAAAGATCTTTTTTGATGCGTTGTCTTTTTTCGTTTGGCAAAGCTAGTTGAAATTTCACTGAATCGATGGTAAAACCCAGAAAAGTACACTTGGTTGAAGGTGTTAGTTTGCTTTTCTCATCGTAGATTTTAAATCCGAGTGAAGATATTAGCTTTTTTGTGATTAAGACGTTGTCTTGGCATTCCTGATAGGACCTACCAATCAAGTGTATGTCATCTAAATATGTGGTAGACATGAAGCCCCCCGTCCGTAACAGTTTTATTACGGGCTTCATTATTTTAGTGCAAAAACGTACGGTGCGGTGCACAGACCAAACGGCAGGACATTAAATTCATATAATTTTCCTTCCCATAAAAATCGTAAGTATTTTTTGCTCTCCGGATGAATCTTTATGAAAAAATAGGCATTTTTTAGGTCGATTGTTGACATGTAGCAATTTTTTGATGTTAGTTTTAGAGCAGTTCTAAGGTCTTCAATTTTAAAATGATTGGTTTCAATGGATTTATTCAGTTCTTTTAAATTTAAAATAAACCGCCACTTGCCGTTTGATTTGGGTCGCATGAAAATGTTTGATATAAATTGGTCTTTGCATGGTATGCATGGCGATATCGCCCCTATTGTCTCTAAGTTATTTATAGATTTGAAAAATATATTTCTTTCGCTTTCTGAATATGTTCGAACAGGGGGATTATGCAGTTGAATGGCTGGTTTAGAAAATACTATTTTATAGCCTTCTATCCATGATAATATCTGAGGATCGTTCGTAATTGTAACCCATGCATTGTAGAAAAGGGCCAGCCTACCCCCGTATCTTACCGGGTCTAGTATCGCCTGCGCGCTTGCTTGTACGGCGGCGGCGGAGGCGGCCTCGACGAGTACCCGCGCCCGCTGCGCTGCGTCGGTGGCAGCGGCGGCGGCGGCGGCGGCAGTTCCCGAGTGCGCTGGCGCCATCGGCGCAGCGTATCCCCGATTCCTCGGTGTCATCAGGGGCGCCGGGGGCCGGCGATTGGCAGCTTGGCCTTTCCAGTTTTTTGCTGGTGTTGTGGTTTTGTTGTTGGTCTGTATTTTAAGATCCATGCCGGACTTGTAAACAGCCTTTGCAGTCTTCAAGGATTCTGACAACTGCTCGCCAAACAGAGATTTGTCTATTTTAGTGTTAAGAAGTGGGCCTTGCATCTCCTTCTTGAGTGAATAAACCGCTAGGTTTCGTCTTGATACGGACTCGTTGTTCTGAGCATCACATACGAGGCGGCCTGCGTCCATTATGAGTTTTAAAAGCGTGTTGTCTCTTTCTTTGCTGTCTAGTAAGCGGGTTGCAGCTTCTCCCAGGCAAGTGATAGCGGAGGCAAGACGTTTTTGGCGCGCCTCGATAAGTCTGTCACGCTTGATGACCGGCTCGGTCAGAGCGGCCTTGACCTCGGGGTTGAGGGTTGGGGCCCCGATGAGCATAGCATTTGCAGGGATAGGGTACTTACTGCAGAGGTCACTTCTTATATCTTTATTCAAGCCATTAGTCACTATATGTTCGTACCTGGTGGCTACCTCTGATCGAATGTCTTTGCCATATATAATGATGTTTGTTGGATCTTCAGCCAAGATCGAGCGCTTCACCATCCAGCAGCGGTGTGTGTCGGCGGCGGCGTCGCCGTTTGCGTAGGCGCTCGTTTCATTGACCCGAAAGTCCGGTGTTTGATGCCCGTTTGGTTGGCCCAGATTGCTGGTCGAAGGGCCAGGGCCAGGCTCATGATCTTCCATCGTAGTTCGGTCAAGGACGATAGAGTTAAGGTCGGAGATTACTTCCCTCGTCGGTCTGTCGTCTTCTCCAACTAAAAACGGTAAATGTAGCTGTATTATAGCTATACTAGTGCGCTGCAGCGAAGGGCCCCGTAGGCCAATCTCGTTGCTCGCAATGTGTTTACAGCGGAGGGCTCCGAAAGCCAACCTGGTTGTAAATAAGTACGCTCCGATCGCCCCGCAGGCGTCCTGGTGCGTAATATACATATGTATAGGTTAAAGTTACCTTGTTGTTTTTCTGGAGATCGCGAACCTTCTTCCGATGACGATGAAATGATCCTTTTACGTCTAGATTTACTTTTCTTCATCTTCTTTTTCAATTTTCTGAGCTTCCTAGCGATTTCATTTATGTTCTCACTACCTATTTTTCCGTTTCGGCATGACGAAATTTCAAAGAAATTTTTTTAAATTAAAGGAAGCTTGCTGAGTGATTGACACTGAAAACGTGAATGACGAACGACGGGTGGAGAATCCGGAGGGAAAAAGAAAAAAAATATATACTAATACCCTCAAATACAGTGTTGAGTGTGACAGCTGGATGCGCTACTACACAGTAATAAGGACTATTTTAGGTTACTCATTTCGAAGACGGAGCATGAGTATAATTCTGCCTGTAGTTGGTATTCGCTTTCGGTAAACAGATGGTAGCAGTAACTAACTTGATATGAATATACCAATATCAACTGATACTCGCTCACAGAATCAGTCCAATTCCCGTCGACTACGACCGACAACTCCACAAAGGCCAGATTGTAGGGATACATCCCGAAATTGCATTTCGGCGGTCGGCAGCGCAGCCAGCTTAGTTAAGCCACGGCCACCGCGCTCGTGACGTTCTGTTGATTACACATCTGCACGATCTCTGGTGGGCGAATATTTGATGAAACGTGTCCACACACCGACGACACCAGAAGAAGCTACGCTGAAAGCGCCTTACGAACAAAATTTAACTTGAGTACCTTCATATCCATATACCTTCACAGACCTTGCTGTTAATAATTTTGTAATTATTTATTCTTGATTATTAATTTAATTTTCAAAAGAGATCTAAAATTCAGTCTGTGGGTGTTTCTACGCCCTTCTTCTCCCACAGTAGTCCAATATAGAGAAGTGGCAAAAAATGACGATTGCTAAGTATATGTAAATATTTACAGTAATAAAGACATTCGGAATTTGAATTTGGAATATATAATTTCGTACTTGTTGAAGCCACGCGCGGAAGATTCGCCAATGTTAAGTCATCGGGAAAGGGTGAATTTTTCAAGTGGCCCTTCAGGGCCAAATCATAAGCTACATATCAAAAGGGAAATATTAAACTGCACATCAAACATAAGGGACTCAAAATATCCCTTATATTTGCTGCGGTAGCTTAGGTGAAGGGTAAAGGGGGTGAGCGAAGCGAAGCCCCCTTTATTCTTCGTGTTAGGTTCAACATGTAAGAACAACAACAAATACTTAAAACATAAACTTAAGCACTCATTAATTATTTAAAACATAAAAACTGTTTTTGTTGATCCTTTTTGCTGTGCAAATCAGTATTTTTGATATGTGATTAAATATTAGCCATATCAAAATATGCCCAAAGTACCCTTGAGTGACCCAAGTGACCGACTTAGATAGAAACCGAAACAGCGTCAGATTTAAAGTTAATAGATTCAGCAGATGTGTTATCAAATGCATGGCGGCTCCAGTACTAATTGCCCTTGCCTGTCCACCCGCCTTCGCTTCAAATGAAGCTGATCTCAATTCCATATAGGCTTTCGAAGTAAAATCGTGCGGAGCAACCAGTATTTTCGCGTGTATTTAGCTGAATACCTCAGGAGGTTTTTGAACCACGTAATTATATCCGTCAGTTTTGTCGGAAAGTCCGGAGAGTCGACTAAACGTTCTCAATAATGCAGTTGTAGAACGTGTAGGCTGGGATCGAATTATTGGAGACGGAAATTGGTTCCGTGCTGGCTTCTTGAATTTAAATCGATGCCTTCAGTACCAGACTGGTTCTGAATTAGATTAGATTTGGCATGAATACTGGGGAACATAAGTCGAGATTAAAAACACCAATTAAGACCGGTTCACACAAGCCAGTGATGACACAGTATCGCCACCGTGATAACTAGTAGAAAGCGTAGCTTAGTGGGGCGCGCAATGTGATTATAATTTAATAAATTTTTAGTTTTTGAATGGTGGTTGCTAACTTTCTGGGCAGGAACGGAAATTTCAAAACTATTTCGATAAATATGTCTTCTGACCGATTATCCACCCGTTTTCAGAAGGCGTCCCACCTCATCATCTATCTATCTACCCGTGGTACTACCGGTGGTAGTTCTGTACAATTTCTATTTATCAGATTAATAAATAGGCATATATATTTTAAGATATTTCAATAAAACACAATGACATTCATTTGACTTTCTAAGACATCTTCATAAGATGTATGGCTTTACCAGCTCGTCTAACCTACAAAAAAAAAACAATGTGAAGAATCTCCTGTAAAGTCTGTGATCTATGGATATTCAGCATATTATTTTGATATTTTATCGTTTCGTTTTTATTCGTTACGAGAACAACGGCAAATTTTGAAAAAGCAGATTCGAGAAATTTACCTAAAGTTACCAAAATTATGATTATGTCGAAGTTCATGTCAAATTCCAGCAACCACAACATTGCTGAATTCATAGGAGTCCAAGCCCTCATGTAAGTAAGATACTGATGCTGAGATCCTGGAGTCAAACAATTCTGATTTTCCAGCTTCTGACGGCGCGACTATGACCGTGTCGGCGACCGGCGAGCAGAGGGTCACCTTACCTAATGGACAGGTTGAGGTGTATTCTAAGGATCATAAGCATCGCGAGTTCCCCGAATTTCAAAAACAAAATATTTTTTAACTTTTCGACTCAGTGGGAGATTATTTTTTTTTTGATGTACTGCAAAATTGCGAAGGTTCTAAAATATATTGCCGTAACAAACGATTGAGTTTTCTTGATAATGTATAACGCGTTTGATATTTAAACTACAATATGCTCTGCTTCTCTACGATCCAAGGCATCATATACCATTTTCTCGTTATAGGTTTTGAATTTAAATACATGCCATAAGGTTCAAAATAGTGATGCCTCAAAACAACCTGGGGGTTTGAGAACTAAGCATATTGTAGAATTTAACTTGTTTGTTGTGGTAATAGGTACCTATGCAATTTTGTATATTGTCGTACAAATATTTTCTTGCATTATTAATAATACCCTATAATTTTTATTTTAAGTTGGCTGCAACCATTCCCTACTGCTTTTATTTTGGCTTGAGAAGCGGACCTATGATCACATGTATCACAATATACCCGAGGTACATCAAACCGGTGCGGTGCAGACCAGCGATTTATTGTGCCAGAACCCAGACTGCCTATATCAACAGCTCAATAAAAAAGAGATTTGGGGAGGGAAGCCGGCTGAATCAATAGTAACCGGTGCTCAAACACTGGGAATTGGGTGAAATAGTCTCAAAGAGGACCGATTATCCACCCGTGTTCAGAAGGCGTCCCACCTCATCATCTATCTACCCGTGGTACTACCGGTGGCAGTTCTGGTAGTATCAAATTCAATTTTGTGTATATTATTTCTAGTATATGTTTTGTATAAATTATATTAACCCACAAGCAATAATTACAATTTGATCCAAGTAGCCCAAACAAAACTGCGAATAATTCTAGAAATATTCTGCGTGTACTTGACGACCCGTTCTTCTCATCTGAACCTTCTAAGGTAACTCTAGGTGTACCACAAGGAAGCGTTCTAGGGCCGATGCTATTCCTGATCTATATTAACGACATTGTTGACTCGACATCAAACCCTATGATCCTATTTGCTGATGACAGTACCGTAGTTTATAAAAACGTAAGTAAAGACAATTTGACATTTGAAAATGAAATAAACAATTCACTTAATGACATCATAACATGGCTACAGCATAATAATTTAAAAATAAATTTAAAGAAAACATATATAATGAACTTTAAACAAATTAAGGAACGGATACCATTAACTATCAAACACGATGACAATATCATTGACGAAGTACCATCAACGAAATTTTTAGGATTACAAATCGACAATAAACTAAACTGGAAAGAGCAAATTGAAAATGTCAGCAAAAAACTAAACCGGTTTTCATATGCACTGTATATGCTCCGCAAAGTTGTGGATGTTACCGCAGTACTGACTGCTTATCACGGCTACGTAGTGTCTACACTCAGATACGGAATAATATTCTGGGGTAACGGAATAAATAGGGAAATTGCGTTCAAGTCTCAGAAAAAATGCATTAGAGCTATATTTTCGTTAAAAAGAACAGACAGCTGCAAACCATATTTTAAATGCCATAAACTTTTAACAATGCCTTCGTTATACAAATATGAAATAATAATGTTTATTAAAATAAACCCAACCCTATTCGAAAACCTGAAGAGTCGCCGCAACAACAAAAATATACGCGCTACCAGACACAAAACTGCACTATTCAGCAACAGTGTATTCGGTATGGCCTCGACAATATACATCTCAATTATGAATATAGATAACCCAAACAAGTTCAAGCTTAGATTAAAAGATTATTTGGCTGATAAAGCATACTACTCTGTAGGTGAATATTTAGCATAGTGTTGACATGTTATATCTACTAAACTATTGCCATTGACATCTTTTTTTAATTTTTTTAATCACCTTTTACTAAATACAATTTTACATATACTTATACTTACATATACTTGTACTTATATTTGACATTTTTTTTTTTTGACATCATTGTAATATTGTAATGGTTTAATGTATTGTTTGTTGCCTATTTTTTTAACTCTCCTGTTGTTTATTTGCTTATTTGTATTATTTGTACGCCTCGCGGCTGGACGTAAGGACAAAACATACTATGTAACATCTACTTTAAACTACGTACCACAATAAAATATCTGATTTCTGATTTCTCGCAGATCTTCTAGAATTGGTACGAATAACAAATCCGGGTTATCACTGCTGCTTGAGCACGATGGGACGAAACACTATTTGCTTCCCATTAGGAAAAACAGTTAGTTTTTTTTGATTATATCACAATAATAATCAATAATTTTATTTTAGTCAGGTTAGGACTGATGTGAGTGACGTTATGTTTATTGGACAGCACTTCGACAGTTGACTTCACTCATATACTTGGCACTCTTTGGTTGACTTGACTGCCACTTTTTTGTGATAGGCAAAGAAATTTATCCCATTAATCCTCTTGGTGACGTCATATTTACTTTTGCGAGTAAAATTTTAACTTGTTTTTTAAATGGACGCAATGAATAAAACCCAAATTATTTAAATTAGTTTCTTAAAATGGTCTATATTTAAATATATATATATCAGAAAAATGCATGGAAAATTAAGTTAAGCTCAAACCAAAAAGTGTAATGGTTGCTTTATAAAGTGTACCAAACAATCTGCCTGATTGTGGCCTAATGAAAGGGTTCGCTTTACTCAACCTAATTATTATTTCATACGTTATCTATGACAGCACTGTGACGTCACTGTCATTGACAGGTCTACATTCCCGTTATAGAGATCCTCTGTAATATAAATATTATAAAGCATAATTATCCCCTGATACCGCCACCGTTGGCGGTACTGAGTCAGAACTGTGTCATCACTTATCTTATAAGAGTGAATCAGCCTTTAGAGTTAGCGTAAGGTTCGGAGAGGACGAAAAAAATCCCCTCGTCTTAAATATGTTTGTGGCGGCGCTGTTTCAGATTCTCGCGACACAGGGTATCATAGTGTGGGACCAAAAGCAATGTATGTGCCTGTGTATCATTGTTTATGTATAATGTTGTAGAGCTACAAATGTCCCAGAATGAATTTTGCTGTGCGGTCCCTTTGATGCTAACAAAACTTTTAATGATTAGATGAAATTAGCCTCATATTCCTAATTTAATTAAATTAGGTGGAAGGAAAGAACAAGTCTATGTATAATATGAAGTTATTTATTTCGAGGTAGATAAATACAAACTGTGACACAAGTACTGTAAGGGGTGCGAGAAGGCTAGCGGGTCTCGCTAGCGAGTGCTCGCAGGCAGGCGAGAATGTGTTTACGCTCCACAACGTGATATACCTCGCGCCACGAGTTATGAGCGGTGGTCTTTAATGCGCAGTAGTCACTTTTCAATACCTGTACATATACGCAGTAATTCCCGCCAACGTCACCCATCTTGATTCTTGGCGCGAGGTATACCCTCCAATCGTCCCCTTCTATAAAAACTATTATTTCGGAACATTTTTAACAACTTATTATAAAACGTCTGCGAAATATATCTTGCCTGAAGTACTTTTACTTTTACAAAGTGGTTGGATATGACTTATAAGTTTCTGTTGACAAAGTTCCTATGTTAAAAATACAAATTTACAAGAACCACTGAGTTCCAAATATGAAATAGGTAAGGTATCACTCGTAATTAATACCGTGTGGAAAAACATGTGAAATAAAATAAGAACTTGAAATAACAAGAAATACATCATTACATTATACACTGAATATTTACTCATTTGTTGGAATGGATATTATCATCCTGGCCTTCGGCGGATACTCATTGCTACAAGTACACAAAATAAAACACATTGAAAATTAAAATATCGGCAAACACATCGTATATATGTTACGGCTAAAGCTAGGTGTAAAACTAAACTTGTGTTTAGCCGGCTAGTGTTAAGATTAATTTTAGTCGTCAAACCAATCATATCTTCGTAAATGAACAGCAGGTGCCAAGTTGACCTGATCGACATGCAAAGCAATCCAGATGCCGATTTCAAGTTAATATTAGTATACCACGATCACTAGACCAAATTTTTTCAAAATCGCTCTCTACGCACAGAAACGGAAGCAGAAGTATCTATCAAGTTCGCTTCTTGTATATATTTTTCATACTTGAAGCACCTTCAATCTTGCAATCATATAATGGACGGCAGTTTTCTAACAATTTTATAGGAGAATGCCCGCATCTGAGATGTCCATCGAAGCGAGAAGAAGAAGAAGAGAAAATAGAAGAGTTATGTTCCAAGTGGTCAGGATTTAAGATGGTACACGGCAAACCGAGACATTGCCAGTCTCAAGACCGTGTCGAATGCGCAAACCAAGATGTTCAAAACATTCTCAAGACGTGGATGAAAACGAGAACTGCTCAAACTTGTCTAAAGGTTTGAACTTTGTTCAACTGAAAAAAAATCAGCTTACCACGATAGTATAAAAAGAACTCCATACAAAGCTACGTTTGGAAGTGAAGTAAAAGTAGGTTTGAAATCATTCTTTGCCTTCTTAAGTAACGGCCCTGCTTATGACGGAAGAAGACTAGAAGTGATAAAAAACGGAACAAGGCCAAGAAGTGATAGAAAATACGGGAAAAGATAAACAAGTGATGGAAAACCGTGGAAATTTGATCAATAAAAATATCTGCAAGCTTTGCGAAGAACTTGGGATAATAGCCCAAAACATGACATGTGCTCTTTGTCCAAAGGAGGCAAATATCGTACATCGGAGAAAACAATCGTACGGAGGCAAAATTGAATTTAGAGATCCAAGCCAACCAAATTTAAAAAAAAAACTGCTGCAATGTTTCCAGAATGTGAACTAGGCAATACTGTGAAAGTAGAGATAACTGACGCAGACAGAGGACGAGGTGATTTCAGAAAAATTTTGCTTGCAGTTTATACAAAAACTTTGATGCTCTTTATAAACTGATAAAGAGCATCAAAGTTTATGTATACAAAGTTTATGTTTACCTAACTAGGTAACGAAAAGGACACGATTACTGAAGGTTTTTCTTTGTGGGCAAAATTTTGTTGATCTGGAAATTGTGGCATCACTGAAAATACATGTCCTATGCTAATGAGCAGTCAACATCAGACGCTACTGTAGGACCAAGTGTGGTACAAGTAAATTTCACTGCCGGCATTATTTAGGCAGTGAAATTTACTTGTACCACACCACTCTCTGTAATTCGAAATGCCATTCCAATCTAACTTTTTCCAACAAATACTTTAATTTTATTTTTCACAACTACATAATCGGGTTAAAATACAACGCGCATAAAGTTATGTACATGTTATGTTGATTATCTTAGATTAGTTTATTGGATCCTGTTAAACGATGTTGTTATTTCTTTAACAATTTGAACCACAGAGACCCATTTATGTTTTATTGTCCTACGTACGAGTTGTAAGAAACTGATTATCCATATTAAAGGTATAAGGGATAGAGTAGTTATTTAGTTTATTTTATTATACTGATAATACCTCGTTGCTGATTGTAATGTACATTTTTTTTGGTTTTTATGTTTAAGGCTAGACTTCAACTTAATAATCAAAAGAAATTAAAAGCCAGGTATTTCTTTTGACATCTAAAGAATATAACTATTCTATTAAGATGACAAAGCCAAAAACTGCTTGGAAAACATTAAGAGGTAGATTACTTTTAATAATTATTTTACGAAAGTTGTTGTTCATGTATTAATTTTATTCAGATGAGAAAGCCAAAGGCTCCTTTGAAAACGTTGTGACGTTGATAATTTTATAAGTCTGTATGATTGGTATATTCTGTAGTCGTAAATAATAAAATACCCCATAAAACTTCAACCAGCGCTTTGGAAGGTCAGCCGCCGTTGCGGCGACAACTTTTTCCACGTAATCGTGGGTGGTTGCCCACCTTCGGTCCTGTGCCGCTGGGTCTAATGGCTCAGGTCTGGCTTTCATTGGACACCTTTCATCTGCAGTCATCACATGTGGTTTTGGATCGGACATATCTTTACGCAACACCCGGCTGAGAGTTCGGCATTTGGGTGTCTGAAACCCAGTCAGGAAAGCTGCCAAAACAAGAATAATTTTGGTGGTCCATTCGGAGAAAGACCGCTAAATCATCAACCATTTATGATGAGGGAAACGAACCCGCGACCTTCGCGTTATTAGCACGAATTCGGGCTCCCGGAACCTATGATTCAACGAAAAGTTATGGTGATCCATTCGGGTAAAAACTGCCTAATCAACGAGCAATGCGAAAACATCTGATCCAAAAATCACAGGGTTCACAAATCTACGGCTCTTTACATGCTTTCCTTACATAAATATAGCATTTATATACATTGCTTCTGGCCCCATAATAGTATACCCTTTGTTGTGGGAACCAGAAACAGTGACGTCACACACATATAAACATCCAAGACCTGATTTTTTTTTTCATTTATCCCCAGCTGGGGATCGAACCCGGGACCTCTCGCATGGTAGGCACCACAGAGGTCGGCGTTAACATTTAGCCAAAGTCTGCTTCTGTACTTCCCAAACTTTAACCACGTCGGGTGGTCACCACTGTTACGGGTAGGTAGTTGGTGGGAAATAATAGAGTCTTTAGAATATGAAACTAGATAAGTACTAAGTAGATAAGTAAAAACTGTGACACGAGTACTTAGTATCGGATGCGAGAGACGACAATAAAGTCTCGCTAACGAGTGTTCCCACGCAGGCAACAATGTACTAACGCTGAACGACATGATACCCTACATATTCTAAAAACGTAACATCTAACTTGAATGCACCTGCCATACAATTTCGTTGTTGTTCGCACACGGTCCGATGTCAAACGTGTCGTCGATCCATCGAAATTGTATGGCGGTGATTCGCCTAGTATACGCGTATCAAACTCGAGTCGCCTCGTGTAAAGAGGGCCCAAGGCTTTACATTTTGATTGAACATTGCTGCAAGCTATTTGTACTATATTCTCCAGAATTTACAGCAATTAGATCACGTATACCAATTCCGTAGTACCAGGAATTGTATACCACTTCGGATACACATCTGACAATTTAAAGTATGACTGAAACTCAAAACCCATTCTGTCTTCTACGTGGGAAATAACAACTTTAGTGTTACTTATAAGCGGCATTTTGCAGTGCTGTTCATAAGGCACTGGACCCAATAACTAACTGAGCTTACATATATAAGTAAGGTAGACCCCCTTTATGTAACCTGTTCTACAAATATTACTCTTATGACATAACCCTGTGTTGCAGTACGTCTTTTATATAAGTATATTGTCCATACTGCACGTACTCCGCAAATGCTCTTTAAAGGTATTATTGAGTCCCCACAAAGTTGCATTGAAACCGAGTTTGCAATAGTGAAGTCGGCTGGAATGTAATACACCCACGCACAGTTCGGTGTGTTAAAGATTTGCAAGGAGATCAAACTGAGAAAACCATTTCGAGATTTTTGTTCTTAAATAAACGGCGATTTAACCATCAAAAACTATTAAAGATTACTGAAAATAGTACTGCAAAAACCGAATGTTCTTTTCATTTGCATCTACAGTGCAATTTGCTCAAATTGCCTTCGCTGTTGTGTCGCCTACTGTCATAAGGTCAATAGCATTTCCGTCAGTCAATAACTCAGTTGTCAGTCAAAACGTAAACAAATATTATTATCATAGTTTTTTAGGGTTCCGTACCAGATGGGTGCCAAACGGGACCCTATATTTAAGCCTCCGCTGTCCGTACGTCCGTCTGTCCATCGGTCACCGGGCTCTACCAGATCAACCGTAATATAAATATACAAGCCGAACTTAGAAATATACAAAAAAAGCCCGATCGATACTTATATTCAATAAACTCCCAAATAACATAAAAAACGAAGAAAATACTAAAATATTCAGCCATCGATTAAAAGACTTTCTAATGGATAAAAGCTACTACTCCATTTGCGAATTTATGACTGATACATTCAAGTAGGTAAACTGAAATATATAAATAAACGTCAAGTCCATTGTAATTATTAAGAGTTATATATTCAATAAGAAATTACATATCTAATTTAATGTTAAATATTGATATTTTATGTACCTAGATATAATATAACAATACCATCTGTAACAACTGAACATGTTCACAAATAAATAAATAAATAAATAAATACTAATAAGTAGAGAGCTGAAATTTTCGCAGAGGGTGTATTTCTATTGCCGCTATAACAACAAATAATGAAAAATTCTAGTTTTTAAGAATTGAAAGATTTTCTTAGCCATTTTGTTTTATTTGTTTATCGGTGAAAACTGGACTCTACCGATGTTATCGGAAAAGGTCTTTAATTGCAGGTATTGAGTTGTGTGCCTTGTTATTTGTCATTATACGATTAATAATAGTTCATTCGAATTAGGATAAATAATATTAAGATTTTTATCATATTTTATTTTATTTCTGTTAATAAGTTGCTCAATTTCTTTCCACTTCAGGTTTCAATGAGCAATGAGTTTCGTTAACCTGAGTAAATAGTTCAATACTTACATAAAACTTACATAAAACTCTTTTTCCAATATATCGATATGCCTTGAATGTAGTTCTACCTAGTATTTAATATTTTATTACTAAAAATTATAAAGGTAAACTCGTACAAAAGACTGTCGATTTACGTTTTCCCGGGTCCGACGTCCTACTCGCACCTGACCGGTTTTAATAAGTTTAATTAAGTGGTGATATCAGATTTTAATAAAGTTTAATGAATTCTTAAGATTCGAACGAGGCATTCATGCCTAGTATAATAATTGGGGTCACGGTCCATTCCGGGAGAAGAACAGCCTTTAACATTTGGTAGAATTCATCATGAGTTTTTTATAGTTTTGCAATTGATATAATTGGGACCTTAAAGGCCTTACCACAAAAAAATAAACTACTGTTCAACACATGTTTAAAAACAAAAACGCATGGGATTTGACGTTTGTTTTGAAGTTAAACGGTGTTTAATATTTTTTGTCGTAACACGGTAAAACTTTTAAAAAATGCAACAAGTCTATCATTTTATAACGAATAAATATTTTTGGCCGTCTTTTGCTGAACGTTCTGAAACGTTTTTGCTGTTATGAATGTTCAATAGTGACATTTGAGTGACGTTGATTTTTCGTTCAGAAATAGCCAGCCGCAAGGTGCCCTTTAGAAGCCCCCCGCAACAATGAGACGACGTGTCGCGTTAGTGTTTGAGTGAGACAGCGAGCGTAGTTAGCTCGCGAGTGAGCGTGACAGCGGTAGGTACTTATTACGCTCACTGGCTCGTTACAATAGTTCATAATTCATAATTTATTTATTGCACACAAATAATTCAAATGGCAACATATACAGTAAAATAGTGTGCAAATGCGAGCTCTCTAGTAAGAATTGCAGGATTTTACGATCTGTATACAAGTGTATTCCATTTTATCCAACAACTGAATATAGGTAAATATTCCTGTTTGGTCTAACAAAGGTCTAGCAATAAAAGATTTGCTCCAGCTTTTCGTCACCCTTTTATTTTTACGTCATAAAGGTATGTCCATTACTCTATCGTTCTGTCCTGGCTTCCTTTTCTTTTTCCGTCATAACATCTAGCCTAGCCGGCCAGCGAGCCAAGGAGGCTGCCGGCCTTACGCCACGACATCTCCTCCGATACTATAATCAGACCACAAAATTTGTCATTCCATAGCGTTTAACCGCAAATCAAAAATTTGCACAGCAAAAACAAAACACTTTTTATGTTTTATAGTAGTTTATGTGACTGCTGCATAATGCCTCATTATGTACAGTTACATACACTAGTTTATCTACACACATATCATAAGCTCTCTTTGATGTGTTCAGGAACCGCATGTTTGACCGGCATTGTGGCTCTGCAATTGTTTAGCTTGTTCTGTAGTACCAACTTCACAGGCGGGCGTCGGCGTTCGAAATTTGAATGTTAGTACCAACTTCACAAACAAACTAGGGACGTCACGCAGGCGGGCGTCGGCGTTCGAAATTTGAATGTCATAATATGTAGAAAAATTACACATTATGGTCATATTTTTAATAATTTTTCAGATAAGAAATGAGTTTTTACCATTATGCTGATCGTAACGCGCGGTTTTTGTACGCAGTAAAGAGGTTTTATAATACGTGTGTAGATAAAATATTTTATGTGTACCTACTTAAGTTTATGTTTTAAGTATTTTTGTTATTCTTAGATGTTTAACAACATGTAAGAACAACAACGCTTCGCTCACACCCTTTACCCTTCATCTAAGCTACCGCAGCAGTTTGTCGTGATATTTGCTGGGCAAATCAGTATTTTTGATGTGCATTTTAATATTTCCTATTCCATAATAGCCAACACCTCAACATTAGGTAAATTAACATCCGATTATCTTATCACTAGTAATTACTATCGTTTTAAGCGCCGACCATGTATTCCTTGTTTCCCAAGGTTCTAGCAGCACCATCATCTTCCAAAGTACTTTAAACAAGTGTAGCTTGTAAAATAGTGTTTTTTTAAGTTTTCTGAATAATAATAACTTTAAATTAAACTTATAAAACGGCCCCGACACAATTAATGAGACCTTCCATGAAGTCTAAACTTTGGCTGACTTGTTTCCTAGTTAAGATTAAGTTAACTTTTGAACCTCTGAAGAGATTAAAAAAAACATGGCCAAGTGCCATTCCAATTAAGTCTACTAGTATTTATAAAAATCTGCTTCAATATTTGTCCAACTGCTTGAGCGCTAGAGTGCCACAGACAAAAAGACAGAAGCTCCAAAGTTAAAACACTCTTCTTTTTTCATCGGGGACTAAAAATAAGATAATATTTATTCATAAAAACATTAAAAGTATTGATAAGCTGCCTCCAGAAATACAGCTCGTCAAGTCGTAATTCTTTGAAAAGTTATAAAAATCGCGGCTGGAGAAGTTTGTGAAAAGATGACATTAACCGGGGCTGAGGCCCCGAGAGGTTTAGAAGTTGAGAATTGTAAACTCTCACTCTTTAGTGTTCGAAATTCTGACTTTCGACATCAGATACTGAAGAGACTGGTAACGAACGAAACTCGAGATTGAGTTCTCTAATTTCAACTTCGATCGTTTTTACTCAACAAAGTTATAAATTCGAACCAGTCAATATTCCAAGTTACAAATATAGTCTACCAATATTATACAAACTGGAAGACACTCACACATATACACTAAGGTCTCCAGGATCGTGCAGGTATCTGTTTTTATTAATAAAATATTTATTTACCAAAATAAAAATACGTGTTTACCACACCTTGTATTGTGGAAGCGTCGATATAAAACTGGTTTATGTTACCATGACTTGAGCATGAAAATCATAAAAACATGTACGACGAATAAACAACGCATCGAAGACCTCTGAGGTGCTGAGGCCAATGCTATGCTCCCCAAGAGAAAGGTCCTGGGTTCTAATCTCCGCTGGGGAGGAAGAAAATGAATCCCCAGGTCTTGAAGATTAAATGTTTGTGACGTCAGTGTTTCTGGTTCCCACGACACAGGTTATCTTAGTGTGAGGCCAGAAGGAAAGTAAGGGCCTGAATTTGAACGTAAAGATGTTACGAATAATTTACAGATGATTAGGTACCTCACATCGATCGCTTGTTTCCTTTCACTGTCCGGCATAAGTCTCTTCCTTTGTTACTGGTAGGTACCTACGCTACGTTAATTACATTTGAATGTTAACATATCTGCTCAACACGCCATTCACTAGTTAGGTTATCTCTATTGATAGATATCAGATAATCTGATGATAATAATCCTCCGAAAGGCATTGGTCTACTACTACCAACTGAATAAATCAATTTTGATGTTCACTTTTTTATGAAAAACTGAGTATTTCCTATAAAATTACAGTACTAATACCTTAGACACTATCTACACCCAAGGATCTAGCCCTAAACTAGGATTTCCTGTATCTTTGGTACTAAACAAAAATACACATACTAATATAGATAGATATTATACTTAGATAGATAAACAACCATGACTAGGGTACAAACATCCGTTCTCATCAAACAAATATTTGCCCCCACCGGGACTCGATCCAAGGACCCTTGGCATCGTAGGCAGGGTCACTGCCGACTCAGCCATTCGGATCGTCAAAACTACTCGTTATTCCGAGTTAAAATTTAATTTAATTTGTGTTTCTAGGATCAATAAATATATTGCGGAATTCTCTTGTGTTATACGGTTTCGTGTATTCGCGATTTTCATTTAACTTGACGGAATTTTACGATACTCTTAGAAGTAACCCGAAATTATTAATATTCAGATAACTGGTTTAATTGTAATGTATACTCCAATCATTTGGTGCTTTGTTTATTGTTAAATTTGGCCGAGATGCGTTATTTCAGTGAGAGAAATGTTTTGGCTCGGCACATTTACATTTCATTCTGGCGGCGGGGCGTTGACATCTGGTTTATTCACTTGTCAAGCCTATCATCAACCACTTTCTTAGTTACAACCTACAAACTAATTTCTAGTTGACTCTAAAGATCATACAAATAGTAAGTCACTCATCATTCTACACCACTGATATTCGGAGGGTATTACGTAAGATTAGAATTGGTTCAATGTAGAGAAGAGGCAAACATATACGTGTTCTAAACATTTACAGAATTTTTTTAATTTTAATTAGGTTCTGTAAAAGAAATATGTTGGTATATTTCGTATAAGAAAATTTGGTGTTTTTTAGACCCTCAACCCTCCTCTCATTCGTATAGAAAACTTTCCAGTCAATCATGTAACCCAAACGTTGCAAAACAGTATAATTTCCAATTTTCCGTAAAGTAACGCTTTTGATAGGGCGATCGTACCACAAATTATTAACATAATAAACAAGCCTCCTCAAATTTTGAATTTTAACCCAATATTTATCTGAGGGGTACTTTGCGGGCTTAAAATAGAATATAATTGGAGCTTTTCTATCCGGTATTACTCCGTATAATAAGGAGAGAATAAATAATGGCGTACTTGAGACAAATTGGTTGACCTTAATCTTTTACTGCTTTGATGAAAATTTACGTCATATGAATGGCGGGTTTACGCGTTAACGGAGAGAATGAGGCTCGGGATAAGTGACCGGTTAATTAGACAGACGGGTTTAATCATTGTGAAATCGCTGCGCGTACTCAACCGTACTAGCTAGCAAAATAGATATTTTTAATTGTTCAACCAAAGAGTTCCGGAAATGTTTTATGTTAAAATTAGGAATGTTACTTATAATTAAGATTTTATTTGATAAAATTTGTTAAGTTTCTTGTACTGTAACTACTGTAGTACTATAGTACAGTTGTGCACGACAGCCAATTTAAAGGCGAAGGGAATTTAAAGCTAAAACACACTATACCCCGCTTCCAAACCAAAGTAATTTTTTCCTACCCAAAATGGGTAAATGCTACCCAAAATGATCACCAAAAGTTGCAGAAAATATCAGGGCAAAATACTACGGTAGCTTAGGTGAAGGGTAAAGGGGGTGAGCGAAGCGAAGCCTCTTTTATCCTTCGTGTTAGGTGGAACATGTAAGAACAACAAAAATACTTAAAACATAAACTTAAAAAGAACACAAAACATAAAAAGAAGTTTGTTGATCATTTATCCAAACACAATTTGGTGGTCGTTTACTAATTCTGGCGGTCGTTTCGATTTTATTGGTAGTAATAGGTCCTTTTTTGGTGATCAAAATATTGTGATTCGTCGCCTTGTCGTCAGCTTCACAGTTTTGTGGAATTCGCAAATATGTAAGTTTTGTGTTATAGGCCCCTGGAGAGACCACCGAGTATGTGGCTGTAAGCCAGGCCGCTAGCAGGCTGTGAAGAGCCACAGCTGCAGGCCTTCAGCTCCGAGTCACTAGCTCGGAAGATTGTGCCCTGTGAGAGATACTGGCCATGTATGCTTCACAAAAGGCTTGTTAACTAGCTTTTTAGTGATCTCTATGGCAAAATGTTAGGTTCTGCCTAATAAACGAGAGATTCCGGGGAGGAAAAAAGAACGGGTTTTTTTCTAAGTTTGTGACTTGTGGAGCCTACGACACAGGGAATCTGCAATTTTCAGAGAATCGCAGGGGCATTCAGCATGAGTCAGTGGCTCGGATGATAGTGCCCTACGAGCCAGAGATATATGGGCTGCTTTTCTAACTAGCTGAACCCTAACCACGAACCTTCACCTTACAATGTTCAGCTTTTTTATTTTATTGTTTAACTAGTTGATACCCGCAACTTCATCTGCGTGTTCCTAGGAATTATCATTTACCGAGATAACGCTACCCTCCTAGTGCAGTCGGATAAAAAGTATCCTATATGTTAACCTAGCTCATAAACTATATCTGTGCTAAATTTCTTTCAAATCCGTTGAGCAGTTTAAGCGGGATTGAGGCACAAACATCCAAACATCCATCTATACTTTCACTTTATAATATTGGTTGGATAAAAAACATAATTCTGAACAACTTTCACTACGAAACCAATTTGATTTCCGAGACTGGATTCCCGTGATGACGAACTTTTTCCATATTCAAAACATTCATAAATAAATAATAGGTCTCTACAGGTGCGTAGGGAGCCCTTGGTACGCGAGTCCGACTCGCACTAGACCGTTTATTAATATATTTTATCACACTTTTAGTAGCGGCAGTTTCTCACGAGAAAAATCGTCCTTTCATGAAAAATATTGAACTCAACAACAACACCTATCTTTCATGACACAAAGGATACGAGTAAGATAGAGCTCCACCACGCTGGCTCAGCGGGTTGGTGAAGGGGTATAGTGTGCATATTCTTCCACATTTGTTCCACTACACATGTCCTAACTCCTGCACCAGTTGGAGTACAAAACCTGATGCTCCAGCAATATTTCGGCCTTCAAACGATCAGGTCATGTTAACAAAAGTTGTTGTCAAAAGTTTCTCCGATATTCCTTACTCCGAGCCATTTACGCTCCTGCTTACAAAATATCAAAAGTCAGTGTTTCCATACTCAAAACTTTATTTGCCGATCGCGTGTTGAAGTTGGTAACCTGGTGTTAGAGAGGTATTATGCTTGCAATTATCGACTTGGCTGTTCGTATGAAGCTTGTTTAAAAGCTCATTGCAAATTCTACTGGGCTGGGTCATTAAACGCTGCAATTCTGTAGTCGTCAAATGTATCTAAAGAACTAAACGGATAGCTTGAAACCTGACAGGGTTACGATAAGTTTTATTTTATAATTATTTTTTTAAAATTATTTTAGCTTTGACGCCTCTGGAATCTGTAAATAATGTTTATGTTTGTTTTTAACGTACTAGACTCCAAAGTCAAAGTCAAAGTAAAAGGTATTTATTTGTAAAACATAGGTTATAGTATAATTATCTTAAATATTTATAATATCGTATCTCTATGTTTGGCGCAATGGCATATAAATATTCAATTGTGTATTAAACTTACAGCGTCGTGTCATCTGGATATTCTCTTATGGAGTAGTACATTTTATTCAATAATAAGTTGCGAATTTCTATCTTAAATTGTATTATATTGTCTAACCTACGTATACTATCAGGCATGTGATTAAAAATTATGGGTGCCATGGCGAGAATGTTATTTTTATATAATGCTGTTTTATGACTAGGCAATGTAATCTTTGTCTCGTGACGCTTACTAGAAAAGTTAATAAATAGTTGTCTATTGGTTTTGACAAACATTGCTACCTCATAGATGTATAGTGAAGGAAATGTCATAATATTAAGTCGTTTGAAGTGAGGCTTACAGCTGTCAGTGCGTCGGATTCCACAAATAGCTCTTATGCATCTTTTTTGCACTACAAAAACATTATTTTTGCCTATCCCATTTCCCCAGAATATTATGCCAAATCTCAAGACAGAGCCTACATATCCGTTATACGCTAATACCACAGTTTCTTCTGATACTATTTTTTAGAGTTTGTGCAGCACATAAGAATATTTATTGAGTTTATTTCATGTTTCTACTATCTGCGTCGTCCATTTCATATTGTTGTCTATATGTATTCCCAAAAACTTTGAGACCTGGGTTTGTTCAATTTCTTTACCTAAATAGTTGATGTCAAAGTTTGATGGCTTTATATTATTATGGAATGTCATTATTTTTGTTTTGTCAATATTTATAACTAAATTGTTACTATTGAGCCATTGTATTATTTTATGTATCGTGTCGTCAATTTCCTTAATAAGATCATTTGGGTCGTCACAGGAGATAATAACTGTACTGTCGTCCGCAAAAAGTACCATGGGGTATCGCACTACTTTAGGCAAGTCGTTAATATATGCCAAAAACAGCAAGGGTTCCATGACGCTACCCTGCGGCACACCACTTCTTATTTCTCTGGGTTCCGATAGGTAAGATTTTTCCATTTTAGTTTTTAAACATATTTTATCAATTTTTGTCATATGTTGTCTTGTTTCTAAGTAAGATTTTACAAGGTCTAGCGCATTTCCTCTTATTCCGTAATATAACAATTTGTTTATAAGAATTTCATGATTCACAAAGTCAAATGCTTTGGTCATATCCATGTACATAGCTACCACAGGAGTTCTTTTGTCTATATTTGATATAATTTTGTGAAGAAAGTCATAAATGGCCATGTTAATTGTTTTATTTTGTCTGAACCCTTTCTGTTCAGCAGCAAATAATTTGTATTTTTCGAAATATTTATATATGTTCTTGTACATAATCTTTTCAAATATTTTTGCAAAGATAGTTTTTAATGCTACTGGTCTATAGTTATTGATATTTAGTTTATTTTCTTTTTTAAACAACGGTTTTACTACGGCAGTTTTCAGTTCATTAGGGAACTGGCCATGTTCCATACATTTATTAATGATATGGCACAGTATTGGAGAGATTATAAGTACGACATATTTCACTACCTTTGTGTTAATGTCGTCATATCCCGTACTGTTAGTATTTTTTAATGATATAATTACTTTTGATATGTCAGCGGATGTAATTGGATTTAGGAATATAGAATTGCAATTATTTATTATATTATAGTTATTTATGTTACTAGATATCAAATTAGAGGTATTTTCATTATATAAATTACTATTATTTGTTAAATCTATAAAGAAATTATTGAATGTGTTTGCAATGTCCGTTGGTTCTGTTATAATTTTACCATCTCTCAAAACTTTACATATGTATTCTTTAGGTTTGTTTGTTTGTGACTTTTTTATTATATCCCAACTTACTTTACACTTATTTACGGCATTGATAATTCTGTAGTTGTTTTGCAATCTTTGAGTCAGTTTTATTATGTATTTTACTTTATTTGAATATGTAATATATTTATTTTTGTTTTCATCTGAGCGGTGTCTACGATACTTCCAAAGAAGTTCTCTTTTGCGTTTGCAGCATACCCTGATTCCTTTCGAAATCCATTTTTGTTTACGCATTATAGACACTTTCACTTTTATGATAGGAAAACATAATTTATATAGTAAAGTAAATATATTATAAAACTCAGTGAACGCATATTTCGGGTCTTCTGCTTCGTAAACTTGACTGAAGGTTAGTGAATTTAGATAATCAGCAAATTTTATCATGTTTTCTTGGCAGTAGTTCCCCAAATGTGGACCATTTGGTCGTATCACTTCAAATGGTCCACCTTTTTGTATAAGTAGTGGGCAGGACACGCGATTTCTTTTTGAATAAGTTGTTTACGTGTACTTTATCTAAAGTGGTCTTTTATGTAACTGAAATACAACTACCGTGTAAATATCCGACGCACATATTTGGATAATGTATCCAGCGTACAATAGGGTTGTTTACGCAATTTTACAGATCGCGCCAAATAACTCTCTGAGATGTCAAAAATAGGGTAAGAGGGAGAGAGAAAGAATCCACATTTCATTCAAGCCATATATATTTTGCGCGGTCTGTCTACATAAGATTGTTTTGTTAGTACTTATTCTGCGCTCACAGACTCTCTGTATCTTTCTTTACAAATGCACGGCTTTTCTGCCCGACGTGGATAGATGATAATTACGGAAATAAAATAAGAATATAGCTTTGGCTGGCGGAAAAAAACACTTTAGTGGCGTACATACGCAATCATTGAATGTAATTGTAAAAGAATAGATGAAAGCAATAATTGACTGAATAATGGCTGAACACACAGACTGCAGCTCAGATAAAGTGATACTGAAAGCGAATTGAGTACCAGATGTGGATTAAGTTGAGTTGAATAGATCGCGATCCAATTTTTCGGCCGTATACGGTGCGAAGAAAAAAAAAAGGTTTTTTTCGAATCCATGTACTCCACTATGAAGTCATCTACATATTTGATTTGTAGGTAACGTTTATTGAGTATTTGAATAAGATTTTCACTGAAGGAAAACGCGATTGGAAGAAATTTTCTGGATAGAACTTAATTACGAAAAGGCCTCTAAATTGTTTATTTTTTCCTGTAATTCTGAAATCCTGACTAATTTCATTGCGAAATTACATTCAAAATGGGGATATTATGTATTCGTAAACTCTCATTGTTTTTTTTAGGACAAAATAGCGCAGGTTATTTTTTAACAATTTTTAAGTGGGTTGCCGCTAAGTTATTTGAGTTTGAGCCGAGCGCATTGTTTGCGCTCTCTTTTCTTTCTTATGTGGAAGTAATTAACGCTGTCACTTTCGTTTACATTCGTTTTCCTTTTATATATGTTACGGCTAAAGCTACGTGTGAAACTAAACTTAAGTTTAGCCGGCTAGTGTTAAGATTAATTTCGAGCCTCGGCTAATGTCCGAAATAATGTTCATTGCGATAAGTGATTTCAACATTAGTCGGCTAAACTGCAGTTTACCCTAGACGCTGTTGAGGCTAAAGATGGGTGAGAAAATATGGTTGACATTAGCTGACTAAACTTAAGTTTATTTTTCAGTATACCTAGGCTAATTTTGAATTAATTACCGTCTTAATCTGGAATAAGTGATGATAATGATTCGGTAGCCGTAAACACTGCGGTATCTTAGGTGAATGATAAAGGGGGTGAGCGAAGCGAAAGAGTTATTTTTGTTGTTCTTACATGTTCAACCTAACACGAAGGATAAAGAGGGCTTCGCTTCGCTCACCCCTAAGCTACCGCAGTGTTTTGCCCTGATATTAGAAATAGCTTTCTCATCTGAATAAAATTACCCCGCCCCGCTCCCCGCAGTCGCACGAATACTTCGTTTTCAACATTAGCTAACTAATGTCCAATATTAACCGAAACGCATCGGCTAATGTGCAGTCTAGCCAATTAAAGATGGCATCCGTTATCACAAACGAACATGACTTTGGACATTAGCCGAAGCTCGAATTTAATCTTAAGACTAGCCGGCTAAACTTAAGTTTAGTTTCACACCTAGCTTTAGCCGTAACATATATATGTATTCGTAACACCTTTACTGGCTAGCATGTACTGGGACGTGCGCATTTAGCACAGTCCATAAGCTTCTACACAGCAGCGGCCGCGGACAACTTAGGGCTAGTCACTCGCCTACGTCTGGACGCGACTTACAACTGGCACTTACTTGTAACTGGCAGTTTGGAGATTTTGAAATTGGCATTTGAGCAATCCTGGTTAAGAGACTTTGAACATCATGCCATGGTAATAAAATTCAAAACCTATAACGGGAAAATGTCATCATATGATGACGCCAGGTCTCTAGAGGTACCATGTAAAAGTGAGTTTGTCTAAAAAGGGATATTACAATGTTCAAGATTACTTAAATGACGGGACGTGTTATCTAACTCAACAAAGATTTGCCGTTAACAATTTTGTAATTATTTACTTCTGCTTATTATTTATAACAATTAATATTGTAATATTTGTATTAGTTAAACACAACCAAATTTTAAAATACATCTAAAAATCAATCTGTGGAAGTTTCTTCGCCCTGCTACTCCCACATTGGTCCAATGAGAGAACCATGTAATGCATGCAACCATGCATGCAAAAAAATACATTCGCTAAGTATATGTAAATATCTACAGTAATAGAGAAATTTTGATTTGATTTGTTTACTCTACTTATTGAAATGTAAATCAGGGCTATGTCATAATCGCGATGTCCGTTCCCGAGCGAGAGACAGTGAAACTTTGACAGACCTTCAAACTTTGAGATGTCGGTTGTGAATCCGGGATTTAATGGCTAAGAAAGGACAAAAAGCACCTGACTGCCTTATTGTCTTGAAATTCTATTCTATTTACTTGCATATTGTCATGTCCTATGGCTAGTTTTTGTGGGGGAAAGCAGCGGCTATTTAATAGTAGTTTATGTCACTAAATGCCTAATTATGTACAGTTACATACACTAGTTTATCTACACACATATCATAAGCTCTCTTTGATGTGTTCAGGAACCGCATGTCAGACCGGCATTGTGGCATTGATTATTGCTCTGCCCTTGTTTAGCTTGTTCAATAGTACCAACTTCACAGACAAACTAGGGGCGGCACGCAGGCGGGCGCCGACGTTCGAAATTTGAATGTCATAATTTGTCGAAAATTGATCTATTATGGTCATAATGTATCAATATTCAGATAAGAAAAGAGTTTTAACAAAGAAGTATAATATTATGCTGGCCGTAACGTGCGGTTTTTGGACGCAGAAAAGAGGGTTTATGATTCGTGTGTAGATAAACAATTTTATATTACAGAAAATAGCTATTCGAGCAATTTATAATTTAAAATGCATAGACTCCATAAGAGAACTTTTTTAAATCACATACCAACTATAGTAGGAAGTCAATTTACTTTCAAAAATAAAATGTATGCCCGCAAGAACCTTATAATTTTTTTTCAAAATTAGCGATAGCTTTATTGAGAAATATACAGCTGACAATTAGTTATCTGACCACATTTTGGGGAATGATAGTACACATTAATATGAACAACTTTCCCCAAGACACATAGGGTCACAAATGATAGATGATAGGTCATAATTAAATGTCACCTTGAATACACACCACGTGACACTAGTTGCGCCCCGGTTTATGCCCGCGAAAGTTAACAATTATTTCAAGGTTCAGTGAATTCTCTACCACAACGAGATACCTCTGGAGATTTTGAAATTTTCATTTGAACAATTTAAAAACCATGTAAAACCGAAGTTTTCTATCTAACTGAACACAGCACTCGCTGCTAATAATTTTGGAATTATTTAATCCTGCATATTATTTATAATAATAAATATTGTGATATTCGTATGAATTAAACACAACCAAAATTTTAAATAGATCTAAAAATCAATCTGTAGACGTTTCTTCGTCCATCCTCTCCCGTGGATGAATAAAATAGCTAAAACGTTGGCTCAACTGTGCTCCTGCGGCCCCACGAGGGATTATTTAACCCCGCCCTGATGACGCCAGAAGGGACACCTTCTGCCTGTCATCAGGGCAGCGTTGAAATAATTGAAAATCGCTGGAAAGCAAATACCCTAGCAGTGGGCTGAAAGGGGCTCATATTATTGTGAGAAGAGAAGCGCTCAATAGAGCAAGGTAATGACATTAATCATGTGAAATTACTAGACTACATACACAGCCTGTGGCATTGTAGATACTGGTATCAAGTACAAAACATGCTATCCACGTAGCACAATTAATCACCGAGTTGGGCGAAATGTTTCGCGAGATACTTTGAGGGGCACGAAGCAGCCATTCTTACAGCAAACAACCATTTGTTCAGCCTGTATGTAGCTCAGAACAAATTGCAGTGGAACCGCTATCCAAGCGCGTAGCCCGCTCCCGAAGGACAAGTTTTGAAAGCCTGCATTTTGCGTGAGCTGCGTCAAGGAATCATTAAAGAAAAATTCGCCTTCGGCTCGCTTCATAAACCCACTCTCGAGTTTTAATGCCCTCCATTATGCAGCAGTCACATAAACTATCGTCGACATATAATATACGAAGCTTATAAGTAAATTAGATCTATGAATTTAATGCACTTATTTATTAAACCCAGATAGATAAATAAAGAAATAAAATGTGCTATGTGAATAAAATAAAAAAATAAATGCATAAAAAATAATAAGTTAATTAAAGATACACAAAAATACACTCATGACATAACGTCATGAAATTGAGTTGCGCGAAAAGTTCGGACAGGGAAGGGAAGATTTTGTTGCTAAAGCAAATATGCCTTGAGCTTGTGGTCAAAATCATATCCCTGAAAGCTTCACGGACTCCGGGAGGAATATCATTCCAAAATTTTGACTCCTTATGCCTGAAACTACCACGGATTGCCATCGTGTGCGCTGGGGGGTGAGATTTCTCCGCGCTGACGCCGTAGACGCTGCTCTGCTTTGACTATCTGAGCTTTTTGTATAGGTAGATGGGCGTTTGGTTGACACCAAAAAGCAACATAGATAAATGGAGTTTTCGTCGCGCTTCCATGTTCAGGAGTTTTGCATTGTTCAAGTGTGAAGTGATATGAGGCCTGGGAGGGACCTTGATGCAAAAATGTACGCATGCGTTTTTAACACGTTGTATTAACCTTCTGGTCCGTTCAAGTAAACAGCTACTATAAACGACATCACAGTAATTCAGTCTTGATAATATCAGCAATTCACTTAACCTGACACGCAAATCAGAGCTAAGGTAGTCGCGTATATTATAGAGAACTTTAAGGCGATAGAAGCAGTTGCTGACTACGTCACGTCACCTATATGTTTTTAGTAATGAAGCTCTTAATTAGTAATATTTATATAGTATATATTTATATAGTAATATTCATCCATTAATAAGCCTATATTGTATACTTCTAAAACCCTTTCCATTGGTTTCGTTCCAAACGCGCTGTTAACAAGTGTTTAATTATTGAAAACAATTAATATTGTAATATTTGTACTAGTTAAACAAAACCATTTTTTTAAGTTCAAAAGCACACTGTTCCCAAGCAGATAATACGTAAAAAATTACATTAGCAAAGTACATATATGTAAATATCTACACTAAGAAAGAAGTTTTGATTTTGATTTTGGTTCGCCCATAATAACTATATTATTGTCGGCAAGGGCTTTCACCATATTATGGATTTGATGTTTAGTACCAAGCATCAAGTACTTTGACTTGCTAGGGTTCAGCACCAGACAGTTCCTGTCAGATCATGTCACTTTCGATCGAGATCACCGTTAATACCAGACCCTAACAGCTGCAGTTGTCTTTTCAATATCTTGAAAAATCCAAGCTACCCCAACTGCCTTCTAGACCGTTTCTTTTCGAGAGATCGGCACTGGAGATCTCATACTGTCCCACTTTTAGCCACTTCATGGCATAACACTGCTGCGTATAAGCACACGACTTTGGAACGCACTTCCTTGAACTATAAAGGACAGACACAGTCTTTTCTCTTTCATGAAAGGTATTAAAAAACACTCCCTCTCTTTCGTAAAAGTTACTGTATGTATAACATTATATGTAAAGTATATGTAGTAGATATCGGTACTGTAGTGCTCCTGTAGTACTCCTGGGGTCCTAACCACTAGACGTCACTGCCTAATTGATAATTATAAAGACTGATAAAATTCCACGCCTCAACCGAAAGGGCGTGGAATCTTGGTAGGGTTGTTTTTCAGTGGAATGTCACAAGTAGTACTGACCTTAACGCCGTGGACCGGAATTCGAAAGCTCAATTCGAGGCAGGAGCACGGGATGAGGAACACAAGGGTGGGGGTTGATGGGAGTCGAATCTTACTGCTGTCGTAGTCCGCCGCCGGTGCCGTCGTGATGCCAAGTATCCGACCACATGGGTCGCTATCCGAACGCGACGAATTGGGGACCGAACCACTTCAACCTTTCACAGCACGAAGCACTCACTCCGATGGCGTGAAATCTACTTATTTCCCGAAGATTGTTACGATATTATTATAATTAACATTCCGCCAAGGCCCGAATACCTGACGCCGACATTTTTCCCGTGCAAAAAGGTAACCTCTAACTCGTCATCTCGTTTCTATACAAGTGACAGCTAGTGATGTCCCGATCACTCGCGGTCGATCTGCGCAACGAAAAAACCGGTGCGTTCCGAAGCATAAATATTAAACAAAGACAAAGACGTTGGTTTGCGTTTGTGGTTGTTTTTTATTGCTTTAGTTTTTTTTACACTTTGTATAAAAGGGATCCACAACTGGCTCGATAGCCATTACTCTAATCCTCACTATAATTTAGCTCAGTCACTGGCCGAAGCCTCCGGTGAAGTGTGTCACATTGACTTCTACATCCAATCCTCTTTCTTTTTAAAATTACAAAATAAGTAACGGTGCCAAAGTGACACCCACTCTAAAGAGGCCCGTATACAATATACAACCTACCTTACAATACTTATTGAGTATTTACTGTCTGTTTTTAAAGTTTTTTATTTATTCCTAGGCATTTTATTTATACTTTATATTGTGCACTGCCTACCCTTTCATTATACTTTTTCCTACCAAGTTCAGGTTTGCTGGAAGAAATCACTTTTTAATGCAACTACTTAAATATCTATACATTAAATAAACAGGAGAGGTCCTAATATGGATCCTTAAGGAACGGCTCATCAGCTGCTTTGTTGACGAAAACCGTATCACTCTTCTGTAAACCTACTGTTTGCGCATGGTGTGACAGTTAGCATTATTGAATCCAAAATAGGATATCTTTGATATTATGAGGGAATTATAGAGACTATCGAAGGCTCTGGAGAAATCTAGCAACACGAGAAAAAAATTACTCCTGATTGTCTGACGAGTAGGTTATGTGTTATTTAATATTGACATTAATTGTTTGTATCATTACAGCATATGCCAAATCGACACAAACATAAATTAGAAAATATTCACGGGATTCTTCAGATTCCAATTATAATTCACAATAATATGTCAATTCAGATTCATAGACGTAATTCAATTGCATTAATCCAGGGCAACACAATCATACCTTTTTCTTACAGACCCTGCCACATTCTCGCACAATATCCCTCCATGCAACACCAAACAGATCATTCAGTGGTGCTGCCGCCAACAGTTTGTTGAGGCTGTCCCGTACCCACACTAGTGGAGACTGCCGGCGCGCCAAGCTGCGGTGCGTGCCGCCCGCCAGCAGCCTGTGCCTGCGTGGGCTTCGGTAATTGTCAGCAACGTATAGCGTGCATACCGCACTGACAAGCATTGCGCTGTCACTGTCGCCTCGCTACAATTGACAAACGGTCAAAAGCTGTTCGGAGTTACGTCTCGCCTCTAGTGAGTATATCCTCTTTTTGGAGATAAGCTCGCCTTTGTACATAAGTGTTAATATATTTTCCCTCATTATTTACCGTGCAATAAACTCTATATCGACTTATATCCAAGCATACCCAATATAATTGGCGTTGGATAAAGGTAAGGGTAGTATTTAAATTTCCTCTTGTATAGGTTTGGTATTAAAGCTCTGTGTACCTTCTGAAGCATAAGGATGTATGAGCTTTCGTATCGATTCCAAACAACTGAGCTGGATTCAAGTTTGAGTCTCACTAGGGCCGTTTAGAGAAGCTGGACCATACCCAAATTATGGAATCCATGAGGGAATAGTAATTCCCTGTCACAAACTCTAATACTTTAATGCATTCATTGGCCAAAGTGCTCATGTGCTCATGGAATATAAGTTTAGGATCGAATGTAACACCGATATCCTTCATCGTATGCACTCGAGTCAAAAACTCTGTGCTGAGTATATACCTAGCGTTAATAGGCCGAGGGGAGAACTCGAAAGACATTATATACAACTTCTCAGTATTAAATAGGAGTTTGTTGTTCACACTCCATCAATGAACCAGTCTCAATATTCTTGTAGTAGACTTCAGAAAATAAGGAAGGACTTTATCCGGTCCAATTGCGATCCTTAGCCTAAGCTGCCTCAGAACCTGCTCCACATCCTTACGGGAAACAAGTTGTATGTATGAGGCAACGGGAATTCGTTTGCATCTTTTGAAAGGTTTCTCTGTAGGTGTTTCCTTGAATCCGACAACCTATCCCAGTCATCTATTTAAAAGATAAAAAGTACAAAAATTCGTTACTAGCGTAAAAGCTAGCTAGGAGTTTGGTAGCATGTATTGAAATAAATTACTTTTATTTAGAAGATATCATATCGTTAGGCGGTTCCAGTACTATTTGTTCGGAGGTATGTAGCCATTCCAAGGCAATCTAGGCATCCATTCACGTGAAGCCCTTAAAATTAGTACATGTTCGTTCACTTAGTATACTTAAGAATGTAAATACATGTAGGTTGAAGAGTTTCAGGTATCATGATGTAGCGGTCTAAATACAGTAATGTCCATACAGGCATATAATTTTGTCCGTTTCGTGGTCGAGTGTGATTTTTCCACGAAAACCAAACTAGATGTTCACGATCAGATCGTTCCGACGTACTCGTATTACAAAATCAAAATTTTGTTATCTTTATATTTAAATACACTTAGCAAATGTATTTTTTACGGCTTATGTTTAAACGATTACCAAAAACCCACCTATTTTACTACCAATAAATTTGAAATGACTGCCAGAATGGATGGATGTCCACCAAATTGTGTTTGGATAAATGATCACCAAACTTCTTTTTGTGTTTTGTGTACTTAAGTTTATATTTTAAGAATTTTTTGTTGTTCTTACATGTTCAACCTAACACGAAGGATAAAGGGAGCTTCGCTTCGCTCATTCCCTTTACCCTTCACCTAAGCTACCGCAGTATTTTGCCCTGATATTTTTTGCAACTTTGGTGTTCATTTATCCATTTTGGGTAGGCAAAAAATATTATGGTGATCATTATATGTATTTGTTGCCTTTTTTTACCTCTTCTCTACAATGGACCACTGTGGGTGAAGGAGAAGCAGAAGAATGTCATGTCATGTCAATGGCACCTAATCTCAAAAGCTTATTCGAGCGCTGGTGTAGTTGGAGGCTGCCTATCTATTAAATTTCTCAAATTCTATCTATTTATTTTCATTTGAGATTAATTTTGCCAATGTCAAGTGTATATGAAAGATCACGTGACGTGTTTATGAACCTAGCCTCAGAAAAAATAAACTATTAGCCTCCAACCATGCCAGCGCCACCTAGAGGGAGTGAAAGCGTACATACGAGCTTGTAGCTGTCATTGTTTTTGCATTTACCTATGGCACAGAGGAATAAATAGGAACAGAGAGAAAGGTTCTAAGGAGCCTGCAAAATTCATACCTATATTAGTATGGTTGGCAAAAGAGAGAAAAATAATAACAAACTGTTACGAGCTTTTATTGACCGAGCGATTTTATTATCTTATTCTTAGGGCGGTATGCCATTGAAATCCTTAGGTATCTAATACAGCTCGTCACATGAGGTCACTTATAAACTCAAATACTCATCATGGAACATTTATTTATTTTTTATAAATATTTGTATAAATATTTAATAACATAAATATTTGTAGGGTAATAATACTAATAACAATTACCTAACTAAATAACACGGTTTGTGCTACCTACCTATTTTAACATTTTAAATAGGTATACCTAGTCTGGTACTCATTTACTTACCTAGTAGACTCCTTGGGATAGTTAAAATATGAAATTTATTTTCTGTTTTTATTATTATTCATACAAACAGTACAGTACACCATTTTGAAAGTCCAAAACGTACACTTAAATAACTATATTCAGTTTAAGTGATAAATTTCATGCTGAATTATTGATATTATAATTTAACAATTTTGGATCAGATAACGATCTAAAAACTCGATACTATACGTATTTAAAATATATGCCCATTTGGAATGTAGATACCATGTAGTTAGCGTTAACGCCTCCTTTGTTGAAAAGGTTGGAAGAAAAAAGTAAATATGAGTTGCGAATTGCGAATTATAAAACATCACAGTCAGTGAAGGCTGGTCTCTGCTTAGAACTTCACCTTCAGCTCAATTTTAGAGGAATAGGAATTCAAATGTTTAAAAGGCTTATAGTCGATGTATTCAAGACTGATGGAGCAACGTTACTTGATATTTTTATGACGATGCAATAAATAACAAGTACTAAATACTAATAAACATTCACATGGGATACGATTCCTATCTAAAAAAAACCTTTTTAAAAACTGTCATAAATCTCAGCCTCCATTAACCCAATACTGGGCATAATGCCTTTTCTCTTTAGCACCCATCGTCAGTCCAATAAGATGTCGTCGGTAATAGAAATATAGAATAAAAATATATAAATGAATATTAATATCCCCACCGAGAGTCACGAGGCCTTTACCTGGATACAAGAAATGTTGAGCCATACATACTGCACCAAACTGGCTCAGTGCGGATTGACACCACAAAGTAGCGATTGTATCCCGGACCTACCTAGATTAACGTGTCACCCGAAACAGAGAACGTCCGAAAATATTCTGAAGATATATTATTTACTAGCTGATCCGGTGAACTTCGTACCACCGGAAAAGTAATAGTAAAAAGGTAATGTTATTAAGGTTTTTGTGTTAAGACGGATATTTACTTTATTGAAGTACTTGATTTTCCCGGTTTTTGACGAACTAATCGGTAGAAAACTGCACACTCATAGAGGTTGATAAGTCTGTGGTCGGTTTTGACATTTCTTATTCAAAGAAGAAGGGTATTTCTCACATGAATGCGAATGGCTTGTTCGGAGAATTCGTTGGAAAATATTTCAAGAAATCCAGGTGAAATTGCTGATCTGTCGAAGTATTTCTGTTTCTTACGACGTGTGGTGTCGTGTTACATCGTTTCCGTAAAAATACAGGTGGAAATCACCAAAATATGACTCATCACCACATGGCCAGAACGCCTGGATTGATGACGCAATATTGATGCAGTAGGGCGCATAGACGATTGATCGCCAGCGAAATTTGTCGAGAAGGTAATTATCTTGATTTCATTATTTTAAAATCCGACGTCGTCGTTGTCGAAGATGTCGTATAACGCCCCGCACTCTTTATCCACACTTCTCACCCACATTTTTTTTTATTACTGTAGATATTTACATATTATTAGCAAACGTCATTTTTTGCTTCTTCTATACATTGGACCGCTGTGGGAAAAGGAGGGCTTAGAAACTCCCACAGATTTATTTTTAGATCTCTTTTAAAAACTGCTCATGCTTAACTGATACAAATATTACAATATTAATTATTATAATTAAAAAGCATGAATAAATAATTACAAAATTATCAACAGCAAGGACTATGTTGTGCTAGATTAACCCCATACAGTCCCATCATTTAAGTAATCTTGAATATTTTTATATCCGTTTTTTGATGAAGTTGCTTTAACATGCTTTTTAAATTGCTCAAATGGCAATTTCAAAAGTTCTAGAGGTATATTATTGTAGTAGTTTATGCACTGACCCTTGAAAGAATTGCTAAACTTTGTGAGTCTAAACCGGGGCGCAACTCGTCTGTAATTATTTCTTAGGTTAACATTACAGCTATCGCTATATTTGAAAAATGTTGTAGAGTTCTTGCGAAATGTGCATGTAGCATTATATATTCGAAAATAAATTAACTAGCAATAGTTAGTAAGTCTATTGCTTTAAAAAGCTCTCTTAAGGAGTCTGTTCGTTTTAAGTTAGCTTAGTCGCTTAGCTTAGTTAGTCGAATATCTCTTTTCTGTAAAATATAAAATAGTTTGAATATCATTCCTGAATAGCTTTCCCCACAACAAGATACCATACGACATGACACTAAGAAAGTAACTAAAATATACTAAACTAGATGTAGCCACATCCGTGTTTTTTCTGATGTTTCTAACAGCGTAAGCCACAGAACTTAATTTACCAGCTAAGTTATCTATGTGAGGTAACACTAAACTGGTCTCAACTTGCCTGACATTTGGAAGTGAGAATTAAAAACACTTGGGTCGGTATGCACAAACAAAATCTCAAAATTTGATGAAAACTCAAAATCATGGTGCCACTGTCTCTCGCTCGGGAAATAACAGCGCCAGAAATACATTTAAGCAACACTTTATTCGAGCAACAGTCTGTGCATTTGGTAATTGTTTTTCCAGCGTTTAACAATAAATTATTAACTGCGAACCAATTCAAGGTTAAAGACATTTTCACATTCACATCATCAAAATCTTCTTTTTGTCTTTCATTTTTGTATGTAATTCACGCTATGTAAGTCAATTTCTCCACCATGAAAGGCAGATCGTTAATATATACTACTAATAAGAAAGGGCCTCATATGGAAACTTGTGGAATGCCAATTTTTACATCCAATCCATCAGATTTAATGCCATTGACTTCTGCCTTTTGAATTATATTGCTTATGTATGATCTTACAACATCCAAAGCTGTATTTCTAACTCCGTTATTATTTGATTTCATTAATAGCGTATCAACACATTCAAATTCCTTCGACAGATCGCAAAAAACTCCGATAGCATCCTGTGCGGCGTCCCGTGCATAATAAATATGATATATACAGATATAACGTGGGGCTATAACTAGAATAACTGAACTTATGACTTTGACTGATATACCTCACAAGTCCTTGGTATTTTTTAAGTTAAGTAGTCTAAACGTTTTGACAATGCCCTGAGTATATACATGATGAAATTTTAAATATACATTACTGACGCTAGTTGTTTTTTTTCGACAAAGTCTCTCCTCTGCGAATTCCAAGTGTTGCCCAGTCATTAAATTTAGATTTACCGTTATAGTCACTGATTTTCTTTAATTAAAAATCTTTATTTAAGTCTGTTTGAATAATGTTGAAGAGGTCTGCATAGATTTTATTTAGGTTCTGTTCAGTAAAATCCGGTATTGGCAAATTTATATCTGAGTTTTTCGTATACGTCTCTAGTCTATGGGATGTAATAGGCTTATATATGATGGATCAGTCTTAACATTACTAGCAAATGGGAATAAAACTATTGGACCGTTGTGATCGGACAGTAAGCAGTTAATTACAATTATTACTTGTGTATGCACAGTCACAAAAAAGTTACCTAAGCAAGTAGTTAAACTTGTAAGTGTAATTCTAGTCTGCTCTAAAAAACACACATGATATAAAAATAAACGATTAGAATAAAGCTATTAATCGTTGTTTTATCTCTGAATCTACAAGCAAATCTACATTAAGATCGCCTAAAACAATAAACTTTTTTCTGATATTACAAAGTTTAGTGAGGCCTTCCTCCAAATTTTTCTCAAATATTTCAAAATTTCCATGGCCTTTTTCATCCCTCGTAGGGCTGTAGACACAAACATTAATATGGCTATCTAACTCAACATAGGATAATTCTATTTTTCTTTCAACAGTAAGTGCAAAAATATCTTTCTGTTGTTTCACTATAATATAATGGTTAACTAAGATAACAGAACCACCTCTATTAGCAGTCTTTTTTAAACAAATACAAACAGAGCAGCAGACAATTTTGTAATTATTTATTTTAAAAGACATCATGTATTCCTTTAGCCAGCGTTCTGTACTACAAATGGCATCGATGTCAGAATGTTTTAGAAACAATTCTAATACAAGATCTTTTTCAGGCAGCCCCTGGATGTTTTGATGGGTAATATTTAAGTGGGGCTTACCTTTTGACATATTAAGTGGCTCTTGTACGCTAGAGATTACCTCTTTTGTCTTATGAACCAATTTAAATTACTTGGAACAGATTCCTATGTTGCATGCAAAATATTATTACCCTTAACATAAGCAGGTTTCTGATTAGTCTGTTCAATAAAAACAGCTGATGTCAAGTTTGAACTTGGTTAAACCAACTATAGCTACGTCGCTTATATTACATGCCAAGAATGTAGCTACTAATTTTCTATTCTTCTCTACACGGAGCTACAGAAAAAACTGCTCAGTAACTTGATTTACGAACTAGTTTACTTTGAGTCACTTCGTACTTAAATGGGACGCCCGCCACACAGCGCTATTGGTTGAGGTTTGTATATAGTATCCTTGCTTTCCAGTTGCCTACCTAAATATTAAGTTTATTATAAACAAACTACCAAAGAAACAACCCACCTTGTTTATTGTATCAATTCTTGACATGCTATGTATTACAGTAATACCTATTGTCCTTTGTTGCAAAGAAAGGCATTTATTTTTTGATAAATAAAGAATTTGTAATTGTATTATATATTAATTATAATTTGTAATTGTATTTGTATTTTCAGTAAGTTGGTGTGCATGGGTTGGGCCTTGTAAAATTGTAACTTGTTGTATTAATGGGGATACGGGCTGTCCCCGTTTATTTCCCCCTACGGGCGTCCATTAATTACATGAAGCGTTTTTGAGGATTTTCAAGCCTATTTGGTAAATTGGAAGACGTCCTAAAGTCCAAAATCTCTCAATGCCTGAAAAACAAGGTGTTTAACCAATATTTCCTGCCTATACTCGCATATGGATCCGGAACATAACCGCTCACAACGGATTCCATGCAAAAATCCGAGTACCACAAAGGCAATAGAGCGTGCTATGCTTGGAATCTCCCTTCGCGATCACATTCCCAACGTCGAGATACGACGTCGAGATATGTGGGTATTCTAATCGCAAGGTTAAAGTGGAGATGGACGGGACACTTGGCTAGGAGGGACGATGGTAGATGGACCATGGCGATGACGGAATGGTGGCCAAGGGACGCACGTAGACCGAGGGCAGTCCACCCGCCCGATGGATGGATGACATAGCCGAAACTGCCGGGCCGCAGAGGATCAGGTTCGCCCAGGACCGCTATAAATGGCTTAATGAAGAGAAGGACTTTACCCAACAGTGGGTGCAGCAGGCTGAATAGATAGATGGATAGAAGCCTATTTTCAGAAGCTAATTCGAATATTTCTAGTAATAATTTTTTGAATAGTTTCTAAAATAAAACCCCTCTTGTCTTGAGAAGGGTTTTACTTGAGGCTGGTTGTGTCCGATCATAAAATTAATAAAACCGGTCAAATGCGAGAAGGACGTCGGACCCGCACACGAAAGGTTTCATACCATTGTACACGGAAATACTTAAAACGACAGTCTTTTGTACGAGTATACCTTTTTATTTTGAATAATAAAATATTGAAAAGGTAGGACTACAGTCAAGGCCGTATATCGAACCACTATTGAACTATGTATACCTCGCACCACGAGTTATGAGCGGTGCAATTAAAGATCTTTTCCGGTAACATCGGGAGAGTCCAGTTTTCACCGGTTAACAAATAATACAAAATGGGTAATAAAATGGCCATACCAATAATTTTTGTATGTGTACTTCTTTTACTTGTTAAAAACCAGTATTTGTTGTTAAAGTGGCAATAGAAATATACCCTCTGTGAAAATTTCAGCTTTCTAACTAATTCAGTTGATCCGGTAGAGTCCGGTGACAGACGGACGGACGGAAGGAAAGCGGAGTCTTAGTAATAGGGTCCCGTTTGGCGCCCATCGGGTACGGAACCCTAAAAAACTATAACATCAATATTTGTTTACGTTCCGACTGACAACTGAGTTATCAACTGATAGGAAAACTTGTTTATACTTGACAGTGTCACAGGACAGCCGACTTAGCGGCGCAGGGAATTCGAACAAACTACGTTCAAGCGAACAAATGAAGGACATTATGCTTTTTATCTACACACGTATCATAAACCCTCTTTACTGCGTCTAAAAAGCTCACGTTAATAACAGCATATTGTAAAACTATTTGGTAAAAACTCATTTCTTATCTGAAAATTTGGACATTATGACCATAATGTACAAAAATTTGTCAAATTATGAAATTCAAATTTCGAACTCCAACGCCCACCTGCGAGCCGCCCCTAGTTTGTCTGTGAAGTTGGTACTACAGAACAAGCGAGCAATTATCATTGCCACAATGCCGGTCGAACAAGCGGTTCCTGAACACATCAAAGAGAGCTTATTGTAATGGTACACGAGAGTCAGTACATTTGATACTTCATTTTGCGTGACAGAGGGCTAGCCCATCGCCGCGCTGTTTTGAATACGAGAATCGGTTCATATAACGTTTGGGGTTTTGAGTAGCTCAGGGTAAGGTTGGCAAAAAAACAATGAGCCGAGCGCGTGGGATGATTCCAGGAACAGAGTTCAGGTCAGGTTTTTTTGTCGCATTCCTGCGAGATGTGTAGGGATCGGAGCCGATTTGGCTGCGCGCTGAATAAATTATGAATAACTAAATAATGGAAGGTTATTATGGAACGATACGGAGAAAGCTATTATGTTGACTGCAAATATACAATTGCGTTTGTTTGGTATGAGATGGCGAGTTTGACACCACGAGTCTGAATATCATTCTAGTGGTCTTTGTCTAGCGCGCTAGCGGTCGGGAAGGCTTAAATTAATCGCGACAAGCTTTTATGGTCAGCGATCAACAGATTTTGTGTATCGGCAATACCGAATGACTTGAGTGATAACCTACGGTTGATCATAGTGAATATGCGTGCACAAAGTTTGTAGAACGGCGGATCTGCACGGCATGTTTTGTTGAAATTGGACCCTGTGTAGTTAGAGATAAGAAGCTTCGCTTGGGCAGCGCGTGTTCGCAAAGGACGCCATTTTTTTCCAGACATGTGGGGTCTATAAATACGATAGCGGGGAAGGGGAGAGCATTCAGTCTCAGCGTCTAGCTACTGTGACAGTCGTCTTTCAACAAATTCTAAACAGTTTGGTCTGCCATTTTACGCGTCGGAACTGGACGAATTGTGATTGCGAAGTTACAGTGGATTTTCGTGAGTGTCTGAAGCGCCGAGATATACCTCGGTTCCTATCCTTTAAATCAACCTACCCCTAATTCCAAAACTATCCTTGGGTCGTTAGATAAGACCTTGTAGGTAACTGATCTGAGTCTGAGTCTGGGCTTGGAGCGACCCTAAATTCCTTTTTCCTTCACCATAGGGTTCCTGGATTGGCTCTTAGGATATTCGCGGGCTAATGCTCTCCTCATTCCTTTCGAGTAGCGAGTTTTGAAATTCCCACACACACAGTCATTAAACATACAAGCACATTCAAATCAAACTCAACCATTTTCGAGTGGTGTCGATAATAGACGTGGTATAATACAAGGATTTTAGACTAGGCTAGACAGGAGTTAAGTTGCGGCTAAACCTAGGTTGGCAGGGCATAGGGAGACTGTTTGATCGATGAGGTTCCGCGGATGGAAATAACAAATTCAGAACAAAGTTAAACAGGTGTCAACACAGATAATCTATCCTGTTGATATTTGACATTTGAGTGTTGTCGGGGACGCGCGAAGAGATCAAATTACAGTCTAAAGTTCATTGTTTAGGACCGGGTAGATTGTTTTGCCTTGCCTTGGGTCAGTTTGGATTCAAGTTGATGTAAATTTCGCTGGAGGTCTAATGTATAGGCTGAGTAAAATATTTATGATTTTGCTTGGCCGAGGTCGTGCTGAGGTCAGTGGAATTCATAGTTCGGAATTTACCGAACTATGCACTTCGCTATGGTGAGGGTTAGATCTCTTAAAGCGCTAATGACAACGTTTCGATAACATCCAGCTCAAATTGCGCAGAGTTGAAGGTTTCAAAACGTTGAGGACCTTTTGAGGTAACCGCTAGTTCAAACCCATTTCGGAAAATCAAATCGCAATTGTGTAAACCGGTCTATTCGGATCGTTATTGCCGTGAACTAAATATATAATTGGAACCACCACTAGCCGCTACTAGCGAGCACATGAAATATCTTTGAGTACTCACGTTGTAAAACTACGACGGATATCTATACGACATCACAAACAAATATTATAAATTGTGGTCGACCACTAAAAGAAGTTCCAAGCGCCCATATATACAAAAAAATAAATGATACCATCACACAAAATACAATAACGATCGATCTGGCGCAATACACCGCTAACTGATGCGAAATACCGGCTTGCGGACATATATGCTTTCTCTGTCTAACTTTAAACTGTAGCTTCCTGAATCAAACTTCCGTTCGACTATTGTACGCCTAACGAACTTCTCAACGAACGAGAAATTCGGACTTATCATTCTTAACTTACAAATTTTACAGCTGAATCGGTACATCTCTTTTGGGGTAGGTAGAATAGACGATCATAGCTACTGATAGCGGTGGCTCGACCTTAGCCTTTAATGCCGTTACATTATGATATGTGTGTAGATAAACTAGTGTATGAAACTGTACATAATTAGGCATTAAAACTCTCGAGTGATATTATGATGAAACTCGCCATCGGCTCGTTTCATAAACCCATTCTCGAGTATTAATGCCCTCCATTATGTAGCAGTCACATAAACTACTATTACGCATATTTTTATTATCCTGTAATATATTCTGATGGGAATAATGGAATTTACTTAATAACACAATTATCTCGAAATGGTTTTCTTAGTTTGGTGCCCTTGCCATGTCTTTACATGGCCAATTATTTCGCAATTTCACACTGTTTTAGGTAAAAATATACTAAGGTGATATTTGTCGAGACCCCCCCTCCCTTACTTGATATTGGCGCTCAATCCTCTCGCTCCTGAACACCTCACGCAATTAATGGACGCCACCACGCCCAGTACGACCCACCGGAATTGCATTATTACTGCGACTTATTCCGTGCGGAAAACTGATCGGGGACAGGAATTGAGTTTGCCACCACTGGTTTAATCCCCCTATAGCCTCCCTTCCCAGCTACTGGTGATTCTATCTGGCCGACGATCTACAAACCGGAACAAACTCAGTCTATATTGCAATTCGCATTCGTTATTATTCAACATGTAAACACGTTGTTGCAATCACATCATTTGTGGGTTCAATGATGCGTAATGTTTTTGGTATGTCTGTTGTAGTATTATTGAGGTAATATGTCGCGGTTTGCACATGAGCCCCGAACAAGGCTTTAAGTCAAATATTGCTATTGACGGAGGTTACCATTATAATTTATTTTAAAATAAGACTTTTTTTTTAGTTTATTTGTAAAATATCAATCAAACTGTTAGTCTGTGTTAAGGAGCTCCGTGGTGGTGCAGCTGTGGTGCTGACTATGTACCAATGAGATAAGAAATTATCGTAAGTATATTATAAGATCTTCGAGATTATAAACCTGATAAAAAGAGCAATAGTGAACAACCAATAGCTGCGAACTGCCAAACAAGGCAAGAAGAACAAAACATCGATCACAATCTCAATGGATGAACAAGGCACAAAACAGGGAAGCAGGGACAAAATCAGGGACATTCCTGCAAAATTTTATAAAAACCTCTATTCTGATACATCAAAAACTTGTTCATCTGCACAGTGCCCCCCCCCCCCCCATCCTTCTCCAGATACCATCTCCCCAATAAGTGGCCATGAGGTTCATCGTGCTTTGACGAGTCTGATTTACGGCAAAATTCCAGGAGAAGATGGTATAACGACGGAGGACGTCTTTGGAACGAACGAAACGAAACGAAACTACTTTAGAAGACTAAAGGCTCCCGCAACAAGTTCTGCTACCCCATTTAACTAACCTTTGCAGCTCTATTCTTTACACCGGCAAACTTAAAGAACGATTTGTTACTCTAATATTATCTTGCTTCACAAAAAAAGTGACAAATCTGATATAGCAAATTACAGGCAAATTAGTTAGATTGTGTTTATCAAACTAATTTCACAAAATAGTTATACAATCTATAGAGTCTCGAACAACCCCCCGAGCAGTCGGGCTTCCGACCTGGATTCTCTACTACGGATCATTTCCAAACCCTGAACCAGTTATTGAACAACATCAATAATACAATAAAACGCTTTACTTTGCTTTTGTAGACTATTCGAAAGCACTCGATAGTCTTGCACACTCATCAATGTTAACTTCTTTGCTTAATCAAATCAAAATATTCTGCCTTTGTCAATAAATTAAGATCAGTTTATAACAATAGTACAGCAGATGTAAAACTTCAATTTCTGGGACCCACATTTGTCCTAGAAAAGGGCGTGAAACAAGGCGACGCCCTTAGAAGAATTCTTCAAAACAGTACCAGCTTTACGGCAAGATAAAGGCATTATTGTCGGCGAGCGAAGGCTATACAACTTTTGCTTCGCCGACGATATTGTACTGTTCGCTTCGATAACTACGGAACTTCAAACTATGCTATGTACAGGAACTAAACCCGGCGAACCTGTAGTTGGACTGAAGATGAATCAGTCAAAAACTCAACTAATGATCAACGACGGTGCAAAGCGTAAGGTAGTCATTGATGGGCAGGAGATACAATGCGTCGACGAGTACACCTACTTGGGTCAGACAGTCGAAAACGAACGTCGTGTTTCGAACGCCTGGAAGAGCTTCTGGTCCGTGAAGAAGCTAATGAAGGGCAACCTACCGTTCACCCTGAAGCACAAAACTCGTCGACATGTGCATTCTGCCCATCCCAACCTACGGCGCACAAATGTGGTCCTTCACCGAATATCAGAAGTCCAAGCTCAAGGTTTGCCAAGGTGCGATGGAGCGCAGAATCTTGGGTGTTAACAAACTGATCGCGTTAGAAACAACGTACTGCGCTTTATAACTGACATAGTAGATGTGGGCATGCAGACCTCCAAACTAAAATGAAATTTGGCCGGCCATGTGTGTCGAATGCACCCAGACAGATGGGCAAAGAAGATAGCCACTGAATGGGTGCCTACAGATGGACACCGGCGTAGAGGAAGTCCCAGAAGAAGATGGTGGGACGATCTGGACAAGTTCTAACCAGAGTAGGTCAATCTTGCGGCTACCAGAGATGTGTGGGCTTGAACCGGGGAGGCCTTTACCGAGCAGTGAGACACTGTTATATGCTAATTAACTAGCTATCTAACGGTGACGGATAACATCGTGAGGAAACCTTTATTACTCCACGGCTGTGGCGATGGGCTAGCCTTCTGACACGCAATATGGACTAATGAATAATTGATTAAAAGTGGGCACAACTCTGCCTTTGCCACCCCGTATGGAAAAAGGCGTGACGCTATGTCAAGGTGTTATCGTTTGTGTGGCATGCTAGCTTATCGCCGTAGCCTGAAAGATATGTTATCCGATATTATCCACAAATATTTTTAGTAGAAATCTAGCTAGGTACTTACATAAAATCTTTATATTACTTACTAACGTATATCTGAATATGAATGTACAAAGTTCTTGCTGTAACTGGCATACTTACCTTATTTCTTCATTGATTTGTGTAGATTATTCATAGATTTTTAACATTTCTTACTGGATTATTTATTTTTTCATTCAAAATTACAGTTCAAGAAATATTACAAATAAAAATGTCAAGTATTCACCTAAATTTTCGAGAAAAAAAGCATTTCTTACAATTGTACCTAACGATAAATGAGAAAAATACAGGACTTTGAAATAGAAGGTAATATATTTGCATAGTGAGAAATGGAATCGGGACGTTGCAATTTGCAAAAGCTGCATACGAAGACAAACCAGATTACTTATGAACGTTTAATTCACACTAAATACATTTAACTTTATGAAAATTGAAAAATCTCGTATTGTTGTCATACAAAAAACTTAAGTTATCACGACTTTTTGAGAGACCATGCGACACATCTTCCAGTCTCGAAATTGTGGCGTTCATTGTCGAAAATTGCGCAGCCGCATGGACCAGCTGATATTTCTGTTAATAAAAGGTAATGTAATCGTCGCAACGAATAAAAAAACGAGAAAGGATAATAGTTTTAATGATTAATTTATTTAAACACGTCCAGCATTTTTCCCTAAATCAAATTAAGAGCTAAATAAATAAAAAAATGGAATAATGATGTTAACCATCTAAACGACGTATACCTTTCTGTAACTATTCAGGCGTGTTTAACAGTAGCAGTACAACACCGTCATGAGGTAATTTTGGCTTTAGGTACCTAATGCCTATTCCAAACGAGTGCAGAACAGTGAGGCAGTACAGCGGCCAACACTGTACTGCTGTACGCCGAAACAGAACAGTACTGTCAAGACAGTAACCAAGACAGAACAGTTAATAGCCGGCTGGTCTATTATGCATATTTCACACCAGGGTAGAACAGTGAGGCAGAACAGCGGCCAACACTGTACTGCTGTACGCCGAAACAGAACAGTACTGTCAAGACAGTAACCGAGACAGAACAGTTAATAGCCGGCTGGTCTATTATGCATATTTCACACCAGGGTAGAACAGTGAGGCAGAACAGCGGCCAACACTGTACTGCTGTACGCCGAAACAGAACAGTACTGTCAAGACAGTAACCAACACAGAACAGTTAATAGCCGGCTGGTCTATTATGCATATTTCACACCAGGGTAGAACAGTGAGGCAGAACAGCGGCCAACACTGTACTGCTGTACGCCGAAACAGAACAGTACTGTCAATACAGTAACCAAGACAGAACAGTTAATAGCCGGCTGGTCTATTATGCATATTTCACACCAGGGTAGAACAGTGAGGCAGAACAGCGGCCAACACTGTACTGCTGTACGCCGAAACAGAACAGTACTGTCAAGACAGTAACCAAGACAGAACAGTTAATAGCCGGCTGGTCTATTATGCATATTTAACACCAGGGTAGAACAGTGAGGCAGAACAGCGGCCAACACTGTACTGCTGTACGCCGAAACAGAACAGTACTGTCAAGACAGTAACCGAGACAGAACAGTTAATAGCCGGCTGGTCTATTATGCATATTTCACACCAGGGTAGAACAGTGAGGCAGAACAGCGGCCAACACTGTACTGCTGTACGCCGAAACAGAACAGTACTGTCAAGACAGTAACCAAGACAGAACAGTTAATAGCCGGCTGGTCTATTATGCATATTTCACACCAGGGTAGAACAGTGAGGCAGAACAGCGGCCAACACTGTACTGCTGTACGCCGAAACAGAACAGTACTGTCAAGACAGTAACCGAGACAGAACAGTTAATAGCCGGCTGGTCTATTATGCATATTTCACACCAGGGTAGAACAGTGAGGCAGAACAGCGGCCAACACTGTACTTCTGTACGCCGAAACAGAACAATACTGTCAAGACAGTAACCGAGACAGAACAGTTAATAGCCGGCTGGTCTATTATGCATATTTCACACCAGGGTAGAACAGTGAGGCAGAAGTGACAGTGGATATCATAGTACTGCTACGTTTGAACGAACTCGCCGAAACAGAACGGTACAGTCAAGTAACCATAGCAGAACAGTTAATAGCCGGTCTATTGTTTGAGGCAGTTTGTTTCTTCCACCACCTTTCTCGCTCGACTTTTTCTTGGTTGGACTCGTGTTATCGTGAGGACAGTGTAGTAGGTGGAGTAGGACATTGCCCATGCCAATCTTGTCCCGATTTGTTTGGTAATTTTATGCATAATAAAGCTAAAAATATTTTTTGCTTATTTTTTGTAATAAATATTTTAAATATTATTATTATTAGTTACAGCTCGCGAAGCTATAACATATTGACTTCGTCGTCGGCACTCGCCGACTGCTCTATCTGGCTGAACGCGACTTTTTATCCAAACTATTCTGTCTCACTGTTCAGCCATCTTGTAAAATAATAATTTTGAATAGTTTAAGTAGCGAAGTAAGTGTGGCCTTAATCGACAGAAAACAGATTTTGTAGCGTCGTATCATGTGTTTAGAGGACATTCGAACCCTGATCGGGGAGGGAGTTTTTACTCCCTCCCATGTCCTATTGGACATGAAGACGGTTTTATTTTTATTTTGTTACTTGGTGAATTTTCTTTAAAAAAGGCCACTACGCACCCAAGTGAAGCTCTCCATCCGAAACAGAAAAACTCGTACTTACCTGAAAAAAAGACAATATTCAGTAAATATTTCATCGTTAACTAATTCTAAATAGATTTTATCTATGGACCCTCGAGCAAAAGAAGCGACCACCGAAATTATACTTTCTGCTTTATACTTTATTAGCTACTGTTATGGAGTGATATTATAAATATGCAATGACTCAATAGTCAATAGTCAAAGTACTTTATTACTGTAGATATTTACATATACTTAGCAAACGTCATTTTTTGCCTCTTCTCTACATTGGACCACTGTGGGAGAAGAAGGGCGTAGAAACTCCCACAGATTTATTTTTAGATCTCTTTTAAAAATAGGTTGTGCTTAACTAATACAAATATGAAAAATTGAATTGTTATGATTAATAAGCAGGAATAAATAGTTACAAAATTATTAACAGCAAGGTCTGTGTTGAGCCAGATTAACCCCATACAGTCCTGTCATTTAAGTAATCTTGAACATTGTAATATCCCTTTTTCGACAAAGTCGCTTTAACATGCTTTTTAAATTGCTCAAGTGGCAATTTCAAAATCTCCAGAGGTATCCTATTGTAGTAGAGAATGCACTGACCCTTGAAAGAATTGCTAACCTTCGCGAGTCTAAAACGGGGCGCACATAGTCTGTGATTATTTCTTAGGTTAACATTACAGCTATCGCTAAGTTTGGAAAATGTTGTAAGGTTCTTGCGTACATACATTATATTTTCGAAAATAAATTGACTAGCTACTGTTAGTATGTCAATTTCTTTAAAAAGCTCTCTTAAGGAGTCTGTTCGTTTTAAATTATAAATTGCTCGAATAGCTCTTTTCTGTAAAATAAAAATAGTTTGAATATCCGCTGCTTTCCCCCACAACAAGATACCATAGGACATCACACTATGAAAGTAACTAAAATATACTAGCCTAGATGTAGCCACATCCGTGCTTTGTCTGATGTTCCTAACAGCGTAAGCCGCAGAACTTAATTTACCAGCCAATTTATCTATGTGGGGTCCCCACTGCAATTTGCTATCAATGGTTATTCCAAGAAACTTCGTATCATTTACTAATATTTACGTGCTGTTGTCTAGCACTAAACTGGTCTCAACTTGCCTGACATTTGGAAGTGAGAATTTGATACACTTGGTTTTACCAGCGTTTAACCATAAATTATTAACTGTGAACCAATTCAAGGTTAAAGACACACAAGAATACACCATTAACATCATCAAATTCTCCTTTTTGTCTTTCAATTTTGAAGACCAGTGAAGTATCATCAGCAAACAACACTATGTCAGTTAATTTCTCCACCATGAAAGGCAGATCATTAATATATACCAGGAATAAGAAAGGGCCTAATATGGAACCTTGTGGAACGCCAATTTTAACTCCCGATCCATCAGATTTTACGCCGTTAACTTCTGCCTTTTGAATTATATTGCTTAGGTATGATCTTAGTAGATCCAATGCTTTATTTCTAACTCCGTAATGATTTAATTTAATTAATAGCGTATTATGATCAACACAATCAAACGCCTTCGACAGGTCGCAAAAAACTCCGATAGCATCCTGTGCGGCCTCCCATGCAGAATAAATATGAGATACAAGGGTAATACCTGCATCCGTAGTCGATTTACCCCTAGTGAAACCATATTGTTTAGCGTGGAGTTGTTTTGTACGGTTGAAGTGTGAGAGCATTTGATAGAGTATAATCTTTTCAAATATTTTTCTTAGTGTTGGAAGAACAGATATTGGTCTGAAATTTGAAGGATCGCCCTTATCTCCCGATTTGAACAGCGGTATAAGTTTACTGTGTTTCATGAGGTCTGGAAAAGCCCCATCGTCAACACAGTTATTGAATATATAAGCTAAGTGTGGGGCTATAACTAGAATTACTGAACCAATGACTTTGACTGATATACCCCACAGGTCTTCCGTATTTTTTAAGTTAAGTAATTTAAACGTTTTGACAATGTCCTGGGGATATACATGATGAAATTTTAAATATACATTACTGACGCTAGTGTTATTTTTTAATAAAGTCTCTGCTTCAAATGGAGATGAATTTAGACGGTCCGTTGTGTGGGTGTGACTAAGAACACATTTACTAGTTAAAAGAAGATACCACCTGGCTCTACCAAAAAGACTAAGCGCCGGTTTCTGAATTGAGAAATTCACCAAGTTAATACTTATCTATCATTCTATCACGGTCTTTTGTGTGCCATCTGCAGAGAACGAACAATAATTGACTATAAGTGAAATTCTCATTTCAGAAATCGTTAGTAAGAAACATAAGTAAATATCTTAACCACTTTCGTCGAAATAACCGCCGAAGTTTATAAAAGGCTATTATTTAATCGCACATAAAAAAACTGATTTGCACAGCAAATAAGGATCAGCAAAACCACTTTTTATGTTTTAAATATTTAATGTGTACTCAAATGTATGTTTTAAGTATTTTTTGTTGTTCTTGCATGTTCAACCTAACATGAAGGATAAAGGGGGCTTCGCTTCGCTCACCCCCTTTACCCTTCACCTGAGCTACCGCAGCGTTTTGCCCTGATTTGATGCTGTGCAAATCAGTATTTTTGATGTGCAGTTTAATATTTCCCTTTATAAAATACAAAAATAAATGGAAATAGGCATTTTCATTCCAAAAACCATTATACACATTCTATTAAATTATAATACCGATCATTTTGGTGTGTCTTTGCCCACTTTGAGATGAAAGACGACAGGTATTCAAATAACTCAGGACGGTAGGAAGACGAAACAGGCTTGGAAATAATGATTACCTACATATTAATTATTCCTTGAGGTCGACATCAATAGCAGTGTGATCTATATTCTTAGGACAATGTTGATTTATATTCTGATGGTAAAGGCAGGATTCTGTCACTGGGTATAAATATTGATTCTCAGATCTGATTCAGTTATACTTAATTTATATTTACGCTTGCTTCTCACACAGGAGATGCAGGTTCGATTCCTGATCATGTACCAATGATATAATTAATTTATCTTAAGTACATTATACGGACGTTCTAACGGTGATGGATAACATCGCGAGGAAACCGTCATTACTCCATAGCTGCGGCGATGGGCTAGCCCCCTGTCACGTAAAATGGAGTATTAAATAACTGGCTCAAAGTGGGCACAATTATGCCACTGCCACCCCGTATGGGAAAAAACGTAACGCTATTTTATGTAATGTGTATTTATTCATTTTGAAACTGACTGTGATCGATTGACAGGAATTTTTAACCCACGACGAAAAAGAGGGATGTTTTAATTTCTTCTCCTTCATATTTTTTTTTATTAAAAATAGATTCTTACGAACACTATTTGAACGTCATTTGAATCTATATAATGCAAGAAAAACTACTACCGCTTCGAAAATTGTTACGGCAGCGGAGAAGAAGCGGCGCAAGAAACTCGTACACTGCAACACGGCCTACTTTTATTTTCTGTTTCTTTTTTTTTGTTTAAAAAATAGGTCTTGTGTTAAAATCGTGTGCGTCGCTCTTATGCTGCGCTGGAAAATCAGAGCTCCATACCTCTTTGTCATAAGTTTGAAGAGTCTGTCTATCTGTCTGTGTATGTCTATCTGTATAAAACCAAATGTTTCTCTAGTTCAAAGTCAAAGTCAAAGTCAAAGTCAAAGTACTTTATTACTGTAGATATTTACATATACTTAGCAAACATAAATTTTGCCTCTTCTCTACATTGGACCACTGTGGGAGAAGAAGGGCGTAGAAACTCCCACAGATTGATTTTAGATCTCTTTTAAAAATAGGTTGTGCCTAACTATTACAAATATGAAAAATTTAATTATTATGATTAATAAGCAGGAATAAATAATTACAAAATTATTAACAGCAAGGCCTGTGTTGAGCTAGATTAACCCCATACAGTCCTGTCATTTAAGTAATCTTGAACATGTGATGGGACCACCCAATCTGTGTAAAGACTTCACGAGAGGTGATTGTGTGACTGTACTATCTCGTGAAAACGATGAAGATCAGTTAAAATTGCATTCTTTGTTGTATTGGAACCTAAGTAAACTAGCGAAAACAAATGTTGTTCTTTGCAATTGAGTTTTCCAGTTAATATCCACGCGTTTTTCACACTCCAGATACCTTTAAGCGTTTGCTTCCTTGGAGTAAAGTTATTGCTGAGTTTGTACCTTTGTCAAATTGTTGTACACTATAAACTATTGTGTATTATTACTTAGTCTTATTAAATTGTTATTGCTAGCTTAGATGTATACTAGTTACAAGTTTAGGTTTATAAGCATTTTTTTAATTATTAAGGACTATTTTTCTTAGTTTTAATTGCAGTTCTCTTCTTTTTGTTATGATGTCATTTTAACAATGTGTACTTTACATTTTGAAATAAATCTTTTTTTTTTTGCTCTCTCTCTCTCACTCTCTCTTTGAGTTTTTATGTAAGGAGTTCACCAAGTCAGACTTTGTTGTGATATTGGTGGGCTCCAACGACGATGGATCCGCTAGAGGGCGCTCTACGATAAACACAGCTTTTCGTGGTGCTCCGTGTTAAACTTTATTTAAAAATGCAGTTTTTAGTAATTGACATTAAATACATTTAATTTGTGCAGTATAAGTGACAACAACCCTATATAAGTGTTATCTCAACCAGAAACTGAATAATGTGGATAAAATCGACGAAACAAATAACCAGTGCATAAAATACAAAAACACCAATAATTACAAAAGACCCAGTGAAATAAATCTTAATAACACAAAGTTAAGTGATAAAAACAATACTGTATGTGAAAATAATCAGTGATAATAAGATAAACAAGCAAAAATATGACATTGGAAACCGTTTGATATCCAAAAACGGAGGACGCCTCAAGTACACCAATCAGTGCAATCCATCACATTTGCGCGCGAAACGACAATAGATGTCGTCCATGTAGCGCGAGATAAACGGACGGCACCAATATCAAAATTTCGCAGGATCTCACAACTGTCCCAGTGGCGTGAGCCGAAGAACGGCGACTCATAAGTTGGAGGTCCTCGGTTCAAATCCGAAAACTTACAAAAATATTTTTTCTTACTACGAGTAGTACCAACTACGAGTAACTATCTCGGTAGCGTGAGTTGGGAGCCGGCGTTTCACAAGTTAAAGGTTCCTGGTTCAAAACCGAAGAACAACCACAAAAATGGAAAATAATGATCTACAGTTTTAACTTGCAACATACCATATTGCCACCTGTGGGTGAGTAGCGGAACCGCTGACGGAGAGTAGCAATAAAGAATCTATAACTACTATCTAGTTCTACGAGTATAACATAGAGGGCACGGTAACGAAGTTCAATAAAACTTAAATAGATGGCAGCACAGTACATAGTTAATTAATCTGTGAAAGAATAGATGTCACTACATGTACATGGAATAACGAATACATACATAATAGATATTATCTAAAATAAAACAAAATAATTTAGAGTTAAAAATGAACTGCTCGGTGTGTAATAAGAGAACAAACACATGTGAGCGAATCTCTTGCTGCTGCTGTAAGAAAAGCTTTCACCCTATATGTCTTGGTATCCAGACAGAAGAGTACATAAGGACTGCTCATAATTATGACAGATCGTGGAAATGTCCTGATTGTAAAACTAAATTGGGACTCAACTCAGGAAACAAAGGATTACAGGGTACGTCCCTCCCACTATTTATTACAACCTTATGTGAGACACCAAATACATCTAGAAATGTTACTCTGCGACGGCGCCCTATATATAGGGCGAACATTCCAGTACATAATAGTTTTTCGTCTCTATCTTCTGATGAAGAGAAAAGTGATGACGAACTCTACGGTGATACACTAAACCCGGAACAGGACATTAATAGAAGCTGTCCAGATATCGGCTCCAATCCACACGAAAAAATTCACGAAATGGAGAGTACTATATTGGATCTACAAGCAAATCTAGCAGGAGCAAACCTGGAAATTGAGAGACTACTGTCTGAAACCTACGAGCTTCGTAAAAATGTAGAGGAAAAAGATAAAATAATAGTCAGCCTGAAATCATTGTGCACGTCACCGACACAAACTCTACCATCTTCTTGCAAGAAAAGGCAACTGCCAAAATCTTTATTCAGTACAAATAAAAAAGTGGATTTGAGAAAGAACAACAAAAAAATCACACACTGCGATAAAACATGTCAAACTAATTACCAAGTAGAAACTCCAATATCCATAGCCAGCGAGAAAGAATACATAGAGAAAGAAATACTTTTACATTATAACGAAGAGATGGATTTCGAACATTTATACACAAAAATGTATTGCAATATATACATTTCAGAAAGCAAAAGCGAATTAAGCAGCTCTTATTCGACTAAGTTATGTATAATCAGCAGCTGCACAGGTAAGATGACACGTGACATTGCGGAAGAGTTTTTGGAACCAGAAAGCATCATTCACTATAAAATTAATGGTGGAGGACTGAAAGAGTTGTTGGGAAGTATCGAGGTTAAACTGAAAGGATACACGAAAAATGATCACTGTATCATATTTATAGGTGATAGAGACTTTAAGAGTGCCTGTGAATATACTGAACTAATTACATTCATAAGACAAAAATTGGTGTTGGTGCAACACACTAATATTATTTTATGTACACCTACATACAGATATTCATACGATGCAAATATATTCAATGCTCGAGTGGAATTATTTAATAATCGGTTGTATCTGGATAATTTAAAATGTAACTATGCAAATCTGGTGGATTCTAATAGGCTCTTAATGTGTACATTTCGGATGTTCCACGAAAATGGATATATTAATAGGAATGGCATAAAGATTGTTTTTGAGGACATATCTGGGATTGTAAAACGAATTGGAAGTGCGGACAAACAGTTAAATGAAAACAATTCTTTTCAATGGCGTCGCAGGAACCAACGGAAGATCTGACGATCGCCACTGTTGAATGTTCGTATGATGTTGAGACATTAATTAAGCCACATCTTCCAAATATTTTCGACCAAAATTTGTGTGGTATTAATACTAAAAAAGATCAACAAAATCTGAATTTATAACATACAATAACCCTATTTCATCAAAATATAGCAAGTGTATTATCAAAACGTGATATTCTCGAAGCTGCATTAACCGAACTTGGTACAGATATTGGAGAAATAAGCATAATCTGTCTATCCGAGACATTTCTTAGGCGCGGTACAGAAGCAAATTTAAGGTTGGTAAACTACACATTGGCTGCATCCTACTGTAGGCAACATCAACGTAGAGGTGGTACATGTATTCTATTGAAAAACGGAATAGAGTATAAAGCTACGTTAAACTTAAAACCCCAGGACTACAGTTTTGAATGCTGTGGAATAGAGTTACTAGATTATAATTTGCATGTTATATGCATTTACCGTACCCCAGATTCACCGATTGAAACCTTTTTCAAAGAATTATCTCGCTTATTAAATTCATTAAGACGTAAACATATTGTATTATGTAGAGATTGGAACATAGATGTGATGACAGAGAGCAGGTTTTCAAAGGAACTGTTAAGTATATTGAGCAATCATAGCATGATTAACCGCATTGACGTGCCCACTAGGAGGAAGTCGTGTATAGATCTTATTGTCACTAACGCTACAATCGAAGTCGAAGCTAAAGTTCATTGCCTGGCCTTGTCGGACCACGAAACGGGCCAGAGTATAAGTTTCCAAAAGGAGTATAGCAACAATGTTCCAAAACTTCCTGCCTTCTGGTTTGAGTATAGGAGAGACGTTTCGGATGACAATCTAAGAAAGTTTACTGAGGTCATGTCATGCCTCTCATTTGATGAAGTAATTTCAGAAACTAGTGTAGAGCGAGCGTTCAACTTATTCCACGATGTAATAGTATTGTTCTTTGAAATGTGTTTTCCGATTGAAAAAAAAAAACTATTAACAAACCAATAAAGAATAGATGGCTCTCAAAAGGAATAAAACGCTGTTGCATTACTAAGAGAAGTCTGTACATGAAATATATTATGTCACATTCATCAACTAAAAAAGACTATAAAATTACATATAAAAATTATGCCACAATATTAAAAAAATGTATCCATAACTGTCAAAAAATTCAAAATACAAACTATATAAAAAACTCGAAAAATACATGTAAAGCTTCCTGGGATATAATTAAAAATAATATTGCTAAAATTGAAGACAAAAAAGGTATTACTAGTATAAAAATAAAGGACACACTTCATACAAATGCAAGTGATATAAGTGAGCTGTTTAATAACTTCTTTATAGACTTAACAAACACATCAGACAGTAAAGATAAAAATAATCAAGTACTGACTCCGTTAATAAGCCATAGAGCTGAATCAATATACCTGTCGCCAGTTGACGAAAAAGACATATTTAATATAATAATGACATTGAAAAATACCGCCTCCACTGGCTATGATAAAATAAACACGAAAAGCCTAAAACTCTGTGCTCGGTACATTGCAAAACCTTTGACACATATAATAAACCTATCATTTACAGAAGGAAAATTCCCGTCACGTCTTAAGCAATCAGTTGTTAAACCTCTCTATAAAAAGGGCGAAAGGAACGATATGAACAATTATAGGCCTGTGACTCTAATACCCGTTCTTTCCAAAATAATAGAAAAGGCTATGTACAACAAAATATACAGTTTTGTCACACAGTTTAAAATACTTAAGGAGCAGCAGTTTGGTTTCAGAAAAAATCGTTCAACAACATTAGCTTGCTTTTCTCTTATTAATAACATTATACAAAGCTTAGATTCTAAAATGGCAGTTGCATCTATCTTCTTAGATATGAGTAAAGCCTTTGATTTCGTGTCACATCCAACTCTACTTGAAAAACTGTACAGGTATGGGATTAGAGGAAACTGTTGGGAATGGATAAATAGCTATTTAAGTCACCGGACTCAGTGTGTAGAAATAGAAATGATAAATAATAAACATAAAAAGTCATTTCACTCAAAATATCGCTCTAATGATTTTGGAGTACCGCAAGGCAGTGTACTGGGCCCCCTTTTATTCCTGCTGTATATTAATGATTTACCTGACATGACTAAGAATGAGTGCGTACTGTTTGCAGATGACACAACTTTAATAGTTAAATGTAAAAATAGAAATGAGTTGCAAACAGAGATAGGTGAAACATTAGAAAGCGTTAGTAAATGGTTAGAATGTAATAATTTAAAAGTAAATATAGAGAAAACACAATTAATTCAATTTCAGACTCATGATAATGCTAATCACAATCAACTAATAATTAATCATAATAATACAATTCTAGCCGAATCTGACTCTACAATATTTTTAGGTGTGACAATAGATAAGTTTTGCAACTGGAAAGCTCATGTTGACAAAGTATGTCTTAAGTTAAACAGATTCGTGTACGCACTGAGGCGGATGAGAGACGTAGCCACACGAGAGGCTACTCTGTCAGCATACCACGGGTACGTTGCACCGGTACTTCGTTATGGTCTGATATTGTGGGGCAACTCGGTAGACGTTAAGCGGGCATTTATAACACAAAAGAAATGTATAAGGGCTTTGTGTGGCGCTGGATATATTGATAGTTGTAAGCCTCTGTTCAAAAAATTGGGCATACTGCCATTACCTTGTATGTACATATTTGAAGTCTGTATTTTCGTCAAAAAGTATCCAGACCTATTTAGGAAAAACTGTGAGGTATTCAATTGTAGAGGCCGAAGTAAAAACAAACTTTATTTACCACCACAAAGGCTCAAACTGTTTTCCAATAGCCCACTATGCATGTCAATTAAAATATTTAATACTATTCCGGAAGAGCTAAAAGACCTCAAAATTAATCTATTCAAAATCAAGTTATTTAATTTCTTATTGGAAAATATGTTTTATAATGTTAGTGACTTTTTAAAAAAATAATGTTTATAAATGTGTTCTTGCATTAATTTATTGTAATTATTATTGTTATTGATAATGTTATGATTGCTGTGATTAATTTAATTGAACCAATTTTGACCTTCTATTTCCATTACTTGTATTATAATATTTGCACACCATTCTAAATGGTTAATATGCTAGGACATTAGCTATTTAAGAACTCCTTGTACGCATATTATAAGCAAATAAATGATTTATGATTATGATTATGATTATGACAAAAATCAGACTAAATTGAAATGTACTCTCAATAATTGCTTTGAAAAACTATTACACACCAATGTATTGCTGGGTGAGGCATATAAAAATAAAAATCTAAACATAGGCATGCTAAACACTCTGTATAGAAACGTTGTCTCTGGATGCGCTCACACTTGTCTTGTAGAGGTTTTCTGCTCAGAGGACAACAGGCATAGAATACATAAATTAAATACGTGTAGAAGTTTGTGGAGAAATATAATGCATACAAAATACAACAATGAGCATTGGATGCGGAATGATTGTGGGCGTGCTGACGGAGTGATCAGTATTTCTGCCAAGAGAGTTCATGCAAACACGCAGACTGAAGTGTTGCGGACTTTTGTCTGTAATTATACTGAAGCATCCACCCAAACAGACAACATAAATCACGAGTTTTTTCGTAATTAATAAGGCCAGTGATATTAGTACTTTTAATGTTTCTACAGAAGAGTTTAAAGACTGCGAGTATGTTCTATCAAAGACACTGATTTTTCTACAAAATGTATGTGGTATCAATAAAAAAAAAGACGACTTAGAGTTATATTTGGAAGAATTAGATAACAAACCACAATATTTATGTATTACTGAACATTTTTTGAAAAAAGATCAGCTTGCGTTATTTAGTTTACAAAATTATGTTGTAATTTCGGGTAACTCTAGGGTGAAGATGAGTAGGGGTGGATCTATGATATTAGGTTTAAAAGATAGGAAGACAGGAATTCTTAAATTAGGAGAATCTCTGTATAAAACGGAATATTTTGAGATATGTGGTTTTAGAGATATCGAGACAAATTTGTATGTATTTTGTGTGTATAGGAATAACCCAAAGGTAGATAATTTTGACGTTTTTATGGAATGCTTGGAAAAGTTAATGGATAGCACCTTTGGCAGAATGTGTCTCATTTGCGGTGATTTCAATGTTGATTTACTGATTGAAAATAAAAATCAAACGGAGTTCTTGAGCCTATTGAAATGCTATAATTTCAGACCTCTTTTTAGTGAAGTAACTTACGCTTGTGGGGGTGCAGAATCATGCCTCGACAACATTCTAACCAACCTGCCACAAGACCACATATCAAATATCAACCTGGATCATAATGGACTATCAGATGGACACGCTGCATTATTCTGCGAAGTGGAAGTTCGGCTGGATCAGGGAAAAGTTAAAGGGAGGGAAGATGTAATTTTTGTAGAAAATAGATTGTTCAGCGCTCGAAACAATAACAACTTTAAACAGAGCTTAAACAATATAGACTGGAAACTTGAGGGTATTAATAGTTTCCTAACGAAACTGTATAAATGCTTCAATCAAAGTTTTAAAAAAAGAAGGAAAAAGGTTAGTTTACGAACTGAGCAAAAACTTAAATGGCTTTAATAGTTTCCTAACGAAACTGTATAAATGCTTCAATCAAAGTTTTAAAAAAAGAAGGAAAAAGGTTAGTTTACGAACTGAGCAAAAACTTAAATGGCTAAAAAAAGGAATAAAAATATCTAGCAAAATGAAACGTGTCTTATGTTGTGCTTATAAAAATACTACTGATGACTCAGTCGTATGTTATAAAATAAAGTACCTAAGACTCTATAGAAAAATAGTAAGAACTGCAAAAAAGATGGCGATTCAATCTGACATAATCTACGCAAAAAATTCAGCAAAGTATATATGGAACGTAGTGAATAAACACCGAAGTACAAATATAAATAATATAAGAGAAACAATTAAATTAAAAATAGAAAATATATTAATTGATGAGTCCCAACAAATAGTTGATGTTTTTTCAGAAAAATTTGATAACAGTAGTGCACTGACTATGGGAAACACAGAACTAGCAATAAACTTTTTAGAGAGAAATGTTATAAGAACAGAAGGAGAGATGGACTGGAAAGAGGTTACCGCACTAGAAATTGAAAGAGAGGTTAAATACATGCCAGCGAAGCGGTCATGTGGTTTTGACGATATGCCTATAAAGATAATTAAGGATAACATAGATCTATTAGCGGAACCATTAGCTTATTTTTTTAATATGTGTGCTAAGGCCGGAATTTTCCCGGATCAACTTGAGATAGCCAAAGTATTGCCAATTTAAAAAAAAAAGGAAGCAAGAAAGACCCAAACAATTATAGACCAATATCCTTGTTACCAATTATTTCAAAAATCTTCGAAATACTCATTAAGACCAGACTTGTTAGACATTTAAATAAACATAAAGTACTAAATAAAAGGCAATTTGGTTATCAGAAAGGAGTAAGCACAGCAGATGCCATTGATACATTGTTGGATGAAATAGTTGCCAAATTAAATGACAAAAAGAGAGTTGCTGGTTTATTCCTTGACCTAAGCTCCGCATTTGATACAGTGGATCATAACTTACTATTGAAAAAATTAGACTTCTATGGGGTAAGGGGCAAATCGTTGACACCATTGAAGTCATATTTGCAAAACCGGTTTCAGTTCATACAGATGAAAAATGTGACAGAAAGATGTGAGAAAACCTATCAGTCTAAAAGAGTGAAGATAACAAGAGGCGTTCCACAAGGTTCTATTTTGGGCCCTGTTCTGTTTATAACTTTTATTAATGATCTCATAAATTTTATTGATAATTCTGCGCCTGAGGTAGAACTTGTTATTTTTGCAGATGACACAAACGCTATAGCTGCGGCAGATAGCAATGACGAACTTAGTTCCATAGTTAATTCCACTCTTTCACTGTTCTTCAATTAGTTTACAAATAATAATCTCCAACTTAACTCCTCCAAAACAGGGGCAATTCTCTTTAAGACTACAGCGAAAAATAAAGAGACTATAGATATATATCTTAATGGTGCACAAATTTCACTAGTAGATGAAGTAAAGTTCCTGGGTGTGCATATAGACTCACTGCTTAACTGGAAATGTGAATTAAAAGCTATAGAAGGCTTTATTAGTTCAGCTTGCTATGCCCTTAGAAGTCTACGCGATGAACTTACAAAAGATCAGTTGAAGACTGTATACTATGCACTTGTGGAATCTAAACTTAGGTACAGCATTAAATGGTGGGGGAACAGCTACCAATATAACATAAAAACAGCTTTCACGATTCAGAAAAGGGCAATTAGGATAATAGTACGAGCACCACATTGGGAATCCTGTAAGCCTCACTTTGCAGAACTAGCAATATTGACAGTCCCTAGCCTGTACATATTCATAATACTATGCGACTTGAAGAAACGTCTTTACAATATAGAATCGGAAGCTGAACGAAAAGTACGTCTTAGCTCAAGAAGAAAAGACCTCGAACAGAAATTATGTCCTCGCCTTAACATTGTGCAGCATAGTGCCCGTTATCAGGCTGTTAAATTGTTTAATAGGCTACCAATAGAGTTAAAATTAACCACTAATTATAATAAATTTGAAACGCAATTGAGGTACTTTCTATTGGAAAAGGGTTATTACTCACTAAACGAGTTCACGGATGATCATAATTGATTAATATTGATTATTTTGTTGTAAAAGTGTTTGTTTGACTGAACTTTATTGCTATAATATTTAGAATAGCATATTATAGTTAGTAAATTATTATTATTAGAGTAAGATTTTATTATTTTCAACACAATGTATATTGTACAGAAATAAACTAAACTGAAACTGAAACTTTCTTTACAATTGTAGCAATAACAGTAGTACACCAAAAAAGCTCCCAAAACAAATTATAAATTGACTATCTCCAGTTAGTATGTCAATTTCTTTAAAAAAACTCTCTTAAGGAGTCTGTGCGTTTTAAATTATAAATTGCTCGAAAGTTCTTTTCTGTAAAATAAAAATAGTTTCAATATCCGCTGCTTTCCCCCACAACAAGATACCATAGGATATGACACTATGAAAGTAACTAAAATATACTAGCCTAGATGTAGCCACGTCCGTGTTTTGTCTGATGTTCCTAACAGCGTAAGCTGCAAAACTTAATTTACCAGCTAATTTATCTATGTGGGGTCTCCACTGCAATTTGCTATCAATGTTTATTCCAATAAACTTCGTGTCATTCACTAATTCTAACGTGTTACTATCTAACACCAAACTGGTCTCAACTTGCCTGACTTTGGAAGTGAGAATTTGATAAATTTGGTTTTACCAGCATTTAACAATAAATTATTAACTGTGAACCAATTTAAGGTTAAAGACAATACTCCATTAACATCATCAAAATCTTCTTTTTGTCTTTCAATTTTGAAGACCAGTGAAGTAACATCAGCAAACAACACTACATCAGTCAATTTATCCACCATGAAAGGCAGATCGTTAATACATACCAGGAATAAGAAAGCGCCCAATTATTAGTCCCGATCCATCAGATTTAACACCGTTGACTTCTGCCTGTTGAATTATATATATATATAATTATGCTTAGGTATGATCTTAGTAGATCCAACGCTTTATTTCTAACTCCGTAATGATTTTATTTCATTATTATGCGTATTATGATCAACACAATCAAATGCCTTCGACAGATCGCAAAAAACTCCGATAGCATCCTGTGCGGCCTCCCATGCAGAATAAATATGAGATATAAGAGTAATACCTGCATCCGTAGTCGATTTACCCCTTGTGAATCCGATTGTTTGGCTTGGAGTTGTTTTGTACGGTTGAAGTGTGAGAGTATTTGTTTGAGAATAATCTTTTCAAAAAATTTACTTAGTGCTGGAAGAACAGATATTGGTCTGAAATTTGAAGGATCACCCTTGTCGCCCGACTTGAATAGAGGTATCACTTTACTGTGTTTCATGAGGTCTGGGAAAGCTCCATCGTCAACCTCATCTCATCAGTGGAAACAAAATTGCTTCTTCTCGACTCCTGGGAAGACTTTGGAGCGCTTCGGTTTGCAGATTAGTGTTTGCCTGAGGAAAAAATTCACCATGTGTTCATTCTGGGCAGTACATGGTTCAACTTCTATACATAAATTGTCAATGTCCTTTAAAATCAATTTGCTTACGTAACACGTTGTTGTTTGGATCGCATAAATACGTAAGTTTCAACTTAATCGTTCCAGATTTCGGTTGTTTAATATCGTTTCACATACGGATCAACGGACATACAGATACACTAGAGATCCTAAAATAGTTCTTTTTTTCCCTCTAAGGTACGGAACCCTAAATTATGTCTTCCAAAGAATTACGTTTGATGTTTTTCTGGTCTTTAAATTCAAATATGAAAACGGCCAGCTGCAGCTGAATCAAAGGATTAGTACAGACAACCTAATTGCGAATTTAAATATGCTTCCGGAGCATCCCTGATTGTCCTGAACTGGAAGGCAAATACTTGTGGGTGGGTAATGTAAATATTGGACTGAGTGAATCAGAATAATGGTGCTTATCGAACAAGCAATCGAATCGAACTGAAAGTGAACAAATTACTCAAGCAAAATATGATCATTTCTAGTCTCGCTAACTTTTTCGGTACGTCAATATTTTTTTCCGCATTCTAACCTCAAAATAGCGACTTCGCTTAATTTTGGGATCTCAGGCGGAAAAATTATATTCCTAACTCGTTCGAAAAGGCTTCTTTAAGAACCTCGCTCTATTGAAATCTACTATTGACTCCTCTCGGAGTTTCTTACTTTCCCAGTTAGAGCGACGGAATCAAAGTCAATACATGAATGGCCAAGTGCGAGTCAAATTGGCGTACAAGGGTTCCGTACCACTGCAAAAATAATACCTGCGATACTGGCAACAAGCCCTTTCATTTGATGTGTTTTTTTCAGTTTGAGAACTCTTTTCTATCTTATTTGCCCTCCAATTATGCCCGTCTCCATTAAAATCAATCATTTCTCCATATATTTCCTGTAATATTTAGGTAAAGATGCAAAATTTTTTTTTGGATCTAATTTTAGGGGGAAGGAATGTAATTGTTATTTTTTATAATTATATATTTTATAAAAAATATTAACTTAGTATTTCCACATTGTGAAAAAAATGATATTAATCATTTGGCATGTCACATGATACAGTTTGTAACAGTTTAAACAGTTGTTGCTACCCGCACGATCGTTTCCGATGTGTGAATACCGCTAGGCCACGGGAGCTTCCTAAGTATGACTAAACATGAGTTTACAATTGTATTACCTCCCTGCGCCAGAAGAAAGGTAATGGATCTGTAAAGATCATAAAAGTGACGTAGGCTTTATAATTTTAGTGAAAATTAAAAGGTTGTATTTTAAGTGGCAAAATGTAGTTTACAAAGTTATTGGTACGGCTACTTTCATACTCCATTTACTTCATACATTAGATTTGACTTATTTTTCCAGACGCTTGAAATGGCTTCCTTTGATGGATCGCGAGGATTTAATCAGTGCACTAGATCCTGTAGACTCGCGTTATCCCTAAAACGTAACTTTTATGACAGACGTCACCTAGAGTACTGTAGATACTATTGTGGGCATTTAATATAAAATTTTCCTTAATAGTTGTGTCATTTTTTTTTCTTTTCCGGCCAGCAGAGAAGCGAAAGGGTTACCGTCAAAGCCGCACCGCAATGGACAGGCATGGACTGGCCCGGGTCGTTAGCGCTTAGCAAAAACCCTAGCCGTTAGAGGTAGTAGGGGTCTTGTTTACTATTTTTTTTTATTTATACTATGACTACGATTTTTTGGACGGACGGACACATCAGTTCCTTTCAAAGGTATGGAACCCTAAAATGTTTGACTTCCAAAGAATTAGGATTGAAGTTTTTCTAATATCATGAATATTTTATCAAACACATTTATACACACGGCTAAGGAATATAGATTTTTTTATATTCAAGACAGCCTATGTGAAAAATGTCTCATTTTTCCTAATCTCTGTCTCTGAATCACAATTCCAAATGAAGCATTGAGCTACCAATCCAAATTCGATTAGAGTAGACGAAAAGTGCGAAGCACGAGTCTTGCTTGACAAATGGAGAAGAAATTTAAATTAAAAACTCATCAATAACAAAATCCGCATTGCAGATGGTCCTGATGGAGTCGGAGGCAGACTATCGGTAAAAGTTGTCAAATACTATTTACTTCTTCTTATAAAGGCTTGCTAACCTCATTTGAGGTTAATTTTGCCAGTGACAAGCAAATGTATAGGTATTTAAAAAATCCCGCGACGTGTTTTTAATGAACTTAACCTACTACCACGCCAGCGCCACGAAGCGAGAGAAAATGCGGACATTGCACCACCACAACCATGTGATTAGGCCCGAAATCTACGATCATATTTGATATCAAGTTTTCAACAGACTCAATAGTCTGGTTCAACAGACTCAATATTCGGAAGAAAGAAGGAAGGAAGAATCGTTCAAAGCACAAAAATTTAATAAAGGTCAAGTACTTTTAGTCTAAGCATGACTGAGGTTCCATATAAGTAATATTCAGCCGTCCAAAATATTGCGTAGCTTTAAACGTTTTATCTGATGTGCGATGCAAGTTTGAAAGTGCTTATAAATAATCCCATCAAACGGTGCCGTTGAATGTATTTTTTTTAACCATCAAACGTATGGAGCTATTCGTATTACGTAGAAACATTTTGATTGCGGTTGAGAATGTATTTTGACGAACCTGAATCAACTAAATTGCTTGTTCAAAATTGCAATCAAAGTCGCAATACCAGTCAGGAGAATCGAGCTAAGCTTCCGAATTTGACTACAGAACCCTAAATAGAAAACTTTCGCGGAATGAATCCGCTCAAAGCTTCTCAGTAGCGATAATTTAAAACAAACCGAATAACGAAGAGGAATAATTCATTTGATTAATTCTCAATGGTTTGGTTCTCTTGCTGCTCAAGAGTTTCATTTGAGTTGAAGATGAATTTCATGAGATTATGGACGAAATTCACGGTTTCTATGCAAAAACAGGGATTCATTTTACATTCAACATAGGGGAAGATTACGCATAACTTTTTGGTAGAGGCCATACAGCATGTTTGTAACACAATTCAGCGAGTTCAATATAGTGACACAATGTCTAAATCGACGCAGTTAAAGGCATAAGTCAAGCAGGACCAGCACCGTAACCAACCTCTGATCCATGGCTGAACCGGTGCTGTGGTATACTATGCTCTGGTCTGAACCCAGATTGGAAAGGATTGCAAAGTTTGTTTGCTGAAAGTTAGAAGGTCAGTTGGGAGTGGACTACGAATTCAAGGACTTTAGAGAGCATAGGTAAGATATAAATGGGCCTGTAATCTTTGAAGGAGGAGGGCTTGTAATTTTTGGGCAGTGTGATATTAAGTGCTTTCTTCCACAGACTAGGAAAAGATGTAACCGATAGAGAGTAATTGATAATGTAGGTAATTGGATGGAGCAATTTTTCAAGGATGCTATGGATCATTTGATGGCTGACGTTGATGCCACCAGCAGCTTTGGATGTGATAGCTATCACCTTTGCAACTGCGCCGATTCCAACGAGACTAAAGTTGAACGGTGAGGTACAGGCTGCAGCCTCCTTTATGGCGGAGCCCATTACGAGAGGGGGAGAAGAAAAGAAGTGGTGAAGACCGTTGTGTCCTGAAGAAAATTCCTGGGACTTGCCAAAACCAATGGTTTTAAGTCGAAGTCTGGCCTATGCGCGCTATTACCGCTAAATAAGTGGCTAATGTTTTCAAGATAGAGTGGGTCCCTGGCTTTGGTATGCCTATGGTTATTTTAACTGATCGAGGAGCTCAAGTTGAGTCCGATCTGTTTTGCCGGTTAACGCAAAAGTTCGCTACGAAGCGCATTCGCGCAAAGGCATTTCACCCAAGTGCGAACGGGATGATAGATCACTTACACCACACCCCAACCTCAGGGACGCCAAGAATACTTTTTCTTGGGAGCCATATGCAGTGGCAATGATCAATCACTTTCAGAAGATCTGACAGTCCCGCATTGCATCATATCTTCAAATTCACGTTTAGCAGCAAGTTTTGAAGGTGCCAAACGGCGAAGGCGACAACTCACGGGAGTTCCATCAGTAGACCTAATGAAATGCTTTGTGTTGTGTTTGACAACTCTAGGTAGCCCGGGTGGGCTAGGTCGACAAACTCAGTGTGCACTTGTGTAAAAGGTGAGTTACCACAAGCGAGAGCTTTCACACTGACCTAAGAAATTTCAGTTACTGCAGTAGGTGTGGATAGTTTAGTTTTACCATCAATGAGACGCTCATATCGACAATTGGGTAACAAATTATAATGACTCAGAAAGCCAGAGCCAATGATGGTAGTTCCAATATCTGCAACCACAAAATTCCATTGGAAATCCCGGTGTAATCGTAGACTAAGATGAAGAGAAATGTCGCCATAAGTTTTAATAGAACTGCCATTAGCGGCCCTGAGAGCCACTTGTGGTAAAACGACCTTTTAGAAAACTCCGAGGAAAACAGCTCAAGTCGGATCCAGTATCAATGAGATACCGAACCTTAGAAGTCTGGTCTGTAATAAAGAGTTGGCGGCCGGAATTAATGCAATCAGAATCCCGGCTGAGATGCTTTCCAATTGCAGGCTTATTACATTTGGTGGCTTTATGGTCAAACTTTTTACGATACCAACATAATTAGTTAGTGTTGCCAGGAGTCGAACCACTAGAGTGCGAGCGCTGGCTTTTAGAAACTGAGTGCTGGCGTGAGTGAACGAGTTCATCATTGCTGGAGGGTGCAGCGACTTGTCGGCTAAGATCATCCAGCCTTTGCATCAATGAATCCAAAAAAGGGGCTGGAGTCAGCGCAGGAGAAAACTTGCTTCATCCAGAGTGCTCGATAACGTTATCGGCAAGGTCAGTAAATTTTTCGAGTTTGAGGTTCACTTGAGACACCAAAATAGCCTGAACTGAAGAAGGAAGGCGACGCAATCAAAGTCGGCGCAGGATGTTGTCATCTAATACTGAACCAGAGAGTGAACAAAGATGGTGGAGAAACTGGGATGGTTATATCGAAAGTCTTGTTGCACAAAAAGATGTTCTGAATAGTTCTGATTCAAAGAAGAGAAGAGAAGGCAGGCGCATGCAATGATAGGTACAGCGTAAAAACGTGTTTCAACCGGTTTCTGAGCAGGAAGTAGCTCAATGATTTTGCTCTTCCACGTCCAAAATCAGCTAGAACGGCTTGAATCAGGGGTGGAAGGCAGATACCGAGGACAACGAAGCTCGTAGAAACAGCGTTCGGTAGGTATGATCGCTGCATGAATAAAGAGGCGGCGAGGGTTGGTTGAAGGTCTTGATGATCAAAACAACAACGCTTCTTTACGATATGTAGTTGTTTTTATAACAACACAGTTCAGACACCAACAAGGTTTTGTACAAAAGGTTGAAAGCCTAAATGATAGGATTATACAAGGAAATCACAAAAGACTCGGGCTAGTTTGTAATCTGTGGCTCGGGGAGGAAAACAATAAATGAACAGCGCGGCTATCATCTTGGTATGTCGGTGAATGAAAGTTATGCATTAGTGTGTGCGTTCTGTTCTCGCATTTGGTTCCACTACAGTAATGAAACGCAATAGCGTTTCGTTACTGTAGTGGCAAAAAGTCGCCCCAATCCTACTACCTTCTGAGAAAATTCTGCATGTTATCTTTTTGTGAAATTTACTTAGGCTGTGGCTTCAGCTGAATTCAGCTGAATTAAGAATATACCGAGTACAGAATGTGCCCTAAATGCGGACATACTGCAATAAATAAAAGTGAAGATTCATCATTATTGATTTTGCTCTTAGTATAGGCGTAGCCGTCTGTGAGTAAATGTTGAGTTCCCTTTTTATTTTTGACAAAAACAACATTAACGGAGTTCATTTTAAACCAATCAAATCCAATGTCTGGAATCGCAGATTGGTGGTATTGATTGATTCCTCCTTGATATAACTATCACAACTTTATGGATGACACCCACATGTTTATCTAACATAATTCATATCATTGAGCACTCCAGATCAATTGTCAATAAATTATCACAAATAAGTATGCAAATGTAGGTTTAGGCAAAACGCGATTTAGGCTGATGAAACTTTAGGCAGATTAAAATTTAGCTTTAATACGAAGAGAACATACTGCAGAATAGTCCTGGGAATCATTGATATTAAGCTAGTTTAGTATGAAGTTTAGGCATAACGCGACTTAGTCTCTCTACAGATTAGGTACACCCTCCTAGAAGGTCCTTTAACACCTACAGAATCGGTTCACTTCCCGTGTAGGCTAGATTGCGCCGCATCACTACGTCCGAGAGCTTCTTTTACTTTGACATCTCAAGCCGCGCCGCAACCTATTGATACGCCTGCCCGAAAGCCGCGCCGGCCGACCGTACTTAAATTGCGGAATGATTCCCCCCTGGCTTCAGTCTCGTTCACAATTTGATCATTTTACATGGATACATTATAAACTATAGGCCTTACCACAAACAAATAAACTACTGTTCAACACTTGTTTAAAAACAAAAACGTGTGGGATTTGACGTTTGTTTTGAAGTTAAACGCTGTTTAATATATTATGCGGTAACACGTATTGAAAATGGATACGATAAATTGTGAGCATTTTGTTCAGTTTATAATGTATCTGTTGTAGTTAGTCAGACACTTAACTAACTCTCTAGACCGTTAATTAAATACCGACGTTTAACCAAGTCACTAAAATTCCGTCAGACAAGTGAGTGAACGAAACGTTTAACGAGTTGTCTAAACGTTCCTAGGCAACAAGACATAATAATACAATATAAATATTTTTTTATGTGTACTTAAGTTTATGTTTTAAGTATTTTTTGTTGTTCTTACATGTTCAACCTAACACGAAGGATAAAGGGGGCTTCGCTTCGCTCACACCCTTCACCCTTCACCTAAGCTACCGCCATGTTTTGCCCTGATATAAGCTGTTCAAATCAGCTGGTCGTGACGCCATCTTGTTTTCCAACACGCCGGCTTTCGGTTAGACAGATTGTTAAACGTTTTCGACGATGCTTTATTTAAATCAAATTGCTACTGACTTGGTTAAACGTCGGTCTTTAATTAACGGTGTAGAGAGTTAGTTAAGTGTCTGATTTACCCAACCAACTGCGTCATATCGATAGTTTACAAGATAGATTTATAGACTAGAAGCTTACTGTCTTCACAATATAACGATGATATTTATGTCGGCGCCGATCGTCAAATTCAGCACATCATGAGGTGCCTCGGCATATCCTGATATGGCGGCATCTGCCATGTTAAACCTGCCATATTTTCAAGACCAACATTCGATGATCTGCCAGCCATTAGTCGGCATATCGAAAAACAAGGTGACAATAGATCTGGCTAGGTTAGGTTAGGTTAGAACAAGTATGTGCAACCAGGGCGGAGCGTGCTTGTGACTGAAAGTAATCAAAAGCAAAACTTGGCTAGAGTAGTTTATTGTAGCTCAATTTCAAGCCGGTTCCAACTTAACCTTTAACACAAATTTCAGTTGTGTTAGGTTTAGGTAGTATAGGTTAGGTTGGAACGGGCTCTTACTCTGCCACTCAGAATTCACGATTGTGTGGTGGAAATATAGTGCGAGTAACATCTTTTTAACGGCCCGTATTACAACGTGTGTGTCAAAGAGGATTTACGGGTGCTTACTTAGAGAAGCACATTTGCCGGTACAGGAAGGTATGGGTGATCTTATGTTTAGAATTGTATATAGTTAATTACCTGTTTGATGACAAAAGGATTAAATGTTTTTTTTTTCGATTTTTATATGGTCCATTTCCAGGAAGGTTATTCGTTGAAAAAACCCAAAATTATACTTGAATTTTGCAGAAAATATCATGACGATCAATATGAATCTTCCTAGAATTAGGTAGTAAAACTCACTTCAAACAAAATTTCATTCGCGAAACTCGAATAAAAAAATTCCAGCATAACAAATGACCAACTTTTGACGTCAGTATTTTTAAATAATGTGGCCAAGTATAAACGAAAAAGGTTCTTTATGAGTGCCACCATTATTGGCAGAGATACTGGATAGACGTAGCATGTGAATTTCTTTTTCATTGAATTCTGTACCTACGAACAAAGAAGAGGCATTTAAAAAAAATGTTATTGGCGGCATGCATTGCCGAAGGTAAAACACTATTTAATGTTAGAAGAGCTGAAAGAAGATTTCGATAAATTCCAACATTACTTCCGAATGTCCATCCATGCATTTTATTATATGCTTCAAATTCTGAAAGATAATCAGGAAAACATATGTTATTCTGTTTTACGTGGATGTGCCGTGCCTCTGCCTCACCATCTGGGGTAAAGGTACGACTTTATCTCGCCCTTCGATGATTTTGGAACCACCTGCCTATTATCTTCAGAAAGTTTAAAGTTATACAGAAGTAAATTGAGGCAAGAAAGCGGAGCTCACTCTCTGCCTATTTGCGCATATGCACACTTGCGCAATAATTCTTGTACTGCAGGGCGTACTGCACACGCTCTCGAATATGTCGTGAACAGTAAGACAGGAACTACGATTTTGCAGCAATATATCGTACGACATCGTAGTTCCTGTCTTATTTAAAGCGTCGCCATATTTGTCATACATTTTGTTTACCTGCAATGTCGTAGCACTGTATTGTGTCGTAACTGTTTAAAATTATAAAAGCAGCCATAGCTTTGACAACTCCTTACACAATTCACAATTCACAATTCTTTATTGCACAGAACATTACAACAATACAATTATACACGAAATTAAAAGGCATAGGCGAGCTTATCTCTCAACAGAGATTTCTTCCAGCAAACCTATCACTTACACATTTTATATGGAGTTATTTAGAGAATAGTGTTGACTTACCATCACACTGGTGGCACTAAAGGCGCCGGCGCCAGTCCAACAGACAAAACCACCGCAGGACTGAAAAATACTAGCAGTCAGCGCTGGCTTGGCTTGAAAAACAGTCTTTACGAATACCAAGTCAGCACTGGTCTCGTGTAAGCCTAGCTTAAGCTAGGAGCTGTACTGTGATGTCGAAACACCGGTATTCTCGAATTCGAGCGTAACCTATATCCATAAAATCTGGTATAGCTCAAAACAGTGAATTTCCTTCGTAATTAATTTAACGCGCTGAGCCGTATAGAGACGCACTGGGATTTTTTCCGCTCTTGTTTTTATTGTGAGGAAAAATCGTTTGGCATTTCAAAGTTTTTTCTTTTTCATTCATTATCGATTTCACAAGTTAACTTGCGGCCGATTTTTCAATCCCCACATAACATTTAAAAAAATGTGACTGTGAAATGTCAAATAATGTTATTTATGTGTCTCTTTATCTGGAGATTGAAAATTCACCTTGTAATCATATAACTTGCAGTCGGTTTCTGGCTAAAAAGCACACGTATAGTTTGACAAATATGTAGTATTTGAAGAACGAAAGTAGATAGTTTTAGGGTGCCAAACGGGTACATACACCCGTTCGCACTAAACATAAGAATCGCTTAAGTTCTTTCCTAACATGTTTAGGCTGCTCCTAGCAAAAAAAAAAAAAAATTGCAACCCTACAGCCCTAAGCCATCCCTAAGTCCAATCTGTCAGTGCTAAGCTGTTGTAAGGCTTAGGTGAATCTTAACTAGGACAGGCTAACTTACATTTAGTGCAAATGGGCGTAAGCTATCCGCTGCCTGTCTGTCCATCTGTCTGTCAGCGGGATCTACCTGATGAACTATAATATGGGGTAGTTGGTAGGTTGAAATTTTCTCAGAATGTATATTCTATTCTATTTATATTGCCGCTTCAGCATCAAAAATACGAGAGATTTTATAAATTAAAGGGGCCCCATACAAAAGACTAGTTTTCAAATCCCCCATACGAGAGACGTGTTTTAATATCATGGCAAATTTCACGGCATCGAAACCACGTACGGTTATATGGTTATTGTGTTAGTTTTATTATTTTGAGTCCGTTTCCTTGTACAATGGTACGAAACCCTTCGTGGGCGAGTCCAACCCGCACTTCACCAATGTTTTTATTAAGAAACCTGAACCTCTAACTAAAACTGCGAATCACAGTAATGGTCGGAAACACAGACTCAAAGAAAATGCCGCTTAACTCCTTGGAGGGCATAGGCTTGCAGAAAGTTCTTTGGTTTTGGACTCTCAAACCAAGCCATAAAGTTAAAAATGTGGTGGCATGTACGTATGCCACTATCAGCTAAGAAGTTAAATGCCATCCTGGCGATATCAGTTCAATCAGAGACAGCTACAGCATGGCTGAGTGTCCATCAAATTTTCAAGTTGTCAGATCAGCATCCGGGCCCGTCTCTTAATTACAAGATAAAAGAGGCTTGAGGGGACCGACCTTTCAAAGAGCCTCCATCAAAATTCAAAAGTAGATTACGAGTACCTATAGTTGAGGAAGAGATGGACCACAGTATTTTAATGACATCAGTTGAGAGTTTAATTTTTCTTTGCTCCAGTTACTAATTGAATTATTATCAAACCAAAATAATCTTAACGGTGAAGGGTAATATCGTGAGGTAACCTTCACAGCTGTGCAGCGATAGGCTGTCTCGAAAAATGAAGTATCGAATAACTGTCCGGGTACCGGGTATGGGAAGGCATGACTCTATGTTTAGTGAAATAATCGTATATTCCATATGATTTAAATGATATTTTTGAACATAAACTCTATCTGCACACTTATCGTAAAGAAATTGAAAATTTAAGGAGATTTCAACTATCCCTAAGGATCGGTGATTTTGTCAAGCATTTTAGATAAATTGGATCTCTTTGAAAATAGCTGTAGTATTCAAAGTATCTTTGATCAAAAGGAAATTTGATATGGTTTACAAAGAAATCACCGATCGAAGACTCAACTTTGAAACAGTATCCGATTTTAAAAGTGTCATGTTTCTAAGTGGTAAAATGTTTTCTAAGCCAGAACGTTGTCTTGTTCGCGTCGACGGCAGCAGTACTATATTAATGCTACAATATCTTAGCACAGCAAGCCTTGAGGTTGGACTGATAATGAATCATACAAACACGCTGCTTATGACCTAAAGCAGAAAACGTAGGGTCAAGGTTGATGGGCAGGAAATAAATTATATCAACGAAAACAACTTCTTCGAAAACAGGCAGGATAAGAAATCAATAGACGCATATCGACCGCCTGGAAGAACTACAGGTTCATAAAGGAGCTGATATAGGGAAACTTTCCATTGTCACTTAAGCACAAACTCGTCAACATGTGTATCCTTCCTATTCTAACCTACGTTGCTCAAAATTGGTTGCTGATGGAGAACCAAAAGCCTCAACTCAAGCTTTGCCAAAGAACAATGGAGCGAAGCAAAACCGGGGTTGGACTGATCGACCGTGTTAGGAAAACGACACTGCGCTCCATCGCCGGCATTTCTGACGTTGGTGGAAAGAGCACTTGGCTAAATAGAGATTGGCTGGACATATTTGTCCCATGCACCCCTACAAGTGGGCCAGACTTGCAACCGAGTGGGTGCCAACTGATGGTCGCATGCCGAGTCGTCGCTGGCGGGATGACCTCGACAGGTTTTTGTCGGACTGGGCTGAGGCCGCACAGGACAGGGAAGATTAGTCTGACATAGGGGAGGCCCTTCCCGAGGAGTGGGACTGAACCCAGGCTGCATAAAGAAAAGCGAGAATATTGTTTATTATCAGTATCTTTGTATCTTTGCCGAATCCCGTTATGTAGCATCAAATTCAATAAAATTCAAACCTATGACGGGAAGAACCTCTAGCTGACCGTGGCACGTAAGCGGTTAATTCATTCAAGATCACAGCTAAAAAAGTACATCTTAAATTAAAACTTCAAATATCTGCCTGTATATAGGTTCATCAATTACTAAAATAATTTAAATACATATAAATCGAAATATAAAAAACTAAGAGAATAGGCCACCCCGAGTCTTAGAATAATAATAATAAATGTTTATTTCAGGTAACAACAACCATATCTATACATACCTTCAAACTAGAGATACATAATTTAAATATCAGAAAAAGAAACTAGGGATTTTTCTTCTACGGTCTCGCTTCCTTGTAGCGTCGGTACACGATGCCCTGCCAGTAGTTTTTTGTTGGGAGCATCTTTTTGAGTTCGACCGGAGCCCGAGGTTTGAATGACTTCATGTACAGCCATGGCGGTACCGGTATCGCGAAAACTAGGTCGTCATTTAACAGGTGCAAATTGTTTCTTATACCTACACGATTATAATAAATCAATAGAAATTCGCAAAAAAGATAACATGGCCATCCCCTTAGAGCCATATGGATAATATGAAAGAATTTCACCCTTATTACCACCTCTCCTAAATGCTCAAAATCAAAAATCAAAAAGCGATGGAGAATGGAAACTTTTCGTGGTGGGCGTTAAAGATTATTCAATAAACGAAAAACGAGTCTCAAAGTCCAACTCGTTTCGATTTCGTTATTAAAAATCTTTTAAGGTTACGTTTCTTCAAAAGTTGATCCAGTGGTTTCGTATTTATTTCTCAAAAGTTTGTCATAGATACAACATTCATTCAACGAATAATTACCGAAATCTTTATACTTGAAAAGTTGGTGTAGATTCCATACTTTCATGTTATTGTCGTGACCGTGAATTTTAGAGCTAGGCATACCTAGGACTATACGAAGCAGTGGTGGCAGTGGGTCGATGTTGGCAGAGAATGATATTGATGATGACTGGTTTAAAATGCGGTGGTTCCTACCCGGTCTCGTCTTTCTATATCTTAATTTTTCTCTTTGGTAAGAACCGTTCAACCGACAATATTGATAATGCCAAACTTCGCCTCGCAATTTCCGGCGGCGCCTTCACAGTAAAGTCATTTGGTAGTTTCGCCTAGAAAGTTAGCCGAAAGTTTATAAAATTGGTGATTTTATAGATTTTGATGTGCTCTTTCCGGATCTACTTTGCCGCTCGCGCCGCTTAATCGAAAAAATAGCGCCTAAAAACATTATTTGGCAATATCTCATGTTACGGTATAAGTCTTGTGGTGAAATAAATAACAGAAAATGTTGCATAGATAATTCTTGTTTCAACCCATTTTTGTGAAGTCAGTAGTTTTAGTTTAGGAGTGCCGCAAAGCCAACACCAATATGCATTTTGGCCGTAAATACAGTTCCACGCCACCACGGTATGTGTGCAATAAAAATGTGAGTTATGAATTTTTTAAGCTTTCATACCTGAAAGGTTCCCAAGGTACAGTAATACAGAACCTCGGCTGTCCGTCCGTCCGTTCGTCCGTCATTCTGTTCTTCCGTCTGTCCGTCTCCATATAAGCGGGCTATATAGCATGAACGTAATAGGTAGACAGTTGAGTTTGTGTATTTTATAACCGCTTTAGTAATCAACTACAAACTACACGCGTGTTTAATAATTCACCAAGTTAACTTAAAAAAACCCGCTTCAAGTTCAAGCCCTATTTTTCCTCCCCGCTCGGGATGCGAATGAAGTCTGAAAAGTCCTCATCAAAACTTTTTCTGCACGGGACCACAAACCAAAACGTCATTTGTGTATATATTTTTTGTATTTGCTGATTTTTTCAAAAAGCGCTTTATACAATTTTGATAAAATTTATATCTGACCACCTCTAAAGTAAGACCTACCAATCAAAACAAGAATCATCAAAATCGCTTCATATTTGATGGAGTAATCGCGTGACAAACACACAAACATAAACAGACGAATTGAGAACCTCCTCCTTTTTGAAGCCGGCTGAAAAGTGATGGGGATTCCTACAGTGATGTGTATTTTTGCATTTTTGCAATTTTTCACGTACCTGTTTTTTTTCGTGATGTTACAACAAATATACGGTTTTGGTATGTTCAGGGTTCCCTACCAAGGAAATAAAGAATTCTTAGTAACGGTAAGTACCCTAGATACGGTAACGGTAACAGGAAGTAATATGGTTTGATTCCCTTGCGAATATCAAGCAATTTCAACAAAATTGTGACATAATCAGCGGTATCTTTTGATTGCGTTGACCTGTTTGATTTTTACGTCACGCGATTACAGACTTACTTAAGTCACTTGATCGATATCAATTCCAACTTGCTACCTTGACAGTCAGACGGATCCCATAAGGGTTAATTTTATCCTCTTTATGCTAAGGAATCCTCAAATTCCCAAAAAAACACGTCCTTTGTACGGGGACGCTTTCATTTAACGACCAAAAATTCATGTTGCAGAAGACTTTGCGGCGCTCGTATGGTAAATACTGTTTACTTAAAAAGAGGTCGAGTCAACCAACCAAATTAAAAGATTTTTATGTTGTAGTTGGAGAGGAGATATTGGTAATAACTGTTTAGACACGCCACTTTTGGAATGTGGCAGCTTGAGTTGCAAAGAGGTGGCAAAGTACACCTTCAAAATAGCACATCAAAATCTATAAAAATCGCCAAATTTCTTATCTCCCGCAACTCTTTCTAACTCGCCTTATATCGGTCGCATCAAATAACTGGGTCAACAAGTTATTTTAATTTTAAAAGGCGATACTTTGAAACAAATTGCTTTGAAAAGCCTCAGAACAAAATAAAATATTTTTTAACAAAAACATAAATCTACTACGAACTTTGAAACAGCTTAATTATTTTGTCACAGTGCCACCGCCAATTTGGAGTGACCACAAAGCAAGTTACTGGCAAAGACCTTAATTAATTTATTATTTCTTTATTGCACACAAACAACATATAGAAAGGGTCATAAATATCATATATATACAGGATGTCCCAAAACTCACGCGCCACAGCGACACCGAAGGAAGATCTGCTTTAGGCGCATCGAATAAGCCCAACTTGACCTCAGTAAAAGTTTCATGTAATTTGAGATATTGACGGTTTAAAGTTTTTCATGAAAATCCCCATTTTTAACATTGTTAGGGCATACCATTACTTGCCTATTCCTTTTTTTTACATGTTCTTTATTTCTAAGCTATTGCTATAAGATACTTAAGACGACCTAAGTATAATTTTTTCGATAACTAATGTTGTTAAATTCCACGCCTTAACCGAAAGGGGGTGGAATCTTGGTAGGGTTGTTTTTCAGTGGAATATCACAAGCAGTACTGACCTTGACGCCGTGGACTGGCATTCGAACGCTCAATTCGAGGCGGGAGTACGGGATGAGGAACACGAGGGTGGGGTGTGATGGGAGTTACACCTTATAACTATACACTCTAAATCAATTAGAGAATGCCACCATAAAGCACAATAATAAATAACACCCAAAAATTTATTATAAGAAAAAAGCTATTTTTAATATAATGTAGGCAGCCGTGAACCTTCTAGAAGTGGCCTTTCCGATATGACCTGCACTTCTACTGAGGTCAGCAAAATCAGCTTAATACCCCTTAAATAGCCTGACCCTGCTCTGTAAACCGAAATAACACTGCAGAACCCGACGTTCTACCACAAGTCATACAATATAGTTACTTCGCGGAATGACCGTTCAATCCTTAATGCGCACAAACAGTAGTTTCCGACTACAAATTTATAATAATCATTAACTAAATCGTCAATTATACGTTCACTAACCGAAAATGAACCCAAATTGTGGTATACCGACCACAAAAGACTCACTCACAACAAAGATTGCCGACCAATCTGACCAACCTTTCCCACTACAACGCGGCACAAAAAACAACCCTACAACCGTCCGTGAATCGATTTCCTACTAGGAAACCGCGCCTCTGCTACCAAAATGTTAAATTCCACGGCTTAACCGAAAGGGGGTGGAATCTTGGTAGGGTTGTTTTTCAGTGGAATGTCACAAGCAGTACTGACCTTGACGCCGTGGACCGGCATTCGAACGCTCAATTCGAGGCGGGAGTACGGGATGAGGAACACGAGGGTGGGTGTGATGGGAGTCGAATCTTACTCGTGTCGTAGGCCGCTGCCGATGCCGTCGTGATGCCGCCGACTACAGGGGTCGCTATCCGAACGCGACGAATTGGTGACCGAACCACTTCAACCTTTCACAGCACGAAGCACTCACTACGATGACGTGAAATCTACTTATTTCTTGACGATTGTTCCGTGATTATTACAAATAACATTCAGCCAAGCCTCCCGATGCTTGCGCCGACAAATTTACCATGTGCAGAAGTGACAGCTAGCTAGTCATTTTTTTTCTATACAAGTGACAGCTAGCTAGTGATGTCCCGATCCCTCGCGGTCGATCCGCGCAACAAAAAAACCGGTGCGTTCCGAAGCATAAATATTAAACAAATGTCAAATACGAGATAATGATGAATAAGTCAAAGCTTAAATCGTTTGCACAAACTTTGACTACTTCTTTCACCGCTTGTTCTGAAAAATAAATTCTTTACACGTAATGAGATAATACCTTTAAAAACTTGCGTATGTTATGCCAATTCGGAAATAGTAGTATACTTATAACAAAAATAGCATTAAATGGGACTTCACGCCACATTTAGTCATCAATCCGGAGCTCCGCCTAGTAGGAAAAAGGTGAACAACAACACCGATTATCAAATTAGAGTATGCAAAATAGAGAAGATGATACGATTGTAGAAGCTAAACAAACAAACATAGCGTCACGCGTTTTCCTAAACGGGTTGGCAGAGGCACAACTGTGCCCACTTTTAGCCAGTGATTCAATACTCCATTTTGCGTGACATTGGGCTAGCCCATCGCCGCAGTTACGAAGTAATGAAGGTTTCTTCACGATGAGTCCGTATAACGTACATAAAAAGTTAACTTAGTGAGACCGATTCCAGAGCCCTCAGGTTTGATCTCATTGGTCGGATTTCAAATTGATTTTTGAATTACACACGCTAACTAGTGGCACACTGGCTAGATTAGGTCCCGTAACTTTACGTTACGTTGAATTATTTTGAATTATTATGGTATGATTGAAGTTAGTTATGGATCATACTTCTTTTATTTATTAAACTGGCTGCCGTTTTTATTTTCTTCTTGACGCTATTTTTTTTACGTTACTGTATAATATTATATATAACATAAGATCTTAAACTAAGATTGGACTACCGAAATATATTTTTGGGCATTAAAGAGTTTTTAGAACGTCGGAACAGTTATGGCAAACCGGAATACTTTCCGATATTCTCACAGCGAGTACGCCGATATGCACTTAATTTATGGTGAGGCAAGGCAAATTTCCACGAGAGGGATTGTGACGTATAATGCTGGGCACAGTTGTGCCTCTGCCAACTCGTTTGGGAAAAAGCGAGACGCTATGTTTGTTTGTTTATTTGTTTAGTTTTTACAATACACAATACAATCTTCTCTATTTTGCATATTCTAATTTGATAATCGGTGTTCTTGTTCACCTTTTTCCTACTAGGCGGAGCTCCGGCTCCGGGATTGATGACTAAATGTGGCGTGAACTCCCATTTAATGCTATTTTTTGATACAAGTATACTACCATTTCCGAATTGGCATAACATACGCAAGTTTTTGAAAGTATTATCTCATTTCGTGCCAAGTATATTTTTTTCAGGACAAGCGGTCAAAAAGTGGTCAATGTTTGTGCAAAAGATTTAAGCTTTGACTAATTCATCATTATCTCGTATTTTACATTAGTTATCGACAAAATAATATTTAGGTCGTCTTAAGTATCTTATAGAAATAGCTTAGAAATAAATAACATGTAAAAGATAGGCAAGTAATGGCATGCCCTAACAATGTAAAAAATGGGGATTTTCATGAAAAACTTTAAACCATCAATATCTCGAATTACATGAAACTTTCACTGAGGTCAATATGGGCTTATTCGATGCGCCTAAGGCAGGTCTACGACACCCTGCATATAGTGTAAAAGGGAGAGCTTATAACAAGAGTTCTCTTCCAGCAAACCAAGTAAGGATGAGATTGGGCGATTGTTGAGCAGGGGTAGACTTGTGTACAACACAAAACATAATTTACGTTATATTTATAAAGTATAATATTAAATCCTAATTAACATAAACTACATACGAGTACTTATACAAATACTTGATAATGTATGATAAATACATGCTAAATAGAGATAAAACATTTATATACCTAAATAGATACATACCTATACATGACGACCTCTGTGGTGCAGCGGTTGTGGCTCTGCCTTCCATGCAAGAGGTCCCGGGTTCGATCCCCGGCTGGGGGTAAAAAAAACCCCAGGTCTTGGATGTTTGTATATGTGTGACGTCGCTGTTTCTGGTTCCAACGACACAGGGTATCCTAGTTTGGGGCCTGTATGTAAATGTTTATTTATGTTTATATTAAACCTGAAGAGAAAGGAAGTGCTTTTTTACGCCACCTTTAAATATACTGTGAGTTGGACTGTCCCTGATGGTGCAGGTGATTCCACAGCCGAATGGCCCGGATTCAAAATCCGTGCTCATAGGACGCAGTGTCATGCCGAGGAGTTGTTACCATGGATGCTGTGTGAGATCTCCGAAGCCTGCTGGAAGACAAAAAATCGAAACGGTCTCGCAAGAGGCTTGGATAGCGTGGATTCCGTAGAACTTTAATCAAAACCAGAGATGTTCCATCGTCCGACTCCTCATTACATATTCTAGGACATTTTAATCTACATAAACCATTGGGGCTTCATTTGGACAATTCCAACATTAAATTTAGACTAACTTGTAGTCTCTAATTTGACTCATAATTCAAAATGAAATGTTATCATATTCAGACTTAAGTTACATAAGCACTGCTCGGGATTCCTGGTAATCGACCCAGTCTTCTTATTCACTAAATTCAATATACAGTTTATTTCAACGTTTAGTTTTTTTTAAAATATGCTCATCGATTTCTCCACGACGGATGCATTGATTTTAAAAAATTATTTTTGTTTGAAAGGGTGTGAAACCTTTCGATTGGTCCCATTTTCATCAGGTCAAGATCTGTTCATGGGATCCTGGAGAAATCGAGGGAACTCTTAAAATATACGCCAACCTATAGCAATTTTTGTAATTTTCATAGTAACTCCTGCATTTACTCTCGGGAAGCATTACTTTGTGAAGTGGAACTGTTTTATATTTGTTTAAATTATCCAATATATGCTATGGATTTGAGGTACCAGATAAGGGGTCTGAGTTGAGTACAGCTTAATTAAGACAGTAAATCTGAGATATGCATGCCTTTGCATACTCAGGGTAGGGTCACGCACATACAGTATATGTATGGGCGACCCTTCAGAAACAGCTGACAGTGCATAATTATAATTCTTAGTATAATTTAAATAGAGCAGGTTGCCAGTGGACTCGGTGGTCACAATCCAGTCTCTTTTCTAGACTCGTGACTTCCTCTTTAAAATAATAAGTTTTAAAAAAAAAAAATGTCTTAATATTTAATAATGTTATTGAGTTAAGCTACTCGAATGTAAGTTAGAAGTATCTAGTTAAGTTCAGGAACAGAACTTATGGAATACTTATTAAATTATGAATTGACCCTATGGGTCACGACTAATTACAAACGGGGACGATACCACAAGTACAAACATTAGTGTCAAGGTGACTCCATAAAGACGTCGAATGAAATTCGCAGAACTAGAAATGTAATGCTCTATTTTTATTTATTCAATCGATAGTAAACTATCAATGGCAGATACCACAATTATGGAAGATATACAATGGCCATAAATATAAGATGCATAATAACTTCAGGTGGTGATCGGCATATGTAATGTCACTCCTAGCGCATCGCTCCAATAAGACGTTTCATGAAGTGGATGTTTCCCGCAGTGGACATTCCGAGAAATGGACCAAGTGGATCAAATGAGAAGTGGACCAAATACTGTTTCAACGACAACTGCACGACACGCTGCGACGGGACAGCGTCAATCTTCTTTGCTTCTCTCCCACGCAGGCGGAGCCGCGGGCAAAAGCTAGCATAAAATATATGTCAGACATAGATGCCTTCATACAAACATTTAAAAATAAAAATAAATTAAAGGCCCACGCCTGATACTAAAACTTAATACATCTTTACATCTCATATAATCAAACATCTACAATGCGAAAGCCCCATCAAAAATGGCTAAATAGTTTCTGAGAAGCCTTCAGGCATCAAACATTCTGTCTACTGTAGCGCCCACTGGTGGTCTACAACGATAAAATATATCTAAGAAACCTTAAATTATAGCCATTGAATGCAAAAAACCAAATCGAAATCGGTCAAGTAGTTTTCGAGGAAAATGGTCCACAAAAATATCTCTAACCCCAACGCTTATACCTCCTCCTTTTCTTTCCGTCCGTTGGGCAATCGTACATGCACACGCACGCATACATGCACACACACCCACACACAACACCGCAAACACATATATCCTCCGTTCCGTTCCATCCGTCGTAGGTAAAAAAGATTGTCGATTTCAGAAATGTTTATTTCTAGCGTTATATTTTATAATCATGATTTTGTGTAAATAATTCACCAAGTTAAAAATTTAAAAAAACCTACTTAAAGTTTAATTAAATTCAGCCTTATTTGTTCTTCCCCGGTCGGGATGTGAATGAAGTCTGTGTACATAAAAAGTCCTCATCAAAACGTTTGCTGCACGGAACCACAAACCAAAACGTCATCTGTGTATATATTTGTTGTATCTGTTTTTTTTTTTTCAAAGATCGCTGAATATTTTTTGACAAAATTTGTTTCTGATCACCTCTGAAGCATGCATATGACCTACTAATCAAAACAAGAATCATCAAAATGGGTTTATAATTGACGGAGTAATCGCGTAACAAACACACACGAAAAACAGACGAATTGAGAACCTCCCCCTCTGTTTAAAAGACCAAATACGACATATCGCAATTTTTATAAACAGCTGATGAACATCTCTATTCTACCTTGTCAAGTAGCCAACAGACCAAGTTATAATGGGCTGGAGGACATAAATTGAGGAAATATTGTTATCTAGTAATAGGGAAGGAAACATTCCGTGAGAAATTCTTCCTTGAGGATAATTTTATCAAATTAAAATCCACAGGAAGTCCATCGGGTGGTAGGTACAAAACAGCGTGAATCTTTATTTATAGCCACTCAACTTTGAAAAGAAATGCTAAAGTAGCAACGCTGTTTGGAAGCTTTTTGTTTTGATGGAAGACTATAAATCAGGCGAATAAAAAACTAACTGTGGACAACAATACTGACATTGTAAAACGCCGCTCGATGGGCTCAAATAGTATTTCAGTTAAACTCAAACTCAAAAGTACTTTATTACTGTACATATTTACATATACTTAGCAAACGTCATTTTTTGCCTCTTCTCTACATTGGACCACTGTGGGAGAAGAGGGCGTAGAAACTACCACAGATTGATTTTTAGATCTCTTTTAAAAATAGGTTGTGCTTAACTAATACAATTAAGATTTATTTTTATTTAATAAGCAGTGTAATGGTACACGAGAGTCAGTACATTTGATACTTCATTTTGCGTGATAGAGGGCTAGCCCATCGCCGCGCTGTTTTGAATACGAGAGTCGGTTCATATAACGTTTGGGGTTTTGAGTAGCTCAGGGGTAAGTTAGCAAAAAACAATGAGGCGAGCGCGGGGGATGGTTCCAGGAACAGAGTTCAGGTCAGGTTTTTTTGTCGCATTCCTGCGAGATGTGTAGGGATCAGAGCCGATTTGGTTGCGCGCTGAATAAATTATGAATAACTAAATAATGGAAGGTTATTATGGAACGATACGGAAAAAGCTATTATGTTGACTGCAAATATACAATTGCGTTTGGTTGGTATGATATGGCGAGTTTGACATCACGAGTCTGAATATCATTCTAGTGGTCTTTGTCTAGCGCGCTAGCGGTCGGGAAGGCTTAAATTAATCGCAACAAGCTTTTATGGTCAGCGATCAACAGATTTTGTGTATCGGCCATACCGAATGACTTGAGTGATAACCTACGGTTGATCATAGTGAATATGCGTACACACAATTTGTAGAACGGCGGATCTGCATGGCATGGTTGAAATTAGACCCTGTGTAGTTTGTGATAAGAAGCTTCGCTTGGGCAGAGCGTGTTCGCAAAGGACGCCATTTTTTTTCAGACATGTGGGGTCTATAAATACGATTGCGGGGGAAGAGCTAGTGTGACAGTCGTCTTTCAGAAGTTCTAAACAGTTTTGGTCTGCCGTGTAACGCGTCAGAACTGGACGAATTGTGATTGCGAAGTTACAGTGGATTTTCGTGAGTGTCTGAAGCGCCGAGATATACCTCGGTTCCTATCCTTTATATCAACCTACCCCAAATTCCAAAACTATCCTTGGGTCGCTAGATAAGAACTTGTAGGTAACTGATCTGAGTCTGAGTCTGGGCTTGGAGCGACCCTAAATTCCTTTTTCCTTCACCATAGGGTTCCTGGATTGGCTCTTAGGATATTCGCGGGCTAATCCTCTCCTCATTCCTTTCGAGTAGCGAGTTTTGAAATTCCCACACACACAGTCATTAAACATACAAGCACATTCAAATCAAACTCAACCATTTTCGAGTGGTGTCGATAATGGACGTGGTATAACACTAGGTTTTAGACTAGGCTAGACAGGAGTTTAGTTGCGGCTAAACCTAGGTTGGCAGGGCATAGGGAGACTGTTTGATCGATGAGGTTCCGCGGATGGAAATAACAAATTCAGAACAAAGTTAAACCGGTGTCAACACAGATCTATCCTGTTAATATTTTGACATTTGAGTGTTGTCGGGGACGCGCGAAGGGATCAAATTACAGTCTAAAGTTCATTGTTTAGGACCGGGTAGTTTGTTTTGCTTCGCCTTGGGTCAGTTTGGATTCAAGTTGCATCATTAAATGTAAATTTCGCTGGAGGTCTAATGTGTAGGCTGAGTCAAATATTTATGATTTTGCTTGGCCGAGGTCGTGCTGAGGTCAGTGGAATTCATAGTTCGGAATTTACCGAACTATGCACTTCGCTATGGTGAGGGTTAGATCTGCTAAAGCGCTAATGACAACGTTTTGATAACATCCAGCTCAAATTGCGCAGAGTTGAAGGTTTCAAAACGTTACGGACCTTTTGAGGTAACCGCTAGTTCAAACCCATTTCGGAAAATCAAATCGCAGTTGTGTAAACCGGTCTATTCGGATCGTTATTGCCGTGAACTAAATATATAATTGGAACCACCACTAGCCGCTACTAGCGAGCACATGAAATATCTTTGAGTACTCACGTTGTAAAACTACGACGGATATCTATACGATATCACAAACAAATATTATAAATTATGGTCGACCACTAAAAGAAGTTCCAAACGCCCATATATACAAAAAAATAAATGGTACCATCACACAAAATACAACAACGATAGATCTGGCGCAATACACCTCTAACTGATGCGAAATACCGGCTTGCGGACATATATGCTTTCTCTGTCTAACTTGAAACTGTAGCTTCCTGAATCAATCTTCCGTTCGACTATTGTACGCCTAACGAACTTCTCAACGAACGAGAAATTCGGACTTATCATTCTTAACTTACAAATCTTACAGCTGAATCGGGACATCTCTTTTGGGGTAGGTAGAATAGACGATCATAGCTACTGATAGCGGTGGCTCGACCTTAGCCTTTAATGCCATTATAGAGTTTCTGGTGCCGAGACCGAAGGATATCCTAGATAGTCTGATATCTAGATATTCTAAAAGAATCAAGGTCTAACGCGTTACTTTTAAAAATAACACAACGTAGAAACGATTTTAAACAGTTCAGTTTTGTAAGTAAGAAATAAGCAAAAAAAAATGGGCATTGTTTTCACAATTCTTCGGAAGAGCTACGGCGGTTTAGTGTTCAGGAAATGGGCCGGGCAAGAAAAAACGTTAGTCGGGTAGTACAAGACGACTCATTTTCGCAGACAAGTGGTTTAAATAATGAGATGGCGTCAGGACAGGTGACGCAATTGTTATCTGAAATAGTGAATAGATTAGACAGTTTGGAAAGGGGTTCTAGCACGAGCAATACTAGTAGGACTTCGAACAGACAGACTGACAGACAGGAACTAGAGACGTTTGAACAATCGGTAGAAAAACGTCAATCATGCATAGTGAAAATGACATAGAAGTTGTCGACATTCGATGGGCGGAGTTCGGAAAATCCGATGATTTTCTTAAGAGATTTAAAGGCTTATATTAAAGTCTCGGGAGATAGTCAGAGGGCTTTGATATGGGCAACGGATAGTTTGGTAGGAATTGCAAAAGTTCGAATGAGCATATACAGAGACTCATGGCGAACTTATTCGGATTTTGAAAAAGATTTCAGAGAGGTATTCTGGGGTGATAATGAACAGGAATTAATTAAACAAAGATTCCTAACTGCGAAGTTCGATTCCAAGAAAGGTCAAAGTATGGAAGAATTCTTTGCCTCTCAATAGAATAGCATATATGAGCTTACGATACCGTTTACTGATACGGAGAAAATCAACACGATTTTGAGACAGTTGCCGTGTGATATTCAGGTAGCGTTTTTTGCTACAAAGGAACCAATGACTATACGAGATGCGGTCGAGTTCCTTCGGCATTTAGAACGGAATGTCGATGGGGAATTAAGTGCGTTGCATGGTTCGGAGACAATGAATACGAACGACGTAAGGCGGAATAGCTACATGCGTGGGCAATATCGAGCTATGCGAGTAAATACGATGCAATATAACGCGGTGAACCGTAGGAATAATTATAATGCGGGAACAAAGGCGCGAAACGAATTTGGGACGCGCGCTCGGGGTTATTTTCGCGGTAAAGGTAGACAGCCTTAGGCTAGTTTCAAGGCAAAAGGGCAATGATGTTTCAGATAATACAGAGGCAGGGCAAAGTTCAAGTGACAGGAATAATGCGATAAGTTCGAATTCAAAAAACTAGTGGACTCGCGCGGGTCGTTCGCGCTCAGATATTTATTACGCTTCGGGTGGACAGCCAATCAAATTGAAAAAAAAGCATAGACTTTATGAATTGTGTAATATGGATTCGAACGTGGGTGTGAATGAATTTATTCAATTATTAGCGCATAAAGCGCATGGATATGCCGTGTGTTTAGATGAAAAATTGAGATTGAATTGTATAGGCCGCGATGACAGACGTTTACATACGATATTCAGAGACGACGATTCGACTGAGTGTGGGCGCGATTTATGTAGTACATTGACATTACCTGAGATAGATGTGCGTATTGGGAATATTGTTGTAAGGAGTTTGATTGATTCGGGCAGCGAAATCAGTGTAATTAGTCGGAGAGTGTACGATGAAGTATGCAGGCAATTGGGAAAACCGAGGGAAATACCGATTCCAAGTTTGAGAATCACAGGTGCATTTGGGGTCAGTAAGAAAAAGGTTGATAAGTTAGTTACGTTGCCATTAACAATAGGTGAATGCGTTATCGATACTCCAATGCTAGTATTAACAAGGGTGCCTAAAGATTTAATTTTAGGGTTTGATTTTATACAACAGACGCGAGCCAGTTTAATGTGTGAGGGTAATAAGAGGCTAATTATACGAAGCGCCGGGCGGAAGTGTGAAATACCATTAGGTACTGGTCCTAATCAGGATTCTTGCTGTTGTACAATGGGAGTACAGAACCAAGATACCAGTAGAAATATGATAGAGGAATATGTGAATAATTCATCAATACCTGTTGAACACAAAACAAAGTTATTGCCGATGTTAAATAAACATGCAGAGTTGTTTAGGGATAGGGTGGGTCGGACAAATAAATATATACATGAGATAAAAATGAGAGATGAAACGCCTTTCGTAAAACGAAGCTATCCCATACCGTTCGCTTATCGCGATAAAGTAACAAAACGATTGGAAGAAATCGAACAGATAGGTATTATTAGCAGGCAGTATACGGATTTCAGCAGTCCATTGACTTGTGCACTAAAGAAGTCAGGGGGGGGGTCCGTATACTGCTAGATGCGCGCCAATTAAACACGGGAATGGTTGGGGAAGTTGAAACTACACCTTTAATGAGTGAGATATTGCAATCGGGTCGCCGGATAAATTATATAGGGGTTATTGATATCAAAGATGCGTATTTTTCTATACCATTATCAGACGAATCTAAACGATACACGGGTTTTGTATATCAAGGCAGAAGTTATGTTTACAACGTTTTACCTCAGGGGTTGAAAACCAGTGTGGGGTCATTTTCGAGGGCGATGGACTTAATTTTAGGGCCAGAGGTTAGGTCATATTGTTTAAATTTTGTTGTCGATTTGGCGATTTTAACTGAGGGTGACTTCGATCAGCATTTGTCTCAAGTGGACACGGTTCTGAGTAAATTGAAAGACGCGGGCTTCACATGCAAACTAAAAAAATGCGAGTTCGCACAAAAAAAAGTCAAGTTATTGGGGCATATTTTGTCTACACGAGGTTTGCAAATGGACCCGGACAAAATTGAAACACTTAAATTATATCCGTCACCCAGAACTGTCAGGCAATTGAGGGCGTTTTTGGGGTTCATAAATTACTTTCGGAGGTTCATAAAAAATTTTGGAACGTTAACACAGCCCTTATACAATTTATTACGGTCTGGAGTCAAGTTCGTCTGGAGTGCGCAGGTGCAGAGTGCTTTTGACGAGATAAAAAACCAATTCTCAGAAAGTATAATATTGAGTCAGCCATTGGCGGGAAAAACGTATTATGTTCAATGTGACGCCGGCGCTATAGGAATTGGGGGCTATGTTTATCAATTAGATGATTTGGGCCAGGAACGAATTATAGGGTTTTGTTCGCAGGCATTTAAGGGAGCTCAAACTAGATGGTCTGTCAGCGAACAGGAAATGTATGCAGTTATATACACTTTAAAGCGATTTGAGATATATTTGCGGGGAGAAAAAGTTATTATTAGAACTGATCATAAAAGTTTGACGTTCATTAAGTCGTGGACTTTATTGGGAGCACGCGTAACTAGATGGGTTATGTTTTTAGAGCAATTCGATTACGACATAGAATTTGTGCGAGGGACTGATAATCAAATTGCCGACACGCTAAGCAGGCAAATAACGGGAACTGGAGGTATGATTGACAGTATAAATGTTCAGCCGGGAATATTCTGGTTTCAGGCATCGAATACCGCAAGTGTTATTTCGAGTTTACGGGACATTGCGAGATTACAAAGCGAAGATGAGCGGTTAAATCGAATTAGCGGTTGTATCAGACGTAGGGTGGTAGATACGGAAACGAGAGGGTTTGATAATTACAAGCTAGTAGGTGATACGTTATATTTTCACGTGCCGAAGCGGAGTTGCTAGTCATTCCGAAATCACTACAGGAGGAACTAATTTTACACATACATGAAGAAATAGGTCACTACGGCAGATATAAAATATTAGCACTGATGAAGGACAGATATTATTTTCTTCATATGAGTAGGGTGATTAGCACGGTGATAAGAAGTTGTGACATATGTCAAAAGGTCAAACCAAGTACTAACAATACCGTTGGTCCTTGTACACCGGTGTTGGCGGAAAAGTTGGGTGAGAAAGTTTTCTCGGACCTTTATGGGCCATTGCCCGTTGGTAAATTCGGATATCAATATATATATATGTGATTCAGACGTGTACAGTAAGGTAATAAAATTGTATCCAATGCGGAAAGCGACAGGTAGGAGCGTGCTCGCTTGTACAAAGAGATTTCATAGGGAAATACCTATCGAAACTGTAATTACAGACTCAGGACCACAGTTCATTTCGAAAGTTTGGGAATTTGGTCTCAAACAGCTAGGGATTCGGGTCACTCATACGTCGGTGTATTGTCCAAATTCTAATAGCGTAGAAAGAGTGAATCGCGAGCTAGGTCGACTAATTAGAACTTATTGCGGCGGAAGTAATCGAAGTTAGGTGGACGTGTTACCGGACATTGAAAATTGCTACAATAATATCGAACACACGAGCACCGGTTTTGCTCCTAATGAGTTGGCGTTTGGTAGGCGGGAACCGTTAACTATTGAAAAGGAATTAGGCGATGAATGGTTATTAGGTCATAGTGTGCGAGATACGGAACAGGTGCGGAATGTAGCGATAGAAAACTCTAAAAGTTCTAGTGAACGACGTAAGCGACAGGCAGACAAACGGCGTAAGTTAGAAGTCTATCGTATAGGTGATTATGTGAAACTTAAGACTTTTGTGCGTTCAAATAAAGAACATAAAATCATGCGGAAATTTTCATTGTTGTATAAAGGGCCTTATGTTATTTCGGCAGTGGTATATCCGAACTGTTATACTTTAGTAGATCCGGTTTCAAATGAGATATTGGGTAACTTCAATACTATAAATATAGCCAGGTATTATGTGAGGACGAATAAGGGCGTAGATAAATAAGATAGTGTATAAAAGTTATATAATTAAGCTGTAAGCTGTAAATTTGAGTAACTACTTTGTAGATTTAAGGATCTTGCATGGTTTAGAAAGGAACAAAAATAAAAAAAATAAAAAAAATAAAAAGTATATATAGTAATACGAATTAGGATAAGTCGCGGGTAAGCGAGGTTGTATAGCTAGATAGATAAATAAGATAATACAGGAGAGAGCTCAATCGAGTTGTGTAAATATTATATACATAATTGACAGATTCATCGGTCTGTGTACATGATTTGAGATGTCCGTACATATAGAGTAGATATGGACAAAGCATGGGTAGCATAGTGGTAATGAGATCCTTGCGCCATGTTTAACTGAGATAAACAGTGTTTCAAGGTCTGGGAGGGGGCTGTAATGGTACACGAGAGTCAGTACATTTGATACTTCATTTTGCGTGATAGAGGGCTAGCATATCGCCGCGCTGTTTTGAATACGAGAGTCGGTTCATATAACGTTTGGGGTTTTGAGTAGCTCAGGGGTAAGTTAGCAAAAAACAATGAGGCGAGCGCGGGGGATGGTTCCAGGAACAGAGTTCAGGTCAGGTTTTTTTTTCGCATTTCTGCGAGATGTGTAGGGATCAGAGCCGATTTGGCTGCGCGCTGAATAAATTATGAATAACTAAATAATGGAAGGTTATTATGGAACGATACGGAGAAAGCTATTATGTTGACTGCAAATATACAATTGCGTTTGGTTGGTATGATATGGCGAGTTTGACATCACGAGTCTGAATATCATTCTAGTGGTCTTTGTCTAGCGCGCTAGCGGTCGGGAAGGCTTAAATTAATCGCAACAAGCTTTTATGCTCAGCGATCAACAGATTTTGTGTATCGGCCATACCGAATGACTTGAGTGATAACCTACGGTTGATCATAGTGAATATGCGTGCACACAATTTGTAGAACGGCGGATCTGCATGGCATGGTTGAAATTAGACCCTGTGTAGTTAGTGATAAGAAGCTTCGCTTGGGCAGAGCGTGTTCGCAAAGGACGCCATTTTTTTTCAGACATGTGGGGTCTATAAATACGATTGCGGGGGAAGGGAGATCATTCAGTCTCGGCGTTAAGCTACTGTGACAGTCGTCTTTCAGAAGTCCTAAACAGTTTTGGTCTGCCGTGTTACGCGTCAGAACTGGACGAATTGTGATTGCGAAGTTACAGTGGATTTTCGTGAGTGTCTGAAGCGCCGAGATATACCTCGGTTCCTATCCTTTATATCAACCTACCCCAAATTCCAAAACTATCCTTGGGTCGTTAGATAAGAACTTGAAGGTAACTGATCTGAGTCTGAGTCTGGGCTTGGAGCGACCCTAAATTCCTTTTTCCTTCACCATAGGGTTCATGTATTGGCTCTTAGGATATTCGCGGGCTAATCCTCTCCTCATTCCTTTGGAGTAGCGAGTTTTGAAATTCCCACACACACAGTCATTAAACATACAAGCACATTCAAATCAAACTCAACCATTTTCGAGTGGTGTCGATAATGGACGTGGTATAACACTAGGTTTTAGACTAGGCTAGACAGGAGTTTAGTTGCGGCTAAACCTAGGTTGGCAGGGCATAGGGAGACTGTTTGATCGATGAGGTTCCGCGGATGGAAATAACAAATTCAGAACAAAGTTAAACCGGTGTCAACACAGATAACCTATCCTGTTGATATTTTGACATTTGAGTGTTGTCGGGGACGCGCGAAGAGATCAAATTACAGTCTAAAGTTCATTGTTTAGGACCGGGTAGTTTGTTTTGCTTCGCCTTGGGTCAGTTTGGATTCAAGTTGCATCTTTAAATTAAATGTAAATTTCGCTGGAGGTCTAATGTGTAGGCTGAGTCAAATATTTATGATTTTGCTTGGCCGAGGACGTGCTGAGGTCAGTGGAATTCATAGTTCGGTATTTACCGAACTATGCACTTCGCTATGGTGAGGGTTAGATCTCCTAAAGCGCTAATGACAACGTTTCGATAACATCCAGCTCAAATTGCGCAGAGTTGAAGGTTTCAAAACGTTACGGACCTTTTGAGGTAACCGCTAGTTCAAACCCATTTCGGAAAATCAAATTGCAATTGTGTAAACCGGTCTTTTCGGATCGTTATTGCCGTGAACTAAATATAAAATTGGAACAACCACTAGCCGCTACTAGCGAGCACATGAAAATATCTTTGAGTACTCACGTCGTGAAACTACGACGGATATCTATACGATATCACAAACAAATATTATAAATTGTGGTCGACCACTAAAAGAAGTTCCAAGCGCCCGTATATACAAAAAAATAAATGGTACCATCACACAAAATACAACAACGATCGATCTGGCGCAATACACCGCTAACTGATGCGAAATACCGGCTTGCGGACATATATGCTTTCTCTGTCTAACTTGAAACTGTAACTTCCTGAGCCTAACTTCGTTCGACATTGTACGCCTAACGAACTTCTCAACGAACGAGAAATTCGGACTTATCATTCTTAACTTACAAATCTTACAGCTGAATCGGGACATCTCTTTTGGGGTAGGTAGAATAGACGATCATAGCTACTGATAGCGGTGGCTCGACCTTAGCCTTTAATGCCGTTACAGCAGGAATAAATAATTACAAAATTATTAACAGCAAGGTCTGTGTTGAGCCAGATTAACCCCATTAAGTTAAGTTAGTAGACCCTTTTATTTGCTCGTTTTAGTACCTTTTTTATTTTTTATTATTCGTCAGCAAATTAATCATAAAAAACTTAAACAAACATTTACATACAAGCACATACATTGCTTCTGGCCCCACACTAGGATACCATGTGCCGTGGAAACCAGAAACAGCGACGTCACACACATATAAATATCCATTGTACTACACTTAGTATGACTAGAACGCAACGCACACGGCACGGACGCACTCGATGCAAATATCGATTGGAACATTTATTTTTTGCAAATTAACGTTAAGCTTATTGAAAAACTGTCACAGTTCCACCTTTATCGGTCAATTTGAGTTTGGGGGACTAAAGAGAACCTGTCCAATTATCAACTAAAACACGTGACATTGTCCTAAGTTTATAGACCACCATTAATGTCTAGTTTATTGATTTATTTTAGTTTCAGAATAAGGGGGCTGATCACATAACGACCGTCATATCACTGAAATTATTCGAAGTGTTACAGGTAATGGTGTCTGCTACCAAGGATCGTTTTAAATTTTATGAGAAAGTTTGGAAATCTCATTAGGATGAGGCATTGCAGTGATTTTCGCGAATTGAAATTATGAATCGTCTGCAAATGTTATAAGGTCAGATGTCACGAGCAGGAGAGAGTACAATTTAGATGAAAGCGTTAGTCGAAGCAACAAAACACGCCTATGAACCATATTAATCCAAGTAAAATTTACGACACACCCTAAGGCATCGGGACACGGCAGACGGAACAGAGGCGGGGCGGCGGCGGGGCGGGTTCAAATACAAGAAACTCTATGCAGCATGTCACACCAAATTCGAAGGCGGGGCCCGCACTTTTGTCTGAGTTTTGCGGCCATTTGGGCATTTGGCCATACATTAGAAAACATTGACAACCGCCTCGCTACCGGAATCGGCCCTGCTACTGACACGCCGCGTGGTGTGCCGAAGCCTTTACAGTCGGTTAAATGTCGACATACAAACGTTACTACGCTACCTACATAGACACGCTACCCACAGATACATATTAAAATATCTATCTTCACAAGCTGTGTTTTCGACACAGTTTTAAATTGTTTCTTTTGCGACATCATTAATAGGTCCGAATCAACTTATCACGGCATGCCTTGAGAAGTTGATTCGGACCTTTTTTTGTATGAGCGTTTCTGACTCGGTGCTTGGGCTTGGAATTGTGCCTGAGAAATCTTAGCTCAAATGTGTGTTCTCATTTGAATAAACCTGACTTTTTTTAAAAGAAATCGTCGAACAGTGACTCAAGAAATGAATATTGAACTGAAGTTGATTTCTGAAGAAAATTAATTTTTCCCACAAAAGTATTTACCTACCTTTATATTTAATGAAATTCTGCAAATACCCTTTGTGATGCAGAGGCAAAAGACTTTCTAAGTTTTTGCTTTAAATTGGTTAAGAAGAAACAAGCTTAAGGGAAACTCTACCTTACATCGACAGGTCTTATTAGAATGCTTGCTAAGTGTAAAGTGTCTGTATGTGTATAGTCACCCTAAGATATTCAAAACCGTTAGTTGATAAACTAACGTTTTTTTCTCGTTAGTTGGTCAACTATCGACATATAGTAAACTGAAGCGTAAGCAGTACGCTATGTGACGTACTATATGACGCGTTAGTTGATAAACTAACGGTTAAAACCGTTAAATAGTAAACTGGTTTAAACTTGAATTGCAAACGAAATACCAGGGTAAACACTGTGAAAGCTTATGTGAATAGTCTTCTTCTTAGGTTGACATGTAGGAACCAAAGAAACGTAAATTCCAAACCCTGTCGGTCTGGTTTACTATCTGTCGATAGTTGATCAACTAACGCGTTAGTTAGTTAACTAACAGTTTTGAATATCTTACGGTGATATAAACATAAATGTCTAGAGCTTTTTATTGCTCTGACTTGTCCGAAACTAAGAAGAAATGAGAGATATTATGTGTCCACTCCAATTTGTCGCAATTGGCTGAGAAAATACCGACATTCAAAGAAAAATAATTATTTGGTGTTGGTATTTTGGTCAATGAATATATCTTCAGTAAAGTCATCGACCTTACGGTATGTAAGTTAGGTATGTAGGGCAAATTGCAAATAAAACACTAGTAAACCTGTATACTATAGACGTATTTAGTATATATGTTACGGCTAAAGCTAGGTGTGAAACTAAACTTAAGTTTAGCCGGCTAGTCTTAAGATTAATTTCGAACCTCGGCTAATGTCCGAAATAATGTTCATTGTGATAAATGATTTCAACATTAGTCGGCTAAACTGCAGTTTAGCCTCGACGCTGTTGAGGCTAAAGATGGGTGAGAAAATATGGTTGACATTAGCCGACTAAACTTAAGTTATTTTTCAGTATACCTAGGCTAATGTTGAAACATTACCGTCTAAATCTGGAAGAAGTGATGATAATGATTCGGTAGCCGTAAACCTCACCCCCCTTTATCCTTCGTGTTAGGTTGAACATGTAAGAACAACAAAAAATACTTTATATTCGTCTTATTATAGTTTTTGTTGTTCTTACATGTTCAACCTAACACGAAGGATAAAGGGGGCTTCGCTTCGCTCATCCCCTTTACACCTAAGCTACCGCAGTGTTTTGCCTTGATATTAGAAATAGCTTTCTCATCTGAATAAAATTACCCCGCCCCGCTCCCCGCAGTCGCACGAATACTTCGTTTTCAACATTAGCTAGCTAATGTCCAACATTAACCGAAACGCATTGGCTAATGTGCAGTCTAGCCGATTAAAGATGAGATCCGTTATCACAAACGAACATGACTTCGTACATTAGCCGAGGCTTGAAATTAATCTTAAGACTAGCCGGCTAAACTTAAGTTTAGTTTCACACCTAGCTTTAGCCGTAACATATATAGTAAAACAATATACTAAAGTCGACAGGATCTCAATGGATGCGGATGGCACAGGACCCTACCCCTACGTGTTGGTGCTATAGAGAAGAGGACTGTGCCCAGCAGTGGGTTGATGTGGGCTGAGCATGAGCATGATAAAACCTGAATTTAAAATAAAAAATTGGTTTTCAAAATAAACCATAATTTTAAAAACTGATGTAACGTACCTTATTTTTATCTTGTAGTTATTGTAAATAGGTTCTACTCAGTAATTGCTATAGTTATTGTTAATTCTATATACACATTTTCCAATACTTGTCAAGACTATTCTATTTTTCCTCCTGCTCCAGTCTTTAGCTAATCTCCGAGAACTTCGGACGTACTAGTCTGCTCATATTCTTCAGTAACTTCTGTCGTGCTATAGAGTGCACGTGTGTAATATGGTACTGTCTGCCTATATCAGAGAGCACCTAGTCTGTGGCCTATATACTGTGTATCTTCTTCATGAGCTTTCCTGTCTGCATAGTTTCTGAAGTGATGTGCTAATCTCCCCGATGGCTACGTATATATTATATTAGCTTTCTACCTGTCCCTTCAACTACAACCCCAGCTGCCCCTAATAGGTAGTTCCCTTCACGGCTCCCCGACCTCTCGGCGTGCCTGGAAGAAGTCAGAGAAGGGAACATCACAGTCGCTATTATATCTCGTGGTACTCAGGCAGGTTTCCCGTCCTGCAAACATGCACATGCCGAATTCTACCTGGTTCCTGCCCTGCACACTCCTTCATCCCGTCTGGATCTTGACACCTTGAGACCTGCCGACGCGTTCTACACACCTTCCCTGATGCCCTCCTCCGTGTCGTCAAGAGACGGAGACACCAGGGGACTCGTATTCTAACGCTCCACCCTAACGAGTCAGAACCCATGCCTAGCCTCAGCCTTTGTCATACTGTAAACCTACTACAATTTTCTAGGTAGGTCCCCGACCACCGTCTCACCAGTTTATAAGTATGGTGGTATTTTTACTTCTACCCTTATCGATAAGAATATACTGTACAGTTGGAATTTAATTTCCGACCCACCTAAGGTTGAATATCGTATATCATACCGAAACCATAAAAGCTATATGCCATTTGATATTTACCCGTAATAAGTAAGGCAATGATCAATTATGTCTGTGATTGACGAATCGTTTTACTGATATAGCAAAGAGGTTATATCACTATGAAAGGTAATGTATGTTTTGATCATTAAATCCAATTTCTAATGGAATTTGCGAACTTCAGGCATATTGAGTGCCTAGGGCGGGCGAGTGAATTTTTGTCACCATGATTGTTTCGTCACCCTATTCAAGTCCATTAATATTTATGGAAAGCTCTGGCACGAAGCCACGTGACAGTTAAGTAACATTTTTGTCGCCGAACTTCCCCAGTGACACAACTTTGTCAATAGCCGTGTCATTGGCTGCTAATAATATCTTCGTATCGTGTTGTGTCGTGAGAACGTAAGGGACGGAGGTATACATTGTAGATAGCTCTGTCCCTTACAATTTACGTCACTGTCACCCTTCGTCAGAATCAGAATCAGAATATAAAATTGTTTATTTCTTAGTTAAATTTGTGTACATAATGTCCCTGGCTCCATTCGGATCGCAGTGGTGTAACTGCTCGCTTAAGTCTACGTGAGATCAGTGCAAGTGTGGTGTGTTCTGATTTATGTTAGTTACTTTATATAAAGACAACTAATCATGTTTTGTTTCTAGTTGTATTCTTACTACTAAATATTATATACTAACTTACAATCTATGCGGCCTAGGGGCTATTGCTCGTTTACTAAGCAGTAACCTGCGGTCTTTTTTATTTTCAATATAGGGGATATCTCCTATTCTATGGTTTGAAAGCAGTGGATTGAATTGACCGTAGCCGAGATATGCATCGCCAGGGGTATCTAGGTCCACTATATTCAGCTGCTTTAATCTCTCCAGCATGTCTTGATGTAAATCATGTACACGGATGTGCCATGGGTCCCAATGTAAAGAGTCCCACAACATTTCAGTAGGTATGTGTTGCGAGAATTGTGCTACTGCTTTTAAAGCCATACGGTATTGCCTTTCTATTTTAAGCAAGTTTGTTTTACTAGACCGTGGCAGGAGTTGTACTGTGCCATAGTCAAGAACTGGCAACAGACACGCCTGAATGATCGCAAGTTTCACCTGGAGGTCTGTTTTTGCATAGTAACCGATGATCGGGCTGAGGACTCCACGAACTTGTTTCGCCTTCGTCGTTACCAGGTTTGTGTGTGGTCCCATCGTCATCGTCTTATCAAAGATAACTCCAAGGTACTTTGTCTCTTTTTTAAACGGCAGTGTTTGGTCTTTCAGTTTAACTGTTGGCTTGTAATTCCTTTTTTTGGTAAACATGATGCACTCCGTCTTCTCGACATTGCACTCCCCATCGTTTATAGTAGTCGATAACAGTCTCCGCTGCCCACTTTGCTCTAGTTGTCGCTTGGTCTGGACGAGCCGCTCTGTTTAATACACAAAGATCATCTGCGTACTGACACAGCTTGATGCCTTGTAGTCTGTCATGCTCGTCCCAAATGTCATGAACATACAGGTTGAAAACGGCTGGTCCAAGTATGGAGCCTTGCGGAACGCCATGTGGGACAACCATTTCTTCTCCTCTAGTTGTGCGAAACTTGCCGCGTACCGTTCGGCCCATTAAATAATTCTCTATTATCTTGATTAGGTTATTATCAACATTTTTGTTTTGTAATTTCTTGATAAAGCCGCGATGATTGATAGAGTCGAATGCTTTACTCAGATCAGTGGAAATCATAGCAACACTGTCTTTATCAAGCGCGTCTGTGTCACCCTTCGTGTGCGCACCCGGGGATGTGCCAGTGCCAGAAACTTTCTTGTCACAGTGACACAAGTCACTCGTCCGCGTCCGCTCTAACGAAAGTTCAACGAAATTGGTAGGAAATTGATTACCTTACTATACCTTCCCAAAATATTAATTTATGAGGAATTGATACAAGTACGCGTAAAAACTTTCTCAGTTACCTACTCGGCACTTATAAAAATTAAGCTTGCAAAGCGTAATTATCTCTCGTAATTATAACCTACCTCTACGTAATGCTAACGACCAGACTTTAAGGGCAGGCCCCTAATGAGGCTGGTTACCAAAATACCCCCAAAAATACCTCAACAAAACTAACCTAGGAGCGCTATAAGCTGCATCAAAATTCACCTCCAAAGGGTGCTAAAATGTAGCTGCGAATTTCTCTTACAAAAATCAACCTAAACTCTACTTAAATGAAAGTTTTCAATTATAAATAAGTCTTTGAAGCCAAGAGCGACAACGGTAGCTGCCACTGGTTTTGAGTTATACCGAGCTATCAACTAATTAAAAAAGTTAACTTTAATCCAATCCCTCTCCCATCCTGTTACAGGTACCATATATATAATTTTCAGCCGGGCGATTGTGCAGTATTATTTTGGCTCGTTTATTACTGTTTCATCGTCATTTACCACCATTTGACGAGTAATGATTTCATAAAATGTTTAGAAGTTACAAAATTTATGTAGTGGAACATGAACTGCTAAGTATATGTAAATATCTACAGTAATAAAGACATTTGTAATTTAAATTTGGAATATATAATTTCGTACGAGTTAAAGCCACGCGCGGAAGATTCGCCGATGTTAAGTCATCGGGAAAGGGCGGTAGCTTAGGTGAAGGGTAAAGGGGGTGAGCGAAGCCAAGCCCCCTTTATCCTTCGTATTAGGTTGAACATGTGAGAACAACAAAAATAGTTTAAACATAAAAAGTGTTATTGCTGATCCTTTTTTGCTGTGAAAATCAGTTTTTTTGATGTGCGATTAAATACTTGCCTCTTTTAATTGGTGGTCAGAAACTATCTCGATGTTGAAGGTCGGTGTAAGTATAACCGTATTTTAATATATTATAAATGAACTATTTGTTAAGCTCGATTCAAAGGCGCTGATTGGTCGATGTCGTTTTCATAGTGACCGAGTAAGCGAAGCGTCTCCGTTTCAGCTCCTTGTCTGGATTTCTGTCCGGCTGTTCTCCTCTACAAGTCGCATTGCTCTACCGATTCCCGTAATTTTTTATGAGCTGGTTCGCTAATTTTATGCTTTTTTTGTTGACACAGTTTTATTTTACAAAAAGGTGGGGATCTTTGGTTCAAAATAAAAAAAAATAACTACAGCCCAAACGGCTGGACAGACTTTAACGAATGGGGTGTCGTTGGATTTTTGAAGATAGTGAGAGTGACATAGGCTACATAATTTTAGTGAAAAGTCAATAGGCTGGATTTTAGATCATAAATGTAGTTTACATAGTTATTGGTGCGCCTACTTTCACACTCCCTGTAAGTAACCAGGTGCATTAATAAGTTTGTAGGTTGTATTGAAAGAAAATGCAGTCGAGTTATTTGTTTTTATTGGTTTTTACAATGATTCCGCTCAGACCCACTACTCTCTATAACATTACCTGACACGACATACGTCTTTCTGCCAACGCTGTAGACAGTAGGATGAACTTAACAAGTTGTGATTTATCGGCTGTTCCCTTTGTATTTTTAAGAACCTTCCTTAGATTTCAACAAATAGTCCGTACAAATAGGTTTAGCTGTTATCTAGGAGCAAATCCAATGCGGAAACCTGAATCAGTACCTATGTTTATGTTCAAAGCATACAAGTTAAAGTTAACACGCTTAAGAAAATAAGGCCAGGAAAGTCTGTGGAAATAACATACGTAATTCATACATACTTTTATCTGAAGCGAATTGGTAACGTCGCTGCATGATAATCGTCCTATTTGATTGCTGTTTTGTTCAGAGCATCGATCCTGTAACAAACTTGTCTCTGCCTGCCTTACGAGAGGTCACGGGTTCGATCCCCGGCTGGGGATGAAGAAAAAAAACAGGTCTTGGATGTTTATATGTGTGTGCCGTCGCTGTTTCTGGTACCCACGACACAGGGTATCTTAGTGTGGGGTCAGAAGCTAGGCATGTGCCTGTATGTAATTGTTTATGTTTACCTTGGTTATTTATAGCTGTCCAGTCATGTCAAATCCAACTACGTCATAACCCAGTTGCCACCTACAACGGGGGTCTTACGTGGTAACTGGAATTTTTTGACGTTGTATGGATTTGACTGGACTGGACGCTATATAATTATATGCAAATAAGAACAAAATAACAGGAAAGAAATGGAAAAGTCATTGAAAATTCCAATACAATATATTTCATCTGGCCTTTAATGTCTTCCTTACTACTATGAAATAGTAGTTATGAGGGCATTAAAACTCGAGAGTGGATCACTCAAGAGTTATAATGCCTATTTATGTACAGTTACATACACTTGTTTATCTACACACATATCGTAAGGTCTCTTTGATGCGTTCAGGAACCGCATGTTCGACTGGCATTGTGGCTTTGATAATTGCTCTGCACTTGTTTAGCTTGTTCAGTAGTAACAACTACACAGATAAACTAGGGGCGGCACGCAGGCGGGCGTCGGCGTAAAGAGGGTTTATAATACGTGCGTGTAGATAAAGTATTTAAAAATATATTTTCTCTGTGGGTAGTTTTTATAGACGCTTAAGAAATACGAGATAAAAATTCGCCTGTGTTCTAACAAGGCATCAAACCTAACATACGAACTATGATTCGATCTGAAATCCGAAAAAAATATTGTACGGTAGCCATAGATTCAAGATTAAAACTTAATGAAGCATCGAGCGCTAACTAAATTAACGTCTAAAGCATCAGCGGCAATCTCCAAATGTTTCAAGAATCTGTAGCGGTAAAAGTGTAGATGTTACGGTCAACTCAATAAATCCACATAATTACCGGTAAGAATTCATACTAACCACCGATTTGGTGAATGTAAAACATATAGCCAAAATCAGTCAGATCAACTACTTTAACCGGTATTAATACTCACCAAGAGGGTTTTGAGCCCTTATTTTCTTTAAATATGGTTTATGAAAGATAAAATAAAATAAATAGTTAAAATCTTCATAATATTGTCTGTCTATAATGCACAGTATTGAACAGGATGTTTATTATGATAGGTGGCAAAATATTTTATGAGTACTTAAAATTATTTTTTAAGTATTTTTTAATGTTGTTACATGTTCAACCTAATACCTTAGCTACCGCAGTATTTTGCCCTGATATTAGCTGTACAAATCAGTATTAATCATATTAACCATATATATACTAACCGGTTAATGTGGTTAAAATAACTGTATTAATTACTTTAATCATCGATATTGGTAAATATGAATAATATCAGGTTAGTATTCATAATAACCAAATCATTATCTTGACCGTAGCATATATATAAATAATCGCCAGTCAATATGAATCATTGATTAAGGGGTTTGGCAAATGTGAGAAAATTCTCACTTTAACCGGACATTATAAACACGATTGGTAAAAGTAATAAATATGTTCGACAATGATAAAATAGAGCATGGGAAATGGTATCATAAAATACTAAACAGATTGTTAAACAAATAAAATGGGTCTAAAATACCTATAGGACATGCATTCTGAATAACAACCTAACAGAAGAATATATGACAAGGACTCCACTAAAGCTCAGCCCCTACCATAGTCTTCTAACCTAAAAGTAGCAGAAGGATTTTTGGGTCCACGGTTTGATCAAAAAGGGAGAGAGGGAGAATCTAAAAAATATCTTGCTTTATTGTTATTCCTTACTTTTACCAAAGCGTACTGAAGTATTTACATAATAACCGGGTAATGAAATAAATTTTGACTTATTTCTCACTTTGACCAGCCGCATAATTAATACCTAGGAATTTCTATCGGAATTAAATTTGAAAAATGGACCGATCATAATTCCTACAAAAGATAGCTCTTCTTAAATAATCGTGTAGAATTGATCAATTAGTCGATTGCGATTAAAATTAGATGACATAATAAGAGCACAAGCTAGTCAGTATTTAAAATATCCGCTCATTATTTATTATAACCGGATTATTCACATTGACCGTAACATATCCACTATTCCAAGTATTTGACTGCATTTCCCAAAATTAAATAGTAGAGTAAAAAATTTTACTTATTCTTCCTTCCAAAATTCTACACCCACACAGAATTTCTGAGCCAATCTTCAATTTAATTTTCAAGTCTACTTTATACCAGAGAAATTTTCTAATATAATTATTATGATACTTTGTTGACGCTATTCTTTGCTCTGATTATCTTTAACGAATTTAGGCGTTATTGCAAAGACTTGGATAATCCCGTTTAAAATATCAATTTCGCAGTTCAGTTTGCCCGAAAAATATCAATTCGCAGCATCTTTTGATGTTTAGTTTTAAATATTACCCAGCCGTTAATTTTGTTTGACCTCTATTTAGCTAAGCTTGTTATCGACAGCTTCATTTATTGAGGCAACACAAATGTCCGTAAATTAATTTCCACTGAAGGTAAGTCTCGATTAAGTTAAGTTAAGTCTCCTCCGATTTAATACGTTGCTGTCAACCTCTCAGGGTCGAACCAGCTAGCTGAGATGGTGGACACATTCAGGGACTTCAGTATCTCGACGAGAATGTTAAAATTGACGGAGTTAAAGGCGCTGCTGAAGTCGAGCAGTACGAGCAAGTGGGCTGTTTCTCGTCAATCGCATGCTGATTGTATCGCATGCTGGGCCTAAAACCGGACTGCAGATGATTCAGCAAGATGTTTGAGGATAGGTAGGATGATAGCTGAGAATGGACTATGGGTTCTAGGACTTTGGAGAGGATAGGCAGTACAGAAGTTGGACGACATTATTTAAATAAGGAGGGATTTGATTATTTGGATAATGGGATAACTAAGACTTTTTCCCGCACATTAGGGAAGGAACTATTAGAGAAGATTTTAATAGATGTGTGATGGAAGGAGCTCGTCGAGCACATTGCCGATCATTTTGTAGCAGATATTATCGTCAACTACAGCTTTGGAGGAAATGGCGAGCACTGCTTTCTTGACCGCATCAAATCCGAGTCTGCTCTTTTCTGTAGTATTAAAATACATAGTTAAATATTCGCTGCTTTTCCCATAGCAAGATACCATAGGACATGACACTATGAAAGTAACTAAAATAAACTAGCCTAGCTTAGTCACATCCGTGTTTTATCACAGTTTTCTAACAGCTTCAGATCATTCTCCAGCTATGATAAAATCCTGTAACACTATCTTCGAGAATAATTTCAAAAACGAAAACCCGCCTGCAAAAATATCTAAATAGGTTGAAACCGCTTACCACTGGGTGATCAATACACTTCTAAAGATTCGACTAAATGGAAGTACTTATAGCAGCTAGCAAGTGGAAGCAATATATGTATATATATACCAAACATGGCCCTGATCTAAAACTGCACGAGGTTTCCTTATTAATGATAGACAGACAGACAACTTAGAATAGATAAAACATGCATAAAGGCGAGCTTATCTTTAACAAGAGATTTCTGGTTGGGTTGGCAGAGACACAGTTGTTCCCAGCTTTAACCTAGGTCTACCAGATCATTGGCCGAGTGGACAGACCGGTGCTCAAATGAAATGCCGCTTGAATATCATACCGTCGTCGCTATCATTTCCCGACAGAGAGACACAGTGACAGTATAGCTTTGATGGTTGGTCAAACTTTGAATTATCAGTAATGCACCGGAGCCCTTAGTCTAGCCTAGTCACAGAACTTGGATGTATTCAAACAATGACTTAAATTCGCCTCTATTTTGCCTCAGAACTCCGTGACTACTGCCGGATGTCGGAGTAATCGCGTGAGTTTCGCAAGTTAAGCCCAGACTATAATTTAAGCAAAGCTGCTTGCTATCCCGCCTTCTTACACACGCACCTGCATATCTGTTGATGGAGTGATTTCCAAGTAGTTGAGAGCTTGACATTATATGGTTAGATAAGGCAACTTTGACACGTGACTGGATAACGTGAACATTCAGGCATATCTGTCATTAAAACAAGGGCATACTTTTCGCATGCATACTAACTAGTGAAAGAGCAGCATTATATTTTCAGACTGTTATTTGCTAAGAACAAATGCCTCATACAATGGACGCCATAATACATCAATTTATAATGAAAACAGAGTTTCAATTCGGTTCCTGTCCATAAAAATCGTGTCAATTTTGTTGTGGCCCCATTAACAGGCGGACTATGAAAGGAAATTGGCACAACGGCCTGAAAGAGGGACTATCGGAGAACGGGGATTAACAACATCATTTTTAGAGAGGTTTTTTATAGTGGCTTTAACCCGATCTAACGATATTGGTTACTTTTATCGCAACTCACAAAATGAGACAACATAATGATCGGGTATATCAAAGGGAGGTTCGTAGTACTCGTCAAATTATTTTTAATACGCATTCCCCAACCAAATTAATAAAGTTTAGAAACTTGTCTCATTTGATATAATCAAAATCAAAATCAGAAATCTTTATTACTGTTGATATTAAGATATACTTAGCTAATTTCATTTTATGACTTTTCTTAATTGGGCCATTGTGGGAGGAGAAGGGCGAGGAAACTACCATAGATTGATTTTTAAATCTCTGGTTGTGTTTGAAAACAATAACAATTTTAATTGTTATGAATAATAGCAAAATTATAAGTAAATTTTGCTAATTGCGCTAATTTTGGAAATTGTTAAAAGGTTCTTGCGTACATACATCCTATTTTCGAAAATTAATTTTCTTGCTAAAGTTAGTACGTCAATTTATTTAAAAAACTTCCCTGAGGGAATCCGTGCTTTTCAAATAGCTTCAATAGCTCTTTTTTGTAATATCAAAATAGTTTAAATGTCCGCTGCCCACAACAAGATACCAAAGGACATGACACTATGAAAGTAACTTAAATAGACTATCCTAGATGTAGCCATATCCGTATTTTGTTTGATATTCCTTACAGCATAAGCCGCTTAACTTACTCTACTAGCTAATTTATTTATGTGGGTTCCCCACAGTAATTTCGTATCATTTACTAATTTTCACGTGTCACACTATACTTAACTTACCTGACATTTAGAAGTGAGAATTTGTTACACTTGGTTTGTGTGAACCAATTCGCCAATACAAGATTAACAACATTAACATCTTCTTTTTGTCATTCAATTTTGTAGACCAGTGAAGTATCATCAGTAAAAGACGCGATATCAGTAAATTTCTCTACCATAAAAGGCAGATAATTAATATAAGTATACCAGGAATAAAAAAAGCCTAACAGGGAACCTTATTCATCAGATTTAACCCCTTAATGCATGGTAACCCATATATGGTTACCATGCATTAAGGGGTAAATCTGATGGACGGATGACGGACGGACGGACGTTCCTAAAGCTGTTCATTCTTTCGATCTTATTGACGTAGACCCAGCTGAAGTCAACTCATTAATAATGAACCTAAAGGAAGATAGCGCGGTGGGCTGGGACGGTATATCAACAAAGTTCATAAAACTGTCTAGACATGCTTTGGTCCCGGTCTTCTCTCATTTATGTAACATTTGTTTTTCTGAGGGTGTCTTCCCCAAGGTCTTTAAACGATCCATCATACACCCAATCCACAAAGGTGGGGACAGAAAAGATGTCAACAATTATCGACCCATTTCAGTCTTGACAGTTCTGTCAAAGATACTAGAAAAGCTAATGAACAATAGACTGAAACGCTACTTAGATGACAAAAATATCCTATCAGATTGCCAGTTTGGATTCAGGAATGCAAGGTCAACAGAAGATGCTGTTGCTGCACTTACTGACAAGGTCGTTAGTAGTCTAGACAAACGTCAAAAATGTTTGGGAATATTCCTAGACTTAGACAAGGCGTTTGACACCGTTTCATTCCCCATCCTTCTGAATAAGCTCGAAAGTTTCGGTATTGGAGGGATCGCACATGATCTTTTTAAGGACTACCTACAAGAGAGACAACAGCGAGTCAAGATAGGCCCTCACTACAGTAGTGACAGCTATGTCACATACGGAGTACCGCAGGGAAGTGTCCTTGGCCCAACGTTGTTTCTTATTTACATCAACGACCTGTGCGATCTCTCTCTGAAGGATTGTATTATTTACACATACGCGGATGATACGGCGCTTATATTTAATAGTAAGACTTGGAATGATGCCATTATCTCTGCAGAGCGGGAACTTCGCTGTGTTTCAGAATGGCTAAAAAATAATTTGCTCACTCTGAATGTTACAAAAACAAAAAGTATGTTCTTCTCTATACTAAGAACAAATCTTCCGCTTCCCCACGTTGGAATAAAAGCCTACTCTTGCTCTGACCCAACCAGCGCCACATGCTCTTGTGAGAGAATTGAGAGGGTTGATAAAATAAAATATCTTGGTGTGCTGATAGACCAACAACTAAACTGGCTTCCTCAGATTGACTCAGTCATTTCACATGTGAGAAAATTAACCTGGGTATTTAAAAACCTTAGACACGCTACGCCTCCGGATATTCTTAAAGCAACATACATTGCACTGGTTCAGTCTGTACTATGTTACTGTGTAACTGTCTGGAGTGGTGCTTGTAATACGAAAATGTTATCACTTGAAAGAGCCCAGAGATCGCTCCTGAAGGTGATGTTCTTCAAGCCCTACAGATTTTTCACAGCGAATCTCTTTTCCCTTGCCAATGTACTGAGTGTAAGACAACTCTATATACTCCAGTCGGTTCTCAGAAGACATCGCAGTGTCAATCCAAGCAATAATCATAAGAGAAGACATGACATGATATTCAAAACACCAAGCTTTGAAACAGTATTCGCAAGAAAACAATTTACCATTCAATCAACACTTTTGTATAATAAGGTAAACAAAATCTGTAGTATAAATCCGATGCTCCCGCTTGAGTGCAAGTCGTTAGTTACAAAATGGCTCAAAACTTTAGATTATGTACACACGGAAAAATTACTAGTTATTGTTAGGTAAACATAAAGAAAAAACAAAAAATAATAATAATAATACATACTATAAATACTTCAATATGATACAATTTTAACCGATATAGATGTTTCAATTTATGATTTATATTTGCAACATTATTATAATATGTGCAGAGATAGAAAAATATTAATAAAAACATGAACTTACGCAGACAAGACACATCCCCTCGTCCCATACACATATACACACACTACACACTACATCCCCCACAGACACTCGCAACACTCACATCTTCTCTCCACACTCACTATAGGTATACACTCTACAATAATCATAAGAACCCCAATTTAATATTTACCAAAAATAATTCGCTTGTAAAGATTGTTTTTAAGAATCTTTATGCATACAATTGATATTAACTGAAATTGTAATACTTTAATATATTATTCTATTTAATTGATTTAAAAATACGCTTTGTCTACTTGTATCATTCATTAAATTAAAGAGTTTAATAATTGGGAATTGCGGAGTTCTTGTAATACAGATTTTATTAATCTAGTATCAGGCCCCATCGCTTGATTTGTAGCTGATATAATCTATTGAATAAATGATTTGTATTTGATTTGTAAAGTTTGCCCTTTCGATATTCGCATGAAATACATACACAAATATACAAATGTGCAATAAATAAAGTATAAAGTAGAGCTAATGGAGTAAATTTTAATTTAAAACGCACGGATTCCCTCTTTTAGAGAACTTTTAAAATAAATTGACATACTAACTGAAGCAATTCAATTTATGTTCTTAAATATAATGTATGTACGCAAGAACCTTTTAACATTTTTCAAAATTAGCAATCGCTGTATAGTAATTAAATCTAGCGACTTGCGAAAGTTAGCAATGCTTTCAAGGGTCGATACATTCTGTAATAAAATAGGATCCCTAATAATATTTTTGTAATGATTTATTCCTGTACACTATTTATAAATTCATATGTAATATTTGTACTAGTTAAGCACAACCTATATTGAAAAGAGATCTAAAAATCATTATGCTGGAGTTTGTTCGCCCTCCTCTCCCACAGTGGTTCAATGTAGAGAAGTGGCAAAAAAATGTTTTCTTAACATCTATTGAAATTTACGGAAAATAAAGAAATTTTGATTTTGATTAGCTTTTACAGGAATTCTTTGTAAAAGAAAGCTTCGAAGCTTTGGAAGATATAGCACATATAGTTTTTGAAATTTTCAACTGCAAGTAAGGTTTACTTTTAATTGATTTTTTTTAAGTAAGTGTCCTGTTGTATGTTTCTGACCTTTATCTTAATTTTCTTTAATAAAGAAGTATCCAAATTCGAGCAAGCAAATGGTAGATAATAAAGATGTGATTCTATACAAGAATTACATCTTTGCCAGTCACCTACTGTAGCCAAATTCCACGGATAGTTGATAAACAGAATATTGTAAACTATGATATTTCAGAGGGCATGGATTTGGAAGGTGACGGAGACGTTAAATATCCACCATCTAAATGACATCGTTGAGTCGGAGGGCAAAAAAGATTATTGGTTTAACCAACAGATAACTGGAACACTGAGGTAAATGACTTATCGAGAGAAACATTTACTAGTCACAATACTCCGAGTAACAAAATATTTAATTCGATGCCAAATAAATCGGTTGTCGCCATATTTCCAGCATTATAGACGACGATGTTATAAAACCATTAGTTGAACAAACTAATCTTCAGGCTGTAACAGAAAGGTATTTTCATATTTTAAAGGACAGTTAGAGACATCATTCTGAGAAACCGACTTGATCAGAGTAACTTTATCGCGTAGATGTTGCCTAAATTGTGTTATTGTGTTATTATGTAATGACCAAGTAATTGAAGAAATTATTATTATTATTAAATTTAATTCACACAGCGATATTTTGCTCGTTCTGCGCAGATCAATTTAATATTCTTCTCCATACACAATGACAATCTAATCATGTTAAAGTGAATAATTTAGACATGTTTCAATCATTTTTTTTTTAACGTTAATATCTTATACTTCATAACATTTTTGTGGAAATGCAGAATACATTTTAGTAAAGAGTTAAAATTTCATTAACTAGGTCACATAAGTTGGTAAGTAAGAGGTAGTTAGGTATGAACAAGCTCGAAGTATTGAATAACATGTCGTGAGAATCTGTTTCCGCTAACAAGTAAAGGAAATAGGTATATTCTGTGTTTGATAATAGTAGTTTATGTGACTGCTACATAATGGAGGGCATTAATCCCACAGAGTGGGTTCATGAAACGAGCCGAAGGCGAGTTTCATAATAATATTACTCGAGAGTTTTAATGCCTAATTATGTACAGTTACATACACTCGTTTATCTACACACATAATCATAAGCTCTCTTTAATGTGTTCAGAAACCGCATGTTCGACCGGCATGGTGGCATTGATAATTCCTTTGCACTTGTTTAGCTTGTTCAGTAGTACCAACTTCACAAACAAAGTAGGGGCGGCACGCAGGCGGGCGTCGGCGTTCGAAATTTGAATGTCGTAATAAAATTAGTTTTTACCAAGTAGTTGAACATTATGCTGATCGAAACGTGCGGTTTTTGTACGCAGTAAAGAGGGTTTATGATACGTGTATAGATAAACATTATTAGATGGTTTTAATTTATTTTAACGGGTTAACGATACGACACTATAATGCATGAGGTATTTTATCAAAATTATAGAAAGTAAATAAAAAAGTAAAATAGTAAGTATGGATTTAATGAACGCGGAGAAGAATATTTTTATTTTCTGTGAGTAATAAAATGCAAAATGAGTATGAATTAAGTGGAAGTAATACGTACTTAAAAGAGTATATTTGATGATGTATGTATGTAGGATTCATTTTGAATGAGGCGATGTAAGTACTCAGAAAAGTAATTGGTGTATTATGTTAGCCCCATCCCCCAAACGAGAATTGTTGACCTGTGGCTCTTACTGTGGATAACGATATCCCAAATGAACTCATATTCTTGCCTCATGACGTACGTATGCCGAAAACTTAAGTAATCTAGCGGAAGTATTCAGCAAAGTACAAACAGCATTATGGCAAGGCCATAATAAAAACACACAACGCTACAACCAATGAGCAAACAACATGGAGTTCGAAATAAGCGAAACCGTCTGGAAAAGTTGTTTCTCCCAAAGCGACAAAAGCGCATTCTTCGCGAAGAAGTGGCACCTAAATTTGAAACATGTCGTGTAGAAGATGTGGGATCTTGGAGCATGGCACATAAAATATTTAAAGTTACAAATAAATAGATATAAAAAGGTAGCGTTATGCGCTGGATAGGTTAGGTTAGGATAGGATAACATAGATAGGTTAAATAAAGCGAGGTGCGTATTTTTCTAAATAGGAAAATAAACACTCAGTTTTGACCTTTTCGCGTCAATGCAGCGCGCCTACATACCTACCTATATTCTTCTTTTTGTTTTATGTAATACTCTTATGTATTTTTGTTTTTATTACTTTGCTATCATTTAAGTTCTTTTATAGTTGCACCTCCGTATCACTTTTAATTTGTACGTGTGCTGCTTTGATGGAATAAACGTTAATCAATCAATCAATCAATCAAAAATCCTTGTCTAGGAAGGGGGATACTGTCATTTTCTGAATTCCTATCGATGACCAATCCTCGTAAGTGTAGGTTAAGTTGGAATCGATTACGCTCGATCGATTACGCGACCACAGCACCAGCCTACCGGTTTGACAGGAACGCGGACCGTTAGCGTGAGCGCGAGCCAGACACGTCCGAGACTTTGGGAGGTCGACACAAACATTCATATCTGTATGCGACTCCCGCGCCCGACCATTTTAGCCTTTTGTCTTTTCGCGATTTCTGTTTAGTGCAATTGGCAGTTCTTACCATAGTGAAAACCCTTCTTTGACATCCACATCCTTGATCGCTAATTGGTGCTGATAAATCGCTTAGACGCTCACTCCAAGCGCCGCTTGAATGGAACGTCATTTGGAGCTCAAGGTAGATCCAAAACAGATGTGAACTGGATGCTGCCTACCCAGCACACCCATATCGGTCGCCCGACTCCTCGCCGTTCTCCGGGATTCTTCCGTCCGGGATTCTTCCGTGCGAGGAGTAATTAACGTCTTACAGCCATAACCTATTTTTAGACAAAGTACCACCCCTAAGTTCTACCCTACGGTTTACTTCATAATTTAAGTCTATTTTGAGCTTTTAGGAGTTAATGTAAATGTAGGAGTTCGTGTAAATAAAAGTAGTTTGTGTATATATTATTTTATTATTAGCTTACCTCTAGGATGAAGCAGAATTTAGGCTAACTGATAGTCAATTTGAATTCTAAAGTTTATTTTAGCCTACCCTTAATTTCCTATTGGGGGCACGGACTGATGTGCTCGATGCTTGCATAAAAAAAGATGATAGGTTGCCGGAGATTAAAAAAACTTTGATGGTGACCTCATAATATCTCTTACGAAATTACTCCTCTTGCTGAGTCATAAAAAATAAGGTATTACAATAGATATTCTCTGGTATTTACTTGGCTGGGTCATATCGGTACAGAAGTAACATCTTGCTGTTACAAATAGCATAGAACAGGGTACCTCCAATCATCAAGTCATGATGTGTCCAAGTTTAATTACGTCGAAACTTTGTTTAGGTAGGTATACTACCTGAACATTATGCTTGTATGTATTTAATAAATACACGGGTATCTTCTTAGAAAACTGTTAGTATTTATAACGGAAGCGCTGAATACTATTTGTGTCGAAAACATTTACGAAGTAATGGTTAATTGGCAAACTTTTCTTTAGAAAAAATAAGTTTGGGTGAAGTCGCGAGCAGCGCCGTGGAGGTACGAAGATAATGTGGTAGAATAAAACAAGTGTGGCATTCCAAGTTGAAATCCGTGGTATAGTGGTTGTTTATACGCTTGCCTATCACGTAGGAGATTTGGGTTGGTATCTTGGTGCGGAACAATGAATTTAGTAATTAATTTTTACCTGAAATGCCGTACTCTTTCCTTAATTAGTCTGCTTGATGTCGTTCGATTGGATTTAATACAGGGAGAAAAATAGTAAGTAACAGAGAGATTTCAAAAAGTATTAGACATCATTTTAAAGAATTTCTTCTATAAAACGTAATCGATTTATCTGATAGAGGTACTACGGGTAATAGTGACAGCTGTCAAAACTCATATAGTTATGTTATTTGAAGTTGTGCCTTAGCCTTAGCTATCTGAGAAAAGATATGGTATTGTGACTGGACGGCTGTGCTGTGTCTGTGCCACTCCATCTGAGAAAAGGCGTGTTGGATACAAAATGTCTGTCTTTTCAATCTGGTAGAGGGACTACGAGAGGGACCTCTGGCAACATACTTATCAGAGCTATTATATTGGTGACCTCCCGTTATATTTGATTATCGACACCTTTTTGTGCTTGTCATCTGGACGGATGGACGCTTAGTAAGCGGAGGCTTAGTAACAGGGTCCCATTTGGCACCCTTCGGGTACGAAACCCCGACAATAATTCAAAAAATATTGCATGACGAAATTTTAAAGAAGAAAAATACTAATTGCAGCGATTTTAATATTATACAGGTGGAATTTAATTAGCAAGCCATATTTTGGGAAATAATAATAATAATAATAATACCTTGGACACTATTTACACACATTGATCTAGCCCTGAACAAGGATTAGGCCCCTGTATCTTGGGTACTAGATAACGATACACATACTTATATAGATAAATATTATACTTAGATAGATAAACAACCATGATAATGATAGTACACATATAAAAACTTTCCCCAAGAAACATATGGTCGCAAATGAAAATAAAATCAGCCCTAAGTACATTGACCCGATCAGCTGATTACAAGTTACTATGAGAGACACATTTTTTTTCGTTCGCGACCACATGTTAATTCCGAATCATTTCTCAAACCGTCTCTTCCTTCTATCATGTATGCTTTGCCAGGATTCAAGCTATACAGAAACGATAGGTCAGGAAAAGCTGATGGCGGTGTTGCTATTTACCTACATTTCGATGTTTCATGCAAGATCATCAGCCACTTGCCAAGCCTGTACTCTGGTACCGTTGAACACCTGTTCCTGGAGATCTGCTTGCGTCATCACAAAGTTCTACTGGGTGTCTATTATAGCACCTCTATTCGAATCGATTATTTTGACTCATTTGAAACCCTACTCAATGATATTAATCCTCTTTATAGTGACACCCTTAATCTTGGTTATTTTATCACCTGCCTTCTTAAAAATAAAAGTACCTCTGCAAAACTCATATCGATTGTCAGCTCTTTCAATTTAAACATCATTATCTTCCATTCCTTCACTTTCAACCACACTTCACCCCATCTCTTCTTGCCCTGATGATTATTTCTAACATGTCCAAGGTCCCCTTCTCCTACCTTGACTTAATTTACCTCCCGTACAGCGTGACAGCCATAATCCTCGGGGTTCTTTTCGATAACCTGATGATCGCCCCATATCTGTGAGGTTAGCAGACGAGTCTAGGCGTTATTTCACTCCCTCCGAAGATTGCAGTACTTCCTGCCACAGCAGACCAAAATCACCCTTGCTCAGTTCCTTCTACTGACATTAATCGACTACGCAGATGTTTGCTGAGTCAGTGCGAACGAAGAACAACAGAATAAACTCGAACAACTTCAGAATCTCGGGATTCGGTTTATCTTTGGGCAGCGCAAGTATGACTATGTCTCCCAGTATCGCAAGGAGCTGGGGTTGCTTCCGAATCGTCTTCGTTCTCTCGTACCTTTTTAATATCTTAAGAAATCCGCGCTACTCCACCTATCTTCGTGAACGTTTCGAGTTCCTTTTCTCCAACGCCAGGAATCGCAGATCTCACACGGTGTCTCTTCTCTGAACTCCTCAGCACAACACTGTTACTTACGAACACTCGTTCAGGTTAAGGGCAATCCGACTGTGGAACGCACTTCCCTGCGCTATTAGGGATAGCCCATCCATTTTCATTTTCAATAAAAGATTGAAACTGCCTCTACTTTCTCTTCCGTATTAAGTATGTAAGTATTACGTTAATATTTATATTATACCTTGATATATGTATGCATCATAATGTATCCTATTACGTTTATTAATTATACTTATATTATATATAATTTACGTTAGTAGGTAGTTATTTAATTTATTGTGCACCAGACTGCCCTTACTAACAATAGAATTTACTGTCCTGTCTAGGTTTTCTAGAAGAAATCTCTTGTTAGAGATAAGCTCGCCTTTGCGCATTAGTTCATGTATTTGTCACTCATTATTCACCTTGCAATAAAGTATATTGATTGATGGATATGTGTCTTGGGCAAAGTTTTTCATAGTTATGGCTACTATAATTCCCCAATATATGATCAGATAATTCAATGTCACCCTATATTACTTAATGCCACGTCCAGTCTCTTTTACTACCCCATAGCCACTGCCCTAAGTAGTTTCCCACGCGAACGCCTCTTGCTTATCCACTTAACGAGTATTTCTTGTTTTGTTCGGCGGTCACGTGACCAGTGGCAGTTTCCAAAATATTAGGCCACGTCGCTAATCTGTTAGTGACAAACTGGACTGTTAAAACTATATATACTTTTGTAATTTAGACTAAGATGTTGGATATACATAAAACATTGCGTCACTTCTTTTCCCATACGGACTGGCAAAGGCACAGTGGCTGCTACGTTTAGCCAGTTGTTCAATATTCCATTTTGCGTGATAAGGAGCTAGCCGATGGCCGCAACTATGGAGATAATATCAAGGTTTATCGCCAATAGTAAAACATATTATGCAACTGAGAAATAAGCTCATCGCCATAATAAATAATAAAAACCGGCCAAGTGCGAGTCAAACTCGCACACGAAGGGTTCCGTACCATTACCTATTAAAACGCCAAAAAAACACGTTTATTGTATAGGGGGCACCCCTTATATATTTGTTTTATTTTTATTTATTTTCAAATATTTTGTGAATATTTCAAGCGTCTACCTATTGCCGTTATTAATATCAATCAAATACGAGACAAAAAACGTCTGTTGCATGGGAGCCCCCTTAAATATTTATTTTATTCTGTTTTTTAGTATTTTTTGTTATAGCGGCAACAGAAATACATCATCTGTGAAAATTTCAACTGTCTAACTATCACGGTTCATGACACAGACATGATACATCCTGGTGACAGACGGGCTGACGGACGGACAGACTGCTGAGGCTTAGTAATAAGGACCCGTAAGGCACCCTTTGGGTATGGAACCCTAAAAAAGGAGTGGTTTCTCAATTAGTTACACTGAGTAAAAAAGGGAAAACTAACATAATTGTAACAGGAGATATAAATATTAATACTCTAAAAATCAATAAACAAACAAAACAGTTATTTGATATAGTAGAGGGACACAATTTAAGAACACTCATAAAAACGCCAACAAGAGAGCAATCTTGTCTAGACCATATATTCAGTAACATTAAAGACGCGCAGGGTAAAACAATACCGTTAGCATTATCTGACCATGACACAGCGCAAATGGTTACATTCAAAGTAAAAACAAAAGTTCCTTTACGAAAGACCTGGCAAATGATTAAAAGAGACTTTAGTGACGACAATATGAGGAAATTCCGAGACGCAATATCACAATTATCATTTTGCGAAGTCTATGAGCAGCAAGATACTAATTTAGCGTTTGCAAAATTTCAGGAATTGTTTGGTTTGTTCTATGATGTGTTTTCCTAAATCCAAAGTAAAAATAAATGCACTTACTAAACATAAATGGATATCAAAAGGTTTAAAAATAAGCTGCAAAACAAAGAAAAATTTACGATACTAATACTACAGCAATAAAACGGAACAAAACAAACTAGAGTTCAATTATTATACTAGACTACTAAAGAAATGCATATCACAGGCACAACGAGTGCAAAACAGTAAAATAGTATTAGGAAGTAAAAACATATGCAAAGCCTCGTGGGGAATAATAAAAGGTGTGACACAAAATCAAAAAGAGTATGTAAACATAAATAGTATGAAAGACAATGACAAAACAGTTAGTGACCCATTGCAAATAGCAAACTTCTTTAACAAATTTTTAATTGACATGACCAATCAATCCAAAAACATTATTGAAAATAAATCCTTAAAAAATGCCAACAACAAGGGCACTAGTTTTGTAATGGTACACGATAGTCAGTACATTTGATACTTCATTTTGCGTGACAGAGGGCTAGCCCATCGCCGCGTTGTATTGGTACACACGTTGAATACAAAAATCGGTTATTTAACGTTTGGGGTTTTGAGTAGCTCAGGGCAAGGTAGCAAAAAGCAATGAGCCGACGCGTGGTTTGGTTCCAGGAACAGAGTTCAGGTCAAGTTTTTTTGTCGCATTCCTGCGAGATGTGTAGGGATCAGAGCCGATTTGGCTGCGCGTTGAATAAATTATGAATAACTAAATAATGAAAGGTTAGTATGGAACGATACGGAGAAAGCTATTATGTTGATTGCAAATATACAATTGCGTTTGAGGTATGAGATGGCGAGTTTGACACGACTAGTATGAATAGCATTCTAGTGATCTTTGTCCAGCGCGCTAGCGGTCGGGAAGGCTTAAATTAATCGCAACAAGCTTTTATGGTCAGCGATTTTTGATTTTGTGTATCGGCCATACCGAATGACTTGAGTGATAACCTACGGTTGATCATAGTGAATATGCGTACACACAATTTGTAGAACGGCGGATCTGCATGGCATGGTTGAAATTAGACCCTGTGTAGTTAGTGATAAGAAGCTTCGCTTAGGCAGAGCGTGTTCGCAAAGGACGCCATTTTTTTTTCAGACATGTGGGGACTATAAATACGATTGCGGGGGAAGGGAGAGCATTCAGTCTCAGCGTCTAGCTACTGTGACAGTCGTCTTTCACGATTCTAAACAGTTTTGGTCTGCCGTCTTACGCGTCTGAACTAGACGAATTGTGATTGCGAAGTTACAGTGGATTTTCGTGAGTGTCTGAAGCGCCGAGATATACCTCGGTTCCTATCCTTTATATCAACCTACCCCAAATTCCAAAACTATCCTTGGGTCGTTAGATAAGAACTTGTAGGTAACTGATCTGAGTCTGAGTCTGGGCTTGGAGCGACCCTAAATTCCTTTTTCCTTCACCATAGGGTTCCTGGATTGGCTCTTAGGATATTCGCGGGCTAATCCTCTCCTCATTCCTTTCGAGTAGCGAGTTTTGAAATTCCCACACACACAGTCATTAAACATACAAGCACATTCAAATCAAACTCAACCATTTTCGAGTGGTGTCGATAATGGACGTGGTATAACACTAGGATTTTAGACTAGGCTAGACAGGAGTTTAGTTGCGGCTAAACCTAGGTTGGCAGGGCATAGGGAGACTGTTTGATCGATGAGGTTCCGCGGATGGAAATAACAAATTCAGAACAAAGTTAAACCGGTGTCAACACAGATAACCTATCCTGTTGATATTTTGGCATTTGAGTGTTGTCGGGGACGCGCGAAGAGATCAAATTACAGTCTAAAGTTCATTGTTTAGGACCGGGTAGGTTGTTTTGCTTTGCCTTGGGTCAGGTTGGATTCAAGTTGCATCTTTAAATTAAATGTGAATTTCGCTGGAGGTCTAATGTGTAGGCTGAGTCAAATATATATGATTAGGCTCAGTCGAGGACGTGCTGAGGCTAGTGGAATTCATAGATCGGAATTCACCGAAGTATGCATTTCGCTATGGTGTGGGTTAGATCTCCTAAAGCGCTAATGACTTCGTTTCGATAACATCCAGCTCAAATTGCGCAGAGTTGAAGGTTTCAAAACGTTACGGACCTTTTGAGGTAACCGCTAGTTCCAACCCATTTCGGAAAATCAAATCGCAATTGTGTAAACCGGTCTTTTCGGATCGTTATTGCCGTGAACTAAATATATAATTGGAACCACCACTAGCCGCTACTAGCGAGCACATGAAATATCATTGAGTACTCACGTCGTGAAACTACGACGGATATCTATACGATATCCCAAACAAATATTATAAATTGTGGTCGACCACTAAAAGAAGTTCCAAGCGCCCATATATACAAAAAAATAAATGGTACCATCACACAAATACAACAAAGATCGATCTGGCGCAATACACCGCTAACTGATGCGAATTACCGGCTTGCGGACATATATGCTTCTCTGTCTTAACTTGAAACTCTAAATTCCTGAACCAATCTTCCGCTCGACTATTGTGCGCCTAACGAACTTTTCAACGAACGAGAAATTCAGACTTATCATTCTTAACTTACAAATTTTACAGCTGAATAGGGACATCTCTTTCTGGGGTAGGTAGAATAGACGATCATAGCTACTGATAGCGGTGGCTCGACCTTAGCCGTTATGCCGTTACAGTTTTTTCATAAAACCTATTGACGAACTAGAAGTTAGGAATATTATTGTTACGCTCAAGAATACCCATGCAACAGGCTACCACGAAATTAAGACACAAGTAATAAAACATTGTCGCTACTTACTAAGTCCGGTCCTAAGCCACATAATTAACCGATCGTTCGCAACAGGCACCTTTCCTGATAAACTGAAGCTATCAATAGTTAAGCCACTTCACAAAAAAGGTGATAAATGCACACCTAGGAACTACAGACCAATAACACTCATACCAATATTTTCCAAAATTTTCGAGAAGTCAATGGCGAGGAGACTCAAAGAATATTTCTTCAAACAAGGTTTGATCAGACCCGAACAACATAGCTTCCAAAAAATTAAGTCGACAACCCTAGCAGCTTTTAATTTAGTATCAAGTGTAGCGAAAGGCTACGACTTGAAACAGAATACTTCGGTTTTGTTCTTTGATATGACAAAAGCATTTGATTTTGTATCCCATGAGTTATTATTGAATAAACTAGAGAAATATGGTATAAGAGGACCAGCATTGCAATGGATCCAAACATATCTACAAAATAGAAAACAAAGTGTACGCATTCATAGGCTAGACGAAAACCATATAGAACGGACGTATGATTCAGAGTATAAAATAAACAACTATGGTGTACCTCAAGGGAGTGTACTGGGGCCGCTCTTATTTATTATGTATATAAATGACATTCCTGATGTGACATGGTACCAATCAATTTTATTTGCGGATGACATATCTATTATTGTGACTAATAAAAATAACCGCTTACTATCTAATAATAATCATAATCTTTATAATCATCCTAATCTTAATAATATTAAAAATAATTCAATTGACATTCATAAATCTGATATACATACAACCATAGTACAAGTAGTAGACTGGTTAAATAACAATAACCTACAAATAAACGTCACTAAGACAAATCTGATGAACTTTAATAATATAAATGATGTGGACATTAATTATAATAATCAAATTATAAAATGTGAAGAAAGCGTAAAATTTCTAGGTATAACAATTGACAAATATTTAAATTGGAAACCTCACATTGAACAGGTATGCAGCAAACTTAATCGATTCGTATATGTGCTCTCCAAGTTGAGGAAAACCACGACACGACAAACAACGCTGGCTGCATACCACGGTTATGTCGAATCAGTGCTAAGGTACGGTATAATCCTATGGGGGAATAGTACGGAATCTAGCCGAGCCTTCATTATACAAAAGAAACGAAACGGGCTATGGTTGGAGCCGCTCCGCTAGATACGTGTAAGCCACTATTTAAGAAACTGCACTTACTGCCGCTACCATCATTATATATATTTGAGGTCGCCAAATTTGTACAGCAACACTTTGACTTGTTTGTAACAGCAAAACAAAAGTACCCCAGAAATACAAGATATCCTAATAGACTAGTACAGGATCATGTGCCACGGACATCAAGGTACCAAAATAGCTGTTACGCAATGAGCGTAAAAATATATAATAAAGTGCCTGATGAATTAAAACATCTCCCACAAAATCTCTTCAAACAAAAACTGTTCTCATGGCTACTGCAGCATAATTTTTATACACTGAGGGAATTCTTTTCTCACTAAGAATTAAAAAGTAAGGTTATAACATACCTACGGTAAAATATTTGCATGCTATATAATATAGTTGATTAAGGAAGAAAATGACATGTTATATTAATTTAAGAACTTATGTAATACCTTATTCAAACGCAAATAAACAAATCAGAATCTGAATCTGAATCTTACATTAATCCATCTTCGTGTTATTAAGCCTGTTTTGAATATTTGAGGTTGATGTTATAATAAAAATGTAGTCAAACAAAATTCAAATACATATAAAAAGGCTCATCTATATCAGAACTTCTATGTGTTATGACGACGGCAATCTCAAAAGGTTTCTATACAACTGAGGATCTAAAAAAGTCTTTAACAACTCATAAATGTACATATTTTGAGTACTTTCTCAAGAAGCCAATTAGACATGTAAAGATTTTTTAAGGGCACCAAACTGAGAAAACCATTTTGAGATAATTGTGCTCTTCGCTGAAAACCGTTAAGCCCCTCTAAAAATATGAAAGGAATCGTTGTAAAAAACAGAATGTGCTTCATTTGCCCTCTGCAGCATTATTTGATATTTTTTATCGAATTCCCTTCGCCGTTAAGTTGGCTGTCCTGTAAATCTGTGAAATGTTTTCTTGTTAGTCAATAACTCAGTTGCCTGGGAAGTACAGGTCCCTTTTAGCCAGTTATTTAATTCTCCTTTTTGCGTGAGATCTCAGATTATAATAAGTAGAAGAAGTATAATAAGTTGTACAAAACAACACTATTCAACTCTTTTATTTTGCAAAGTTATCACTTTATAACCGACATCGGTTGCACAGAGCGCTCGCTATCTGTGTCGAGACTGCAGGGCCAGCCAGCACCCCAAAACTCGGCAATGTGTGCGTGTGACGGCGTGTGCCTACGCGGAACGGAATATGTGTGTGCGGGACCGCACGCGGTCTTTTCTATAATAATAATAATCAACTTTAAACTCTACTAGGACAGAACTATAATTACAGACAAAACTATTAATTTCAACAGGCCTGACATAACTCTCCACGATAAACAAAACAAAACAGTATTTCTCATAGATATAGCCATACCAAATACACACAACCTTACCACAACGTTTACAGAAAAAAACACAAAATACACAGACCTTGCCATTGAAATTAAAACACAATGGCAGGTACAATCTGTCAAAACCATCCCAATAGTCATCTCATCCACAGGAGTCATCCCATACACATTACACACTAGTCTCAAAACACTAAATATACCCAGATCCACACACATACTTCTTCAAAAAGCAACAATACTAAATACATGTAGAATTGTACGGAAATTCATGGGCAAGGACCGTGATCTTTAGTAGATAAGCACTTGGCGTAAGCCCGTGTATCAGAACCTCTTTATTACAAGAGTGAAATGAAAAATTCATAAAAATATAATAATAATAATAATACTAATAAAATATACGGAATAATCCACAGAACTGAAGACTCAATGGAAAGTCAACACATTACTAACAATACCGATCTGGAACAACTGGAATCATACCGAAGTCTCTCAACAATAGCCTCAAGTTGCTAAATATGAAACCATCCGCCTCCATCTTGCTGCAAAAAGCCGTGATTCTTAATACGTGTAGGATAGTTCGAATTTTTTTAGGAAACTCATAGATCCTTAGCACTTGGCTACGGCCCGTGCTCAGGACTAACGTAACCTCCTAGAAGAGGAATGAAAAAAAGTAACTAAGAAACAAATAATAATAATAATAATTTATTTTCACAAAAAAGTAAGTAAACATATTAGTTAAAATGGTGCTGTTTAAATTGTAATTCCATGTAGATTACCGGGGGCGCGGCTTTGTTTGGTGTGGCAGTTGCGCGGCATTCGCTATCAGTATACATACGCACGCGCAGTTCTGTTTCTACGCAAAAATAGCGCCGCGGGCCAAGACGCATTAAAGTATCTGTAGCGAGTTTGAAAATACCTAGAAACGATGTCAACCGGACAAGAGCTGTCCGATTTAAAGCACTCAGTTAGTTCGTTACTTAGTTAGTTTTGACGCATTCACAATTCCATCAAATGACGATTTTTTTCTTGGTAGGTATTGTATTGTATTTATTTATTACTCATTTACAATAATCTCTTATTCTAATACAATAGCCCCACAAAACTGCTTACGCGGTTTGATTGTGGGGTCAATGAATCTCATTTTTATTTATTTTTTAAACATAAAAATAAAGTACTTATGAAATATGTTGTAGGTATAAAATGGAGTGTTAATTAAGCAAATATTTCTTTAACTTCGATGAAAACTTATGTCTATTTTTTTCTTGTCTAATGTCCACAGGTAAAGTATTTAGAAGGTATGGAATACGCTTTTTGAGCGTCCTGTCGCCATAATAATTTATTACTCTGGGTACTTCATATTTACCCGTGGTGAAATAGTGAATGTGCATGGGAGACTAGAGAGTGACTCTCTTGGCTGCCATAATTATTCATTAGAATTAAATATTTATGCTTTAAACTTACAGGTAAAATTTTACAGATTTTGAATAACTTACTATAATCTCCTTTACAGCTGTTTTTTGTTTTCTTGTTAACTAATAATTTTAAAAATCTTGTTTGAAGTGACTCTAGTTTATCTAGATTAGTTTTGAAGGTAAGGCCATAGCAGTTAAGAGAGTAACTTAGTATTGAATCTACTAGACTTAAATAGAGAAATTTTAAGATATTAAGAGGAACTTTAAAACTAAGATGGTAAAATTTACCAAGTAGTACTCTAAGCTTACCACATACAAATTCTGGTGCCATTTCATTCTTTCTTTCTGGTGCGTTGGCTCGCTCCAGATTGAAGTTATAAAAGCTTTTATTAATATGATTTTTCCTTTAGTTCACATTAAATTAGTTCTTACGTCCCAAAAGTCACGACCTTTGGGATAAAAAACCGGCCAAGCATACAAGCGACCTAGAATACAAATAGTTCTAAGCCAAGATCAAGTAAAAAACGCTGAAACACTAACTGTTTTACCTGACTGCAGCAGAAGGAGGGTAATGTTTGTCGAGCGTATGTATGACCATTTTGTTAGGACGCGCTACAGCCCAAAAAGATTGACGGACTTTAACAAATAAATAATTATCGTGAAAAGTCAATAGGTTGTACTTTTGGTCGCAAAATGTAATTTACAAAGTCTAGTTATTATAATGATTATTAATTGTAGTTATTAGTTGTAAATTAAATTAAGTTTGTATGAAGTTTGTGTTTGTTTTCCCTTTTAATCAAAAATTTACATTTTATTTTATGTTTTTGTTCATATGGCCAGAGTATTGTAGACTCAATTAAAATTTTCACTGTGCGGAACCAAAAACAAAAAGAAGACTTACGTAGACAGTATGGTTGCAGACCCTACTGTCTACCTTTGAGTATGAAGCCTTAAAAATGCACCACCACAATATACACACACACACACACATAAAACTTTAAATTTACGTAGGATGGCCTACGTAAATTTAAAGTTTTATAGATTTTTCTATAATATTAAAGGGAACCATAACAAAATTGTATTTGGATTGTTGCAGAAGATTAACTTCAAAAACGTGGCAATAATCAAAAACAGCCTTCAGTCATTATTATTGTCATAAACAGAACTCCCCAATTCATCCAACTTAATAATATAAAAAATGTGAAAGTAGCGATTTTTGGATGTTCGCCTCAAACATGCTAGACGGCTGGACGGATTTGAATGACATTTTGCACAGAGATTTTTTGTGGGCTAGATTAACACGAAGGATACTTTTTACTAAAAAGGTAACGTTATCTCGGCAAATGATAATTCCTAGGAACACACAGATGAAGTTGCGGGCATTAGCTAGTAGACAAATAAATACAGCAAAGCCTCGTGAATGTCAGAAACGTAAAATTCCAACAGTCATTATTTTATTATACTCGTATAAACAAGATTAGGTGTAATTAAGAACAACATCTGACTTCAAAATAATATGACGTCACAAGCGAGTATTTGCTTACAACTATAGAAATGCGAACGTTTATGAAATCTCCTTGTGATTTGATGAGACGAGGGAAATTGGCTTTTTTGTTATCATTGCTGTCCACCCCCTTTCACCCCGACACCTTGGAGTTTTTTGTATGAAAAAGAAGTTCGGAGAAAAAAGTTGAGTCCGAGAAGCGTAACAAAATAGATTTGTGACATTTTTCGAAATGGCTAATATAAATTTATTTTTACATTTTCCACCCCCACCTTATATATTTATTTATTGGACGTGTTCACGAAATTTCACGAGAATCCCTTGAGAAATGCGTCCTATAAAGGAGAACAGCCGAACATCTTTGCCCAAGCTTGATCATTAAAATGGTCACTTAAAAGCCAAGAAATAATATTAGTCATCAAATTATCAGATTGGTCACCTAAATAGTAGATTTGACACCTAACGTGTATCACCAAACAATTATATTGTATTCTTACATGTCAACCTTACACAAAAGCTAATAAGGGCTTCGCTTGGCTCACCCTTTAGCCTCCACCTACCCTGAACCACCACTTTGCCCTGATATTTCGTAAGCAATTTAGCAAATTTGTTGCATTATTTGGTGATAGATCCAATCTATCAGTTAGTAACCAATCTCTTATTTTGATGCCATTTGAGCAATTTAAAAACCATGTTAAGCGACTTTGTCGAAAAAGGGATATTACAATGTTCAAGATTACTTAAATGACGGAACTGTATGGGGTTAATCTGGCTCAACACAGACCTTGCTGTTAATATTTTTGTAATTATTTATTCCTGCTTATTAATTATGATATAAAGATATTATAAAATTTGTATTAGTTAAGCACAAGCAACTTTTTGTAGTAGTTTCTACGCCCTTCTTCTCCCACTGTGGTCCAATGTAGAGAAGTGGCGAAAAACGACGTATATGTAAATATCTACAGTAATAAAGACATTTGGAATTTGGAATTTGGATGAGAGAGTAAGTCCTCAAAAAGTAAGAATACTTTTTTGAGGACAAACATTCCTTTGAGGAGAAACACCTAACATTTGGACATTTAAAAAAATGTTCTAACTATTATTTAGGAGTCATATATGTAATTTTTTGGTGATCCGTATTTTGAGACTGATATATATTTCTTAGGAACAGATATAATAATAAGGGTATCGCAGTTTAGTGACAAATCAAAATGTAGGTGACAGAAAATATTGTCAGTCAACGTTTTAGATTAACTGAAACAAAACCATGGAAAAGCGACTTTGTTAAAAAAGGGATATTACAATGTTCAAGATTACTTATAAGACGGGACTCTATGGAGTTAATCTAAGTCAATACAGAACTTGCTGTTAAAAAAACTATTCATGCTTATTAATTATAATAATTAATATCGTAATATTTGTATTAGTTTCACACAACCAATTTTTAAAAGACTGCTAAAAATTAATCTGTCCAAGTTTCTTTGCATTTCCTCTCCCACACTGGTCCAATGTACATAAGAGACAAAAACATGACGTTTGCTAAGTATATGTAAATATCTACAGTATTAAAGACATTTGATTTTGATTTTGAATGGAATGTTCAGTGGAAACCCGAAATAACATTTATATTTATTCTAGCTGATGCCCGAAACTTCAACTGCCTGTTCCTAGGAATTATCATTCACCGAGATAACGTCACCCTTCTTCTGGTGAAGACGGATAAAAAGTATTATTTATGTTAATCTAGCTCATAAACTATCTCTGTGCTAAAGTTCAGCCCTTTTTGCCTGATTGAGGCACAAACACACAAACATCCAAACATCTAAACATAGCTCCTTTCGCATTTATAATTAATGATCAAACGAACTTACCTGTACGTGAAGTTCGATCATAATTATGCGATCAGCTTCATTCGACGCGATTTATGTTAACATGTTGTAGTTGAGCTCCAAGCTTCAGCCTTACACGGACTTTAAAGATAGTAGAGTAGGATAAAAAAAAAAAAACGGACCTGGTAACCCTGAGCTCACCATTCTGGCCCCGCCGCCATCTTCGTTTCATTTTGTTTAAATATATACCCCTATCTATTTCACCTAGGGTGGGTAAGTTGCCTTAATATATAAAAGAAATATTTAATTAACTGCAGAATAAGTGTAACTTTGGGAGGGTTTGTATAAATCGCGTCGAATGAAGCTGATCGCATAATTATGATCGAACTTCACGTACAGGTAAGTTCGTTTGATCATTAATTATGCTTCTCAGCTTCATTCTTTGCGATTTATGTCAACATGTTGTAGGATGTTCAGAGTAAACTGCATAAAGGTGAAATAGCATTTGTAAATTATACTCAGTTAAGTTAATCAAAAAGGACTTTTATTAAGTATCATCTTCATCATTAATTGAATTTAGTGACAATATTTGTTGAGCAAATATACTGGAATCACTTATTGTATCTCGATTATAAAATCTAGCAAAGACAGAGGATGATTCACTCCATCCAGCTGTTTTTCGAATCACATCTAGACTGACGCCAAGTCTACTCGCAGCAGATGTGACCGCATGCCGAGTGCTGTGTGCGGTGAACACAGAAGTGTCTATACCGCTACCCATCAAAATGTCTTTGATCCAATGACTTAAAGTTTGGGAAGTTACTTTTCTATGGGGCTTCTTAAAGCTTATGAAAAGATTATTATTTTCAGATGAACGCAATGACTGAGTCTTTTTTATGTATGTTGTAATTACTCTAGCTGGACATATTTCTGGTTTATCTTCAAAATAAGGAAGTCTTAATAACGGTTGAACAGATTTTTGACTTGATGTTTTTATAAGGTCTGTAATTTTGATTGATATTGCAGCAGACTCATAAACTATATTATTTATTTTTATGACAGATAAAGTTTGAATTCGATGTGCGGTTACAAGTGCTAAGAGACTGGCAACTTTTTTGGAAAGAGTCTTTAAATCTAGACTATCATTTGGCCATTGTTGGGCGAGATAGGTCAACACAATGTTTGGATCCCAAGTGTGATTGTATCTGGGAGCTGATGGTCTTAACTTATATACACCTCTCATAAATCTTTTAAGCATTTGATCATTAATATTATTTCCTAATAGTAAGGCCAATGCCGATCTATAACAATTAACAGACCCATATTTAGCACCCTTTTCAAAAACCTCAGTTAAAAAATCAATAACAATTGAATTCGATACATCTAAGTAATTATAATTATGAGATCGACAATAATCTAACCAGGCCTTATAACATCCATCATACTGCTTATATGTATTGGCCGTGAGAGAAGCTAACATTATATCTACAGATTTAATATTTGGGAGTCTTCTCAATAGAGCTTGCCTGACAACCTCGCGGCAACCAGGATAAGAGTCTTGTGCAGGTTGTGCGATATTCTGAAAGAAGATTTCAGTAATTTCACATCGGTTCCAAAGTGAATTGGTTCGGAAATAAGCATTTTTTGAAACATTGGATGTCAAGGTTGGGTTGGCCAATAAGGGACAATAACAATTCCTTTGGCTTTATCTCGAACAATCTTTTGTAACATTTTTAAAATCAATGAAAATGGAGGAAATGCGTAGAAGAATAGATTCGACCACGAAATAGTAAAAGCATCTACAGTCCACGCATCAGGATCACCTTTCCACGATACATCTACTTGCAAACAAATCGATTTGGGGTGTACCGAAAATTTAAACAATTTCTTGAAAAGCAGTGTCGCATAACTCCCACTCCGTATCAGTAATTTTTTTGCTTGTTAATGAATCGGCTTCACAATTATCATTCGTGTTTATGTATGATGCAAAAACTATTATTTTACGCATTTCACACCAATCCCACAACTCTTTAGATACTTGATTCAAATGAGGATATTTAATACTGCCCATGCGGTTGATGCATGAAATCGCAGTGACGTTATCGATCCTTAGCAGTATTTCACATTCATACATATCTTTTCCAAATACCTTTAGCGCAGAATTAAATATAAATCCTAAAAATTTACATTGGTTTTTGGGTATCAGACAGCTTTTTTCGTCATTTACAAGAAAACCGAGATTTCGAAATGTAGATTTTGTTAGATTTACATTTTTTATGCATTCATCGTATGTTCTACCAATTAGGAGAAGATCATCTAAATATATTACTGAGATCATGTTACGAGATCGTAAGAATTCCATAACAGGTTTCATCAATTTTGTGAAAACATATGGAGCAGTCGACAATCCAAACGGAAGACAATTGAATTGGTAAAGAATGTCATTAAATTTAAATTTAAGGTATTTACTGAAACTACTATGTATTTTTACCATAAAGTAGGCATCTTTCATGTCAATTGACGCCATATAGCAATCTTTAGTCATAAATTTTGAAGCAGTTCTGTAATCTTCCATCTTAAAATGAGAAGTGTTGATAAAGTGATTTAGGCATTTGAGGTTTAGAATAAATCTTTTGTCTCCGTTTGGCTTAGGGACTAAGAATACGCTAGATATGAATTCATGGTCCTCATGTTCACTTTTACTTATAGCATTTGATCTTAATAAAGATGAAATACAAGAACTAAACTCTTTAAGTTCTTGATCTGACCTAGGGTATACAACAGGAGTATCTTTTCGTAATGGTGTCGTGGTAAATGGTATTTTATATCCATGTAACCATGATATAATATAAGGATCAGATGTTATATTTTTCCAATTACGAATAAAGTATTGAAGACGCCCAGCATATTGTACCTCAGTATCGATGTCTAGCGCCTCCTGGATAACCTGGTGACTGGTGAATGATCCCGCTGTTGAAAGTTGTTGCTCCTGGTCACTGGGCGTTGAACTCGACGAGGTTGAGGCTTCTCGTTGCTGCTATCGCCGTCGCCGGAGCCTTGCGAGGCGTGGATTTCCAGTTTAAACGATTTCGTGAATTCTTAGCAACAAAATTGTTTTTGTTGAATTTATCATTGCGGACTTGCTTCAGATCGGTGCCAGATCTCTTTATTGATTTCGCGGACTTCAGTTTTTCCGAAACATTATCACCAAATAACAATTTGTCTCGTTTGGTATCTAGGAGAGTCTCTTTCATGTCTGAATTAATGGCGGATATTATAAAACTCCTTCTTGTTTTTGTGTCGCAATGAACACTGTCACACAACAGCCGACAGGCGTCACTTATAAATAGGTTTAAGCACCTTTGCTATGTTAGCTTCTTTAGAAATCACAAGCTCAGCAGCTTGAGCTAGTGCTGCGATGGCTATACCAAGTTGTTTCTGTTTCCCCAGCAATGTGGCGTCTCTTTTCACCATAGACTCAGGCAACGCAGCCTTTACTTCGGGGTTAAGGGCCGGTGCGGCTAGCAAATCCCAGTTGGAGGGGATCAAATAATTTTGGAAATTTTTTTCTTTGATGTCTTTTATTAACCCCTTATCTAAGATGTCTTGCCAACGAGCAGCCAAATCGCGATGAATTGGTTTTCCAAAACTCTTATCTTCTTTTGGTGCCTCTCCGAGTAGAAGTAAGATTTCATCATCCAGTTCTTGATCCTGAGGTTTTTCAGACACAGGAATCGTCTCATTGCTTTGAGGATGGTTTGGTAAAACCCCATCAGTTTCTGGAGACGAGTCTGTAAAAGAGATGTATTTTGGTGTTTGAGACCAAAACTTTCGCTGGATGCATCATAGGAAAGTGCAGAGTAACGTGACAGAGGCAGCCCTGCTGGCAGCTCGCATCACAAAACGATCGATTTATATGATACATTAAGTTTTCAATTTGAAAGAGGCAACCCTGATGGTAGCTCGCATCACTAACCATACACGCAGTGTCATAGAAAAAATGTTTTTCTAATATTGTGAAAGAGACAACCCTGATGGCAGCTCGCATCACATTTTAGAACACACACAGGACATGTATGTGTATGTATGTAAGGTAGGTACCGTGAGTAAACCAACATCTTGACAGAGACAGCCCTGGTGGCAGCTCGCATCAAGTTATTTACACTTGAGGTGACCTTATCCGAAATAAAATTATCATTCATATCTACCCACATTATTGTAGAAGCTGATGCCCGCAACTTTTAGCAAGTAAATCAGATATCCAGCCGCGACATGCATGCATCGTATGCTAACGATTAGCGATAGCAAATAGCAGTAGGTAGATTCATTTTTCAACACTTACCGTCCTCATCTTGATCCTCTTCTGAGCTCGAAATGATTCTAATTCTTTTTCTCGTAACTTCATTGTTCACCTCACTTTTCCTTTTACGTGGCATATTATTATTGTGGCTTCTATCGTTTGTAATTTGTTGACGAAGCGCGAATGTGCAAAGGCTTTGAGCACGGAACACACAATGAAACGAAGATGGCGGCGGCGGGGCCAGAGTGGTGAGCTCAGGGTTACCAGGTCCGTTTTTTTTTTTTTTTTTAATCCTACTCTACTATCTTTAAAGTCCGTGCAAGGCTGAAGCTTGGAGCTCAACTACAACATGTTAACATAAATCGCAAAGAATGAAGCTGAGAAGCATAATATTAGTTGGATTGTATTAATTCGGGGCTGATGTGACGAGCTTTAAGCTTCAACCTTCTGTCGGTTCGAAATAACATCAGACGGGAACGTTTGGTTTCCACTATCGATTAAATTGTTTATAGGGTTGTGTTTCATAACTTCCTATAGTGATGTAAAAGCCCGTACTGAAATGGGTGTATACTATGCCAAAACATACTATGCTATACTATGCCATAATATATGCTAAACATAATATACTATGCCAAAACAGTATCCCAAAACGAACATGATGATTAATTTCCATACACCAAAAAGTTTTTAGCATGGGGCTGTTGTAAAGTGTCCAAATATCGTATATTAATATATAATATAAGTGGAATCGATTGTGATTAAAACAAAATCACAATAACTAACTCCCACACTATCAACCAATGCTCCCTAAACATCAAACTAAAGCTTGACTTTAGTAAAACAAATAACTTAGCGAAAACGAACAGTTATCGTGGGTATTTACAGTATTACCTAGTTACAATAGGGTGTCTCGTAACTCAATGTCAAGCGAGCACCAGGAGATGGGCCTGTTTATACAGGATCTGGCTAAAAGATTAAAGAACTCTTTGTCACTTGGTTCAAAGAAAAATTGTTGTCAAAGTTAGTATAAATGTATGTACTATCATCATAGATAAGTTTTCAGGGTGTCGTACCCAAAGGGTGCCAAACGGGGCCCTATTACTTAAGCTCCTCTGTCGTTCTGCCTGTCCATCACCGGGCCCTATCTTATAAACCATAATAGGAAACTAAGGTCCCCACACACAGTGGTCCAATGTAGAGAAGCGGCAAAAAATGACGTTTGCTAAGTATATGTAAATATCTACAGTAATAAAGTACTTTGACTTTGACTTTGATCAATGCATTCTCTGCTACAAGAAGATACCTCTTGGAGCGAGATTGCCATTTGAGCAATTTAAGAACCATGTAATTACCACTTTATCTTAAAAGGGATATTGCAATATTCAAGATAAAATAAATGACAAGAGTACAGGGTGTAACTCAACACAAAACGTTTGGGGCCTTACCACAAAAAGTAAACTACTGTTCAACACTTATTTAAAAACAAAAATGTATAGAATTTTAGTTTTGTTTTGAGGTTAAACGCTGTTTAATATTTTTTGTGGTAACACGGTTAACGTTAACGTTTAATGTACTAGTTTAACAAAACCATTATTTAAAATAGATCTAAACATCAATCTGTGGAGTTTCTTAGTGCTTGTTCTCCTACCGTAGTCGAATGTAGTGAAGAGGCAAAAAATTATGTTTTCCAAACATATTTACTTATCAAAAATAATCGTTGTACATTAGTCTTACTAAATCTCTTAAATGGCCCGACTAGTTTGAATAAGTCATATTCACATTTATTCCCCTCAGTCCGGAGGATGTTTAAGTAAACAGAAAATAAGGAAAAACGCAGAGAAACAGACAAAAAAATCAAATAATGTTTTTTATGGGAAGTGGAGAAGTTTCTACTTCCTATCGCTAGATGGCGGAGGCAGCCATAGATCATTCAAACTCTTTGGTCATTTGTTAATTAGACACAACATTAACCTCTTTGTTGGTAGCGGACTTTTTGTTCCACAGCTGTGCGTGCGGTGCATATAGTTACTGGGCAAAGTATAGATGGCGTTAGTAGTGGATCTCTTTCATGCCTACATGTAAATTACTAATGACTTTTATTTAACGAGCAACTATTTTATTACTAATTTTCTCGCAAACGCGACACTCTACCATATTACATATTTTACAATCAAACTTTATGTGGTACGAAGTTAACCGGGTCAGCTTGTTGTATGTTTATATTTTAGAAAATAAAGAATTTTGTATTGTAGAGAGTGTAAAATTTCATACAATGTGTATTTCTGTTGTCGCTACAGCAACAGACAATGAACTATACGAGATTTTATAAATAAAAGGGGGTCCCCATACAAGACACGTATTGCAATATCCCTGCCCCTGCGAAATACCAAATCATCGTCATTAAATTATAATCTATAATTTCGCGTCATCTATAAGTAAATTGTCTCGGTGGTTTCAGTAGGGTAGGGGTGGAGCCTAGGTTCGAAACCTAATAAGTAATAGGGTCTCTTTCGGCACTCTCCGGATACGGAACCCTAAAAAGGCGCGTATATTTTGGTTGGACTCTTGCGGGCGACAGAATCGGGACAGTCAACGAGTAAATCGTATTCACAAATTGGCGGAACTCCTTAGAAGCGTCGACCTTGGCCGCGCTATAAAGATAAAGAGCGTGGAAGGGGGAATACCCGCACTTATCGCGATGAACGGCATAACAAGCTGCTACAGGGGCCAATTCATATGCAGAAGAAAAAAGAATCGGTACAGTATTTTCTGAGTTAAGCGATAAAGCGGCTCTGTGAAGCGTGTTGCTCCCCTCCCTCAAATATGGCGAGGGAGGTGATGGCTGATGCACAAGTCATACTCGTGAACGGGTGCTGTCTGTCCAGTCTGGTTTCTCATAAGTTTAATTTCATTACAGCTTGTATTTATTCTTATTTATTTATTTTGTTAGATTGTTATTTTGAGACATTTTATTGCAACTTATGGATACGATTTTATAATATTGTCATTAGAGTAGATAATTTTTATATCGTACATTGTGTAATAAAAAAGAGATATGACGGAAATTTAAAAAAATACATCCCCGTAGAGTTTCTTGGTGCTATCTTCTCTGACGGGCGTATTTCCGAAGCACTGGTAGAGTTTATGGATCACCACTTGAAGGAGAAATTTAATTTTTCAAACTCAAACCATAATCAGTTAAGCACTCATTAGTTTAGTTGATCATATTATATTTATTTTTTATTTTTATCCATGTATAATAAGTAATAAGTAAGTGTTTGACTTGTAAAAGTGTATTATTTTGCCTACTTGCAATAAATAATTTAAGTTATGAGTTTTGAAAGTTTCATTCGAAGTGAGCAGCCCAGTAGTTTCTAAGTTATGCCAGGACAAACATCTGAAACTTCTCACATTTTTGTCTACAACTAAAATAGAATATTCTTTTTATTTTAGTTAAAAAAACTGGCTAAGCGATTCCGGCGAGTCGCACTCGCGCCAGAAGGGGTCCTTACCACCTAATATGACAAATGGTTTTCTTTAACTGTGCATGCCCCCTATTTAAATTATACATTTCTCTCTAATTTTCCTGTAATATTAAAGTCTTATATTATATTACGTATTTTTTTTAATTTTTGATTTAGCTTCTTCGAAATGGGGTTTTTTATTTGCTATTTATATATTTTTAAAGCATTCAGAATTATGGAAATTACAAATCTTTTCATTTTACATATTCGTTATCAAATGAAATGTATATTTGCATAAAATATGGTACATACAATATGGATGGTAGAAGATAATAGGTTAAACATATTTCATGGCATGGCATGCAAATTTTCGATTTCTAAGATAAATTACAATCATAAAATTAATGTAAATATGTAATTTATAAAATGTCTGATAAATTGTAAAATTATTATATTATATATCTCTGTTTAGAACCGTGCCTTACAATTTAGCAATTCTTTGATATTGTAGAAATACTTTGTTATTAGCCATTTTCTCAGCTTATGTTTAAATATGTCAAATGGTAGGTCTTGGAATATAATTAAACATTTTGATCGCCATCCAGTGGCAGTTCCGCTTCAGCAGCTCTGTGCGCGGCATTGGTATGCTAGCTTATTGGGAAACCTTGTATTGAAATTACATGTTGTTGATTTTTTTGCAAATAGGTCCATATTTTGCCTAACAAATACACAGATTTCTAATATGTAGATCCCTGTTATAGTGAAGAGATTTAGTTTTTTAAAAAGTGGTCTACAAGATTCAAGAGGGCTCACTCTTTAACACATTTCTTTTGTATAAGAAATAAAGTTCCGACTTCTACTGCGTTGCCCCACCACACAACTATGCCGTATCGTAGGGCAGACGCGACATGGCCATGATAAGCAAGCATTGCTATTTCATGTCCTGCAACTTTAATCAACCTGTAGAGTACAAACACAAACCTATTGATTTTTTTAATTATATTTTTAATATGTACTCCCCATGGTAGTTGCGAGTCAATCGTAATACCTAAGAATTTCATTTCATTGGATTCATTGATGTCAGGCTTAATTTTATTGTAAAATGTCATATAGGATGTTTTGTCAATATTTACACAAATATTGTTTATTTCTAGCCAGTTAACTATTTTCTTAATTCATTTTTCATTAATTTTTAGTTCAGCAGGGAATTCTCCTTATTCCAGTGATTGATTTGTCAAATGTGTAAGGATCGGGCTAGTTCTGTTGCCGAAAATTTAAGGATTTTTGTGTCAATTTCGTCATATCCAGATGCAGTTGTGTTGTTCAAAGACTGTATGGTCCTAAGTGTTTCTTTTTCATAGCATGGGGTTAGAAATATGCTAGAATTTTGATTAGCCATATTTTATATAGATACTGAGTTGTTTTGTTGACTTAGGGATTGATTTGTGTTTGTTATTGTGTCTATGAAGTAATTATTAAAAGCTTCAGCTATGTCATTGGGATTGTTAATACCATTGTCATTAATTTTTATTTGTCGGATTTCTCCCGTTTGTGGTTCGTTACTGTCTTCGTTGTTAATTAACTGCCATGAGGCTTTACAAGCATTTTTTGGGTTTCTAACAAAGTTTTTGTTGTGATTTTTTTGTGACCATTTTATGCATCTACGAAGAGTTTTACTGTACTTGTTGTATTTTGATTTATTTGTAACTGTCATTTTTTGGTAGTATTCAAATCGTAGGTTTACGCATGATCTTTTTAGTCCCTTAGTAAGCCACTTAAGTTTACCGCTCGAGTTACCTCTATTCAAAATCTTATATCTTGGGAAGCAGAGTTTATAGAACATTGTAATGTTTTCATGGAATATTGCGAAACTTTCTTTAAAGTTTTGTGCATTATAAACCTCAGTCCATGTGAGACTTTGGTGGCATTCCCTGAATTTCGCAATGTTTTCTAAACTATAGTCTCTTTTATATGTAAACCACTGCTTAACAGGTAGCTTCTTTTTTGTCATTGGAAGAGTGAGAACTTGTGCTGTGTCGTGATCTGAGATTCCTAAACGGTGTTTGGGAATCTTTGGGCCCCTTTAATGTTGCTGGCTATGTTGTCTATGCAGGTATTTATTCTGGTAGGAGAATTAATGTGTAATTTTAGTCCGTGATTTTCCAAAATACTACGTAGTTGGCTTGCCCTGGGGGAGTCAATCATATTGTCTTTTTTGTAGTCACCTGCTATAATTTCGTTATTATTCTTAATTTTGTTACGCAATTTGTATAATAGTAAGTCTAGCCTATCCAGAAACGCTGTCTTATCTGCTTTTGGTATTGTGTATAAACATATTAATTTGCAGTCATATTCTAGAATTTCAACACCGCAGCATTCGAAGAGAAATGGGGTTGATAAATCTGCTACAATTTTAAGCTCCTTTGTTTCGACATAGTTTTTACTTAAAAGACAGACACCTCCACGGTTTTTATTAGTACGGCAGTATGAGGCATCTAATTTAAACCCTTTAATCTGAATATTCTTTTCACACCCTCTCTTTATAAATGTTTCAGATAGGCAGATTATATCAATATAGTTATCCATTTCTTCAAGTTCCTGCAAAGCTATCTGTAAGCTATCTTTTTTGCTTTTAAATCCCTCTATATTTTGATGAAGTAGCTTTACATCGGACTTATTGACGAAAAATCTTTTTTGACATGTTCTCCGATGGTTTATTGGCCGTATTACTTTGCATTGCATCAAAGTAATAGAGTATTGTACCTTTTCTTAATCTAGAATTAGTGTTTACAAACAACGTTTCATTTACTTTTGTTTGGCTTTTTACATTCTTGTTTTTTAACCTGCTTATGTATTCACTGATGTTAATGCGGATTGCTTGATTTAACATGGATTTTGGTAACTTTTTTAAAGATTCTACAAATGTACATGTACTAAAATTATTGCTTATTAACTTAAGACGTTGATTCAGTGCAAATTCGTTTAGGTATTGGCTGATCGCTATGCCAAGTATGATAACTCTCACATTAACCTTTTGTAGTGTTTTTAGGATAGTACTAAGTTCCACAGTTAGCTTTGTGGGGTTGTTACAGTTGTTACAGTTTTTCAAACTGTATCGTGTAATATGATATTACTCGATACAGATTGAAAATCTTTTTGTTTTTCAATTTCTTTTTCCCCCTAAATTATCGTAATATGATCGTGTTTGGAAAACCTAAACATACATAAGTATATCAAATGTGAACCTATTCGGACCTGAAATTGGTCTTTTGTATACTTTTACAAACTTAAGGACGGGCATAAGAGTGATCCTCTTTAAGGTAAGGAACCTTAAAAATATCTGTGAATTAATGTTAGAAAAGTGTCTGAAGTAGAAATAATTTGCAGAAAATGTTTGACAATATCAGAATTATATAATCCAGTAGTTGTATAATATAAACTCAATTTCGCGAAAAATTACACAAACTCGTTTCGTTCGTCCCATAAAAACACACTTATGATTTAAGGCCCCTTAATATACGTCCTTTGCATATACTACTATTTTTTTAAATCAATCAGCATGGAATAAATCTAATAATAATGATCGATTTTTAAATAGGACACGATTCGGTACTATCCTACAAAGGTGAATATGAGTTCAATATGCGTTAACTATCCTAAAAATAGATAAAATGGTAAGTATACGACCAACAGAGAATATCATACTATAGGTTTCTACAATCCGAGATCGATAAAAACTACTGAATCGAAGTAGGAGCCCTGTTATCTCCAAAACTACCCCTAGCTCTTATTACGGGGAAATAAACAAGATACGTCGTCTCACTGGCTTCTTTGAGGTATCTTTGTCTAGTATTGTATGGAAATATGATATTAAGGTTCATTACAATAAACATTTTGGCAGGTCGAGTCATGTAGATTGTTCTATTGTTGAGTGTTTACGTTTAGTTGTTTATTTTGTTCTGTTATAAACATTTGCTGTGTTTATATTTTGGAATATTTGTAACAATATTATTATCAAGAGTTCATAGACCTTTGAACTCTTCATTAGTCAGAAGTCGCTATTTACAGTTTATCAGTCCCCTTGAACTTCTGTTTGATGATGAGTTGGAAAATTGGTAGAATTATATTGAAATTGAAATTGAAAAATAGACAGACATACATTTGCTTAAGTACATTGCACATCTTAATATTATTGCAAGTAATTAATTTATTACAAATGGTTGTGGTAATATTTTAACACATTGAATAGATACATTTTTGAAGTGCATATCTGACACATATAAAAGTAATAATCTGCAATTGTTGAAAAGGTGACCAGCACAGCTAATGACCGCAGACCGTGATCTGCGATCGCTGATTTTAAGCCAGTCCCTATACTCTGTAATTCGATATATATTCCTACCGATAGTCAGTATACCGATCCAGATCTATAATGTTTATTATAGATCTGGATCTATAATAAACATTCATACATACATCAACTATGTTGTTGTAGATTCAAACGTACTTTTACGGACACCGAAACAATAGGTACATGTTGTCATGTTCTAAAAAATAAATACTTACCTATACATTTTAAAACTATAGCCGCATTTGCCTGACATACATAACGATATTTTACAAATTAATTTGTGAAGAGGTCACAGAAACTTTACATCTAATTGAGTATCTTTTAGCAGGTTTTGTTGGTCGTGCAGACAAGCCTTGTACATTTTTTTGAAGGAATAGATTGGTATTGGATTGTAAATGGATGTATGTAAATGGATGGTAAATGGATTATATGGTATTATACATTAATTCTTTCCTGTTTCGCTCAGAATCTTATATTTCAATGTTCTTCGATATACCTTATTTGCACAAAATCTGTTATAACAAAAACATAAACAACATGTACAAAGGCGATATTGTCGCTAACAAGAGATTTCTTGCAGCAAACCCAGAATAGGATAAAACTACAGGTAAACCTACGTGCCCAACATTAAATATGTAAATAAAAATAACGAACTACTTACAAATATCTACATAATACTAAAAATAATTGTATTTTTAGTAACATATCTGTAATTAGATACAAATACATATTAATACTTTATCTACACAAGTATTACGATCAGCATAATGTTAAACTACTTGGTAAACACTCATTTCTTATCTGAAAAATTACACATTATGACCATAATGTGTAATTTTTCTACGTATAATGACATTCAAATTTCGAACGCCGACGCCCGCCTGCATGCCGCCCCTAGTTTGTCTGTGAAGTTGGTAGTGACATTCAAATTTCGAACGCCGACGCCCGCCTTCGTGAAGATCCTCCGTACTACAGAACAAGCTAAACAACTGCAGAGCCACAATGCCGGTCAAACATGCGGTTCCTGAACACATCAAAGAGAGCTTATGATATGTGTGTAGATAAACTAGTGTATGTAACTGTACATAATTAGGCATTAAAACTCTCGAGTGATATTATTATGAAACTCGCCTTCGGCTCGTTTCATAAACCCACTCTCGAGTATTGATGCCCTCCATTATGTAGCAGTCACATAAACTACTATTGCATGGAAGAGAGAGGTAGAGTTGTTTCAAACGACTTTTAAAAATGATAATTGACGGACTGCCTCTGATGGCGCTGGGGAGATAGTTCCAGATTTATAACCAACAACGAAAAAAGAGGGGTGTTCTAAGTTTGAAGCGTCTGTACGTTTGTATGTGTGTGTCTGTCCGTGGAGCCCTAGCGGTGAAACAGGTAGTTTTCTCTAAATGTTTCTTAACTTCCTTGCAATGGTTCTTAGCTATGATTCATTAAAACCGGTTTAGTGGTTTACAAGTTAACATTAAATTTTATTTACACACGTATTATAAACCCTCTTTACTGCGTCCAAAAACCGCACGTTACGCCCAGCATAATACTACATGGCAAAAACTCATTTCTCATCTGAATATTGATACAATATGACCATAATATAAAAAATTTCGACAAATTATGACATTCAAATTTCGAACGCCGACGCCTGCCTGCGTGCCGTCCATAGTTTGTCTGTGAATTTGTCTGTGAAGTTAATAGTGCTAAACAAGCAAACAAGTGCAGAGCAATTATCAATGCCACAATGCCGGTCGAACATGCGGTTCCTGAACACATCAAAGAGAGCTTATGATATGTGTGTAGATAAACTAGTGTATGTCACTGTACATAATTAGGCATTAAACTCTCGAGTGATGTTATTATGAAACTCGCCTTCAGCTCTTTTCAAAAATCCACTCTCGAGTTTTAATGCCCTCCATTATGGATCAGTCACATAAACTACTATTATAGTTATTCTGCATATGTAGCACTATTCTCTATCTCCATCATCTAGGAACTATCGCAATCCATATCAAATGCGTTGATAGATGTTCGCTTACTTCAAATTAACGCTTGACCAATTAGGCATGATTATTTCACAAGAGCTGTCATCTGAAGCGACTGTGATTGACGACCTCTTTGGCGCAGCGGTTGTGGCTTTGCCTACCATGCTTGAGGTCCCGGGTTCGATCCCCGGCTGTGATAACCTTATGTAACCTTATGTATGGATGTGGATTTGTTTTCAATAAATAAAAAATATTAAAAAACAGGGATTTTTCGTCAAAAACAACAAAATATCGATAAAAACGAAACGGTAAAACTTCGACTAACATACATTTGGCCTAAATGGTTCTAAATGGTCTGTACTATCTTCGTTTTAAGGCTTTGCAGCAATCTTCCATACCCCCTGAATGTGTGTGACGTCGCTGTTTATGGTTCCCACGACACAGTGTATCCTAGTGTGGGGTCAAAAGCAATGTGTGTACCTGTATGTAAATGTTTATGTTAATGTAAGTTTTAAAGAAATCTATATGTTTCAAAATATATAGAGTCTACTGTATGTGGTCCTTTCTATGCCAATGCGGGAATACAATTATGACTTCCTCTTGGCAGAGGAGGAAGAAAAACAATCCCCAGGTCTTGGAGGTGTTTACATGTTTGTGACGTCGCTGTTTCTGGTTTCCCACGACACAGGGTAAACTAGTGTGGGACCAGCAGCAATGTATGTGCCGCAGCAGCAAGTTGTGTAAATGTGATGTTATTTTCTTGTTCGTACCCTTTCTATATGTAGGCTTTGTATCGTGTTTATGGCGATGGGCTAGCCTTCTGTCAAGCAAAATAGATAATTTAATTACTGGCTAAGCTTGGGTACGACTACGACTCTGCCACCCCATGTGGAAAAATGCGGGACTATTTGTTTGTTTTTGTATCAAGCTTTTTCCAAGCGTCAAAAGATACATAAATTTAGATCCGAAAATACCATCCAAGTAAACACTATTCTTTGATTAACTTTGACAACTCTATATAGATAAGTATAACAAAATGGGCCTTATTGGGGCAACTCGACCTGATCTTGACTGTACCATAAATACTGATAGATAACCTCAATCCACCACAGGAAATTCAACCTGACCTATATTCAGATTAAGTAGTTGATCGTTGCATGTAAGGTTTCATCATGTTGGCATATAGCGTTGTTCTATAGCTGTTGTTTGCACAACTACGAACGTGACGGTCCCCTGGTTGAAGGACTTATGGAAACGGCGTGTTTCATGGATGGGATCAAAACTAGTCAACTGGTTAAATACAACAGCTTAATAGCTGATCATTTAAATGGAAAGGTCGTGTTTTGGAGGTCAGTGGGGGAAGTAATGTTCGACGACAAAAACGTGAAGAAAATTAATTGGTAAACAGTCGTCGAGGATACAATTACTCACTATTTAAAGAAAGATAAGAGCCATGCCGTCACTGAGCTCCAATTTCTGAATTGAGAATTTCACTAATCAAATACTTAAGGACCGTTCTGTCTCTGCCGATGTCACAAAAAAGAACGTGATAGGACGATACGTAAGAATTACTTAAGTGAATTTCTCAATTCAGAAAACGGCGCTGTCTCCCGCTCGGTTGAGGAACAAAGTCAAAGTCAAAGTCTGTGTGCACTAGAATGCTACAGACAGACACACAGATAGACAGAAACACAGACAGACACACAGACAGACGCTTCAAACTTATAACACACCTCTTTTCGCCGGGGATTATCAATTCGGTTGTAAATGCTTGATTTTTTGTGTTTATCTGTTATTATTTAAAGACCAATATCCACTCAGCTATGGGGCCATGAACAGATGATTGATTATTTTTGATTACTTCCATAGGTTTTGAACTTTATTACAAAGATATAAGGTTCAATATCGCGGACAATTTTTTGATCCACCCACAGTCGAGTGGATATGGAAAAAATATATTAAAAGTTTTGTTTTTTATTAATTTAGTACTATAATTATAATATCATCCACGTTAGCGAAATTGTGCATTTTTAATGCTTGAGATGCCTTCTAGCTTTACGAAGTGTCGCATTTCGGGTTCTATTATGTGTGGCCTTGATTGTCAGTAGACAGATTTCGTAGACTCTTTGTCGTGTATTTAGTCAACATTCGAATCCCGACCGAGGCGGAATAAATAAGGCTTGAAGTCGAGTTTTTTCAAGGTTTTGAACTTCATTCAAAACCCTGAAATAGCTCTGCTACTTTTTGTACTTACTATGTGCCTCCACAACCATCTTAAGTTTATATGAGTGTGTGCATTCAAATATTATGACTGCAGAGCGGAGCAGAATACTTTAAAAGGAATATGCTGCTTTTCAAGACGCCGAATGAATACATTTGTAAGTATAATATGGTTAGTACTCGTACGAGGCTATTTAGTAGGGTTAGGACTCGGTAGTCACGTTCCATTTAAAGTTGGAATAAAATGCTAGGTGTAGCAAATTCTCTGCATTATAGCATTATCTACTTTGCAGGGCAAATCAACTACTCTCTCATTTATTTATGATTAATGTACTTATAACCGCAAATAATAACATTACATTTATATTCCGGCACATACATTGCTGCCCCCACGCATATACACATCTAAGACCTAGGGTTTGCGTTTCTTCCGCCCCAGCTGGGATTCGAACCCGGGACCTCCGAATTATCCGAAATGATTAATTTGTAATTAATTTCAATGAGCGTCGATCGCGAGTTAATTCGTCGCCAGCGGTGCTGGTGTAGCTGTAGATCTCCCATTAAATAACGAACTGACAACCTTAGCCTCTTACATCAGAACCTTGCTCGCCAGAATTACAAATTACAAATCATTTATTCATTAAATATTTTCATTATCTAAATATACAAAAGGGCCTTGTACTAGATTCTAGAGAATCTGTAATACAAGAGCCCGCCATTCCCATTGTGATACTATTAATAAACAATGATAAGTAGATACTAGATACAAAATAATCGCTATCGCATTATTAAAAAGAAACAAATTAAATTAATAAATTTAACTAATCCCCAATTTAAGAAGCACCCTCGGTGTAATGTTAGCTCTCATTGCGACAAGCCGTGCTATGTTAATGTACTCAACTCACTCAATATTAGACAGAGTTGTCTAATTTCAAAACTAAAACGCCATTTTCATTGGTTTTGAACTTTATTACCAACCTATAAGGTTAATAGGAGGGAGGCGATAGTGGGTTTAAGGTGATACGTAAAAGCGGGAATACGAATCTAAACTATGGTTTATTAGAAACTAAAAAGACTTGATGTGCATAAGGGTGCGGGTGCTGATGATCTTCCCCCTATCTTCATTAAACTATGTGCCGAACCTCTGTCAAAGCCACTAACTATGATTTTTAACAAATCACTTCAATCTGGTATATTTCCAACATACTGGAAAATTGGAAAGATCATTCCGATACCTAAAGAAGGTGTGAGCAAGGATATCACAGAATTCAGACCGATTACACTGCTTTCAGCCTTTGCTAAGCTGTTCGAGGTTCTTGTGTAACCAGAGTTTAACAATCTTGTTTACCACCAGCTATCTGAAAAACAACATGGCTTCCTGCGCGGACGTTCCACTAATACAAATCTTGTTTCCTTTGTTGACCGTCTTGCTGAGTCTGTGGATGCGCGAACTCAGGTAGATGTAGTCTACACGGACTTCAGTAAGGCGTTTGACAAGGTCGACCACAGTATACTTTTGGAAAAAATTGCTCTATTTGGCATGTCAGGATCTGTTCTTAAGTGGGCTTCGTCATATTTACACGGTCGATACTCTCACGTAGTTGTTAATGGGGATCACTCCGCAACATTTGAGTGCACATCAGGAGTTCCTCAGGGATCCCATCTTGGACCACTATTTTTCCTGCTTTTCATAAATAACATTGTCGATTGTTTTGCCTATTCCGAACCTTTTATGTTTGCGGACGATCTCAAGATTATCAAAACAGTTTCGAATACTCAGGAAGCCCAGCAATTGCAGGACGACGTTGATAGACTGAATAAATGGTGTGTTCATAATAGAATGAAACTTAATGCAGATAAGTGCTATCAGATATCTTTTACTCGCAACAAAAATGTAATTCCAACGCAGTACAGAGTTGGTGACACTGATTTAAAGAAAGTTGATTTGATACGGGATCTGGGAGTTCATATTGACAGCAAACTAACCTTTATTAAACACGTAGATATTATTATTTCCAAAGCCTCTAAAATGTAAGGGTTCATGCTCAGAAACTCAAAGCCCTTTAGACATACACAAAGTAAAATTGCTCTTTTTAACGCTCTGGTAAGATGCAACCTGGAATATTGCTCTCAGGTCTGGTACCCTTTTTATCAGGTCCACAAAGATTGAATCGAGTGCAGAAAAAAATTCTTTATCATCTTGCATATGGCGATGGATGGGCTCGTTATTTAAGTTCATATGAGGCTCGATTAAAACATTATGGTATCATGTCGCTCACGAATAGGAGAAAACTATTGGATCTTACGTTTTTGCATGGTCTTCTTAGGAACAGAATCAACTGCCCTCAACTATTAAGTAGAATTGAAATAACTGTCCCCAATAGATTGCCCAGATCCAACGTATTCAAGTTATTTAGGCAGCGTCCTTGCAAGTCCAACCTTGGCAGTAACTCACCCTTGTTTAGAATGAAACAAATCTATAATGCACTACCTAAAAGCGAATTTGACATATTTCACGATGCGTTGAGATCCTTCAAACAAAACTTGAAAAAGCATATTAACACCACTTAATTTTCACTTGTAAGTTTTTTATTTATACATAAAATTTTAAATTTTTTGTTTCAATTTATAATGTTTACTAATGTTATTAGTACCTACCTAAACTTATGTAAAAAAGTTTAATTTAGTTTAGTTTAGATATTTTCTTTCAATGTCTCCTCGTTATAAAGATAGCTGTAAGTACCTATAATTAAGTGAACACTTTGTCTAGTATTCTATTTTAAGTCTAGATGTATGTTACAAGTGTATCATTTGTTGGTCTTCTAAATAAATAAAAAAAAAAAAAAAAAAAAAAAATGAAAGTGACAGTTAATTATTAACACTAAGAAAAAAAGAGAGCGTAAACACTGCGCTCGACTCCAACCAATTTAATGTGAAATTGGTTGTGAAATAAACTAAGCTATTAGTCAAAACAATTTTAAGGACAGTTTAGTAATAAATTATATCCACGTTTTAAATGTGATTCCGTAATTAAATAAGTTAGAATTTTAGAATTACAAGAAAAAAAAATTAGAGGTATTTTCGTTTAAAATTCTATCGAGAAAATGTTATCCAATAGCGTTTTCCTTCAGGGAGAATCTGAATAAAATACCCAATGAACATTTTCTTTTAAAAACGAAATCCTTAGATGTCTTTATAGTGGAGTAAATGGATACGAAAAAAACACAATTTTTTTTGTAACGTAAACTAGACGACTCCTCTTAGCATATTAATCAAATATTTTTAAATCAGAATAACAGTTGTAATCCTATACAATCGGGTCTTTACTGCTTAACGTGTCAAAATCTCTTATGAACACAACGTAGCGTCACCTCTTTTCCCATACGGTACCGTAGAGGCACAGTTGCGCTCACGAAGATCCTAAAGTAAATACGTAGGACACAGGGTATCCTAGCGTGGGGCAAGGAGCAATGTATGTGTAAATGTTAAATTTGTATGACTGAAAAATTATAACAAGTTTAACAAACAGAAAAACTTTCATCCTTCGCTCTGTCCAGCATATGTTGCAAGGCCAAAACTCAGCTGCTTACAAACAGTAAATAATGATACATAAATAAATAATCTGCGGGACCCTTGTTAAATAGTAGATTGTTTACCAAGGAAATAAACAACAGAGCCCTGCAGACGGCAGACTTTTGTTTAGCCGATAGTTTAGTCGGTCTCTTAATCAGTAATTAGTTTTTGACATGAATAATTTTATTCATGTCAAAAACTAAGCCTTTTCCCATATGGGGTGGCAGCGACACATTTGTGCCTACTCTGAGCCAGTTATTCAATACCCCATTTTGCGTGATAGGGGGCTAGACAATCGCCGCAGCTATGGAGTAATGAAGGTTTCCTCACGATGTTTTCCATCACCGTTAGAACGTCCCTCAAGGTGGTATTCTTTCTCCTCTTCTATTTTCGATCTTTATCAACTCCATCTCGGACATCCTGTCCTCCTCATATCATCTTTACGCTGATGATCTCCAGATTTATTGATTTTGATTTTGATTTGATTTTATCGCCACTTCTCTCTTATCGATGCACACTCTGCTGTGGAGGCACTCAACGCTGATCTTGAGGGTATAAGAAGTTGGGCTTCATCCTTCGGACTCCTGGTCAACCCGAGCAAGTCCCAGGCCATGATTATAGGTACCAGACATTCTCTTAACTTGTTGCAGCAACATCCCATTCCACCTGTCACTTTTAATGGTACCACAATCGTATATAGCGATAAAGTTAAACACCTGGGTCTAATCTTCGACAACCAGTTGTTCTGGTTATCGCATGTCAATGAGGTAAGTCGCCGAGTATTTTCTACCTTTCACTCTCTCAGGAGACTTCAGTACTTTTTGCCTCGACATACCAAAATCACTCTTGCTCAATCTCTCATTCTACCCCTCATCGATTACGCTGATGTCTGCTGGATCAGTGCTAACGAAGAACTACTGAACAAACTCGAACGACTTCAAAATCTCGGGATTCGGTGTATATTCGGGCTGCGCAAATACGACCATGTGTCACAACAGCGCAGGGAGTTGAAGTGCCTGCCGATTCGTCTTCGTCGGGATTCACACATCCTCAATTTCCTCTACAACATTTTACGTAATCCACGCTGCCCAACTTTCTTACGAGACAGTTTTCAATTTCTTTCTTCCAGCAGACCTCGGAGAACTCACGCAGTTTCCATGCTCACAAACTCCACAGCATAACACCGCTTTCTATGAGAACGGGTTTAGAGCCCGGGCCATTCGGTTGTGGAATGCACTCCCCTGCACCATCAGGGAAAGTCCTACTCTGAATATCTTTAAAAGTCGTTTGCAAAAGCATTACCTCTCCCTTTAGAGTTATAGGTAGTATGCATGTAAGTATGTATTAGTATAGTGAATAAAATAGTAGTTGTAGTATATTATAAGTATTTAGTATATTATTATAGTTATTATTTAATTTATTTTATTTATTATTTTATATATTGTACACATAGGTCTACCCCTGCTCAACCATCAACTTTTCCCTTGTTTACCTGGTTTGCTGGGAGAGATCTCTTATTAGAGATAAGCTCGCCTTTGTACACTTTTTTATGTAACTCTTGTTTTTTGTATGATTTGTGTGCGATAAAGAAATTATGAAATTATTAAGTGTGTGTTGACGAAGTGGTTTTTCCTGAATTAAAGAAAAATAGTTATCCGATTCCCTTATATAAGACCGGCAATAAACATGATCCGACTGATCCGACGAACGCTGGCAATATCAATATTGCCCGCGCTAAGTAAAATATTTACAAAAAATACCACCCCTGTCCTGATACTTACATAAATGTTGTCTTTATTTACAACTCCTGCGGTGTGGAGAGGGAGGTGGGGCGGGGACCCGCTACCCCCTTGGTAGCCACAATAACCTACTGTAGCCAGTCGTTTTTGTTTGCATACGCTTCGCTCCGCTCTTCTCCGCCCCGCTCCGGTTAAGCTTCTTCAACGTTTTAACCTAACATATAACCCGACTGAAAAGTAGCCACAATTAGATATTGTGGCTACTGTGGCTAGATGCCTACTCAAGCCAGTCGCGGCCATTTTGGTAATTTTTCGCCCACAAACGTACAATATTGACAATAATATTGACAATATGTCATTATATTGACAAATATTTCGTTACGTCAACTTTTACGTTTCGTTCACAGAAACTTTCCAATTTTCATCGTTGATTTAAAAACTACGCATTTCCTCATTTAAAGAAGGCCTATGTTTAAACGATCACCAAAAACACACCTATTTTACAACCAATAAATTTTAAACGACCGCCAGAATTGGTAAATGATCACCAAATTGTGTTTGGATAAATGATCACCAAAGTTCTTTTTATGTTTTGTGTTCTTAAGTTTATGTTTTAAGTATTTTTTGTTGTTCTTACATGTTCAACCTAAACGAAAGATAAAGGGAGCTTTGCTTCGCTCACCCCCTTTACCCTTCATCCAAGCTACCGCAGTATTTTGCCCTGAAATTTTCTGCAACTTAAGGTGATTTACCCATTTTGGGTAGCATTTACTCATTTTGTGTAGGAAAAGTTATTTAGGTGGTCATTTAAATTGTTCTCTTTAAATAAAAGCATATTGTGAGGAAAAGTGACTACCAGCTATTGATTACACCTCATTATAATTAAATTAAGGGGGAACGATACATAAACCAAGCTGGTTTTTTTTCCCATTAGTACAGTTGAAAATATAACAAGTTTTTTGCCTGAGCATTGAGGATTGCCCCAGACGTATCAATGGTATAGAATCTTAGATCAGTCTGTGGCAAGGAAAACTTACAATTATATAGGTATATTAATTTATAATATTATAACATTCATAGAACAGAACATGGATATTCCAGCACCTACACATTTCTAATAATCTTTTATATCATTCTGAGTACATAACATCTAAGGATGGACTTACAGTTAGATCGCGAGTTAGCACTATTCTCAGCTTCACTTTGAAAATTGTTATAATAAGTGATTGTGCACAAAGTTTCAGTAGCACAGAGAGCCATGGAGCGTGCCATATTAGGAACTGTTCCAACCACGCCGAACCGTGGCTGACGTCGGTAAACGGATAACACAGCTTAGGTGGTGGGCAGGACACTTGGCAAGGCGAGAAGACAGCAGATGGACCAGATTGGTGACCGAGTGGTGCCAAGCGGAGGCCAAAGATCAGTCCAAAGTAGTAGTTTATGTGACTGCTGCATAATGGAGGGCATTAAAACTCGAGAGAGGCTTTATGAAACAATCCGAAGGCGAGTTTCATAATAATATCACTGGAGAGTTATAATGCCTAATTATGTACAGTTACATACACTAGTTTTATCTACACACATATCATAAGCTCTCTTTGATGTGTTCAGGAACCGCATATTCGGCCGGCATTGTGGCAGGGATTATTGCTCTGCAGTTGTTTAGCTTGTTCAGTAGTACAGTAGTACCAACTTCACAGACAAACTAGGGGCGGCACGCAGGTGGGCGTCGGCGTTCGAAATTTGAATGTCATAATTTGACAAATTTTAGTACATTATGGTCATAATGTATCAATATTCGTATAGGAAATGAGTTTTTACCAAGAAGTTTATCATTATGCTGGTCGTAACGTGTAGTTTTTGGACGCAGTAAAGAGGGTTTATGATACGCGTGTAGATAAAATAAATTAGTATAACAATTTTGGGACCTTTTCTAGATTTTGTGTTATCAGAAACGCGAATGGAGTAAATTTACTTGATATAATTGAAATCAGATCTAATTTTACACTTTTTGTTTTCTGACGAATAACACGGGGGGTAACATACAGACCTTTAAAATATTTATTTAGATGGCTTTTAACTAAACCTAAATTACTGGTTTTGTAATTATTATAACTATTTTTTTTTATTAATTTAAAACCGACTTATTATCAATTGTCCCCGATTCCGTCTCTCCTTGCGACTCTTTCCGCCTGGAGTAACGGGGATCTTGGCACGAACAATATATCACCTTAAAGGGAGATAAAACAGGTCAAATGCGAGAAGGAGGTCAGACCGCTCACGACAGGTTCCATACTATTTTATAAGGGAAAACGTAAAACGACAGTCCTTTGTATGAGTATACCGTTACAATTTTTAATAATAAAATACTAGGTAGGACTACATTCAAGGCATCTATTTATTTATTTATTTGGTTTACAAAACAGATAACAATCACAAAATTACATAATTAAAGCATGCACAGAATATGGTTCCCGACTGCTCTCCAAAGTATGTTAACACATATAGCGACATATGGGAGGCGGAACACAATTAATCAACATTAAAATGCTAGATATTTTACAATAAAAAATTCAGTAACGTGCATCAAATTGGCAATTATTCATAAGTTAATTAATTACATCATTCAATTAGATATGACATAAGATACATTAATTATAATTTCGATAAAAATAAAGATAAATATAAATTAAATAATTAAATTTAGAGTGACAACGAGCAAAGGATTGGTAATATTTTATTGACTGATTTATTAAATTTGTAACGATTATTATCATATATATCAATCTCATCACATACTTCAATAGTTGATTTATTATATAAACGACACATTTTTGATATTGGTTCATTAAAAGAGTCATTAATTCGATGGACAGGCACATGAAATGGTCTAAAGTTACGGCTTCTTGTGAAGTAGCTAAATTTTAAGAGTTCAAGTAAGGGTGGGCCATCTATTCAATTGTGAATCAAATTATGCAAGTATTTCAAGTCCAATAACTTACGTCGTTGAATATGGAAAAAATTGCATCGAAATATGGAAAAAAATGTTTTATGTATGTAGTATGTAAGTATTGAACAATGTACTTAGATTAACGAAACGAGCTCGATTCAAAGCACAAAACTGATATCAAAAATAAAAACTTAATACCTGTAATTAAAGATTGTTTCCGATAAGATCTGGAGAGTCCAGTTTTCACCGATAAACAAAAAAAAAAACGTTTAAGAGAATGGCTGTACCAATAATTTATTGAATGGGTACTTCTTTTAATTATTAAAAACCGGTATGTTTCATTCTTTGTTGTAATGGCGGCAATAGAAATACACCCTCTGGGAAAATTTCAGCCTTCTAACTATTTCGGTTGATCCGGTGGAGCCCGGTGACAGACGGACAGACGGACGGACAGAGGAGGCTTAGCAATAGGGTCCCGTTTGGCACCCTTCGGGCACGAAACCCTGTAAAAGAACCCATAAATAATCAATTCGTTGTTCGTCTGTCAAGTCTCTATTTCTCAGGAACGCGTGGAATAAAGTTAAAGTTAATATCAATTACTCAGGTTTTACGGTCAATTGAGTAGACATTGAGTGTCCAGCAGTGGACACAAACATGCTGAAGAAGAAGACCCAGGTCTATCAAAAGATATGGCCATTTATATCAAAACCATGCTGACTAGGGTATTTTCCGTTGTCCTAGAATAATGAAATGAACAAAAAAAACGAAACCCGTGAATTTATAGTGATTCAATTTGTACCTCGAGGCACGAGCCCGACTTGCACTTGGCCGATTTTTCTGTGTTAGAATGTACATATCACAAGTTGAGTTATTCAGAATGATTAAATTAACCGCGTGTAAGAAACACATGTAGGAAATTGTTCAGAAATATGTACACCACCACCACAACTATGTTTCTTCCTATCTCTACAGTTGTTTAACAACAAAATCATACAGCGATACGAAACATTAATATACTGTAGTGAGAATATAGGTCTGTAATGAAGAAGGGTTTGTAGGCGGCGGCGGCGGCGGCGGCCCGACATCAGTATCGATTGACGGAATATTAGGTACAAACTGAAACATATACTGAAATAGTAGGTAGTTAGATACCTAGCCGTTTTTAACACTCCAATATTACTTACTTTATACTTTATTGCACATACACATTATTGGACAATTACAAACCCAGTTGGTGTACAAAAGCGTGCTTATCTCTATATAGAGATTTCTTCCAGCAAACCCAGGGCTGACAGGAAAACATAGTTTCATTGGAAGAGATAGACCTATTATGCACAACATAACCAAAAACTAAACATCAGAGTGACTAAATATGTAGTTATAATAAATTACATAGATATTTACAAATCTTAATAAATGAGAACCTACATAATAATATAATACCTACAAACACTGTATATAAATATCAATACATACCTATACAATATATAAATAAAATATAATCTACTACAGAAGAGAAAGGTAATGTTCCTTCAAACGACTTCTGAAGATGTTAAGAGATAGACTGTCCCTGACGGTGCTGGGGAGTTTCTTCCAGAGCGTGATAGCCCGGAGTCGGAACCCATGTTCATATGCGACAGTTTTATGTTGCGTAATATTACCACGTACTCGTAACTGCTCAATTATATAGGATCAGAACTTCCAAGTGACGACCGGTTTAGCCTAGCGGGTAGTGACCCTGCCTACGAAGCTAACGGTCCTGGGTTCGAGTCCCGAAAAGGGCAAATATTTGTGAGATGAGCATCAATATTTGTTTCTTAGTCTTGGATGCTTTATATCTATTAAATATATGGTCGTCTAGAACCCATAACACAAGCCTTGTTGAGCTTTCTATGGGCCTAGTTATATTTGTGTAAATAAGTCCTCTAAAAAAAGTGGGCGTGTATGGTCTTTGGTAGGATCCACACAGCCTTACATACAACTCAGGGTTAGCTAAGTTATCAGTTGGAAGTTTAAAGAGTCTCCTTGTATAGTTGAAAACACTTTACTTTTATAATAATGAAATACACTCTAAAAATAGTCTGTTGTGGCTTAGATTTAGGTGCTACGGCGAATAAGTAAGTAGAACTGCAATATGTTAATAGTTAAAATACAATTATATAGGAATTAGAACGTGCTGATAAATGCCGCGTTCGCATTGTACAAGGTTGGCTTGTACATGCTCCCGAGGGAGAAGTTAACTTAGTGCTAAACCACAACAGCTCACAAAGCAAGTAAATTAATAAACATTTTAGTCAAAACTGAATCTTGACTTTCCGACTTCTTGCTTCGTTTGTTTGTCATTGGGGCGCCTGACTGTCTCTGTCATCTCAAATCCTTGGTTTTCATGGGATTGCATGATCCTTGGGGACGGCCGGCGGCCTATGCATTTCTTCCTTATGCACCAAACCAATGCGACTATTATGACAGCTATCGATAAGAGGCTTGTAATTCCGATGTTTACAATGCTGTGCGTCGATAAGTTTGTTAAATTCAGCCAGTATTCGTTCCTCTTTTGTTGCGATATTTGTTTTTCGATATCTTGATATTCCTTGCTGTGATCCTCTTCTTTAAGATGAAGTGAAATGTTCTTGAAGTTACTAGATGCCATGTAGTTTGGTGCTGGAATTTCAGGCACACTCAAGTTGAAGCCCATCGTCATTTTGCTTCCGTATGAGTTGTAGGAATGTATCGTAATGTCTGACCGTTGCAAAATACATCCTTGACCTAGAGCAACGATCCCTTGCTTGCTGATTTGTTTTGTCGTAGCAAGGTTTTTACATATTATTCTTAGCTGACACTCATCGCAACAATTGTAGAGCCATGAGTTTTTGTTGTGTAATTGAACCCAGTAATCACTGCACGGAATTTGTTTCGCAGCGCATAGAACTTGCGTTCTTTGAATCAGCAGTTTCGTCACAGCGTATGCATGTGTGATGTCAGGTTTTATGTCGTCATGTAGATCATTTGTGGTTGTTAACCATTCAGGTCCGTTCCACCAAAGCGAATGCTTGGTAAGTTGGCTGGGGAGAAGGCCTCTTGAAGCGCAGTCAGCGGGGTTTTCGCCGGTCTTGACGTAATGCCAGTTTCCTTGCGAACGTGTTGTTAATATATGACGCCCTGTTCGCCACATACTTGTCCCATCGAGAACAATCTCCTCGTAGCCACGCTAAGACTACTTGTGAGTCAGTCCAGAAGTGAACCGTCGTTGGAAACTCTGATAAGGCGTTGGTCACTTTCTCCATTAATCTGCATAGTAGAACAGCCCCCTCCAGTTCTAGCCTTGGTAATGTCAGCTTTTTCTTGATTGGAGCTACTTTTGTTTTTGCTGCCAGTAGCGTTACTTTTCGCTGTCCGCACTCGCCGTCCGTTGTGGTATAAATTACACAACCGAATGCCTTTTCGCTGGCGTCGCAAAATCCGTCCAAACGTATGTTGTGTGACGTATACGATATCCACCTTGGTAAAGTGACGTTGTTTATGTTCGGTATATCGCCGCGTAACTGCTCCCATTCTTTAGTGATTTCAAGAGGCAGCTTGTCATCCCAGGACATTTTTGTCAGCCACAGGGTTTGAAACAATATTTTTGTTTTTATGACTACAGGTGCGATCCATCCAAGGGAATCGTATATCTTGCTGATATCGGATAATAATGTTCGTTTAGTCATCTTTCCTTTTCTGTCGGTTAGTTCCCAGTGAAAACAGAATACATCCGTCTTCGTATTCCACCTAAGACCCAGAGCTTTCATTGCTTCTTTTTGTTTAAGGTCGATGGTAACGTGGGGGTGTTTATAGTTTTCTGGAAGATCTTTCAGGATTGAGGACTCGTTGGAGGCCCATTTCTTCAGTATAAATCCTCCCTTTTTTTAAAGTTCGCTGAGTTGGACTTGTAGCGCCTCGGTTTTTTCTAAGGTGTTTTCTCCGCAAATTAGGTCATCCCTGTAACTCTCGCTTCGGAGCGCCTTGTCGGCTAGTGGGTATGCATGTCCTTCGTCTTGAGCCAATTGTTGTAAAGTTCGCATGGCCAAGAATGGCGCAGCTTTTGTCCCATACGTTATGGTGCACAGTTGCATTTCTTGTAATGGTAAATGCGGGGACTCCCTCCATATGATTTTTTGTAGGCTTTGTTGTTCTTCATCAATAAGAATTTGGCGGTACATTTTCTCGATGTCGGCAGTTAAAGCATAGCGATAGGTACGCCATTTGATGATAAGGGTCAAAATATCTTTTTGAAGGTTTGGTCCACATTCCATGCAATCATTCAGACTGTACTTCGTGTCTGTTTTCATTGAAGCGTTGAAGACAACTCTAAGTTTAGTGGTCCTTCGAACCGGATCTGAACCAGTGACCTATGGATGGAGCTTGTAGTTTTTGTTAATAGTAAAACTTGGATGCCAGTAATTGGAATAGGTAAGGTAGATCTAATAAATGTATGGATGATGATATCATCAAGTTGACCAGATGTGGCTGGACAGTGTAGGCAGGCATTAGCACAGGACCACGAAGATTGGCAGTATAGAGAAGACGCCTATGATGATGATGATGAGTGTATGTATGTATCCTAATAAAATAAATAAATATAGCTCATAAAATTCCCCACCAAGGGGCACGGACCTTTACCCGGAGACGAGTAAGATTGAGCCATACTCCAACACGCTGGCTCAGAGCGGGTTGCTGGAGGGGTGCCGCGCTTGTGGCCAACCCGACTGTCGGAAGTTATCAAGCTGCCTCTGCCACAGCTTCAAGGACCACCGAGTAGCGATAGTAGCCGGGACCTGCAGCCTAACATGTCATCCGAAACACGGAAGCGTCCGAAACAAATGCCACATAGAACGGACATCCATCCATCCAGTGCCCGTCTCGGCCAGCTATGTACCTAACCGTCAGAAATAAATCTCTAATTCCTTCGCCACTTTCGGTCCCTCTATACCTTAGTGCCAATTGAAAGATTACCTGAGTTACTATTATGTATATGCTTTTAGTATGTAGTGGGCATGATTTTTAGAGTTCCGTAACCGAAGGGACCCTATTACTAAGCCTCCGCTGTCCGTCCGTCCGTCCGTCTGTCACCAGGCTGTATCTCAAGAACTGTGATAGTTTGACAGTTGAAATTTTCACAGATGATGTATTTCGGTTGCCGCTAAACACCTAATACAAAAAAGTAGAATAAAATAAATATTTAAGGGGGCTCCCATACAACAACTATTTCAATACCACATGCAAACTTATGAATGCACCTGGTTACGTACATGGAGTGAGAAAGTAGCCGCACCAATAACTTTGTAAGCAACATTTTACTATGTAAAATCCAAACTATTCACTCCACACCATCCCTACCATTGTACAGTGGTAAGGAACCCTTCGTCCGCAAGTTCGACTCGCACTTGACCTTTTATCTTTTCGTTGTTTTTTTTTTCAGTTTTTTTCATTTGCTGCCGAAAGATGGCTGAGTAATCCTTGCATGATCCTCTGGCGACCCCTCTTATCAGGATACAGTCGGGCGTATGTATCAATGTGCGAACTGAATGTCTTATAAGTCAAACAATATATTTTATAGTGCGGAAAATAATCACCCATATTGATGAGCACACAAAGGAATAATGCTTTCAGTTTCGATGCAAAGGCAATAATAAATTAACGAAGTGGAAGTATCGATGTATTCTATCCACGCTGTCTTATGTACGTTTCTGTACATTATACGTAACAATGTCAGTACAGCACAATGTATGCTCTGCACTATGCAATAGAACAAAGGTATTAGTTACGATGCAAAGGCAAGAACAGAATGAAGAGATGTATCCAAGTATCTATATATCTATATCCTTTCTCGTTAATAGGACGTCATTCAATTGATTGATTGATACAGAGCCTCTAGTTTAAGTTTTGATAGTTTTCGAATACTTTTATAGTTTCAGTTTTCTTCCATACATTTACAAGCAGCGCCTCTAGCGGAAACTATCATGAACTAAAATTGGTAGTATGAGTTATTTCAAATCTTAGTTTTCGAAAACGAAATAAGTTTACGTGTAAATAATACCTTTTTGGTAGTACGAGTTACATGTTTGACAGATCTTTGGTAGTAAACTTCAACGAATTCGAAAACTTTTATAGTTTTTGCTCTCACCGAAAATTTGTAGGTGAAAAGTGTTTTTTTGTTGGTTAGAATCTAATTAGAATTTAATTTCGAGTCTACTTGGTGGCGATCAGTGGCAATGCGATCATATTTTGCGTGGCGAATGGCTGCAGAGGCAGAGGAAGCTGAGCGTCGCGAGCAAGAGCGACAAGAACTAAGATCACGGCGGGAGAGTTTGACCATCGACTCTATTTCCGATACCCATTTTATTCAGCGGTATCGGCTTAATAAAGCTGCGTATGAGTATCTTTGTGATACTCTAAGAACATGTGGTAACCTCAGGAGCTCACAAAGGGTATCATTAGAGTCTAAGGTATGTATGTAGTGCACCTCATTAATCATCTCATTCAGATCAACGAAAATGACAGGTGTGTTTGCCCTTTCTTTTTACACGTGCTAGAAAGAGATAAAGTATGTAAAGTGAAGTTCGCACAATCGAGTTTTACCATAAACGATATCGTGTGAACTATAATCAAAAAATATAACTCATACTACCAATTCAGTTGGAAACTAATAGTTTGGCGTGCTTACGATTTCTATCAACGTTTACGTATTTTGCAAACCCGTACTAGAGGCTCTGAATTCAATAAGAGTAAGACGTAGTCTTTATAACTCTAAACAACTTTCAGCACGAAACTGTGTGTGTGTGACTGTCGGTACTTTGGATAAACCTTATGTACCCGTTGGGAATTTATTTAAGGATATTTCGCGCCTCTCAACGCCCCATGGCATCTAAAGATGCCATTTTCCCGTTATAGGTTTTGAATTCTAATACCATGGCATAATTGCGTGCCTAAAACAACCTGGCGCTTTGAGCGAGTATTTTATTTCTCATGGACCTTATGGGAGACAAATAACCCAGAGGATCTGTTGAAAACATCTAGCAATAAACATTAACATATACGTATAGGCACATACATTGCTTCTGGCCCCACGCTAGGATACCATGTGTCGTGAGAATCAGAAACAGCGACAACACAAACATGTACACATCCAAGACAATAACAACAATTCTTATGATTCTTGATTAAATCTGAAGTTATAACTATTTAATCAATCCAAATTAGTTTCCTCTGTCCGGTAACTTCAAGCTGATCTAAAATAACTCTCGAGTCGGTGTTATTTACTTATAACTTCATGGCGTTTCCAAGTTGACCTTTGCTGTTAGCGTGTCTCTGTAGGATATAACTTGGTTCGGAGTAAGTTTTCGGGAGTTTGGACATTTACATAATGGTGAATTTGATGGAGATTAATGACTGCATTCTGACCTAGTTTCGGTGGATATATAACTATTATTTTTATGCACTACTCGACCTTGTTCAGTGCCCTAGGCTTCGATCTCAATATGTGCAAGAATATGGAAAAAGTAGGTAAACATAAAACGACGAGTCCAGATACAATAAGAGATAAATATACTTATTCGATTTGTAATTATGAATATCCGTGCCTCTCGGTGGAAACGTCAAATATACTCTGAATAACTTAGGCAAATCCATATAAAATATGGAGTGTTGGTAAAGACAGAACTTAGTCTTGTCTCGCGTTCCAAATAGGTTCTGAGTATATTTCGGATAAAATAGTGGTTTAGTTTGAACCACAGATTTAGTTAGCATCACTCAAGAAACTTCTTCGTCATTGTTTGAACCAGCAAAGAGTCGAGTTGCCAAACTGCCAAAGAAACTGTAACAATGGCACTGAAACTGATAAACTTGCTACACAATAGTCGTATAACAGACGTGTAAAGGTTCGGTGGTTCCATATAGAATTGGTTAGAAAATAAAGAGCAAACTGGATAAGCAAAACGTTTTACGAGTTGACTTTTATGTTTACTACCCCATAAATAATAATGGAGTTACTGGATGAGATAGGTCTGAAGAATTGCCCTAAGGCGAAGACATTGTTAGCAAAATGCTAAAAGAATTTGTTACTTATTTTTTGCATCGGATAATACAATAATATGTATTTCTTTGCCTTTGAATCTGCCTTTAGTTACTAAGAATATAACTTGAATTAAGTATTGAATCTTGGCTGAAGTTTGCACAATTGTGCTTCTGAAACGCCATATGGGAAAAGGCGTGACGCTATGTTATATAAGTATTCGTATATTTAGTTAACTGCCGCATCAGTTTCATCTACTAAAGGCGACTCAGGTCAAACAATTGTGTTATTTATTAAATCGGAAAACATAAACGTTTAATCATTTACATACTGGCACATACATTGCTTCTGGCCCCACACTAGGATACCCTGTGTCGTGGGAACCAGAAACAGCGACATCACATACATACATATAAACATCGAAGATCTGGGGTTTTTTCTTTTCTTTATCCCCAGCCGGGGATCGAACCCGGGACGTCTCGCATAGTAAGCAAATTCTCTACGCGGTCAACATGCGGGATACATGGTTCAATTAATAAGAGGCGATATGCGGGAGGTAAGTAAATTTGAAAAACAAACGTTTCAAATTTACTAACTTCCCGTATATCGAGTTAAATACTGTTATTAGAGCATTATAAATGGTAGCCTAAACGGGTAAAGGCCTTTACCCGTATACGAGTAATATTAAGCCTTATGGCTTATGCCAGTGCGGGTTGGTGGAGGGGTTTTACGACCACTACCACGTAGCGATAGAAGCCGGGGCCTACAGCTTAGCGTGTCATCCGAAACACTGAACGTCCGATAATGTACTCATTGGTACATGGTAAGGATTCAAACCTGCATCTCCTGTGTGAGAAGCAAGCGTAAAACCTATTAGACCACGAAGCTAGTTGCGATCAGAGCATTAGCGATGATAAAATATTTAAGTGTCAAATAAACGAATCGATATTTTTTCTTATTGATTAAATGTGACTCCGATTTTACAACACTCAACCTTGCAGCATTAAATGAAAAAAATGGCGAATCCAAATGTATTTGTAGTCTAGCTATTTATTTCATTGGATTCCAGGGTATAAATACATTTACCATCTAACTTATATCTTCTCATCTTCTCATGAAAATTATAACGCACAGTCCCATAACCTCTAAAATGGCCCAGCAGCTTTGTATATTTCCTAATTTGTCTTAATATCCTCCCAGGAGGAGGTTAACGTAAAAAGAAAATTAAATAAAAGCAAAAAAACGGCCGAAAAATAGAAAAATCTATTGGATGGGAAGTTTTGTTTTACAGATGGCGTTTGCAGCATGTTCTTGCATTCCTCCTTCGTCGTTTATTAATTATTATTACTTTCAACCTCTTTGTTTGACAGCTGTTCGAGACATAAAAAATATTAGGCAAAGAGTTTCATCAAAATGAGGCGCGATGCCCAACAACAGGTCGATATAGGCTGTGTATTTGTGTATGACGATGATCGATGATCTTTGGATAGGTACTTCTAAAATGATGAATTAATATTTTTACGATTAGCCTTAGTATTGATAATATCAACCTGTCAAATGGAAAAATCTGCCAATAAGTAGCCATAACACATAATTCTGACATAGCAATTTCAATCTTTTGAAAATTTCACCAATTACGGTAGGATTATTTTACACGAGCTGGTTTTATTGCGACTTGGCTTGTGCATACGATTTTATGTTTTTTTTTTTAAAGGCGATTGAAATTCCTATATGTCAGGATAACATGATGAGGCTACAGAACACGAATCGCATTAACAAGCAAAGTCGCAATAAAACACGGCTCATGACAAGTGATCTGATTGGTCGATTTTCAAATACCATATCTTATTTACTTAATAAGGCTACAAGAAGAATGAGAATACCTTAAACGCTTTTATAAACCGTGCCACGGGCAGCTGGATACTTTGCCAAAAAATTTTAAAATTTAAACATTCCATTCATTGCTTCTGGCTAGGATAACATACCCTGTGCCGTGGCAACTAGAAACAGCGACATTACACACATATACAACAGCGACATTACACACATATACAACAGCGACATTACACACATATAAACATCCAAGAGTTGGGTTTTTTTTATCTCCAACCTATGGCCTTCCTACATGGTAGGCAGAGCCGGATGCCGCCAACTTTGCACCGGCGAGAAATGCGTTTCCCCTCCTCTCTCGCTCTCGACGCGTCAGTAGGACAGTGACGGACGGTATGACGTCATCAGAGCGAGGAACCAAGTTAACTTCGCCGTGTAGTATAAAAATCTATAAAATGTCTAAATTGTCTAAAGATTAGTGCTATCGCGCTTTCTATCTTCCATCCCCTAAGGAATCAATAGGGGGCTAGAGTTCTGTCAGGCGATGAGCTACGCAACTTGTCTGTGAAAGTTTTTCTTATTAACGCTAATGTCATCTTATATATTGTTCAACTGACCTGAAAGTCAGACTACACCCTGGGAATACAGAACGGTCGTAATCCCAACCATTTCTGGCTCGGTGAATGAAAAATAAAATTAAACGGTCAAGTGCGAGTCAGACTCGCGTACGAAGGGTTCCGTACCACCGTACAATGGTATGGATGGTGTGGAGTGAATCATTTGGATTTTACATAGCAAAATGTTGTTTGCAAAGTTATTTTTGCGGCTACTTTCACACTCCATGTACGTAAGCAGGAGTATTCATCAAGTTTGTATGTGGTATTGAAATAATTTTTGCATGAAATTCAGTACAGCCTGGTGACGGACGGACGGACAGCGGAGGCTTAGTAATAGGGTCCTGATTGGTACTCTTCGGGTACGGAACCCTGACAATAGGTGGTATTTTTTCACATTTTCTTTTTGCATAATTTTATTTATCGCAATCATTTACTGAATCAGATGACCATTTCTTGGCCTACGACCCAAAACCACTCTGTATAACCGTGAATTATTGACGACTTCTGTGGTGCTGCGGTAGTGGCTCTGTCTACCATGCGAGAGGTTCCGGGTTCGTTACCCGGCTGAGGACTAAGAAAAAAACCCAAGGTCTTGGGTGTCTATATGTTTGCGCTGCCGCTGTTTCTTTGTTCCCACGACACAGGGTATCCTAGTGTGGGGCCAGAGGCTATGTATTCGCCTACATGTAAATGTGTTTGTTTGTTTGAATATAACAGAAGTAATTGAAAGTAAACTCTATAGATAGAAATATTTAAAAAATGTTGCCATATAAATAGAACTCACCAATGTGGAATTTCCTCAACGTCACGAGCGCCAGTCATACCCAGCACAAATGAAGAGAAAAGCCGGCAGCGAAATGTCATACAGCGTGGGTAAAGTACTAAATTTTACATCACACACCGTCCGCAGGTTTCCACGGCAATTTGTAACCAACACTATCTCAAAAAACCAGAATAGATAACAAAATGTTCTTCGGCAACTTTATAACAAGTTTACAGTCAACTCCCACAGGTTTTTCACGTTTTCCCCACCGACATTGGCAACTAAAAGTGGTCTACTAAGCAACGAAAGTTTAAAACTAAATTTCGTTTTATGAATTTTTCATATGATTTTGGTGGTTTTGATAGCGCGGTCCATACGTCCGTAACGCTCGAGATTCGTAGCGCTACTGCTACGGGGCGCCACGTAGCGTCCTAACAACTCGTAGCGTCGTAACAAGTCGTAGCTTGGTTCTCGATCGCATTTTTCAAATGATACTCGAATATTTGAAGCACCTATCCAGTTGTATACTTCGGGGAGGTTGTGCCCTATAATAATAATAATGATTATGTTCCTTGCATTTCTGGAATTTTCCTCTACGCATTTTTGGGTTTACTTGAATTGTGATTTTGGCTGTATTTTTCCCTGCCACATAAAAGGCAAATAGGGAAACCATGTTTTTCCTCACACGAATCTTATTAATATTCCATATAAGATAAGGTTAAAAGTTATAACTCTGTAAGCTCTTAATATTTAAGGGTCACTTTGCAGTCCGCTTCAATAAAACAAATCACATAAGCAATTGCTGATTACAAAGTGCTATTACAATATTAACGAGTTCCTAAATGATAAACTATAACCAATAAAATAAGAATTAAATAATATATTATAAATTACTATAATATAAAAATTAATAAAATATTAAATAATAAAACTACAAACTAAACCTAACAATTATATAATAATTCAGCAGTTAATAATTTCTTATATGTTTCTCCTTCTTAAAGAATAATAATTTAATAATATAAATGTCCTCTCCTATATTGCTGTGCCTTATCAAGGTTCACAAGTGTATAAAGTGTTGTGTCTAGTATTTAAGAGTAAAATCTGTTTAATACTCACAAAGCTATAAGAACATTGTGAAATGCAATAAATATATTTGATTTGATTTGAATAAACACACTAAAAGTTTCAAAGTATTAAATTCTTGTTCTTAACACATGAAACAGTACAGTTCCAATCGTAGAGTGTTCAAATTTCAATTGTCTTCAAAAAGATCTGCAGCATTACAGTAGGTATTTCTAATTTCAATAGCCTGAGTTTTACCTCCTCCAGTTTGTAATGTGTTAATATTTAATTAAGAATTTGCCCACTAGGGTAAGTAAACATAAACGCGGGTATAAATCGAGCACACAAGGGTTCCAATCTAATGTACAAGAAAACTTAACCACTAAAAATTATTAACCAAAAACAAAAAGAGAATAATATTTCTTCCGAACGTAGACTCGAACCCAGAACTCTATGATTGCGGAACCGATAGCAAACCAATTGCGCCGCCACAACCATGTAATAAGGAGTGAAATCTACGATAATATTTGAAACATGTTATGGTTTGTTACAATCATGTCTCTTGTATAGGGAATAAATAAAATTTATGAAATCTTTTGCAGTTAATTATTTGTTGCTATAGCGGCAACAGAAACACACATTATGTGAAACATTGAACACAGTTCTTCAGATACAGCCAGCTGACGCACGGGTGGACGGACAGACGGACGAACGGACAGCGGAGGCTTCATAATAGGGTACTGTTTGTACCCTTCGGGTTCGGAACCCTAAGAAGTACATTCAGCTATCTGTCAGATAAGTCCACTAACGCCCAAGTAGAACAACAGACAATCGCATGTTTTTATGTTTCCTAATTTGTATTAGCATAATGAGTTTATCGTACCTTGTAGTGCCTTACTTTCTTATATTCTAACAATACTTTGGCCTACTGTTTTTGTTGACATAACAAGCTTTAAGTATATTTTCAGTTGGTCTACTTTTGAGTATCCTAATGAATTTTTTACATATGATTTTCTATGGATAATAATGATTTTTAAGGACAAATAACAATGAAAATACATATATTTGGCGGAGTGGTGGTGAAGGGGTCCGCCTGGATCAAAGGGAGGGTAATATGAGGCGGGATTCAGTATGTTTTATATATTAGGGCTCTTACACTTTTTTGACTGTCCTTACACTTTTTTCGCTGTGCCCAAATTAACCGAGCTATAAGCACTTCAAATAACTTGGTTGATGTAAGTAAATTTCTCTACTAATATTTAAGTTAGGTTGTGTTGGGTCCCAACTTTATGTACAACCTGGAGCCGAGCGAAGCGGAGCGGAGCGAAGCGATCCCATGCTGCACGGTCACACTAACGAAAAATATACTAAGGCCGACTTGCAGCAGACTTTTGACAGCCAGTCAGTTTAAACGCGATATACAACGCTGCCAACCTTCGACGAGGCGGCCTACTTCCAGCCCCTTATGGAGCAGCCTTTACGATAGTAGGTTAGAGTTGAGTAGTCAAAGTAAGTACCTAAGTTTTGTAGATAAGTACCTAATTATAATTTCTTGGAGTTTCTTTTTTAAGTCTTTCTGTACGATTTGTTTTTTTTTATGTATTTTTATGTTTATGCTGTGTCATTGTAGTTTTAATATATTTAAGCCTCCTATGCTTTAATTTATGTCACCATAAGATTGTCAAACCGTTAGTTGACAAACTAACGGTTAAAAACGTTGAATAGTAAACTGTTTTAAACTTGATTTGCAAACGAAATACCAGGGCAAACACTGTGGTAGCTTAGGTGAAGACTAGAGGGGGCGAGCGCAGCGAAGCCCCCGAATAGTCTTCGTGTTATGTTGACATGTAAGAACAAAAGAAACGTAAATTCTAAACCCTGTCTTTTTAGTTTATCTTTGACTATCTTACGGTGACATATATAACTTTAAATGAATGTTTTGATTTTATGATTATTAGGATTTAAAAAACATCAGTTAAAAGGATTTATGCCAAACAGCATTTACATTTCATATTACTTATGTAATCCAACAGTGAAACAGAATAACAACATCTGCATGTTTTTATTTCTTCATATAATTATAAAGTTCTTATTCCTTCAACCTTTACTTTCGTTTAACATTATATGAGCCAAGATATAAATTTCTCACATGGAAACGAAAACATAAAGGTGAACGCATACCCTGTCAGCACCGAACGCGCTTGTTCATTCAATACAAATCGTAATTTATTTGTAATACTCGCTCCAAATAAACACACAGAGAATCGAAAAAATAAAAATCTGGAAAGAGATGTATTTTGATATGACCTTATCATGCTCTCCAGCCGGATTTGGTAGGCCGTAGGATGTTTTTTGGCTACCAAAGACTATTACGGATGATAAAGGCGTTGATCGTGTGCCCTCATATGCCTCACGTAGTACGTACAATCGAACCAACTGAATCATGACCCATTTGCCTGATAATTCGTTTGAAACTTTCAAACTTGTAAGATCTATCGTAATGTCAGTGTCTCAAATCAAATGATAACAAGTTCGTTACCAAGGAAATAAACCTTCAAGCGAATTTCGACCTACTTGTATTTAAGGGGTTTAGCAAAATAAGCTTATGGTGGGTCATGATTCGGATGGTTCGATAGTACATTGGTGAAATTGCAGAGAAGTGATGAGATGAAATCTAATTCCATTCAATTGATCACATCCATAGGGAAACAGTTAAAGTCAAAATTACACCCAAGGATAAATTCTGGTGAGCAATGCGACCAGTACGCGTCTACCTTAACGAAAAACCCGACGCACATACATTGTGACTTTGGAGGGAATATTTATGTAAGGCTCAAGTACCTACCTAATTTGTCATACTCTTAATCTGCCCTACATACCTACACATACGTACATTATGTGCCTACAATGCCAGACGCACAACCGTATGTGTGTGTACGGTTGTACGACTGGCTGAAGGACTTCACAAGGATCTTGAGATAAGAGCCAGTTTGAGCAAAATATGCAGGCCCAGATCAAAAAATATATTGCAAGTAAATGAAATAATTGTGTCTAACTTACGTTCAGTGTGTGGGAAAAACTATAACTGTTCCACAATTTTCAATGGATTTTGGTGAGGCCGTATGCACAAAGAGCTCCTAAAATTTTGCTGATCCTGGACGCGAATTACTAACGGCTTGTGTTTAAACGACCACCAAAAACGCACCTATTTTAATACCAATAAATTCGAAACGACCGCCAGAATCAGTAAACGATCACCAAATTGTGTTTGGATATATGATCACCAAACTTCTTGTTATGTTTTAAGTATTTTTGGTTGTTCTTACTTGTTTAACCTGACACGAAGGATAAAGGTGCCGCAGTATTTTGCCCTGATATTTTCTGCAACTTAAGGTGATCATTTGCCCATTTTGTGATCATTTAAATTGTTCTCATTACTAACTAAGTAGACTTTGAGTCACTTACTGTGCATTTAAAGGGAGGCAGCTCATTTCTCAAGAAACTGGTTGCCAAGTCTCTGCCTAGCTCCCCTCTATAGAAGAAAGCTTGACGATATGTGACAACTCAAACCATATGGCACGGACCATTGATTGGAATAAGAAGGTTGTTGACATCGACGGACGCCCAGCAATTGGGTTAATGTATTTCTGATGATAACGCGTCGCTGATATTGTGCGTGAAGCACCCGGTATGAACGATAAGCGGAAATCATGGTAAGTATCTAAAGCATATTCTTATTTAAGTGCATTAAAAACTGTGTAAAGTATAAGTAGCATTGCTGTTGATGTTTTACAATGCGTGATGATTAATTTGTAATGTTATAAAGTAATGTCATTATTCATAAGATTATCAAACCTTTGATAGCTAAAATGTGCTTTGTCCTTTTCTCACAAACACTAATTTCAAAGTGGCATACAAATACAAACGAGCCATAACGGCATCATACTCAAAATAGGTTTATTAGACGTTTATGAATAAGGCGGTAAGTTTATCACATTATCCATCAAACTAAGAACATCAACCTTTGAAATATTCGAACCTCCACTTGTACACTCGCAGCAACATTTAATTTTTTAAGCACATACAATTCCAAATAAAAATATGGCCCGTGAAAAATTTGCGCGCGCAATTCAAAATTTCGTTGGTAGGATGACTTGGTTTCTGGTCTACAGCTTGCAGGCTTGCGTAAGGACTCCAGTCCTGTAATTGCCAGACATCACCTAAAATATACCTCGCGCCACGAATTAAGAGCGGTGGTCGACGTTGGCGGGAATTACTGCGCATATGTACAGGTATTGAAAAGTGACTAATGCGATTTCAAGGCCACCGCTCATAACTCGTGGCGCGAATACTGCAGATTCTATAGTATGTAGGCATTTGTGGAGTAACAACTAAAAATTGCTTTTTTAGTCTTTTATTTCCGGCCATCTGAGAAGTGAAAGGGTACTTTTTTAGGGTTTAGCTCGCAAAATACAAAACACAGAATGCAGTCACCGTCGAACTGAGACTGCTGAATTCTGTGCAATTGTGACTTATAGCCGCGTGTGCAAGGTCTTTAATCGCTAACTATAAGATAGCAACACACCCTTTCCCATATAAATTGGCAGAGGCATAGTTGTGCTCAGTTTGAGCCAGTAATTCAATAGTCCATTTTAATCGCTTACGCCTGTGTTTGTACCCCCAGGCGGTATAGATCCATTTATTTGGTTAAATGAGCCATCACATTTGACACTCATGATTATTTAATGGTTTTTTGGGAAGGCTTCCCTTTACTTCATCGATGCTAAATGGGTTTCTTTCGCTTCCGTAGTCTCTTTTCAGAGGCTAAGTGTACAAATATGTCTGTAATAACTTAGAAAAACTATAACTAATACCTTGGACACTATTTGCACACATTGATCTAGCGCCAAACTAGGGTTCCCTGTATCTTCTTTACTTGACAACGATACACATACTTATATAGATAAATATTATGCTTAGATAGATAAACAACCATAACTAGGGTGCAAACATCCGTTCTCATCAAACAAATATTTTCCCCCACCGGGACTCGAATCCGGGACCCTTGGCTTCGTTGGCAGGGTCACTGCTGACTCGGCCATTCGGGTCGTCAAACTAAATAATAAATGTATTTCCAGATGTGATGGAAGTAGCACGAAATGGTTAATGTCAGCGCACCGTTGATTAAATTTTGGGAAACAGAGGGCAGCTTATCGCCGCTACTTTAGATATATAGTATGAGTCTTTATAAAGTGCACATATAGAACAGGGTTCAATAGGATAAATAAAATAAAGTATTACCGACAATATTTTAAAAAATCTTACCCTCCCTATTTTTATAGGCATTTCAATACATTATTTATTTCACTTTGTATCAACTACAAGAAACTAATTAAGTAAGATTTGATGGAAGGGTTTATCGGATTCTAATTAACTGGATAGTAAAGAAAAGTGGCCGGAAAACCTTGGAGCGCAAGAAAAGCAAACTTAACTCCGAAACTTAACTATTTAAAAACATATTTTTATTTTCACATAGTTCAGATGATCTCACTTATACATGTTGTTGGTATTGTATTTATTAGCTTTTGGGGTTTAAAATAAAATATCAAAACAAAATAAAATATGTTTTATAATGAAACAAATCAATTTACATAGTTCAGTTCACTGCGAAACAGCTCATTCCTTTAGATTTAGAGTAGATTATCGTGAAAAGTTTCAAATGAAACATTTAGGAAGACGATAAAATAATAGATAGCCACGTTATTCATAAAAAACTGCTCAAGGGCGAGTCAGACTCGTGCACGAAAAGTTTAGTACCACCGTACAATGGTAGGGATGGTGCGGAGTGCATAGTTTGGATTTTACATTGCAAAATTGTTCACAAAGTTATTAGTGCGGCTTCCTTCATACTTCATGGACCTAACCAGGTGCATTTATAAATTCTGGGGCATTACTGATACAAAGGCTTTCCCTGGCTGTGCTGCTGGGAAAGAGTGGTTTATTCAGGTAGTTATTACTATTAGTGTTTTATTTTATTATCCATTCATTATTTGATTATTGTATTGTATTTAAACTTACGAAACCTGTGTGGACGTACTTTTATGAACCTAAGAATTAAAATTTAATCACAATTCTTGCATAACACATACATCAGATATTTTAATGTAACATGTCTATACAACACTGCCGGTATAACTACTCGGTTTTGCCCTATATCTACTCAGGTTCCTGCGGTAGTGGTTCGGTGCGGGAGGGGTATATTTTTGTGTCGTCTCTATGTCGCGATAGTTTAGTGCGGGATCGGCGAACCTAGTCCAATACCGTAGGAAACTACTAACTGGCGCACAGCACTTCAGATGAAAAATAACAGTGATGTGCTTCATCGATCTTCGGAATACTAACTTCCTTCACACAGACAGAATCGGTGCCAGAATAGAAAAGATAATATCGTAGAACACAAAGGCAAGTAGACTAAATATATCATTAGTGTAATGCACCGCCATAGCATATTAGACCGGGAATAATATTCCATTGCGGTGTCATTGAACTGCATTTAGTTAAATGGACGAGCTCGACGGGTCTCGTCAAATTGTGCATTTTAGAGTGACAATCACAAATTGTCTGAAAAGCCACTATAGTGAAGCTACGGTATTTTAAAGTGTAAAATAAAATATCAATAATAATAATAATACTTTGGACACTATTTACACAAATTGATCTAGCCCCAAACTAGGATTCCCTATATATTGGGTGCTAGACAACCATACACGTACTTATATAGATAAATATTATACTTAGATAGATAAACAATCATGACTAGGGTACAAATATCCGTTCTCATCAAACAAATATCTGCCCCCACCGGGACTCGAACCCGGGACCCTTGGCCCTTGACCCGGCCATTCGGGTCTTCAAATAGCAAGCAAATAATAAACTAATGGTGTGACTAAAATAATGTCTGTGATAAAACGAAAAAAAAAATACTCCGATTTCTGAATTGAAATTTTCACTAATCAAATATTTAAGTATCGTCGTCTCTACAGATGTCGCCAAAAAGAACGTGACAGAACGATAGTTAAGAATTAAAATAGTGAATTTTTCAGTTCACGAACCGGCGCTTAGGGCGGATTCGACCAAACTGGGGTAAGTTTTTACTCGAGAGTAACTACTGCTTATACTAAGGGTAAACCTGATATTGCATTTGACCAACTACTAACCTGAGACTAAGGTAATTATACGCCAGTAAATATTTACACGGGCGATTTTGGCGGTGTAAGAGGCTAAACTGAGATTAATAACAGCTGTCAAAGCAGAGATGTCACTGTCACGCACGTCACATGTCGTCATTTCACTTCTGAAATTATCCCCGATTGTCCTCTTTTTGATTGTTTGTATGTAAAAGAATATAAAATCAACACCGCGCCACGATGGAACGTTTGCGAAATATGATCGAAGAATCCGACAGTGATGATGAATATATGCCAAGACATCCAAGGTGGATCAAGGAAAGAACCAATTACTTTGATGAGTATGATGACCAAGATTTTGCTGTAAGATTTCGTTTATCCAAGGAAGCCACACTGTGTTTGTTAGCAAAGCTTGAACATAGATTGGAATACTCATCAGACCGGTAGGTACCTACTTACTTGAAATGTTGTGCTACTACTCAACCTAACCTAAAATCTACCTATGAATGAGTGAATATATTTTTTATTATTTTACAGGAATTTCTCCATATCGCCAATAAATCAGCTGTTAGCTACATTGAGATTCTATGCAACTAATTCTACACAGATGAGTGTTGGTGACTACTGTGGTATGAGCACTCCCAGTGAAATAAGGAAAGGACAAGATGAATTTTACCATATAGCTCGCTTTCCAAGAGTTATTGGTGCGATGGATTGTACCCATATTCGTATTGCCTCTGTTCCATTACGATTGGAAGTGGGTGGTGAGCAAGCTGAACTATTTAGGAACAGAAAGGGATACTTCTCTATAAATGTGCAGACCATATGCAATGCTAATCTAGAAATTATAGATATAGTAGATAGATGGCCAGGATCAGCTCACGATAGCACCATATTCAATAATAGCTACAGAAAAGCTCAATTTGAATCTGCTAAGTATGGTGAGGCGCTATTAGTAGTAGATGGAGGTTATGCATCAACATCATACATGATGCCTCCATTAGAGCACCCCAGACTACCAGTGGAACAACTTTACAACGAATCACAGATCAGGACAAGAAATCCAGTCGAAAGAAGTTATGGTGTGTGGAAGAGGCGTTTTCCTGTTTTGGCATTTGGAATGCGTATAAAATTGGAAAGGGTTCTGAATGTTATAATCGCCACTGCTGTACTGCATAACATTTTGAGACGTCGAGGCGAACAAGTTCCTCCAGATGATCCTGAAGTTGCGCTCCCAGCCCCCTGGACTCAACTTTTAGCTGACGGGCAGATACCTTCTGTTGTGGATGCTGCATCACGTCTTTCTCGAGAATATAGGGCACGAGAAGCACTAATATCCAACTACTTCCAAAATCTATTGTGAAATTAAAATTAAATAAAAACCATCTCATATATATAATAGACACTTTTTTATTATTAATTGAAAAAAGGAGAACTAAAAAAAAGAGCATATGTAAAGAATTAATCGTCTAGATTTTCTATAAATTGCTTTTCTTCACATTCCTGCTTTTTTTCCTTAGTTCTGACAACAACAGCTTGGTTTTTAACTTTTCTTGTTTAAGGATTGCTTTTTTTTTCTATTTCTAATTGTAAAATTGTTTTTTTCCCTTCTGCCTCTTCTGCGGCTAAAATCTTTTGTAAATTTATTGCTTCAATTTATTGTTTGTGAAGCAATTCTAAACTACTTGTGACTGGAGTGTGGAGAGGTCTTCTCCTTGATATGCCTGATTTGTTTTTTGGCGTTTTCAACTGGGCAGTCTGTGGAGTCTTAAGCAACTGAGGTGTATAATCTCCCCAATCCTGAAAATAAAAAATATAGCATCAATACTAAATCCAGAAATAAACCGTTTGCATGGTTGCGTTCCGGTTTGTAGGAGCATAAGAACTGAGCTCCGTGTCTAGTGGGTTTCATGCTTGCCTCTCACGCAGGAGGTGCAGGTTCGAATCTCGAACATCGAATTCGTTACTCCATTGCTGCGGCGATGGGCTAGCCCCCTGTCACGCATAATTGAGTATTGAATCACTGGCTGAAAGTGGGCACAGTTGTGCCTCTGCCACCCCGTATGTATGTATGTAAGAACAAAAATAATCACCTTAACAACAAATTGTTGTTTCTGAGTATCACACTCCACATCTTCACTGACATTGACATTAGTATATAATTGAGTAGACGCAGGAGTAGACTCAAGGGTATCCTAAAACAAAAATATGATTATAATACGAAATTAAATAACAGTAATACTAACAATTAGTAGTAATGCCTCTTAATCACCATGCTTGGCAATACATTTCCTTTCAATGTGGGCTTATCATTAAAGTGCATAAACATTAGAAACCTTAAAAACAATGTCCACAGATGTAGAGCAATCCATCATAATATCTTTCACCTGAAGAGGCTGGTCAATTTCAATTATTTTCATATCTGAAAATAAAAAATATAATTAATGTCAATGAAATTGTGCTATGTATTCTTATAATATCTAAAACTATTACGCAATATCTACTAACCTTTATTACATGAACCAGGAAGATATTCCGAATCTGAGCCTGTAGCATTAACAGTCTCAGAATCAACTTGAGCAGGGGCTACGCTATCGCTGTCAAATGAGTTATATAACCCTATAGCACTGGTTGGTATTAAAGATAAAATTCTTGAATAAATAGGATCTTCCTTTTTTGGATCTGGAGGTCCACCACCTGACAACAAAAAATGTATACTAATAAAAAATAAGTAGGTAAATATAATAATTAATGTTTCATAAATATACACAATGTGCGTTGCAGTTCCAATCCCGTTAGGGTCAGAGTGTCCATATAGTAAAGTAAAGTAAAGTACAGAACCCGTTCCTCACACTCACACTCCAGACCCCCGGTTGGAGAGGACAAATAAAATCCCCAGGTCATGGATGTTTACATGTTGCTGTTTTTGGTTGCCACAACACGGTATCCTAGTGTGGGCCAGAAGCACAGTATGTGCCTGTATGTAAATGTTTATGTATTACACTTAAAATAGGTGCAAAGAAAGTTGTAGGTACCTATGTAATTTATCTTTACATAAAACTAACCTGTTTGAATCCTTCGCATTCTGGCATCAGATACTGCCTTTTTCGCCGCCTTTTTCATGTTTTCCCACTGACTCTTAAGGTTTTCCGCTTCACGGTGGCAGTGTGTGGTTTGGCTGTTATATTCTACGGATATAATTTGCCATTCGGCCAGTTTGGTCTTCATTGATATGCCATCCGTTTTTTTATTTTCTACTATTCCGAAATGACTTTCTACTAGATCTAGTAGCAGTTTCTTTTCAGAGAGAAGCCAATTAGGGCTACGTTTTCGTTTATCGTCACACATTTTGATACAATTATCAGAAAATAACACGGCGCCAATGTGTCGGTTTATACATTCGTTCATCATTCTTTTTCAAACCTTAGATTAACAATACCAGGTATAACGTACTCCTCGGATTCGTTGGAAAAACGTAAACGAATTTAACCAAGGGTAAATTCAAAGAGTAATATTATGCCCGTAATAGTTACACTCGTGTAACATTGAGTTTGGTCGAATCCGCCCTTAGTCGCTCAAATAGTAAAACGGTTATACCTCGCGCCACGAATTAAGAGCGCTGGGCGACGTTGGCGGTAATTACTGCGCATATGTACAGGTATTGAAAAGTGACTACTACGCATTCAAGGCGTTACAGCTATATTAAAACTAATAGAAATAAAACTCAAAATGAAGGTGTAATTATATTTTATAAAAATAACTCAACTTTATCTATATCCATTTCCGAACCCAACCTAAGTGATGCTAACGGTCTAACCATAAAAATCGACTCCAGTACTCTTCTGCTGGCAATTTATAGACCACCTGGATATAAAAATGTCAATCCTTTTTTCGAATCACTAAATGACCTCCTCAGTAGCTCCAACGTTTCCAACACTATACTTATAGGCGACATTAATATAGACATTTTGGATCACAACACCGACATTAATTCACCAACCTACCTTAACCTACTAGCTTCGCATAGCATTTTACCAGCTCACTTATTACCTACTCATGGTAAAACATGTCTAGATCATGTAATGGTCAAAACCAAACTTCCTGCTTCCTGTTATGTTGCCCAAACATCGGTCACAGATCATGACTCGTTAATATTTATACTAGAGCGAGAATTAAATCATATGAAACCATTATCTACAGTCACAAAGATAGATTACGAAGGGCTGGACAAGGACATGGAAAGTCTAAACTTCGACTCGCTCTATGATAACTCCGACCCTAACGTTGCCGCAACACTACTTATCTCTAAATTATCTAGCAAAATTAAATCAAATACTAAAACTATCTCAGTCCCTAACCGAAAGCGCATAACAAAGCCTTGGATCACACTCGGATTACTTCGTTGCATGAGAAACCGGGATAATCTTCATAAAAAAACCAAAAAGAACCCAAACAATGACGTTATCTCTACCACGTACAAACGGTACAGAAATTTCTGCAACGAGCTAATAAAAAAGGTAAAGAATGAATATGAGAAAAAATTGGTACAAAATGCATCCAAAACAAGCAATAAAATGCTTTGGGATACTATAAAACGGATTGCCCACTCTAATTTGAAACTTAACCCTGCATCAGAGCTCATATCTCCTTCAGAACCTATTGCCTCAGTTAATAAAATAAACAACTTTTTTGCGTCTATTGGAAAAAACCTAGCAGATAAAATCTCTCCTCCATTATCCAAAGTCACACCCAAACGTACTTCTCCTTTTTCTTTCGCTCTAACACCAACTGATGAGGTAGAAGTACGAAAATGCATCCTTAACTTAAAAAAAAACAATACTTTAGGTCGCGATAACATCTCCGGAGACTTCCTAAAACGATTTCAATCTATCCTAATCAAACCAATAACATTCCTAGTCAACCTAATCTTCTCTACTGGTATCTTTCCAACTGCTTTCAAGCTCGCTGAAGTGATTCCAATATATAAAAGTGGTGACAGAGACAGTGTCAATAATTACAGACCTATCTCAATACTTTCAACGCTATCTAAAATAGTCGAAAAACTCCTAAACAAACGCCTCGTTAGTTACCTAGAATCTAAACACCTACTTTCTAGCTCACAGTTCGGATTTAGATCCGGTGTTTCTACTAAAGAGGCAGTCCACGAGTTGACTGAACACATAGTGTCAAAATTGGACAGCAAAAAGAAAGTTATTGCAATATTCCTTGATCTTGCTAAAGCGTTCGATAGTGTCTCTGTCCCACTGCTACTAGATAAGCTTGAGAGCATTGGTGTCCGCGACACGCAACTCAATCTGTTTAATGACTATCTAACTAATAGGAAGCAGAGGGTAAGAGTTGGTGACTTCACTAGCGATGACTTGCCAATAACATACGGAGTCCCTCAAGGCAGCGTCCTAGGTCCAACTCTATTTCTTATATTTATTAATGACCTCTGTGATACACGACTAGCAAATGGCAAACTTATTACCTTTGCAGACGACACAGCGCTGATATTCCATGGGGATACTTGGGAGGAGGCGTTTGGTTTTGCTCAATTGGGTTTCGATGAAGTGTATTCCTGGCTAAGAAACAACCGTCTTTCCCTTAATGTGGACAAAACGAAATTTATGCCATTCTCACTTAGAAGTATACCATCTGGAATCTTTGATAACTATTCAATTAGAGCTCATTCTTGCTACTCAACCTTCCCCTGTTCTTGCAGCCACTTAAGCCTATCATTAAATATCAAATACTTGGGTGTAATAATTGATAATACCCTTCGTTTCAATCTACATCTCGATCTTATATCTTCCAGGACTCGCAAACTCATATACATTTTTAAGAACCTTCGGCATGTTGCTGACAAAAATATCATCAAAATGGTATATATAGCGTTGTGTCAGTCAATTATATCCTACTGTATCACTGTTTGGGGGGGAACAAATAAAACAAATCTATTAAAACTCGAAAGAGCCCAACGCTCAGTTCTTAAGGTAAGTCTGTCCCTACCATTCCTATTTCCCACACAACAACTCTATCCATTGGCTGATGTTCTGTCCGTCAGACAACTATTTATTCTGAACACCATACTGAAGCAACACTCTTTAATAAGCTACGATCCAGCACTCTTTGCCTCCAAACGACGCAATTACAAGGTCTGTAATTCGCGCACCACTTGGTCTACCGACTTCTCTCATAGATTTTTTGGCTTTTTAGGAGAGTATCTCTACAATAGGATAAATAAAAAAATTGAAATATACTCTCTTACAAAATACGAATGTAAAAGAGTACTAACAGCGTGGCTAAAATCACTAAGCTATGAGGACACTGAAAGTCTTCTGTCAATCATCTCCTGATGATCTCCCCCTGTCCTTCCACACACACACCCACACACCCTCACACACACCCACACACCCACATACCTACTCACACACACACACACACACACACACACACACACCCCACACACACACCCCACACACACACACCCCACACACATCTCACTTACACACACTTCCAATCTCTGACACTCCACACCATTACACTCTCTTACCTCTCTGATAATTAAATTGCACCTACCTTGGGTACCTTGATTACTCCGGTTCAGCGTCGGGAGAGGCTGGTAATCTGTCAAACAGGACCTCCTAGTACGGATACCAGTCTCTCACATAGATAAGACAAAACGCATAGCACCTAAGTTAAACAATGTTACACCATATAAAACTATGTGAGAGAACAAAATAAACTTTTTTGTATTTGTATTTGTATTTGTAAGGCCACCGCTCACTACTCGTGTCGCAAGTTATACTTCAGGTTAGTTTGGGCACAGCGAATTGCATCATATTTTATTTACCAACATTACTTTTGATGTAATACCTTGGACACTATTTACTCACATTAATCTAGCCCCAAACTAGGATTATCTCTATCTTGGGTTCTAGACAACGATACACATAGATAAATAGATAAGTATTATACTTAGATAGATAAACAACCATGACTAAGGTACGAACATCCGTTCTCATCAAACAAATATTTGCCCTTACTGGGACTCGAACCCGGGACCCTTGGCTTCGTAGGCAGGGTCACTCCGACTCGGGTCGTCGAATGTGACAGGACCCTTCGCCACCACTTTATATCAATTATATGCCCATGAGAGTCATGAAGTAAAAATCGCTAATTAAATGTCGGGTACCACTGGATAGCAATTGTCAACCCTGCTGCTGCAAAACGAACATGGTAACAGTGTATGGCGCGGTCTCGACACAAAATCGTTTCGGTCGATCAGATACACTCATCAAATTACAATTTGAGCTCAACTCAACATTGGCTTAAACCTAAAAAGTACTTCGTTTTGTTTCAGTTGATTTAATTAGACACTCGGCTATCTTTGACATGACTTTTGATTGCAATGGGTTTAATAAAGACGTTGTCTCGCTTTTTTTGCGAGTGCAAGTGTGAGTCTAACTCTCGCACGAAGGGTTCCGTACCACCCTACAATGGTAGGGATGTGGAGTGAATAGTTTGGATTTAACATAGCAAAATGTTGTTCACAAAGTTATTGGTGCGGCAACTTTCACACTCCATGCACGTAACCAGGTGCATTCATAAGTTTGTATGTGGTATTGAAAGAACTGTTGCAAGGGAGCCCGCGTAAGTATTTATTTTATTCTGTTTTTTAGTATTTGTTGTTAGAGCGGCAACAAAAATACATCATCTGTGAAAATTTCAATATTCTAACTATCACGGTTTATGAGATACAGCCTGGTGACAGACGGACGGACGGACGAACAGCGGAGGCTTAGTATAGAGTCCCGTATAGCACCCTTCGGGTACGGACCTATGAATATTGTCACCCTTACTACTTTATTATTTAGACACAAGGATTGTGTAGTGTTAACTAAAATTATCATACTAGCTGCATCATTTCGACGACCCGAATGGCCGTGTCGGCAGTGACCCTGCCTACGAAGCCAAGGGTCCCGGGTTCGAGTCCCGGTGGGGGCAAATATTTGTTTGACGAGAACGAATATAGCCTAGTCATGGTTGCTTATCTATTTAAGTATAATATTTATCTATATAAGTATGTGTATCGTTGTCTAGCACCCAAGATACAGGGAATCCTAGTTTGGGGCTAGATCAATGTGTGTAAATAGTGTCCAGGGTATGTGCAGACAAACAACATGTTGTAGGTACCGCAAATAAAAGTATAGTTAGGTTTTAAACGTTTTTTTTTAATTCCAACTGTCAGTTTATAAACATAACATAGCGTCACGCCTTTTACCATACGAGGTGGCAGAGGCACAATTGTGCCCACGTTCAGCCAGTTATTAAATACTCCATTTTGCGTGACAGGGGGCTATCCCATCGCCGCCTGTCAGTTTATTTCGTATATAATTTAGTTTTGACGCCTTGAGGATTCAGGCCATATCACATGTTGCAAGTACTTTGATATTTTCCTTTGACATGAAATATTTCGTAATATTTCGTAATAAAGCAATTGTGCTTTGTACACGGCAAATTGTTGGCATTTATTACAGAGTATCAAAGAAAGATTTATTTATACACATATTTTTAGGGGACGGCTGAGAGACACCTGGAGTTTATCGTGGGGAAACCTTCTATTCAAATTCAAATATCTTTATCTTTAGGACACCCTGAGTAGTAGGAACCAGAAACAGCGACGTCACACATATATAAACATCCAAGACCAGGGTTTTTTTTTCTTTATCCCCAGCCGGGGATCGAACCCGAGACCTCTCGCATGGTAGGCAGAGCCACAACCGCTGCGCCACAGATGTTGTCAATAGGTACGCTAACTACCTGTACATTATTTAAACGCTCTCTAAAATATTGCAATTTCCTTTGTCATATTACTACAAGTAGTAGAATGACGAGAATTTAATATTGAGCAGCTAAAAGTCGGAGTTACATAGAAAATGCGCGTTATTAACGCATAAGCTGCTCTTTGACAAAAGGGAACTTTTCCGAGAGAGCTTTATAATCATAATAATAACATTCAATCGTTGTTGATGTTGGAGAGATGTTGTTAAAAAGAAGTATTTTCTGTTACGGGCTGGAAGTAGCAGATATAGTTATGTAGGTAAAATAAAATGATTTTCAGGTGCTGACCGTAGAAGTTTAAAAAACCGGTCAAGTGTGAGTCTAACACGCGCACGTAGGGTTCCCTACCACCATACAATGGTAGGGATGGTGTGGAGTGAATAGTTTGTATTTTAAATAGAAAAATGTTGTTTACAAATTAATTGGTGCGGTTACTTTCACACCCCATTTACGTAACCAGGTGCAATCATAAGTTTGTATGTTGTATTGAAAGAATTGTTGTATGGGAGACCCCTTAAATATTTATTTTATTCTGTTTTTTAGTAATTGTTGTTATAGCGGCAATAGAAATACATCATCTGTGAAAATTTCATCTGTTTAATTATCACGGTTCATTAGATACAGCCTGGTGACAGACGGAAAAACGTAACTTTGAATTAGTAAATTATTTTATTTTTCCCTTTTTTTGTGATAATGTCTGCATCAACAATACTCGAATTCCTTCTCTATATCAGAATCTGCTTCACTGAATTGAAATACCGTCCCCACAATAGGTCACCAAAAACAATGACCTAGTTTCGGTTTATGAACTGACTCTTTGAAATATTCATGTCCGCCGTATTCCGCGCCCCCTGACCCCTGACGCTGTAAACAAAACGACTTTACGGTCTAGCCATTTTTACATCAGTGATATCACAGACGATACAGCACCTACCGTCCGTAACCGTCATATATGTGCATACCTAGGGAATAATAATAATGAAAATAATAATACCTTGGACACCATTTACACACATTAGTCTAGCCCCAAACTAGGATTCTCTGTATCTTGGGTACTAGACAACGATACACAAACTTATATAGATAAATATAATACTTAGATAGATAAACAACCATGACTAGGGTACAAACATCCGTTCTCATCAAACAAATATTTGTCCCCACCGGGACTCGAACCCGGGACCCTTGGCTTTGTAGCCCTTGGCAGCGTCACTGCTGACTCGGCCATTCGGGTCGTCAAGAAAGTACCCGTGTTAGAAAAGAAGACGCATATATATTTTTTAAGTTTTATTTTATTTTTCAACAGAATCTCTTTCTAGGTCTGTTCAGGAAACTAGCCTCTTCAATAAAACGCTGGTTTGGCTAGTTGTAATAATGATTATATTACGACTTTAACGTATTTGTAGTTGAAGAATAAATGCACTCAGACGTGCGTGACGCGGTTAGTGGTTTGCTCGCTCGATGTGGAGTGGTCCGCGGCTGCGGCGCGCGGGCGACGCAGGGGTATGCGCGGCGGCGCGGGGCGCGGGGTGCGGCGCGGGCGCGGGCGCTGCATTGTCGTAGACATCCTGGGACCCGGCACGATCAGGTTCTGAAGATGTCTCCAGCTCTAGGTCCTCTTCATGCAGTGGAACCACTCTGTTTAGGGCTCTTTGTTCTAAACCTCTAAAGGTTCTGAACTCGGCAACTCTGGCGATACCGTCCTTTCCTGTACATAGTCGTACTACACGTCCCAACCTCCACTTCATGGGCGGTAGATTGTCCTCTCTGAATACCACCACGGCGCCTTCCTTCAGGCCTAGGTAAGGTTTCTTCCACTTGGACCTCCGTTGCAGCTCGGATATGTATTCCTGGCTCCATCTCCTCCAGAAGCTCTCCCGCATTGCGCTGGTCAGGTTGTACCGGATACCTCGCTTCAGGGTGGCTGGGGTCGGTAGAGATGTCAGCGGCCGTCCGATGAGGAAGTGCCCTGGAGTCAATGGAGAAAGGTCGTGTGGGTCATGGGATAATGGTGTTAAGGGTCGGGAGTTAAGGACAGCTTCGACCTGAGTACAAAGTGTGCTTAACTCCTCGAATGTAAGACTAGTATTACCTAGAACTCTTTTAATATGATATTTAGCGCTCTTAACACCGGCTTCCCATAGGCCGCCAAATGTTGGCTGAATGCCTTCTTCGGCTGTAAAATCATGAATTAAATTAAGGTTTGATTGCAACACTCTACTGAGTTCGTTGCTCGCACCAACATAATTAGTGCCATTGTCACAAAATAGCTGGCTTGGCTTTCCTCGCCTGGAAATGAATCTTTTTAGACAAGAAATAAAGGCATCTGTGCTTAGGTCACTAACGACTTCCAAATGGACGGCCTTTGTGCAGAAACAAATAAATAAACATAAATAACATTTTGATATTCTATTTCCGCGGCCTTTCTTGCTTGAAATGAGGAATGGACCAGCAAAATCAGTTCCGCTTATTTGAAAGGGATAGTTTTGAGTTACTCTCTTAGCTGGAAAGTGGCCCATCAACGGCTCCATGGTCTTGCCTCGAAACCGTGTGCAAGTTACACATTGACGAATTACTCTACGGGCCAATATCCTCCCTCGAATGGGCCAATACTGGTCTCTGAAGGCAGCCAAGAGCAGTTGAGGGCCGGCATGCAGAGAGCGAAGATGCTCGGCTCGCATCAACAATATTGTCAAGTGGTGATTTCCATCAAGTAATGCTGGATGCTTCTTCTCAAAGTTGAAGCTTGTATTGTTGAGCCGACCACCCACTCTCAGCACGCCGTCAACATCAAGAAAAGGAGACCGCTGTAACAATGAAGCGGAGGTAAGTGACTTTTTATTTTTTAATATTTTGATTTCTTCATTATAGGACTGTGATTGTGCAATTTTAATTAAACATTTTAATGACTCTTTAAGCTCATCTTCTTTAATTGCTCCGGTTAATTTTATTCCTTTTTTGCAGTTATTTATAAACCGGTTAACGTACGCGAATATTCTTTTCAATTTTGTTAAGCTAGAGTAGTTATCGAATTTAATTAATTCTGGAGTTTCAGTGATGATTTTAGTTTGTAAGACTTTTATTTCAGGTAAGTTTTTTGTGGTGTTAGGACTTTGCGGCCATTGTGTCTCGTTTTTTTATAAGGAAACGAGGTCCTTCCTACCAGAGATTACAGCTGAGGAGCTGACTCGGTTCGACACCTCGCGATGCCAAGTCGGCTGGGTTAAGGTCGGTAGGTACATGTCTCCAGGCATTTCGGTCGGTCAAGTTTTGAATCTCATCAATTCTGTTGCACACAAACTGTTTAAAGATTTTAGGTTTAGCTTTTATCCAGCTTAAGACTATTGTGGAATCCGACCAAAATACCTTTCGATCAATCGTACGCCGAAGGGCCTCACAAACTTTAGCAACCAATCGAGCACATAACAACGCCGCGCATAATTCAAGACGCGGTATGGTAATGGTTGTTAAAGGTGCGACGCGAGTTTTTGCGCAAAGTAATCTAACTGTTACATGATCTGAGTCATCAATAGATCGCACATAAACAGTCGCGGCGTACGCGAGCTGGGAGCTATCGACGAAGCAGTGAATCTCACAGCTGACCGGCGGCGATTCGCTCAGTACATGTCTAGGCAGCGAGACCGAAAGTAAATGATCAAGGTTATTGGCCATTTTTTGCCATGATTTACTAACATCGCTAGGCACGGGCTCGTCCCATGACAGTTTCATTTGCCACAACTTTTGAAGTAATATTTTTAAACTCACTGTGCATGCACTGAGCAGACCAAGGGGGTCAAATATTTTACATGTATTAGAAAGTATGTTCCTTTTTGTAATTTTAATGGTTTTGTCTAACTCAATTGAAAAAGTTAATGTATCGGTATTAGGAGACCAGTGCACTCCCAGTACACTTGTTTGCTTACCAAGGTCAAGAGCCTTCGTCTCAATGTCACCCTCAAAAACTTGTGGGCAGTTAGTGCGAAATTTGTGCAGGGGAAAACATGCTGAATTTAATACCTCTGTGACACGTTCCTTTATGTACGTCAAATTGTCCTTGCTGTTGGTTCCAGTTAATAAATCATCCATGTATATATCTTTTTTAATGACTTCTGATATTATGTTATCGGGACATTCCAGAGCCAATTGCAGTAGGCAACGGGTACTGAGGTATGGGGCGGAAGCCGTGCCATATGTTACAGTGTTTAATTGTAACACCTTAAGGGGGCTAGATTCATGCTCGCGCCACAGTATGAGTTGCAGATTGCGCTGTGACTCATCGATCATTATCTGGCGATACATTTTCTGTATGTCGCCTGTAATAACAAATCTATGTTGGCGGAATCTAAGCAGGATATCAAACAAGTTATCCTGAACAACAGGGCCTACACACTGTATGTCATTAAGGGATTTTTGTGACGTTGTCTTGGCCGAGGCATCGAATACAACCCGGACCTTCGTTGATTCGCTACTTTCACGGATAACTGCATGATGAGGCATGTAGTATCCATAGTCAGATTTCTTAATGCTTGTTAAATGTCCTAATAGTTCGTATTCTTTTATAAAGTCTTTATACTGCTGTTTTAAATCAGGATTTTTATTGAGTTTTTTCTCAATATTTAAGAATCTTTTGGCTGCCATTTTGTATGACTCACCTAATGCATTTTCAGGTTGCTCCTTTAGGGGCATTTTTACTGAGAACCTGCCATCAGGCAGGCGAGTAGTGTTTTTAATGAAATGGTCCTCACAAAATTCCTCATCCTCTAACATAAGTGGTTTTGAAGTTGGAATTTCCTCAAGACTCCAAAACTTTGTCAAGTTATCACTTATCTCCTTTGAAAAGTGACAATGAGGTTTGTGCGGACCTTTGTTTTCTTTTAGGTGTAAAGGGCCGGCTATTACCCAACCCAGCTTCGTGCTTTGAAGAATAGGCATGTTATGGTCTAACGATATTTTATCAGGGGTAAGTATATCATAAAATATCTCAGCACTCAACAACAGGTCAACATCAGCTGGACGGGAAAACTGTGGATCAGCATTCAAGATTCTTAGGTAAACTGAGCTGTGTGACGTCAACTGACATGTTAGGTAATTGACCCGTTATCTGAGGCACTACTAATAGATTCAGGTTTGTGCTGAATGAGCTTGTTATGGATTGTACCGTTACGTTACATGCTTCTGATATAGGAACTTGTGTGTTGTTAATGCCAGATATTATTAATGAATCTGAATGACGATTAACTGTTCCGAGTTTATGTTTCAGGTTTTCGGTCATGAAGGAAGATTGGCTCGGTCGTGTAACGACCAGAACCTAACCAGAACCTAACCAGAACCTAACAGAAACAACAACCAGGATAAAATTTAAAGTGACAGTTTATTGGTTATTTACAGTGAAGTCTATAAAAAAGATGATGCGAAGATGAGGATGAATGAGATGTGAAACAGGTTTTATAAAATACAGATATCTGGATAGAAAGAAGGAAGCGGAGAACACGGAGAGAAGTAGACCAGTGGGGTAATGACCAGGATGCAGGTGTATTTGTTGTTGTAGATGTTGTTGAAATCGTCGTTGTAGGAACGGTAGCGGCGTACTTGTGGTTACGGCTCGCAGGATCCCGTTGTAGATGGAGTATTTGAAGATTTGAAGGAGTTTGAAGGCTTCACAGGATCCCGTTGTAGATGGAGTATTTGAAGATTTGAAGGAGTTTGAAGGCTTCGCAGGATCCCGTTGTAGATGGAGTATTTGAAGATTTGAAGGAGTTTGAAGGCTTCGCAGGATCCCGGGGTAGAGCGACCCCGGGATAAGGCTTTTAAGTGGTACTTCCAGTTCAGAAGCTGACGTGAGACTCCAGAATTTCAGAAATGTTCCGCTTTTATACCCTTTTTGGAGAGTTCTAAAAATTATTTAAATTAAACGTAATTTTTGTGAGCGGCCAAGAGAGAAAGAGTATTTTTGTAAAAGTATTAAAGCAAACATATCAGACCGCTAACTAGTTTGAATGGGCATTGCCATGACAACCAGATAAACAAAGACGTCAACAAACGTCAAAGTTTAGTTTCAGGCTCGTAATACGATAAACAATAATAAAAACATGAAGTAAATTACATAACAGCGAAAGAAAAAAAAGTAGCGCACCAGCGCGCACGAAGCCCGAGATTGCAGAGTTTCGGAGAAAGCCAAAAACAAGGTCACCAAAGGTAAACCCCTTCCCTATCGATTTACAAGAGCTGATAGTATGAAAATACAAAGCAAAAATGATTTGTTAATGTATTCTTATGGTTTAAAACATTACAGGGTTGTTCTTGACCTCAGGTATATTTTCAGTAAAAACGGCAGCTTCGGTGATTAATTAGGATTTAATTTGTAAGCACGTTACATTCGCGTGTGACAGCAGAAAAGGCAATAAGGCGCCTTGACAGAAGATGTTAAGCAATCAATTGACGCAAATACACAAGTTGCTATTCTTAAAATTACAGGCGTTGAATTAAAGTTATACATAAAATTTAATTATAAACATGCCCCCAGGCGTTGAAAGCATGGCTTTCAACCAATGGGTTCCTCTTCCAAGAGCGGGCAAATCTTCGAAAACGCTCGACGAATGACTCCACTTGTGGTCTTAATGTCCGCCACTCTACTAATTCCATCACTCCCAGGATAGACAGTGATGATTCGTCCCAGCTTCCATCGCAGAGGGGGAAGGTTGTCCTCTTTAACGATGACGAGTGTGTTCGGTTTAAGGGTTTGACCGTCAGTTCTCCATTTGACTCGCTGCTGGAGTTCGGAAACATATTCTTTGTTCCACCGTGACCAAAACTGCTGGCGAAGCTGCTCAATTCTGTTGAAACGGCTCAAATTGGTAGAGGAGTATCTTTGAAGATCTTCTGTGGACTCGTGAGTGGACGGCCGATGAGAAAGTGACCAGGTGTCAACGGAGTATAGTCAGCTGGGTCTGAAGAAAGCGGGGTCAACGGACGCGAGTTTAGCACTGCCTCGATTTGAACAAGAGTTGTATTGAGCTCTTCGTATGTAAGATTACAATGTCCCAACACTCGAACTAAATGAAATTTTGTTGATTTCACGCCTGCTTCCCAAAGACCGCCAAAATGTGGCGCATAGGCCGGTATAAAATTAAATTGGATTCCTTCGTTAGATGCTTCAAGACCCAATGAGTTACAATTATCTTTAAGAAAGCGCGATAATTCGTTTGAAGCACCCACAAATGAAGTGCCATTATCTGAGTAGATGTTTGAACATTTACCGCGGCGAGAAATGAACCTACGTAAGGCCAATAAAAAACACTTGCTTGTTAAGTCGCCAACCAACTCAAGGTGCATACATTTCGTAGCTAAACAAACGAAGACAGCTATATACACCTTTACAACCTTGCATCCACGACCTCGACGTGAAACGGCATTAATAGGACCCGCATAATCTACTCCTACATTCTCAAAAGGGTAGGTACCAGGCGAAACACGCTTAGTCGGCAAATTACCCATCTGAGGCACTACTACCTTTCCACGCTCGCGCGTGCACGTTACACATTTATGATAGGTAGCCTTAGCTAAACAGCGACCACCGATTGGCCAGTACGTTTCCCTAATGGATGCCAACAATAATTGTGGACCTGCGTGCAACAATCGGTTGTGTTCAAAACGAAATAAAATAACTGAAAAATGATGAGTGGACTGTAGTAAAATAGGAAACTTTTTATCATGAGGAAAATCAGAATTCGAAAGACGGCCCCCAACACGCATTATTTTATTGCTATCGATAAAAACATTAAATTTTAATAGCCTACTTTTGGGGGGTAAGAGTTTACCCTGCAATAGTAATTCGTACTCTGGAAATGATTCCCTCTGCACCAAAGGAAGTATGAAATTCAAAGAATTTTGCAATTCTGCCGCATCTACATACATGTTGTTAACTGCGGGTTTAGACTCCCTTTTGAGAACATAAATCTTCAAAAATCGTAGCACATAGGCTACAGCACGTAAAAGTCTTAAAAGGTTTGAAAATCTGTCAAATTCAATAATTTGTTTAGTCTCAATCCTTTGTGAAATTTGACAATGCAATGTTTTGTTCGAAATAGAATTCGATTGAGATTCATCATCTGTAGTGACAACGGAATTGTTGGGCCAGTGAGAGTGATTTAATTTTAAAAAGGATGGACCCGACCACCACAAGTCGGCGGCATGCACTTGTTCCGGTTGTATCCCACGCGAGATCAGATCCGCAGGATTTTTATCGGTAGGTACATGCCTCCATGTACACTTCTCTGTATCTTCTAGGATACTAGCGACGCGATTCCTTACAAAAGGCTCTAATTTGCTGGGTAACCTTTTAAGCCATCCCAGAACTACCATAGAATCGCTCCATAAAGTGGTCGATCCTACTTTATCGCGCAATGAATTAATTACCTTTTGATAAAGACGCGCACCCACTAGCGCAGCACAAAGCTCAAGGCGAGGTATGGTTGTTGGTTTTATAGGTGCAACCCTACTTTTAGCCATCAGTAATCCAACCGAAACTTCACCAGCTTCGTTTACACTGCGGACATATACGCATGCCCCATATGCTAGTTCAGATGCATCTGCAAAGATATGCAAATCAAACGCTTTATTATAACCATCGCAAACTACACGACGAGGAATCGTTAAATCATTTAAGGCTGACAAATTGTTTATGGTTTTACTCCAACCTTTGAAAAGCTCCTCAGGTAAAGGTTCGTCCCATGCGAGCTTGAGTAGCCATAACCTTTGTAAAAAGATTTTCAACAAAATCACACATGGTGAAAGTAGACCTAACGGGTCATAAATCTGAGCGATGACTGAAAGTACATAGCGTTTGCTGTTTCCGTTAGAAGGTAAGGAACCAATAGGAAACAGCAAATCATCCGAAAGTGCCTTCCAGCTGAGGCCAAGAGTCTTTGTTGGTTCATTATTACCAATATTCAGATTGAGCGAAGAATGAGTGTGATGTTCATGAGGAAGCAATTTTATTTCATTGGATTTCCATTTACGGAGAGACAACCGAGCTGAAGATAAAACTGACGTGACGTCTTGCTGGATTTTGACAGCTTCCTGTAGCTGATCCACGCCTGTCAACAGATCGTCAACGTAAAAATCATGAATGATAATTTCACTGACAGTTTTATCGATACATTCTAAGCCCAATTGTTTTAAACAACGCGTAGCCAAATAGGGTGCGCTAGCAGTTCCATATGTAACGGTATTCAGCTGAAATGCCCTTAACGGACAAGAAGCATCTTCACGCCAAATGATTTGATGTAAAGGTCTGTCCTCCGGGTGGATGGCTATCTGTCGATACATCTTTTCAACATCTGCTGAAATAATGTATTTTGGAAACCGAAATCTGACGAGTATCGACAGAAGGTCATCCTGCACGGTTGGCCCCACCATCTGAATATTATTCAGTGAAACACCTGATGAGGTGGGTGCACTCGCATTAAATACCGCACGTAATTTTGTAGTCGTGCTACTTTCACGTAGGACTCCGTGATGAGGAATAAAATATGTCTTTTGTTCAGACTGAAACGGTACCTCGGACATGTGACCTAACTGTTCGTATTCAGACATAAATTCACGGTACATTTTTTCTAGCAACGGTTGTTTATCATTACGACGCTCCAGTGACAGAAAACACTGTTTAGCGCGAGGTCGTGATTCTCCTAAAACTTCAGGGGAGTTTTTAAATGGAATCCTAACACAAAATCGACCGTCTTCCAACCGTGTCGTGTTTTTGATGAAATGCTCCTCACAACGTTTTTCTTCCGGTGAATAATGAGAATCTTTGTGGGTGACCTCCTCAAGTTGCCAAAAACGTGACAATTGACTTTGTATCTCAGCAAATTGCGTGTCTGAGGCGCAGGTACTGGATTCCACTTTCAAAAAATTGCAAATAATGCTGGACTTGGTAGATGGATGACCGCTGTTTATTGGGCCTGACACTAACCATCCCAATCGCGTGTCCTGAAGAATGGGTTTTCCAGTACCTAGTCTGATTTTTTCTGTACCGAGCATGTCCCAGAATAAGTCTGCGCCGATGATCATCTCAACCGCAGATGACCTATAAAAATGAGGGTCAGCCAAACAAATATCAGTCGGCATGTTTAATTCCGAGATATCAATGTGTTTACAGGGAACGTTGTTTGTAATGGAAGGCAAAATAAAGCACTGCATTCTTGTGCTGTATGAATCGTTCAGCGAGGTCATTAATACACTACACACTTGACCTACTTTAGACTTAGAGTTATTGATACCCTCTATACATCTGTCTACTTGTACTACAGGTAGATCGAGTCGTTTGCACAGTTGATTCGTCATTAGCGACGATGTACTGCCACTATCGAGTACAGCGCGAACTATGTGTGGTTTGTTGTTTGAATCAAATATTTTTACTAATGCCGTAGATAATAAAATTTCGCTCGCCTCGTTACCTACACTACCTACCTCAGCACATACATGAGCGGTCAATGTCACTTCGCTAGACTCTTGTGATGCGCGATTTTTTGCGCTCGAAGCGACTTGAGCCGTTGGGTGGGACTGCGACTGTACCTGTCTTACGTCGGAATTAGATGATGACGTCACGGTATTATTGTGACTCGGCAGGGGCTGCTGCGTTGTTACTTGTCTGTTGAACTTGATATCATCTAAATGAATGAGTGTGTTGTGTTTGCGTTTGCAAATTTTGCAACCAATTTTTTTACATTGGTTTGAGTAGTGACCAGCACGAAAGCAGTTATGACACACTCTGATATTAGCCAACACCTCTTTGCGGCCACTGTTACTCAGGGATAAAAAATGTGAACAATTATTTAGATAATGATCTCCCTGACATTTAGGACACAAGTTCAAAGTGGACGTTGTTTGCACCGAAACCATACTCCTTAACTTAGCACTATTCTTGCTTGGATTTGTGGTGTTGGGCTGGTGACTGTGGGAAAAGCGAGATAGTTCCAAAGTTTCAATCAAATTAGCACGATTGTTTAGGAATTCAATGAAAGATGAAAACTTTATGGGTTGATTTTTATCCAACCTGTCTTTAAATTCCTCCCACTCACGCAGTGATTTCATATCAAGTTTTTGCGTAACTATGTAAATGATAAGAGTGTCCCACTGCTGCACAGGCTCACCCAATGACTCCAAGGCTCGTAGATTTTTATTCAGATGATCAATTAAGTTTTTCAGTGCTGTTGAAGACTCTTTGGTTATTGATTCCAGACTGAATAATGCAGTTACATGATTTTTTATCAAAAGTCTTTTATTATCATACCTTTCAGTTAAAAGCATCCATGCCGTGTCATAGTTCTTTGAGGAAAACTCAACAGACCTCAACACGACCGCAGCAGAACCTTCCAATGACGACCTTAAGTAATGAAACTTATTTATCACATCAATTTCCTCATTATTGTGAATCAAACTTGTAAAGGTGTCTTTAAATTCAAGCCAGTTATTACAGGATCCGCTGAATTTTGGCAATTGTATGGTTGGCAACTTAACAAGCCTGTGACCACCACTATGACGAGAATGCGACGAATTTGACTTATTGTCCAGATTCAGAGTGTCATTATAGTCTGACAATATTTGTTGAGCGTTAACGATGCATTGAAAGTATGTATCCTCAAAGTTAGTCCTCTCAGTTAATTGCTCTTCAGTCGCTTCACTTTCACATTCCATTTGCAACTGAACCTCGTCATACTTATGGTACAACGCTTCTATGTTAGTAATACGCATTTGTAACTCACGTGCACCCAAAGCATCCAACTTAGAAGAGCCCAACGCTGACAAATACCTGCTAAACACAGTCAGCTGGCCTTTGAAACTAGCTCTCTTTCTGATTAATGTTAACATGACTTCTGTCATCTTTGGGAGGCGACGTTTACCAATCTGGAATTTGATACAATGCAAAATTTAATGATAGTTTAAGGTAATTTTACAAATACCTACAGCGTACAGATGAATGTAAAGATTCCTACTTGTAATGATCAGTGAATATTTAAATGTGCTCTAACTGTAAATATGTCTACAAACTGTCAAGAAGGTGACAAATACATATGCAAATGTAGTACAATGATGCTCAGCCTAGTAATTTATAATAAATACCTAATGAACGTAAACAAGTATCTATTTCGGTACCTGCCTACTGCAATTGAGTCAAATCTGCGTGAAATATTAATAAATATCAGAAGTAATCTGTTAATTAATGTAGTTTAACGGCTACTGTACTGTATTGTAAGTACGAATTAACAAAATATAACGATTAGCTTCTGAAATTACGCAATGATGATATGACAATGCATTTTAGATTAACTTTGCTATCGCATAAAATTACAAATAAAACATTACTGACCTTTTTAACCCTAAAAAGATAATCTACGTCAAAATGACTCCGTGTGTTTCGAAATATTGCTGTCTCGTTCTAATTCGCGCGAATCCGGCGCAGTGCTTTACGGACATTACAGTCGCCGGGCGGAGCTACCGAGTGGCGGTCGCGGCACCGAAGTAAGTGTTCCCGTTTTCGAAATACAACAGGTGTTGGAGTCAAAATGACGTATGATTATCTTTTACGTGACTTTTGAGATTTTTGTATGCGTTTCAATTAGGGTTCTTTTTGCTAACTTTTCTTTATTTTAGCGATTGTTTTACCTTTATTTTATATTTATAAATATTATAGAATATCCGGTCGCAATGGGAAATCGAAATTTAGAAGACGAGAGCATCCTGGCGGCTCTTTTAGAGAGCGATGAGGATCTTTCACCTGCCGACACTGACAGCGAGCTCGAGGACCATCTGAGCGAAGACGACGTGCAGAGTGACGTTGAGGAGGCATTCGTCGACGAGGAGAGGGACCAAGAGTCAATAGCATCCAGTGTACCGCCTGAAGGAAATGCTGAACAAGTACCACCATCTACAGCTTCTCGTCGTCTGATAACCGTGTCTCGGCCTAGCATAAGAGGTAAGAATAAACATTGCTGGTCTACTACAAAGGCATCAAGAAGAGGACGAATCTCAGCACTGAATATTATAAGGTCACAAAGGGGTCCGAGGCGAATGTGTCGCAATCTTTATGAAGCTTTGCATTGCTTCGATATTTTCTTTACCGATGAGATAATTGCTGAAATAGTTAAGTGGACAAATGCTGAAATTTCTCGAAGACGAAAGGAAACCATGATAAGTGCTACATTTCGTGACACCAATGATAATGAAATTCGCGCTTTGATCGGCATCCTGGTAATGACAGCAGCGAGAAAAGATAACCACATGTCCACAGATGAGTTATTTGATCGATCTTCGTCAATGATTTATGTTTCCGTTATGAGTCGAGATCGGTTTGATTTTTTGATCCGATGCCTTAGAATGGACGACAAAACTATCCGTCCAACACTTCGAGCCACTGACATTTTTACTCCAGTACGCAAAGTATGGGATCTATTTATTGACCAGTGCATAAATAATTACACTCCAGGAGAACATCTCACCATAGATGAACAACTCCTTGCTTTTAGAGGTAGATGCTCATTCAGAATGTACATTCCCAATAAGCCAAGCAAATATGGCATAAAAATCGTCATGGTATGCGACAGTGGTACATCGTATATGATAAACGCAGTGCCTTATTTGGGAAGAGGAACGGAAACCAATGGCGTACCCCTCGGAGAGTACTACGTGAAGGAGTTGACAAAGCCTGTCCACGGCAGTTGTCGCAATATAACCTGTGATAATTGGTTCACATCGATTCCTTTGGCTCAATCTTTGCTTCAAGAGCCTTATAAACTGACACTGGTCGGGACCATTCGCTCTAATAAAAGAGAGATACCTGAAGAATTGAAGAACAGTCGCTCCAGGCCAGTAGGAACATCAATGTTTTGTTTTGACGGACCCCTGACACTTGTCTCATATAAACCGAAGCCGGCCAAGATGGTTTACCTTTTGTCATCATGTGACGAAGACGCGGCCATACACGAAGTTACTGGGAAACCAGAAATGATCATGTACTACAACCAAACTAAGGGAGGAGTAGATACCCTTGATCAGATGTGCTCTCTTATGTCGTGCAGTAGGAAGACGAACAGATGGTCCATGTGCCTTTTTTATGGGATGCTGAATATTGCATTCGTAAATGCATATATAATATACAGGCACAATGTTGTCACTAAAGGCGAGAAGCCTCTAAATCGCCGCAAATTCATGAAACAATTGAGCATGGCTCTAACTTCACCCTATATGGCCAAGCGCTTGGAAGCACCCACTTTGAAGCGATATTTGCGAGATGAGATAAAGGATACGTTACCGAAAACTGCTCCTGGACCAACCGAAGACGACACAGAAGAGCCCAATCCAAAGAAACGTACTTACTGTGCCTATTGCCCGTCTAAAAAAAAGCGTAAGGCTAGTGGATGTTGCAAAAAGTGTAAAAAAGTGATTTGTCGTGAACATAACATTGACATGTGCCTGAGCTGCATCTAATCGATCTCCGTAAATTTAAGTATTAAAAATCTATAGAGTCTATTGTTTCAAGCTAACACTATTACTAGAAATAACTGATTAGTCTAAAAAATGTGAATTCTTAATAATAAGAGAAGTTCCTATGTTTGGTTACTTTAAAATGATAGCCATTATGTTTCGTTATTTTTTTAAATAATTAATAAACAGTACTTATATATAAATATGTTGTATTTTTATTTAAACTTATATGAGAAATACATACATACCATAGTTCATCAAATTAAGTAAATAATCTTTGAAATAATAGCTATTTAAAACTAAGGAGTAATTTTGACGTATGATTATCTTTTCAGTACATCTAAATAAGATTATCTTTCTAGGGTTAACCGAATAATACCTAAAAGTATACCTGAATTTGAGTGCTGGGTGCAATTAAAGACGAAATAGCTCAATGTTTCGAGGAAACGTATCACTTCACAGTAGTGGCCGGCACAATTGCGCACTTTGCACCGCGTGGTTACCGGCGTATCTTGCTATCTTCAATTACTCCACAAATACGGGTTTATCTCCAAATCGTCAGTATCCGGCTCGAGCTAGGACCATGTTCTCGACCTCAGGTATATTTTCAGTAAAAACGGCAGCTTCGGTGATTAATTAGGATTTAATTTGTAAGCACGTTACATTCGCGTGTGACAGCAGAAAAGGCAATAAGGCGCCTTGACAGAAGATGTTAAGCAATCAATTGACGCAAATACACAAGTTGCTATTCTTAAAATTACAGGCGTTGAATTAAAGTTATACATAAAATTAAATTATAAACAAGGGTCCTATGGAAATAAAAGTGATGACCAATATCAGACTGTACAGCATGAATGCTTGACAGAGCAAGGTACCCTGAAGGACAAACAAAAAAGACTGATGGTGGAGCTGGAGCTAAGGGATAGGAAGCAAGAATAGCATGTAAGTAGCATAACACTACATTGTAAGTATTTTTATTTTCAGGATTAGTGACTTTGACGAGCGCGGTACCAAGCAGAACTTGCCCGGTGGTGCGGAGTGACATTGATACAGGTGAGACTTGTACTTTATTATCTTTATGCATCATTGTGTTGTGCCTCTTGCCACATAGCCGACAACCACTGAGCTGACAGTCCGGCTCGGCATGACCTTTGCGCAAACAGTTTGAGCAAAGTTCTAACTTAAGGGCTTCGTCCAGTCTTCCTTCAGGCGATAAAGATTTGAAAGTTTCGCAATCTATTATTCTGTGATTTTTACTACATAGTGGGCATGAGGGTGGCTTTAAGTACTTCGATGAAGCAGCACTCACTAATGTTTTTTGAAACTTAACGTTAGGTTTAGGATGAAACGTGTTCATGCTTGACGCCACCGATGAGGGTTTCTCACTTCGGTTTGACTGGGTTGTTTCTAAAACATCCGCCCGATTGCGAAGAAATTCTAAAAACCCACTTAAGGGCGGCAAGTCCTCTAGATTGTTTCTATGTTCCTCCCATTTCACACTTGTCACCGAATCTAGCTTGGTTGAAACCATATAAATTATTAATGTGTCCCACTGGTCCACTGGTTGACCAAGTGTTGACAGAGCCCTTAAGTTTTTGCTCACCACATCGATTAAGTACCTCAGGGACTTATGAGACTCACGTATTACTGGTTCAATTTTACATAAAGCCCTAAGATGGTTATTAATCAGTATTTTTTTGTTATTATACCTTTGACATAGGAGGTCCCATGCTACGGTAAAATTGTCGGATGTGAATTCTATCGATTTTATTACATGGGACGCGTTGCCTTCTAGGGATGAGCGCAAGTAGTGAAATTTATTTATTTCAGGTAAGGACTCGTTTTTATGTATTAATGACTCGAAGGTATCCCTAAACTCCAACCAAGTAAAGGGGTTGCCATCAAACATGGGAAGTTTAATGATTGGCAATTTTACGTTAGAATGTTCATGATTAGAACAAGTGCTCACGTCTGCACTTTTCTCTTGCTGTTGAGAGGGATGATGATCTATTAATGTTTTTGCCCTAGCCATGCTAAAATAGAAAGAACTTTCAAAATTATCCCTTTCTTTGTTTTGTTCTTCGTCAGAACTCATGATTTCTATTTTAGTTTGAACTTTATCAAAGTCTATGAATATGGATTCTAGTTTTTCACTCCTCATGATTAATTCATTAATTTGTGATTCAGTAACATTCGCTTGATTGGCTTGTCTAACGGCATTTAGAAAGTTAACATAATTTGTCAGCCTACCCTTCAATGAGCCACGCAACCGAACAAGTTCCTTTATATCGCGTGGCGCTTGAGAATCGTCACTATCAGTATTCGACATTTTAGGTTACAAAATATTCTGCACAAAGACCGTTTGAACACAAGTAGGCACACAAATAAAGATCAAATCAATCCAACACAAGTCAAGACAAGAACACGTGTACCCAGGTACGCAAGGTAGGTAGGGTGGGCAATAGGTAGGTAAAAGGAAGGGCACTCCCCTGGTTTATCCGGCTGTTGGGTCCTCGGGTTTGCTCATCTCATCTGTCCATCCATCCAGTCCACCGTCGCTTCTTCGTAGGTACAATGTCCGCTGCTAGGTAAGAACGCGTTGCCGGGTGGCAGGCTTTCCTTTGTTTGTCCTGTCACGGTCGCCAGATGTTCAGGAAACTAGCCTCTTCAATAAAACGCTGGTTTGGCTAGTTGTAATAATGATTATATTACGATTTTAACGTATTTGTAGTTGAAGAATAAATGCACTCAGACGTGCGTGACGCGGTTAGTCGTTTGCTCGCTCGATGTGGAGTGGTCCGCGGCTGCGGCGCGCGGGCGACGCAGGGGTATGCGCGGCGGCGCGGGGTGCGGCGCGGGCGCGGGCGCTGCATTGTCGCAGACAAGGTCCTTACACTTTTCCCAGCATTTCGGCCACTTCTTTAACCCCTCCAATAAGTAGGAGAACTCCTCAAAATGCGCTGCTGTCTCAGCTATAACCTCCTCGTTTAACCTGAATTTCTTTCCCCCGGGCCATGTTTTCATTTTGGGGAACAGAAAAAAGTAATAAATAATGAAGTAATATCAACGTTAAAAATGCTCCTTCGATATAGTCGCTCATGCATCGCGCAAAGTGACTTCCTTTCGTCAACAAACGAAGTTTTGTGTTGCATATGGATGACGTTGTCACCTCTTCCATGTGAAATCTGCACTTTTTGGCCAAAGATTGGAACTTTGCACAGCGGTTCTCTGCTTAGGACTGAACAATTTTGGCCTGGTTCCCCATTGCGATGACCCCCAGGGAGGGGGAAGTGCGGTTCTCCCGCGAAATTGTAGCTGGCCTAGTTTTAGTTCTAAGCCTTGATTTTTTTTTACAAACAAAGGACGTAGAATTATTTTTTGATGACAAAATGCCACCTTTCCACGTGCAGAAAATTACTTTTGATTTTGTCTTCTTCTTCTTGATATAGACTAGAACTTAAAACAAAGAAACTTTTTGTTATTGTATTTTTATTTTTCTTATTTAAGGCTTAAACTGTTTAAGCTTTATATATTCTTGTTTATGACAATGTATACTTTGCATATACTTGCCCTGAAAATGACTTTAAAAAATCGGGAAGCGTGCGTGGCGGTCACTACAGTTTGCAGTAGTGTATATGTTGATGGATGTAAATGTATTGTTGTTTTTAAGTACGAGTGTAATGATTTGGGGATGATACCGGTTGTAGATATTATAATGGGTAATGTTTTCACTGTCTTTACCCTCCATTGAGCCTGGATCTCTATTGAAAGATCATTGTATTTAGTTATCTTTGTAGCTTGCGTGCTGTTAAGATTGTGAGTGTTGGGTATAGCAATGTCTATAAGGTATACAAGTTTGTTAGTTTTGTAGTTAATTTTGTAGTGTATTGTTTTATCGGTAATTATAGATCTGTCCCAAAATTTAATAATTTTCGTTTTCTAATATGGATGAAGGTTGATATTTGTAGTAAGGAGTTTTTTTCGTGATAAGTTTGGAGTTATAAGCTATGTATTAATGGATTATCGCGGCAACTTGGTCATGTCTGTGTTTATAATCTGTTTGAGCTAATGATGAGCAGGCACTGGTGATGTGTTGGATGGTTTCGGAATTTCTATGGCACAGTCGACACATATCTGTAGGTAGGTTGGGTAAGCGAAGTATGTGTTTTTGGTAATTCCTGGTGGCTATGAATTGGTCCTGAATTGCGAGCATGAAAGCTTCAGTCTCTGGAAACAACTCCCCTCACAGCCACGCGTTCGACGCATTTTTGTCGACATGTGGCTGCCGCAGGTCGAGGAGATGTCTTCCATGCAGAGACTTCTGCTGCCATACTGCAATTTTGACAGTATTTTGTACAATTTTTTCATTTTGTTGTGTGTCGTTTGCGTGAAGGTTGAGTGGTGTGTATTTTGTATCTGCTTCTGAAATGCATTGATGGAGTGTGCAGTTTTGGGACCGGTGATGGAAGAGTGTTCTGAGTGATTTAATTTGCTTGTTATGTAGGTTTTGGATGTCTATAAAGCCTCTTCCTCCTTCGAATTGTAACAGGGTGAGACGCTGAAGGCAGGATTTTGGGTGATTTTTTCGGTTTTTAGTAAGGCCAGTGTTGATTATTGTCTGTAATTTCTTGATATCAGTTTGTGACCATGTTATGATGCCAAACGAGTAAGTCAGAATGGGGATGGCATAAGTGTTAATTGCTTTAATAGTATTGCGGGAGTTGAGTTGTGATTTTAAGATTTGATTAAGTCGTTGTTTAAATTTTATTGTGAGGTTTGTCCTGGTTTCTTTAAATTTTATTTTCCGTGCTTGTTGAAACCCTAAGTACTTGTAGCTTTGGCCATTATCCATAGCTTCTATTTGATCTCCAGATTCAAGTATGTAACTGTTCTGTTCTAGAGTGCCTCGTTTTACTGACATGGTTTTGCATTTATCTATGCCAAACTTCATTTTGATGTCCTGAGAAAACTTTAGGGTACAGTCAGCCAGTTTCTTTAGTTCTATTTCGTTAAAGCTATATAATTTTATGTCATCCATGTATAGGAGGTGTGATAATAATAATTGTCTATCGCTATGTGTGTTATTTATTTGAAATCGGTTTTGAAGTCTATGGAGATTGTATGAAAGTGGGTTTAATGCTATGCAAAACCAAAGGGGACTCAGGGCATCGCCTTGAAATATGCCTCGTTGAATTTTTATGTTTGGTGTGACAATGGATTCATCTTTGAGTTTCAAATTAAGTTGAGTGTTCCAGTTTTGCATGGTATTTTATAGGAAATTTACTATTATCGGGTTAACTTTGTAGTGAATCAATATTTTTGTATTATTATTTATTTATAAACATACATGCTTGTGACATCACAGTAAAATCCAAATCAACACAAACAGACAGTAAATATAAGGACAAAAAAGCTAGAAATAAAGCAGCAGAGGGGTCACCACAATCTTTTTCCGATTTAAAATAGGTTCAAACCTCATCACCATGGCAACCATTTCCATTACAATTCACAATAATGGGCTTTATTTACCTAATACCAAGACTTGTTTTAAGACGGTCACAGTAATTTTTCGGATCGAATTAAGTTCCTAATCTGAATCGGCATAAGACGTTGTGGTAACCTCCCAGGTTCGATAATTGGATCTCTTTTTTTTTGTCCATTCAGATTTTGGATTTTTTTCAAATGATGATGGTTTTTAAATTTCAAAAAACCGCTACAGCCCAAACAGCTTGATGGATTTATAGTAGTTTATGTGACTGCTACATAATGGAGGGCATTAATACTCGAGAGTGGGTTTATGAAACGAGCCGAAGGCGAGTTTCATAATAATATCACTCGAGAGTTTTAATGCCTAATTATGTACAGTTACATACACTAGTTTATCTACACAAATATCGTATAAGCTGTCTTTGATGTGTTCAGAAACCGCATGTTTGACCGCCATTGTGGCTCTGCAGTTGTTTAGCTTGTTCTGTAGTACCAACTTCACGCAGGCGGGCGTCGGCGTTCGAAATTTTAATGTCAGTACCAACTTCACAGACAAACTAGGGGCGGCAAGCAGGCGGGCGTCGGCGTTCGAAATTTGAATGTCATAATATGTAGAAAATTTACACATTATAGTCATAATGTGTAATTTTTCAGATAAGAAATAAGTTTTACCAAGTAGTTTAACATTATGCTGATCGTAACGTGCGGTTTTTGTACGGAGTAAAGAGGGTTTATGATACGTGTGTAGATAAAAAAAATAAGGTGTCGTTGTCAAAGCACATTGTCGGTACACTCTGTATGATAATGCCTGACGTCAGCGAGGACAACTATGGTTCTGGTTCACTCGGTTTCGTCAAAACTAATTAATATAATAATAATAATACCTTGGACACTATTTACACAAATTGTTCTAGCCCCAAACTAGGAATCCCTGTATCTTGGGTACTAGACAACGATACACTTACACATACTTATAGAGATAAACATTATACTTAGATAGATAAACAACCATGACTAGGGTACAAACATCAGTTCTCATCAAACAAATATTTGCCCCCACCGGGACTCGAACCCGGGACCCTTGGCTTCGTAGGCAGGGTGACTGCAGACTCGGCCATTCGGGTCGTCAAAATTAATATAATAATAATAATACCTAGGACACTGTTTACACACATTGATCTAGCCCCAAACTAGGAATCCCTGTATCTTGGGTACTAGACAACGATACACATACTTATAGAGATAAACATTATACTTAGATAGATAAACAACCATGACTAGGGTACAAACATCCGTTCTCATCAAACAAATAATTGCCCCCACCGGGACTCGAACCAGGGACCCTTGGCTTCGTAGGCAGGGTCACTGCAGACTCGGCCATTCGGGTCGTCAAAATTAATAAATAATAATACCTTGGACACTATTTACACACATTGATCTAGCCCCAAACTAGGAATCCCTGTATCTTGGGTACTAGACAACGATACACATACTTATAGAGATAAACATTATACTTAGATAGATAAACAACCATGACTAGGGTACAAACATCCGTTCTCATCAAACAAATAATTGCCCCCACCGGGACTCGAACCAGGGACCCTTGGCTTCGTAGGCAGGGTCACTGCAGACTCGGCCATTCGGGTCGTCAAAATTAATAAATAATAATAATACCTTGGACACTATTTACCTACATTGATCTAGCCCCAAACTAGGAATCCCTGTATCTTGGGTACTAGACAACGATACACATACTTATAGAGATAAATATTATACTTAAATAGATAAACAACCATGACTAGGGTACAAACATGCGTTCTCATCAAACAAATATTGTCCTTCCTTCTGGCTAAACGTGGACATATCTGTGCCTCTGCCACCCCATGTAGGAAAAAGCGTGATGCTCTGTGTTATGTTCTTCCTTTAATTACCTCTGTTCAGCAATTCCGAATCTGTTATTAAATATCTTAATTGACTGGGGGATCGTAGCGCCTCCGCTTCAGCTTGGGCAAAAATGCTTTCGTATTACCGGTTGTCCGGATTTCCGGCTTTTCTCCTCTACAGGTCAGCTTTCTCAAACGATTCTCGTAGAATTTTGTGAGCAGGCTTTAACAGTTTTTAGATTTCTTCAAAATGGCGGAGATTTGGGGTTACAAAGTTATCGGTGATGATGAGTTATATGAAAGTAGCTGTTTCATACTCCATGTACTTAACCAGGTGTATTCAAAAGTTTTTATGTGCTATTAAAAGACAATGCAGTCAAAAATTGTAAAAAAATGAGGTACTTATGTACAGTCAATACAAAAACTCTTTTGTTTTTTTTTTATATGTATTAGTATGAGTTATAAATTATTTTCTATTCCGCTATTGTAGAGGGAACCTATCCTCTTGTAGGTACTCGTAATCGCGGGGATCTTAAACAGAATTCGTATCTTTAAAAAATACCGAAATAACTCTTTGCAGTCCATTACTAATTGTATTATTCATATCTTGAACTTTCAATACTTAATAATATAACTTCATTATAGACTGAAAACAGAATTGAAAATAAACATTATTGTTTATTTACGAGCTTTACATCACATAGCATAAATTCACAAAATCAATAATACTGAGCACAATAATAAGTTATTGACCTCACTAAGACACGGGCGCCCTTTGCTGCAAGGTTCGGATCCTTAACACGATCCGCGGGCAGGTGAAGGTGAAATTCTAACTTCCGCTGCCGGGATGCATGCCCTTAGACACTACATCACATGGACGTCGAACGTTGCATCAAATGCCATTACTTAATTAAATCCAGTCAGGACCGACACCGTTTTCGTAAAAGTTGAACAATACGATTAAAATCAGTTAACGATTCGGCCAACCTCGGAAATTGTCGTGAATCCCTCATCTCTCACATAGAGTTAACAATTTACAGATATGACCTTTAATTATATTACACGTTTGTCTTAATGAATACAATACGAGAACGATATGAGTAACAACCACCTTTGTAGCTAGCTGTAAAGTAACACAACCTTTATATCGAAATAAGAAAAATAATTGACTATTTTGACAGTCTGCCTCCTTAGTGTCAATAAAAACAGTGTGAAGGTTTTACATTTATGTTTATGAACGCTAATTTCAGTCGTGATTATATTCGATTCTATCAAATTTTATCAAAATTAACTTACAATTGTTATGTATCATGGCTTCAAGAAATTTAAAGCGTGGTAAAAAAAAGTTGCTCAATCTGTTGAAATTGTAAATAATGTGTATAACTATTTTAGAAAAAAAGCTAATTTATTTAAAAAAGAAGAAAGTAAATATCATCAAAAAAAATTGGACAGGGTTTTTCGAAAAGCAGCGTGTTAAAAATTTTGAAGGAAAACGAAGAGCTCTCAGATCAGTCACCTAAAGATCATGTCGCTTCTGCATAATAAGTTTCTTAGGTCTACCTGTTAGTAGTGTCATCTTGGCAGGTGCTATACATGGCGTTTATGATACTTCAAATTGAAGGCTACCTAAAAGAAATCACGGTAATGTATTTCGTGTGATTTCCGTCTCTGGATTTAGGTGATGATATCCGAGAAAAGCCGAATCTTTAACTGATTTTAATCGTATTGTAACGGTATTGTCTAGGTACCAAGAAAAATCGACGACGACACTCTAATCTTCAATGAAAACTCGAATGAACCTTGTAGAAGAATTGTAGAGACAATTAGTAAAGAGTTCTGCCGCCTCCCTGATAAGTTATATATTCTGACTAAGCTACATGATTTGTGTTAGTTAGTTAGAAAGTTAGAGGCATATGGGCCCATCCAAGAACCAAAGCCGTGTAGTGTTTGCTTAACCTCGTTGTCCGATTCCCAAGTACCGAAGCTTTGTCGGTAGCCACTTGAAATGTAATTGGATAGGTGCCTACTATTTTCTTAACTTGAACACGTGCTGAGTTTTTTCCTCTTGATTTCCTCAGCGGATTTCCAGAGAGAAATATGTTTCTTCCGTATTTATAACGAGGAGCATTCGCAGTTATTCGGAATTATAATAGGAAATATATTCGAGAGCATATTTTAATGGCGCGATTTTCTTTAATTTCTGTTCCTTTGCAGGATCACTGTCTGTCCTAGATGGGTAAAAGAACAGGGTGCTCATACCATACAGATAAGAATTAGTTACTCTTCATAATCCATATATGGTGTTGGGGGTATCCATTGTAATTTAAACGCCATGGGTTTAGTTAACATATTTCTAGATGGCGCTTGGTGCTAATCTTAGAATGTAAAAAATGAAATGGTACAAAATTGCACATAGGTTTTTTTTAGTAAATCTTTTCAATCTTCATTATCTAGTAAAAATTGTCAAGGAAAATCGTTTTTATTTTCTTGAAATTAAATCTCCTTGCGCCATTTCGTGGTATTAGCAATATTGTGCTGCACCAAGCGATATAGGCCTCCAACTATAAATATTTTCGTAGCATCTTTGATAACGCCCCGGTGACATAATTTGTTCTACGTGGTCTATCTGTATTAGTATAATATTATAGTATCTGTAGTAAAAGTAATTCTGAACTGGTTAAGTAGAAATTTGGCACACTTATGATACAAACACGAATGTGTCAAGTAACCAAATTTATTTTGAATTTCGGGTTAAATTTTTGGGGGCAAATCAGAAATGAAACAAGAAACTTTTCAAACATTTTGTGTGTTCATAATTAAATGACTCAGTACAAAGATTTTAAATAAAAACATTTCATAACTTTGAACTACTTAGTTGTCACATGTCATATTAAAGGACTTAGTGCAAGGATTTTAAATATATATATTTTTCTTCTTATTGCGAGGATGTCAATTATTTTTTATTAACCTGAAATGCTTAGTTAAAAAAAATAAGGACATAGGCAAAAAATACATATATATGCTTTGTTTAATATTTATGCTTCGGAACTCACCGGTTTTTTGTTGCGCGGATCGACCGCGAGTGATCGGGACATCACTAAGCGGAAACGGACCGCAGCTGTCACTCGTACCAACGAGATGAAAAATTGGAGGTTATTTTTTTCTCGTCGGGAGAACAAACATGTCTGCTCAGGCATCGGGCCATTGATTTGTAATTCGGTGTAACAATTGTCTCACACAGGCGTCGGGCCTGGTCGGAGTGTTAATCATCTACATCGTCGGGAAATAAGTAGATTCACGTCAGCGGTTGAGTGATCCGTGTTGATTGGACATCGTCGTATTGGACGGCGACTCCACGTGGCGGCAGGCAGCACGCCGGCGACAGCGTTGGGCAGCGACGGCAAGGTTCGGTTCCTCTCCTATCCCAAACTGTCTCCTATCCCGCAATCCTGTCTCGAATCGAGCTTTCGATCTCCGGTCTGCGACGACAAGGTCAGTAACAATCATTCAACTTCTTTTCTCCCGTGCTGGCAAAAACCCAGCCCCCTCAAGATTCCACGCCGTTCGGTTTAGGCGTGGAATTAAACATTTTGGTAGCAGGCGCGGTTTGCCTATTGGGAAATCACCGATTCACGGACGGTTGTAGGGTTGTTGCCACATTGTAGTTGGGAGAAAAGAATATCTCAGATTGGCCGGCAAGTCGGCAATGAGTCTGTGGTCGGTACCACAATTAAAGTTCATTTTCGGTTAGTGAAAGTATAAGTGTCAATTTAGTTAACAATTATTATAAATTTGTAGTCGGAAACTACTGTTTGTGCGCATAAAAGATTGTATTACTTGCGGTAGAACGTCGGGTTCTATAGTACTGCAGTGTTATTTCGGTTTACACAGCAGGGTCGGGCTATTTAAGGGGTATTAAGCTGATTTTGCTGACCTCAAAAGAAGTGTGGGTCATATCGGAAGGGCCACTTCTAGAAAAATAGTTTTTTTTTTATAATAACCTTTTGTGTGTTATTTGTACCATATGGTGGCATTCTCTAATTGATTTAGAGTGTATATTATAAGGAGTATGTCCACAGGGCGACCATGTTAAATATTGTTTAGGATTTAATTGTTTTAGAGGTTGCCTTGGTTTTTACAACTTAGTTTTAATTTCTGTGCCCAGCGCTGACGGGAAAGTGCTGGTCTCTGGCTGTGCTTAGTTCGGTAGTGAAGCATAGGACCAGAAACAATTGAATCGGTAACCATGGCACCTTCGCCCTTGACGGTACTGCGGTATGGTGTCCGTGAGGAGATGAGATGGCTCGCCCATACTCACAAGTATGTGGAGCGACCTGACATGGACGATGTCCTGCTCAAGCGTGTGGAGGACGCAATGACACGCGTCGGGAAGGTGTGTCGGCTGGCTGCGGAGGCTGAAGCCCTCGGGCTTACGGATGAGGCCTCGGTGGCTGCAGTGAAGCAGCTCTGCGCGGATGCTGACCAAGCGATGGAGTGCTTGGGCGACATCGAGCGTCGCGCCGAAAAAATTAAGCGGTCGCGTCGGGATGACCGCGGGGAGGGTAGCGGAGACCCGCCCCCTAAGGGTGTTGTTGGACGGCTGCCACACCTGGAGATTCCGGCCTTCGGTGGGGCAATTGATGAGTGGCCGGCATTCATCAATTTATTCGATAGTCTGGTCCACGGTCGGGACGACCTGGACAACGCCTACAAGTTGGCCCAACTATTGATGGCACTGCGGGGTGAACCGAAGGAGTTGGTCGGTCACCTAACGGTCACGGCGGGCAATTATGAGATTGCCCGGGCCATATTGTTTGACCGCTACCAACACAAACGGCGGTTGGTTGATGCGCAGCTGGGGAAGCTGTTTAGCATCCCAAGAGTAACTCGGGATGTTGACATCCGGGTACAGGTGCTCAACCCTGTGCTGGTGGCCACTAAGGCCCTTCAGAACCTTGGTCTGCCGGTAGACCAATGGTCATATATCGTGTTATATATGGTTTTGTCACGGTTGCCTGCAGCTGTTCAAAGTCGGTTTGAACAGCTGCATGGGGGCAGTAGCTCGGAACTGCCCACGCTCGTCCAATTAACGGATTTTTTGGAGGGTGAATGCAGGCGATGCGACACATTGGATTCGGAGGCCAGTGTGCAGCGCCAACCCGCGCGGATGCGGGAGGGGCCGCGCCCCCGACCCCCACGGGGGGGTGGGCGGTCAAAACAATTTGGCGTTTTGAGTGCCGCGCCGTCGGGTGACGGCTGTGTGCACTGCGACAGTGCCGGTCATGGAGTGACCAGTTGCGCCAACTTTAAGGCGCTCGGTGTGGCTGCCCGCAGGAAGGTGATCTTCCGCCACCGATTGTGTTTCGGTTATTTGGGGCCGCACCCACTGAGCGAGTGCTCACGCGCGTCCCCCTGTGAGTGCTGCGGTGGCAAGCACCACATCGTGTTGTGCCTGAACCGGTCAGGCCCTTCGGACGGTCACCAGGGCCGGAATCAGGTCGGTCGGTCACAGGGCCCAACCAGGGCCGGACCCAGTCCCCCTCCGGGCAACGGGAGTCACCAACGGGGTGACTGGGGTACCCGCGGACGGGACACCCCCCGAGGGGAAGGGGGCAGCGCGGGGGGTAACAGGCGGGATAGCCGGGGTTCGGTCGCCGCTGTCCAGGGTCAGCGAGGACTTCGGGCCGCTGGCTCACCGCGTGTTACGGGCGGGTGTCAGATGGCACCTATGAGTGGTGCGAAGGCTGGGAGCCCACCACCTTCTGCGCCACCCTGCCCGTCGCTCTGGTAGGCGAACAGGGAGGCGAACAGTCGGATGTCGCCCCCATTCCTAGAGCGCCCCAGGTTGGATCCGCTCTCCCCCCTCCATCCACGGTGGCCACCGGGCACACCGTACACAGTCCGGTATGGTCGGGTACCGGGACAGCGAGGGGCCTATTATGCGGGTTGGGACCCCCTGATGTACATACGGTCTGATATGCCACCGGTGGCATATCAGCAGCCGAGTTACCAGGCCGACGGGGGTCCCAGCGGGTTCGGGTCCCGCGGAGGTTCCTGCTAGGGACACGCCGCCCACTTACAGGGTGCCGCCACTCCACAGACGGTCATGCTCCCCACCGCCTCGGTGATAGCGTGGAGTTCGGACGGCAAATCTTGTGTGGCACGAGCACTATTGGACTCGGGGGCCCAGGGGTGCTTAGTCTCGTGCAATCTTGTAAGACGGTTGGGCATTTCGGTAAGGGAGTATCCACATTCCATTCGGGGAATTGGGAACACGGAAGTCGGTTCCGTTAAGGGAGTATGCGGATTACTCTCTCGTCACGGGTGGATTCATCGGTGAATCTGACGGTCACGGCATTAGTCATGCCTAATGTGATGGGCTCACACCCTCACGTACGGTTGTCGCCCTCGGTGCGACAGTTGGTCGCTGGGTTGTCACTGGCTGACCCGGAGTTCGATATTCCGGGCCCAGTAGACATTTTATTGGGTGTCGATGCCTTGGGATACCTGTTAGTGCCAGGTGTCCACGTGTTGCAGGCGACTGGTCTGGTTTCGGTCAACACCAGACTGGGCCATGCGGTAATGGGTCTGGTCATGCCGGCTGCCCCACGCCTAGCGACTCGTAGTCCCTTATTCGGTTCTGTACTCTCGGAGGTGATACAGAAGTTTTGGGAGGTGGAGGAACCACCTACGGTCCACCGGTTGGACCCGGTTGAAGAAGAGTGTGAACAGTTTTATCGGAACAATACTGGTCGCCTTCGGTCAGGTCGATTTCTCATACGTCTTCCATTCCGGAGTGATCGCCCACCGTTGGGCAGTTCACACCATGCAGCCGAGACGCGGCTTCTGTCGATGGAACGACGCATGAAGCGTGACGGGATTTTCCGGCAGAAATACGTCGATTTCATGCGGGAATACGAGTCGCTCGGCCACATGTCGGTTTCGGGTATCGACTGGCAACGTGAGGACCACTGCTTCCTGCCCCATCACGCGGTCTTGAGGACCCCGGAGGGCAAAATACGGGTAGTGTTCGATGGATCGGCATCAACATCTAACGGCATGAACCTGAACCAGTGTTTGCATTCAGGGCCGAAGTTGAACCATGACATCGCGGATGTTATCACACGGTTCCGTCGACACAATGTTGTGTTTGTAGCTGACATCCGGATGATGTTTAGACAGACGGTCATTCACCCTGACGATAGACGGTATCAGCTGATACTGTGGCGAGAGAGCCCAGATCAGCCCATCAGGGTGTACGAGCTGAACACCAACACGTACGGGCTACGGTCTAGTCCTTATTTGGCGATTCGCACTCTGCGGGAGTTAGCGGATCGAGAACGGTTAAATTTCCCTAGAGGAGCAGCGATCCTGGAGCAGGACCTCTACGTGGACGATATCTGTACCGGTGCAGATTCCGTAGAGGAGGCGCTCGCTCGACGGGACGAGCTAGTTGAGCTCTTACGGGGTGGAGGTTACGAGCTCCGGAAATGGATGTCGAACTCTCCAGAGTTACTGACTGGTCTTCCGGATGACTACCAGCAGGATCCCCACATTTTTGAAAATTTGGAAAATCCAAATATGTTGTCGGTATTAGGCGTCCAGTACCAGCCGGTGTCGGACATGTTCTTGTATCGGGTCGAGTTGGACTCCCCGAAGGTCTGGACGAAACGGAACGTCCTCTCAACGGTGGCTAGGACATTTGATCCAAACGGGTGGATCACCCCGGTAACATTTCAGCTCAAGTGTTTTATGCAGCAATTGTGGTCTGCTGAGCTGAAATGGGACGACCCGATCGGCGGGTCATTGAGCTCAGAGTGGGACTCGTTCTTTTCGACCCTCCCTGGCATCAATCGGATTTCACTGCCACGGAGGTTGGTCCCCACCAAACGATACACCGCCACCCTGCATGGGTTTTGCGATGCCTCGGAGAAGGGCTACGGAGCTGCGGTGTATCTGCGTACGGTCGACTCCTCGGGGGAGGTTGATGTGCGGTTGGTCATGGCCAAGAGCAAGGTTGCGCCGTTGCGCACTCGCCTGACCATTCCCAAGTTAGAGCTTTCGGGAGCGGCTCTCCTGACTCGTCTGCTCAACCACACGATGACGGTTCTTCGTGGGTCAATAGCGTTGGAAGATACGTTCTACGCTTGGACGGACAGCCAGATCGTGTTATGCTGGCTGAAGGCTTCAGTTCACAAGCTGGAGATTTTTGTGGCGAATCGGGTTTCGCAGATTTTGAATTCGGAGGTTCCCTTAATCTGGAGACATGTTCCAGGGGAAATGAACTGTGCGTCTCGTGGGTGTCACGCTCCGGAGTTGGTTGGACATCCCTTGTGGTGGGGTCCAAAATGGTTGACTCAAGCCGAATCGGATTGGCCAATGAGTCCACGCGTTACCACGGCGAACGGCGCCTTGACAGTCGGTGTCTGTACGACGCAACCGGAGCCGGAAGAGGAGTTCAGCCTGCTGGAACGGTACAGCTCGCTCGACAAGCTGGTCAATGTGACCGCCTGGAATCTGCCGATTTGCGCGGAATTGTCGGAATTCTGAGGCGCAACGAGTGCGGACACCGGTCCTGACACCACGGGAACGGAACCATGCGTTGTTCGCATTGGTACGGAACGTGCAGACGGTGCACTTTAAGTCCGAACTGGACATTCTGAGACGCGGACGCGTCCAACTGAAGGGAGCTGTGGCTCGGCTCAACCCGTTTATTGACCCTCAAGCATTGTTGAGGGTAGGAGGTCGGCTGCGGAATGCCAACCTGCCTTATGCGGCTCGCCACCCGTTGTTACTCCCTAGGAAAGGGAAGTTGGTCGAACTGTTGATACAGGATCGACACATTCGGAGTGGGCATGTCGGATGCCACGCCTTGATGGCGTTTCTCCAGCGCGAGTTCTGGATTCTATCGGGAAGACGCTTAGTGCGTAGCGTCGTATTTCGGTGCCTGCCTTGTTATCGGGCCAAGGCGGCTACGATGCAGCCCCAGATGGGCGATTTGCCCTCGGATAGGGTTAACGAAATCCGGCCATTTGCGGGTGTCGGAACGGATTTCGCGGGACCATTCATGGTCAAGTCTTCACAGCTACGGAACGCCAGATTAGTGAAGGCATACCTGTGCGTCTTCGTGTGCTTGGCCACGAAGGCAGTCCACTTGGAGGTGGTCAGTGACCTCACTACGGAGGCATTTATCGCATGTCTGGATCGGTTCGTCTCACGAAGGGCCTCCCGACATTAATCCGTTCGGACAACGGCACAAATTTTGTCGGAGCCAGGCGATATCTGCAGGAGGTCACTCAATTCCTGAACGGTAACCAGGATGCCATCGGTACGGCTTGCTCCCGACGAGGGATTGAATGGGTTTTCAGTCCGCCGGGATGTCCTCATTGGGGAGGAATTTTTGAGGCTGCGGTTAAATCGGCTAAGTCGCACCTGACGAGGATCATCGGTGAGACCTCTCTACGCTTTGAAGAGCTTGCGACGCTGTTCTGTAAAATTGAAATGACACTGAACTCGCGTCCGTTGTGCCCGCTCAGTTCGGATCCAAATGATTTGGAAGCGTTGACGCCGGGTCACTTCCTGATAGGTCAGCCCCTTAACGCCCTGCCAGAATACCCATTCGGTGATGTTAAGTTAAGTCGGTTAACTAGGTGGCAGATGTTGCAGCAGATGGCTCAAGATTTTTGGAAACGGTGGTCCCTTGAGTACTTGCACATCTTGCAGCAGCGCCTTAAGTGGACTGACCGGACGAGCCCCCCTCAAGTCGGTGATTTGGTGCTGATTAAGGATGCGAACCTGCCATCATTGAGATGGAGACGAGGACGGATCGTCAATTTGTACACGGGTCGGGATGGCACGCCTCGATCAGCAGAAGTCAAGGTGGGGGACTCGGTCCTCAAGAGAGCGGTCGCAAAACTTTCTCGCCTTCCTATTGATTAGGGACAGGTTCGGGCCTGTCCGGGCGGGTGACTGTTTAATATTTATGCTTCGGAACGCACCGGTTTTTTGTTGCGCGGATCGACCGCGAGTGATCGGGACATCACTAAGCGGAAACGGACCGCAGCTGTCACTCGTACCAACGAGATGAAAAATTGGAGGTTATTTTTTTCTCGTCGGGAGAACAAACATGTCTGCTCAGGCATCGGGCCATTGATTTGTAATTCGGTGTAACAATTTTCTCACACAGGCGTCGGGCCTGGTCGGAGTGTTAATCATCTACATCGTCGGGAAATAAGTAGATTCACGTCAGCGGTTGAGTGATCCGTGTTGATTGGACATCGTCGTATTGGACGGCGACTCCACGTGACGGCAGGCAGCACGCCGGCGACAGCGTCGGGCAGCGACGGCAAGGTTCGGTTCCTCTCCTATCCTAAACTGTCTCCTTTCCCGCATTCCTGTCTCGAATCGAGCTTTCGATCTCCGGTCTGCGACGACAAGGTCAGTAACAATCATTCAACTTCTTTTCTCCCGTGCTGGCAAAAACCCAGCCCCCTCAAGATTCCACGCCGTTCGGTTTAGGCGTGGAATAAAACATGCTTTATTGCACAAAAATTATAAAAGTACTAGTTACAGTTACATGAAATGTTATAAGCAAAGGCGAGCTTATCCCTAAAGAGAGATTTCTTTCAGCAAACCATCTCACCCTCACCCACACTTTATCTCCGATTTTACTGATCCTAAATTTTTTAAAAAGAAATTTAATATAGATCTTTACTTAAATTACAGGAAAAATATACAGAAATGTATAGTTGATATAGGGAGGCACAATTTATTTCAATACCACATAAAACTTAAAAATGCACCTGGTCACATACATGTAGTATGAAAGTAGCCGCACCAATAACTTTGTTAACAACATTTTGCTATCTCAACATACAGAAAAATTAAAGATACCTTATTTCACATAGAAGCAACCTGAATACCGTTGTGCGTTGGTACGGAACCCATCGTGCGCGAGTCCGTCTTGAAATGCACCATTTTTTTTTTCGCATTAGTAGCAGTCGTCTGTCTGTGTTTGTTTATTTACTAAATGCTTGCATCGTGATTTTCAACGACTCTGACCAGAATGCACATCATCCAACTCAGTTTGACGGACGCTCAAAAACATGCTGTCGCCGTCTCTCGCTCAGGAAATTACATTAGTATGCCATTTTAGCGGCACTTTAACTGATCAGTAGTCTAAGGATTTCCCCATCAAAATCCGTTGTTGTAGATACTAGGGTTTTTTGTAGGGGCTGTTGTTTGGGCTGGGTTATCGTGGTGTTGGTGCACGTGTTTTTTCAGAAAAAGCTTTATCGAATAAAGCACAAAGGGGCTAAGAAGACGACAGTAAGTTGAGACGCAAAGCAACTGTATCGCCAAGAAAAACTGGTATCTGCATAAACCCTCGCATGCATCATTTATCATCTTGACCAGTCCAGTTCCTGCAACCAACAATATGCTAAAACTTCGACTCGAAACTAACCCTAACTAAGTTAATCAAACTTAACCCCAGGGGTTTCCGACCCACGACAACTTTACACGCCGGAAATAAAAAGTATACGAAACCCTTATTATGCATGTAACGTACCGAGAATGCTTTAAAATGTTTCTGAGAATGATTACGGAGGTGTTTAAGAGATACAAGGACTTATTGCCAAGTCACTTTGTAAGTTAGAATGTTAAAAATTGTGATACTTGAAATACACAGGAAGAATGCGATTGGCTTCAATTTGAACTTAAATTACTTAGAACAGTACATTTAAAAGAAAACCCAGGAATACCATCAACTTAATTTATTTCCGAGTGAACATTATCAACTACTGTCGGCCAAATCAATATTACCAACACAAGGAAAATATATATAATATATTGTCCAGCCGTCTCCTTACCATTAGCCCTCACATGGCTTATACAATCGTGAAATTCTGTCTTTTCGTCCCAAAATTTACGTACGTCCTGCGGTGTACCACGATGTGGAAAAGGCCAGACCTTCTTAATTGTTTAGATCAAATGATTCCATCGACTCTGACGGAAATTTTAAATTGCAACATGAGTGATAGAAGCTGGACACAGACCACCCTACCTATCAGGTATGGAGGCCTGGGTATCCGCAGGACATTCCCTCCACCACCCAATGGTCTTTCCTGCCTTCACGGCTTACAGACCGAATCTTGGACACTGTCATGCGCTACTTGCCTTTGGCTCTTTCGCGCATACAGTTTCTTGATGCCCTACAAGTTTTTGAATGCGTCCCGGCCTTTCTCCCTTTCTGGGCAGGCCATACAGTACTATTTTTTTCGTCCTCCCCATATGGGGCTTGACAACACAACACGTTACTCAGCGTCGAACTGTACCACGTAGTACACTGCTGTCCACAATCTTCAAATATTCTTCTCTTGGTGTGCCATGAGTGCGCAAACTTGCCCAACGCCTTGAAGTTCTGCTCGCAAGAAACTAGCTCCTCGTGGAATATTGGGCCAACCGTTGTCCTCTTCAGTGCATCCAGCATCTCCGATCTCTCGTCCGCGTATAGCCTACATTCCCAGAGGGCGTGATCCCGGCTCTCGTTGTCCTCGCCGCATGGGCACTCTGCAGACTCGCACAGCCCTAGCCTGTGAAGGCGCTGACTGAAGCATCCGTGCCCGGTTAGTACTTGGGAGACCATGAAGTCCGATTCTATCCATTCTGAAATGAGCCTCACGCCCACGTCTGGGAAGAATCCATACAGCTCGCGGCCGTCCTTACTGCCCTGCCATCGTTCCTGCCACTGAGCTACGATGTCTACCCTAACCGTCGTCTTGAGTTTCCGGTACTCCCTGGGGGCCAGTGGGTGTCGCTCCTGAGCAATCCATCCTGCACGACAGACCTCCAAATCGGCTGGTAAAACTCCCGCAAGCACAGGTAACGCTGCGGAGCTTCACGATCGGTAAGCCTTCGTTAGTAAAACTAGCGCCGGTCTCTGCGTTCGTATCAACGCCCTTCTGACAACAAAGTTGGACGAGCATAGGTACCATACTGCGGCAGCGTACGTAAGCGTAGCTATGTACACAGTCAGGTCATAAGTTCTGTCACACAATAAAAACTTTTGAATTTAGAACGCTGGCTACAAAAAAGTTTATTGAATTCGAATTTCGAATTTTTCATGAAAATAAAAATGTGTACTTTTTAGAATTTTCCTCATTTTTAAATATGGAATGGACACTTAAAGAAGACCGTGTCGCAGTTATTGCGTTGCATCGTTGCGGTTACGCGCCAATTCAGATTTTCGACTTACTGAAAAATTTGAATATAAACAAAAGATTCGTTTATCGTTCCATAAAACGATACAATGAAGACTCTAGTGTAGATGACAGGTCAAGAAGTGGTCGCCCTCGCTCTGTTAGGACTCCAGCAGTAATAAAAGCTGTGAAGGCGCGAATTCAAAGAAATCCCATACGTAAGCAGAAACTGTTGGCCCTTCAGATGGGGTTAAGCAGGACCACGGTGAAATGGGTGTTAAATGAAGACTTAGGGCTTAGGGCATATCGAATAAAAACAGGACATCGTTTGGACGCTCGTTTAATGGACCTGAGACTGAAGAGATGCCGCACTTTGTTAAAGTGGTACGCGGGAAAAAAGCATCGGGAAATTCTTTTTTCGGATGAAAAAATTTTCACCGTGGAAGAGAGCTACAACAAACAAAATGATAAGGTGTACGCACACAGCAGTGAAGAAGCGAGCAACCGTATTCCGGGTGTCCAACGAGGTCATTTTCCATCCTCGCTCATGGTTTGGTTGGGAGTCTCTTATTGGGGCTTAACTGAGGTACATTTTTGTGAGAAAGGCGTAAAAACGAATGCAGTTGTGTATCAAAATACAGTCCTCAAGAACCTTGTGAAACCTGTTTCTCATACCATGTTTAATAACAGGCACTGGGTATTCCAACAAGATTCTGCGCCAGCTCATAGAGCGAAAAGCACACAAGACTGGCTGGCGGCGCGTGAAATCGACTTCATCCGGCACGAAGACTGGCCCAGTTTGAGTCCGTTAGATTACAAGATATGGCAACACGTGGAGGAAAAGGCCTGCTCAAAGCCTCATCCTGATTTGGAGTCACTCAAGGCATCCTTGATTAAGGCAGCCGCCGATATTGACATGGACCTCGTTCGTGCTGCGATAGACGACTGGCCGCGCAGAATAAAGGCCTGTATTCAAAATCGCGGGGGTCATTTTGAATAAACTTTATTACCATAAGAATCTATGTTTTATTAAGTTCATTTTGCTATATAAATGTTTACATAAATAATAAACATGTCTAAATTATTTCATATTGCACATGTGACAGAACTTATGACCTGACTATGTATGTCCCCGAGCACAAAACTCGGAGGGCCCGGTAATTCACACCCCATCTGGTTGCGGAAACCCGCGACATCTTGCCGAAACAAGCGGAGGCCTTTTTCCCTATAGTATTCGCATGCGGCAAGTAGGACCTAGCCTCATCCAGAGTGACACCGAGTAACGTAGCTTGCGACACACTCCTGATCGACGCGCCTTCGAATCTGATCGTTGGCGCTCGCTTGAACCCCCCTTTGTACGTCATGGTCAAGGACTTCGCTGAAGAGAATCCCAAACGGTTGCGGTATCCCCAACCCGATATTTCCCCGAGCACGACGCTGGCTTTCCGTTCGATGTCCACGCGCGAAGACGCCTCGATCACCACCGTCACGTCGTCGGCATACGCAATCAAATGCACTCCTTCGGGTCGCGGCAGCAGCAGGAGATCGTTCAGGAGGATGTTCCATAACGTTGGGCCCAACACTGACCCTTGTGGACATCCCATGGTGCTTGTCTTGGAGCAGGTCTGACTTCCCACATAGAAAATGACTCTACGGTTGCTAAAGTAGCTGACCAAGATACGGTAAAGGTTCGGCGGGGCTCCACCTTGCTTCACCTTGAGGAGGATCATTGGCCACCACGCGTTGTCGAATGCACCAGAGATGTCCAGAAAGATAAGCTGTACGTACGGAGCTGGACTGGTATCTGTAATTTCGTTAATTCGGCACAGCGCCGTCACTGTCGAACGACCCCGAGTGAACCCATATTGAGCTTCCCATATATTACGATACAAGCAGGGAGCACAGGAAACTATTACGCGTTCCAATAGTTTACCCAAGATGGGAAGAGTGTGATTTGTCGGTACGCCTTCGGGTCGCTAAGGGGCTTACCGTTGCTCTTTGGCAGGACGACGAGTCGGCCTAATTTCCAGAGATCGGGAAACACTCCCTCGGCGATGCACTTCCTCAGCATGAGCCACATCTCGTCTGACGTGGCCCTCCACGCCCACTTAACTATCGCTGCTGTGATACCATCAATACCTGGAGCCGTGTTATGCAGGGAGCGCACGATGCGCTCGACCGTCACCTTTTCGGGAGCTGTCATGTCACGGCCGGATGGCGCGAAGGCAGCTGCTACACGGACAGACTGGTGGTAGATGGTATCCCTCTGCGGCTCGTCGTCAGGATACAGCGTCTGAAGGAGGTCTGACATGGTGGCCCCGGTAGATTCCATGTAGCCGTCGATAAGCTTGGTGCCGTTGATGATGTTCGGCGGGGGGCGTAAACGCCCGCAAGCCTTTCTGTAGGCTAAACCCCAAGGATCGTCGTTACCTGACTCGGCAATCTTGGGAAAGAATTCCAACTCTGCTTGCTTCATGGCTTTCTTGTATCTACCCCGAAGGGCACGGTGATCTCAGTCATCCCTCCTGCGCGTCGTGACTGTTGCCATTCGCGCCGAGCTCGGTTGACCATAGTTCGAAGAGTGTCCAACTCCGGGGTCCACCATTCATACCTGCCATCGTTACCTTTGCCGCAATGCCCCAAAGTTTTCCGGGCAGTGCGCAGCAAGATCTCCGAATATCGTTGGGTAGGCCTGGGTGAATCCTGTCCATTCGAGAATGAAGTGTCGAACAAAAGTTGGCCCAATTGACTCCACGCGTCCGGAACGGAGGTAGCAGAGGTTCTGAAGACTCACTGGCTCTCGAGTCTAACCTCCCGAAGACTGTTTTGAAGGTGATTAGCTGGTGATCGCTGAGGCTGGCGCCTTCATTTACTGTCCAGTCGCACACGTTTATTCCTCTGGTAGTAATGGTCAAATCAACGTTTGACTTACCGTTGGGACCGCTGAAGGTCGGCGGCTGTCCCGAGACATTGTGCAGAAGAAGATCTTTGCCGAGGATGAGGCCCTCCATCTGGTTTCTTCTATACTCCGTATCCCGCCCACGTTCAGTATACTGTCTCCTATCGCAGTGCCACATAGGCGAGTGAGCGTTGCTGTCAACTCCTACGAGAGTAGGTTTGCCTGAAAGCCGTTGAAGAACCGATTCTAGGTGTGCTATGTGGCGACCGATATCGTGACTATACTGGAAGTATGCTGATACTACGTGCAGGCTGTTATCTCCGTTTGCGACGTGAACTACCGTGCAGTGTTCGTTGATCATGTGATGTAGGAGCGTGGCTGCTATCGCGCGATTCAGTACTAAGACGCCAGCTCTGAGGTTGGTGCCACACTGCAGAATTCCGGGCCGACCATTGTACTGTTCCTGGACCAGTACCAAGTCGAGTCGGTGCGAACTCGCTACCACTGGAAGTTCTGCGGTGGCTGCTTCCGAATTTTATACGTTGAGCTGCCCGAACAAAATAGTATTGACGCCCTCAACTGCTATCGGTACATCGTCTTGGCCGCTTCCTGCTCCTCGGCATGAAGCCGGGCGGGGCAGTTAGTGGCTGCGGTGGTGTGGGTCGCCGCCTCCGATCGCTTGAATCGTTTGCAGGTCGCGCAACATGTGGTCACCGACTTGCAGTCCGTGTGCCGGTGCCCTACCTCACCGCACTTCCCGCAGGTAACCTCTTTGGAACGGCAGTACTTCTCCGGGTGCCCGTACTGCTGGTACTTAGAGCAGCAAGTCAACCGAATGTGGTCGCACACTTCCGCTTCATCCCAGCCGATATAGACGTGACCTAGTCCTACCAGCTTATCCCTACGGGCCGGAGAGCACTCCAAGATGTTCAGATACCTCGGACCCAGTTGCTTGGAGACCGCAAATTTGCACTCCTCTCGGAACCGGGACGAGGGCCAATCCGGGTCGTCAGCCATATTTATTCGATAGAGCTCCTCAAGGATTTGCTCCCCGGTCAGCTGCGCTCGGATATACATTAAGGCCACCCTTGGCAACCGTGTCTTGGGCTCCGCCACACGGAACTGCTTCACGCAATTTCTTCGCGGACTCCTCGGAGGCTGTCCTGACAACAACCCCTGAGTTGCCCACTCTGCGTACCTGCGTGACTTTGATCCCCGACTCTGATGGATTCACCGCCGACTGCAGAGCCTTCTTCATGTCGTCGGACGTCTTTATGGTGTCAGAACCTGCCAGGGGGTAGAAAATTACGGTGGGACCCTTGTGCGGCACTTGCATGGGAGGCTTCCCGTTTGGCATCTTCAGCGCATTTGCGTAGCAGGGGACCATGTTCTGTGGCTGAGCGGTGGGTGCCGAGGGTGACCCAGACTGCTGTCCTGAAGCTTGCACTAACCGGAGTTTGAGTGCGGTCACCTCATGTTCAGTGTCGCTCAGCCTGAGCGCGAGGTGTGCAACCATTGCCAGGATGTCCTGGCCGTGGGCGGCAATGGACGTCTTGTCCGAGATGTTCAGCTTGTTCGAGCTGTTGGTGACCACGCCTATGCCTTTGACTGCCTTGTGGACGGCTTCTATGATGTCAGCTGAAGCTGGGTGGGACCTAGCTACTATGGGGGCGGCGACCTGTGCGACATGAGTGGTTACCTCCAGGTCCTGCGACATGGGTGCTGGTGCGGGCGCGGGAGCAGCAGCATCGGCGGGAGCATCAGTGGCAGCGGTGCTAGGGGCCAATCGTGTAGGGTCCTGCGTAGGGCGGGTGACCGACGACAGTATGCCGCCCACTGGCGGAACCGTGGACGGCCTACCGCTGCGAAGCCTCCTGCGGACCACCTCCTGCACCTCCTCGGGTTATGACAAGAGCCGCTTCTGAGTACTTGCCTGAATTGCATGTGGTGGGATCGAAACTGGGGAGCCCAGGAGGGGGGGAGCGGGCCAGTGAAAAGCGGGGCTTCATGGGGTTCGTTGCTGCCCCTTCTTCCAGCATAACTGCAACTCCTCCTCTTTACGGGCCATTTCTTCTGCTATGAGCAGCCGCTGCCACCTCTCCGCTTCGTCGTCTTCATTCATCATGCCAATTAAAACTTAAACTTTGACAAAAGTCAATCGACCGTTCTAGCCGCACGTGAAACGGAACGCCGTTAACCTGATAGACGTCAACGTCAACTTAACAGCTGACAGACGTCAACATCAACCGGACAGCCGACAGACGTCAAACCTCAACTTGACAGCTGACAGAAGCCAAGCGTCAACCAAACAGCCGACAGTTGACAGCTGACTTAACGTCACACCACCGTGTGCCGCGCGTGAAACGGAACGCCGTAAACCCGATAGGTGTCAAATGTCAACCTGACAGCTGACAGACGTCAAACGTCAACCCGACGGATGACAGACGTCAAAGTCAACTTGACAGCTGACAGACGTCAAACGTCAATCTGACAGGTGACAGACGTCAAACGTCAACTTGACAGCTGATAGTCCAACCTCTAAGCGCACGCGGTCCTAACCTCAAAACACGTGTTATTAATAACCTAGAATCCGGATTAAAATCACGTAGGGAGGCTGCCGTCCGAGACTTGACTGTGAGCAGACGTGCTATCGGCTGCCTCATTTATTTTTGCTAATTTTAATAGTCAACTTTTCACTAATCTAATCACAGTTTGCTTGCATTATCAGTTAGTTAAAGCTTAAATTGGTGTGCTTGTGCCCGTGCGTCAGTGATCGCGAGTGCGACTTGAGGGGCCCCCCGCTACCCTCGGGGAAACGAGAGGTTTGAAATAATTCATCTCGCTCTTGCCCCGTTGCTTAGCGCTGCGCTTGCCGGTAAAGAGAGGTACTGACTCACTTATATCATTCATCTCGCTCCTACTACCCTGCTGTCGATCGTGCCTGCCTTCTGCCGTCGTCGGTCGTGTGAGTCATCCGTATTCATCGCAAATAAAACGCAGCTATGGACTAAATTTGCCGATCAAATAGACCTAGATTGACCGTAATATATTGTGCCGATCAAGCTATCATAACGTCGCAACATGCTCCGTTCACCTACATCTGGACAAAAAACCACCTCTTCTCGATCAGAAAACGACCTTATGAACCTGGATAAAGAACCAAGCCATCAAATGAGTTCCCCTGAAGGATTTATTACCCAGAGATCCAAACGCCCCGTCAGAGGTTCTGAGGAATCCGAACCTTCCGACTTCAGTGAACTAAAAACAATGATACAAACAATGATGTCTTGTCAATCTGATCGTCTCGATAAATTGGAATCCCTAATGCTCAATATAAAAGTCCAAACCTCTAACATTGAGACGACTAACACAGAAATCCAAAAAACTATGTCTTTCTTATCTGACCAAATTTCTACAATCGATGCCCAAATATCTAACCTGGAAGCTGACCGCAAATTTATGGCCGCTGAACTGACCACAATCCAAGAGAAAATAACTTCTTTTGAACGACACAACACAAAAACCTCCATCGAAATTCGAGCCGTACCAAAAAGAAGTAAGGAAACCAAGGCAATGCTGTACGAAACAATTTCCCAACTATCGAAAACCTTGAATCTGCACTACTCCTCTAGCGATATTCGAGACGTGACGAGAGGACCCTCCAAAAAGGAACAGAAAACCTCAACCCTCACAGTAGAATTTTCAAACACACTGGTTAAGTCACAGTACCTTGCCATGGCCAAAAAATTTAACAAAAATAAAGAAAAAGAATTTAAACTGAACAGCACTCATCTTGGCTTCACCGAAACAGCTTCACCGATCTTCGTTGATGAACTTCTGACCACAGCATCAAAACGGCTGTTTTACCTAACCCGCAACTTCATCAAACAAAGCCACTACAACTTCTGCTGGACCACAAATGACAGAATATTTGTTAAAGAAAACATAGACACCCCGTATTTTCAGATCAAAAGTGAAACACACCTAAACTCGCTAACTAACCTAAATACGGAATGACTATTTAAGTTACATCGTAATTTAAATATCTCCATTATTGGATTTTTTCTCATTGCTGATTGTATAAATTCACACTTCATCCCTAATTTTAAGTTCACCACACCATTATACAAACTCCTCATACAAACACACACCTACCAAAACAAATACAACACACAAACACTAATGTATACGCATTTAAATCCAGCCGGTACAATAGGCAACCCCTATTTATTTGTTATTTTTTCACTCCCCCGCAATACTTACCTTTTCTTAACCCAATTACTTGTTATTTTTCTAGAAACTTTCATTCCCCAAAATCCCCAACAGCACCGCACTAAATACAACCTTTCCAAACAATACCATGTCTTAGATGCTTACCTTTCAAATGGCTAATAAACAAACAGATTTCTTTCACAACCTGGACCAATTCAATTTATCAACCGTGCACCAATGTACACCAGAATTAGCGCACTCCGTTATACCTAATAATAACAATAACCTAAAGCTATTGTCTCTTAATATACGATCTATAAACTGTAACTTTTCCAACTTTTTAACACTCCAATCTAGGTTAAACATCAGCTGTGACATTCTGGTTTTTACTGAATGTTGGCTATCCTGCTTATCAAACAGTATAATTCCCACGCTCGATAACTATACTACTGTTCAAACAAATACACACCTTAATCAAAACGACGGTGTAGTTGTGTACTTAAAATCCAACCTTCCCCATACGTCCGAAGAACTAAATCTGTGTGGAACGGCTTCTGGACTATTAATAAAAGTAGGAACCGACTCAGCGATTATTTGTATTTATCGTTCACCCTCTACTATTAACATAGACAATTTTCTTAATGCTCTCGACAAAATAATCTCATCTCTGTCCAACTTTAGATCTGTTATCCTTGCCGGCGATATAAATGTAGACATAACACCCGCGGCGCTCGATGCCAGCTCGCATAATTATTTAAACCGACTAGCCTACCACGGTCTTCTCCCAGCACACGACCTACCCACCCGAGAAAATAGCTGTCTTGATCACATTATACTGAGATCACGTCTACCTACACAAACCATAATCCTTGATACCAATCCAACCGATCACTGCCCAATTTTATTTACCTTGGACCTAAAACCCACCAGAAACTTATCACCCACTTTATCTTCAACAATAAATTACAATAACTTAGACAAAGATTTTGAAAAGTCGGATCTTACCCCTATATTTTCCATGTTAGATCCCGAAACCGCAACAAACGTTCTAATATCCACCCTATCTAATATCATAACTACAAATACCACCACCAAAAACATTCCCAGAAAGCACACAATTAAAAAACCCTGGATTACCCCCGGTTTACTACGTTGTATCCGTAATCGTGATAGATTACACAGACAATCAAAAACAAACCCGAATAATGAAGTCTTCAAAACAACGTATATAAGATACCGAAACTTTTGTACAAAATTACTAAAGAAACTTAAGAGACAATTCGAATCCTCAGAACTCCAAAAAGCTGGAAAAAACTCAAAACTTATTTGGAATACTGTTAAAAAAATATCAAATACTAATACTAAACCCAAATCCATACCCTCTCAGTTAATTTTATCATCCTTACCGCCGAAAGTCTCCTGTAACAATGTTAATAGTTTTTTTGTAAATATAGGAAAGAACCTAGCGGACGATTTAATTAAAAATTCCCAATCTGCGCGAATATCTCAAACACAATCTCATCCATCAACAACCTCCTCTTTTGCTCTCATCCACACCGACCCAGATGAAATAATAACCTCAATCCGGACTTTAAAACCACACGCTGCCACCGGCTGGGACGGTATCTCGTCTATAATCCTCAAACGGTACTCAAACCAACTGGCTCCTATTCTCAGCCATATTTTCAATCTCTGCTTTGAACATGGCGTTTTTCCCAGTGCTCTTAAAAAGGCTATCATCCATCCAATCTTCAAGAGCGGAGATAGGTCCCTCCCTAACAACTATCGTCCAATAGCAGTTCTTCCGTCTCTTTCCAAAATTCTGGAACGCCTGATAAATTGGAGATTTCTGTCCTATCTTGAAAATAAAAACTTAATTTCCCCACATCAATTTGGCTTTCGTCGCCACATCTCCACTACAGATGCTGTTCTCCGATTAACAAATACAATAGTCAATCATTTAAATAATAATAAAAAACACTAGCTATATTTCTAGATTTGGCAAAGGCCTTTGATACTGTTCCTATCCCCGCTCTTCTCAACAAGCTCTCCTCAATAGGAGTCAGAGACACCCAACTTGATCTTTTCCGTTCCTACCTTACAGAGAGATTACAGACTGTAAAAATAGGCGAATGTCTTAGTGATGAGCTAGAGATATCCTATGGTGTTCCTCAAGGTAGTATCCTAGGACCGATCCTTTTCCTTGTCTTTATCAACGACCTATGTAACATATCCCTCACAAACGGTTCCATTATTACTTATGCCGATGACGCTGTACTCCTATTTGATGCCAATACCTGGACTGATCTACAAATCATAGCCCAGACGGGCTTTAACAGCATACATAACTGGCTTTTAGTTAACTCCTTAACTCTCAATACCTCCAAAACTAAATTCATACCCTTTTCTGTTACCTCAGTAAACCAACCAAGAACAAATTTAATCATTAAAGCACATCTCTGTCATCTTCCTTCCAACCGTCCAAATTGTGTATGCCCCTATATTGCTCAAACCGACACCATAAAATATCTAGGCATTGTCCTGGATAAACATTTAACCTTCAAAACTCACATTGAAACTCTCACTTCTAGGCTACGTAAACTTATGTATGTTTTCAAATCAATCAGAAATGTTGCTTCTTCCCACATTATTAAAATGACATATCACGCCCTAGTTCAGTCCATTCTCACATATTGTATCCCCTGCTGGGGTGGAGCAGCTAAAACCTTTCTACAATCCCTTGAAATTGCACAACGAGGTGTACTTAAAGTAGCAACAAAACGTCCAATTCACTTCCCCACAACCGAGCTCTATAAACTATGTGACGTTCTCACGGTCCGTCAACTTTTTATATTAAAGACTAACCTTCTTCAACACCACATTACACCTTACGACCCGATCTCGAAACGTCGTAAGGATAGAATCTGTCATATCCCCTTCCCAAAGCTTACCTTCACTAAACGTCATAATGCCTACCTGGGTCCCTATCTTTACAACAAAATTAACAAAATCTTACCCATTCATCACATATCATACCATGAATGCAATCTAAAATTGACTGATTACCTAAAATCGCTTTCCTATGATGAAACCGAGAATCTTCTCTCACCCTTTTTGGTTATTCAAGGGTATAGAAATTCCCATTTACCTGCGTAATACACCTTCAGAAGACACACACTGTAAACACACACACACACACACACACACACCACACACACACACACACACACACACCACACACACACACACACACACACCACACACACCCACACACACACCACACACACACACACACACACACACACACACACACATACACACACACACACACACACACACACACACACACACACACACACACACCCTCACAAACACACCCACATCACACACACACACACACACACACACACACACACACACACACACACACACACACACACGTTATCCATATTTGCATGTTAGTTTTAAGCTTTATTTTACCCTATTTAAAATTTCAAATTGTTTTGTAACCATTTCCGTTCCTTATTAACCTCGGAAGAGGAACGGGCCTGCGTGCCATAAACACAGGTTAATTTTTAGCCTAGCTATGGAAGCAGACACCTGCCATATGCCTATAATTTGTTATAAATTATTGTACACCCACTGTCTTGAATAAAAGTTTATTATTCTTTATATCAACACCGCACCCGCAATGGGATTAGGCAATAAAATAACTAATTACAGTACCTTTAAATACCCGAGGTATGACGATTTAACGTCCCCCGCGCTTACTCTCTGGCCGTATCCAAACCACTATGAAATCCTTATCTGTATGGCACAAAACACTGAACACAACGTAAACAATATAAATAAACCACTAAGGAACAAATATAAACAACGATAAATCACGAAACACCACGTATTTAAATATTCTCAATTTTCAAATTCAAAATCGAGGTCGCGTGCTTGACTGAGGGCAGAAGCGTTTGGTGCGACAAAGCTGGCCCGAGTACAGTCCCGCCCTCAGACCCGTCTTCGCTGAGGCTTTGGGATGGCCCCTCTAAATTGAGGTTCAGAAGATCCTCGTGGAATCGAGCACAAACCATGCAGAGCGAGCTCGTCTCTTGGCCTCCAGTGAGCCGGAGTCGGGGTACTGGCTGAATGCGCTCCCCTCGACGAGCTTAGGGAAATTGCTGGAGAGGACCTCATTCAGCTTAGATGTTAGTCTTAGGCTATGGGCCAAGACAAACGAGCCACATCGCTGCCGCTGTGGGGGAGGTGTGTACCAACTGGACCACCATGGAATGGCATGCCGCCGCAGTGCGGGCCGCCTGTCGCGCCACGCCGCACTAAACGATGTCATCCACCGAGCTTTTGCTAGTGCAAGCGTTCCCACGATATTAGAGCCAGCAAGCATTTTACGGGACGATGGCAAAAGGTCGGACGGGATGACATTCAATCCTTGGAAAAACGGGCGGTCGCTTGTGTGGGACGCGACTTGTGTTGATACGCTGGCACAGTCTCACTTAGAAGCAACCGCCCGCAAGGCTTGCTCGGCAGCGTCGACGGCAGAGGGCAAAAAGAGGCGCAAAGTCAAAGTCAAAGTCAAAGTACTTTATTACTGTACATATTTACATATACTTAGCAAACGTCATTTTTTGCCTCTTCTCTACATTGGACCACTGTGGGAGAAGAAGGGCGTAGAAACTCCCACAGATTGATTTTTAGATCTCTTTTAAAAATAGGTTGTGCTTAACTAATACAATTATGATTTTTTTTATTTAATAAGCAGGCAATAATAAATAATTACAAAATTATTAACAGTGAGGTCTGTGTTGAACTAGATCAACCCCATACAGTCCTGTCATTTAAGTAATCTCGAACATTGTAATATCCTTTTTTCGACAAAGTCGCTTTAACATGCTTTTTAAATTGCTCCAATGGCAATTTCAAAATCTCCAGAGGTATCTTATTATAGTAGAGAATGCACTGACCCTTGAAAGAATTGCTAACCTTCGCGAGTCTAAATCGGGGCGCACACAGTCTGTGATTATTTCTTAGGTTAACATTGCAGCTATCGCTAAGTTTGGTAAATGTTGTAAGGTTCTTGCGTACATACATTATAAAATAAATTGACTATCTACAGTTAGTATGTCAATTTCTTTAAAAATCTCTCTTAAGGAGTCTGTTCGTTTAAAATTATAAATTGCTCGAATAGCTCTTTTCTGTAAAATAAAAATAGTTTGAAAATCCGCTGCTTTACCCCACAACAAGATACCATAGGACATGACACTATGAAAGTAACTAAAATATACTAGCCTAGATGTAGCCACATCCGTGCTTTGTCTGATGTTCCTAACAGCGTAAGCCGCAGAACTTAATTTAGCTGCTAATTTATCTATGTGGGGTCCCCACTGCAATTTGCTATCAATGGTTATTCCAAGAAACTTCGCATCATTTACTAATTCTAACGTGCTGTTGTCTAACACTAAACTTGTCTCGACTTGCCTGACATTTGGAAGTGAGTATTTGATACACTTGGTTTTACCAGCGTTTAACAATAAATTATTAACTGTGAACCAATTCAAGGTTAAAGACAATACACCATTAACATCATCAAAATCTCCTTTTTGTCTTTCAATTTTGAAGACCATCGAAGTATCACCAGCAAACAACACTATGTCAGTAAATTTCTCCACCATGAAAGGCAGATCGTTAATATATACCAGGAATAAGAAAGGGCCTAATATGGAACCTTGTGAAACGCCAATTTTTACACCCGATCCATCAGATTTAACGCCGTTTACTTCTGCCTTTTGAATTCTATTGCTTAGGTATGATCTTAGTAGATCCAACGCTTTATTTCTAACTCCGTAGTGATTTAATTTAATTATAAGCGTATCATGATCAACACAATCAAACGCCTTCGACAGGTCGCAAAAAACTCCGATAGCATCCTGTGCGGCCTCCCATGCAGAATAAATATGAGATATAAGGGTTATATCTGCATCTGTAGTCGATTTACCCCTAGTGAAATCGTATTGCTTGGCGTGGAGTTGTTTTGTACGGTTGAAGTGTATGAGCATTTGATTGAGTATAATCTTTTTAAATATTTTATTTAGTGTTGGAAGAACAGATATTGGTCTGAAATTTGAAGGATCACCCTTATCTCCCGACTTGAACAGAGGTATCAGTTTACTGTGTTTCATGAGGTCTGGGAAAGCCCCATCGTCAACACATTTATTGAATATATAAGCTAAGTGTGGGGCTATAACTAGAATTACTGAACCAATGACTTTGACTGATATACCCCACAGGTCTACCGTATTTTTTAAGTTAAGTAATTTAAACATTTTGACAATGTCCTGGGGATATACATGATGAAATTTTAAATATACATTACTGACGCTAGTGTTATTTTTAAATAAAGTCTCTGCTTCATATGGAGATGAATTTAGACGGTCTGTTGTGAGTAAGGGTACATTGGTGAAGAATGTTTCAAAAGCTCGAGCAACATCAGCGCTGGATTTAACAACATCATCACCTATCTTTAGGCAGAAATAATTGTCCCTTGGTATAACTTTGCCAGTTTCGCGGTTTATTATTTGCCAAACTGTTTTCATTATATTATTTGAATTTTGAATTTGTCTATTAATGTGTAAAGTTTTTGCAGTTCTACAAACCAACTTGAAAGTTTTGGAATATTTTTTAACATAGTCATGAAATTTTCGATCAAAGTTATAGGTTTTTTATTCATAAAGGTCATATAAGATAACTCTACTTTTACGTATTCCAAAGGTTGCCCAGTCATTAAATTTAGATTTACCGTTGTAGTCACTGACTTTCTTTAATTTAAAAACTTTATTGAATTCTGTCTGAATAATGTTGAAGAAGTCTGAGTAGATTTTGTTTGGGTTCTGTTTCTTCAAAATCCGGTACTGGCAAAATTATATCTCACTTTTTCATATACGTCTCTAGTCTATGGGATGTAATAGGCCTATAAAATGATGGATCAGTCCTATTTTTACTGGCAATTGGGAATGAAACTGTTTGACCACTGTGATCGGAGGGTAAGCAGTTAATTACATTTTTACTTGTGAATGCACAGTCACAAAAAACGTTATCTAAGCAAGTTTGGCTGGTTAATGTAATTCTAGTCGGCTCTAGAAATATATGACATAAATTAAATTATTTGAACAGAGTTATTAATCGTTGTTTCAATGTTGTATCTACAAGCAAATCTACATTATAATCGCCACAAATAATTAACTTTTTTCTGCTATTACAAAGTTTAATGAGGGCTTCCTCCATAATTTTCTTGAAAATTTCAAAATTTCCATGGCCGTTTTCATCTCTCGGTGGTCTGTAGACACAAACAATAATATGGCTATCCAACTCAACACAGGATACCTCTATTTGTCTTTCTACAGTAAGTGCAAGAATATCTTTCCGTTTTTTCAACTTAATATTATTTTTTACTAAGATTAAAGAACCACCTCTATCAGCCGTCTTTCTATTGTAACAACTGACAATTTTGTAATCATTTATGTTAAAAGACATCATATTTTCCTTTAACCAGTGTTCTGTAATACAAATAACATCGGTGTCTGAATGATTAAGAAATAATTCTAATACAAGTTCTTTGCCAGGTAGCCCCTGCATGTTTTGATGGGAAATATTTAAGTGGGGCTTACCCTTTGTCCTAGTATTTTTCATTTGATTGCCAGAAAACCCCTGCTTATTTTGTAAAATTTTCTTATGTTTTGAGGGGTCCTCTTTTGTCGAAATATTTCGCAAATATGCAGCCCTCGGACATGGCTACATATTTGTGCCCTTTGGGGTAGTAACCCTCGGTCTATGGGGTCCAGAGGCTCGAGCACTGTTCAAAGAACTTTCCTCGCGCCTGGTCGATGCCTCTAACGACCGGAGGGCTGGAGCCTACCTTGGGCAAAGGCTGAGCCTCGCAATACAGCGGGGCAATGCTGCCAGCCTTCTCGGCACCTTGCCTAGCGACGGCGGCAGCGATCTGGATCAAATTTTCGAACTTTATTGATATTTTATAAAAAATAATGTAAATATTCATACACTTATCTAATCGTAAAATAACTATTTAATTGAATAAACAACTAGATATAGGAAAATATAATATTCTACGATTACTCGACATAATACGAAAAGAAAACCAACAATTTAAGAAATAAAAATCAGAAAGATAAAATCTTAGAATAAAACTAGACCAAAATACGTTTCGAACCCAGACGATCAAAACAAAATTGTTCAAGGATTGTAAATGTATATATGTCGCAAAAGGGTCAGGACCGATGGCTGAGGGCGTCCCGAGGGTGGGTGTGATGGGTACTCGAGTATTGGAGGCAAAAGTTTAGTTATAACACAGTTTATCAACTTTAGGGCACGACTCTTGTACTAGACACAGAATAATGACACTTGACACTGGGAGCACTAGTTACAGTCACATTAAACACGGGGAGTACTAGATACATAATAACCACACTAGACACGGAGACTAGCTAGTCCAATAATATGGGAGGAGGTGCGCTCCGTACGACTGCTCGATACAGACTGACCCGCTGACAATCAATCAATCAAGCATTCTTCTCACGCACCCATTCTGGGGCGTGGGGAGTCAGGGTCAGATCATCGGATCTCTTTCTGAAGAAGCGCCTCTGTCCACTCCTATGGACAGGTCATCGGGGGGCCCTCGCGGGCGGTGGAGATGTTCTCACGAGGGGTGTTCCTTTGGATGATCGCCGGCTAGGCAACCAGGTCGCGTGGCAGGCGGCGGCGGTCGGGCGGGCGCGCGTGGTACGGCGCCATGTCGCGGATGTGCGGATGATGAGAGCTATCCGCACGCGCGAACATGCCCTTCGCCAGCCTCTGGACAAACTGGTCCACTGGTTCCCATCTGAGGTCCCTCTGGATCGTCGCATTCCTCACGTAGCGGGGGGCGTCGACGATGGTACGCAAAGAGAGGTTCTCTTGGGCTCGGAGTCTCCGTTTGTTCGTCTCCGAGCACAGGGCGTACCATGCCGGGGCCGCGTAGGTGAGGCGGGATCTCACGTAGCACTTGTAGATCCCGAGCTTCGCCCTCAGAGGGAGGCTGGAGATTCTGACCCGCTGACTGGCGCGCACGCCCTTTTTATAGCATGCACAGCTAACCTCTCAATTATTCGCCCAACCTAAGCAAATGCATGTATCGCTTGTGTCACCGTACTTATCTCTACTACCTTACGCTATAGCCAGAGCTCAATTCGTACACTACCACATATATATTCCGAACATTTCGTAATTTCTTTATTGTCCTGCACAAAACAGACATACTTATTAATAAAATAAAACTTGTACAAAAGCGAGCTATTTCTAACAAGAGATTTATTCCAGCAAATCATGATGGGTAGGAAAGGTGGCTTTTAAGCGGGGGAAGACTATAAGTACTACGAGTGATATACAAACAAACAATTCATACTATTAACCCTAATTGTTAAGAATGCACTGCATGCACAATGTGTGGTCGACCACAATTTATAATATTTGTTTGGGATATCGTATAGATATCCATCGTAGTGTTACGACGTGAGTACTCAATGATATTTCATGTGCTCCCTAGTAGCGGCTTGTGGTGGTTCCAATTATATAATTAGTTCACGGCAATAACGATCCAAATAGACCGGGTTTACACAATTGCGATTTGATTTTCCGAAATAGGTATGAACTAGCGGTTTCCTCAAAAGGTCCATAACGTTTTGAAACCTTCAACTCTGCGCAATTTGAGCTGGATGTTATCGAAACGTTTTCATTAGCGCTTTTGGAGATCTAACCCACTCCACAGCGAGTTACATACTTCGGAGAATACCGATTTATGCATCTCGCTAACCTCAGCACTTCCTCGACTGGGCCCAGCAAATAAATACTAGACACAGCCTACACGTTAAACTCCAGTGAAATTTACATTTAATTTAAAGATGCAACTTGAATCCAAACCGATCCAAGGCAAAACAAAACAATCTACCCGTTCCTAAACAATGAACTTTAGACTGTAATTTGATCTCTTCGCGCGTCCCCGACAACACTCAAATGTCAAAAATATCAACAGGATAGGTTATCTGAGTTGACAACGTTTATACTTTGTTCTGAATTTGTCATTTCCATCCGTGGAACCCCATCCATCAAACAGTCTTCCTATGCCCTGACAACCTAGGTTTAGCCGCAGCTAAACTCCTGTCTACCCTAGTCTAAAATCCTAGTGTTATACCACGTCCATCATCGACACCACTCGAAAATGGTTGAGTTTGATTTGAATGTGTTTGTATGTTTAATGACTGTGTGTGTGTGGGAATTTCAAAACTCGCTACACGAAGGAAATGAGGAGAGGATTAGCCCGCGAATATCCTAAGAGCCAATCCAGGAACCCTATGGTGAAGGAAAAAGGAAACTAGGGTCGCTCCAAGCCCAGACTCAGACTCAGATCAATTACCTACAAGTTCTTATCTAACGACCCAAGGATAGTTTTGGAATTTGGGGTAGGTTGATTTAAAGGATAGGAACCGAGGTATATCTCGACGCTTCAGACACTCACGAAAATCCACTGTAACACGCAATCACAACTCTTCCAGTTCCAGACGCGTAAAACGGCAGACCGAACTGTATAGAATTACCGAAAGACGAGTGTCACAGTAGCTTGACGCAGAGACTGAATGCCTCCCCCACCTACGCGCTCGTATTTATAGGCCCCACATATCTGAAAAAAATGGCGTCCTTTGCGTGACACAACTGCCCAAGCGAAAGCTTCTTAACTCTAACCACACAGGGTCTAATTTCAATCAAACATGCCATACTCGGCTGCTGTCTACAATTTTGTGTATGCATATTTTCTATGATCAACCGTCGGTTATCACTCAAGTCATTTGGTATTGCCGATACACAAAATTTGTTGATCGCTGGCCATATAAGCTGTTGCGATTAATTAAGCCTTCCCGACCGCTAGCGTCTTAGACAAAGATCACTAGAATGATATTCAAACCCGTGATGTCAAACTCGCCACATCGTACCAATCAAACGCAATTGTATATTTGCAGTCAACACATTAGCTATCTCCGTATCATTCCATAAGAACCTTTCATTATTTAGTTATTCATAATTTATTCAGCGCGCAACCAACTCGGCTCTGATTCCTACACATTTCGCAGGAATGCGACAAAAAAACCTGACCTGACCTCGCTTCTCCGAACCAATCACGTGCTATGGCCCCTTTGTCAACTTATTTCAAATCACTCAAATAACCCAAGCGTTAAAGGAACTGACGCAGCTAATTCCGATTTGTAATACTGTACACTGATTGCATTCGTTAAGCGATGTTCCATTATAGCCCCCTCCCAGACCTTGAGACACTGTTTATCTCAGTTAAACATGGCGCAAGGATCTCATTACCACAATGCTAACCCATGCTTTGTCCATATCTACTCTATATACACGAACATCTCAAATCATGTACACAGACCGATGAATCTGTCAATTATGCATATAATATTCACACAACTCGATTGAGCTCTCTCCTGTCTTATCTCATTTATCTACCTAACTATACAACCTCGCACACCCGCAACTTATCCTAATTCGTATTACTATATATATATATACATTTTATTATTATTTTTTTCCATTTTTTTTTTTCGAAACCATGCAAGATCCTTAATCTACAAGGTAGTTACTCAAATTTACAGACTAAAGCTTACTTATATAACTTTTTATACACTATCTTATTTGTCTACGCCCTTATTCGTCCTCACATAATACCTGGCTATATTTATAGTATTGTAGTTACCCAATATCTCATTTAAAAACGGATCTACCAAAGTATAACAGTTCGGATATACCACTGCCGAAATAACATAAGGCCCTTTATACAACAATGAAAATTTCCGCATGATTTTATGTTCTTTATTTGAACGCATAAAAGTCTTAATTTTCACATAATCACCTATACGATAGACTTCTAACTTACGCCGTTTGTCTGCCTGTCGCTTACGTCGTTCACTAGAAATTTTAGAGTTCTCTATCGCTACATTCCGCACCTGTTCCGTATCTCGCACACTATGACCTAATAACCATTCATCGCCTAATTCCTTGTCAATAGTTAACGGTTCCCGCCTACCAAACGCCAACTCATTAGGAGCAAAACCGGTGCTCGTGTGTTCGATATTATTGTAGCAATTTTCAATGTCCGGTAACACGTCGACCCAACTTCGATTACTTCCGCCGCAATAAGTTCTAATTAGTCGACCTAGCTCGCGATTCACTCTTTCTACGCTATTAGAATTTGGACAATACACCGACGTATGAGTGACCCGAATCCCTAGCTGTTTGAGACCAAATTCCCAAACTTTCGATATGAACTGTGGTCCTGAGTCTGTAATTACAGTTTCGATAGGTATTTCCCTATGAAATCTCTTTGTACAAGCGAGCACGCTCCTACCTGTCGCTTTCCGCATTGGATACAATTTTATTACCTTACTGTACACGTCTTGAATCACATATATATATTGATATCCGAATTTACCTACGGGCAATGGCCCATAAAGGTCCGAGAAAACTTTCTCACCCAAATTTTCCGCCAACACCGGTGTACAAGGACCAACGGTATTATTAGTACTTGGTTTGACCTTTTGACATATGTCACAACTTCTTATCACCGTGCTAATCACCCTACTCATATGAAGAAAATAATATCTGTTCTTCATCAGTGCTAATATTTTATATCTGCCGTAGTGACCTATTTCTTCATGTATGTGTAATATTAGTTCCTCCTGTAATGAATCCGGAATTAATAATAACCGTACGTTCCGCTTCGGCACGTGAAAATATAACGTATCACCTACTAGCTTGTAATTATCAAACCCTCTCGTTTCCGTATCTACCACCCTTCGTCTGATACAACCGCTAATTCGATTTAACCGCTCATCTTCGCTTTGTAATCTCGCAATGTCCCGTAAACTCGAAATAACACTTGCGGTATTCGATGCCTGAAACCAGAATATTCCCGGCTGAACATTTATACTGTCATTCATACCTCCATGACCCGCTATTTGCCTGCTTAGCGTGTCGGCAATTTGATTGTCAATCCCACGCACATACTCTAGGTTGTAATCGAATTGCTCCAAAACCATAATCCACCTAGTTACGCGTGCCCCCAATAAAGTCCACGACTTATTGAACGTCAAACTTTTATGATCAGTTCTAATTATAATCTTTTCTCCTCGCAAATATATCTCAAATCGCTTTAAAGTGTATATGACCGCATACATTTCCTGTTCGCTAACAAACCATCTCGTTTGAGCTCCTTTAAATGCCTGCGAACAAAACCCTATAATTCGTTCCTGGCCCAAATCATCTAATTGATAGACATAGCCCCCAATTCCTATAGCTCTGGCGTCGCATTGAACATAATACGTCTTTCCCGCCAATGGCTGACTCAATATTATACTTTCTGAGAATTGTTTTTTTTATCTCGTCAAAAGCACTTTGCACGTGCGCACTCCAAACTAACTTGACTCCAGACCGTAATAAATTGTATAATGGTTGCGTCAGCGTTCCAAAATTTTTTATGAATCTCCGAAAGTAATTTATGAACCCCAAAAACGCCCTCAATTGCCTGACAGTTCTGGGTGACGGATATAATTTAAGTGTTTCAATTTTGTCCGGGTCCATCTGCAAGCCTTGTGTAGACAAAATATGCCCCAATAACTTGACCCTTTTTTGTGCGAACTTGCATTTTTTTAGATTGCATGTGAAGCCCGCGTCTTTCAATTTACTCAGAACCGTGTCCACTTGAGACAAATGCTGATCGATGTCACCCTCAGTTAAAATCGCCAAATCAACAACAAAATTTAAACAATATGATTAAGATTCGGCAGCAAGTACCGTACAAGCAACTTCTCTTGAGAAGAATTCTTTTTTCACGAAAAAGATGACGTCATAGTGGGTCCGCCATTTTGAATTTTAAAAAACTGATGAAAGATTCGAAACCAGCACCCTCAAAAACCCACATCTACCCCTCAATACTTGGAATTACATACAAAATTAACGTTGCGTGTTCAAAAAAGTCAGTTTTTTACAAATAAAAAACGAACCGCTGGACCGATTTTTTCTAGACTCCTTTCAGATCTAAGTCATGACGTGGCGTATCGATTGATATGGTCATCAAAGCGATTCGGTCCAGTAGTTATTGAGAAAACGAATTCCATAATTTTGATCACGTACATACGTACGTACACACACACACACACACACACACACACACAGACATCACTCTAAAAATGATTGCAAATGATTCTCCAGGTCTTAAAACGTAAAGAAAACACAAAATTACCTATTTCAATTTTCAGACCTATTATAATAACTTCTCAAGATTCCGGCTCTAAGATTAAGTCCATCGCCCTCGAAAATGAACCCACACTGGTTTTCAACCCCTGAGGTAACACGTTGTAAACATAACTTCTGCCTTGATATACAAAACCCGTGTATCGTTTTGATTCGTCTGATAATGGTATAGAAAAATATGCATCTTTGATATCCAGAATCGCTATATAATTTATCCGGTGACCCGACTGCAATATCTCACTCATTAAAGGTGTTGTTTCAACTTCCCCAACCATTCCCGTGTTTAATTGTCGCGTATCGAGTAATATCCGAACCTCCCCTGACTTCTTTAGGGCACAAGTCAACGGACTGCTGAAATCCGTAGATTGCCTGCTAATAATACCTATCTGTTCCATTTCTTCCAATCGTTTTGTTACTTTATCGCGATATGCGAACGGTATGGGATAGCTTCATTTTACGAAAGGCGTTTCATCTCTCATTTTTATCTCAGTATATATTTATTTGTCCGACCCACCCTATCGCTAAACAACTCTGCATGTTTATTTAACACCGGCAATAACTTTGGTTTGTGTTCAACAGGTATTGATGAATTATTCACATATTCCTCTATCATATTTCTACTGGTATCTCGGTCCTTAACTTCCATTGTACAACAACAAGCTTCCTGTTCGGGCCCCGTACCTAATGGTATTTCACACGTCCGCCCGGCTCTTCGTATAATTAGCCTCTTATTTCCCTCACACATTAAACTGGCTCGCGTCTGTTGTATAAAATCAAACCCTAAAATTAAATATTTAGGCACCCTTGTTAATACTAGCATTGGAGTATCGATAACGCATTCACCTATTGTTAATGGTAAAGTGACTAACTTGCCCACTTTTTCCTTACTGACCCCAAACGCACCTGTGATTCTCAAACTTGGGATCGGTATTTCTGTTGGTTTTCCCAATTGCCTGCATACTTCATCATACACTCCCCGACTTATTACACTGATTTCGCTCCCCGAATCAATCAAACTCCTTACAACAATATTTCCAATACACACATCTATCTCAGGAAATGTCAATGTACTACATAGTTCGCGCCCACACTCAGTCGAATCGTCGTCTCTGAATATCGTATGTAAACGCCTGTCATTGCGGTCTCTACAATCCAATCTCGATTTTTCCTCTAAACACACAGCATATCCATGCGCTTTATGCGCTAATAATTGAATACATTCATTCACACCCACGTTCGAATCCAAATTACACAAATCATACAGTTTATGCTTTCTTTCAATTTGATCGGCTGTCCATCCAAAGCGTGATAAATATCTGAGCGCGAACGACCCGCGCGAGTCCACTAGTTTTTTGAATTCTGATTCATCGCATTATTCCTGTCACTTGAACCTTGCCCTGCCTCTGTATTACCTGAACTATCATTGCCCCTTTGAAACTCTATTGCCTTGAAACTAGCCTGAGGCTGCCTACCTCTACCGCGAAAATAACCGCGAGCGCGCGTCCCAAATTCATTTCGTGCCTTTGTTCCCGCGTTATAATTATTCCTACGACTCACCGCGTTATATCGCATCGTAATTACTCGCAAAGCACGATATTGCCCCCGCATGTAGCTATTCCGACTTACATTGTTCGTATTCATTGCCTCCGACCTATGCAACGCACTTAATCCCCCATCGATATTACGTTCTAATTGCCGCAGAAACTCGACCGCGTCTCGTGTCGTTATTGGATCCTTTCTACCAAAAAACTCTACCTGAATATCGCGCGGCAACTGTCTGAAAATTGTGTTGATCTTCTCCGTATCAGTAAACGGTATCGTAAGCTCATATATGCTATTCAATTGAGAGGCAAAGAAATCTTCCATACTTTGACCTTTCTTAGGATCGAACTTCGCGGTTAGAAATCTTTGTTTAATTAATTCCTGTTCATTATCTCCCCAGAATACCTCTCTGAAATCTTTTTCAAAATCCGAATAAGTTCGCCATGAGTCTCTGTATATGCTCATTCGAACTTTTGCAATTCGTACCAAACTATCCGTTGCCCATATCAAAGCCCTCGAACTATCTCCCGAGACCTTAATATAAGCCTTTGAATCTCTTAAGAAAATCATCGGATTTTCCGAACTCCGGCCATCGAATGTCGGCAACTTCTGTGTCATTTTCACTATGCATGTTTGACGTTTTTCTACCGATTGTTCAAACGTCTCTAGTTCCTGTCTGTCCGTCTGTCTGTCCGAAGTCCTACTAGCATTACTCGCACTCGAACCCCTTTCCAAACTGTCTAATCTATTCACTATTTCAGATAACAATTGAATCACCTGTCCTGACGCCATTTCATTATTTAAAACACTTGTCTGCGAAAGTGAGTCGTCTTGTACAACCCGACTAACGTTTTTTTTAGGCTGGCCCATTATTCCTCAATACTAAACCGTCGGCTTTGTTCGATGAATTGTGAAAACAATGCCCCTTTTTTTTTATTGTTGCTTATTGGTTACTTACAAACTGAACTGTTTAAAAATGTTTCTACGTTGTGTTATTTTTAAAAGTAACGCGTTAGACCTTGATTCTTATAGAATATCTAGGTATCGGAATATCTAGGATATCCTTCGGTCTCGGCACCAGAAAATCTGTAACGGCATAAATAGCTAAGGTCGAGCTACCGTTGTCAGAAGCTATGATCGTCTATTCTATCTACCCCAAAAAGAGATGTCCCGATTCAGCTGTAAAATTTGTAAGTTAAGAATGATAAGTCTGAATTTCTCGTTCGTTGAGAAGTTCGTTAGGCGTACAATAGTTGAACGGAAGATTGGTTCAGGAAGTTAGAGTTTCAAGTTAGACAGAGAAAGCATGTATGCCCGCAAGCCGGAGTTTCGCATCAGTTAGCGGTGTTTTGCGCCAGATCGATCTTTGTTATATTTTGGGTGATGGTACCATTTATTTTTTTGTATATATGGGCCCTTGTAACTTCTTTTCGTGTGGTCGACCACAATTTATAATATTTGTTTGGGATATCGTATAGATATCCGTCGTAGTGTTACGACGTGAGTACTCAATGATATTTCATGTGCTCGCTAGTAGCGGCTTGTGGTGGTTCCAATTATATAATTAGTTCACGGCAATAACGATCCAAATAGACCGGACACAATTGCGATTTGATTTTCCGAAATGGGTTTGAACTAGCGGTTTCCTCAAAAGGTCCGTAACGTTTTGAAACCTTCAACTCTGCGCAATTTGAGCTGGATGTTATCGAAACGTTTTCATTAGCGCTTTTGGAGATCTAACCCACTCCACAGTGAGTTACATACTTCGGAGAATACCGATTTATGCATCTCGCTAACCTCAGCACTTCCTCGACTGGGCCCAGCCAATAAATACTAGACACAGCCTACACGTTAGACTCCAGCGAAATTTACATTTAATTTAAAGATGCAACGTGAATCCAAACCGATCCAAGGCAAAGCAAAACAATCTACGCGTTCCTAAACAATGAAATTTAGACTGTAATTTGATCTCTTCGCGCGTCCTCGACAACAATCAAATGTCAAAAATATCAACAGGATAGGTTATCTGAGTTGACAACGTTTATACTTTGTTCTGAATTTGTCATTTCCATCCGCGGAACCCCATCGATCAAACAGTCTCCCTATGCCCTGACAACCTAGGTTTAGCTGCAGCTAAACTCCTGTCTAGCCTAGTCTAAAATCCTAGTGTTATACCACGTCCATCATCGACACCACTCGAAAATGGTTGAGTTTGATTTGAATGTGTTTGTATGTTTAATGACTGTGTGTGTGGGAATTTTAAAACTCGCTACACGAAGGAAATGAGGAGAGGATTAGCCCGCGAATATCCTAAGAGCCAATCCAGGAACCCTATGGTGAAGGAAAAAGGAAACTAGGGTCGCTCCAAGCCCAGACTCAGACTCAGATCAATTACCTACAAGTTCTTATCTAACGACCCAAGGATAGTTTTGGAATTTGGGGTAGGTTGATTTAAAGGATAGGAACCGAGGTATATCTCGACGCTTCAGACACTCACGAAAATCCACTGTAACACGCAATCACAACTCTTCCAGTTCCAGACGCGTAAAACGGCAGACCGAACTGTATAGAATTACCGAAAGACGAGTGTCACAGTAGCTTGACGCAGAGACTGAATGCCTCCCGCTTCTTCATAATCATCTCATGCACCCCTTCTGGGGCGTGGCGAGTCGGGGTCAGGTCGACGGACCTCTTCCCGAAGAATCGCCTCTGTCCACTCCTGTGGACAGGTCATCGGATGGCCCCTGCGGGCGGTGGTCTTAATGTGGCGCTGGTATGCAGTGGGTGATCGCCGGCTAGGCAACCAGGTCGCGTGACAGGCGGCGGCGGTCGGGCGGGCGCGCGTGCGCGGGGTTTCACCCAGCGGCGGGCTGTTCGCATTTACGGCATCGTCACTATCACTAACACAAACACTCACAATGTCACTGGCACTATAGCCCTGAAAAGGGCTTTTGGGCTCGTCCATAGCAGCGGGCTATGGACGAGCTGGCATCACGGAAAGGGTTACACACCAGGCACGACCTTAGGCAAAGCCGGCGTCCGTCCCGATGTGGTAATCCCCTCCGTGAACACTCGCGGCGCGGGTATCGCGATCGCGGCGCGCACGGGCGCCTGTTACACACGACCGCTTCGCACGAAGCGGCGGGTGAACTGCAGCGGGACGGCGAAGTGGAGATCCGTGTGCGCGACGGTCGAAACTATCCTGAATGCCTCCCCCACCCACGCGCTCGTATTTATAGGCCCCACATATCTGAAAAAAAATGGCGTCCTTTGCGTGACACAACTGCCCAAGCGAAAGCTTCTTAACTCTAACCACACAGGGTCTAATTTCAATCAAACATGCCATGCTCGGCTGCTGTCTACAATTTTGTGTATGCATATTTTCTATGATCAACCGTCGGTTATCACTCAAGTCATTTGGTATTGCCGATACACAAAATTTGTTGATCGCTGGCCATATAAGCTGTTGCGATTAATTAAGCCTTCCCGACCGCTAGTGTCTTAGACAAAGATCACTAGAATGATATTCAAACCCGTGATGTCAAACTCGCCACATCGTACCAATCAAACGCAATTGTATATTTGCAGTCAACACATTAGCTTTCTCCGTATCGTTCCATAAGAACCTTTCATTATTTAGTTATTCATAATTTATTCAGCGCGCAACCAACTCGGCTCTGATTCCTACACATTTCGCAGGAATGCGACAAAAAAACCTGACCTGACCTCGCTTCTCCGAACCAATCACGTGCTATGGCCCCTTTGTCAACTTATTTCAAATCACTCAAATAACCCAAGCGTTAAAGGAACTGACACAGCTAATTCCGATTCTCACTGTACACTGATTGCATTCGTTAAGCGATGTTTCATTACAACAATTACTTAAATATCAAACGTATCAATATATATAAACCGTATAATAGACTAATACTTACCAATATATATGTATATTAGCCGGTTTTTCATATTTTAATATAAAAAATTTAGTGATGGACTGACCCTGATAATGAACATTTACTGATACATTTATGATAATGACTTTTATCAACCAAGAAAAACACAAAATTCTAACAAAAATTAAGATCCTATACTTAAAACCTTACTGACAACCTCCAGCAGAAGCAGCCAAAATCCGAAATCAAGTAGAAAAAATATTTAATGTGATCCAAGAATCCCACTCACTATGAAGTGCGCCAGTACACCTGTTCCCCAAAAAACTTGACGCTAGTGGACAACATAATTACCAAATCAACATATCAACAGACTCAATATTACAGTAAATGACAAATAACCACTGCCAAACATTACAGATCTTTTCGACAAGTTAGTAAAGAGCAGTTACTTTTCAGTTCTTGAATTAGCCAGAGGCTATCACCAAGTCGACATAGAAAAAGAAGACAAACCGAAAACTGCATTTTTTTTACAGTTTTAGATTTTATAAGTGTCACCATTGCAACCAGGACGTCACTTCCGGTGATGGGTGTCTTCGCGCCGAACTGTCAATTGACAGTTTGATCCCGCGATTTTTGGCAAATAATCGACATGATAAGCATGAAAATTAAAGTAAACATAAAATCAATTAAGGTTTTCAATTAACTGACAACATTGGGGAATGTCATTATGAAAATGGTTTTCTGTCCCTCCATAAATTGTTCAATTTTATTTTTGATTGCAATCATCGTTATTGGGCAACCCAGTTCATATACTTACATTATAATAACCATAGTCTCCTTACTCTTCTTAAAAATAGTAGAGATAAACTGCGATATCCGGGTACTAACTGAGTGCTGGTTATCTTGTCTCTAGCTCACACATATATACATACACTAACTAACAGTAACTATACCCCTATTCATACTACTAAGCATCTGAATCAAAATGATGGCGTTGTATTGATTTTAATTATTTTATTTATTATTTTTACAATCTTTAGACAAAATAATTCCAAAACTATATTCTTTTATATCAATTATTTTAACAGGCGATATTAACATAGATATTATCCTGTCGTCCCTGGACTCACGCTCCCATAACTACCTCAGCCGTTTTTTTTTTTGTTGGAGGGGAAAAAAAATGGAATTACCCATGCCCAGGAGTCAGACCTCCCTGCTATGTCCGGGTCCCCACATATTGAGCGGGCATCAGCTCGTGTGGTATACGGACTAAAAACAACCCCTTTGTTTGTTTTTACAGTTGTCTTAGTAAGAATTAACTGTGAGCCATGGCCTCGGTATATGCTGAAGGCTTTCTACCTGCAATTTGCCCTTTTGGGCGATATATATGTGTATATGATATATATGGGAGGACTTTGCCTGCTTACCCGATTTTATGAGCGGGCATCAGCTCATAGTCAACGGACTACCTCAGCCGCTTGTCATTCCATGGTCTACTCCCAGCCCACGATTTACCTTCCAGAGACAATAGCTGTTTGGGCCACCTGCTTAGAACCCAATCCCTCTCGCTCACTTTTATCCTTGAATCGTACATAACTGATCATAGCCCAGTCCTCTTTATGCTTGACTCAAAACCTACGCGAGATAAATCTAAAAACAATATCTATTATCAACTACGAAGGCCTCGATAAAGATTTTGAACAACTAGATTTTGCCCTTGTCCTATTTTCGCAAGATCCTGAAATTGCTACCAATAATCTAATAACCGGTCTCTCTACAATAATACATAAAAATACAACAGCAAAAATCCTCCCCAAAAAGGAAAAAATGCTAAAGCCTTGGATCTCGTCCGGACTCCTAAAATGTATGCGTAGCCGCGATCGCCTTCATAAACAGCATAAAGCGAACAAAAGTAATGAAATCCTTAACCCCTGGGTGCCTAGCGGCGTGCAGGGACGCCATTTTGCCGTTATAGGTTTTTAATTATATTAATAAATACCATGGCAAGAGATTCAAAGTCGTGATGCCTCATTACCAGGTCCAAATCTCCAGCGGTTAAATTTTATCCTACGTCCAGTAAATAAACTTTTGTACATAACTTTAAAAAAATATATGATACAACCGAACCACAAAAAGTTGGTAATAACAGCAAACGCAGGGATAAAAAGAATTACAAACACCACAAAATCTAAATCTACCTAACCTAACCTAACCTAACCTACTTCTTTCTTCTACACGGGAGAATATGCTCATGTCATAATGTAAATATTTTTTTTGGCAACATCGAAAATGTCTGGCGGGCCATGATAAATGCTCCTCTTCTCCTATTTGTTGCAGTGACCCCCCTCCTCAATTATCCAGTATTTCCGGTTCCCTTGTTTGAACGAAAATATTGGCGCCATCTATTATCATTATCTCCTTAACCTCTTGAATACCACCGGAGTTAGATAACGCCACTTTTCCAGTAAAGGTTTTAAATTTTATTTATTTATTTATTTTACCACGGCAAAAGGTTCAAAATCGCGACCCGTCCCAGCTACCCTCGGTTTTTGAGAAGTTAAAGCCCCTTGCAGCTACTGGCTGGGGTGGCATTTCTCCAATAATTATTAAGAGTTACTCCACAAATCGTGCCCCTAGCCTTAGTCAATTTTCAATCTCTGTTTCCAAAACAGTTTATTCCCTTCTGCAATCAAAAAGGCCATCATCCACCCCATTTCTAAAAGTGGATATAGGTCTTGCACTACAAATTATCGGCCAATCGCTGTTCCCACCTCCCTTTCGAAGCTCTCGGAACGCATTGTTAATTACAGGTATACCAATTACTTAGAAATGAATAAAATAATCTCTCCTGAACAATTTGGTTTTTGTAAAAACATCTCCACTATTAGAATATTTTATTAGAATAGAATACGAATAAGAAAACTCTTGCAGTGTTCCTTGATCTTGCAAAGGCCGTCGATACCGTACCGATCCCTATTCTTCTAATTAAAATCTACCCTATCGGTATCAGAGGCATCCAACAAAATCTATTCCAATTGTACCTTTTGGGTCAATCACAGGTCGAAAAAATAGGTCCCCACATGAGTGACGAATTAGATACCTCATATGGTGTACCGCAAGGTAGTATATTAGGGCCCACACTCTTTCTCATATTCCCTACAAAAGGAGGAACTATAACAAAATACGACGGTGACACAGTTCTCCTTTTTAATGCTAGCATTTTGACTGAACTCCAAAATATTACTCGATCTGGCTTTTAGTATTATGAACTACTGGCTATCTTCACACCCTCTAACTTTGAATACGTCTAATATTGAGTTTATCAGTTGTCATGTTCTAAACAGTAGCTGATATATCTGTTTAGAACATGATAACATCGAACCATTGTCAACGATCCTCGTAAGAGTCACGGGCTTAATACCGATAAATACAGGCTACTTGTGAGCCTAGTTATCGTAGTAGTCACATAAAATTACGTCTTTTGTTATGTTTTGCTATAATTATAATAAAAAACACGATAATGTAAGTCATTTCCACTTGAATAAATAAAAAATAAAAAACGGTGAAGTGCGAGTCGAACTCGCGCAGGAAGGGTTCCGTACCACCGTACATGGTAGGGATGGTGTGGAGTGAATAGTTTGTATTTTACATAGCAAGATGTTGTTTACAAAGTTATTGGTGCGGCTACTTTCACACTCCATGTACTTAACAAGGTGCATTCATAAGTTTGTATGTAGGACTGAAAGAATTGTTGTATGAGAGCCCCCTTAAATATTTATTTTAAGTATTTATTATAGCGGCAACAGAAATACATCATCCGTGAAAATTTCATCTGTCGCGGTTCATGAGATACAGCCTGGTGACAGACGGACGGACGGACGGACAGCGGAGGCTTAGTAATAGGGTCCCGTTTCGCACCCTTCGGGTACGGAACCCTAAAGTTATTAAGAGTACTAATATTCCCCGAAATTTGGTCAGGTAATTAAACGTACTGCATGGTACTACAGAAAAATTATAATAGATACACCATGTACAAGGGCGAGCAATAAAAAAAATGTGATCCTGTAAACGTTAAAAATCTTGGTGCTCATCCGTAAAGAAGGCCCAGGGCCGGATCCCACGATGCGGTGCGGTGCCGCACGCCGCCGGCAACAAGGCCAAATTCCGGCACCGCGCGGCAGCGGCACCGCGACGCATAGTGTGGCCCGGCGCGGCGCACAGACAGGTAAGAATACCTTCCACACAAACTTCGCAATGTTGATGCATCTTTTATAAAATCCTGTCTCAAAGGGTTAAGAATTGGATCAAAATAACACGACAAGTTACAAACATTGAACATTTATCTCATGTTTTATGCAACGGTAGCTTGCGTAAGTCCATCGACGCAGAATAATTACAAAAAAGCGTGGGTAGCAATATCTATGCTAATGAGTGGAAATTAACGATCTTGTTGTCTCAAGAAATAATGTCAGGCATACTTTGATGTGTTATGGTGGCATTATCCCACAATTTGTTACAAATATTGCGGTAGCAAGTCAAGTAAAATGCACGTTAAATTGGATAGCGACATTAGCATTTACGTAGCTAGTACGTAAATGCTAATGTAATTTGTGTGTGTAGTTTTTAATTATTTGGTAATTCTTAGCTTATTGACGACGCACTTTGCGGATTTTTATTAAGTAGCTATAGTTATCATTTAGTGCCAATATACCTATTACTAGTACATTGTTGCCCAGGTATAGAAAGTAAGCAATAGAGGGACGAGTTAGTTCGCGGGCCGAGCCGCAGGTGAGGCCCGCGAAGATGCGAGTCCATCTATTGCACTTTCTACCGAGGCATTTACTATGTGCTTTTCACGCCTAATGTAAGGAAATAAAACAGGTTGAGTACACAGTATAATACACAGTTTAATTAAAAGTAATATAGATATTCGCATTAGGGCAGTTGTGGAATGACAAGGAAATGTTTTTTCCCGGAACATTTATATTAGTATTTTGTGTCATTTCGGCCGGTAATGTCAAAAATAATCGACCAATAGCAGAGTAGAAAGTAAAAAAGGCCGCTAAACACTGCATTTTACTTTGCAAAACTACATTGTTGGACTGTTTTTTAATTGTACTACTAAGAACTACTTTCTACTCTCATTTCATATCTTTGGCCATATTTCCGAGCAGTGGCGTGAAAAATGCTTTAAAGGTGTAGCTCTAAATTCCGCTGTCGAACTGCCCAGCCTTAAGCAACAGTTTGTGCATTGATTCCTTGACAGCGGAACTTAGAACTTCACCTTCAGCTTGCTTGTAGAGGGATAGGTTTTTTTTCAAGTGTTGAAAAAGGTTTTTCACTGATTTATAGAGGTCAAACAGAAAATCATAACTTAATATTCTTGTAACGAGTAAATAAATAACAAGTACATTAATTCAAATCTGGTGCGAAATTGAAAAAAAAATGTGATAAACAGACTTTGTGATAACTTCGAGAAACTTTTATTTCGTGCAAAAATAATCAAATTACGTTTGTTCGTTAGCGAATGCAGGCTGACCCTCATGATCAACAAGCTAGTATAAATAAAGCCGGTAAAGTGCGAGTAAGACGTTGGACCAGCACACGAAGGGTTATATCATCGTACACGGAAAAACGTAAAACGGAGGTAATTTGTACGAGTGTATATTTTTAAATCTTAATAATTCAAATATTAAATAAGATTAACATTCAAGGCCGTACTTCGAAAGATTAAAAAAGAGTTTTATGTATGTAGTATGTAAGTATTGAACTATATACTCAAGTTAACGAAACGCTTTGCTGATTGAAACCGGAAGTGGATTGAAATTGAGTAACTTATTGTCAGAAATAAATTCGAATTTGATAAAAAACTTAATATTATTTATTATAATTCGAGTGAGCAATTATTAATCTTATAATGTCATTAACTCAATACCTACAATTAAAGATCTTTTCCGATAATATCGAGAGAGTCCGTCTATTTTTAGCAATTAGGGTTATCAGTATAATATTGTTTGTAGTATATATTAGTCGTAGTATTTATAGAGTTTTATTGTACGCGCAGGTCTTCCCCCGCTCAACCATCACCTCTCCTACCATCTTGGATTGCTGGAAGAAATCTCTTTTGAGAGATAAGCTCGCCTTTGTACATGTTTTTTATATTATAAGTTATCTGTATGACTGTTTTGTGTAGTACAATAAAGAAATTACGAAATTACGAGTCCAGTTCAGTTCACCAATAAACAAATAAAACAAAATGGCTAAGAAAATAGCCATACAAATAATGTCTTGTATGGATACTACTTTTAATGCTTAAAAAACCCGTATGTTTTATTATTTGTTGTTATAGCGGCAACAGAAATACACTCTTTGTGATAATTTCAGCTCTCTACCTATTTCGGTTGATCCGGTAGAGCCCGGTGACAGGCGTTCATCCATGCGTGTATGCCTGTCTCGGATATCCGAGATACGTCCCACGGGTACCCGCCGGGTACATCCGTGCGTGTATGCCTGTCAAGGATCAGATCCGAGATACGTCCCACGGGTAACTGCCGGGGACATCCGTACGTGTATGCCTGTCAAGGATCAGATCCGAGATACGTCCCACGGGTACCCGCCGGGTACATCCGTGCGTGTATGCCTGTCAAGGATCAGATCCGAGATACGTCCCACGGGTAACTGCCGGGGACATCCGTACGTGTATGCCTGTCAAGGATCAGATCCGAGATACGTCCCACGGGTACCCGCCGGGTACATCCGTGCGTGTATGCCTGTCAAGTATCAGATCCGAGATACGTCCCACGGGTAACTGCCGGGGACATCCGTACGTGTATGCCTGTCAAGGATCAGATCCGAGATACGTCCCACGGGTACCCGCCGGGTACATCCGTGCGTGTATGCCTGTCAAGGATCAGATCCGAGATACGTCCCACGGGTAACTGCCGGGGACATCCGTACGTGTATGCCTGTCAAGGATCAGATCCGAGATACGTCCCACGGGTACCCGCCGGGTACATCCGTGCGTGTATGCCTGTCAAGGATCAGATCCGAGATACGTCCCACGGGTAACTGCCGGGGACATCCGTACGTGTATGCCTGGCTATTATTGAAATTATTCATAATTCACAATGATTTTATTGCACACAAATATTTTACCAGTTACATTAAAATAAAATGCATGTACAAATAAATTAAATTATCTTTGTCCACTCTATTAAAGATTTTTCGACATCTCAAAACCTATAAATTTTTGACGTTTGCAATGAAAAATATTGCTTATTATGTACGCAATAAGGAAATGTCAAAATATCATTAATAGAGTGGACAAAGTATAAACCATTTCTAAAATGAACTTGTCTATATAAACATATAATCTCTGTCAGTCCACCGAAGACAATCAGTATATAAGAAAACTCCTTCAGCTAGAACCACAAGAGGTTTTTCTCAATTAAATTCACTTCAGTAAGAGCAAATCTGGACGGAAATAGTTAACTATAGTGCCCTAGAGTACAGTCGGGGGCATTCGGAGGAGAAAATGTGCGATAAAGGTTTCCTTTACTTTATCGCTCCCAGCTTGAGTTTAAGCTTGAGCTTAAGCTGTTTTCAATCGCAGACTTATAACCCTAAACCGACGCATTTAGGGTTATTGCGAAAGGAAACGATAAAAAGTGAAATGTTTAAACCGGCGGTTTGGGTCGTTATGAAGAGTGATCAATAGATGAAGGGCGGAGAAATATTTTTTTTTACTGTATTTGAATAAAAAAAATGAAAATTAACAAAAGCAGTGCATTAAAGATTACACACAGAATTACCTTTCGTAACAACATAACTAGTGGGCCTGTGGGCAGTAGACCTCGCTAACAGGGGGGACTGTGAACCAATTTATAGGTAAGTAAGTATTTTAGATTCAATCACTATCAAGTTGTAAAGTAGCCGCACCAATAACTTTGTAAACTAAATTTTGCGATTTAAAATACAATCTATTGACTTTTCACGAAAATAGTTATAGTCTATTTCACTCACTACCTTCTCACACCTCATGGTCTCGATCCTCTTTACTAATCCGTCTCCTACTTCGGGGAGTCTAAACTTGGTATGTAATGAAAACATTTCTTGGGTTTTAGAAAACAGGTGGCCGAAAGGTAATTCTGTAGTATATTTTTAGAACCGGGTCATGAAGCCCTTTAATTTGATATCCCACACGATAGGTTTAAGAAAAATAAAAATAAAAATCCCATACAAAAAATTAATGACGTCGTAACTCCCCCCCCCAAGAGGAAAATCGAAAAAGCTCTCGAAAAAAAACGTTGAATTCAAGGAACACGTGTGCCAAGTTTTGTGAGGATCGCTTGAAAACTGTGGCCCCTAGACCGGAACTGAAAGACACACATAGAGACAGGCGAAAGCAAAAAAGGCCTCCTATCCTGTCGAAATGGAGCCCTTCGCTCGCTCGGTCAACTAGACCTAAGACTGTCTCTTACAATGTATGTACATAGATTAAATTGGGTTAATAAATTTCTAAATAATTTTCTTTCTGATGGCCAACACATATAAGCAGTAAGATGGTTGCTATAAAGCCTGGATAGATTTTTGTCGATCTCATAATTATTAAGATGTATCGAATTCAATAATTATTGATTTTTCAACTTTTGAAGTTTTTGAAAATGGCGCGCCATATAGGACTGTCATTTGTTAGAGATCGCTATTGGCTTTATTATTTGCCTTTGCAAAAAAGTTGCCAGTATCTTAGCACTTGTGGCTCCACATTTTCTTTATTTACCGCTCATAGTACTCGACACGCGGCCACATCTGTTGAGATCAGACTTTGTATCAGTTTTGATGACAGCGAGATCGAAATAATCATTCTCTGTCTTTGCTAGATTTTATAATCGAGATAATCGAGTAAAGGGTTGCAGTTTGTTTGCTCAACAAATACTGTCACTCAATTCAATCAATGATGATACTCAATAAAGACCATTTGATTACTAAAATAATTATAATTTACAATGGCTACTTCACCTTTATGAAGTTTACAACATGTTAACATAAATCGCAAAGAATAAAGCTGAGAAGTATAATTAATGATCAAGCGAACTTACCTGTACGTGAAGTTCGATCATAATTTTACGATCAGCTTCATTCGACGCAATTTATACAAAACCTCCCAATCTTATTTTTTTTTATAGTTATTTTTTTATAGTTATTTTTATTTTACTGTTATTGATGATATGTTTTTAGGCATCTTAGCTACCCTAGGTAAAATCGTTATAGATATAATACCTTTAATCAAAATGAGATAAAAATGGCGATGGCGGCGGCGCCGCTGTTACCAGGTACAGGTTTTTTTAAACCTACTTTCTTCATAAATCCTTGCAACGCTGAAGGTTGGAGCTCAACAATAATATGTTAACACAAATCGCGTCGAATGAAACTGATATATGATCAGTTTCATAATTATATAATTATGATCAAACTTCACGTATAGGTAAGTTCGTTTGATCATTAAATAAATATCTATAGGTACATTCCCAAGTCCCCAAGTTACCTATTAGAACCCCCTACTAGAAAGCTCAAAAATACATCTCTATATTTTAAGATTAGTCGTGATTTCGGTTATCCAACAAACCTCCGCATCGTAAATCCTTTTCGATATCAATTCAGCGATCAATCTCGCACCTTTTGCCCAGGATTGCATCGTATATTTTTGCTCGCGCATTATTTTGTTTTCGCAAGGCTTTATTTCTTTCTTTCATATGCTAATGGGATTCTAAGGTCTTAGGCATTCCGCACACGGGACAACTCAAAGACGATTCCAGTTTGATACGCTTATCTTTAAATCGCCGCAATACAAATTCGTTGGTGTTCGCACACGTGGTCTGTCGTCAAATGCGCCGTCGAGCAGAATGTATATGGCGGCAATTTTCATATCAAACTAGAGTTGCCTTCGGTAGTCCCATGTGCAAAAGGCCTGAGTTCCTATTCGTTCCATTTGACGCTACAAAAACTCGGCGCTTTTCGCAACCCTTTGAGATCAAAGGAAGGATCGTTTGATACGATATGAGATTAATGTTTTATACAGAAATACTTTCCTATAGTGCCCGAGGCAAGACAATTTTATGCTATCTTGTTAGGCTTTTAAGAGCATCAATAAATATACAAATCTAATATCTAATAAATATTGGTATTGTAGAAGACTTAATTGGCATCAAATGAAATCTGACAAAACAAAACAAACATAATTTCATAATTTCTTTATTGCACACAAAATTTAAAGCAAAATTAGATTGAAGACAAAACAGTGCACAACGGCGTACTTACCTCTAAGTAAGAGATCTCTTCCAGCAAACCGACTTAAAGAGTAAGAGGTAATTGTTGAGCGGGGGTAAACTAATTGTGTACAATTGTGCTTCTTAGACTACATACCTAAACATAATAATTTACACTTCAAAATAAATACCTAAACCTATTTATATTACTGTCTAAGCCTAACTATATGAAGGAATACTTAAATACTGTATAAGTATAATAAACTTTATCTATATGTATAAAGTATATAAATAAAATAAAAATACATACATACTAATACCTATGCTTGAAGAGAAAGGTAGTGCTCAAGCCGGGACACCAAGATTTGAGGCAGCAGCTTTACCACTCGAGATAATAGATTTGGTTCTACACTGACGAGCAATGAAAAAGTTCCAGTGAGATAGAACCAAATTACTCCTAAACAGGAAAGGCTAGCTTAATGACGCCGTCTGCAATATTGAAATACATTTAACAGCGCATCAGAATATTACCAATTAAAAACGTAAATATTGTAAACGTAATATTGGTTCTATGTCTTGAGACATATAAAGGTGTTTGTCGGCATTTTTTGAGTGGAACTTTTTCATTGCTCGTCAGTGTATTATCTGGAGTGGTATACCACCATACCAAAAGGCACATTATAGAACAGAATAGAAGAAAGTATACCTATTCTAACACCCAAGTAAGGGTTTTACAGCAACAGAGGTTTTGTAACACTCCAACACTTGGCCCAAGTAACATCAAAGCCAAGTACACATCTAACACGTCCTCACATCACATTGCGTGCCATAACTCTTACAAATGAGGCTTTCCTGAAGGCCACGCCACGCGGTAAACGGTAGGCTATTAATCCTGGCAGGACAGTACTGTACCGTTCTGAGACACGAAGATTTACGTCCTGGGAAATGAAGTTGTTTAAATTGTTGCAGTAGATACAGGATGTATGAGAAACGTGTGGACACACGGATCTTCCTAGGAAGAACTATTTTTAACCGACTTCAAAAAGAAGGGGATTTTCAATTCAGGCTGAAGTTTTTAACCAAAAAAAATATAGGGATCTCAATTTGATTGTAAGAATGGTTTTTCAGTCCCATGAAAGGTATTATTAGTTCAGTCCTATTTTTTTAAAATTAGGAATCGGTCCTGTAGGTTGCTTTCTTAACCTCTCAAAAACCGAGGGTAGTTGGGACGGGTCGCAATTTTCACCCTTATGCCATGGTAAAACACAAACCTATAACGGAAAAGTGGCGTCGGCTAACGCCGGTGGTATTCAAGAGGTTAATAAATAACTGTAAATTACTTTCTATGTCATCCATGTATTTTTGCCTTCCAATATTTCACCAGGCGTGTTTAGAGTCATTGTCATTATAACATGTACATTCTCGCTATAAGAAGTATCATGTATTTGTGTAAATATCTAATAAAATGTGGGCTTGATTTTCAGAAGAGAGATTTTACAGCCTCATTAGCGTGTATTTAGACGACAACCGAACCTGGTATTATTTATTAATTGATCTTCTTTTTTTTCAAAGACCTCCGTGGTCTAATGGGTTTTACGCTCGCTTCTCACACAGGAGATGCAGGTTTGAAACCTGACCATGTACAGTCTGCAACAGAGACATCTGACCCCCCAACTTTTAAAACGTAATTCCATTCAAACTGCTGAGAAGCGCCACCTACCACGATTCTTGGCACCTAAACTTGTTTCTGGAAAGTGTGCAGCCGCAGATTTTGTATTTCTATTTCAAATTGAAGGAAACCGGCTACATCAATAATAACCAAGAAGAAACAAAAACAATTGCTTTACAGAGCGGGGTTCGAACCATGGCCCTTCGATTTATGAAGCAAGCGCTCGTCCCATTGCACTAACCAACGATCTGTATATCATGGCGAAAATTAATATCATATGTTCTACTTCTATGACGCAGCGCTCTAACTTCATCGTCAACCGCACGCAATGCATTAACAAATAAATTGAAGGTAGGATATCAGAATTATAACCACAGAACAAGAATACGTTCAGTTCGTGTCACAATATCACATAAGTTACTGCGGATCTTGTGATTTTGAAAGTTTGGACTAGTCATCATGTCTCATTTTTTAACTGATTTTGTTAAAGCCAAAATAATAGTGTATTGGGAAGACAACCACAGTATTAAAAGTATATCTAGAGAATTAGGTATCGCGGTAAGTAAAAAATAATTATATATTATACTAATTTGTAACAATTTTTTGTTTCGTGTAACATAGGTTTAGTGTTAAAATTACTAATATAAGATGCCTATATTCTCTTACAGAGAAACACGGTTCGTCTTTGGATTCGGAGATACCAAGATAGTGGTGACGTAAAGCGTAACCGCCCCGGCCCGCAAGCAATGACCTACACAGATGCATCAAACCGACATCGTGAAATCGTTAATCTCCACACAGAAGACCCATTTAAGACAACACGATCAACTGCCATAGATTATAATATTTCACTGCAAACAGTAAGGAGACATTTACATGCAGGGGGTATCCATAACTACAAGCCGGCCAAAAAAATTAAATTAACCGAAGCCCATCGCCAAGCAAGAATGAGATTCGCATCTGAATATCTAAACTTTGATTGGGAGAACGAAATCGTAATTTTTACCGACGAAAAAAGTTTTAAGTCCGATGATGATGGCAGAAAAATATTATGGAGAAGAGCTGGCGAGCGTTATAACCATCAAAATATTTTGCCTTTGAGAACAAGTGGCAGAATAACTTTAGGTAAGAATATTTATAAACATATATGTTATATGTTGTGTTTATAAACAACATTAACATCATACAGACAGGCACATACATTGCTTTTACTTCTGGCCCCACACTTAACCTTTCACGTCCCGTCGTCGTCGCGATATCCGGTCGGCCGAAATTTTCATAGGATTGGAACTCTATAAGTCTATGGCGTTAAGTTGAAAATCGCGATGTATTTTTGCTTATATTTTTATAGGACGTATCTTGAGAGGTTAAATAGCCTGTGTCATAGAACCAAACACGGCAACATCAGAAACATGCAACTTCTAACACCTTTTGTCTTCGTGCCCAGCCGGGATTCGAAATATTATTATTTAAAATTGTATTACGCAGTGTGGATTATTTGTTATTTAACCAAATTATTGTTTTGCAGGCTATTGGGGTTGGATGTCCTCCATGGGCCCAGGGGAGTTGATCGAATTCGGCGGCCGAATGAACAAAGATAAATACTTGGAAATTTTACAAGATGTGATGATTCCAACAGTGCGCAACGTGTATCCAGAGGGGCAAATATACTTTATACAAGATAATTGTTCCGTGCACCGTTCGTGTTTGGTTAGAGAGTGGTTTGCCGCTCGTAATGATATAACTGTCATTGAGTGGCCATCTAAAAGCCCAGATTTGAACTTAATTGAAAACTTGTGGGGTCAAATGGTTCTTAACTGGGATACGAGTGATGTTAGAACAAAAAGTTATTTAGACCAAGAGGTGATGAGATCTTGGGACCTTTTCCGCCTTAGTAATATGTGTTCCAACATGGTTACAGGAATGAAGTCCAGGCTTGAACAAGTGCTTCAAAATGAGGGGCACCCTCTCCGATATTAAAAATAATTTGCTGCCACTACTTATATCGAAGAAATGTTTCAATAAACTGCTATCCAGGTATAGCACTATTCGACCCTATATGCTATTTAAATATCATGCTATGATAAAGAAAGTTGAGAGATGTAAATTGTTACTTAGACTTAGTAGCATGTTGATTCTCCCTACGGAAGATTTATCATAGTTTGAGTTTATATCTTTATTTCGTTTCTTTGTTGAAAAAGTCTTAAATATTGATATCGAAGCAAAGTTTCTATAAATTGCTATCCAGGTAGCACTATTTGACCCTACATGTTATTTAAATATCATGCTATGATTATGAAAGTTGAGAGATGTAAATTGTTACAAATATACTTACATAGTAGCATGATAATTCCCTCTACGGAAGATTAATCATAGTTTGAGTTTAAATGTTTGTCTAAGATACACATTTCTTTGTTGAAAAATTGAAATTAAATAAATAACTTTCAAAATTATTTTTATTTTATTTATAATAACAATAAGTTATAAAATAAGCTAGGTAAGTTATCTAACAATATAACAACCCATCGTTTCTATGAATCACCATATTATATTCCAAAATTATTACACCAACATTACCAATATTTTGCTTAGCAAAAACTGAGCCTTTGTGGATTCGAACATGCTACCTCTAACTTATCTTGACATGTAGCTATTTGCGCCACGTAACACTCATGATTTGTGACGAAATAAGCGTATCCTACGCTTCGACCCTGTGGTGCCTGACCTGGTGGTTTATCGAATATCGAATAGATGGCATTGATGGTAATGAAGGTCATGAAGGATTTAACCACGAGAGAGGGCGCTTTTGTAGCACTTTTATGGGGGGTCATATGTCTCTGTTGCAGACTGTACCAATGCGATAATAAATTTATCTTAAGTTCATTATCGGACGTTCAGTTCGATATTGTATATATATATATTCAAGTCCCGGATACTATCGCGACGTGATAGTGGTCGTAAAACTCCTCTTTCAACCCGCACTGAGCCAGCGTGGTGAAGTATGGCTTAATCTTACTCGTATCCGAGTTAAGTCCTGTGCCCCTCGGTGGGGACGTTAATGGCCTACTTTTCATTATTTTATAAATTTGAAAGAGATGAACTCAAATCTGGACCAGCTGGATGAACACCATTTTAAAAAACACGGAATTCATGGGTTGGTTTTTAAACCGATATAGCTTTTTTTGAATAAAATGATATGCTTAATAGATAGCTGGCACTCGCTTTTCATACCAAAGTGCTTTTCTTTTTGCGCGGAAATGCATAGTTTTTCTGGAAATCCACATTGAAGAATGGTGAACGAAACCCATTTTACTACGAAAATCGGCGAAACGAAACGCAAAAGTACCATTCACAGACAAAAATAGTACAATTCACAGACAAAATTATGACGTTTTGTCTGTGGTATTGACATTAATGTTCGTCTGTGGTCGAAAAATGATGCATCTTCATTCCGTTTCTCTCGTAGCTACGCGAATGTACTTTTCCCTGTTATTTCCGTTATTTACGACGACTTTGGCTATCCCTTTAGACTTGTTTTGTGTATCCTACAAACGACCGACCTCTGCTTGTATTTTGGACCCTTGCTCGCAATTACTATGTTTGTTTTAGGTCACTTTCTGTGTAAATACTAAAGATAGGTTGTGTTAGGTCACAACGTTATGAACGACCCGGAGCCGAGTGAAGCGGAGCGGAGCGAGGCGACCCCATCTAGTTTCACTAAACCGAAATGTTTGTTTTAGGTCACTTTCTGTGTAAATACTAAAGATAGGTTGTGTTAGGTCACAACGTTATGAACGACCCGGAGCCGAGTGAAGCGGAGCGGAGCGAGGCGACCCCATCTAGTTTCACTAAACCGAAATGTTTGTTTTAGGTCACTTCCTGTGTAAATACTAAGGATAGGTCTATAAAATTGAATAGATTGGTGTCATAAATATGGTGTTTTTCTTCATTTTCCTATCAAATCAGATGAATCTAACCTCAAAACTTTAAAAAATCATATCTCAAAAAGTATACATTTCCGCACGTTAAAAACTATATGGGGGGGTAGGGGACCCCCCCCACACCCCCCCCCCCCCTCTCCCTCCCCCCCCCCCCCCCTTAGCTATATCGATTCAAAAATTTACCCAACCAAATAATTCTAACCAAATTCCGTTATTCTCATCAAAAAATATTACAGGATTACTGAAATATCCGCAAAAACATAACGTCCTTCATTTATCCTCTACGGCGTAGTTTGTTCAAAATCCCTTCGCCGTTAAGTTGGCTGTTCTGCAAAATTGTCAAGTACCAACAGTTTTCCTGTCAGTCGATAACGCAGATGTCAGTCGGAACGTAAACAAATATTGATATGATAGTTTTATTACCGGAAACAAGCACAACCGTTCCCAAACTGTGAGCAAGTGACGTTACGAGGAGTGTTATTTTAAAAAGTATTAAAAGCATAATTAGGCATATTTTAATCGAAATATTCAAATTAGTTTCTTAAAATAGGCGAAAATTTCATAAAAGAAAATAACAACTGTGGAACGCACAACCTTGCACTATAAGAGATAGTCCCACTCTTTTCTCTTTCAAAAACCGGGTAAAAGAGCACTTCCTCTCTCTTTCGTGAGAGTTATATATAGTATGTATATCATTATAATATATAAACTATATTTGCAGGTATATGTATGTATTGTATTTAGTAGTCTGGTATTTAAGTATTTTATTTTCCGTATTTTATATTATATAGGTATATGTATTTTAGTATAGATTAGATATTAGATATTGTACACTGCCTACCCTTTCATGATACATTTCCCTTTCATGCCTTGGTTTGCTGTAATAAATCTCTTTTTAGAGATAAGCTCGCCTTTATACATATGATTGATCCTAATGTAACCTTTTAAATTTAATATGTGTGTGTGCAATAAAGAATTATGAAATTATGAAACAAGTAGTATTTTTTTAGCATGACCCATTATTGTCGTCTTGATTTTTGAGTGGGTTATAATTAATGTGGTCGACGCCGTTTCCATACGGAGTGGCAGAGACATAATTGTGCCCACCTTAACCTTTTAATAGTATATCAATATCATAACACTATACCGACCGACATTCAGTTGTCCAATAAACATTTATTTATAGACAAATAAAATTACTACGAGTATGACTTATGCAACAGCCATCACCCCCCTCGCCATATTTGAGGGAGGGGAGTAACCCGCTTCACAGAGCAGCCGCAAGCAAAGACATTTTAATAAGCTTGACTATAATAAACTCTGGTTTCTTGGTAACAGACTTGTATTCAGCGTTGAAACTAAAAAATATAATGAGTCACCTCTTAAAGCACTTTCATGTACTTAATTTTGTTACCAGACTATAAAATTACTTTCAATGATATTCATATCTAAAAGTAACAACAACTGTCATGAAACGCGTGAACAAAATTATGCAAACAAATAATGTTACGTCCCTTTGATGCCGAATAAAATATGATGAAGTAAGAGTGTCTTTCCAGGAATTAAGACTAGAATTTTAATTACAGTAATGAAACTTCGCGTTGTGATAGCGTTGTTTTTTATGGGAGCAAGATAAAGTGCCAATTATTAAATTTATTAATTTTTTATATTAAATTGATACAGTGATATTATACTGCAGATATTGTAACTATACGAAGATTGAAGAAAAGGTTTATAAAGTCAAACTCAATGTCAAAGTTCTTTATTAATGTAGATATTTACATATATATACTTAGCAAAAGTCATTTTTTGCCTTTTCTCTACATTGGGCCACTGTGGGAGAAGCAAGGCGTAGAAACTCCCACAGATTGATTTTAGATCTCTTTTAAAACTCTGTCCAACCCTTAGAGCAACACGGATTTCCATATGGAAGGGAGAATAACCATTTGCACTATTCCCCTCTGTCAAAGTACAAGCTTAAGCAGCCATATGCATCTAACAAAACTGGTTGTCGCTCGGATTTCCAACTAGTCGCGCGAGTGAACGAAACCTACACTTTAAATGACGAATTTCTCTGTTTTCTGTTGTAAAAAGAAAGAAAGAAAAAGTAATTATTGTGCCAAAAAAAAACAAACAAAACAAAACGTACAGATGGAAAAGCAATTAGTATACTGGTAAAATAGGAAGCTTCTCAGCATCTTCTGGGGTCAGTTTAAAAATTATAGTAATGTGCTGCTTCCAGCGCTGATTTTCAGACCTTCCCAGATCGTCAAAAGCGGTCTGGAACATCAAAACTCAAATGTTTTATTGTAATTAGGCAAAAATAATGCACTTTTACAAGTCAGACACTCATGCATGGAAAAATAAAAAATAAATCAAACATGATCAACTAAACTAATGAGTAACTGCTTATGGTTTGAGTTTAAAAAAGAAAATTTCCCTTTCCATCACTAGATTGATGGATGAATCTCGCACAAGGAAAGGAAACTACATTACCTCTACCAGTGCTTTGGAAATACGCCCGTCAGAGAAGATAGCACCAAGAAACTCCACTGGGATGTATTTTTTTTAATTTTCGTCATTTTTTGTATGCTACAATGTAAGACACAGAAAAAACCTTATGACAATATTATAACATCGTATATGTCATGAGGTCAATATAAGTGTCAATAAGAATTCTCAAAATAACAACTTTACAAAAGAAATAAATAAGAACAACAAAAGATGTTATCAACATCAACATATATGACAAACCAGACTGGACCAGTCTCCTCAAGCAGCACCCGTTCACGAGTATGACTTATGCACCAGCCATCACCCCCCTCGCCATATTTGAGGGAGGGGAGTAACTCGCTACACAGAGCCGCCGCAAGCAAAGATATTTTAATAAGCTTGACTATAATAAACTCTGGTATCTTGGTAACAGACTTGTATTCAGCGTTGAAACTAAAAAAATATTATGAGTCACCTCATATAGCACTTTTATGTACTTAATTTTATTACCAGACTATAAAATTACTTTATTGCATTTCTAAAAGTTACGTTACAATATTATTGTTATCATTATCGCAGAGCTTGGGGTATTGAGGCTATGCATTTAAGTCTTTATAATAGTCGTTAGTAGTGTAATGGCTTTGTACGATTCCATCGTGCATCATCAGATATTTTAACGTCAGCTTTAATGTATATTGCTGTTTTCATTATTTTGTAAGTTAGAATTATCGATCAGTTCACATTCGTCTATCAATAAGTGCGCACCAATTGTAATCATTACATTACAAATAAAGTGATTTATCAAGTTATCACTCTTCTTTCCTGTTCCACCAATCATCATCAGAATCAATTTTAAGGTACCGCCAGCAAGGGCTCGTACATTAAGTGTTCCTTCGAAACCTGTGTTTAGTGTAACTTTGTGTTTTAATCATGTGACTGTGAATCGGCTCTGCTGGCCTGCCACCAGCGGCAATCCCCGGTAGAGTTGAGAAGGCGCAAAAGGTTATACGTGAGGAATACAAAAGCATTAGACACGCACGACCAAGCGATCAAGGATTCAAGCGATAAGAAGGTTTTTATCAAGAGAACAAGCTCTCCCAAGTTTAACAAGAGATCGAGCTCTACAAGTTAATCAAGTAACAAGGTTTATCAAGAAACCCGTAAAAAGCGAATGACAAGGAACTCAATTTCATCAAGGGACCAGGAACTATCAAACAAGTGATTTTATCAAGAAATTCATCAAGGAATTATCAAACAAGTGATTTTATACTTATATCTAGCAACTGAGCCATAATGGAGACAAGGCAAGAATTCGTCTACCTGTTGCAAAATCAGCAGCAAATTATTGACTGAATAAATCAGCTGTGGTCAAATTACAAGAAAGATGGCCAATCTCGTAAGACAGCTGATTATATCAAAAGGAGGGTGGAGACTTTAGATAAGTATTGGGCTGAGTTTCAACGGAATCATGAGCAGTTAATGATGGCTGAAAATCAAGATATCGACTACTTTACTGCCAATCAATGCGAGCGTTCCCAATCCTTTTACCAAGAAATAAGGGAGTCGATCGTCAAGAGCCCCGCGTTTTCCCTAAAACCGTCTAAGCCACTAGTAATTCCTAGGACGGTTGAAGTGGCGGGTTAAGATAAGTCAAGCGCTGAATCAAGTCAGCAGCATCCTAGGCAGAACAATCTACACGCCGAATCTGCCCAAAATACTCCCAGCAAGTTAGAGGAAATGTTGCGTCGGCAAACAAGTAACATCAAAGCCTTCTCCCGCACGCTGTCAAGCATCCACTTATCAGAAGTAAAGGAAAAGTGGGAATTCGACGACCTACTCAAGAACTTAGAAGGACGGTGGACAACTATCGATAAACTTCATTGGGACATCGATAGCGAGCTCCATGGGGAAGAAAATGAATATAATGAGCAGACCTTCACCAAGTACGAGAAGAGCTATTGTGATATAAAAAGAGAGATCAATAACAAGCTGTGGTCAGTTGCTCACCGTGAAAAGTCCACGCCAAAACTGGACATTGCTGTTTTCCATGGCAACTATCAACAGTGGACATCCTTTAAAGATCTTTTCACGGAGGCCATTCACAATAATCCCTGCCTATCAAGAGCGCAGAAGATGCAGTTTCTAAAAAGCAAAATTAAGGGAGAACCTGAACGCCTCATCCAGCACCTACAGATAAGCTCCGAAAATTACGTCACCTGCTGGGAAATCATCAACCATCGATACAATAACAAGAAGCTAATATTCACGACCCATATGAATTCTATGATGTCCCTCCCCGTTCTGCAACAAGGCACATCGGGTCACCTCAAGAGACTGCATGACGTAACGGTAGAATGTCTGAATGGCATAAAAAATTTGGGTATCAACATTGATACATGGGATCCTATCATTATACATCTGTTATCATCACAACTGGACTCGGAAACACACAATGACTACATGTCTACACTAAAAGAACTGAGAGAGATACCACGATTGGATGAGTTTCTGAAATATCTGGAATTAAAATTTACTGCATTAGAAGCATCAAGGCGAAAACAGGAAAATGCAACTCAAAAGTCGTATAACTATCAACCTTCTGCATCATCGTCCCCCAACAACGGATCACGTTTCAAACAGTACTACTCAAGCAACAAGGCTACTTCGAATAATCAATCAATCAAGATTGTTCATCAACAAAGCGCTGCCGTGAATGTAATGGCTATCATAATACCATTCTACACGAAGCTTTCAACAATCAAGCCCAAAGAAATATGCCGCTTGGGACCCAACAGTTGACTAAAACCAGCGGTAATACGCATGTTGCGCAACAGTCATGCGAAACAACTCAGAAAGCGTCAGCAAACAAAGTTTTGCTAGCGACAGCGTTGGTCAAAGTACAAGCTAGCAACGGAGTTCGACATACTTTGCGCGCGCTCATAGATCAAGGCTCACAAGTGTCGTTGATAAGCGAGAGAGCTACACAACTTCTGAAAATTCAGAGACAGAGTTGCAAAGGCGTAATTACTGGAATCGGCACTAACGACACAACATGTAAAGGCGCTATAACCATATTATGCACTTCATTAAGGGGAAGCTATACCTTTGAAGTAGAAACGCTAATTATGAAAAGTTTAACAAGAAACTTACCCAACAATACAATCAGTAAACCATCATGGGCGTTCCTGGAAGAAATAGAATTAGCCGATCCGCAGTTTTACTTAAGCAACCCCATTGACGTACTCTTGGGCGCTGAAGTATACGCCAACATTATCCTTAGTGGAGTACGAAAACAAGATTCGTCACCGTTAGCCCAAGAAACAAGTCTTGGGTGGATACTGTTTGGAAGTATTCAAAGTTTGCATTGTAACGTTATGCTGAATAATATAGAGGACTTACAACGATTTTGACAAATAGAGGACATTCAAGGAGCATCAAAACACTCGACGGAGGAGGAAGATTGCATCAATTTCTATATGTCTACAACAACAAGGTTGAGCGACGGGCGATACCAAGTACGACTTCCCCTTAAGTCCACTGCCGAATCAAATCTAGGGCAGTCGAAAAACAAAGCCATTGCGCAATTTTTGCAATTCGAACGGAAATTTTCGAAGCATAAAATTATTGCTTCGCTTTACAAAGAATTTGTGGACGAATACCTATCGCTTGGATTTATGAAGCGGGCACGTGACGACAAGAAACTCGAATATTTTTTGCCCCACCATTGTGTCTTACAAGAAGAATCTACTACAACGGCTCTTCGTGTGGTATTCAATGGATCTGAAAAAACTTCAAATGGGATCAGTTTGAATGACCTGATGCACAAAGGACCCAATTTACAAAAAGATATTTTGATTCTTATACTAAAATGGAGACAACACAGAATCGCATTTGTGGCGGATATAGAAAAGATGTTTCGACAGTTGTGGGTACATCCAGAGGACCAACATCTCCAGAAAATCATATGGCGAGACTCTCCACATCAACTCTTACAAGAGTATCAACTGACAACAGTCACCTACGGCACCAAGGCCCTTTCTCGCCATGATGACGCTGAAGCAATTGGCGTGGGATGAAAGATTCAAGTACCCGGAAGCTGCCAAAATAGTTGAGGAATGTTTCTATATGGACGACCTGTTACATGGGTCAGATTCGGTGACGTCAGCCAAAAGATTACAAGAAGATCTCATTCAACTAATGAAAGCAGGCGGTTTCAATTTAAGAAAATGGAAGTCCAATCACAAGTCACCAACAAGGTTGAAGGTGCGGAGGGCACATATCAGTTCATACAACCAGAATCGATGAAAACATTGGGACTTAATTAGAACTCGACACAGGACGTCTTCAAATTTCGATCGAAGATTGAAACCACGACTGAAAACAATACAGTTTGTACGAAAAGACAGTTGCTCTCGGAAATCGCCCGATTATTTGACCCTCTTGGCTGGCTCACACCTATTTCTACAAAAATGAAATTACTTTTTCAATCCGTCTGGAATAGAAATCTTCAGTGGGATGACAAGATACCCGAAGATATTCACAAAGAATGGATAAAAATAAAACAGCACATAGCAGCTATAAATAACCTAAACATACCAAGATAGTTAGGTACAGAGACCTCAAGCAATATCGAGTTACACGGGTATTGTGACGCATCTCAAAAAGCGTACGCCTGCGTAATTTATTGTTAATTAAAAATAGATGGTCAATATCAAATCAGTCTCGTCGCTGCAAAATCAAGATTAGTACCACACAACAAAGAGATTACATTGCCAAAACTGCAGTTGTGCGGAGCCCATTTGCTGGCCACACTGATGGAAAAAGTACTAGAAAGTTTGAGCAACCATCGTATTAAGATATATGGTTGAGTAGATTCGACTGCCGTCTTAGGCTGGCTTCAAGGCCAGCCCCAGCGCTGGAGCAGTTTGTTGGCAACAGGGTTCAACAGATTACTCAAATAATACCCGCGTCATGTTGGCGGTACGTCAAATCTGCCGAAAACCCCGCAGATGGTGCTAGCAGAGGGCTCCACGCTACACAACTACAAGATCATCCACTTTAATGGCATGGACCGACTTGGCTAAAAGCCTTTGATGAAAAACAAAGATTGAGCAAGATTTATTCGACTGATGAAGAGGCCAAGCCAATGAAAGCGACTATACAGGCTGTAACAAGAAACAGCAATATTGTACTTGAGTTGTTAAACAAGTACAGCTCATTCATCAAGGTAGTGCTGTCGTGGATACGCCGATTCACAAGTCGGAAACAAGACAGAAAATATGAGCCCTACATTACACTGGCGGAAAGTAGACGAACTACTGAGATGATAATAAAGGATGTTCAAGGAAGGGAATTTCACCGAGAGATAAATGACCTCAAAAACGGAAAACAAGTGTCACCCAAAAGCAAAATTTTGAGTCTCACACCTTTCCTCGATGAACAAGGCTTGCTCAGAGTTGGAGGAAGACTGAAACATGCACACATTAATCCAGATATGAAACACCCTGTAATTTTGCCTCAAGAAAGCCGCTTGACGGAGTTAATTATTTTGCAAGCGCATAAACATACCTACCACGGCGGTGCATCTAGAGCTGGTTTCCGACCTGACAACATCTTCATTCCTCGCCGCTGTAAGAAGAATGGCAGCGCGCAAAGGAATACCAGGACATTTTTACAGTTATAATTGGACCACCTTTGTGGGAGCTAACAGATGCCTACAACAAGAATTTCAGGAGATACAAGAGCTCATCAACGATCAATTTCTGAGGGAGATAGCAGACATGGAGATAACATGGCACTTTAACGCCCCTTCCTGGCCGTCAGCAGGAGGTCTATGGGAGGCAGCGGTGAAAAGTTTCAAATTCCACCTGAAGCGAACAACGCCTTACTTATGAAGAATTCTCAACTCTCCTCGCTCAAATAGAGGGTTGCTTGAACTCTAGGCCTTTAAGTCCTTTATCTGAAGATCCTGAAGACTTAAATTATCTCACACCCGCTCACTTCTTAACCAGCGGACCAGCTCTCACCTTGATTGAGAAATAAAATGATACCGATATCTGAAGCGACAGGACAACAGGCAATCAGTGTTGTCCAGTGTTGTTACATTGCGCTAAACATGAAAAAGGACATTTACATTCCTTTGACCGAGAGCGACATCAGTTCCTGTTTGGTTCTATATCAAACTCATTTTTGCCAACTCATGAAACCAGAGTATCACCTAAAAGACGACAAGAGTTTTTGTGACCTGGAAGCTGCAGAATGTACAACAATGAGCAAGATATGCAGAAATAAGTGGCAAGAAGTCAACAGCGTAAACACATACCTTTATTTTTGCTGTTATCGGTGTCAAGTCCGAACAATATGCAAAGATAAGGTGACATCGCATCAGCTGAGTAAAAGTGGTCTAATTTAAAAAATCTTTATGAGATTAATCTGAATAAATGTGTTTAACCTTAGCATGGGTATTTGATCAATTCCCTCTGGTAAGTTATTATAAATGCGTATAAAGTTCCAATAAATGAACCATAATCCTTCTGCAGCCGAAATCTAGGTACATTCAGCTTATTTTATTTTTAGTGTCGAAATTATGAACAATTGGCTTTTTGGTAGACAATCATATGAGTTTAAATATAATACCCAATAATAAATCTATGACAAAGGACTTTGAATAATCTGTGGCTACCAAAGCCATCTATCGATAGGAAGCTGAGAGTTCTCCACTTCCCATACAAAATATATTTTTTCATCTTTTGTTGTTTCTCTACGTTTTCCCTTATTTTATTTATACTTAAACCTCCTCCGGACTGAAGAGAATAAATGTAAATCGAAATTATCCAAACTGTTCGGGCCATTTTAGAGATTTAGTTAGACTAAGGTACAGCGTTTCATTAATATAAGTACATTTATATATGGAACGAATTGCTCTGTAGCACAAATGCCGATTGTACGTCTGCGGCTTTACCACACAACAGAATGCCATATGACAGAATGCTGTGAAAGTAAGTGAAATATACTAATCTTGCAGTGGCACTATCAGTAAACTGCCTAATTTTTCGCACATCAAAAACCGATGGAGCTCAATATTCGAGCTATAGATGATGTATGAGTACCCCACTACCTTTTTATCGACTGTACTAGGTCTAAAGGCTTGTTATTTATTAAAATACTTAAAGACATTGGGTAGCGAGAATTTAACACATTTGTTTTTTTATATAATTTAACACTAAATTATTGGTAGTAAACCAGTTAAGAACTAGCGTGATTGCTTTGTTAACATCGTCAAAATGGTTCTGGGTTCTGTCAATCCCTAATTAAGTGAAGTAGCATCAGCAAACAAAACAATATCATATATTTTTTTTTACAAAAAAGGCAAGATCATTAATATACACCAAAAAAATGGGCCCAATATTGTCCCTTGAGAGGCACCATTGAGATGAGAAATCCAGATAACTTCTCTCCAGTCATATCAACTTTCTGGATTCTATTACTAAGATCGAGACAGATCGAAAGCTTTCCCCTGAACTCCTTAATACTGTAATTTACAAATTAATGTTTCGTGACTAGCCCAATCAAATTTGTTGTATGCGACATCTAGTATCGAGGCACAGAACTATATAACTAAAAACTCATCTTTGCTTTCTTTTACTCCTCATATTTTGCTTCTGTGGCCTACAGTGCATGGTACAGGGTATTTCATATTGTTTATTATTATTTTTAATTTAACCGTTTAAGCGAAGCACTAAGTAAATCAGTTACAGACCTATCTATTATATTGAGTATTGATTGATTGAACAAATTAGTATGTTCAATCAGCATCAGATATACCTATGTGGGCACGCAAGCGACTCAAATAAAACATGACATCCTATGCGGACAGAAATACCTACAAAAATATGTCTGTATCCTCTGTGTTCATAAGGGTGTTGACATCATTTTGACACTTTTGCTGTGTAGATGTTTCTGGTTTGTTAGAATGTGTAGATCTATTTGAGTAGCTTTCGTGCTCACATATATCTGATGCTGACTGTTCCTAACTTAATGTCCCCAACGAGAGGCATAGGCCTTTACCCGGCTACGAGTAAGATTAAGCCATAGTCCACCATGCTTGCTAAGTGCGGGTTGATGGAGAGGTTTTAGGACCACTACCACATAGCGGTAGTAGCCGGGACATACAGCTTAACGTGTCATCCGAAACACTGAACGTCCGATAAATTATATTCTATATTTTAAAGCAAGTCATTCGTTCAACATTCCCGGATAGATAACCAGTGCATTCCCAAAAACCCTTCCCCCCAACAACCCACCCCCTCCCAATAGTGTATTAAATAAAATATATTCCATATAAATACATTAGATAGAATGCTCAAATATAAACTTTATATCATACGTAGACTTGCTACAATATGGTACCTAAAAATAAACTGAATGTTCTTAGATTTCGGTTGCAGAAGGTTAATGGTCCATTTAAGGGGAGTTACCAGAGGAAATTGATCAATTAAACATAAACATCAACATTAACACTAGGATACCCTGTGCCGTGGGAACCAGAAACAGCGACGTCACACACATATAAATATCCAAGACCTGGAGATTTCTTTTTCTTCACCCCCAGCCAGGGATCAAACTCAAACTCAAACTCAAAAGTACTTTATTACTGTAGATATTTACATATTCTTAGCAAACGTCATTATTTGCCTCTTCTCTACATTGGACCACTGTGGGAGAAGCAGGGCGTAGAAACTCCCACAGATTGATTTTTAGATCTCTTTTAAAAATAGGTTGTGCTTAAGTAATACAATTATGATTTATTTTTATTTAATAAGCTGGAATAAATAATTACAAAATTATTAACAGCAAGGTCTGTGTTGAGCCAGATTAACCCCATACAGTCCTGCCATTTAAGTAATCTTGAACATTGTAATATCCCTTTTTCGACAAAGTCGCTTTAACATGCTTTTTAAATTGCTCAAATGGCAATTTCAAAATCTCCAGAAGTATCTTATTGTAGTAGAGAATGCACTGACCCTTGAAAGAATTGCTAACCTTCGCGAGTCTAAAACGGGGCGCACATAGTCTGTGATTATTTCTTAGGTAAACATTACAGCTATCGCTAAGTTTGGAAAATGTTGTAAGGTTCTTGCGTACATACATTATATTTTCGAAAATAAATTGACATACTGTTAGTATGTCAATTTCTTTAAAAAGCTCTCTTAAGGAGTCTGTTCGTTTAAAATTATAAATTGCTCGAATAGCTCTTTTCTGTAAAATAAAAATAGTTTGAATATCCGCTGCTTTCCCCCACAACAAGATACCATAGGACATCACACTATGAAAGTAACTAAAATATACTAGCCTAGATGTAGCCACATCCGTGCTTTGTCTGATGTTCCTAACAGCGTAAGCCGCAGAACTTAATTTACCAGCCAATTTATCTATGTGGGGTCCCCACTGCAATTTGCTATCAATGGTTATTCCAAGAAACTTCGTATCATTTACTAATTCTAACGTGCTGTTGTCTAACACTAAACTGGTCTCAACTTGCCTGACATTTGGAAGTGAGAATTTGATACACTTGGTTTTACCAGCGTTTAACAATAAATTATTAACTGTGAACCAATTCAAGGTTAAATACAATACACCATTAACATCATCAAATTCTCCTTTTTGTCTTTCAATTTTGAAGACCAGTGAAGTATCATCAGCAAACAACACTATGTCAGTTAATTTCTCCACCATGAAAGGCAGATCATTAATATATACCAGGAATAAGAATGGGCCTAATATGGAACCTTGTGGAACGCCCATTTTAACACCCGATCCATCAGATTTTACGCCGTTAACTTCTGCCTTTTGAATTCTATTGCTTAGGTATGATCTTAGTAGATCCAACGCTTTATTTCTAACTCCGTAATGATTTAATTTAATTAATAGCGTATTATGATCAACACAATCAAATGCCTTCGACAGGTCGCAAAAAACTCCGATAGCATCCTGTGCGGCCTCCCATGCAGAATAAATATGAGATATAAGGGTAATACCTGCATCCGTAGTCGATTTACCCCTAGTGAAACCGTATTGTTTGGCATGGAGTTGTTTTGTACGGTTGAAGTGTGAGAGCATTTGATTGAGTATAATCTTTTCAAATATTTTACTCAGTGTTGGAAGAACAGATATTGGTCTGAAATTTGAAGGATCACCCTTATCTCCCGACTTGAACAGAGGTATCAGTTTACTGTGTTTCATGAGGTCTGGGAAAGCCCCATCGTCAACACATTTATTGAATATATAAGCTAAGTGTGGGGCTATAACTAGAATTACTGAACCAATGACTTTGACTGATATACCCCACAGGTCTTCCGTATTTTTTAAGTTAAGTAATTTAAACGTTTTGATAATGTCCTGGGGATATACATGATGAAATTTTAAACATACATTACTGGCGCTAGTGTTATTTTTTAATAAAGTCTCTGCTTCATATGGAGATGAATTTAGACGGTCTGTTGTGAGTAAGGGTACATTGGTGAAGAATGTTTCAAAAGCTCGAGCAACATCAGCGCTGGATTTAACAACATCATCACCTATCTTTAGGCAGAAATCATTGTCCCTTGGTATAACTTTGCCAGTTTCGCGGTTTATTATTTGCCAAACTGTTTTCATTCTATTATTTGAATTTTGAATTTTTCTATTAATGTGTAAAGTTTTTGCAGTTCTACAAACCAACTTGAAAGTTTTGGAATATTTTTTAACGTAGTCATGAAATTTTCGATCAAAGTTATAGGTTTTTTGTTCATAAAGGTCATATAAGATAACTCTACTTTTACGAATTCCAAACGTTGCCCAGTCATTAAATTTAGATTTACCGTTGTAGTCATCGACTTTCTTTAATTTAAAAACTTTATTGAATTCTGTCTGAATAATGCTGAAGAAGTCTGAGTAGATTTTGTTTGGGTTCTGTTCATCAAAATCCGGTACTGGCAAATTTATATCTAACTTTTTCATATACGTCTCTAGTCTATAGGATGTAATAGGCCTTTAAAATGATGGATCAGTCCTATTTTTACTGGCAATTGGGAATGAAACTGTTTGACCACTGTGATCGGAGGGTAAGCAGTTAATTACATTTTTACTTGTGAATGCACAGTCACAAAATACGTTATCTAAGCAAGTTTGGCTGGTAAGTGTAATTCTAGTCGGCTCTAGAAATATATGACATAAATTAAATGATTTGAACAGAGTTATTAATCGTTGTTTCAATGTTGTATCTACAAGCAAATCTACATTAAAATCGCCACAAATAATTAACTTTTTTCTGTTATTACAAAGAATAATGAGGGCATCCTCCATAATTTTCTCGAACATTTCAAAATTGCCATGGCCGTTTTCATCTCTCGGAGGTCTGTAGACACAAACAATAATATGGCTATCCAACTCAACACAGGATACCTCTATCGAACCCGGGACCTCTCGCATGGTAGGCAGAGTCACAACCGCTGCGCCACTGAGGTCGTCATGCATTTACCAATGCAAAAGACTAAAACTTTTAGGTTAGTCTCTTACAGAAAGCCTATTAGACTATTAATGTCTATGTATTAAAGACAAAATGCATGGCCTCAATGCCCCAAGCTATGATAATGATAATAATAATTAACGTTACTTTTACAAAAGCAATAATTTATTTAATAGACTGGTAATAAAATGAAGTGAACAAAGTGTTATGTGAGGTGACTCATAACAATGTATTAGTTTTAACCTAGAATACAAGTCTGTTACCAAGAAACCAGAGTTTATGGTCTTGCTAACATGTCTTTGCTTGTGGTGGCTCTGTGCACTTGTGCAGCGGGTTGCTCCTCTCCCTTAAATATGGCGAGGGGGGTGATGTCCGGTGAATAAGTCATACTCGTCCCACGAAACAGCACCCGCTGCTTGGGGGGACTGGATCAGTCTGGTTTCTCATAAGTTATGTTCATTACAGATTTTCTTTGTACTTATTTATTTCTTTTGTAAAATTGTTATTTTGAGATATCTTATTGGCACTTATAAATACGATGTTAGGATATTGTCATTAGATTATATTATTCTTATTTTGTACACTAAAAATTACAAAAATAAAAATAAAAACATCCCCTTAGAAAATCTTGGTGCTAGCTTCTCAAACCGGCGTATTTCTGAAGCACTAGTGGAGTTGATGGAGTTTTTTATTCCTTTGCGAGATTCAGCCATGATCACCACTTGAAAGGGAAAGTTCTTTTTTGAAATTCAAACCGTATTCAGTTACTCATTAGTTTAGTTGATCACATTGCATTTGCTTTTTTTTCTCCTTGTATAAATAAAGTCAAACACTTATTTATTATTATTTTTGCCTGAATAGAATAGAATGATTTAACTTTGAGTTTGAGTTTATCAGTGAAGAGAAAGGAAATGCTCTTTATTTATTTATTTTAAAGTGAAATTTAAGGGACTGTCCCTAATTGCACAGGGAAGTGCGTTCCACAGTCGGATAACCCTTAAACTAAAAGAGCCTTCATAAGCGGCAGTGTTATGCCGAGGAGTTTAAAAAAGAGAGATCACGTGGGATTCATGGGATCACGAGAGTTCCCAATTAGCACTGAACGGAAATGTAGTCGACTAAGAGAACGCTTAAGGCTTAACCTCGAGGAAAAGGCTTCCAGAACTACGTCCTTCAGTAAAAGTACAAGACAAACAGCAATTAGGGCTTACAATAAACTACCAACTGAAATAAAACCTCTCTGGTAATCGGTTTTTTAAGGGTTTTTTAATGTGTTCTTACACTTTAAAAGAATTTTATGAGAAATGTGATAAACATGCAAAATTATAATTGAACTTTATTGAGTGTTGACTTACTTAAATTGAATGAAATTTTTATTTATTTATTATGTATTTTTCTAAATTTAATGAAATTGTAATTTATTTGAAGAATTATCTTTTTTTAATGTTTTCTTACACTTTAAATTAATTTTATAAGAAATGTGATAATCATGCAAAATTATAATTGAACTTTTATTGAGTGTTGACTATCTTAAATTGAATGAAATTTTAATTTATCTATTGTGTATTTTTCTTAATTTAATGAAATGATTATTTATTTTGATCCTATGTATTGATGATAAGTATACTAGGTTTACTATAAGGATTAATTTGCTATAATATCTCACATCTTATATAACTGTAATTTAAGGCAATAAACGATTGAATTGAATTGAATCTCCGATTGCCATCCCTGGGAAACATTATCTCAAAACATTCTCAAAAATATGTGGAGTAGGGGGGATTTTTTAAATATTGAACAGATAGGAGATAATGTGCATATCACGGCGAAGACGGTTCGGGAACCTCCCCAGCACCTTGCTATACTGTGAGACATGGTGTATGACCATGTTTCACAGTATACATACTATTGCGCAGCCCGAAGACATACCGAATCCCGAGGTTCTGAAGTCGTTCTAGTTTGTTCAATTATTCTTCTTTCGCACAACCCAGCAAAAATCCGCGTAGTCGATTAAAGACAGTAAAAGCGACCGAGCAAGGGTGATTCTGGTCTGCCGTGGCCGGAAATTCTGCAATCTCCGGAGGGAGTGATCTCCGTTATTATTACTGGGTATTATGACAGTTATAAGTTTAATAATATGAGGTCTGCCGTCCGAATACGACCACGGTGGCTAATTTCATAGCCCAGGTAATTTAGAATCAACAAAAATTGCGTCCTTCGATGGCGAGTATCTCTAAAACAGATCGATGCAGACCCAGCGTTGCCATGACGTTAATAACTTTGGATCAAAGTATATCTAATTATTTGGTTAGGAACCGAATGTACGCAGGAAATATGGGGATCAACATTTATTCTAGGTTCTTACTGGATCAAACATTACACAATTGAGATCAATAAATATATATATTTATTAGTATATATATTTATGATATTATATATTATAAATAAATATATACATACATACTACCGATAATTCTAAAAAGAAAGTTAACGCTTCTTCACGCGACTTCTAAATATATTGAGAAAAGGACTTTCCCTTATGGTGCAGGGGAGTGCATTCCACAATCGAGGCCCGGAATCTAAACCCGTGCTCATGAGACGTGGTGTTATGCTGTGGGGTTTTGGTGCTTCTCCCATACCCCTACCAATACCACAAAGACATCTACGATTTCTACTACGCTACATCAGACTAAGCTATCTATTTACCAGTATAGAAGTCTTACACAGAAAAAACTAAACGTGGTTCTTTCACACATAAGGTCGAGTTACTATTATGACAAGCTTTAGGTCCCTACCATCCGCAGGTAGGTAGACGTACAACCGCTGGTACTGGAGTCATCTTCAGTCACAATGTCAGGTAGTTATGTAATCAAGGTTATAACACAACTGATACAACTGACTAGAGGTCAGAAGTAACACTGAACAGCTTCTGACTGTGTGTCGATTGTTGCGAGGCGACAGTGACTGCGTCGTGCTTGTCAGTTCGGTATGGGCGCTATTCGTGCCCGACAAATATACCCGTGCGCGCAGGCACCGGCAGCTATTAGCGGGCGGCACGCACCGCACGGTGGTGTGCCAGCAGTCTCCGCTGGTGAGGGCTCGGGACAGTCTCAACGCTCTGTTGGCTGCGGCACCTCTGACTGATCAGTTTGGTGATGCATGGAGACATATTGTGCGAGAATGTGGAAGGTTTTGCGAGATGAATGTGTGACTGTGTTTATTTATTTTTTATTTGTACCTAGTCGGTCCATAAGTTCTGTCACAAATATTTTGCCGCATAGTAAATAATACCAAGTTTTATTTTATTTAATACTATATATGGTTTGATAGCTCATTAAATACTGATAAATTAGAACGATTATTGGATTTAAACGCTTAAAGCCATATTACACAAATGCTAGTTTCTTCAGAGATTTTGCACTTTTTTACCCAATAAAAAATACGGACGTGATTCACTTTATCTTTTTTCCATGACTCTTAAAACCTTTCAAACTTACGTGAGATTTTAGTCAGAACCCTCCCTGAACCCGTTACCTTCATTTTGAAGCATAAGATAACTAAGTCTGGGTAAAACTAATTTTCAAATTCACATTTTACGTAGTGTACTTGTTGCCCACAAGATCATTTTTATACGTTTTTCTGAAAACGTAAAAAGTACGTAAAGTTCTCTTTGGGAGCAGTTGGAACTGAAAGCTAACAGAAAATCAAATGCTAGTTGTTAAGCATGGTCTAAAATCGAGGTTTCAGAATAAATAAATAAAACCTTGTTGGTTATCTGGAACACTGTTTTTTTATTAAATTTGTGGTAAGTGGTATTTTTGTCAGTTGCGGCGTGTTTTGGGTTCGCGATTGTCACAAGTTATAAGGTTTTTTGTCATATTGCGATAATCGTACAAAATGTATTGTATTGTAATTTGATTCGTATATAAAAAGCTTTTTAATCATGTATAATACGAATAAGAAAAAGTTTATTGCTGAGTTTTATCTATCAAAAACCTTGTGACAGAACTTAAGGACCGACTCAGAACTACCTAACTTCCCGTCCCGGGTTCGATCCCCGGCTGGGGATAAAGAAAACAGACATCCCCAGGTCTCGGATGTTTATATGTGTGTGACATCGCTGTTTCTGGTTTCCACGACTAGGTAATTGGAAATATTTAAATTGAAGTTTAATTTTATAGCTGACATTTAGAATTAATCGACTATGTTTAAAATGACTATGTGTAAAAAAGTGAGAGGGCGCTAGTATAGCTGTAAACATTGAGCTCCGTGTTAAAAAATCATTATAATAACTAAATCTACTTAAAATTATATAAAATCAGAATTTTTTGGTAAATAACAAACCGATTGAGACGTGGAGTTGTTATCCAGTGATAAAAAACAGTACAAACAATAAAATATCAGAGTGGTTATAAGTGAGTGCAATGTGACAGTAAAATCTAGCAAACCCTAGTAAATGTGACGACCATAACATTAGCATATCTGCACAAAAGATAAAAGTGACCAAAGTAACCAGTGTCATACATAAATAGTGAATAAATTAACAATTCTCACATTCACATAACATCAAGATAACGGTACCTTAACCGTCATTGCCATCACGACACATCAGTAGCGACACCTAACACCAAAATAAGCAACTCCGACAAAAGTACTTCTGCAACACATCCTGCTGGAAAAAATACACTACATGATACCACCAATTGCAAACAGAGGTCACCTGTGCTGTGCGAGATTATAATACCTACTTTCGCCGCGATTGGTATTGCTTCCATGGCGTAAAGTGCAACACCAGTGCTTCAAACCCAATCGACTCGGGTTCGATTCCCGAGTTCGTGAATTTTAAGTTTCAACTTTTTGTTTAACTTTTAACAATAACGATGCAATCTAACAACGAAAATGTGACGATCAGAAGACTTAACAGACCTAAGAGTGCAAGTAACGAGAACTTAAGTGAAAATGATATGTTCCTGAACTCTACACTCTTTGACAACGCATTGTCCACTAGCCTACCAGACTTCTCAATATGTGACAGATCACAGATATTAGATCTTAAAAATCAATTAAAGACCAACCTGGAGAGTGCAAACGAAGAAATTGCCAAACTTGTGAGAGCGGTATTTGACCTAAAATGTGAAAATGAAACATACGAAAAAATATCGAATTGTACAAGAAAGTCACAAGCACAGACATACTTAATGCCACTAAAACACCAAGAAGATCCTCAATGCCATTTCCCTTCAAACCGGCGTATAGAACAATGTCCCGACAGGTACCATTAAGTCTTACAAGAGGCTTACACAAGCAATACTCACATTCCGTATGTCGAGAGCTGGAGAAATCATTTATAGAACTCACAAACGAATCTGAAGTACTGCCGACAGCTCAAATACAAAAGGCTAATGTAGAGTTGCGAACGCCACCACTGACGAAAACCAATGTAGAGACTAAGCCAAAAAAACGTAGAATAATGATTATAGCTGATCAACAAGGGAGAAATATTCGTAATATCATACAAGAATTAGTTGGAGAAAAATACACAGTAATATGCTATAGTAAACCAGGTGCATCAATGACAGAAGTCGTCAAATCGGGAAGACAGGAGATTTCAACAATGACAGAAAAAGATTATGTAGTAATGCTTGGAGGAACCAACGATACTAATCCGTACAGATTTCAGTTCGATTTCCAATGCTGGATTAACACGGTAACTAAAACAAATGTCATAGTCTGCAACATCCCCTACAACAAATACCTAAACAAAATGAAGCTTAACTACGAATTGAAGTTTATATGCAGCCAGCACATAAACCTATCATTCATCGAAATGGACAGCAACCAATTTAGACCGACTCCGAGAATGTATAACATGCAACTATGTACATTAATTTTAAGAGAAATATCACTTCTAGACCATAAAGTTAATTCCACAAGCAACATTATCAACATGACCCACAGCAAGCAAATCGACCAATATACCCAGACAGAACCGGACCACAATGTCAATAAGATTGAGGAGAACAAAGAGTGCCATCCTGAACTAGTGGAAGTTGAAGATATCAAATGTAGAGAAGAAATAAACATTGACAGAAATACCAATAGTAGGCAGCTTTTTCGTGTATAAAAAGTTAAATCTAATACATCAAAATATAGATGGTCTAATTACGAAGTCAGACGTACACGAAATACAGATATAGATGTAATATGTATTACAGAACATAATATGATAGATAGTGACCAGAATCAATTGACGTTTCCTAACCATACATTGGCTTCATGTTTTTGTAGAAAAAACCGATATGGTGGATCATGCATACTCATTAAAAATCCTCATAAATTAAAAGAAATTAAAAGCATTGATAAATTCAATATCAGTAATATATTCGAAGCCAGTGCTATTGAACTAACTGAACATAAAATTATTATAATATGTATCTACAGAGTCCCTTTATATGATAATAAGTCTTTTGAAACCTTCTTCTGTGCTTTAAACGATATTCTACATGATTTTGTGTACAAAAACGACAGAAAATTTATATAATGTGGTGATTTTAACATAGACTTACTGAAAATTAATAAAAATAGCACTCGGTTCAAACAGTTAACTATGAGTTACAACCTCAAAATCGAAATCAATCAGCCTACTAGATATGCCAGCAAGACATATCTAGATAATATAATGCACAATATTCGTGGATGCAAGAGTGAGGTAATAGAATTCGCTCTTTCAGATCATTCCGCTCAACTGTTAGAATGCCCAGTAAAGAAAAGTTACTCTCTTAAACAATGGCATGTACTGAAACGTGACTATAGTGAAGAGAATATGTTAAAATTTGCGAAACACCTCAATTCCTTATCTTTTCATCAAGTATTCGAATCCGACGATCCTATTTATGCTCTTAGGGAATTTTATGATATGTTCGTCCTACTCTATACATTATGTTTTCCTATAATAAAGGTAAACATTTCCTTAATGCGCAAACAGAAATGGATGTCCAAGGGAATTCGGCTATGCTGCAAGCGGAAAAGAGAACTGCTGTGGAAATATCGACGACACCGAAATTTGGCAAACAAAGAAGTTTTTCAAGTATATACAAAAAAGCTAAAAAATATTATTAAACTGACACAAAAAGCTAAAAACAACTATAGAATTCTAAACGCTGATTATTATCAGCATTTATTAATGTAAAGAAACCTGGAACGTAATAAAAAATCTCAAACAAACTTGCCAAAGGAATATATTGAAAAAATCACTAAAGATGGTAAAAATATCACAAATCCAATGGAAATAGCAGAAGCATTTAATAACTTTTTTATTGACATATCGAATAATAATAAATCAATTGACAAGAGGACGAATAACTATAATGCAATTTTAACATGTAATAATAATAAAAGTGAACCTCACTTGACATCTAATAATAATAATGAATCTATCTTGACATCTCCTAATAACAATAATAATTTATACTCAATCAATTCCTGTAATTCAATATTTTTAAACCCAGTGACATCCTTTGACATTTTCCAAATCATTAAATCATTAAAGAACACGAACAGCGCTGGTTATGATGAAATAACAACTAAGGCTTTAAAATATGTTGTTCTCATAATCTCCCCAGTCCTGTGTCATATAATAAACATATGGAACACGGGAAGTTCCCAAATGAACTGAAAATTGCAGTTGTCAAGCCATTATTTAAAAAGGAAGACAAATACAATATGAATTTCTATCGGCCTATAGCATTAATCCCCTTTCTTGCAAAAATATTTAAAAAGGTGATCTATAGAAATATATACGGTTACATTGAAAAGCAGAATCTATTTGCGCCGGAACAAAAAGGGTTCAGAAAAAATAAGACCATAAACATGGCTATCTATGATTTTCTTATTAAGATTTTTACTAACATAGACAAAAGAAATCCAGTAGTGACTATATTCATGGACATGAGCAAGGCCTTTGATTTTGTAAGACATGACATCCTTATAAGTAAATTACAGAATTGTGGAATAAGGGGGAACGCGATAGAACTTATAAAATCATACCTAAATAAAAGACAGCAAATGACACAGATAAATAGGATATGTACGATGTCAAAAATGGAACAAACCTACATATCAAAACCTAGAGACATAGAGCAAGGAGTACCACAAGGCAGTGTGATGGGCCCATTGCTCTTCTTAGCTTACATCAACGATCTACCCAATGTTGTAGAGTATCCTATGGTGCTATTTGCAGACGACAGCACGGTTATTATACCGTGCGACGATCCAAATAAGTTTGAAGATGAAATTAATAATTCTCTACATAAAATTATTTACTGGCTTGAGCAAAATAATCTTGTAGTTAACATTGGTAAAACCAAAATAATAAATTTTCAAAATAATAATAACAATACAATTAAGAATCTGGACATAACTTACTCAGGACAAAGTGTTGAACAAACGGAGGTAACAAAGTTTCTGGGAATTTACATTGACCGAAATCTCAAATGGAAAACACAGATGGATAAAGTTTGTAAAAAATTGCATACATTTGCATATGCCCTATACAAACTATCAAAAACTGTATGTGAAGAAGCTGTACTGATGGCATATAATGGCTATGTGGACTCTACACTAAGATTTGAAATATTTTTTTGGGGTAACTCAGTAGGTAAAGAATCTGTATTAATTTCACAAAAAAATGTGTCAGGGCCGTATGTGGTCTTTGCCGTAGAGATAGCGCTAAACAACATTTTAAGAGGCTCAATATTCTGACAGTGCCATCCCTGTATATTCTTGAGGTAGCTATGTTTGTCAAGACGAACATGCATCTATACACTAAAATTAATAGCAAAAGACACCTTAACAAAATTAGTATGCCCCAACACCATACAGCATTATTTCAAAACAGTATTTTTGGTATGGCACCAAAAATATTTAATAGATTACCTGATAATATACGTAATGTCGACAATATATTGCAATTTAAAAGGGAATTACGTAAGCTTCTAATCAACAAAATATATTACTCCATATCAGAATACCTTTTTGATAATAACTTGTAAGTCTATGGTAATATTTGACAAATGTAATGTAATATGAATCCAATTGATTTTTCTGTTAAAACTATTAATATGTACTTACCTACATTTGCATGAAATATTTGTATGCCCGATGGCTAGACATAGAGATACATAATATTTTTATAACACCTGAATGTACATATCCTACTACCTACCTATGTTTCACAAATAAATGATATGATTTGATTTGATTTGATTTGATTTAAATTGTGTTGTCGTATTTGTAATTTGACTTATTGTAATTTGAATTTAATATTAAGTTAACCTACTGATTGAAGTGAAATGAACAATTTGTAATTTAATTTGTTATTATATACGTTATCAATGCTATCTTGTTCTGTGTATGTACAATGCATTAGAATTATTTTTGTAATGTTGTACTTACGAAATTTGACAAATAAATAAAAAAAATATAAAAAAATGATAGGTTGAAATGTAGGCTAAAAATCAAATATCAATCTATCAGAGTTTCATCCCTTGCTTCTCCCACAGTGTTCCAATGTAGAGAAGAGGCAAAAAATTACGTTAATATCCACAGTAATAAAGGATTTAACTTCCTTTAACTCCTCACATTATATGTATCGAATAACCAATCAGCCTATAGATAAATATTATACTTAGATAAACAACCACGACTGGGGTACAAACTTCCGTTCTCATCAAACAATTATTTGCCCCCACCGGGTCTCGAACTGGTCATTTTTGACATAGAAAACGTCATTTGCAGCCATTTCTCTACATTGGACTTCTGTGGAAGAATTTATTACAAAATTATCATTATTATTTAGCAGGAATAAATAATTAATTCTGGGTTGAGTTAGATTAATCCCCTACAGTCCCATCATTGAGTAATCTTGAACATTGTAATATCACTTTATAGACAAAAGTCGTTTCTACAAGGTTTTTAAATTACTCAAATCACATTTTTTTAAACTCCAGAGGTATTTTGTTGTAGTAGAGAATGTACTGACCCTTAAAATAATTGCTAATTTTTGCGAGTCTAAGCCGGAGTACCACTAGTAGATTGAATATCCGCTGCTTTCCCCCACAACAACATGACACTATGAAAGTAACTAAAATAGCCTAGCTGTTTTTATTTATAACTCCTTAATGATTTAATTCCATTAGTAGCATATAAAGATCGACACAATGAAATGCTTGATACCTACTGTATTTCAATAATGTATCTCGATCTCTTTCAATTGACGTTTCACAAATCACAATCGCTCGAATTGACAGCGAAATTGATGTATCGTCAATCTGAAAGGGGAATCAAGCTAGTTTAATAATATGAGCCCCATTCACTCTAAATAACGTGCAAATTCAATAAGCAAACTGTCTACTCCCGATTATATAAAATCATGTTGGTAACCTTGGTCTAGACTCCCAGGACAAGTCTGACTTAGTGTGGGGTCCGCTATTAACCACTATTTTTGTTAACGCTATGCTCAAGTACATTTGTATCGTATGTGCATATTATGAAACTAAACTGAAAATCTAGTGTACTTTATACTGTAGTAATGTTAACTGTCACTGTTTGTTAGTTTACCCAGATAGTATGTGATAAGTTGTGCTATGAGAAAGAAATAAATGTTGTCTTTGTCTTTGTCTTGTCTTGTCTAGAATCAGAAATTACATATTGAAATTACCAGCTCATCACACAGTACTAAACGCCAGTTCTTACAATGTCGATGCTATTATAAAATAGTTGATTAATTAGTATAATAGTAGTAATAGTTATAATTAGTATTCGCTTTTATCGAAATAGTGAATGCAGGGTAACTCGTAGATTCCTGTGATATCGAATACCAAGACGAATTAAGTTACCGCCATTTGCGACATATTCGTAGCTACCCTAATTGCATAACTACGCCGTAGCAATTTCGTAGAAACTTTGACTACGCCGCTGATGCCTTTTGAATACCGATTGATACTGTACTGTTGAGATAAATTATAACAAGGATGTATCAAATATATCCATTCAAATAATCCATATCCAATCCAAATCCGAATTCCAAATAATATTCAGTTGTAAGTTTGCTTTCCGATTACGGTTGACGCCCCCGATTGTAATAAAAGAAATATTATATTTCGCTTCGCACTCAGTACAGTAACGACTAAAGAATAGAATAAACATAGAATAGTATAAATATTTATAAGTTAAGTGGTACAATTTTCTTTCATATGAATTAAATAAACATTGACACACATATTTTTGAGTTTCGTACTCTCTAATTAAAGGATAGAGCCCTGTAAACTTAGGATGAGTAGTTTGCTCAACCCATACTTATTTTAACTATGAGTTATATACACACAGTTTTTTTTTGTATGATTTATTTATGAAAAAACACATACATACTTAAATTCACTACCTTAATCCCAATTGGGATGGTCAGTGATGCCCCAAACATAAGCGTTTGGATGTTCCAGACATTATAAAAAACTTTCAATGCTTTTAACAAATGTAGTGTACGCATCTTCGTACGTCCTTATATAACTTGTAGGTAAGTTTACCTACTAAACCAATCTACCCTTCTTCAAAGCTGTCCTGTCCCTATCAATTCTCTTTCCAGGAATGCGAGACGGCCAGCTTGAACTGGCCACTTCCTACCTTCTTCGTCAAGAACTCATTCGAACCTGGAGAGCCTTCAAATACTGTCAGAAAGTGAGACGAGACTAGGCCTTGAAAGTGGACGGACATGGTGCTAGTAAAGCTGTCAAACCACAAAACTACCTGTTGCAGCCTACCGTAACAAACTTCGGCCTTCAATGGTGCTCTAAACCACCAAGTAGATCTCTGGATGATCCCTATAGGTACTTTCAGCTTATATACGCCAACAAACACATTTGTAACCGCGATGCAGTAAAAGCATAGTTCCAACTGGTATTGAAATACGCAAACAATAACAATAAATTTAAAATACTCCGACACATCAATGAAACCTCAAGGCTAAAACTGGGTTCACTTTTTTCCTATTTGAGCTGATAACTTTTGAACCGCAGAATCTTTGTTATATTATATATCTTAGGATCATTGCAGTGAAGTCTACATCCAACTGTCAAAAACCGCATTCCCTTTTGGAAACTATTTCTTGTTAGGCTGATAACTTTCTAATTATTGTACAGATGTTAACAATAGTTATTTGTGTCACAAGGGAACAAAATGATGTACATACGGCGAGGGCGGTACATTGAATCCAGAGTGGAGGGAAGGATTCTACTATAGAATCCTGAGCATAGCGAGGGATTCCAAGTTCGAATCCTGAGCGTAACGAAGGAATCAAGCGTTAACGCCCATGACGAAAATAATTTTGCTCCTGAGTGACACATACAACTTTTCACACCGACTATGAGGAAAATTTAAATTAATGCTCTAAAAAAAAACTATACTTTGAATTATACTTTCACCGCTTTTACAGTAATCGAACAACACAAAAAAAAAACTTTTTTTTATAATGGCGAATTGTGAAGGATTAGGGAAAGGTAACCACAGATAAAATATTCCTGTGTACTTTTACCAAAGTTAAAAATAATCGAATCAAATATTACAATGGCGAAACCATTATTTATTATATCAATATTTATTATATCACAATAACATTCGTCGGTAATTTTTATTTCAATAAAACATATAATTTACACATTTTGACATTTTTTTAACTATTACGAAAAATTCATAAATTTTCATATAACGTTGTTAAAGTTAAAACTTGAAACATGTTCGTTTTTAATCGACTACGATGAAATTACAATCGATTATTTTATTAAGATCTGTGTTCAATTGGCACTTTGCATAAATGCTACATCATCATAATCATCATCATCATCATCATCAGCCCTTGTCATCCCACTGCGGGGCACAGGCCTCTCCCAAAGCACGCCATTCGCTACGGTCACCCGCCAGTCTCGTCCACTGTTTTCCAGCCACCTTAACAATGTCATCTGACCATCGGGCCGGTGCGGTGGTCTGCCCGCTGTTCTCTGCCCAATTCGCGGACGCCACTCCGTGGCTGCCTTGGTCCACCTTCCGTCCTCCCTTCTAATGCAACATGCTAATGAATAAATTAAAAAAGTAGCTTGAACAGAAAAGTAGCATTTTGCTCCCTCTCGTCGTGGAGCAAAACTTACTTTTCCGAATGAAAGGTGTGAAAAATGTATTTCAGTGCCAAGGACAAATATACAGACATACCGACTGACATATGTGTTCGATTCCAAATCGATATTCGATCGATGGTTTCTGAACGGCCATTTTGAATTTGACGTTGCTGCCAACCTAGCAGTTTTTTGACAACTGACTGACGAAAGCCCTCGCAATGTAAACGCGTTTTGGTTAGGGTATTGAAATTAAATCGCAGGCCATCTGGAATGTATTCGGGTTTCCCTCAGGATTGTCTATATAGCTGAGTGTGTTGTGGTTCCCCGAACCAGATAAAGTTCGCATTTACGTGGCCGATTGGTTTTTACCACGTAACATAACCTGTGTTGGAACACTGTGCTCATTGAAGCTGGCCCGCCAGTTATAGGAGGTTGGCTGAAGAACCTGTCTACCAAGAAGAGCCTAGGGTGCACCCGGGCCTTGCAGAGAGACAGGAGGTTGACGGGACCGAAGCACAGACCAGGTTAGATCGACCCCAATTACTTCAGCTCGGTGAATCGCCGACGTTCACGCTTCTTGGCAACTGATCGTTACGCTACCTCGTAGCTGATGGGCCCCTACGAGGTCATTAGGTGCTGAGAAGCCTGAACATTTTGGTAGCTAGAGCGTGGCTTCCTGAGATTTGCAGCCGTCAAGGGCTCCAGGAAGGCACGATTTGGGACTATCAATCTGTAGGTATAGGCGGTTATTAGGTAACTTGGTTGTGTTCCTATATCCACATAGATTGGTAGTATTGTAAGCTATAGGTCTATTGCTGGTAGTAGATAGACAGATATTGAATTGAATTACCAGTTAGTCAATCTATTGAATGAATGTTTTGGTTAACATAGGTAGTTACATCTATTGATAGCAGGCTATTACATTGTTTTCAGTTTATAGCAATTTATAACTTGAACTAATATTGACTATCTGTGTGTGTTATAATGATAAAGGGAAACTAAATTGTATTTACAGAATTTATATAGATATAAAACTCGGTTCCTATTGTTTGAGGAAAACAACATTGTTTAAGTTGTGGTTTAGGGTTCCCTCGTTTGGGTTGTAGACTGGAGGGTCCAATAAAATTGAGTTACTGCAAATTGTGAGTAAGTATCGTTCCGATCATGTCGTTATCTGAAATCCAGAAGGGTGTTTCTAAGGAACTCAGATGGTTTTCCTCCGCACACGGTCTGATAGACCGTTTAGATAGGCATGATGTGGTATTGGAGCGGTCTATGGACGTTAAGGAACGTTACAATAGGGTGCTCGAATTGTCCGCGCAGGCGGAATCAGTTGATGGTTGCGCACCTGACAGGCTGTCACGGTTGCTAGGGGATGTCGACCAATGTATGGAGATGGCAGCTGCTATCACGCAGAAGGCTGCGGACATACGTAGACAGCGCGAGTCCAGCCATGGTGGTGACATTGAAGCACCTCTGCCGCTTCAGGGTTCGGGGTCCAGGTTACCTGCCATAACTATGCCTACTTTTGACGGAGTGTCCGGTGAATGGATGAGCTTCATCAATCTGTTCGACAGTTTGGTGCACATGCGATCGGACATTACCAAGTCTGTCAAGATGGCTCAGCTGGTGGCAGCATTGAGGGGTGAGCCTAGGGAGCTGGTCGTTCATTTGACAGTTACGGAGGGTAACTATGAAACGGCCAGGCAATTGTTGGTCAGACGTTACCATAACAAACGGAGGTTGGCCGATGCCCAACTGAACCGTTTGTTTAGTATCCCGGTTGTGAACAAGGTCGGGGCCATACAGACGGAGGTTTTGAACCCATTGTTGTCCGTCACCAAGGCTCTAGAGAATCTTGGACTTCAGGTTGGTGAATGGTCGTACGTACTGTTGTACATTGTACTTTCCCGCCTACCCGCTGACGTGCAGACTCGTTTCGAACAGTCTCACGGGAGGTCGGCCGAGGACCTGCCCGCCTTCTCCGACTTGGTCGGATTCTTGGAAGAGGAGGCTAGACGGGCAGAGAATTTGGGGTTGACGGTCACCCATCCTTCGGAGCCACAGAGAGCTGCCGGGAGCGCTGTGAGTAGGGGCCCTCCGACGAGGAAGGACCGCACCAACCGTCAGTCGTATGGGACTGTGAGTGAATTGACCCCACATGGTGAGACCTGCCCATGTTGTAGGCAGATTGGCCATGCTGTGGCCAATTGCAATAAGTTCGGGGAACTTAGGGTTCAGGGACGGCGCCGGATGGCCAAGCAGCGGAGCTGGTGTTTCCTGTGCCTCGGGCCACACATGGCTAGGGACTGCACGCGCACAAAAATGTGCGGATATTGTGGTGGGGCCCACAACAATCTGTTGTGCATGAACCGGTCCGGCCAACAGCCTCCACAGGGCCGTATCCAGGGTGACACGGCATGGGGCCCTGTGAATTCGTTTGCGACTCGGAGCGCAACTCAGGGGCCAACGTCCCCACGTCCACAGGGCCGTACCCAGGGTGACACGGCATGGGGCCCTGAGAATTCGTTTGCGACTCGGAGCGCAACTCAGGGGCCAACGTCCCCACGTGCACAGGGCAGTACCAGGGTGCAGGGCCGCACTCAGGACCATTACATGGGGGGCCCTGAGTTTTCGGTTGCGACTCAGCATCCGACCCAGCGGGACATTGGGTGTGTTGAGCAGGCCGTAACGGGCGGGTGGCATGGGACACCTTCGAGCTATGCGGGTGCGGTTCGGACGCCGCCTCAGTTGTCGCCCCGCTCGTCACCTCGTCCTCGTCGGTCACATGTGATGTCCCCCCCGCTCATGGAGCGGCCACGGTTGAATTCACGCCCACCCCCCTTTACGGGGAATCGTAGGTTGGGAATGGAACCGGCGCGTGGGCCATTTGTACAATGGGACCCTCTGGAGTATAGCTGCATACCTGATCGGTTACAGGCACAGTGGGGCCCCGGGGGTCCTCGCTAGGAATTTGCGGCCCAACCATTGGTTGCCCCCCAACCGGAGACGGTGGTGTTACCGATCGCCTCTGTGCTTGTTTGGGATTTGGCGGGCAACCCAACATACGTTCGCGCCCTATTATATTCTGGAGCTCAGGGCTGCATTGTATCGAATGATTTAGCAAAATGGTTGGGCCTCAAGGTAAATAGGTATAATAAATCAATACGGGGCGTGGGGAATGTTACGGTTACGAATGTAGTTGGTCAATCGGTGATCACGTTCTCTCCACGTTATGACATTTTGACAAAAACATCCGTGCAAGCTTTAGTAATGACGCATGTCATGGGCAGACACCCCTTGGTGAAGTTGAATCCGGCCGTTCGATTCCTGACATCAGGACTCAAGTTGGCGGATCCCGATTTTGACACTCCAGCCCCGGTCGACCTGCTACTGGGAGCAGACGTTCTGGGTAGGTTTCTGTTGTCGGATCAGCGAGTTCTTCAGCCGGACGGGTTGATTGCTGTGGATACTAAGTTTGGTCACGTGATCATGGGTCCGGCATTGCCAATGGTTAGGCCTGCCGAGTCAGATGGCATACTTATTGGCTCAGCGTTGTCAGACGTTATCCAACGTTTCTGGGAGATAGAGGAACCTCCCACCGTTCGTCGAGTCGACGCAGACGAAGAAGAGTGCGAGTTGTTTTACCAGAATAGTACTGGTCGCCTTCGTTCTGGTCGTTTTGTAACTCGACTGCCTTTCAGGGCCGATCGACCGCCACTAGGAGAATCTAGGAAGATGGCTGAGACGAGATTGATGTCGATGGAGCGTAGGATGACAAGGGACGCCGTATTTAAACAAAAATATGTTGATTTCATGAGGGAGTATGAGTCGTTAGGACACATGTCGGTATCGGGTGTGGACTGGAGATCTGAGGATCATTGTTTCCTTCCACACCATGCCGTCCTACGAACCCCTACCGGCAAGATTCGAGTTGTTTTTGATGGGTCAGCACCTACCTCGAACGGGATGTCCCTGAATCAGTGTCTACATTCGGGACCCAAGTTGAGTCGTGATATTTCGGATATTCTCACGGGCTTTCGGAGGCACCAGATTGTATTTGTCGCAGACATTCGGATGATGTTTAGGTAAACGGTAATTCATCCGGCTGACAGAAGGTATCAGTTGATACTTTGGCGTGAGTCCACGGCCGAGCCAGTCAAGGTCTATGAGTTAAACACGAACACGTATGGGTTACGGTCTAGCCCGTATTTGGCGATGCGTACCCTGCGGGAGTTGGCGTCGCGTGACCGTGTGAGCTATCCTAGAGCCGCCGCTATCCTGGAGCAAGATTTGTACGTCGATGACGTCTGCACAGGGGCAGCCAGTGTAGAGGAAGCTCTGGACCGACGTGACGAGCTCATTCAATTGCTGGAACGAGGCGGCTATGAACTACGTAAGTGGATGTCCAACTCCCCTGAGTTGATGGCTGGTCTCCCAGATGAGTTTCAACAAGACCCGCACGTTTTTGAGAATCCTGACAACCCTAACATGTTGTCAGTACTTGGAATTCAGTACCGGCCCGTCCATGATGAGTTTACCTATCGGGTGGTTTTAGAAACACTTCGGTGTTTCTAAAACCACGACGAAGCGGTCAGTACTGTCAACGATTGCGAGAACGTTCGACCCGAATGGATGGATTTCTCCAGTCACCTTTGCTCTCAAATGTTTTATGCAAAGGCTATGGGCGGCTCAGTTGACCTGGGACACCCACCTCTCAGGTGATTTGTTGACTGATTGGACGCGAATGTTCACCTCGCTATCGGACATAAATAATGTATCGCTGCCGAGGAAATTGGTCCCTGCTGGCGATTACAGGGCAACCCTTCACGGGTTTTGTGATGCCTCTGAACGAGGGTTTGCGGCAGCGGTTTATTTGCGAACCGTCACCTCTACCGGGGAGGTCGACGTGCGTTTGGTTTTGGCAAAAAGCAAGGTAGCGCCTATTCGGACAAGGATGACGATTCCAAAACTGGAACTGTCCGGGGCTGCTCTTTTGACCAAACTTTTGAATCACACTCTAACAGTGTTGCGTGGGTCAGTGGTTTTGGAGGATACGGTGTACGCGTGGACGGACAGCCAGATTGTTTTGTGCTGGCTGAAGGCTTCGGTCCATAACTTAGAGGTTTTTGTTGCGAACCGTGTCTCCCAGATTGTGTCGTCTGAGGTCCCACTGACCTGGAGACATGTACCAGGAGAATTGAACCCGTCTGATTGTGCATCCAGGGGATGTCGGGCTCCTGAACTCGTTAGACACCATTTGTGGTGGGGACCACCCTGGCTTGCCAAGAGAGAATCGGACTGGCCCCACAGCCATGTAGTAGTATCTTCGGATCATGGCTCCAGAGCGGCCGTGCATGTTACCCAGAAGGCTGAGGACCCTGACGCCGGGTTTCTGCTGGACCGGTATAGCTCACTTGACAAGTTGATAAACGTGTCCACTTGGATTAGGAGATTCGCTCGAAATTGTCGTACTCCTCGCGATCAGCGAACGTTGAACCCTATTCTGACTCCGGCAGAGCGAAACGAGTCGCTATTGAATTTGGTCCGGTTGGTACAGTCCTCGAAGTTTGGGGCAGAATTGGAGATTATACGAAGTGGACGTTCGAAATTGAAGGGAGCCGTCGCGCGTCTCAACCCCTTTATTGATTCGACCGGGTTACTTCGGGTAGGAGGAAGATTGCGCAATGCGAATCTGTCGTATTCGGCTCGTCACCCACTTCTGCTCCCCAAGGGGGGACAGTTAGTTGAATTGCTGGTGACTGATCGTCATATTAAAAACGCGCATGCCGGCTGTAACGCGTTGTTGGCCACGCTCCAGCGGGAGTTTTGGATCTTATCTGCCCGCCGTGTCATACGGAACATCGTGTTTCGGTGCATGCCTTGTTATCGACTTAAGGCTGCCACGATGCAACCTCTCATGGGGGACTTGCTCCCTGATCGTGTGAATGAGGTCAGACCGTTTTCAGGTGTTGGTACGGATTTTGCAGGACCGTTTATGGTGAAGAGTTCACGATTGCGTACCGCTAGGCAATACAAGGCGTACCTATGTGTGTTTGTTTGTTTATCCACCAAGGCGGTACATCTCGAGCTCGTTGCTGATCTCTCGACAGAGGCTTTCATTGCTTGTTTGGATAGGTTTGTTTCTCGAAGGGGACTTCCAACTTTGATCCGCTCTGATAACGGCACTAACTACATCGGTGCGGAACGATACTTACGAGAGATAGTCAACTTTTTGAATGTAAATAAAGTGGATATTGGAACGGCCCTCTCCCGTCGGGGTATACAGTGGACCTTCAGCCCACCGATTTGCCCCCACTGGGGTGGGATTTTTGAGGCCGTAGTTAAGTCAGCTAAGACGCACTTGGGGCGTATAGTAGGTCAGACCGCGCTGACTTTTGAGGAGCTCGCGACATTGTTTTGTAAGATCGAGGCCGTTCTCAATTCGCGACCGTTGTGTCCGCTCAGCTCGGATCCAAATGACCTGGAGGCTCTGACCCCAGGCCATTTCTTGATAGGACAGCCACTTAACGCGTTGCCCGAGCACCCCTTCGAGGGAGTGAAATTGTATCGGTTGTCAAGGTATCAGATGTTGCAGCAGTTTACTCAGAATTTCTGGAAGCGTTGGTCGCTCGAGTATCTGCATATCTTACAACAGCGCCTTAAGTGGACTGACAAAACCAGCCCCCCTAGTGTTGGTGACCTCGTTCTGGTTAAGGATGCTAACCTACCGCCACTACGTTGGCGCAGGGGGCGCATTGTTAACTTGTTCCCTGGCAAGGACGGGACCCCCCGGTCTGCAGAGGTTCTAGTAGGAGGCTCGGTTCTAAAACGAGCGGTAGCAACGTCGTCTCGGCTGCCCGTAGATTAGGGGACAGGTGGGTGCCTGTCCGGGCGGGTGATTGTTCGATTCCAAATCGATATTCGATCGATGGTTTCTGAACGGCCATTTTGAATTTGACGTTGCTGCCAACCTAGCAGTTTTTTGACAACTGACTGACGAAAGCCCTCGCAATGTAAACGCGTTTTGGTTAGGGTATTGAAATTAAATCGCAGGCCATCTGGAATGTATTCGGGTTTCCCTCAGGATTGTCTATATAGCTGAGTGTGTTGTGGTTCCCCGAACCAGATAAAGTTCGCATTTACGTGGCCGATTGGTTTTTACCACGTAACATAACCTGTGTTGGAACACTGTGCTCATTGAAGCTGGCCCGCCAGTCATAGGAGGTTGGCTGAAGAACCTGTCTACCAAGAAGAGCCTAGGGTGCACCCGGGCCTTGCAGAGAGACAGGAGGTTGACGGGACCGAAGCACAGACCAGGTTAGATCGACCCCAATTACTTCAGCTCGGTGAATCGCCGACGTTCACGCTTCTTGGCAACTGATCGTTACGCTACCTCGTAGCTGATGGGCCCCTACGAGGTCATTAGGTGCTGAGAAGCCTGAACAATATGCGTCAAACTTATAACTCCCCTCTTTTTGGACCTGAGGAGTTAAAAACGTAAACTACTCAACCATGACATTTAAACTTAGACACCAACATCTGCTATCTCGCGTTTAAATAATTACATAGTTTACGAACACACATATAGGCACACAGTGGCCTTTTAACTCCTGACGAATAAAGGGGTGTCATAAATTTCAATAGTCTGTCTGTCTGTCCATGGCACTCAAGCGCTCAAACGGGATTTCCAAGGTTTTTCAAATTGATAGAGACTTCACTGCCATGGTTCTAAGGTATATTTTATCAAAATCGGTTCAGCGATTCAAAAGTAACCAGCCTAAATAGGAAACAAGGGAACCAAATTATAGCCTTACAAGGTTTCATTAATGTGTTGGGGGTTTTAGATTTTTTTAATATATAGAGAGCAAAGAAAATTGAAAAATTTACTTCCCCGTAAAGTTTCTTGGTGCTATCTTCTCTGACGTGCGCAACTCCGAAGCACTGGTAGCGTTAATCGAGTTTCCTTTTACTGTGCAAAATTCAGCCTTGAATCACCACTTGAAATTTTCTTTTTTCAAACTCAACCATAATCAGTCACTTACTCATCAGTTTAGTTGATCATATTGGTTTATTTTTTATTTTTCTTTGTGTATATTAAGTATTTGTTTGATTTGTAAAAGTGCATTTTTTGCGTAAATATTAGCAACAAATTATTTGAGTTTGAGTGAGTTTAGGGTCCGGCAATTGAGTATGGAAAATAATGTCAGACAAATATTCTTCCCTAGCAGCAAGGCAGATGTAAACTCTTCATTTCATTGAGTTTTTCATTACATTTGCACACATTTCTTGTTCTCTCGGATATTTTGTTTTAACTTTAGGTTTATTGGCCTGTTAGCATAGAGACACATTTTTTTAGAGAGAGCCCCACAAATAAAATCGGGAGATGTGAACTCCGGGGATCTTGGGGGCTAATCAATGTCACCTTTTCTCGAAATTAATCGACCCGGAAACGTTCTTTTCAATGTCTTGATTGTAGCTCGTGCCGTATGACATGTGGGCCCGTCTTGTTGGGACCACATATTTGCTAAGCCCAACTGATTCACTTGATTTAACAAAAACATGTTTACCATCTCACGGTACCGTTCTCCATTCACGGTAACAGCAGCACCCATCTTTAAGACGCTGATTAAATAAATATGGGGTGCTGTTTTCATGTGTTTTTCAGGAAATACTGGGCAAATCGTAATTAATTTCTGGTATATGTAATTTGACTATATAATCTAGAGATTCTTAATTGGAAAACATGTTTGGATAAAATTTTCTCGATAGAAAATAAATACAAAGTCAACCCTTTTTTTGTGGTTTTATCCTATTACACCGCAGTAGTAAGTGAATATGACTGTGTGATAATTGCAATGTATGAACAATTGTTATTTCTAACGATTTTCAATTTGAAAGTTAATTCCCTGAAATAGTTTATTTTTTATGTTTTTTTTTTACGTTTTGGCGCTTACGTTGTTTCAGATTAGTCGCGAGTGCATTATTGGCATCCCGCTTTTTCTTATTCGCGAGTAATTATTGCATCTCACTTCCACTCGACAGCGCATTTTTATTCCATCATCGCCTTAAAGAAATAAGTCCCAATTACTCCTCCTGACCAAATTCAACACCAAACTGTGTCAAGACGTGGATTCGGTGGTCGTTCGGGGATCAAGGAAGGTTGTTTTTCGCCCCAATAGCGAGAATTTTGTTTATTAACAAATCCGCTGAGGTCAAAATTAGCTTCTTCACTCATAATGATTTTTTGATGAGTATCTGGGTCTCGGATAGAGTGGAAGAGAGGGAGAAAGGCCTTTGCCCGGCAGTGGGACATGGTGGGCTCGTAATAATAATAATAATAATAATCTGGGTCTCTTTCCAGCTTGGTTAGCATAACACTACTGAAACCACGACGCCTTCCATGGTCTCGAAGCTGAAGTTCTTGAGTTATATGACTTTATGTGGAAATAAACCGAGGTATCTCTTCAGGAGACTTCTTTAAGGACGTAGAGAAGTATTCTTAATTCGGAGTTGTCGAGAACTTCGCCTGGTAGACAATGTGAATTCTTTGGCTACACTTTGACGAATAATTTCAATATTCTGCTCTTCTGATACGACGAGGAACTGCTTTATCTGTTACAATGCCATGTTGCTCAAATGTATTCGCTAAACGAGTAATTGATTTCTACCAAAAGTTGATCGCAATTTTCTTAGAGTTTCCGCCGTACATGATTGGGTTGAATATGTTTTAATAATTAAAACACGCTGTCCAGTCCTTAAATGCTCCTGATAAATTTGCCGTATCTACACAAAATAATTTTCATGAAACTATTTTCATTTTTGCCGTTTGCCGCCACATAAAATGGCGGCAAAAAAGTGGTATGCCTCCAAGTAGCCCACCCTGTACGAAGCGTGTAGGCGCACACTATTACTTACTGAAGTTCCAGGGCTATTGTTTCTTAATAGAGATTAATTAGCTACTTTGTTTCGTGCGAGTCATCACTTGTATTGTACTCACTCAGGTGTGTGTGATAGTAATAGTATTCTGGTGTAATTATGAACGTTAATAACGGCGTGTGAAACTATGCAGATTTAAAGGATTAATTTTCAGGTACCTACTTACTTAATCATGGCTAGTTATTATATACGCCGAGCCGCTTAATAGACTTTAAACACAGCTGTTAATACAACAAGGCGATGTTAAGTGGAAATCTGGCTGACAGGCAATACCTTGCCGTGCTGCTCTGCGGGCCCATAGACATTACAGAACTGTTTCACGGCCGTGAGTCTCTCTACAACGACGGCAGTACGCCGCGCTACTTGACAGACGTGCAGACGGGGTCTTGCGTAGGCCTATGACCTGGCTCCCGATGTGATGACGCCAGTCGCGCCTGGCAAACCTTCTTGTTTCACTGCTCCAAGAAGCGAATCTTGAGGTCACCGTTAGGTCAAGGTTATTTTCCTTATTCTAACTATGCGTGGCCGTTTCCCCGCTAAACACACAAATCTCACGCCACTATCAACACCAGTAACCACGACTAAACATCCCGGGGGCTACGAGCCCTTCAATACGCGACGCGTGGAAAACCTTCTGGCTTTTCCCGAAATATGGTTCAATCCACTGCGACCGGCCCGCAGCGCTGACTGTCAGCAAAAAAAAACTCGCGGTAGGAAGACGAATTCCTTCCCGAGCTTCCGGCACAATCGACAGGCTCCCATCCTACATATTTCCGTCTGTCCAAGTGACATTTTCAATCGTTCATAGACAGGAAACGAAGGGTGCGTTCTGATTTACATTAAACATGACGAAACCGCAAACAGGCCCGTTTGGTTCTAAACAGTCACTCCGGACAACGTGGCTACCGCTCGTTTGAGCACTGAGTCTCTGACTAGAACCTCTGCAGACCGGGGGGTCCCATCCTTTCCAGGAAACAAGTAAACAATGCGCCCCCTGCGCCAACGCAGTGGCGGTAGGTTAGCATCCTTAACCAGCACGAGGTCACCAATACTAGAGGGACTAGTTTGTCAGTCCACTTAAGGCACTGTTGCAAGATGTGCAGATACTCGAGCGACCAACGCTTCCAGAAATCCTGAGTGATCTGCTGCAACATCATCATGACAACGGATACAATTTCACTCCCTCAAAGGGGTGCTCGGGCAGCGCGTTAAGTGGCTGTCCTATCAATAAATGATCACGAGTTGAGATTGGCTTCGATCTTACAAACAACGTCGCGAATTCTACAAAATCAGCGCGGTCTGATTTACTATACGCCCTAAATACGGCCTAGCTGACTTAACTATGATTTGAAATTCCATGGGGCTACCAGGAGGACTGAAGGTCCACTGTACACCCCGACGGGAGAGGACCGTTCCAATATCCACCATATTTACATTCAAAATATTAGCTAACTCTCGTAAGTATCGTTCTGCACCTACAAGGTGGCTGTCCCCGTTGGGAAACTAATCTGTCCAAGTAAGCAACAAAGACCTCAGTCGAGAGGACAGCAACGAGCTCGAGATGCACAACCTTGGTGGATAGACAACATCGCCAGACAAAACCAAAACTCCCACTGAAGTGTGACCAACAAGGCGTTTCAACCCGCTTGAGCATTCTCAATATGCCGATCAGTCACGTGGTTGACTGAGGCCAGCAACGCTAGGGTATTGCCAGGGAATTGCCAGGGTCTGACAGCTGGTCCGAGAACAGTCCCGCCCTCAGACAAGTCTTTGCAGAGGCTATGGGACGGGCCGCTATGCATTGAGATTCAGAATAACCTCGTGGAATCAAGCCTAAATCATGCAGACAGCGCTTGTCTCATAGCCACCTGTGAGCGCTCCCCTCGTTGAGCTTAAAAACATCGCTAGAATGATGTCATCCGCCGGGCTTTTGCCAGTGCAGGATATTTAGAGCCAGCAGGCATAATCGCAGGACGATGGCAAAAGGCCAGACGGGATGACTCTCATTGCGTGGGAAAACGGGCTGTCGCTCGTGTGTCGATACGCTGGCGCAGTCCCATATACAGGCAACCGCCCTCAAGGCTGGTGCGGCAGCGTCAATTGCAGAGAATAACAAAAGGCGCAAATATGCAGCCCTCGGACAGGGCTACATATTTGTGCCTTTTGCAGTAGAAACCCTCGGCCTCGGCCCTCGGTTCATGGACTCCAGAGGCGCGAGCGCTGTTCAAAGAACTTGGGTCGTGCCTGGTTGACGCCTCTAACGACCGGAGGGCTGGAGCCTACCTTGGGCAACGGCTGAGCCTAGCCATACAGCGAGGCAACGCCGCCAGCCTTCTGGGCACCTTGGCCAGCGACGGCGGCAGTGACCTGGCTCAATTTTTTTTATCTTTATTTATATTGTTAGTTAATATATTGTTTTTAGGGTTCCGTAGAGAAACAAGGAATCCTTATAATTCCGTCATGGCTATCCGTCCATATGTCACAGCAACTTTATTCCAAAACTATCAAGACTACACCGTTGAAACTTGGTATGTAGATGTATATTCTCTGAACCGCTTTAGGATTTTTAACAAAATAAAAAAAAATATAACAACAACATAAAAAATAAAAATTAAGTGATGCTCCCTATATAGAACTGAAACAAAAAAAAAATTAATCAAACCTATATGTGGGGTGTCTATAGATAGGTCTTTAAAAATGACGTTGAGGTTCCTGAAACCATTTTTTCTCAAAGTAAATCGCCAAAGAGAAAGACCAAAAGTGGAAAAGTTTGTGGGTGTTTCCCCCCTCTAACTTTTAAAGTAAGAAAGTGAAAACTCTACAAAAAGCTGCAGCTAATCGCCTGAAATCCATTATCCTGAATCCTGAAATAGCCACATGACAATTTTTAATTTCTGACATATCGAAGAACTTCTTTGACATATCGTGGTCGATCGACGATTCCTATGATACATTTTATCAGGTCTGATATGACATTTTCTGGCATCTCTGCTGTAAGTTGGCAGTATTTGGCTCCAAATTTAGTAGCCTAAAGTCATACCACGTGACAGATTTTAATTTATGACTCATCGAGGAAGACTATTCTTTGACATATCGCGGTTGATACAAAACGTTTATAAAAAAAAAGTATTTATTCATATATTTCGTGGAAGAATAGTGTGATGTGACATTATCTGGCATTTCAATTGTAAGTTTATGACGGGGATCAACCCCTCCGAAGTCGCTCAGCCGGATTAGCTCACACAAGGACCGTTGCTCCTGGCATGTGTCCGGATTTAGTTTTTCTCAATGTTTATAGGGAGCCTGTCTAGGGATGCTATCAGTTAAAACCACAGTTAGGAGGTAAGAGTTACTTACTATATTTGTTTTATTTCCTTAACTATTCACAATCGGGTACGGATCAATTCGAACTACGAACCCTACCTACGAAGTTATGTAACGCGATCCTATCTAAGTGCCCACGCACGGAACGATTTACAACTACTTCCCGGATAGGCTACAGGACCGACGGGTCCTTTATGGTCTCAATATGCTCTCTATGAAACTTAGTTAAATATTTGTATGCACTTGTGTAGATAGTTATATAATGATTTTTAAAGCCTATCCTAATACTAAACTATTTGCGTCATGTAGGGAGGCTCAAACCTCAGTCCGGAAGGTTCAAAGAGGGGGGGGAGACTGTGTGTCCGGCGAATCAAGACGGCGGCGATCTCTTTCAATCGAAATTTGGTATCTTAGACGCTGTAATGCTTCGGGAATACAGCCTTCATCAAGTTGACGTGCCTGAGGGGCGGTTGATGTTTGGTCTTTAAGAGCTGTCGCGATATCGTTCTCCGGTTCTACGCTGGCCCAAAATTTGCCCCATTAGTGCGTTGTGCTGCATTGCGTCGTCGCGGGTACGTATAATAATACAGAAGTAGAAAAGACCTAAGTTCATAAGGCCTATGTACGGAATCCCGAAAATTAAAACGCCGAATGTCTGTTTACCCGAAACTATGAAATGCCGAATGTACGGAATCCCGAAAATTAAAACGCCGAATGTCTGTTTACCCGAAAATATGAAATGCCGAATGTACGGAATCCCGAAAATTAAAACGCCGAATGTCTGTTTACCCGGAAGTATGAAATGTCGGTAGTATTAAATGGCAACAAATATAATGATCACCAAAATATTTTTTTCCTACTCAAAATGGATAAATGAACACCAAAAGTTGCAAAAAATATCAGGGCAAAATACTGCGGTAGCTTAGGTGAAGCGTAAAGGGGGTGAGCGAAGCGAAGTCCCCTTTATCCTTCGTGTTAGGTTAAACATGTAAGAACAACAAAAAATACTTAAAACATAAACTAAATACACAAAACATAAAAAGAAGTTTGGTGATCATTTATCCAAACACAATTTGGTGGATATTTATCCATTCTGGCAGTCATTTCGAATTTATTGGTACTAAAATAGGTGCGTTTTTGGTAATCGTTTAAACATAAGCCGTATTAAATTTTTAGTATATTTTCATGTTCAACTTAATACGAAGGATAAAGGGGACTTCGCTTCGCTTACCCTCTTTACCCTTCACCTAAGCTACCGCAGATATCAGGGAGAACACTGCAGTAGCTTAGGTGAAGGGTAAAGGGGGTGAGCAATGCAAAGGGATTCGTACTTTCGGGATGATTTCATGATTTCGGTCATTTGGACTTCGGTATTTTGAGTTTCGGGATTAGGACTTTAGGTTTTTTCAATTTCGATGTAGGTTATATGAACTTTCGGTATTACAATACGTACCCGTCGTCGCAGCATCGACGCTGCGTCGTTTTCCATATGTTTTTTATGACATGCAAATTCCCATTACACCGTTGCGTCGTCGCGCGCGACGTTTCAACGGATCGACGGACAAGAGACGAAGCGGGAGGGAGGGTGATGCGCTGCGTTGGATTTCGTGCTATAACTATAGTATGTATACTAAAATGTCATGCTTCGTACTAAATACTATCCATCTCTAGTGCGTAAAATGCGTTTTACAAACACTGAGCTGAATTATTGGAAGCTTACTTTAAAAATGACAGAAATTGCTCCCATGCACTACATTGGTACCATATTAAATATCCGACACGTAGTTTACCTACTCGTAAGATATTCATTAAAATTGTTTACTGCTTAAGACCTACACAATCGATATCTAAATAGGGGGTGGAGACCCCATTTTATATCAACATTTATTTTGATTTTTTGGTCATCCTGAAGTTTATAATTTAATTCTAATTAAATAGTGTAAGTTTATTTTTTTCAAAACAACCGGGTTCGATTCCCGAACCGAGAACAGGTTTTTTTTTTAAATGTATGAATGTATTTCTTCTTATTATTAAAATCGATGACATTTCAGACTTCAGTTTCATCTTCTTGGTTGGTGCAAGAAAGACCGATCTTAAGGGATAAAGGACATGAACACTACAGTGACAAATTTCGTAAACCAAAAAAGAACAAGACTGGCGATTTGTTATTTATTATGTTATTTTTATATTTAATACATAAGTTAATGTATTTTTTTTTCAACTGCCATGGTAACTTTAACTTTCGGGACTCATAAAGTAATTAGCAAATTGATCTTTGATAAAAAATTCAGCTAATGATTCTTCATTGCAAATGGGTCTCAATCGTGGGAACCTACTTATTGTCATCTTGTCTTATTGTCGTAAAACTTCATGTTGTGTAACAATATTGTGTAAAATACAATTTTAGTTGTTAAATCATTTCTCAATCTTTCACAATATTAGTAGTTAAATCATATGCTGTATCAATTGGCCTTTGTAAAATATGCCATTTATTTGCCATGATCCCAAATGCACATTCCACAAGCCGTGCTAAGGCGATAGTTATGAACTCTTTGTTTCACATTAAGATTCTGGCCGCCTTATGGGCGCATAACGTGCTTACTTTAACCAAACGCTTCATCACCGACGAGTACATAAGGGAGGGACGTCGAATTTCTCATGTCGGATTAGGGTGGGCTGCTTTCGGGAAACAAAGTGATGTCTTTAAATCTTCACTCCCACAATGCCTGAAGACCAAGGTGTATAACCAATGTGTCTTGCCCATCCTCACCTATGGAGCCGAAGCACAGACGATCACAAAGCATGATGTGCATATTATAAAAGTAGCACAAAGAGCGATGGAGCGATCAATGTTGGGTATCTCTCTCGTTGACCGTGTGCCAAACGTCGAAATTCGACGGAAAACTAAGGTCGCAGATGTAGGCAAACGGATGACGAGATTGAAGTGGAGATGGGCGGGACACTTGGCAAAACGTGAATACGGACGGTGGACCAAAGCAGTCACAGAGTGGTGGCCACGGGGAGCGACAAGGCCAAAGGGCAGGCCACCAGCGCGATGGTACGACGATATCATCAAGTCGTCGGGATCCCACTGAGTGCGATTGGCGCTTTAGAGAAGAGGCCTAGGCCCAGCAGTGGGATGAAAGTGTCGAATTTCTAAAACTAGTAGAAACACGTCGACAAAAACAAACTTATAATTTGAATCAACAACCGCCAGCAAAACAATTGCAAAATAATTTTAATAATTATAAAACAGAGGGCCACTTTTAGCCGGTTTTATTAAACGTATGTTTCCCATCAATTGCCCCGAAGCAATCTATTCAAGCTAGCTTTGAGATCAAAATCTAATGCAATATTTTGTAGCTTTTCTACTGTAATCTCTTCTATGAACTATTGTCGAAGATATTTGCATATCGCTTGACAAACTGACGAAATAGTTCTAGAAATTGTTGCTCTTCCACGTTTAAATTTGAAATGTAAGCCGTTAATCGAATTTCCGCTGCCCAATGACCTGAAATAGAAACACAAAAAATATACAGGGTGGCCCATTTAGATTGGTCAGTGTGGGCAAGCCTAACTATAACAGTTGCGAAGATCTGTTATTAGGAACCATGGCATCGATTTTAATGATAATAACAACTGCATTGAATAAACTAGTAAGTACTCATACTCAGTGTAGGAATCAAACCCGTACGTTTTAAAAAATTAAACTTACATCATTTCTATTTGGATATTGATTGTTTAGGTCTTAAGCTGAATTTATTTCAGCAGTCATGTTTCATACTAACTTATAAGTATATGCATTCATAGTAACTACGTCGATATCCAAATAGAAATAATTTAAGTTTTATTTTTCAAAACGTTCGAGTTCGATTCCCATTTACAAACATTACACATTCTTTCTTTCATTGCAGGTAACGAGGTTGTGAAAAAATGGAGAAGCGTGAAGGGCATTTTTTTATACATAAAGAAAAAGGAAAACGGTTCGTCTGGATCAGGGGCAAAACAACCGACAAAATATCATAATTACAATCAGTTGCTCTTTTTAATGAAAGTTGCCCAAAATGAAACTGACAGTAGCCTTGAAATGGTGCCTGCGTGGTGCCTGCAGAAACAGAAACAAAACGAAAACACAACATCATCTTCTCCATTTCCTACAAAAGAAATGCCATCGTTACCCCCAGGTCCTTCTCGGTATAGTATAGATGCTTTCGAAGCGCAAAGGTTAGAGGCGTTGCAAGATAAATAAAAACGCCACTTATCATTTGTGAAAGGAATTATTCCTTCTTTGGACGGCTTTACGGAATCACAAACTTTGACATTCCAAAGCAAAGTTATAAATATCATTACCGAAATGCGATTCGGGGAGACTCAATCAACAACATGGCAGTCACGCGGATATCAAACTGGACTACATGCCCAGTCACCATCGCCATCGGAAGCTACCTTATTAGCAAACACTACAATTTTAACTGATGATAGTCAAGAAGAATATAACTTTGCTTTGGTGTAAATTAAAATGTTTTTAATATAATAAATGATTAACATTATTATGATATTTGTATTACTTACCTCAATTTAATAACAATCATTTCAATTGGTTCTATAGGGTTCCTGAAATTGGTAAACTGCTTCTTTAAATGTAGTTCTAAGGCTTTCACCAAATAATTAAAGCTCATTCTAAAAATACTGAAAATTTTATTTTCATCTAATAACAACTCCCTATATTCCTGCATAAAAAATGACCATCGCTATTTCTTAATGCTGTCATAGGAGATATCCAGAATATTCTATGATTTTCTACGTTTATTTCGGCGGTGGCGTTATAAAAGCAAAGAAAAAACACGTTTGTATCTACCCACTGCGAAGGCTGAACTGAGACGCAGCGGCGAGTGCGTGCGAACGCAGCGCAACGTACTAATGGGGCCTCGCTCTAAGGCATTGTTGTATTGTTCTCTGAGGACGTTATAGGGCCGTCTGGTGAAATTTGTCCATAATTGACAGGGATAAAAACATAATATGCTTCGAACTGTGTAATGAGCATACATGCGAGCATATTGCACCGCATAGCTAGGGCCCTGCGCTCCCTCGAGATCCAGGTCATCACTGAGCTTCTCAGTGAGGATGTGCTCCAAGTATTTGAACTGCTGCACAATAAGGATATACTGGGGGCACCGTCTCCGGACCCCACCTGCCCGGAAGAACATAACTTCCATCTTCTTAATATTATATTTCATGCCATGACTAGTGGAATATTTTTCTCAAACAGAAATTAAGACCGCTGATTGAGGGACTGAGAAGCACCATATCATCAGCATAGGTCAGGTTATTTACCAAATTCCATCAATATGACATCTGAATTTTGTGCTCCTCAGCTCCCCAAAATATAGTGAAAATTAGGTAACTTTCACAAAAATACCTACTATTTAAACTGCATTCATTCTGAGACCCATACGGACATTTGTTGATAACGAATACCTTCCTGACTACCAAGACAAAATGAAATATTTAGCGAAAATTTCAGTTTTAGGCACGACCGTATTTAAATGTCATCGCCACCCCAAGCCACCCAACTCATGAAGATTAAGGTCCAAAAATAAAGCCCGGACAGAAATAAGAACTACGAATATCAGGGGTTATTTTATGTCAGAATTTATTCAAGTACGAACGAACGTTGGGCAAGTAAACCCGTGTCCATTCAGGGGATTATCGGTCTTGTGACGTCGAGATTAAGGTCTCAGTGTTGGGTTCCGACCTCAAATGTCGTCAGCGAGATTGCCCTCAATCGTGGGGGACCTTTTCTGAATATTGAGATAGCGTTATCTGCCTAGCTCCCCTACTTCTGTTCGAGTGCACCTGTTATTACGTATGAGCTAATTTTGGCAGATTGGTTCTCGAGGTTAGATTGGACCCTTCTCTTATACCGCCCACAGTTGGAAAAGTTTCTGAAACGAATACTTATTAGATGTCACTATCATACGACGACCCGGATGGCCGAGTCGGCAGTTACCCTGCCTACGAAGCCATGGGTCCCGGGTTCGAGTCCCGGTGGGGGCAAATATTTGTTTGATGAGAGCGGATGTTTGTACCCTAGTCATGGTTGTTTATCTATCTAAGTATAATATTTATCTATATAAGTATGTGTATCGTTGTCTAGTACCCAAGATACAGGGAATCCTAGTTTGGGGCTAAATCAATGTGTGTAAATAGTGTCCAAGGTATTACTATTACTATATATATATATATATATATATAGTCATATCTACAGGGCTTCCTCTTCATTACGCGTGGAATTCTAGAATAAGATATCTAGAAAATTAATTAAAACGAAACACTATAATTATTTACATTCTATATTTATTTCGTCGTAAAATCTTCAATCTAACATAACTCTATGTTATATACAAAATACAAAAGTTCTGTTTTTAACAATGTCAAGATAGCACATCCACTCCATACGTGTGGGTTGACCTTCGGCCGCACACTCCATAAATACTTAAATATTCTGCCCGCGCCCGTGCCTTCGTAATAGTGTGACCACGCATTGTTAAACTTCAATAATGTCTGAATGAATGGCTGTTGCCCTGTTGTTGTTTAACTGAAACTCAAAGCCTAGCCGTCGCTGTCCCTTTTTTAAGAAAATCTCAGCGCTAGTACGACATTTTACTCGAGCAGGAGTTCGTGCATTTGGTGATAAGTCTACTCTAGTCTGAGTTGATTTCTTCTGCCACTTGCTGCCACTTCGCGACTAGGTTCGACACAGTCTTGTGTTTCAGACCCAGCGCGGACGATATCTTTACCTGTGAAAGAAAGAAGACCATTTAGAACCATTTAGGCCAAATTGATGTTAGTCGAAGTTTTACCGTTTCGTTTTTATCGATATTTTGTTTGTTTTTGACGAAAAAACCCTGTTTTTTATATATTTTTATTTATTGAACAAAAATCCACAGCCATACATAAGGTAACAATAAAAATGTAGATTACACAATAAGGTCCGAAGGATGAAGCCCAACTTATTATACCCTTAAGATTAGCGTTGAGTGCCTCCAAAGCAGAGTGTGCATCGTTAAGAGAGAAGTGGCGATAAATCTGGAGATCATCAACGTAAAGATGATATGAGGAGGACAGGACGTCCGAGATGCAGTCAATAAAGATCGAGAATAGAAGAGGAGAAAGAATACCACCTTGAGGGACGCCTGTTAAGACGTCACACCATTCAGTGGTTATCTCTTCCGACCTGATACGCTGTTGCCGATCCCTCAAATAAGAGTCGATGGTTCGACAGCTGGTGCTGGCAGAGGAGGAGACGTTCAGAGATCTGAGAAGCTCAACGAGAATGTCAAAATCTACGCAGTTGAAGGCACTACTGAAGTCAAGTAAAGCCAGCACGGAAAGCGGTTTGCGGTCCATGGCTAGCTGGATGTCATCTATAACTTTCAGGAGAGCCGTGACGGTGCTATGACCTGGTCGGAATCCTGACTGGTACATGTTCAGCACATTGTTTGAATGAAGGTAATAAGAGAGCTGGGTATGGACAATGGATTCAAGGACTTTGGAGAGGACGGGTAGGATTGCAATAGGACGATACTCTTTAAAAGTGGAGGGACTAGAAGTTTTAGAGAGCGGGATGACTAATGCTTTTTTCCACATGGGGAAGATGCCTTTCGATAGGGAAAAATTTATAACGTGTGTAATAGCTGGCAGTAGTTCATCCAGGATTGTTAAAAGCATTTTAAGGCAGATTTTATCGTCACCTACAGCTTTCGAGCTGACTGCTAGTACCGCCTTCTTAACTGCATAGATTTCAACTTTGCTTAAGTTGAATGGTGTGGTGTCAGGTAAGGACTTAGAGCGCAGGCTCTGAAGAGTGGCGTATTTAACTGTGGGATCCATCACAACTTTAACTGTGGGATTCATCACAACTATTATATATATTGTTTTATATTAGTTATTTAGATATATGTATATTATATATCTAACCAAATATTAGTTATTTAGTTATGTACTAGGTAAATTATATTTTTGCACACATGGTCTAACCCCTGCTCAGCTATCGACGTTTCTCCTAATTTGGTTTGCTGGAAGAGATCTCTTATTAGAGATAAGCTCGCCTTTGTACACTATTTTATTCAATCTTGTTGTCTGTGTATTATTTGTAAAGAAATTATGAAATAACTAATTAGTGGCCCTGTGGGCAGTAGACCTCGCTAACAGGGGGGACTGTGAACCAATTTATAGGTAAGTATTTTAGATTCAATCAAAATCAAGTAGTAAAGTAGCCGCACCAATAACTTTGAAAACTACATTTTGCTATTTAAAATACAATCTATGGACTTTTCACGAAAATAGTTATAGTCTATTTCACTCACTCTCATGGTCTATGTATATCCTCTTTACTAATCCGTCTCCAACTTCGAGGAGTCCAAACTTTGTATGTTTTGAAAAGATTTCTTGGATTTTTAGAGAACAGGCGGCCGAAAGGTAATGGTCTAGTATATTTTTAGAACCGGCTCTTGAAGCCCTTTAATTTGATACCCCACACGATAGGTTTCAGAAAAATTAATAAAAAAATCCCATACAAAAAATTAATGACGTCATAACTCATCCAGGGGAAAATCGAGAAAAGCTCTCGACAAAAACATCATTTAATTCAAGGAACGCGTGTGCCAAATTTTGTGAGGATCGCCCTTCGCTCGCTCGGTCAATTATCTGTAAAATTATGGTTTTTTTCGTCAAAAAGCGTCGATTAAAACGAAACGGTAAGACTAAATAATACAGAAATAAATGGTGCAGACTTTTGCATCTATCTGCCAAACAACCTGCATAAACATGCAAGACCTGGGTGGGGACTTTTCTCCCTGTCCAGCCGGGATTCGAACCCGGGACCTTTCGCTTCCATCGCTCCAACGCCATGGAGGTCTTCAATGAACTGTCGAATGACTGGCTACACGTGTGATTGCAAATATCTGCGACAGCCTCCGCGAGTGGGAACAAGCATTGTTGATGATCATAACGATAAGGAAACGAGTTTGGGCAATAACTTTTCCAAGTAAGCTTAGAAAAGATTTCGCAATATTTTTTACAAATGGCTACCGTATTAGGAAAGGATAGCGTGAAAGCGGCGAAACCCTACGGCCCAGTGATTTTTCGGAGGCCGTAGGAGCGGTCGCACGGCGACGGCTGTACGGCTGGGTAAAGCTACAGCAGAGAAGGCGGTGAGCCGGAAGTGGCGTTATGCTGATTTTTAGAAATTTAATAAACGAGATGTTCATCGATTCGATATTATAGTCCCAATGACAATTCCAATTCAATTCCAATTCCAAATGTCTTTATTACTGTAGATATTTACATATACTTAGCAATCGTCATTTTTTGCCACTTCTCTACATTGGACCACTGTGGGAGAGAAGGGCGTAGAAACTCCCACAGATTGATTTTTAGATCTCTTTTTAAAAATTGCTTATGCTTAACTAATACAAAATATAATATTTAGTCATTATCATAATTAATAAGCAGGAATAAATAATTACAAAATTATTAACAGCAAGGTCTGTGTTGAGCCAGATTAACCCCATACAGTCCTGTCATTTAAGTAATCTTGAACATTGTAATATCCCTTTTTCGACAAAGTCGCTTTAACATGGTTTTTAAATTGCTCAAATGGCAATTTCAAGATCTCCAGAGGTATCTTGTTGTAGTAGAGAATGCATTGACCCTTGAGAGAATTGCTAACCTTCGCGAGTCTAAACCGGGGCGCAAGTAGTCTGTGATTATTTCTTAGGTTAACATTACAGCTATCGCTAAATTTGGGAAATTTTGTAAGGTTCTTGCGTACATACATTATATTTTCGAAAATAAATTGACTAGCTACAGTTAGTATGTCAATTTCTTTAAAAAGCTCTCTTAAGGAGTCTGTGCGTTTTAAATTATAAATTGCTCGAATAGCTCTTTTCTGTAAAATAAAAATAGTTTGAATATCCGCTGCTTTCCCCCACAACAAGATACCACAGGACATGACACTATGAAAGTAATTAAAATATACTAGCTTAGATGTAGCCACATCTGTTTTTTGTCTGAAGGCATAGGCTGCAGTATCTAAAAGGGGTGAAATACATGAAATTCTCGCGTAACAATTCGGCTCACCTTTCTCTATACTCACGCAGGTGGAAGTACGACCGATATCAATTTGGACATCGCCTATGAACAAAATGGCAGCTTTGTCTGCCTTTAAAGTAACATGTCTTATAAATTGCAATGTATAACTGTGTTGTTGTGTGTGCCGCTGCAAAGTATGCGTTTTTTGTATAATTTAGGTAAGTTTCTAACTTCCCAATTTTTCTATATTTCTAATAAAGTTTTTTTTTGTTATTTACCATATTATCTGGCGTATGTATATTTTTTATCTCACGTGTCTATAAATAAATTAGGAGGGCCGGCTGAAAGCCAGCGCTGAAATTAAGACTCTTATTAGTTCAGCAATGCTGAGCCGGTTCTTGTAAACAACATTCCTCCTTCAATGTTCGTGTAACTGTATTCTTATTAGGTCTCTAATATTCTATAATAAAAGTAAATAAAATTTGACAACTTTCGACAGACACGGCAGCCAACTACACCAGCGCCATCTGCTTTGAGATTAGGGGGCAAGCTTATCAGTCTTACTTAAGAACAATGACAAAAGGATTATTTCATCTGGACTCGCTTACTATTTCGATCCGTCAAATACGTGATCGGCTCTATAAAGGAAGCGCCAATACGCGTCGAAAACGTTAGCGAGTTGAACTGTCACTAACTCTTATGAAGAATGATATAAAAATAATTTCATCTTGATCGCATAGTTTTGCAATCTGGTAATTAGCATCAGAGCCAAAGTAAAAACGCAAAGTACCTTGGAATTCTTCTTAGTTTTCACCGGTGGCACCGGTGGCGCCGCTGGTAGCGCTGGCACCGTTGGTAATGTTGGCACCGCTGGCAACGTTGGCAACGTTGGCAACGTTGGCACCGCTGCGACTGGAGCGGGCGGCGGCTCCTTGCGCTCCGGTGAGCTGATGGATGGCTTGTCCAGTTCGGCGATGTCGCTGTAGAATGAGAGGAGCTCGTCGGTGATCTCCTTCTTGTGTTCCTGTGGGAGACGAACATAGGTATAGTTTGCGCTGGTGTCGTAACACATCTCGGGATACACAACTGTGTTTTTGCACAGTCCTGACAAAACAAGCCCATGAATAAAGTAAAGTATGAGTATAAGTAACCTTTTATTCCTAATATTTGAAAGGAAATTATTATCTATACTATCTATGAAATTCAAACTCGTAACTGACTCACTCACTGACTGCCTGATCTATCAACAACGTACTGATAAACCGCTCGTCCTAGAGACATGAAACTTTGTACAGGGATTCGGAGCATGTTTGAGAAATAGTACATAACTTCCGTGGCGGGGCAAGTCGGGCGGCTCGGACTTCAATAATACGAGTCAGGGAATTGCCATTTCCGCGAAGGCTTGAATAAGCACCATTCAAGCCTTCGCGGTTCTCAAAAAATGCAAGGAAATAAATGAAAATTCTATAATAAAAACCTTTTTCAATTCTCCAGGACATAAATTGTATACCTACCCTTTGCTGGACTTCTTTGGTAACAAATCCATTGCCAATTTGGCGGAGTACATTAAATCTCCATTTCACTCTCATTAGAATTCATTAAAATTTATTCAATAAAAAAAAACTCAGCACTTTCTTTTTAAATTTTTAGTTTGTGTTCCCGCTAATGGTAGGTATTTCTTTCGTAAGCTTTTTTTAGGCAAAGGTAACTCGATGATACGGCGATGGTGTATGTATGCTCGATTTTTGATGACGGCATAACTATATATATATAACAGCATATTCATTTCATGTTCGAAATTCAAATAAGTCTACACTTTCATAATTGTCTACATTTCTGGCGCGTTTCTTTTTTTTTAAGTTAAGATTAGGGTCTGTGGCTGTCAATTTCATACTTGGCGTATTGTATTTTCGAACGAAATAAATAATAATTTAATGAAAATAAAAAAAGTAAAACACACGCACTGTGTTGAATAACGAGCGGGTTGCTTGGCTGAACGCAATTTTTTCCAAGTCTTACCGAATTAATATGAAACTGTGAGATTATAAAAAAACACGCTAAGGGAAATAATGTGTGTTGGTAGAATTATTAAACTCCAACGAGTATAATAAGAGTTATCTTTTTAATTTTGAGCGGACAAAAATTAGCTCTTCGCGTGTTCGTTTTTCAAACAAATACGAACATTTCCGAGCATGTTGGAGAAAATATTATTAGGATATACTAGGTATGTAGCTCTAGTTCCATCGGTTTAGGCTGTGCTGTGCTGTCAGTCAGTCAGTCAAATAGCGTTTTATTAAGTAGATTTCTGATATCAATCGCAACGCCATTCAAATTCGAAATCGACCATCACATGGCAAGAAAAGACAGCTCGTGTAAAATAATTTGTGTTCTGATTGGAAGATATTTCAATTTGACTGGTGTTACTATTAATAAATGTTGCCGATTAATGTCCCCTGAGGGGCACGAGCCTTTATCCGGCTACGAGTAAGATTGAGCCAAACTCCACTACGCTGGCTCACTGCGGGTTGATGGAGGCGTGTCGGGCTAGTGGCCAACCCGACTGTCAGAAGTTATCAAGCTGCCCTATTAGGGCCTCTGAGACAGCTTCACGACTACTACCACCGAGTAGCGATAGTAGCCGGGACCTACAGCTTAACGTGACATCCGAAACACAGAACGGACACCCATCCAGTGCCCGTCTCTGCCAGATGTTGCTATCCGCACGATCCTAGAAATTCCTAGATGTCAAAATTACATGATAAGGCTACAGGTCCCCACTACACTTACTCCCAGTTTCTGAAAGAGTGGACAAATGTAACAGGCGATTAATCGAAGATTGATTCAAAATAACGGCACGTGATTGGCTGAAAGTAGATTAATAAGAGTTTAACAAGTTGTCACAGCTAATTGTCCTTATGGAAACCGAGTATCCTAGTGTGGGGCCAAAAGAAATGTATGAGCCTGTATATCAATGTTTACGTTTAAATGTTTTAATGAAGCATGAAGATATCTTACTACGGCGGGTGCGTCGTTCCACTTGGGCGGCGGCGGGGTGGGGACCCGCGCGGGGGGCACGGGGGGCGCCGACGGCGGCGGCAGGGGCGGGGCTGGCAGGGGCGGGGCGGGCGGGGGCGGCGGCTCCTGTCAACAATGGATTGCGTTAGATGATTCCGTAGCTTATGTGTAGATAGCTCCGTAGCAGAAGACTAAAGGCCGGTTTCAAGATGTCACAATAAGCTATATGTGACAGATTCATCGGACTTTCATTTTACATTCAAAATGTTTGATTTATCTGTTCGATGGCGATTTCTTGGTGACCATAGGAGGACAAGTTAGACGTGTTCAGTATAAATCTCTGATAATCATAACCATATTTTTTTATTGCACACAAATAATTTAAAGACAACAAGACTTATATAAAAATAGTGTACAAAGGCGAGCTTATCTCAAATATCTATATCAAATATAATAGAGATCTCTTCCAGCAAACCAATTAAAATGACAAAGGTCGATTGCTGAGCAGGGGTAGACCATATGTACAACAATATAATTCAGTCTTTTAAAGTTAGCTAAGACTCGCTTCTATTTGATCTTTAGAATGAAGATCCTAACGCAAAGAGTATATTTTCTTCTATCGTGTTGCCCAACTAATTAAAACCCCAACTGGAAAATTGTAACACCCTGCCACCCTATCCATCAAAAACATCGCAAACAATTTATAAAGTCAACCTTCGAATATCGGAAGCACATTCCCAAAAAATGTTTGTCCCTACGTCTAAGAAAGAGCCCTTCACAAGTCAACGCATCAGCGACCACATAAATCTGCACTCCATGGGCCCACCCACTAAATGGCTCGCACACACGATAACCCTTTTGACTGCCTGCCTACCCTAATAAAATAACTCCATCTATCCCTTGTGTAACTCATTTTGCGGTGAAGGGTATCGATAGTTTTGCAATCGATATCAACGATTCATTTTATATAAATATTTTTGCCGAATTTCTTATCTTTTATCTTCCTTATTTAAAGCTACCATACGTAACTTTGATCTTTTTTTAAAGTAAAGTAACCATCGATATACCCGTCGGCTTCTCTTATCTCTAGTTACGCAATTAACCAAGATGCCTTTAATTAGACTCCTTGAAACGCAATCAAGTTATAAATCCGTACATTATAATGGACGTTCCAATGATGATGGACGACATCCTAAGGCAACCTTCATATCTCTATACTGAGGCGATGGGCAAGCCTCCTGACACGCAAAATGGAGAATTTAATAACTGGCGTTACGTGGAAGTTCCGGTGAGTCTGCCACCCCGTGGGAAATAGCATGCCGCTTCATTCATCTAAACCCACATCGGCATCGGCCCCTTATTTATAGCGCCAATCCTCACGCTCATGTGATCTCGTTGACTTAATGATTCCGTCGGACCGGCCGCTGGCCGATATGTATAAAATTGGTCGCACTCGCACACGAAGGGTTCCGTACCAGCATACAAGACAAATCGCAAAACATACGTCTCTGAAAGGGGGCTGGAAACCTCTTTATTATTGCGATTGCGTGTAGTCCGTTATTTGTTGCTGTGCGGCACAGAATTACACATTCTGTGAAAATTTCAACCCTCTACCTATTACCATCATAGTACCTCTCTGAACTATTACTGAGTTGGAAGCACAAATATTTAACGGATCGAAAAAAGTGGTCAAGTTCAGATAAAATTAATCTTACGCTGACAGTTCATGTGAGATGATCGGTACTGTGGAACGCATCAATTGTCAATCATTATGCTATCTATCTCTAAAATTTTGGTTCATGTCTCAACCAGTCCTTCATTCAATCAAGTCTTGTTCAATAGCTGACGCCAAGGGGGTCATTTCATAATGTAACCTCTCAGTTAAACCTTGCTCTAGGACATTCGTGTGAAAATGTAACTTTCAGTTTAATCTCGCGGTCAGTCGTATCATAATGTGAAATCTCGATTGTCAACGCATAGTGCGTAAGTGACAGTTATCATGATTGGAGAGTGCAGTAAATAAAGTCATTATCATCAAAATAAAGTCAACGTTTCATTCGTCAATCATCAAGCAACATCACAGCCCCTTCGGAAATGGGTTTCTTTTCCCACGTAGGCGTGGGTGGCGGCCACGATCAGGTCTGGCTGGCATTGGACATTTCTGCGGCATCATCTGAGGCTTTGGAGCGGACGGAGCCGCGTGCAGCAACCAGCAGCCTTATGGCGTAACTTTCTGAAGTTCATAGCGTGTGTCTATGGTTCATCTCATGCTCATACAATTTCATCGATTGCGGGGTATCACCGCAGGCTTCTAGGCTTCATTCAATGAGCTTGGGTTTGGCCTCCATTATGATGCTGCTTGCGTGATACCAATTTGACAGATGAAGCTGGTGCAAGGTGTCAAACGTAAAAGTCTATATGAAGTTCATAGCTCAGACGACTTACGCCATAAGGCTGCAGTTTGGGAGTTCGCCATTTGGATGCCACGAGGCACCTACCCCTTCAGTCATCATCCTTTAGGCTCCCGGAATCTACCTTTTCAACTATCAGTTCAATGCGCACACTTTTTCGATGCGCGAATTATCACGTCAATGAGATACAAACAGCTCGCTGACAGGCACTAACCCCTATATACATTTCAGTCGTGACCCTCACCTTATCCTCACTCGTGGCGGGGGGCGGCGGCGTGGTGCAAATGTCCATGTCTTCGCCGGCCACCGACGGGTACTCCCACTGCGTGAGTCCGTCGCTTTCCCGCCGGTACTCGTAGCGGCATTCCGACCTACAACGCACGAGAGGCACGGATGACGCGTGGTGGCGTGAGAGGTTACGTTGTGTAGCGAACGATATTTTGAGGTTATCTTTTGGAATCTTACTCTTTTCGTTTGAATCTCAGTTAATAAGGTACAGTCTTTAGACAGGATTTGATTTAATTCGGTTGTTACTATAACAACGAGTCAAAAATGGCAATGAAAATAGGATAGATTGATGGTAAGATTCCAAACGCAACTGAAAATTACGGATAAAGTACAAAGTGATTTTGTAACTCATTCGAAAACGCATGATGCATACTTAAGCTCTTAATTTGTGCCTGTTTTGGTCCCGGTGAACAGAAGTTATGGTTCTTAGGATTATTATTTTGTAAACAGACACAAATTTGACTGAAACGAACGCCTCGATTTGATGCTACGCGAATCAGACGATTCGAATTATCGCATGTCTCCTCCTGAAAAAGACCAAAGCGCAATTATCTTGAAATCACAAAAGTATTAATTGATATATATTTGTCTCACCAAAGTCCATCGGAGCGAAGTCTTCTTCCGCCATCTTGGAGGTGAACTCTCCCCCTTTCTCTTCTTGTCTTGCGGGGCCTTCCATCTCTGTCCCTCTTCTTCTGTGTTCTTCTCACTCCTATTACTTATTTATTAAGTAAACCCTATTATGATTGGTGTAGGAAAACATTCATATTACTTTGTCATTTGACCAAAACATTAATCTAATGGTATACAGTACAATTCTGGGATAATGCATTTAGTAGCAAGAGAAAGTCGACCAAATTGGAAATTCTGATTTATTATATTTATTATTGAAACTCCTATTTTATCACAGAAAAATATCACAGTCGGAATGTAAACAGTACAATAAAGAATTGTGTCTTAAACTATTTCAAATACATACATTGTAGAAACGCCATTGGTGAATATTTAAAAATAAAGATTGGTATCACAATAACTTTCTTAATCCTACAAATGAGATTTAGATTGAGATAAGACATTTTCACACGGGAAAATAATACAAAATCATGCTCAAATATAGCAACTGAGCTATTTATTTTACTACCTCAACGACTCGAGTTTAATTTTATTTGCCGCCTCAATAAAGGCCCAGTTATACTAGGGGAGGCATTTGCCCCTAGAGTATCTGGGCCTTAATGATGAAATATTGCATTAATCATAGAATTAGTGTAATGATAATCTTGAAGTTATTTTTTAACACAAATCTACATCGCCATTCACGGCATAACACCGCTCAGTGCGAGTCCTTATCTCCCGGTTGGATGGCCGGATACGGAAACGGTTGTTCTTCTTCATGTAGCGCGATAGTAATGGAGTAGCCGGTAATCGACTTTTAGTTTTTTCATTTAAAATTTTATGGATACGTTCTACGTAATTCTGTTTGTTTTTTGTGAATGGTTTCAAAGGTCTACTGGTGAGTCGTAGAAACGTTTGATGAAAAGTCAGTGATATTTTGATTAAATGTCATAAATTCGGAACACCGCAGGCGGGACAGGGGCGGGGCGTGTGTCAAATATAAGAAACTCTATGAAGCATGTCACCAAAATCGAAAGCGGGCCCGCGCTGTTGTTTCAGTGCGGCCATTTGGCCATATATTTGAGAACTTTGATAATCGCCCCGCCACAATCCCGACTGCGGTGCGCAGAAGCCATGTTACTGATGAACTGTCCATTTAATTTTTTTAAGGAATTCTGTGGTATACTTTGTACTATTTTAGTATTATTATATTTTTACTGTAATGTAAAATTACATAAATAAGTATCAACTTCACTCTTAGGCTCAGGTCATGTTTGATGAACTATTATGTCACATTTGATGAAATGTCAGAGTCACATTCACCAAATTTTACATTCGAGCGTCAAAAATTTAAACTCGGTTTACATGGGCGAACCACAGAGCTTAAAGAAGACACCAGTCTATTGTGCCGCCATCTGGGCCTCCATTTTATGAAATATAAAAAAAAAATACGTGTTCTTTGCCCCCCCTCCCCCCTGCGAAGATGGCAGTGAAGTCAACCTACTGCAACGTGTATAACAGCCACTAAAAGCCTCGTGTACCTATGGAAGCTGCACCTCCAGCCGGGCGGCGCGGCGGAGTCTTCGAGGCGCGCCAGCGAGGCGACGGCGGCGGCGACCCAGCGACGCAGGTACGGCAGGGTGAGGGCGCGCCCGCGGTGGGCGGCTAGCAGTGTCTGAGGGACATGCACACATACATTTATAGAAGGTGAGTAATGAAAAACTAATTGAGCGAATGACTATATACAGTGAAATTCGGTATGAGAAATATTTTAAAAGAAGACATCAAACTGGGAAAACCATCTATAGTTATCGCTGTATTAGTCTTACAAGATCTCTAAAATTGCCCGACCAGTTTAAATAATTCATATTCACATTTATTCTCCTCAGGAAATTGAGGTAAAAAGTAAAAAAGGAAAAACGCGAAGAAACAGCCCAAAAATAAAAATAAACATTTGTATGGGAAGTGTGACAAGTCTCAGCTTCCTATCGCTAGATGGCGTTGATAGCCATCACTCAATAAAATCCTTCGACGTTGATTGTAATTATCTCAAACTCTTTCCTCTTTATTCATAAAACTTATCAAACCTATGATAGCTAAAATGTGTTTTGTCCTTTTCGCTCAAACGCAAATTTCAAAGTGACAGACAAAGACAAACGAATTATAACAGCATTATAGTTAAAATAGGTTTATTAAAGGCGGGTAGTTGATAGCAGACATAATGCTTGACAGCTGTGTGATGCAAAGAGTTAGTTATCAAAGAGTTTCGGTACTATGAGTCGCATTGCGTATCAACGTGTCGATATAGACTATGTACGACGATGATGATCTTATGATATTATGAATCTGTGTTATCACATAGGTTAGGTAGGTTAGATGATCGACAAATAGTTTTCTGACCGGCAACTTTGAGAGTACCCAAATAGCGTTGGGAAGACACGCCACGGAGAGTCAGTTACGAGATAATTGTGATGAAGATATTCCCATCAAAACATATTACAGGATTGGTGAAATGTCAGTAAAAATCAGAATGACCTTCATTCCAAATTCCAAATGTCTTTATTACTGTAGATATTTACATATACTTAGCAATCGTGATTTTTTCCTACTTCTCTACATTGGACGACTGTGAGGGAAGAAGGCCCTAGAAACTCCCACAGATTGATTTCTAGATCTCTTTTAAAAATTGCTTGTGCTTAACTAATACAAAAATTATAATATCATATAAGCAGGAATAAATCGTAAAAAAGATTAACCCCATACAGTCCGGCCATTTAAGTAATCTTGAACATTGTGATATACCTTTTGCTTTAAAATGCTTTTTAAATTGCTCAAACGCCAATTTCAAAATCTCCAGAGGTATTTTATTGAAGTAGAGAACGCACTGAGCCTTGAAAGAATTGCTAACCTTCGCGAGTCTAAACCGGGGCGCAACTAGTATGTGATTATTTCTTAGGTTAACATTACTGCTATCGCTAAGTTTGGAAAATGTTGTAAGGTTCTTGCGTACATACATTATATTTTCGAAAATAAATTGACTAGCTACAGTTAGTATGTCAATTTCTTTAAAAAGCTCTCTTAAGGAGTCTGTGCGTTTTAAATTATAAATTATTCGAATAGCTCTTTTCGGTAAAATAAATATAGTTTGAATATCCGCTGCTTTACCCCACAACAAGATACCCTAGGACATGACACTATGAAAATAACTAAAATATATTAACCTAGATGTAGCCATATCCGTGTTTTGTCTGCTGTTCCAAACCGCGTAAGCCGCAGAACTTAATTTACCAGCTAATGTCTCTATGTGGGGTCCCCATTGCAATTTGCTATAATTGCCAAGAAACTTCGTGTCATTTAGTAATTCTAATGTGCTGCTGTCTAACACCTAACTGGTCTAACTAGCCTGACATTTCGAAGTGAGAATTTGATACATTTAATTTTACCAGCATTTAACAATAAATTATTAACTGTGAAACAATTCAAGGTTTGTCATCATCAATTTGTCATCATTTACTCAAATCTCAGATGAAAAAAACTTGTTGCCTTAAAGAAGATGGCTAACCGACAGCCTCAGCAATGTACAAAGGCTTCTCACTTGCTAATAGCATTTAAATATTAATTCATAAATTACTGTCTCTATATGCCTACATAAAGAAGCATTTATTCAATATTGGGTGGCGGAACATTCAGATCCAGAACCTAATATTTTTTGCGGTAGTAACAGTAGCCTTATTTTGTATATCCGACATGCATGAGTTGCAACGCCATTCAAATTTGAAATCGACCATTCACATCGCAAGAAAAGACAGCTCCTGTAAAATAATCATGTTCTATTGGTTGATTCTTCAATTTCTACAGTCAGGCAGGGCGAAAATCTTTAGGTTCTTTCAACTTTTACTTCTATATAAAACTGACGACGCCTGTGGTGTTGCGGTCGTGACAGTGCTTCCCAAGCAAGAGGTCGCGGGTTGGAATCTTGTCTGGGGAGGAAGAAAAAAACCCAGGTATTGGATGATTATGTGTGACGTCCGCGTTTCTAGTATCATCATCACAGGGTATCCTAGTTTGAGGCCAGAAGCAATGTGTGTGCCTGTATGCTTATGTTTATAAAACTCACCTGCATTTGAATGGTCATCTCTTGAACCGGTGACAGCGGATACATCTGCTGCTGACTTAGGAACTTCAGTTTTGCCTCCAAAAGGTCGATTGAGTCTTCAAGCACTTCATCCTTTTTGTCTTCGTTTAGAACCTCTCCCTTTGTGAACATCAACCCCTTCCCATATGATATAGTCCGCTTTGACTGTGACTCTTCTTCGTCAACCTGACTAAAGCCTAAACCTTGACCGCCAGAAATTCCATCTAAAACCTGTGAATACTTTGTTGTATATGAAGGAACCTCATTTATTTTTCTTTCAGGTAAAACAGAATTGGATATCCTAAGTTTCCTTTTGCTGGTTTTTTCTACAGGTTCGTCAGTGTTCATTAGGTATATGTTGGCCCCTTTCTTTTCGGATACAACATTGGTTGGTATTTCAGGTTTAAGTTCCAAGTCTGCAGTTTCTTCTATATTGACTGCACTTGGGAAGAGGGTAGGTGTGACTTCTTCGGCAATGTTTTTGGAACTGGGAAACAGACACGGTGCTTCATCTTTCGCTGGAGTGCTGCTTCTTGAAAGATCTTTTGGTGTGCTAGGCAGTTCTTTTGGTGTGCCAGGAAGTTCTTTTGGTGTGCTTTTGCCGCTATTATTATCTCGTTGTTCCGTCACAAAGTTGGCGTCATCACCGAATATATCAATTTTGACTTTAGCTTTCTTTTTCGGTAATTCTTTCTTTTCAATTTCTTCTAGTAAGTCGTCAATGTTTGTTTCCAAGGTTCCTTTGCTGTCTTTGCTGTTTTCCTCTGCGGTTTTGGGGGAGATTCCTCTAGAATTTTCTTCATCCTTTATAATCTGTTGAATCTCTGACGGTAGTTCACCACCCAGATTCTCTAGTATTTTAGCTTTGTTTTTCAACTGCTTTAGTAGTTCATCTTCGTCTTCATCATCATCTTCTTTCTTATCCTCTTTAGCTGGCTTTTGAACCTAGTTATTGAACAAAATATTAATAAAGATATTATAATAGTATTAACAAAACATATACCACCATTACAATGTGTTGACCACCTCAGATTGAAAACTTTAACCCATCACAATGCTGGATGACAGAGTCAATTTCACTATAACCCACCTTAGTCTAACCCAAACCTATTACATATTTTCCTTACATTAAAACATAGTCAAAGACCATTGACACAGTTTTTGAGAAAATATGGAATGGGTAGGTGAGAGATAAAGAAAATGAAATTCAGATCCATTGAATGGTCATCTTTTAGCAATTTTCAGTTGCAAAACTCATCATTGGTGTCTCTACAAAACCCTACACAAAATCTAAATGTGTATGACACAATCAATACTAGCCTCATAGAGCGACGGGAGATAACAGCAGACTCAAAGAGAACTGCTAGTACTGCCCTTGCCAGGTGTCTTGGCCTCTGATCCAGCTGCTACCTCTCTCTCTCACGCCTATGCATGCATCTCTCTCGTTCCCGTGCGTCGCTACCGCTATCCAGGCGGCATTCAGAGGCTAACAAAATGGATGTTATGTGTAACATACAATATCATGTAACAAGTGTACATCTTACCTCAACTATAGCAACTTCTTGTGTCTCTATCTGAATAACTGGTTCCACCTGCGCCCCTGCCGCCTCAGGCGGTAATTCCGGTCCAATAGGCACTGAGTACTCATGGTTGGTAGGTAATTCTGGTCCAATTGGTATGGTATACTCCTGATTTGGTGGAAGACCTGGTCCAAACTCCACTGGTTTTGTTTTTTGTTTCTTGTGTGTATGTTTTGGGGTTGTCGTGGGTTTGGTAGGAGCCGGTGGGGTCAGCTGGGCTACAGGAGTAGTCGGTGGGGGTGGAGCCAGTGCCTTAGTTGGTGTATCAGTCTCGGAATCAGAGTCGGTATTGTAGTATGAGGTGATCAGCTCTATTTTTCTGTAGACAAAGAAGAAATATTAATTTACAAGGTTAATGACAAGTTTATGTCAATGCTAAACCATTGGGTTAAGTCATTGGAAAGGGTGAACAGGGAGGTTACCACATTGTGTTAGGCTCAAAATAGTGTGTGGAGATGTTCTTCTTTCGAATCTAATCTGAATCGCTATAAAGGTTGTGGTTACCCCCAAGGTCTGCTGGGTCACCATTATATTTTCTAAAGAAGAAATATTAATGGGATGCTGAGATAGTATTGCATAGTTTGTAAACATACAAAAAACACTTGCATGTCTAAACTTTGTAATAATGAGAATTGAAGCTGAAAGTAACATTAAAAATAACTTTGGTTTGCTTGAAATGTCTTCAAGATAATTGTCATAACCTTGTGCAACTTACTCATCCTCAGAATCACTGTTAGCCCTTTTTCGTCCAAATTTCCCATTCTTGACAGTCTTCTTGTTAGCTTTACTGTTGTCTGGCTTGACAGGTTTGGCTGTGGGTGGCTTGGATATCACTTTGGGCTTGGCATTCTGCTTCTCTGCTAAAGCTTGTTGATAGAGCTGCCATTCCTCAGCCGACACTTCTGCTGATCCTGTTAATGATTAATACCCATGGTCATATTGCTTCATATGTGTTATTTTATTACATTAATAAATTCAAATTCAAAATATTTATTTCAGATAGCATACATTTTGACACTAATGGAAATTGTGTCAAAATGTTAATCTTAATAAAGGAATTAATAAACCAAATTTCTTAATTACTGTAGATATTAATAAATTTGCTTAGCAAATATTTATTTGCCTCTTTTCTTTGTTGGACCTCTGTAGAAGTAGGCCTAAACTAACACAGATTGATATTTGGATCTCTTTTAACCTTTTGACCATCACATGTCACTCACACCAAACATAGCAAAAAATTAAAAAAGGTTTTTAATAAATTTTAACAAAAAAAAAAAAAGAGTTTATTTCCATAAGAAACACCCCCTTGACCGGCAAACGACCGCAGCGGGCAAGACTTCAAAATGCGTTAACCGGCAAGCGGCCCGCAGCGGGCGGATTTCCGGTCGCATAGAGATGGGTGCTTTTAAACTAAAAATATAGGTTGGAAGCCGCGTTTGTACTTACAGTTGGTCACCCCATACACGAACGTATCTGTGGAGCTATCAAAAACCAGTCCGTGCATAGGAAAAAAATAAGTTCTGACCGAGTTTATCGGAGCGATTTCTCGCGCGCTTTCACCGCGTTTTGATTGAATCGCGTTTCACATGTTTTTCGCTAGAAATGTATTATTTTTAATTGATACTAAGGTTGGTGTTGTACATATTGTATAAATAAAACAGAAAGTTAGTAAAAAATGTGTTAAATTTAATTTTTATTAATTTTATAAATTAATAAAATAATTAATTAATCAATTTAATTTAAATGCTAGGTTTGACCTTGGACAGCTAGGCTCACGAATACATTATTGTTTTCATTCTTAAACACTAAATTAGCTTGTTTCATGGCAATTCTAAAAATATATAGGTTCCTATCCTTTTCATACAATAAAAGCCGTGAGCGACGTTTTAGTAGGCGCAGGCAACAGCCCGCGGGGACCACCCACGTAGCCCTTGCCGGTTGAGCGTAAATTTCAAAATGGCGGTAACATTTGGAGAATGTCAAATCTTAAACTAACACATGTTTAAGGTACAGGGAAATATAGAACTCAATTTGAATTCCGTCACCATGTTTTAGATGCTGGAGGCAAAGAGGCGACTAGAAACCTCCAGCTTTATACGTTATTTTTTACAGAATTGGATCGTCTATTGACATAGTCACTCATCAACATGATCATAATCTTATCGACCTAGACCTGCCTAGTATTGACTAGGCAGGTCTAGTCGTAACCTAGACTCTTCCTATGCAGGTGTCTTCCGGAACCCTGCTGTGCTGCTACATTGCTTGCCACTCAGTGTGACATACTCTCAGAAACTCTCACAACTATCAATTAAATTTCACATACCGGAAGCCTGCATTTGCTGAGCCAATTTCAACGCAAGCAGGTACTCTGGTGGGGCCTCCCATGTCACCGCGTTGGTGTACTGGTGCCAGTAATATGTGAAGCCACTGGTTTCGTCATAGCATGCCGACCATGCTGAAATAAAAATTATTGTAGTAAATTATTGTTGTAAATTACAATCTAATCAACAAACTTGTCTTGTTTACAATTACAACCAATACAGGTTTGTTGTTGGTGGTATGCCACCCCGTATGGGAGAAGGCGTGACTCAATGTATGTATCTAGGCACAAGTTTGTCAGAGAACGTTTTAGCTTAGATTTGAGCTTTTTTGTTGAGAATTACACTTCTACTTTAGTGCCAGGTAGTGTCTACGCATATTCAACCAAATGCTGTTGTAGGATCTTTTCATGATTCTGTTTGCAATGCATTGCTACCACTTTTTAGTGATGAATGAGCGTTGCACCGGTGTACTTACGGCAATGCGGTACAGGCGCGGGGTGAACTGCGGGGGCTGACGCTACCTCCTCTTGTGGTGTACTTGCGTTGTTTCTCGCACGACCCAAGTCTGTTCGAATTTTGGAGGACTTGGACATTTCCTCGTCAGAATCGTCGTCTGAATCACCATACTGACCGATCAACCCCGATAAGGGGTTAAGTTTGCTCATTGTACCACTTTCTCTGGTACCTACTTGCCAGATAGTCAGATACACTTTATTTCAAGTCTTGTGTTTAGAAAAGATGTAAAATAGCAGAATTATCGGTATTTTTGCACAAATAGCAACGATGAAAGGAAATATAAATGAACAACTCAAGTTCAGAAATGGATATGGATGGTGACAAACTAGGGATGTAAAAAATAATCGATTATTAAATTAAAATAATCAATTTGTTTTCGGTCAATTTTTGCTTGCTTGGATCTCATCATCAGCCTTTCAGGGAACGCACCCACTGTTCCCGCAACCTATTTGGCGTCCTTTTACTTTGCATTATTATGGCGTCCACCAGATGACGTTGACTTATTGAAACTTTTTGAATGTATACTGATTCATTGAACCTATCTGACGACAGCAACCATCTTTTTTATATTTTAAACTCTAAAATGTTGATATACAAATATATGTATATTGCCAATCACTATGCAACCAATCTCAACTCCCTTTCATAATAACATCAAAAGGACATCCGCCGTATATTTTAAAATATTTTTTACATTATCGACTATATAACGTCCACGTGTTTATGCGACGTTGCCAAACTTCCAATAACTGCAAGCATACAAATTTCAGCTTTACTACAAGAGACAATGGTCTGAATTGCTTGCAAAGCTTAGAATGCAAAAATAATCCCAGAAACATGTGTTCGACGGACAGAAACAGAATCCCATTAAAAGCACCATATCGAATGAAAGACTATGCGGGCTGTGTGGGGTGCTCTAGAAGACAGCAAGCTGGATAGATATTACGAGCCGGGTAGACGGCGTAGGCGGATGAAGGAGCCAAAACAACAAAACAATATGAAAATAACATTATTTATTGATGTTATAAGATCACTGAACTGTTAAACCTAAACAGTGAAATAGAAAAATAAACGTAGGTATTATTTAAACAAGGTCTCATACATGTTTTAGAAGATTTTTGGCTCCTTTGTCCCTAAAAATTTAAATATTTAAAAAATCTACCATATTCGGACGCAAAACCAAATACGGTGTGAAATTTTTATCCCATCTGGCATCCGTATATGTGTCTCAAAAATATGCAGCCTAGAATTAACTTACACATATTTATTACTAAGTTAGCAACATTATTTTTATAACGGAACCACAACTAATGCGCTACAAAACAAAACACAAAGATTATTGTTTACTGAAATATTAAAACAAACACATATATGGGCGCCAAACTAAACACGATATCTACGATTTTGATATATCTGGCGTCCGCATATATGTATAAATCTTTTAAAAAATAGTCCTTCTAGAATTAATAAATTCACATTTGTCACAAAGTGACAGTAAGCACAACAAAAGCATAATTAGGGCGCTACAAAACATTACACAAAGGTTATTTTTTACTGAAATAACAAACCAAAAACATATATGGATGCCAAACTAAACACAGTATGAATAATTTTCAAATATCTGGCGTCCCAATATATATCTGTTGTTGTTTCATTCATTCTGGGTAGGCATAAAGCTTATCATCGTTTTTGCTTACTCTTGACTTCATAAGTCTTCTTTAAATTCTTGCATAGCCATGACAAATGATGCCACTACTCATTGAAATGTAAGGGTAGTTAACACATTTTAATACACAAGAGAGATTACGAGGATCAATAAATCCAGATCGTTCAGTAGAACCTTCTATTACTTCTCACTTTTACCAAATTACCTTCCTTGCCACATTATCATACTTTTCAGTCACATTACCACAGTAAACTAATTAAGAAAATTAACAAAGAATGAATTTGCGACCTGTCGAAGGCGTTTGATTGTGTTGATCATAATACGCTATTAATTTAATTAAATCATTACGGAGTTAGAAATAAAGCGTTGGATCTACTAAGATCATACCTAAGCAATAGAATTCAAAAGGCAGAAGTTAACGGCGTAAAATCTGATGGATCGGTTGTTAAAATTGGCGTTCCACAAGGTTCCATATTAGGCCCTTTCTTATTCCTGGTATATATTAATGATCTGCCTTTCATGGTGGAGAAATTAACTGACATAGTGTTGTTTGCTGATGATACTTCACTGGTCTTCAAAATTGAAAGACAAAAAGGAGAATTTGATGATGTTAATGGTGTATTGTCTTTAACCTTGAATTGGTTCACAGTTAATAATTTATTGTTTAACGCTGGTAAAACCAAGTGTATCAAATTCTCACTTCCAAATGTCAGGCAAGTTGAGACCAGTTTAGTGTTATACAACAGCATGTTAGAATTAGTAAATGATACGAAATTTCTTGGAATAACCATTGATAGCAAATTGCAGTGGGACCCCACATAGATAAATTGGCTGGTAAATTAAGTTCTGTGGCTTACGCTGTTAGGAACATCAGACAAAGCACGGATGTGGCTACATCTAGGCTAGTTTATTTTAGTTACTTTCATAGTGTGATGTCCTGTGGTATCTTGTTGTGGGGGAAAGCAGCGGATATTCAAACTATTTTTATTTTACAGAAAAGAGCTATTCGAGCTATTTATAATTTAAAACGAACAGACTCCTTAAGAGAGCTTTTTAAAGAAATTGACATACTAACAGTAGCTAGTCAATTTATTTTCGAAAATATAATGTATGTACGCAAGAACTTTACAACATTTTCCAAACTTAGCGATAGCTGTAATGTTAACCTAAGAAATAATCACAGACTATGTGCGCCCCGTTTTAGACTCGCGAAGGTTAGCAATTCTCTCAAGGGTCAGTGCATTCTCTACTACAATAGGATACCTCTGGAGATTTTGAAATTGCCATTTGAGTAATTTTAAAAGCATGTTATAGCAACTTTGTCGAAAAAGGGATTACTTAAATGACAGGACTGTATGGGGTTAATCTGGCTCAACACAGACCTTGCTGTTAATAGTTTTGTAATTATTTATTCCTGCTTATTAATCATAACAATTAAATTTTTCATATTTGTATTAGTTAAGTTTTAAAAGAGATCTAACAATCAATCTGTGGGAGTTTCTACGCCCTTCTTCTCCCACAGTGGTCCATTGTAGAGAAGAGGCAAAAAATGACGTTTGCTAAGTATATGTAAATATCTACAGTGATAAAGTACTTTGACTTGACTTGACTTGTCAAAACTATATCTGCTTTAAAAATATGTACAGTAAAGTACGGTCGCATGAATTAAGAATTTTGCACATTGACTCCTAGCTACTTGTATCTTTCACTCGCGCATAAATGATATCGTCACTACAATATAATTTACGCGTGAGCGAGAGAGACCAGTAGCTAGGGGTAGATGTACGAAATTCCTTCTGCTCGGCGACCGTATTTTAGTAGAGAATTTAGGATGTGATTCGGCTACTGTCGGATAAAATCAGAACAATTCGTGTTACAGAAAAATTGTGGTAAATTATAATATTTTTTAAATTAAAAGTGCTGTTTATTTATTTTATTTAATATACAATTACGATGTACAACATTACAGGTATACACCCAATGCGCTGTACAAAGTCTAATAGTTATACAATGTCAGAATCAATTTAGGTAAGTCGATTTCACAGGTAGGGAACAAAGGGTACAAATTCGTAGAAAATACTACATATCAAATCACATTAAACATTAACTTTAGGTCAAATTCAAATAGTATTAAACATTATTAGGTATGTCAAGGGGTATATTAGGTATGTCATATGTACTAAATTAAAATGTCAATGCAAAAAATAATAATAATAATATTTCTAAGACAACACTTTCACTCCTTCATCTCGCAGAACCTGCCACATTCTCGCACAATATGCCTCCACTCATCACCAAACAGATCAGTCAAAGCTGTTGACTTCATCAGCAGAAGTATTACAATGGTGTTTCTGACTCGTTCTCACCAAATTAAAGAAAAACATATTAGACACTTTCCAAAGATAAAACGATGACTCAAATTAATTTTACCTCACAAAGAAAACAATGATAATCCACATACCATTTTTTAATGAAAAAATGGCTTAAGAAAGCTAAGAAGAGTACGGGTGAACTAATAATTAATAATTTTACTCAGCTGACGATCTCCCATAGATAGATAGTAAGTTGCACAGGTATTTAAAATTTTGAACTATTTGAAAAATAAAATAAAAAATATTGTGGTCTAAAGGAGAATACAGCCCTGTCTAGTTGAAGAATAGAAGAATATTGTCATAACGACAAATCTCATTACTATGATATATTAGTTTTCCATTCCATTCCTTTTGTGCCTTTTCCATGTCTTCCACTGATCCTGGCCGAATTTGCCTCTTACCACCATTAACAAAAATGAATTGGATTGAAATTGTTATTATGATTTTCCAATGAAACCTACTATAACAATCACAAAATGATCATTATATATTGAGGTAACGCTTATTTTGACTTGATTCTCAACTTTGGCTTATCTTTTCTTTTATCCGCAAAAAATTGTAAACCTTAAAAAGACGGATTTCTGCGGAAAATCAAGATTTGATAGCTTAGGCATTTTTTCAAAATTTTATTTTCCAGGCTATTATTGTGGAAGTGTGTTGATTTTATTGTGACAATGCGCTAAGGCAGACAATTTAGTAAAAGTGAGAAGTAATGGAAGGCGAATGAATGATGCGGATTGATTGTTCCTCGTAATTCCCTAGAGCATTGAAATGTGTGAACGACCTTCACATTTCAATGAGCTGTAGCAGTAGTTATGTACGAGCTTATATTTGTTTTGACATATAAGTAATGTCTAAAAATATAACTTATGAAATAGATAGTAATCAAAATGTAAGCTGCACAAAACCAAACGTTTAAGAGAGCTGCAAAAGTGATATAAGCTCTCAGTATAATTTAAAACTAATGACATTTAATATTCGTAGCATTAACAGAAACTTTGATGATGTTATTTATCATTGCACTGAAACGCATGGATATTAATATGAACTTCATGGTATTTAACCAAATGTCATTTGAACAGTAGTTCTTTTATAAGGCAAATAGAGAGTTACGTCAATTTAACTCCACCAAATACATAAATAAAGCTGGTGGGGGACGGTAGGAATTGCTGACGTATGAACTTGACGTAAAAGATGCTAATGGCGTGGTTGTAGATATCAAAAATGGGCCCAAGGTTATCGGGACCTATCGCACACTCTCAATATGCAACGTTGACGATGAACGACGGCTTCATCTCATCCGTAGACATTCTACTTGAGTCGCTATAGATAAACTCTTTCATCATATTTGCAGGGGACATAAATATCAACATAATGCCAGATGAAGACGATAGCCGCAAAATATAAAACCTGTGTCGTCTAGACGAGTATGGACACGGGCTGGAATAATCCAGCCAATACAAAACCAACTAGGATGGAAAACTGCCTCGATCACATATTTAAAAGGACTAGGTATGGGGCGGAATCCGCGATATTTATTGACCAGCATTACCAATCATGATATTGCCATGGTTTTAAGCACACCAAAGCATCTTGAATATGAAATCGTCAAGAAAAAAAACTAAACTATGATGCAGTCAGAAATTACCTGGGACTGGAAGACTGGAAAGCAGTCATTAACACTGAAAGCCGTAGAGATTTTCACATTAATTCTCCAAACATAGATGTTGCGAAAAATACTTCATAGATAAATAAGCAGATCGAAACTCAACTTGAAGCCTTGAATCACGCCCGGTCTCCTTAGATAAGCTGCACTTGGAACAAACAAAGGATAGCAATAACAATTTACTCAGGGTCACTTACTATAGGTACTAAAAACGATCTGTTACACCGACTCAAAACAACTCACGAAGCTAAAGAGCTAGAAGACAGCCAGGGCAATCCCAAACAGTTATGGAAACCTATCAGATAATATGCTTCCAAACGCCTATACAAAAGTATTCACTGGAACTGCTCGACATTAAAAATAGTGTCAAGGCCTTTCTCAACAAATACATTGCTAAAGTGGGTTAAAATCTCGACCACATGACCCTAAACAACACTTTTTCTTTACTCTACAGACGACACAGCGGTGATCCAACTCCTGACAACTTCAATAACTTGCTCATCAAAGTCATAGCCCATTAAATAGTAAAAGCGCTCTCACAAATTTTCAACTTGAGTCTTGTGATTATTAATATGCAAATTCAAATTCTTAATAAAATGAATCCATATGATAGGATATCACAACCTAAAATATATCTTAAATTAAAAAATCCACTGGCATATTTCTGGAAGCATAGAAAATAGCCAACGTGTCACTTTTTCATAAAGGTGGATCTAAAACCGATGTGAGGCACCAATCTCGCTCCTGAACACAATGTCGAAGATGCTTGAGAAGTTCACTGCTCAGAGACGAAGGACTCGGCTCCAGTGAGTTTCGGAATCCCTCAAGGCAGCATCCTGGGTCCCACGTTTTCGTTATTTATATAAATAATCTTCTACATCTTCGCATCCTGGATGCCGAGATCTTTTGGTATGCCAATGACAAAGCCATTCTGTTCCATGGAAAATCCTGGAATATTGTTTACAGAACAGCCGAGTCAGGGTTAAGACAGGTGGTGATAAAAAATAAAAACATTAAACTTTTGAGATACTCGGCGAACAAAATCCCACTTATTTCAATTTATACAGCTTTGTGTCAAATGGCCAAAGCCGCCACTGTGTCAAACATGCCTAAATAAGATGCATATGTAGTAGTGTATGTTGGATCTTCACCAGGGATAGCGCTTCACCATCTAGCGCGACACTGTCTTTCGCGTCACTGCCGAGGCATTGTATAAGTAGCTGTATTATAACTCTGCTATGGAGGGCTTGGAAGCCAACCTGGTTGCGTATTAAGTACGTACGGGTTGCGTAATTAATAGGCACAAAGGTACAAGTAAAATTATCTTTTTTCTCTAGAGATCTCAAACCTTCTTTCGACAACGTTGAAATAGTCCTTTTACGTCGATATTTATTTTTCTCCGTCTTCTTTTTTCCAAGTTTTCTTAGCTTCCTTGAGATAACTCTTCTATTTTCATAATCTTTTCGTTTCGGCATGGCGAAGTTTTAACTTACTTTTTATAAATCGAAAGATGCTTGCTGAGTGATCGAAACTGAAAACGTGAATGACGAACGACCGATGTCGGAGGCGCGGGAGGAAACAAAAAGAAAACACCAACACCCTCAAATACAGTGTTGAGTGATGACCGCTGGATGCGCTACTACATAGTATTATCTCTTAGTTTAAGTTACTCAATTCTTCAGATGGAGCCTTCATACGTAGAACCCGTACGTGAATTTCTATCATTATTATACAATAATGATAGAACTTCACGTACGGGTACTTACCAGGACCATATTTGCACGCCGTTCCCTGATTTTTCCTTTCCATCTACTTAACAGGATCCAAAATACCCATAATTTCGCCTACAAACCCTTTCAGGAAACAAAATAAGAGTTTGAAAGAGTTTGTGTTGTCGCTGAACTCAATTTGAAATCATTTTCTATTATTTTATTACGCATGTTTGAGCTGCAATAATTATATTACCTAATTAGTTCCACCATTTATTATCTAATTATAAAACATCTTATTCATAATCAAATGTTAAGTTAAATGTTCCTAGGTTACTTAATTCTTTCACACATTAAATAGTGTTAAAGGGAGAGGCAGATGGGCCTTAAAACACAGGTTCATTAAACTTAGTTTAAGGTTCCAATGTATCTTTCATCTGTATATTACTTTGGTGAATAAATTCAATCAGTATGGACGAAGTTTGGCAACGTCTCATTCTTCGAGCGGACGTCAAATGCGGCCTACAATGAAAGTGTTTCTTGCGACTCTAGCGCCACTGTAATTTGATGGGGAAAATAGCAGAACTATAGAAATGTACAGTCAAGGCATACTAAGGACTAAATGAAGTCCGAGTAAAAAAAAAAACTTAACATTTCTGTGATGTGCTTCAACAGTAGAAGCGATTTAGACCTATTGCCGATGTGACGTCCGTATACCGGACGCCGAAAGCAGGTGGACGCCACATCATATGCAAAAAAGGCCATAGTGGTCGCCAAATAGATACCAAGATGTATATAGATATATACCCAACTAATGTATATATATATGCCTCCTCATTAACGCCATATATACCTGCAATAATCAAGTTACCTACCAGTTCTTACCCCGTCCGCGTAACATCGTTTTACGGTAGTACCAATTTATTTCTCTACAATTTTAGATGGCGCATTGGCAGTTATCAAACCGTATAACAAAGGATTTTTAGACGTAGAGTGTCTAATGTATAGAGGTTTGTGCCAATGTTATGAGTCTTGTCTTGTGAGATTATTATGTTTAAACATAACATATCGGGTTGGAAACCGGAATTATTTGTTTTTTCTTTCTCGAAAAACTCGTAGTCGGATTCTCGGCAAAAGGCTCCTACTTTTGTTGTTACAGACCATAGCTAAAAATTTGTGGTTGAACTCAAGACTGAGGTAGATTCTACAATTATACATACGTAAACTTTGATTTGACTGAAAACTAGTTAGGTTTATAATAATACTTACATAAGTAACTGACAAGAGGAAAGCACGGCTTAAATGTAATGCACCAAAATATGCAAGGCTTTTCTGGCAAGCAACTAGAATTAGAAATGTTTTTAGAAAGCAAAAGAATAGATGTACTTTGTATGACAGAACACTGGCTGCAAGAGTGTGCAATGCAGTTCATACTGTACACAAAATTATAAAGTGATCAGCTGTTTTAATAGAAAGACTAAAACTAGAGGTGGTTCCTTACTTTTAGTAACAGATGGTTTTAAGTGTAAGTAACGAAAGGATATTGTTACGTCTTTCTAGTAAAATGAATGCTGAAGTCTCGTGTGTTGAGATGGAAAAATATACTATTGTTAGAGTGTACAGACGGGGCAAAGGATATTTTGAAGTCTTTGAGACAGTGATGGAACAAGTACTTCAACTTGCATCCAGAAACAAGTCCAAATGCATCATAGTTTGCGGCGACTTTAACGTAGATTTACTAGACAACGCAAACCGCTCTATTTGCACTAGGATCCTAGCAGTATTTAAGTCTTACAATATGTACAATGTCTTTCTGGAGCCTACACGAATAACGGCTACCTCCGCTACTTGTCTAGATAACGTATTGTGTGAATGTAGTATTCACGATAAACAAATAGTTAAGGCATTCAGTTCAGACCACACTGGTCAGATTGTAGTATTTGAAGAAAATATGCTATGGAGCCCGTTAAAGTATTGTGTAGACCAGTGACTTTGAAGAAAATGGATAAATTTCGTAGCGGACTGGTGTCTAGCCTACCGTTAACACCTTACTGTGAAGATCCGAACACATTATATTCCAGCTTCTTCAAATCTATATCTGCGGAATTTGAAAAGGTTTTCAATCTGACTAAAGTGAGAACGGACAACAAATCAAAAGTCTCTGAATGGGCAACAGAGGATTTAAGACAGAGCAGGTCCAGATTATATGAATTGTATGAGCAAAAATCCTATGAACACAGTCCTGATTTTAACGTGTTTGTCAAAAATTATTCTAATAATTTCAGGAAAGACTGCCACAAAACCAAGTGCTTACATCTTAACAATAAAATCAATGCTTCTGGCGACAAAATTAAAACTACATGGAACATTATTGAAAAAGAGACAGGCATGGTTAGGTCTGGTAAATCTAGGTTTAATTTAAAAGTTAACGACACATTACTCTCATCAAACGAGGACGTTGCTTACGCATTTGAAAAGTTCATCAGTACCATACCCATAATAACAACAGAAGCACTACCATCCTCTTCTGAAAAGTCTTTAGATTACTTGGTTTGAAAATGTGCCCCAAAACAAGGATGGCTTTAACTTCAAACCTATAGGCTCTATAACTAAAGTTAAAACATTTAAACTTATTAACATGAAAAAGACTGAAGATAAATCTTCAGGGGCATGTCGGTTAACGTAGTTAAATCAGTAATCGATGTGATAGCACCATACATGGCAATCACATTCAATAGTTGTATAGCAAACGGTGTTTTTCCTGACCTCATGAAAATAAGCAGATTAATACCACTTTTCAAATCCGTTAGTAAAGAAGACCCTGCCAATTTCAGACCTGTATCTGTATTGCCAGTGTTGAGCAAGGTATTTTAAAAGGTCATATTGAGTCAACTACTCTCTCACTTAATGCATCTGGGCTACTCCACAAAAAACAGTTTGGATTCACTAAAGGCAGATCAACAACAGACGCCGGAGTAGCGCTTGTAGAACACATTTATAGTGCGTGTGAAAGGATCACAGGATGCGGTTGGTATTTTCTGTGATCTTTCCAAGGCCTTTGACTGTGTGGACCATTCAACTCTTTTGCTCAAACTACAACATTATGGTAACAAAAATAATGCGTTAAAATTAATGGAATCTTATCTTATGGAAAGAGCACTAAAAGTAGATATAAACAGATGTAAGTCTACTGGAACCCATATGAATATTGGTGTACCCCAGGATTCTATCTTAGGTCCGTTCCTTTTCTTAGTTTACCTGAATGACCTGCCGTATATGGTGGAAAAAATGACTCAAATTGTTCTCTTTGCTGATGACACATCTATTATTTTCAAGGTGAAAAGACAAGAAGAAATTCTAGACTACGCAAATATTACACTCTCTCATGTGTTAAGTTGGTTCAATGAAAACAACCTGTTATTAAACTCAAAGAAGACTAAATGTATCAAATTTTGTTTGCCTAATGTACGACAGGTTGAAAGCAGTGGTAGAATAGGATCTGAAAGATTGGACCTCGTTGAGGACACAATCTTTCTTTGAATCACTATAGATTCGAAACTTCAGTGGGATCCTCCCATAACTAATCTCGCACGAAGACTTAGCTCAGCCGCTTTTGCGGTCAGACAAATCAGATATCTTACAGATGTTGAAACTGCCAGATTGGTTTACTTTAGTTATTTTCACAGTATTATGTCTTATGGAATACTGCTCTGGGGGAGAGCAGCAGATATAAATACGATATTTGTTTTACAAAAAAGGCGATCAGGGCGATATATCAATTAGATGCCAGAGAATCATTCAGAGAAAAATTCAAAGAAGATTATCTCATCTAACATTTCATTCTGCTATATTCAGCGGATAACTACTAACTTCAGTTTGATATAGCAGTCAACTCAATAGTCAATCATGGTGTATCATGAGATGATCAATATATTGTATTATTGAGTAACAGTATAACTTATGGAAATATGATACATACCGATTTTCACTCTTTTATGTCCCGGCTGCAGCCCAGGCTGTTCAGCTGGCCAGCCAGATTCCCCCACATTTCCAGGACTGGCTGTATTCCCTGAAAAAGGTAAGTAAAGTAAAAAAATGCACACACGAAGCTAGATAAAAATGCCTTCCCCATACTGAAATCCAAACAGCAACTGTAACGAGCCAAGTTGCCGGCGGATTTCTATATCTGCCATTTTTAACAAATTTGACAAGTCTCATCTCGAATATAAGCAAAATAGATAGGGAGGTACCATGCCCGACGTGCGTATGCGATGCCATGCGTGTATCCCTGTTATTCAATCTCTTTTATGTATATAAATTTCATACAAAAAACAAACAAATTGACAGCGTACATACCCCGAACCATCTCTTTATTTGCGTGGAGTGTTTGTCCTGTTCCTGGAGAAGCAACTCCTGTTGCCGCTTGGTCATTCTCTTCCTTGACGATGACGACAATTCCAGTAGACATTATACTCATACTATTATGCCTGCTGATATTTTTCAATATATTGTACTGATATTTTACTTCGTCACGGTACGTCAAGCGTCAAGTGTATCGTTTAATTAAATCGTGATTAGTGATCTAATAATAATTAATTGTGTGTTAATGGAAATGAGTATTTAATTTGTTTATTGCTATATAATTGTTGGCTTTATTATGTGTTTTTTTATTGATTATATTTTTAATAAATTATATTGATTTATTTCGGAGCACAAAAGGATCCATATTATGGTTGTAACTATAAAATATAAATAAGCCCCTGTAGTACGGCTCTGTCTTCTACGCACTGTCATAAACAGTCTAACCATTCACCCATTGTTGGAATCTTGGGCCGTCGAGCCGACCTGCAAAGACCTCTAGGATACTGTTGCTGCTGCCACGCGTTCTTCTTCAGTAGCAGGCCGTTCTCTTACGTATGATGGTATGGAATACATCAGTACGTGCATCAACAAACTTGCCCGATGCACTACAGTAGCGTGGCAGTGGCAGCCCCAGCAACACTGTTATGCTGTACGAGCAGGGCATTCTATGACAGGGCGTTGAGAGTAAACGTCCTGACAAAACTATATTGGTTTTAGTCATACAAAGTAAAACGGTCGTATGAGTAAAGAGTGTCGCTATATTAACTTCTGTTCATGGAAAATAGCTCTCCCTCTATTTACTTACTTACTCCGAGCATCACCAATGGAACTCGAAGCTTCGAATATCTATGAATTTTGTTTTGCTCTTCTGACACCTTTATAGGAGATTATAAACTTGTGCTCAAAAAATCATAAACAACCGAGAAAGAATAGACTGATGTTTTGTCTATGGTGGAAACGAAGCCATTTTGTAATTTTCAACATGACGAGATGCTTGCGAAAATGAATTTTTGTCGTAAAAATATTAATTTAGAAGTGTAATTCTTTAAAATAATTAGTGGTTATATCAAGGACAACAAAATGGATATGTCAGAGGTTAAAGCGTTCAACGCGGAGGTAATTTTGTGTTGAAACACTCGATATCTTGTTCACGAAGCCACGGCATCGTTACAACTTTAATTTTCTCTTGCAGTTATCCGCGTTGTACGACAACAAGCCGCCTATATCAAAGGCAAAGATGAGTGCTATCACCAGAGGTGCTATAAAAGCCATCAAGTTCTACAAACACGTCGTACATAGTGTGGAAAAGTTCATCCAAAAATGCAAGCCAGAGTATAAAGTTCCTGGACTTTATGTGATAGACTCAATAGTACGACAGTCCAGGCATCAATTTGGGCAGGATAAAGATGTATTCGCTCCAAGGTTTGCTAAAAACATGCAACAAACCTTTGCCAACTTGTTCAGATGTCCTCCTGAAGATAAGGTTAGTTTATGTGTTGGGCCTAGTTTTTTTAACTAATGTATAGCTATATAGCAGCCCTAACATTCGAGATTTCTGTTTGTCAATCTTTTATCATCAATCTCAAAAATATCAAACTTCTATTTGCTACCCAAATAATTTGCTGAAATTGAATCACCAAACTCTCTTAACCTCAATGGTACTACATTAGAGTATCAAGCATTATTACATAAATACATCTCATCAGTAATGCTCATCTGTACATTTACAATTTTCAGCGCAACATAATCAGAGTGCTAAACTTATGGCAGAAGAATAATGTGTTTGTTCAGGATGTCATTCAGCCGCTAATGGACATGGCAGATCCCAACCACCCGCTGCATAAAGAAATTGAATTGCAACAACAACAGAATAGTGCGAATGGTGAGATATTTCTGATTATTTACCTGCACTTATTATAATTCCCGAGTAATACCCATTTTGGTGTTCAATTTGTAATTTATAATGTAACTCAACTAAATTAAGGAAATCAGGTAACATGGGGTAGCCTTTATATTATGAACTTGAATGTTAATTGTATCATTTGCCCTGCAAGGTTTTCCCTCAGCATACTTCCCTCCAGCATTGGACCCACCATCATTTAACTAGCCAATTAAAGGTACACCCTAGACATTGTTCTGTGTTTTGTAATTTGATGAATGTATGCATATTTTTTTTCAAATTTTCAGGAAGTATGCTGAATGTGAGTCACAGTGCAGACAATAAGATATCACCGGCGGCAGCGCAACACACCCCGCATGCCTCCACGCCCATGGGCGATCAGGTAATAGCCAGTAATTGATAAATTAGTCAGATAGTAGGTAACTATGCTCCATGTCTTTGGTCTACGGTTGGCTACAAACATGCACTGCTTACCAACAGTCTCACAACAGATTAATAAGTGTCTTTTCACATGCATACGGGATGGTACAGTCAGGGTGCCGTGTAAAGAAATGTATGAGCTACACCATGCCACGGTCGCCGTTCCATGTGAAAGCTGTCATTGTAGCTCATAGATTACTACTTTACACGCCACCGTTACTGCCCACCCAAACATACTCTCTGGGCCTCAAGATTGACTACCACTAGGGGTAGAGTGCTGAAGAAAAGTTTGGATAAGAACCACATCACTGCAGTCTCTACAGCAGAGCCTACCAACTGGCCAACAGATCCAAATAAATTACCAGACGTCATAGATTTCTTTATTGTAAAGGGCCTGGCTAGACTTTCTTACCACATAGAAACATGTCTGGATGCCGACTCAAATCATGTACCAGTGATACTAACAGTTGGAATAACAGCTGTACCTACTGAGAGAAACTTGAAGTTGTACAATAAATATACAGACTGGACTGCATTTTGGGAACTGGTACATGAACGACTAGATCTCAAAGAAGCTGAAAAGTGACTCTGACGATAATGCAACCAGAGTATTGACAACGACCATACAACAATGTTGCTGGACGTCTACACCAGAACTTCCTGAACGCCCACCACAATGTAAAGTGTACTCGGATAGCATAAAATTAAAAATACTGGATAAAAGAAGGCTGCGGAGATTATGGCATAATAGCAGACATCCAAGTGACAAAACAACGCTTAATAAAGCCATAAAAGACCTAAAACTCATGATAGCAGAAGCTGACGACGTCGCTGTCCAGGCTCACTTGGAAACTCTCTCCGCCACAAAATCCTCAAATTACTCTCTATGGAAAGCATGTAAAATTTTAAATCGACCGCTGCACCATAAGCCGCCGCTCCGGAATCAAGATGGTACCTGGGCAAAAACGGCACAAGATGAGGCTGAAGCCTTCGCCAACCATCTCAGCCAAGTATTTAAACCCAATGATCCAGGACCAAATGCAAACGAATCAGATATTGTTTTGGTTCTAAACCAAGATTATCAACTCAATCTACCTCTTAAATTTGTGACACCTAAAGAGATCTGTATTTACATATGATATCTAGAGAACAACAAGGCACCGGGCTTCGATCTCATTGACAAGAGGGTCCTCGAGGAACTACCACGTAAGGGCATAGTGTATCTCTGTACTTTGTTCAATGCCATCACGAGACTAGGACACTTCCCAGATATTTGGCGGGGTTCCCAGATTATCATGGTTCCTAAACCGGGCAAACCAGTCCACGACATAACATCATACGCGCCAATAAGTTTGCTACCAATTTTATTCAAGTTGTGTGAAAAGATCTTGCTAAACAGACTGAGCAAGGTTCTAACCGAAAACTCTATAGTCCCCGACCACCAATTTGGTTTCCGTAAAGAACACAGTACAATAGAACAAGTTCACAGAGTTTGCAGAACTATTAGAAAGACCTTCGAGAAGAAAGAATACTGTTCGGCTGCATTCCTCGATGTGCAACAAACCTTTCGACAGAGTATGGCATAAGGGGCTTTTATTCAAAATAAAGACTCTATTACCACATACATTTTATGGAGTATTACAATCATACCTGTCAAACAGAATATTTCAAGTCAAAGAAAATGACTGCACATCACCTTTCCACGACGGGCCCGTATTGTATACTTTGTACACGTCTGACCTACCACAAAGTCCAGAGGTCACAATCGCAACCTTTGCCGACGACACGGCTATTCTAGCCTCAAACAGAAGTCCAGATGAAGCATCTCGAAAACTACAAAAAAGTTTGCACTGTGTAGAAGAGTGGTTATTCAAGTGGAGAATTGCAGCAAGCGCATCCAAATCAGTGCACATAACCTTCACCCTCCGCAAAGAAGACTGTCCATCTGTTAGCCTAAATGGCACTCATCTCCCACACCGTAACACTGTTAAGTACCTGGGAATGCATCTAGACCGCAGACTTACCTGGAGGCAACATGTTCAAGCAAAGAGAGATGAAATTAATTTAAAATATAGAGGCCTACATTGGCTTCTTGGAAGAAACTCAAAACTAGCTATCAACAAAAAGCTACTCATCTACCAGGTCATACTGAAACCAATCTGGACATATGGCATAGAACTATGGGGTTCTGCTAGTGATTCCAACATAATGATAATACAAAGAGCTCAAAACTATATTTAAAAAAAAATAACTAATGCACCCTGGTTTATCAGAACAGCGGAGATCCATGATGGTACCAATATGCTTATGGTCAAACAGGAGATGAAGATGCGTTGTGACAAGTATAAACAACGCCTTCTAAGGCACCCAAACCAACTTGCAGGCCAGCTTACAATACCAGAAACCATACGCAGATTAAAAAAGCGGCGTGATATATTTGACCACGATAGATAGTCAGCAAATAAACTGACTCCACATAAGAAAGGCAGACTCCACTGGGAGTAGCGCCTTACCCGATATAAACTACATCGCATCTGTTTATAGTCGAAAGACTGATTGCAAGATACAATAACATAAAAAATAAATAAAAAAAAACGCCACCGTGACCATGTGTTAACCGTATGCTTGTGGAATAGCACTTGAAAGGAGCTAGAGCAATAATATGGTTCTAAAACCAACATGACTCTAGTTCCAGGACCAATCCAGCCAGCCATCCGGGCTCAAGTTCAACCGGAAGCTGCTCAATGACTTCGAGTATGACAGCGAAGACGACACGGGGACACCACACCAGTCTTCGCACCAGCAGCACCAGCAGTCGCAGCCACCACTGCCGGCTAACCCGGCTGATGCGCTGGGCAGGTATGTGACTTGGACTATCTCTACCAAATTCAGAATAGCGAGCTAACAAAGCGATTTCTCTGTCACCCTTATGTTCTTAAAAATTACTATGACAAAGCCAGTATGAAACCGCTCTATGCGCCTCACGTGCAAGCGCATTTGGCAGTAAGCTCATTATTGTGAATGAAGATATGAATGAATGGATATATATTGTAAAGTTTGGCCGCTGAGAGATCGTGACAGCTAAACAGCGTGACAGCGTGACCCATAAATTTTTGACATCTGCAATGAAAAATATTGCTTATTATATTCTAAAAACGGCCGAAGTTTAACTTGGTTTTCTGGAAGAGAGTTTTGGTTAGAAATAAGCCCACCTTTGCTTGCCCATCGAGCAGGTCCATAATAAATGGAGTAATGAACTAGATAGAGACTTTCCTCAACAATAGATGCCGGAGGCTGGATATATTGTGGCCTTACCCACAGTTGCCTCGAAATTATCATTGGCGCAATTACATGATAATCGCCTCTGAGAGAGACACTGCGTTATGAAACCAGTTATTATTTCTTAAGGGGCGATGTGCGACATGCCCTTGCAGCAGTTTCCCTGTCCTAACCAAATAAAAAAAAGTCTTGTTTCTCCTAGGTATATTGCTAATGTTTACGTTTCACAATTACAGTATACTCACAAATCCGGAGATTATGAGGCAGCTTCAAAGTTTACAAGCGCAAATGCAGCTCATGACCGGAATGCAGATACCAGTAAGTATAAGTGTAAAACTGAGGCGTAATAATGGAGTAGTTAGTCGCAAAAGTGTTTCTATATGCCATTTTGATAATTTCTGACAGTCAGTTTGGTCACTAGTCTTCATCAATTTCACTTAACAAATGTTATGCGATATGTTCTAAAACAATAGATGTAGTACTAACGTTTTGGTTCCTTGCAGAATGTGATGCCAATGGTTACTGATATGCAGTTCAACCAACAAAATCAGAATGCTGGTCTTCCATTTTTGGTAAGTTTATTATGTTCATATCGGCACACTCCAGCCCCAAACTAGGATATTATAGATTTGCCTAAATGTGGTTAAATAAATTTGTTATTCCTTACAGGGTGGCCCAATGGAGATGCCAATGCCTCCGGAGTCACAAGATGACTCTCAGAATGACCCCGACATTGAGTTTGTAGAGACCGGACCGCAGGTCATAGAGATACCTGACGCTAATGACTCAAGGTTAGTTCATGTTACTATGATAAGTTACCTATTACAAAAGACCGTCAAAGGTTTGAATAAAGTTGTTAAAATAATAATTTTCATGTGACACTATTAACCCGCTAAGCACGCTCGCAATTAGTCCTGTTTTTAAATTTAAGTGCCTGATCGAAGGCATATTAATTTGAATGCATTTCTTGGAAATGTAACTGTGTTGAAATTAAGGAATTTGAATTTGCTCGGATTTTCTTAATTTACGCTATCTCGGTTTCCAAGGCACAAGGTGTGCAGTCCACAAACTAACATAACATTTAATGACAATGATTTGATTTCTATTCGCATTTCAGAACACCGTCGCCGTCTCGACGTCGCAGGTCAAGGTCACCGCGCCGGCGGAGACGCGGCTCGCGGTCAAGGTCAAGGTCGCGGTCGCCGCGGCGCAGGAGGGACAGGGACAGGTGAGTTGTGATATCTCAATTTACCAGATGTTACCAGAAAACCATGATTTGATAGGTTTAGTACCAATTCAGTAGATCAGGGGTCTCTAAACTACGGCCCGCCCACAGATATCGAGAGCTTGTATCGGAACCAGTGTCGCCAAAAACTAAGAACACGCATACATTTACACCACTCGTACATCAATCCCTCCGCTTTTATTGGTCAGTGCAATGTCATGCACCTATCGTCCGAACACACCCACACTACCGCAGGTATACTAGCTAGTCGAGCTAGTGTTGGGACAATGCAAGGACAGCGTGTATCATCGATCGATTATAATTTATAGACACTGGTATAGACAGTCGTATACAATGCCGGATTCTATAAATAAAATAGTGAATTGTTTGTAAATACGACATACGACATACGAGACCCCTTTGCCTCTCTTCTTTTTTTCAACAGAATCCTTACAGCTAGAAAGAGAGGCAAAGAGGTTTCTGAAGGTAGAATAACTGAACTCTTCGGACCTGACTGAAAACATCGGAATTTCCGATCAATACTTATAACACCCCATTATCCTTCGTCGGGCGACGTTTTAAACAAACTTAAAATCTAAACTGCCTGTTTTGCAATCATTGGAATAACTAACAGTAAACTTACGTATTATGAGCAATAAAATAACTATATTATTACATTAACTATATTAGTAATTGCGGAATGATAAAATCTATCGATTCAAAAACATAATTCTCCTATCAGTATCCCCATCACTATATGTCGTCTCTGTGTGCGTGTAACAGTTCGCCTCCGTATCACGATGCATCTTTGCTTTCGTACTTAGATAAGTGTGAAATATTCATTGCGTGTTAGCTTAGCAATACGTAGTGAAATTAAGATACAATACAAGCAATGTATAGTAAACTTAGCGAGAACAACATGACATTGTCACTTTAATGTCAATTCGTGACGAATTTTCCGCGAATGATTTATTTTCCTAATAATGTTTATTTCTTGTGTTTAAAGAAGAAATAATAGTTGGAATGAGACTTACAAGTGATATCTGACACCGGCGTTCTTGGATTTCACAATCTCGCTTCTATTTTTGCACGTGAGTATTGCACAGGTCGGCATTTTCGAAAAATAACGGAAATGAATTCGTCACTGCGGTCGCCCGGTGACTACCGAGAAATTTTAATATCTAACCTGTCGGAGCTACATTTGTTCGCACGAGCCACGCCCCTCAACCTATCTCTCGATATCTGTGGGCCCTCCAGTACAATCAATCCGGCCCGCGACAGCTTAAAACTAATGTCATCAATCTGGCCCACGACAGCCTATGTTTTACTGTTGTTACTATTGCTCTGATAAGTTGAATGGAAGAGAATGAAAATACAGAATGATAATTACTTGGTTTTATTTACTTGCAAGGTAAAAGTTTACGACAGAAATGATGACACGGAAAACTCAACTTAAGTATCTAAGCTTAAGCATATTAATAACTAACAAATAATTAAATTGAAATTAATCCCACTAATAAAACAAAAAAACACTAATGAGATTTTTTGTAATTGTGATTTTCCACCGAAAATTGTTTGTAGTGTTGGATTAATTTTACTTGTACCAATTATTAAAAGAGATTTAAGGTGCTCATCGGTTAATTTAGATCTGTAAACATTATTTGTGTACTTCATCTTGGAAAACGTTTTCTCACACAAGTATGTAGTACCAAAAACAGAAAACAACCCACGAGCAAATTTATGCAAATTATCAAATTGTGCCAATGGAAGACTTATAAAATTCCAACAAAGATGAATTTTTATATTTGTTCTTAAACATATCACAGCACTGTAAATCAATAATTTCCATTTGTACTTCCGGAGCCAGGGTTTCAATGTCAGAATCAAGAGGATTTTGAAAAAGCTTAATTCAAGCAAAGTATGAGAAACGAGTATCGAAATTTATCTTTAAAGCACTCAAAGTTTCGACTGCAAAATCGACGGGAAATTCTGTCTCTGTAGTGTGGCTGAATATTTCACATGTTTTAAAATTTGTGTATTTTTTCCTTATTGCGATTGAAATAGAATTAATTTCTGGCTGAACGATTTGATATTGGTCTATAAATCAGGGAGAAGCTGATTTTTAGTGGTACGGTCCTGATCTTTCTAGTTCGCCCCAGGGTTTACAGTCCACGGCATTGCATCTCCTCAATATGAAATAAGCCACTCACCTTGATTGACCCTGGCACGCCTTCAGCCACGTATCAACTTCAGAACACTCCAATATCTGGGTTTCGGGTCCGAGCTGGCCAGCTATCACACATATGTCACCATAAGGTCTGACACTCCTATTATAGGCACACAGAACACCCAATACAGTTCAGATTGAATGGTTGGAAATTCTTCTTCCGCCGGAACCGAGATACGCATCCGATGTGGGAGCCGGTGTAGGACGCACTGGTTTGAGGTGTCGAGTGTGTCGAGCTACCCTCAAATTTCTTCACGCACCGGTCCGCCGCAGTTATGTGACTTACCCACATATTAAAGAGTACAATGCCTGAACACCTTGCAATCTCAAATTCAGTTTGTTCATATGATTTGTCAAATGGACATAGAATGATAATTTCCACAGCCATTCACTATTTCCTAAATAAGCACAAGGGCATTGCTTCTCATTTAAAAAAAAAACGATCTTTGCTCGAAGTTCAAAAAAGCGCTTAAGGACTTTTCCGCAACTAAGCCAGCGTACGGCAGTATGATATGGCAAGTCATTTTCTCCAATCTCTTCAATAAACTCGCGGAATTGTCGGTGATTCAGCGCTGTGGATCTGATGAAGTTAACAACTGATATGACTGGTTTTAGAACTTCAGACAAATCCAAACATTTTCCGCACAAGGACTGTTGATGAATGATACTATGTAAGACTAATGGTTTTGAACCACCATCATTGTTTTTTTATTTATTTTTTATTTATTTATTGCAAAACACAACAGATATTTTACATTTTATTTCTAAGTATATACATATAGACACGGTTTTATATCTAGTAAATTATCCTAAGGGGTGTTTTTGACAGCATGCTCTGTATTGCGTTGCAGACATGGTATATAATTATTTAATTTTAAACTAAGTTTACGAGAGTTCAGTTAAATTTGGTTGAACAAAGAACCTCTTTGTTCAACCGAATTTGAATGTACATGGTAATACATTGGTAAAATTTAAAAAAGACAAACAAATGTTCAAATATAGAAAAGATTAGAGTGATAATGCTTTTTGTAGCTAACATTTAATTGCACAAAAGTTCACAAAGACATCCAAGGTATTATGCACATTAGACAATTCGTTATAGAGACAACACATTTTCATTTTCTACAGCCTTTGACACAAGTGCGACCACTCCTTTATTTATACCACACATATTTTTGCCTCCATCGGTGGTGACAGATTTCAAGTTCTTCCGTCGAAGGTTCTTTTTAATAATGGCATTTTCAACTCCCTTAAAAATATCTGCCCCAGCTGTTGTGCCGTGAATACTATCAATATCAAGAAGTTCTTCATACACTTCATAGCTTTTATCTACACCACGAATAAAAATCAACACCTGAGCAGTTACTGACACATCCATTGACTCATCCAAGGCTATTGAAAACCACTCAAGTTGTCCATTTTTGTCAGACAGTTGAGATGATATAATTTCTGCGATGTGTTGCACCCTCCGAGCCACGGTGTTTGCTGACAAACTGACACCTTTTAATAAATTTACCTTTTCGGAGCATATTTCTTCAGCTACTGCAATCAAGCATTCTTTTTTCCACGTTTTGCGATTTCAAGAGCTACACGAAAGCTGGCGCGAGTTGAAGACTCTTCCTCAGTATTTGCTTTGGTAAGAAAATACTGAGCAAGAGTGATCGCTGCGATTTCAGACCGCGCTTCAAAGCTTAAAATTTTTTCGTCCGCAAACTTACTGTATATTTAGAGTAATCTTGAAGATGTTTCGATTCATAGTGACGTTTAATGTTATATTCTTTAAGAACAGCTATGGATTCATTATAAATTAAACATCCACACAACTCAATCACAAAATACTGAAAGTTCCATTTATCTTGGAATGTTCTGCATTCACTGTCTATTTTTCGCTTCTGTTCCATACTAATAAATCACACACAAATCTTATGCACGGGTGTTACTTTATTTCACAATAGGCAGTTTCGCTTCCTTCGCCTTTCCCACGCAAATTGACTCGCAATGGCGCCGCAAGCCTTGCAATTACTGCCATCTAGAAATGATCGGAAAAACTAGCCAGAACCAGAACTTTCTCGAACCAATGCGGAAATTCCCAAATATGCCACCTGTTGGTGAGTAGCTGAAATAGATAGTACATAGTACAGTATATAATATCACTACTCGCCACTAGATGTCGTTACGTGTCACAATACACAATCAATAGTAATTGAAATGCAAAAAAAGCCCATGTTTGCCTAGATGGGCAGATTTTTTTTAATTGTTTTGTCCCTTGGAACATACCGAAAAAAAAAGGTCCTAAGGCATCAAAGTATCGAGACCCCTGCAGTAGATTATTGTTTTGGAGCCCATTTTATTAATTAATCCAACCATAGTGATCGCATTATGAGCGTAATAAAAAAATGTGCGAGTCGGACTCGCACACACAAAGGGTTCAAAGATTTATTTATCACTGTAATTATTAACTCATGCTTAGTGGTGTGAACGCTGATTGGGAAGCACGGCTTACTGTAAATATTAACACATGCTTAGTGGTGTGAACGGGGATTGGGAAGCATGGCTTACTGTAAATATTAACATATGCTTAGTGGTTTGAACGGGGATTGGGAAGCACGGCTTCCAGCATATTCGCAGCAGGCGGATGCTAAAGCTCGCTGATTGATCACGAGACACTGCACAGTTTATTTGTCCCGCGGGAGGCTGATAGTAGGTGCCTTCGACCGTAGTCAAATCAAAATTCGGGGAGATGTCAGCCCGCCGCGCGGCGTTTCGTAATGATGACAGGCTTGCGCGGAAGGGATGGGATAGCAGGATAGTGATGGGAAAAATACGTAATATTTCGGACCAAACCCTACCCAAGTTACGCTTGCGTTCAAAGCTGCTAGATGTATATCTTTCACTTAGTAAACGTAATTATTTGCCTGCTTACATGTTCCGTACCATCGCCGTAGAAGGAAATATGTCTCTTGTATGAGGAGTCCATTAATATTTTAAATTGCGTGTATTTTATTATTTGTAGCTGTAGCAGGAAAATAAAAACAAATATGTACTGTAAAAAACGTTATCATCATCATGAGATACAGCTTGCTGAAAGACAAACTTACAGACTGCCAGCGGAGGCTTCGTAATAGGAGCCTGTTTGGCACCCATTGGGTACGGAACCCTAAAAAGTAAGGAAAGCCGATAACAAAACGTGGACTATTGGATAACTGGCTAAATGTGGACAAAACTGTACCTTTATGAAGTTGTGAAGCTATGTATGTTTTTGTGTATAAAAAAGTATTATCTATTCGCAGAGAAAGAGAGCGCGAAAAGGAGAAAGACAAGAAGGAGCCGGAGAAGAGCTACAAAGAGAGGGAGGCAGACAGGGAGAAGCAGAAGGAGAGAGAGAAGAAGGGACTGCCGCCTATCAAGAAGGATAATCTCAGTGGTGAGTATGAAGTTAGAGTGAACATAGTTAAATATATTTTATGTAACAATGCTTTACAGGTGACATTTAATTTGCCGTATAATCTTTGAGCAAAGAAAGTTGCCATTAATATGAACCACTTTCCAAACGAAAAAAATAATATTATGATCAGCTAATTAAAAGTCACCTGCATATATAAATCCAAGAATGTGGGTGTGAGCTTATCAGGTACAATAATATAATAAGTCAACTGCACCCATTTACCACATAATTCGTCATAATAAGAGAGGGGGGTCAGTGTTATACACATATCACAGAGCCTAAAATGACAATGGCGCTCGAGGGACATTTTGTGCTGTGAGTTTAGTTCACATTTTGGCGGGCCACTTATATTTGTAGCTCTGTACTCCACATTTGTCAGTTTTCTCCCCCATGAGTTATCTATTTATTTTTTTAATTTAAGTTAATTCGCACAACATTACAGATAAATCCAAATCGTTTTAAAAATTTCAAAGTAATCATTTATAATTAATACATTACATTGTATCACATAATTTATCAGGTTATGTAAATTCAATTGATATTATTGTCATCATAGTCAATAACAATTAGCCATGTAAACAAATTTTAAAGCCGCCAAACTGAGGAAACCATTTCGAGATAATGCGTACTTAGCTCAATTACGTTATTCCCATCATAAATATAACAGGATTACTGAAATATGAGTAAAAACCATATTGTCCTTCATTTGTCCTCTACAGCATAGTTTTTTCAAATTCCCTTCGTCAACAGCTTTTGTGTCAGTCGATAACTCAGATGTCATTCGGAACATAAACATATATTAATTTTTAGTTTTTTAGTTGTTTAATCAAACATAACCAGACTCAAGTCAAACCATTCAAAAACTGTCAACAAGAGAAGTCACAAGGAGTGTTATTTAAAAAAAAAAATAAGACATATTACACGAAACATTCAAGTTTTTTAGATTCAAGCTAAAATTTCATAAAATAAAAAGTACTATGTACATGTATTTTCTGATTGCATACGAGAAAATAATTACAGTTATAATGATGGTTTTCTATTCGTCGTATCTTATCGAACGATAGCGCGCCCTCTGCTGTCTTCCTAAATGTGCTGTAATGCGATTAATTAAAATTTGACTTCCTAAACGTGGTCATCTGCTATCCTCCCGTATGTGAAAACTCATGACGCTCTGCAAAAACTTGTTTTGTTCCCCCAGTATGCAGCACAACGCTCTGGGTCGGCCACCTCTCCAAGCTCGCCACCCAGGAAGAGCTCTTCGACCTGTTCGGCCACCTGGGCGGCGTCACCTCCATCGACGTGGTGGGACCGAGGGGCTGCGCCTTCGTGGTCATGGAGCGCCGGCGCGACGCGGCCAAGGCCAAGCAGAAGCTGGACAAATACAAGCTGCACTCCAAGGAGATCACGGTAGGTTGATGATCAACTGTGTACATAATGTCACTGGGTCGGCCACCTCGTGTACAGAGCGCCACTGGGTTGTCCACCTCGTGTACAGAGTGTCACTGGGTCGTCCACCTCGTGTACAGAGAGTCACTGGGTCGTCCAGCTCGTGCACAGATTGTCGGGTCGAATCGTGGCCAGGAAAGTAGTACAGTTCCTCGAAGCTTGAATGTTGACCCTTTATGGCTTAGTGACGTCGCAGTTTCTGACAAGAGTCGTCGGATCAGAGGCCTGCCTGTATGCATCTTATAAGTCTTAAATTACCTTAGTCAATATTTCATGGTTTCCGAAGAAACTGACAAGTCTCAAAAACCACGCAACTTTGGCTGATCTCATATTGGGCTTATTCGAGGTATCTGAAGCAGGTCTGCCTGAGGTGTCAGGGTGACAGTGTCATATTTGGGACGCTGTATAAATATTTTGTGTTTCGTCCCCAGGTGGCGTGGGCCCCCGGTAAGGGCGTCAAGGGCCGCGAGTGGAAGGACTATTGGGAGGGCGAGCACGGAGTCTCCTACCTGCCCTGGGACAAGCTGCAGCAGCAATGGCGGCTCGGACTACTCAGCATGGACGCGCTAGAGGAAGGCGGTGCGGTAGACGAGGAGACGCAGCCCAAGTGGCTCCCGCCCAGGGTGAGTACTGTTGATGAAGATGACGGGACAAGCTGCAGCAGCAATGGCTACTCGGACTACTCAGCATGGACGCGCTGGAGGAAGGCGCCGCGATAGACGAGGAGACGCAGCCCAAGTGGCTCCCGCCCAGGGTGAGTACTGATGAAAATGATGATGGCACAAGCTGGAGCAGCAATGGCGGCTCGGACTACTCAGCATGGACGCGCTGGAGGAAGGCGGCGCGGTAGACGAGGAGACGCAGCCCAAGTGGCTCCCGCCCAGGGTGAGTACTGATGAAAATGATGATGGCACAAGCTGGAGCAGCAATGGCGGCTCGGACTACTCAGCATGGACGCGCTGGAGGAAGGCGGCGCGGTAGACGAGGAGACGCAGCCCAAGTGGCTCCCGCCCAGGGTGAGTACTGATGAAAATGATGATGGCACAAGCTGGAGCAGCAATGGCGGCTCGGACTACTCAGCATGGACGCGCTGGAGGAAGGCGGCGCGGTAGACGAGGAGACGCAGCCCAAGTGGCTCCCGCCCAGGGTGAGTACTGATGAAAATGATGATGGCACAAGCTGGAGCAGCAATGGCGGCTCGGACTACTCAGCATGGACGCGCTGGAGGAAGGCGGCGCGGTAGACGAGGAGACGCAGCCCAAGTGGCTCCCGCCCAGGGTGAGTACTGATGATAATGATGATGGCACAAGCTGCAGCAGCAATGGCGGCTCGGACTACTCAGCATGGACTTTCACGAAACGAATGCATATTTCATTTCGGAATAAAACATTTTGCATTTGGCTTTTGTGGTGACTTTTTATACAAGTTTATCAAAGTATCTGGCTGGTATATGATTCTAAACAAACCGTTTTCTCCACAGATACTACCAAAAGCGATAATGGACAACACGCTAGGCGGGATGCTGGGCATGCCGCCCGCCCCAGCGCCCGGCATGATACCCGCCCTGCCGCCCGGACTAGCCGGCTTACAGTCTGGTGAGAAACTCTTCCAACCAGCCCACGTCCACCCACTGAAGGGTATAGGCCTCTTCTTTACCACGCCATCCACTCCGGTCCTGACCTTTCGCATCCACTGCGTGCCAGCTGCTACAACAGTGGCATGAGTTCTGCCAGGGGGATAAGCTACCAATTGGTCACTACGTTCAAAGCGCTTAACTGACTAGGTTTCTGCACCCCTAGCCAAGTTGCATTTGCTAAACTTTCACTCGCGACGATGCTAAGAAAATGTATGCGATATGACGTTTGCCGTGCAAAATATCATGTGACTTTAGCTACGGGGGCTGCTGTAGAGGAGCGGGCGGGAGGGGTGAAACTACACACTGCACGGAACCCGTACTAAAATCTAGCGCCCAAACACGAATGAAGTTATGGGTGTATTTCTCCCTTTTTTACAGAAGTGTTCTGTAGATTTGTAAACGTGGCTTTGAGATATTTGGTTGATCTGCTCTGGCCATTACTGAAAGTACACATGCTTATTTTCTTTGTACACCACAAATAGCATAGACGATAAATAATGTACAACGTCGAACAAGTTTAAATAAAAATAGTATATGGTTGTAGAGGCTGGAAAATGAGCAATAGGTGGACAAGTGAGTTTGAGAAACGATTGCATGTATTACACTTTTGGGCAAGACAGTGCTTTTCACGACTAGTGCAAGGAAACAAAATGTTTTTACAGAAAAATATTTATTAAATAAATTAGGTACGTTACTCCGCCATCTTCCGCGATAGTCAGCTCACGTCACGCACGCATTTACCGACGCGACGGCGTGAAGTGCCATCTGTTGTCATGTTTCAGACCCATAACAAACAAGCCAGCAATTATTTTCTGTGCTGTAAACAGACCATAATGTTTTTGCTGTCCATCTATTCATTGTTTTGTGGACCATCTTGCTACACATTTCCGAGCAGTGGCATAAAATTGTTGTTTGTGCTACAAGAGAGCTGAGTTGATTTTTGCAAAATGTAACAGTGAGCAAAATGCAACTTTGCATACTGTTTAATCGCAAGATTTGTCAGCCTACAGTTGTAGTTTGCCCAAAACCTAACATTAACATGCACATGCCCCCGCAGGCGCGCTCACCGCCAGCATGGCGGCCAACATCCCCCTGCCCGGCGCCAACCCGGGGGCGACGCCCGGCGGACTGTCGGCTATGGGGGTGCCGCGGCTGCCTATGCCCGGGTAAGTGTTAAGTGTTAAGTGTGCCCAGGTAGGGAATTTTGATGAAAATACTACCATTGTTATTATGGTAGGAAACCACTCAAACATTAGTCGGAGTGTATTAGATACCGGTATAGAGGTACTGCTCAATTTATATAATAAGACGAAGTGCAAGTTTATTCTATGTAACTTTCCTTATTGTTCTAATTTATCGGGGAAACAAAATAAAAGTGTACATAGAATGAACATGCATATAGATGCATGTTCATTCTACATTCTACTGCACGTTATATTGTATAGACAATATAACGTGTCATCATAGTGATGCTATTTTATATTTCGACATGAATAATTTTATTCATAACTTTACTTTGACTCAGGATACTATGTACCTGTCTCATAAAACAAAAAAACGAGTAGCTACATTGTTAGCGTATAATATATGCGACACAGTTGTAAATACTATAACGCCTTCAGTTTTAGTTAGTATTAGCACTAATAGTAGTGTTTTAAACTAGATAGTTCGACAAAAGAGGACCCCTCAAAACATAAGAAAATTTTACAAAATAAGCAGGGGTTTTCTGGCAATCAAATGAAAAATACTAGGACAAAGGGTAAGCCCCACTTAAATATTTCCCATCAAAACATGCAGGGGCTACCTGGCAAAGAACTTGTATTAGAATTATTTCTTAATCATTCAGACACCGATGTTATTTGTATTACAGAACACTGGTTAAAGGAAAATATGATGTCTTTTAACATAAATAATTACAAAATTGTCAGTTGTTACAATAGAAAGACTGCCGATAGAGGTGGTTCTTTAATCTTAGTAAAAAATAATATTAAGGTGAAACAACGGAAAGATATTCTTGCACTTACTGTAGAAAGACAAATAGAGGTATCCTGTGTTGAGTTGGATAGCCATATTATTGTTTGTGTCTACAGACCTCCGAGAGATGAAAACGGCCATGGCAATTTTGAAATGTTCGAGAAAATTATGGTGGATGCCCTCATTATATACTTTGTAATAGCATAAAAAAGTTAATTATTTGTGGCGATTTTAATGTAGATTTGCTTGTAGACATAACATTGAAACAACGATTAATAACTCTGTTCAAATCATTTAATTTATGTCATATATTTCTAGAGCCGACTAGAATTACACTTACCAGCCAAACTTGCTTAGATAACGTATTTTGTGACTGTGCATTCACAAGTAAAAATGTAATTAACTGCTTACTCTCCGATCACAGTGGTCAAACAGTTTCATTCCCAATTGCCAGTAAAAATAGGACTGATCCATCATTTTATAGGCCTATTACATCCCATAGACTAGAGATGTATATGAAAAAGTTAGATATAAATTTGCCAGTACCGGATTTTGATGAACAGAACCCAAACAAAATCTACTCAGACTTCTGCAGCATTATTCAGACAGAATTCAATAAAGTTTTTAAATTAAAGAAAGTCAGTGACTACAACGGTAAATCTAAATTTAATGACTGGGCAACGTTTGGAATTCGTAAAAGTAGAGTTATCTTATATGACCTTTATGAACAAAAAACCTATAACTTTGATCGAAAATTTCATGACTACGTTAAAAAATATTCCAAAACTTTCAAGTTGGTTTGTAGAACTGCAAAAACTTTACACATTAATAGAAAAATTCAAAATTCAAATAATAGATTGAAAACAGTTTGGCAAATAATAAACCGCGAAACTGGCAAAGTTATACCAAGGGACAATGATTTCTGCCTAAAGATAGGTGATGATGTTGTTAAATCCAGCGCTGATGTTGCTCGAGCTTTTGAAACATTCTTCACCAATGTACCCTTACTCACAACAGACCGTCTAAATTCATCTCCATATGAAGCAGTGACTTTATTAAAAAATAACACTAGCGCCAGTAATGTATATTTAAAATTTCATCATGTATATCCCCAGGACATTGTCAAAACGTTTAAATTACTTAACTTAAAAAATACGGAAGACCTGTGGGGTATATCAGTCAAAGTCATTGGTTCAGTAATTCTAGTTATAGCCCCACACTTAGCTTATATATTCAATAAATGTGTTGACGATGGGGCTTTCCCAGACCTCATGAAACACAGTAAACTGATACCTCTGTTCAAGTCGGGAGATAAGGGTGATCCTTCAAATTTCAGACCAATATCTGTTCTTCCAACACTAAGTAAAATATTTGAAAAGATTATACTCAATCAAATGCTCTCACACTTCAACCGTACAAAACAACTCCACGCCAAACAATACGGTTTCACTAGGGGTAAATCGACTACGGATGCAGGTATTACCCTTATATCTCATATTTACTCTGCATGGGAGGCCGCACAGGATGCTATCGGAGTTTTTTGCGACCTGTCGAAGGCGTTTGATTGTGTTGATCATAATACGCTATTAATTAAATGAAATCATTACGGAGTTAGAAATAAAGCGTTGGATCTACTAAGATCATACCTAAGCAGTAGAATTCAAAAGGCAGAAGTTAACGGCGTAAAATCTGATGGATCGGGTGTTAAAATGGGCGTTCCACAAGGTTCCATATTAGGCCCTTTCTTATTCCTGGTATATATTAATGATCTGCCTTTCATGGTGGAGAAATTAACTGACATAGTGTTGTTTGCTGATGATACTTCACTGGTCTTCAAAATTGAAAGACAAAAAGGAGAATTTGATGATGTTAATGGTGTATTGTCTTTAACCTTGAATTGGTTCACAGTTAATAATTTATTGTTAAACGCTGGTAAAACCAAGTGTATCAAATTCTCACTTCCAAATGTCAGGCAAGTTGAGACCAGTTTAGTGTTAGACAACAGCACGTTAGAATTAGTAAATGATACGAAGTTTCTTGGAATAACCATTGATAGCAAATTGCAGTGGGGACCCCACATAGATAAATTGGCTGGTAAATTAAGTTTTGCAGCTTACGCTGTTAGGAACATCAGACAAAGCACGGATGTGGCTACATCTAGGCTAGTATATTTTAGTTACTTTCATAGTGTGATGTCCTATGGTATCTTGTTGTGGGGGAAAGCAGCGGATATTCAAACTATTTTTATTTTACAGAAAAGAGCTATTCGAGCAATTTATAATTTAAAACGAACAGACTCCTTAAGAGAGCTTTTTAAAGAAATTGACATACTAACAGTAGCTAGTCAATTTATTTTCGAAAATATAATGTATGTATGCAAGAACCTTACAACATTTTCCAAACTTAGCGATAGCTGTAATGTTTACCTAAGAAATAATCACAGACTATGTAGACTCGCGAAGGTTAGCAATTCTTTCAAGGGTCAGTGCATTCTCTACTACAATAAGATACCTCTGGAGATTTTGAAATTGCCATTTGAGCAATTTAAAAAGCATGTTAAAGTGACTTTGTCGAAAAAGGGATATTACAATGTTCAAGATTACTTAAATGACAGGACTGTATGGGGTTAATCTGGCTCAACACAGACCTTGCTGTTAATAATTTTGTAATTATTTATTCCAGCTTATTAAATAAAAATAAATCATAATTGTATTAGTTAAGCACAACCTATTTTTAAAAGAGATCTAAAAATCAATCTGTGGGAGTTTCTACGCCCTGCTTCTCCCACAGTGGTCCAATGTAGAGAAGAGGCAAAAAATGACGTTTGCTAAGTATATGTAAATATCTATTTATTTATTTATTTATTTATTATTAGACACATCAACAAAATACATATTTTTACACTTAATTGATTTACAAGTTAATGACAAATTCTGATATATATTTCTTTTATAGACATGCACAACATTTACAGTTTGATCACGCAACAACGTTAAGATAATTAATATTAAATTTAAAAAATAGGCTTATACAATACAATATAATACATTAGGAATTGGGAATTGGGATTGATACAATAGAAATTGAGATTGCTTATTAACTATGTGGTTATTTTTGATTTAAATTTAGGTTGGGTGTCGTGGAAAATATCTATATCGTTCTGAGCGCACAACATATTGTATGAATGAAACATTCTTGGTAGTGGCGAGTGCTGGCCCAAGTTGGTCCTGCATCGCGGTAAGGTGAACGTTTTGGTGATTGGGTTCCGTGGTACATTGTAAGGGACTGAAAGCTGCACCGCACCAAGCAAATCATTACAGTCTATTAGGCCATTAACTAATTTGTACAAGAATACCAGGTCATGAGCTTTCCGGCGACAGTACAGCGATTGCATCTCGAAGAAGGCTAAGCGCTGATCATAAGGGCATCTGTGGGAAATCCCCCGGGCTTTGTAAGCAAGGGCCCTGGTGAACGTTCGCTGCAAACTTTCGATGCGTTGTGAGTGTATACAGTACGTAGGGTTCCAAGCTGAACTTGCAAATTCCAAATGACTTCTGACCAGCGCGTTGTACAAAAGAATTTTGGTACTGACTCTTTTGAATCCAGCTGCGTTTCGCCTCATAAAGCCAAGCATCTGAGCCGCTTTTTTAGAAATCGCATCGACATGAGGGATAAAAGTTAGTTGGCTGTCTATAAGGACTCCCAAGTCACGTATTTCCTTTACCTCTTGCAGACGAACACCGTTGATTGTGTAAACTGACTCGACAGGCTTAATTTTCCGAGTGAATTTTATATGGTAACATTTTTTGGCATTGAGACTCATTCCATTGTCAGTACACCATTGCAACAGTCGGTCTAGGTCACGTTGAACCATGGCGGTGTCGTTGCTGTTGTTTACCACTCTGTAAAGTTTGAGATCATCGGCAAAGAGAGAGCACTTGCAATTTTCCATATGCGATGTAACATCATTGATGAAGATGAGGAAGAGAACCGGGCCGAGGTGCGATCCTTGAGGCACGCCGGATGTGGCACAGTACACATGCGACTCGTAGCCGTTCACGGCTACCACTTGTGGTCTCATTGCTAGGTAGGATGAAAACCATTCGAGAAGTGATCCGTGTACACCGAGGGACTCCAGTTTGGTGAGTAGGAGTGAGTGATCCACCTTGTCAAATGCACTGCTGAAATCTGTGTAGATGGCGTCCACTTGTAGTCCCTTATCAACTTTTGATGACAAGTCCGATATATAGGATACTAAATTAGTTTCTACAGAACGTCCTTTCCTGAATCCGTGCTGGTGATCCGATATTCCTGTTTGGATGTAATTGGTGAGGATGGGACAAACAATGCTTTCAAACAGTTTGGAAAGACACGACAGCATTGAGATAGGACGATAATTCTTGACGTTGTCCATATCACCTTTTTTGTGGACTGGTACAATTCTGGCCTTTTTGAAAACTGATGGAAATTTACCGTCTCTGATGGATGTGGAGAACATTATCGCAAGGGGAAAAGAAATTGCAGTATCTACAGTAATAAAGTACTTTTGAGTTTGAGTTTGAGTTTGTAAGCGCCGCCCTCTAGCCTAATAAGGCATTTGGGAGCATTCGATACACTATTGCTATTCGTGTTTCATGAGTGACTCAGGGCCCAGGTCATTTGCAGGTTACCTTAGACAGGTCGAGCTATGACTAAATGGGCTTGATTTACTTTTATATATTTCGTATATTTATTGCACATAAAACGACATAAGATATAATAAAACAAAAAAGACATCTACAAAGGCATGCTTATCTCTAAATAGAGATCTCTTCCAGCAAACCCAAGGTTGATATGAATAATTTAATATACAGGATAGACCTATGTGCTCTGATAAGATACATTCAAACTTATATTACTGAACTATTTCTATTTTTACAGCATGCCTGCCGGCCTTCCTCCCGGCTTAGCGGCCGCCCTGCCCGGGATCCGGCCGCCTGGGCTACCGACAGTCCCTGGTGAGTGATCATTCATCATTACATCACTAGATATGTCACATGCATCGGGAGGACACTTTTAACATGATCGTATCTACAAAGTCACTTAATAATAAGGCATTCCGTTACACCGGGCCACCTAACATAAAACGCAATAGTCACGAAGGGTGGCGAGGCCCGGTTGCACCCTCAGCCATAGTTTTCCTCGTAATTCACTTGAATGAACACGTTATTTCAGGTGGACTACTGGGATTCCCGCCCGGCATGACGCCTCAGTCGATGCCGCCGCAGGGCATGGGACAACCAGGTAACCTATAAACACACACGCTATGATATGTTATTTCTTTATAAGTATATAAGTCACGCCTTTTCCCACGGTGTGGCAGAGGCACAAATAATTGGGCACAAGCTCAATAATACAGAGTATTCGTAGCTGGAGCGGATGCCATGATAGATGTTTAAATTTTGTTAAGAATTTCGTATTTTGGCGCGTAAATGCGAATAGATCCGAAACGTGTACTTATCTCAAAACTATCAAAAAAACATAATTGGATGTATTAAAAATCATTTTGGCGTCAAAACCGCCAACACATCATCAACACCAATGCCTTTGAATTTTTAGAATATTCAGATATAAATCGCATTATAAGTGTTCGGCAAGCAATACAAAACGGTGCTGGTTGCTACGAAACACTGCGGACGAAGTATTTCGTAGCAAACAGGTTGCTAAAGCAAGAACGCACACAAAATGCTACTCAAATACTTTTCTGTAATAATTACTTATTTGGGATGTTATTTATTGCGGGAGACCACTGGCGCAACGGCGTCGGTTACTACTGAAGTTGCAGCTGCGAAGACAACCATGGCCAGTTACTGCGTTAATTTTTCGTGAAAATATATTCAGCTGACTGTCGTCATCCTTATTTTTCTTCTTGGCATGAACGCAGACCGTGCACAATCGATTCGTCACAAAAACACAAAAATGCGCGATACGTGTTGAGTGGTTGAGCACTGAAACGTGAATGACAAGACAGCGGGATTGACAGATGCCGAAGGAAACAAAATCTTGCAAGGGCAATATTACAATTCTCCTAACTAAGTGCTGAGTGTGAAGAGTGGTGACACTTACGCATGTAACTGTGATGTGGTATACATACTAATACTTAGATTATCTGTGGCAGAGCTGGTTGATGAAGCAAGCCTGCTTTACTTAAAAACCTTTAAAACCCTTTTTACAAAAAAATAATTTAGCGCAGCCGCCACATCGAAATGCAAAATTTACGCTAAATTCCTTATTAGCATCCTGAAATCCTTGTTAGCGCTACCTAAATTGCAAAAAAATTATCCGCCATTGCGGTCGCCATCGTTCAATGCAAAATTGACCCAAAATTCGTTTTGAGCACTCTAAAAACCCTTTAAACCCTGACCATGTTTACTAATAAGCATCCAAGGGTTCCATCTCCCACCTACTAGCTCCATATAAGAAAGGTGATGATAATGAGAACATCTCCAAGTGAAATGAGCAGGTCATGAAGACACGAAGAATCTAATGAGTCCAAATTCCATTGGTTTACTAGTAAGAATCCCAGGGTTAAGTCTGCCTACCCTTCAACTTCATCATCAAGTGATGATAATGACAACATCATCAGATGAAACGAGCACGAATCTAATCAACCCAAACTCGATGGGTTGACAAGTAGAGTTCAACAACAGATCAGAGTTCCGTCTCCCACCTTTCAGCGAATATCATCAGGTGATGATGATGAGTAAAAACATCTGGTAAAATGAACAGGCCTAGTCCCGACGAATCTGACTAGGGCAACCTCGATGGGATTACTAGTAAGCATCCCAGGGTTCTCAATCCGAGCACCATCATCAGACGAACTCGTTGGTTCCATATTATTGTATCATTATCTCAACTACAAAAATCATTATTATCTAAAATACCAAGTTCCATCATGATAGAAGAACTAGAAGTGGGCCATCTTTAGTTATAATACTTAGTTATAATACTACATGGTCAAAGAAACGGCAACTGATTTTAATTGTAATTTTATTTGTATTTAGGCCATAAATATAGTGCAACATTATCCAAAGAGTATATAATTTACTACGTAAGAATCATTGTTAGTGTTTATAAAAGGGGGACAAGTGTTTGCGGCCAGTTTTCTCAAGATTGCATCATCCACCGAGCCGTTGCCTACTCGAATGTGAATTTGAATAGCACAAAGGAATTTACCAGCTGAGTATTTTTGTTTCATAATCTAATCACGCTCAACACATATTTTTGACAGAACTAACCAGAACCACGCGCATTCCATATCACAAATACCTCAAAATCAGTGTAGTACAATGCAAATTGAATACCGACCAACCTAGTGTCAATGTAAATTGTGTAAAGTAGATGCGCGGAGCCTGAGGTAGTGCTATGGTTCTACAGTTCCCTGAACTTGTACACACCTGTTTAAATAAATATATATCAGCTGTCACATCTAACAAGGCTAGCAGAATTGTTGTAAACCATCACTGCAGAACTTAATCACCTGGTTTCAAAGTTTCACTATCCCTTCTGAGGTCATCATACACAACATAGGTAGTATAAAAATAGCAACATTAAGACTAATTAGAATAAAAATTGTATCGTATTACCCTGTCTCTCGGTTCCAGCATTGTGTCCAAGATGACAACGCGCAGAGCTGAGACCGCACTGCAGCTGCACAACGCTCTTCAAGATCTTTTGACCTCAAGAGAACTAAATGCTAAATATGAACAAGAGAGAGCTGACAGTGAACTTGAGATTGAGAAAATTCTTATCTCAAATAAGAATCTTAAAAGCCAGTTGAGCCAGCTGCATAGTGATTAGGTCGATGCCTGTGCGGAAAGAGACCAGTTTAGAAATCTGTTAGACTCACTTGACGAGTGCTACCATACTCACGAGTTGAGCCTTCAGAGAATATCATCGCTTGAACAACAGTTACAAGAAGCAAATCAAAGTATACAACAGCTGATAGACCAAAAGGCTGAGGAAGACACAGAAAAAAATATCTCTCTGTACCATGAGTTGGTCGGGCAAATTCATTTGACTCCAACACAGCAGCCAAAACCAATAATAAATGACTTAACAAGTACTAATAAGAAAACTACACCGCTGTTAAAAACAAGAAAATACTTTAAAAAATCCAGAAAAATAAGTAAAGCTATTGTCCAGACCCGGAACCGGCTACAGAAGCTTAACAGTTGCCAGACACCGGAAAATAATAAAAAATCAGGATTTTCAAGATTGCTACAGGAAAGAACTGAAGAGTATCAGAAAATAGTCACTGATTTAGAGCTGAAAATATCGCAACTCGAGATTGAAATGCAAAATATGGCTACTGCTTACTCACAATCAGAAGCAGAACAAATAATAGAACTAGATAAAATAATAGCAGACAGCAACACAAATTTACAGAGAGTACACGAGCTTTCGCAACAATCACAACAATGCCTTCACAAGAACTGCCCGGTATCTGAGGTCGAGCCTAACACCGCTCCCTTCGAGATTACCGCCAGAGAGGTCACCATCATCACATCTGACACAGGTAACACACCACCGGTGGAGTTGGAGGCTGAAAATGTAGGTTTACAGTCAGACCTCCAAGATGCCCGAATAGAAATCCAGCATCTACGTGACCTCCTGTCAAACGCACTCCAATGTTATGCCAAAGAACAGAGTAAGTTAGTCGAACTCAGAGCTGCAACATCTGAGCTGCTACAACTACAACGCCAGAACGCGGAATTGGTAGGCATTCTAATTGAGGACGAGGAGGATGAGACCAGCAAGGAGGATGACACCAGCAAGAAGGATGAGCCCACATCACAAACTCTGGTCTTGACCCCCCTCAACGTGAGTGTTGCAACGCCCACTGCTGTCCCGACCAAGAAACAGCGTCGCCGTCGTCGTCGAGGAGGCACCTCACAGCTCATCAGCGCGAGTGCCGCGCCGTTAAGTGACGCGCGTGTCGCGCTGCCTGCTGAGTCGTGTGTCATGCGGCACACTGCCGCGAGGGCCGCGCCGCTCGCCGTTACACGCGTTGCACCGCTCGCTACCGCGACTGCCGCGCCGCCCGCTGGCACGTGCATCGCACCGCACTCCAACACGAGTGTCCCGCCACTCACCTCAAATCGTGCACCGAGAAGAACAATAGCAAACAAAAGAACTGTAGTTTATTCAGATAAGATAGGTGTAGATTTTGGTATGTTTTTGCATTATGGCCTTAAGCAACAAGTGACAAATAATTGTTGTCCTAATAGTTCCTTTGAGGATATTATAAAAAAGGTAGCTGTAGGGAATTTTGATGAAAATACTACCATTGTTATTATGGTAGGAAACCACTCAAACATTAGTCGGAGTGCATTAGATACTGGTATAGAGGTACTGCTCAATTTATATAATAAGACGAAGTGCAAGTTTATTCTATGTAACTTTCCTTATTGTTCTAATTTATCGGGGAAACAAAATAAAAGTGTACATAGAATGAACATGCATCTATACAATATAACGTGTCATCATAGTGATGCTATTTTATATTTCGACATGAATAATTTTATTCATAACTTTACTTTGACTCAGGATACTATGTACCTGTCTCATAAAACAAAAAAACGAGTAGCTACATTGTTAGCGTATAATATATGCGACACAGTTGTAAATACTATAACGCAGTCGCCTTCAGTTTTAGTTAGTATTAGTACTAATAGTAGTGTTTTAAACTAGATAGTTCGACAAAAGAGGACCCCTCAAAACATAAGAAAATTTTACAAAATAAGCAGGGGTTTTCTGGCAATCAAATGAAAAATACTAGGACAAAGGGTAAGCCCCACTTAAATATTTCCCATCAAAACATGCAGGGGCTACCTGGCAAAGAACTTGTATTAGAATTATTTCTTAATCATTCAGACACCGATGTTATTTGTATTACAGAACACTGGTTAAAGGAAAATATGATGTCTTTTAACATAAATAATTACAAAATTGTCAGTTGTTACAATAGAAAGACTGCCGATAGAGGTGGTTCTTTAATCTTAGTAAAAAATAATATTAAGGTGAAACAACGGAAAGATATTCTTGCACTTACTGTAGAAAGACAAATAGAGGTATCCTGTGTTGAGTTGGATAGCCATATTATTGTTTGTGTCTACAGACCTCCGAGAGATGAAAACGGCCATGGCAATTTTGAAATGTTCGAGAAAATAATGGAGGATGCCCTCATTATACTTTGTAATAACAGAAAAAAGTTAATTATTTGTGGCGATTTTAATGTAGATTTTCTTGTAGATACAACATTGAAACAACGATTAATAACTCTGTTCAAATCATTTAATTTATGTCATATATTTCTAGAGCCGACTAGAATTACACTTACCAGCCAAACTTGCTTAGATAACGTATTTTGTGACTGTGCATTCACAAGTAAAAATGTAATTAACTGCTTACCCTCCGATCACAGTGGTCAAACAGTTTCATTCCCAATTGCCAGTAAAAATAGGACTGATCCATCATTTTATAGGCCTATTACATCCCATAGATTAGAGACGTATATGAAAAAGTTAGATATAAATTTGCCAGTACCGGATTTTGATGAACAGAACCCAAACAAAATCTACTCAGACTTCTTCAGCATTATTCAGACAGAATTCAATAAAGTTTTTAAATTAAAGAAAGTCAGTGACTACAACGGTAAATCTAAATTTAATGACTGGGCAACGTTTGGAATTCGTAAAAGTAGAGTTATCTTATATGACCTTTATGAACAAAAAACCTATAACTTTGATCGAAAATTTCATGACTACGTTAAAAAATATTCCAAAACTTTCAAGTTGGTTTGTACAACTGCAAAAACTTTACACATTAATAGAAAAATTCAAAATTCAAATAATAGAATGAAAACAGTTTGGCAAATAATAAACCGCGAAACTGGCAAAGTTATATCAAGGGACAATGATTTCTGCCTAAAGATAGGTGATGATGTTGTTAAATCCAGCGCTGATGTTGCTCGAGCTTTTGAAACATTCTTCACCAATGTACCCTTACTCACAACAGACCGTCTAAATTCATCTCCATATGAAGCAGAGACTTTATTAAAAAATAACACTAGCGCCAGTAATGTATATTTAAAATTTCATCATGTATATCCCCAGGACATTGTCAAAACGTTTAAATTACTTAACTTAAAAAATACGGAAGACCTGTGGGGTATATCAGTCAAAGTCATTGGTTCAGTAATTCTAGTTATAGCCCCACACTTAGCTTATATATTCAATAAATGTGTTGACGATGGGGCTTTCCACTAAGTTAAATATTTGAAAAGATTATACTCAATCAAATGCTCTCACACTTCAACCGTACAAAACAACTCCATGCCAAACAATACGGTTTCACTAGGGGTAAATCGACTACGGATGCAGGTATTACCCTTATATCTCATATTTATTCTGCATGGGAGGCCGCACAGGATGCTATCGGAGTTTTTTGCGACCTGTCGAAGGCGTTTGATTGTGTTGATCATAATACGCTATTAATTAAATTAAATCATTACGGAGTTAGAAATAAAGCGTTGGATATACTAAGATCATACCTAAGCAATAGAATTCAAAAGGCAGAAGTTAACGGCGTAAAATCTGTTGGATCGGGTGTTAAAATGGGCGTTCCACAAGGTTCCATATTGGGCCCTTTCTTATTCCTGGTATATATTAATGATCTGCCTTTCATGGTGGAGAAATTAACTGACATAGTGTTGTTTGCTGATGATACTTCACTGGTCTTCAAAATTGAAAGACAAAAAGGAGAATTTGATGATGTTAATGGTGTATTGTCTTTAACCTTGAATTGGTTCACAGTTAATAATTTATTGTTAAACGCTGGTAAAACCAAGTGTATCAAATTCTCACTTCCAAATGTCAGGCAAGTTGAGACCAGTTTAGTGTTAGACAACAGCACGTTAGAATTAGTAAATGATACGAAGTTTCTTGGAATAACCATTGATAGCAAATTGCAGTGGGGACCCCACATAGATAAATTGTCTGGTAAATTAAGTTCTGCGGCTTACGCTGTTAGGAACATCAGACAAAGCACGGATGTGGCTACATCTAGGCTAGTATATTTTAGTTACTTTCATAGTGTGATGTCCTATGGTATCTTGTTGTGGGGGAAAGCAGCGGATATTCAAACTATTTTTATTTTACAGAAAAGAGCTATTCGAGCAATTTATAATTTAAAACGAACAGACTCCTTAAGAGAGCTTTTTAAAGAAATTGACTTACTAACAGTAGCTAGTCAATTTATTTTCGAAAATATAATGTATGTACGCAAGAACCTTACAACATTTTCCAAACTTAGCGATAGCTGTAATGTTTACCTAAGAAATAATCACAGACTATGTGCGCCCCGTTTTAGACTCGCGAAGGTTAGCAATTCTTTCAAGGGTCAGTGCATTCTCTACTACAATAAGATACCTCTGGAGATTTTGAAATTGCCATTTGAGCAATTTAAAAAGCATGTTAAAGCGACTTTGTCGAAAAAGGGATATTACAATGTTCAAGATTACTTAAATGACAGGACTGTATGGGGTTAATTTGGCTCAACACAGACCTTGCTGTTAATAATTTTGTAATTATTTATTCCAGCTTATTAAATAAAAATAAATCATAATTGTATTAGTTAAGCACAACCTATTTTTAAAAGAGATCTAAAAATAAATCTGTGGGAGTTTCTACTTCTCCCACAGTGGTCCAATGTAGAGAAGAGGCAAAAAATGACGTTTGCTAAGCATATGTAAATATCTACAGTAATTAAGTACTTTTGAGTTTGAGTTTGAGTTATTTTGTTACAGCTAGACAGCATCAATAGGATCAATAACCCCCTAAATCCACAGTATTGTATCAAAACATGACTAACTAATGTTAAAAGTTTATAGCCTCGATTTTGGCTAAAAACTCAATAAAAACGGCTATTTATCCATCCTTCAGTAAATACTGCGCCCTTAACCCATCTTTAGATGTGATGGTTCCTGAGAAATAGGGCTTATGAAGAAAGACTGACAGACAACAAAGTCATCTTTGAATATGAAACGACCATTAAATATGTTGTAACTTTTATACCCATGGAATGCAATAAATAAACTTGAAACTTGACCTCTGTGGGGTTGCGGCTCGAGGCTCTGACTTCCAAGCGAGAGGTCCCGTGTTCGAATACCGGGTGGGGAGTAAAAAATAAAAATCCGCAGGACTTCGATGTTTGTGTCGTCGCTGTTTCTGGTTCCCACTACATGGTATCCAAGTGGGGACCAGAGGAAATGTATGTGCCTGAATATAATCGAAACCTTAAAACCAAACTAACCTCTCCCCACAGGCATGGTGCCCAACTTCTTGAGCGGCCTCATGGGCCTCGGAGGTCTCCTGCCGGGCATGCCGCCGCTGCTGCACCGCGCGCCGCTGCCTGCTGCCACCCACGAGGTCACCCACACTGACGACGCCATGGACTTAGATGAGGAGAGCCACGCTGAGGGGACAGAGGGGAGAGACGGTGCGCCGCCGCCGCCGCCGCTACCTGATCAGGTCAGTTGTGAGTGTGTGTGCCGCGCCGCTAAACTTCACTAGTCTAGTCGCACTGAATAACCTAAAACTTCATAAAATCTACATTTTAAACACTAGGGATGTTACCAAAACAATCTGAAAGAATCGAAATTGAAAAAAGAATGTCAAAATCTTACCAAATTTGCTGGAACCAATTCAATTCACTTGATGATTCATTTGATTAATCGATGTTTTTAAGTTCACCCTCACTAACAGGCTAAGACTGACACCCGTCAAGCACCTTGTTATCTTTTTCATACTGTAGAACCCACAGAGTAAGTAGGAAAGAGTTTCGTTAATCTGAGGTAGAACCTAACCTACTTCACGGGTGGGTACTCTTCCCGCCCGCTCCCGCTCCCGCGCCCCGCCACCGCCGCCGTCCCCCCTTGAGAGCAGAGAGCGATATAGCTGTTGAAAATTAAATGTTAATTCGCTTGTGTTCCGTGAATACCAAAAATTATGACTGAAACTTGATTATATTTTAATTTTCTTTGTTATATTATGCAACATAAGCTATGTTTCTCTTGTAATTACATCATGAATGGTTTCGTTTTTAATACAAAACAAACAGATGGTAAATTCGTCGTTTACTTCCTAAAAATGTACGAAATTAAATCGCATATATTTTTAAGTCGATGACTATTTTTAGAAAAATGTTGGAACTGGAACCTATGTTAGTACTGTATTAATACGAATAACAGCATATATACGTTGAAATATATTCGAATCGAAATTTTTTATGGTATTAAGTTTGTATGGAAAATTCATTGTTCACGGTTTCTGAACTTTTGTTTGAAAAACTTTTATTCATAAGAACTTAAAAACTACACTATACAGAGCAGAGCACCCCAAACAGCATTGCTATTTCTCGGGGTAGGTATACACTCTTTTATAGATAATTATAAGTACCTAACAATACCAAAGCCAATAATTACAAAATGACAATGATGAGATTAGTTACACATTATAAAAATAAACAAAGCTAATCAACAAATAAATTAACGCTATACAGTAGGTATTGTACTAAAGAGAAGGTAATTAACGGTAGGTAATTAATTAAGTAATTAGTAAGTTTAATTATATATATATATATATATGTCACCGGAAAATAATACGATCCGCAAGTTTATAAATTTCCTAATATTTTTTCCGCAAGTTTATAAATATACTAACCTAACCTAACATAACCTAACCTAACCTAGCCTAAAATAATCTAGAAGGAAGTTTATAAATTTCCTAGGAAATTTATAAACTTGCGGATCGTATTATTTTCCGGTGACATATATATATTATATATATAATAAATAACTGGCGGGGTGTAGTCGGGCGAGTTAAGTACAGTCCATAAGTTTGCACACAGCGGCTGCGAACACATGTTATTTTTAGGGTTCCGTAGTTACAACAACTTAAGCTACTCAACTATATCTAACCAACTGCGTTCACCGACAGCTGCAGGCGCTGCTCTCGAAGCCCCCGCCCGCCTTCAACGCGTCAGAGCCGCCGCCGCCCTTCCTCGCGAGCGAGCCGCCGCCCTTCAACGCCGCCGTGCCGCCGCCCGCCGACACCGCCGACGCCAAGCCTGACGAGGACAAGAAGGGGGATAGAGATAGGGACAGGAGGGACAGGTAATTCCGATTAACCCTTTTGTACCCATAACGATATAAGGCGGTACGGTGTCATTGTTCTGTCCGCACGTGACGGGTTAAAGCGTTTTAAACTTACTACAGATGTATTACTTATCGTGAGTATAGCCTCGTATCTATATAGTGTTGGGTAGCCTGGCACTGTAAATTTCATTTTCCCATCAAAATCAGCTGGCCCTGTACTCAATACGTTACTTATTGGCCACTAACCGTTTGATTTGAAAAGCCGAAACCGTCGTTCTAACAGCGCTGAGACAACTGTTAATACTGATATAAAGCTTGAGCGCTCGATTTGAACTCGTCTATTGATATCCGAAGGGACAGAGGCGAGAGAGGCGACCGGCGCGACCGCGACAGAGACGGCGGCCGGGACAGGAGAGAGCGAGACAGAGATAGCGCGAGAGACGGCGGGCGGGACAGAGACGGCAGGCGGGACAGGGGCGGAAGGGACCGGTGAGTTATTTGATAAATTTGTGACTGAATTCGGTGAACACATTTTGGAGAATGAATGATTGTATTGTGGACTATTTCCCCTAGGTTTTTTTTTATTCCTTTACAATCAGAAATCAATCAAAGTTATTGGTGCTTTGATGTGTATCAGGTTGCACTAACGGCTCCCGAGCTTATCTACGCGTAGGCAATGTGCAGGTAGAATGTAGATTTTTACACAACAAATAAGGCTCACCCGCTTTCTTAAAATAAATGTAGCTTGTATAAAGTCCAACTCAGGTTTGATGGCTGGAGGGGAAAGAGGAAATCGCAGAGGGCGTGACGTCCTATACACCTCCCGCGCAACCGCAAAGGCCCTGCGTCACCTCCTATACACCTCCCGCACACCCGCAAAGGCCCTGCGTCAGCTCCTATACACCTCCCGCACACCCGCAAAGGCCCTGCGTCAGCTCCTACACACCTCCCGCACACCCGCAAAGGCCCTGCGTCAGCTCCTACACACCTCCCGCACACCCGCAAAGGCCCTGCGTCAGCTCCTACACACCTCCCGCACACCCGCAAAGGCCCTGCGTCAGCTCCTACACACCTCCCGCACACCCGCAAAGGCCCTGCGTCACCTTTGTCATGCTGCGCAATTCCGCATCGACCCTGTGTATTGTCATGCTGCGCAATTCCGCATCGACCCTGTTTATTGTCACGCTGCGCAACTCACTTTCTTAGTGTCTTGTCCTATGGTATCTTGATGTGGGGGAAAGCAGCGGATATTGACGACCTTCAAGCTGTAATCCTCACCATTGAAACCTTCATGAAAATGAAATTTGAAAATGCTAAAAAATAGTCCAGAAATATAGCAATTTTACCTGAAAATAAAATTGTTATTATACATACTTACCTGGCTTTAAGCCTAATATTGAGAGTAGCATACTTGACTTCCTTTCCGGTGCGACGAAATTAGCCCCAAATAGCTCACTTCCTGTTTAAAACTCCTAAAATACATGTCATATCCGTTTTGAACCTCAGCAACATTGCGCGCGTAAAGTTTCAGAAATGGCGGCAATTGTAGCCAGCGTTATTGTGCGCGCTCAATTTTCAGGTCATTGGCAACTCAATAAAGAGCTTATCGTGTCTAAGGATGTGTCACGATCATGCAATGCACAGTAATGTGCACAGCAGGCAGCGATTTACCTAGGCTTAAAGCCAGGTAAGTATGTATAATAACAATTTTATTTTCAGGTAAAATTGCTATATTATACCTGACGTTACCTGGCTTTAAGCCTTATATTGAGTAGTGTTTGGTATCGACTGCTGAGTTAAAAACGCCAATGTGATATGACTAGGAGTTCATTTATGGAAACCTTATAGAAATTATGATACTGAATGTGTATGCATCATCGTGTACGTGATGCAAAGATAGGCTGCGCAAATGCAACTCAAAAATAAGGCAAATAGATAGAAATAAACACAGACTTAAGAAAGGTCTGATGAAGTCATCTTTTGAGGCCAGCCAAGTTTTGGGCTGGCTAGGTTAGACTTGGTTAGTTAGTTTCTGGCTATTAAGACTCATCTGATCTATATGAATCTAAGAATATGCAAAGCTTTACAGTAGGTTTTCCCTTCAGTCAGCACTTAAGTACAAGTTCACCGAGATTGGTGCTCGGTGGTTGGCTGCTAGCTCGCCATTCACCTCGACGACTACCAAGACTGCAGTTGTGAGGTCAGGATATCAGGTCGGTCACCTGACCTACGAAACTCGGAGCTAGAGACGTAGGCGTGAAGAATCGAATACGTGTGAAAATGAGTTATTATAATTTGTACCTTGCACAGACAGGGCCAATCTGATTTAAACACAAAACATTGATGAAATTTGTGATTAGCAGTAGGTATAATCAAATTACAATTGCTGTATTTTGAATTGGGAGTGCGCCTCCTGGATGCATTACCACTGATTATGTACTTCCACATATGATTGGTCATTGCAAAAGACTGGCGAACAAGTCTGTAATCTGACTTTAATAATAAAGTTACTCAATCTAAATACCTTTTCGAATCACTTCTGAGAAGAATAGCTAGATGTGGCTGATTCTATTACAGGAGCTAGTGTGGCTATCTGACTAAACTGAAGATGCTTCTACAGTGGGCAAGCATAGTGAAAAAGACAAGTTTACGTGTAATAAGCATATTTGTAAATGCCTACAGTGATAAAGAAGTTTAGTATCTATCGTATTCAATTATCATTGATCAGGTACCTAATACAAGTATCTGAACGCGTTTTCATTATTACCCGCAGATGTGTAGACAACATTCTATGAGACCATGTTACCTAGGACTGAACCATAAAAGTACATACTTCACTGGGATAATCCGGCGTGGTCATAACATTCATTAAAATAATAATGTGTAATGGATAAAAGTTTTGAAAAACAGTTCACTGGTAGAAATACCAGGTTCGTGTCCTAACATAACATAGCGTCACGCCTTTTCCCATACGGGGCGGCAGAGGCACAATGGCGCCCACGCTCAATTTGCTTATGTATATCATGCTCAGTCCGATATTCAATACTCCATTGCTACTCACTTTAAAATTATTATTCCTTTACTATGTAGGTACTGTACGGAACAGCTGTAGATATATTAAGGAACTCTGAATGTGGGCTGTAGGACGCACCGGCCACATCCAAGACACATTATGGTTAGATTACCTCGATTTCGTCGACTTGGTTAAAGCTGCCTTTGCTGTTCGCTTGGGATATGTCGAAGTAAAGCGACTATTGAGAAACAACCAAATAAATAGTGGAGATGTGAAAAAAATAAAAATATCACGATATATAATCTCAAATTTATACTAATGTCCTGAGAGACTTGAGGACTGTCATCAGCTCCTTTTGGCTAATATACTGAAAAGTGAATTCTTACAGCCACTTACCTAGTGAATTATGAAGACCTGCGCGGTCCAGTGACACGTAGGTCATTTGTGAGAAGTAATGTAGATAACTTCTCTATATGGCTCCGACAATATCCTGGTGGATAACTGTCTGAATAATATTAGCAGACTATATCTTTGGATAGTGAATCTGAAAGGTGACTGCTACAATGATAACTATCTGAAGCAGTGAAGTAGGCATATTGCCGACCATATCCTGCCGGATTGATGAAAGTAGTCGGGTTGAAAAACGGCGGCTCCGTTGTTAGATTGTAACGCGTTGTTATATTAGGGGTTGGAGGAAATCAACTAGGTAGGTACTCAAAGTTCTTTAAAAATATGGTTTAACATATTAAAGGTAAGTCCAACACCACAATTAGAGCAGTTTATGATTACCCTTTTACCCTTTGAGTATTGTATTATATAGATAGCCGGTCCTCCAGCCACATACCTAATGTTTAGAACTGCCTTTTAATCCATTAAAAGCAGCAGCGCTAAAATGGAAATTATTGATTTCAAAGCAAAGAAAGTTACATAAAGTAATTAGTATAAATGGAATATAAAATAGTGTTGATTTTATATTTCTTCGTCACTGGTTTAAAAAGGGTTAAGATATCACGTAAATGAGTAAAACGTTACAATAAAACTGTAAGAAAATTGTTTGCCTCCACTCTGTCCGCCTCGTTCTACCAACATCAGGCGATGTTTCTGTATGAAAATGTCGCTATGAACCTTGCACAGATGGAAACGTTGCAGAGACTGAGTTAGATCTCAAGTTTCGCCGGGATACTAGAAATGCACGACAACCAGCCATCAAATATCTACATCTTTGCGCAAGATGTTTAATTGAACAGTCTCGCATAGACTGATTCATTTCATACTCACACGAGCGTTTAGTAGCGATGTCCCCTTACGCGCAGGTACTACCGGCATAACCGCTAACGGCTGACGTAACTGCATGTCAATGTCGCTTTAAACCTTGCAGGTGGACTAAGTTGCAGTAACTGTATCAGCGGTATATTACCATCGAAGATTGATCAACAGGTCACTTCACGAGGGAATTTCAATTTCTCTGTAGCCAAGCTGCGCTGATTGGTGTACTTATGGCGCTCAGACTGGGCTGCGGCACCTACATTTGGCTGCGGCTCGTAGTCGCCGCGTCGTCGTTCGCCTCCTGCCTCCCCTCCGCGCACGCACCAGCCTTGCGCAGGCTGGCGGCCCGGAGCGCTCGCCGTATGCCGGCTCCGGGCGGCGGGGGCGCGTCACCGCTGCGCGCGGGCGCGGGCTAAGTGTAGCGGGCAGCCAGCAGCGCAAGGGCTCACCTTCTCTACTCGCCTTGCTCTGGAGGTCGAACTCACAAAAATGCACGCAGTCACCGTGTCGTCGTTTGCCTCCTGCTTCCCCTCCGCGCGCGCGCCAGCTTTGCGCAGGCTGGCGGCCCGGAGCGCTAGCCAGGCTCCGGGCGGCAGGGGCGCGACACAGCTGCGCGCGGGCGCGGGCTAACAGTTGCGGGGAGCCCTTTGCACAAGGGCTTGCCTCCTCTGTTTGCCTTGCTCTGGAGGTCAAACTCACGAAAAATCTCCAGGTTTCTCCTTCCTCGGACATAAAATCTGTAAAACTGGGATTAGTTATGGAATATCCACCGAGGGCAAAATCTTGCACGAGGTTACCATTACGCGATGGTCGTGAATGCATTGAGTATAGATTGAGTAGAGATCCACTCGTCCAACGTCAATATTTCGCAATTGATAAGAATCGATTTTATTATATTCCCCCTCGGAAGACATCTCGTTGATTGTATTACATACCTTATCCCTGTAGCCGGAATCTGCTTGGTGCTCAACAAGCCAAGTCATGACCGTCCAAAATATCCCTTTTTGCGCCTCCTTCTCCTGTTGATCAAACCATGTGGTACTACCATGGGTGATTGCCATCTAAGGACTTGGCGCACTCGAGTTCATTGAACTCCAGCACAGAACAATAAAAGTTTGTATCTCATGCGAACGGCAAATACCTGATCTGATTGGATTGGATTTACTTATGATTTTCTCGGCGTGAGATTCGGATGAATGCAATGTTTGTACTTTCGAGGGTAGTTACAAATAGCTACTTATAAATATCACTCCTATATCAAAGGGAGTGATATTCCTAACAAATTCAATGTCAGAATTAAACATATCTTATTGCGAGATTGTGTGAGTTACAAAACATTGCATCACTCGATCTGTTTAGCATACGATCATGCATTGCCGAGATGTTACTAGCTGAAAATTGGAACGATTTTTCCAGATTACTTGTCCTTGAATTCTTTCTTACTCCCCCGAAGTCTTCTCCTCCGGCTGCTCCTCCTCTCCGGAGACGTGGAATGGAACTGCTGTAGCGATCACTCCTCGATGATTCACTACGCGGGGCTATCTACCGCGGTTTTTATTAAACGGATTATTTTTTGCTGTTACACTGAACAATTAACACTATAACCGTAACAAAATTCCAAGGATATTTCGAAAAGTAACTTGGAATATTTTCAAATTTGTTAAACGCGTGCGCACGGAAAGAAATCCAAAACGCCAATGACCTGAAAATTGAGCGCGCACAATAACGCTGGCTACAATTGCCGTCATTTCTGAAACTTTACGCGCGCAATGTTGCTGAGGTTCAAAACGGATATGACATGTATTTTAGGAGTTTTAAACAGGAAGTGAGCTATTTGGGGCTAATTTCGTCGCACCGGAAAAGAAGTCAAGTATGCTACTCAATATTAGGCTTAAAGCCAGGTAACGTCAGGTATAATAATCACATACTAGTTGCGCCCCGGTTTAGACTCGTGAAGGTTAGCAATTCTTTCAAGGGTCAGGGCATTCTCTACTATAACAAGACACCTCTGGAGATCTTGACCATTGCCTTTTGAGCAATTTAAAAACAATCTTACAGCGATTTTGTCGAAAAAGGGATTTTGATTGATTTGATTGATAAGAAGGGCTCCCGAAGTTAGAACGTGTTTTTTTTTAAATCTCTTTTTAAGCTTTGTAACTTTACGAAGAATAGCCTGGATTCTCACTAAATCACCTACAGCATATCCGCGAAAACAACCCAAAATCATTACCGAAGCACCACCGTGCTTGACAGAGCTAACTGCATTGCCGAGCCACTCGCTCGTTCGGATATCGACGCACGAAAACACGTCTCTTCGTCCCAAAAATTTCAAACTTTGACTCGTTGCTCCAAAGGGCTTTCTTCCACCGTTCAGCTATCCAATTTTGATGTTGGCGAGCCCAAGTCAGCCAATTCTTTTTATGCATGGCTTTAATAATAATAATAACCTTGAACCTTGGACACTCTTGACACACATTGATCTAGCCCCAAACTAGGATTCCCTGTATCTTGGGTGCTAGACAACGATACAAGTACTTATATAGATACATATTAAACTTAGATAGATAAACAACCATGACTAGGGTACAAACATCCGTTCTCATCAAACAAATATTTGCCCCCATCGGGACTCGAACCCGGGACACTTGGCTTCGTAGGCAGGGACACTGCCGACTCGGCCATTGGGGTCGTAAAGGTTCCAATCCAATGGTTCCAAACACCCTTTGAGGCCTTCACCATTGAGACGCCTTATCACGGTTGAGACACTAACAGGTTTAGCACGACCCCTGTTGGTCTGTGCTGTTATTTCGGGGGCGGTAGGCGTCTATTAAGTTTTCTGGTTATTACAATATTAGTATTTTCCGGTGGAGTCCGTAACCTTCGGTCTCCCATGGCGAAGAAAGTTTGAAATAGTAGAAATAGTTCTTAAATTTTTTGGCGGTGGAGTCAACACCTTTAATTCTCTGGCTGTTTGTCGATTGCTTTGCCCCATTTGATGATGCCCAATAATGATATCTCTTCAAGAGATGGCTGTCTTGTTTTCCCCATTTTGTCGATGTTATTCAGTAAAAGTTTAGAAAATTCGTTGGTCGTCCATAAGATTCTTTACTGATGAAATTATGACAGATCAATGAAATAAAGTTTGTTTTTAGTGACAAGGAAACAATGCTCTTTGTTATGTTCCAAAGTTTTAATAGTACATTACTTCAGAGGGAAGAAAGTGACAGTTCCATACCGAGATTATGGCATTTGCGCCACGAGCTTGCGAGGGGCGCAAACCATTTGAGGTATGGAACTGTACTTTATCCTGAGGTATGTATAGTGCTTTTTATTACACCTACGAGGAAAATTATAGACATAAATGGATCCATATTTTACAAAAAACACAAAGATAAATGCTAAATCAATCGAAGTTTTAGCGAAAATGCGCGGGCTTTTCCTTTTTTTATTCGCCCGTTTCTGGAGTAGGCTAAGATCATAAGGTCATGCAGCCACTTCTTCCGTGATTCCGCGCGTTTTATATACAAAAATAATTTCGTTTTTAATTTTCTGTATGCACCAAGGAGGTTGGTAACTGGTAAAAAAAAAACTGTATGTGGCCAGTAACAATTTACTTGAAATTTAATTAGTAGACAGTTAAAGTCTCTTTGCAGTATGACTGCTGACAAATAAAAATCGGTTCGGCAGCAAGTACCGTACAAGCAACTTCTCTTGAGAAGAATTCTTTTTTTATCGAATTTAAAGAATTTTCACGAAAAAGATGACGTCATAGTGGGTCCGCCATTTTGAATTTTAAAAAACTGATGAAAGATTCGAAACCAGCACCCTCAAAAACCCACATCTACCCCTCAATACTTGGAATTACATACAAAATTAACGTTGCGTGTTCAAAAAAGTCAGTTTTTTACAAATAAAAAACGAACCGCTGGACCGATTTTTTCTAGACTCCTTTCAGATCTAAGTCATGACGTGGCGTATCGATTGATATGGTCACCAAGCGATTCGGTCCAGTAGTTATTGAGAAAACGAATTCCATAATTTTGATCACGTACATACGTACGTACACACACACACACACACACACACACACACAGACATCACTCTAAAAATGATTGCAAATGATTCTCCAGGTCTTAAAACGTAAAGAAAACACAAAATTACCTATTTCAATTTTCAGACCTATTATAATAACTTCTCAAGAGAAGTTAAAAAAAAAAAACCGGGTATGTAATGGAATTTCATACATACTTCCCACCCTTGGGTCGGAAGGATTTTCATACAAACTTCCATACCTTGGGATGAAAGGATTTGAAGGGCGGGATAAAGGCGTTTCTTCCCTCTAATTGGTATAATTAGTATGTATTTTCAGAGCAGGTGTGATAAAAAATATTTAAATCATTTCACTCATAACCTTGCCAGCTAAATACCAAGAATAATATGATGATGCTATAAGAAAAGCGATTATTTATTTCATTAAAATCATACACAAACCAATAAATATATCAATATCGCCAAATTACGACATTATAACTGGATGGCTGAATACTTTTGAGCGATAGTGTAATTCGAATAAATCTTGCTTGTTCAAAATAACTGTTACTTGCTCCCTTGGGAGGAAAATAAGAAACGCGACCAAATATAAAATAAGTTTGTGCCAAAGTATTTTTTTAATTAGTGTTTTTTCATAGAGTAAATAATCTCTACGTCCTATTTGTCAGTTCCGAAACAGGTCGATTTGAAACCGACCAAAATAGTTTTGAAAAAGTAACAAATAAAATAAAATTTTAAAATGCATTCTACGCCTTTGATTGGTTCGTTTGCTGATATTATAAATTTCAAATTTATTTATTCACATAATCAGGTATACATTTGAATTGATTAGGCATCCACACTAGGTGTGACCTGTGTCGTGAAGGCCTCCAAAATTCCATTTTTTTTTTTTTTTGGAAATTGGAATTGGTGTTATAGGTACTAGACTACGATATATTTAATAGAGATAAATACTTATGTAAATTGATAGAAAACATCCAAGACTAAGAAACAAGTATTGATGCTCATCACACAAATATTTGCCCTTACCGGGAATCGAACCCAGGACCGTCAGCTTCGTAGGCAGGGTCACTACCCGCTACGCTAAACCGGTCGTCAAAAGACTAGTTGAGTAATCTGTGTGTGTGTGTGTGTGTTCAGGTCGCGCGACCGGGAGCGGTCACGCGGGCGCGCCGACCGCGAGCGAGGGGAGCGCGGGGATCGGCGCGGCGAGCGACCCGAGCGGGACTCCAGGTTCTCCTCCAGGGATAATAACAGCAACAGGTGACTTGTGGCATTTACTCTGATGTCGATGGTAGAGATTGTAGGTGGAGCAATCAGTATTCCACATCCGTATCATGTCCACTATAATAAAAATGACACGGCAGTGTCTTTGCTCGACTTGGCGGCAGGTTTGGTATGATTAAAATCAAATGATTTAAAAAAACAAACTTGGTTTAAATCAATACTTTTTACTGCGACTAAATCTGCCAAAAAGTGTCTAGGGACTTCCCCCGACATAACCTACGGCGCGCGCACACGTGTCTAATGCTTTACTTACACAAGACAACAAAGATCGTGTCGTGATTGAAATTGAAAGGGAATAACAAGAAGTCAATAAGATGTCTGGAAGAAAAAAATATGCTCTATGGGTTTATTTCGCTGAAAAAAGTCCGCTTGCGGCAAGTTTAATTAGTCTTCCTTCTAAAACTACTAAATTCGCACAAATTATAAGGCCAATAAAACATTTAACATCTGTGAATCTGCTACTTCGTTTAAACCCAAATGATTTTATGTCATTTATTATTAATTAAATATGACAAAATTTAAAGTTTTTAGAAGAACTTAGATTATTGATCATGCATAATATTTTATAATTATATGTTAATTTTACTTATTAATAAAAATGACAAAAACTTTTATTTTTTTTAATAAATTCTTCCAAAATAAAATAGACCAGAATGTTCAAAAATCAAAAACATGCGATATAAATCAAATTAATCCGATTTAAAATAATTAATAATAATATTTATTTAAAAAAAACCGAGATTTTTATCAACCCTGCTTGGCGGGGATGGCGAAGTGCCCCCAGATAATGTGATGATTTATTTGAAATGGTCAGACAAAGTTCTACTTATAATTCCGAACAAAACCTAATGAACACGTGAACTAACTCTCAATCTCTCGCAACAGAGACCGCAGCCCGCTAAAGTCGCCGAACCGCGCCAACGAGCAGCAGCCCACTTCGGAGAAGACGTTGCAAGAACGCCTCTGGGAGCTGGCCAATGGCAACCAGCCGATCGGCCAACCTCTCGGCCAACCCGACAGACAACCAGAGGAGCCGAATAATGACTTCAATGGTAAGTACTATCCAAAGTTTATAAAGTTTCTATACTAGCCTACAGATATCAGGGCTAATATCGGCCGAGTGTCTGGTATTTACCACTCTTTTATAGTTTGCGAACAAGAAAGAAAGCGCTCTCGCAAGCCACAAACCCAAATTGTCACATTGCATATTATTTGTCCCTTGTGTATTTTTTTCATATTTATATTTCATATTCTTTATTGCACAGATAATATAAAGTTACAGACAGTGTGCCGGTCGACTATGTTAGTCATATTTTCACGTAATGTTAAGATAAGTTGACGACCGTCACAGATAAGGTATATTTATATTCATCACGCACTATGTCTTATGCACGTCATTAATAACATGTACCAACCTATTATATAAGCTAGGATTCCCTATAATAAATTAGTCTAGTCTAGTCTAGTATTGCGTGCACCTCAATGTCGCTCTCCTTATAATTGCCTCTGCCACAGTATTACCCAACTGATAAGGCGCGTCGTGAATCTTCGTTCACGCAGAAAAGAAAGTATGAATCCGAAGATTACGTAAAATGCTTAAATTACAATCAACCTTAGACTACACTATTTTAAGGTTACGAAATATAGACCTTATATATAGTCAGGTCATAAGTTCTGTCACATGTGCAATATGAAATAATTTAGACATGTTTATTATTTATGTAAACATTTATATAGCAAAATGAACTTAATACAACATAGATTCTTATGGTAATAAAGTTTATTCAAAATGACCCCCGCGATTTTGAATACAGGCCTTTATTCTGCGCGGCCAGTCGTCTATCGCAGCACGAACGAGGTCCATGTCAATATCGGCGGCTGCCTTAATCAAGGATGCCTTGAGTGACTCCAAATCAGGATGAGGCTTTGAGCAGGCCTTTTCCTCCAAGTGTTGCCATATCTTGTAGTCTAACGGACTCAAATCTGGACTGGAGGAGGGCCAGTCTTCGTGCCGGATGAAGTCGATTTCACGCGCCGCCAGCCAGTCCTGTGTGCTTTTCGCTCTATGAGCTGGCGCAGAATCTTGTTGGAATACCCAGTGCCTGTTATTAAACATGGTATGAGAAACAGGTTCCACAAGGTTCTTGAGGACTGTATTTTGATACACAACTGCATTTGTTTTTACGCCTTTCTCACAAAAATGTACCTCAGTTAAGCCCCAATAAGAGACTCCCAACCAAACCATGAGCGAGGATGGAAAATGACCTCGTTGGACACGAGGAATACGGTTGCTCGCTTCTTCACTGCTGTGTGCGTACACCTTATCATTTTCTTTGTTGTAGCTCTCTTCCACGGTGAAATTTTTTTCATCCGAATAAAGAATTTCCCGATGCTTTTTTCCCGCGTACCGCTTCAACAAAGCGCGGCATCTCTTCAGTCTCAGGTCCATTAAACGAGCGTCCAAACGATGTCCTGTATTTCTTCGATATGCCCTAAGCCCTAAGTCTTCATTTAACACCCTTTTCACCGTGGTCCTGCCTAACCCCATCTGAAGGGCCAACAGTTTCTGCTTACGTATGGGATTTCTTTGAATTCGCGCCTTCACAGCTTTTATCACTGCTGAAGTCCTAACAGAGCGAGGGCGACCACTTCTTGACCTGTCATCTACACTAGAGTCTTCGTTGTATCGTTTTATGGTACGATAAACGAATCTTTTGGTTATATTGAAATTTTTCAGTAAGTCGAAAATCTGAATTGGCGCGTAACCGCAACGATGCAACGCAATAACTGCGACACGGTCTTCTTTAAGTGTCCACTCCATATTTAAAAATGAGGAAAATTCTAAAAAGTACACATTTTTATTTTCATGAAAAATTCGAAATTCGAATTCAATAAACTTTTTTGTGGCCAGCGTTCTAAATTCAATTTTTTTTATTGTGTGACAGAACTTATGACCTGACTATGTATATACCTACATAGATATGATAACTTTTACGGAAGAGAATCACTTTCAATCTTTTCTTAAAAGTGAATATTGAGGGACTTCCCCTAATAGCGCAGGGAAGTGCGTTCCACAGTCGGATTGCCCTTAACCTAAACGAGTGTTTGTAAGCGGCAGTGTTAAGCCGAGGAGTTGAAAGGAGAGACACCGTGTGGGATCTCCGATTGCTATCCCTGGGGAAAAGAAAGTTATAACGTTGGCGTAGATATGTGGGCTATCGGGGAAATCGCAAAATATTGAACAGATGAGGGAAATTGTGCATATCAAGGCGAAGACGGATCGGGAGCCACCCCAGGAGCTCTATTTTGGAATCACTCGCCTCGGAAGCGAGGGCTTTCCAAGCGACACGATTCGTGGAGCTTAGTTACGTCGAGTGATATAAACCAATCGTTGCGCTTGGCGAGTGCTCGTCACGGCGCGAGTGATTCAAAAATAGAGCTCCAGCTCCTTGCGATACTGGGAGACACGGTCATACTTGTGCAACCCGTAGACAAACCGAATCCCGAGGTTTTGAAGTAGTTCGAGTTTGTTCTGTTGTTCTTCGTTCGCGCTGACCCACAAACATCTGCATAGACTATTAAAGGTAGTAGAAGGGACTGAGCAAGGGTGATTTTGGTCTATCGTAGCAGGAAGTACTGCAATTTTCGGAGGGAGTGAAATGACGCTAAGACTCGTCTGCCTACCTCAGAAACATGGGGCAACCAGGACAGCAAGTTTTCAAATGACCACAAGATTCTTAGCTTTCTCACTGTAAGTAATTATGGTACTGTAGCGCTCCTACTAATGTAGCGCTCCTGGTGCTAATGATGTAGTGCTTAATTGATATTTTGAACTATAAATCATAATACTGTTTAGTTTAGACCGTTCTGTTTTATTTGATCTTTTAGTTATATACACTTTGTATAAAAGGGATTCACAACTGGCTCGATAGCCATTACTCTAATCCTCACTATAATTTAGCTCAGTCACTGGCCGAAGCCTACGGTCCAGTCTGTCACATTGACTTCTCACATCCAAGCCTCTTTCTTTTTAAAACTACATTTAACGTGACAGTGTCCAAGTGAACACCCACTCTAAAGAGGCCCGTATACAATATTCAACCTATCTTACAAACATTCCCCCCTCCCTTCAAAAAAAAATTCCAACGGATTTTTTTTTTTCAAAGTGGCAACCCTAACTCAAAGTCTAAAATCTAAAATGACAACCCTATCTCAAAGTCTCAAATCTAAAAAACATTAAATGTTAACTTTAAGTTAGTTTGCTATGCGTGAAATCTAAAAGACAGTAAATATGCCGCAAGCATAAATTTAAATAACATCAAGTACCCTAATCCTTATCGGTCCAACCATCCCATTTAACCTACTCAATTAAACATTAAATAACAAAACCAAACTACACTTAAGGTGTAGGCTATGCACCTTAAAAAACTTAAATTATAACACCCTATGATCCCATCATACAATTATTCGCGGCTTAACACTAACCTACCTAACGCTAGAAAACTCTCATTTACAATACGAAGGCAAACAGCTGAATCTAGCTAAGATTTAGCTTCTCGAATAGTTATCATTCGACAAACTTTCTGACAATAAAAACTAGCGAAAAACTTATCAGACAACCATAATACCTCCGTTCCTAAAATTAATATAGATCTTTGCATATAACAATTGTGAACACTTTGTAAACTCTTTGCACCGAATGGAAATATTTCAAAAATTAACGCAGGCAAAGATCAAAGAAAAAAAAATATCATTTTCAAATATAGGAAACGTCAACCATATTAACAGGATTAATCTATAGAACCGTATTACTAAGCCACAGCCTAAGAATGAGTTCATTAAAATTCGTTCCAATAATACGATGAAATCAACTAGCTTTAAAACCGATACTACTACATACATATATCCTAAATAATCCATTGGAATTCAGTAAACTATCTTTTACTATTAACAGTTTAAGATAATGGCCGTGACAAAGAATCTCGAATGTGTATCGAAAACCCGAGTTATCCCACATCAGAAATTACTTTCATTGAGAAACCTTCGTTATACAACCCATAGTCTCCCCTTACCAAATCATCCCAACTCTATACTTTAAGAACGCGGGAACCAAAACAGAACCCTATGACGAATAGCCTCGTCATACTGCCCTCAAAGATAAAACCAGGCGATCGGTTCAAATAATTATTCGAACTGTCGTTTATAAAAGTTTCTCATATAAAGGTAATCTACCACGGAAATCTAGTATGTTACAGATATTTATTGGGTCTTTGGTGCACGGTCCTCATCAGACACCATAGCTCAGCAACAACATGAAAAGAAACACCGGTTAATAAACAATTCATAACGCTACCGCGTACACAAACCACAAACATCAACCGGGATAAAATTGTACTATACTCCTAATGTACAATTAATTAATATCCTAATGTTCCTATCCTAATCCTATAATTATTTAATGTCCTAATGTATAATTATTTAATATCAGACGAACTCCTCAACGCAGCACAAAGCGCTTTAAACGATTTGTGTTAACAATAACGCCCCGTGACCGTGAGTTCAGACGACGAATCAGCACATTAGACCTCCCAACGATCTCAATGACCTTGTATGGTCCTTGATACAGACGTGCCAACTTCATACATCTTCCCGTTATCCGCCTTGGTACGTATAACAAAACTAAGTCATTCACCCGGAACGATCTGGGTTTTGATCTCATATCGTAATACCGTTTTTGCACACGCTGTGCGTTCGCAATATTCCCTGACGCCTTAGTCAGCAGCCTACCCATACGATTTACCCTTTCATCTATCGTTTCATCTAAACCAAACGCGTTTAATCCTAATGATCGATCCACCACTGAGCACGGTTCCCTACCAAATAAAATATTATACGGCGACACTTTCTTTGACGCCTGCACGCTAGTGTTATACGCGTGTACTACCAAAGGTAAAACCGAGCACCATTGTCTTTGATTACTACCTAAATATTTTGATAACTTCGAAGTTAACGTTCTATTCATTCGCTCAACCAAACCGTTACTCTGTGGGTGAAACGAACTTGTATGTATCATTTTCGCCCCAAAGTGCTCTACCGTTTCTTTTACAATTCCCGCCGTAAAAACCGTTCCTCTATCCGAAATAATTTCCCTAATCGGCCCGAACCTACAGAAAACCTCCTCAACTAAAAACCGCACTACATCCTCCGATGTTACCCTAGGTAACGCCTTACACACCGCAAACCGCGATGCATTCTCTACCGCGACTATAATAAAACGGTTATCTCTCGACGAACGAGGAAACGCTCCTAACACGTCGATTCGTACCTTCTCAAAAATATCCGTAACCCTAATCGGCATCAAATCTGCTACGCTTTTAACTAATTTCCTTTCTTGACACGGCACGCACGAAGCTATATAACGCTCTATCTCCTTATCGGCTTTCGGCATGAAATATTTCGACCGAAACCTCTTCAACGTCTTTGCGAGACCCAAATGACCTGTCCTGTCCACGCCTCATCATGTAATTCGTTCATTACATTTTGAAACAACGATCTAGGCAATACTAATACCTCCGTAACTTCTCCATCTCTACGTACGCTTTTATATAATAAATTATTTCTCAAGCAAAAACCGCTACGCCACGCTTCCGGACGTTCGCTCAACCGCGTTAACCTACTACTACAAAATAAATCGTTCTCTTGATCCGCCTGTAACGACTCTACATTGATACTAAAAACTTCCAAACCATCATCATCAGGTTCAGAACGAGAAGAAGACTGAGGTCCTTCTGTTTCCCGTTTCCCTTCTTCCATTAGCGGATTCCTACTCAAAAAATCTGCCACTACATTGTTTTTCCCCGAGCAATGAACTATCTCGAAATCCCATTCTTGTATCGCTAACGCCCATCGCGCTAACCTACCAGACATATCTTTTTTTGACTGTAACCAACATAACGCGCTATGGTCTGTAACAACCTGAAAATACGATCCCCAAAGGTAATGCCTATAGTGCCCTTAACGCCCATACTAACCCCAGACACTGTTTCTCCGTCGTACTATATTTTTTCTCCGCATCCGTTAACTTCCTAGACGCATAGGCAACCGGACTCATTTTTTCAACGCCCTGCATCAATACTGCACCCAACGCCTCGTTAGACGCATCCACATAAACTCTCGTAGTAACCGACTTATGCGAGGCGACAGTGACTGCGCAGCGCTTGTCAGTGCCGTATGCGCGCTTTACGTGCCTGACAACTACCTACGCGCTCGTAGGCACCAGCTGCTAGCGGGCGGCTCGTACCGCACGGTGGCGCGCCTGCATTCTCCGCTGGTCCGGGCACGGAATAGCCTCAATGCACTGTTGGCCGCAGCACCATTGATTGATCTGTTTGGTGATGCATGGAGGGATATTGTGCGAGAATGTGGAAGGTTCTGTGAGAAGATTGCATGATAGTGTAGTCTTGTAATTATTTTCTCGAATGTTTATGGATATAATGATAATATGGTAACTGCATTTATACGATTGAATTGAACTTAATATATTTCACATAATTATGGTAAATTAATTTGAAATAATTGAATTGTATTGTATTTTCTAATTTTGTATATTTGTGTCGACTTGGCTTTGCTGTAATGGCACAAATAGATTATGTAAATAAATAAATAAATAAATAAATAAATAAATCCCCCGAATAATAGGAAAGTATTGGCGCACTACACATAACCTTCTTAATATACTCGAACGAATTCTGCAATTCTTCATTCCATTGAAACTTTACCCCCTTTTTCAATAATTTAGTGAGTGGCAACGATATTCTCGCAAAATTCGATACAAATTTTCTATAATAAGAAAATAAACCTAATAATTGTTTCACATCCTTCGTAGATGTGGGAGTTGGAACCTGTTGCATAGCCTTCAGCTTTTTCTCACTAGGTTTTACTCCTTCATTCTAGATTCGATAACACCGAATTAACATTTGGATGGCTTAAAGGTCAAGTTCGCTTATCTAAACCGCCTAAAAACTTTCTGCAACGTATCGGCAAACTCCTCGAACGTTCTACCATGCACAATTACATTGTCTACGTAAACCATAACCCCTTTAAATCTTAAATCCGCTAAAACTTTATCCATCATCCGTTGGAAAACCGCTTGACTCGTTGCCAAACCGAACGGAACGACATTAAATTCATAAAGACCCGTGGTCGTGACGAAAGCCGTTTTATGCCTGCCTTCCGTAATAACCGTCTGCCAATAGCCTGAATTGAGATCTAACTCCGCAAAATACTTGGCCCCGGCCAAACTATCGACAATGTCTTCTATCCGCGGAATAGGATAATTATCCCTACAAATTTTCTTATTTAATTTCCGATAATCTATACAAAACCTCCATGAATCATCGGGCTTTTTAATTAACACAACGGGCGCAGCATAAGAACTAGTGGATTCCCTAATAACACCTAGTTTCAACATCTCCGCGACCTGCTCCTCAATAATTTCCCGTTGCACCGGCGAAACGCGATACGGGTGACAATGAACCGGCTCTTCATCATAAGTCTTAATATCGACCGACACTATCTCCGACCTACCTAGCTGGTCAGTTGCAAACGCAAATATATCCGCATTCCTATCCAACAACGCCAATAATACCCGCTTATCATTCTCACATAAATCCTCATTTACGATAAACCGTTTATCTTCTAGCCCAAACGCAAATTCGCACGAATCCGATAACCCCGAGAAATAAACGTAATCGCCCTTTCTTAACTCCTGAAAGTCGATAGAATTTATCACGTCACGATCCTCAATAATCGTGGTTTCCCCGAAGTTCACTTGTTTCCTTCTAGAACCGTCTAGAAAGTCCGACACTATCTTTTGTTTTGAAAGAATCCCTACGCACATGACATTTCGTTTTACCGGCGTCGTGTTTTGTTTCGTATGGAAATTATTGAAAAACTGTATTTTTCCCTGGAAAAAACCCATACACGAATGAACAAAATCAATATTCATACCGTTCTTTATTAAAAAATCCACCCCTAAAATAATGCTACAATTTAAATCAGTTACTACTGAAAATTCCTGTGAAAAGCTAAAATTGTCCAAACTAAAATCTATAACTAAACACATTTCCCTACAATTTGCAGCAAACTTCCATTTACCGCCTTAACCCGTCTCTTCTCTTCTTGCATACATCTCGCACCCACTTGACCTGCAACGGCTTGCCTGATGCATGAAGCTGTAGCGCCTGTATCTAAAAGAGCTACCAAATTTACTCCAGATGCATTTAATAAAACTAATGGTCTGACCTGCTGATTCGCCTCGACTGCGACGATCTTCCCCATTGGTCATTCCGCTTCTGTGCTACGCTGCTGAGCTCGTCTGAGGCCCTCATTCCACAGGTCAGCCTGGTCACCGCTATCGGGCTCTAGCGACGACGCGTTGTAAAAACCGCTTGCCTAGGAAGCAAATTATAACTATTAGTACTAGGTCTAATATGTGGTTCCTGACCATTTGCCGACGGCGAAACATTCGGCCTGTAATTCCTATATAAAAAACTTAAGTACCGAAATATACTTCCCAATGCACATTCGATCCTTCCTCGATTCTTCAAGGCCTGGATCGACGATCACTACTCTTACTATTACGTCACTTCTTATGACATCACCTTCCTTCCCCCTGAAGCAGTCTTCTTACTTCTCCGGCTCGTTCGGCGCCTCCACCAATGTAGCGCTCCTACTAATGTAGCGCTCCTAGTGCTAATGATGTAGTGCTTAATTGATAACTATAAATCATAATACTGTTTAGTTTAGACCGTTCTGTTTTATTTGATCTTTTAGTTATATACACTTTTTATAAAAGGGATCCACGACTGGCTCGATAGCCATTACTCTAATCCTCACTATAATTTAGCTCAGTCACTGGCCGAAGCCTACGGTGAAGTCTGTCACATTGACTTCTCACATCCAAGCCTCTTTATTTTTAAAACTACATATAACGTGACAGTGTCCAATTGAACACCCACTCTAAAGAGGCCCGTATACAATATACAACCTACCTTACAATACCATCATACAATACAGGTTCGACGTGCCAATTCTTTAATAAGTTAAGCGAGTGCCGTGCACCTATAATCATGGCTTCAGATTTTCCCGGGTTGACTAGCAGCCCATATGTATTAACCCATTTCCTGATGTTATCGAGGTCAGCATGCAGTACCTCTACAGTCAGTTTTACATCACACGGAGAGAAGTGCCGATATATTTGGAGGTCAGCTGCGTAGAGATGATAAGAACAAGTAAGAACGTCAGATATGGAGTTTATGAATAATGAGAAGAGGAGAGGAGAAAGGAATACCCGCAGGGAGAGAACTGCTCAGACTTAATGCGCTGATGGTGGTCTCTCAGGTTGGAGTCAAACCAGCGAGCCGAGTGCGAGGAGATTTTAAGCGATTTAAGAATTTCAACCAGGATATCGAAATCGACGCAGTTGAAGGCGCTACTGAAATCAAGTAGTGTAAGGACCGTAAACTGCTTCTGATCCAGAGCCAATTGAATGTCGTCAGTGACTTTAAGCAGAGCCGTGGTAGTGCTGTGACCCGGCCTGAAACCTGATTGATGGGGATTTAATAAGTTTCTTGAAGAAAGGCAAGAGGAGAGCTGGTTGTGAACAATAGATTCCAAGACTTTGGAGAGGATAGGCAGAATTTATATGGGACGGAATTATCTAAGGAGACGGGATTGGACGTTTTAGGTAGGGGAATCACAAGTGCCTGTTTCCACGGAGTGGGCAAGCAAGATTGTTCAAGCGACATATTAAGTATGTGGGTGATGATAGGTTATAGCTCATCGATATAGATCTTGTATTTGAAGAGATCGCTAATATTGCCCTTCTTACTGCGCCGATCCTGGGACTTACCTACACCAAGAGTCTTCAGGAATTTCCAAACCTGTGCTGACGTAAGCAAATCTCCAAGAACGGCGGTTCAGCGGTAAGAGTAAAGGCTCGGCGACTGGCTGATGACAGCTCATCGATATAGATCTTGTATTTGAAGAGATCGCTAATATTGCCCTTCTTACTGCGCCGATCCTGGGACTTACCTACACCAAGAGTCTTCAGGAATTTCCAAACCTGTGCTGACGTAAGCAAATCTCCAAGAACGGCGGTTCAGCGGTAAGAGTAAAGGCTCGGCGACTGGCTGATGACTTTAATAAAAAATTGACGTAAGCAAATCTCCAAGAACAGGTGTTCAGCGGTAAGAGTAAAGGCTCGGCGACTGGCTGATGACTTTAATAAAAAATGGCACCCGCTGCTGTTCAATTTGAATACGATAGCCAAACCAGCACTGGCACTGGCACTGGCATCTGGCACTATTCGTGAATAATTCGGGTATTTGCATCGTCCCGCCTCCGATCGAAAACAAAACAAAATTAGAAGCGCAAGTTCCACTGCGCGCTCGATTGTATCTCATATCGTATTCACTATTGTGAACGCGCATTGGATTAGATACAGCATCATCTTAACAGTAAAACCATGCTTCTTTCATAGTCCTTGCGCTAAGTCTAAGTCCTTACGGGAAACGAAATTCGCTTGGTAGCGGGGCCCGGTCATATGATCTAAGAAGATTTTGGAGGCACGCATAAATTATTCCAAGGTGTCAACGGACCACGGCGAGCGGTGTGCGTGGAGTCGGCTTCCGTTTTGTGTTGAATTCGCACGGGCGGGCGAGCATTTAGTAGGTGTTTAGTTTCTATGTGAATGTGTGTTCATTTTATTGAAATATTTTCGGTTTCCTTATCAGTACAGTACAGTATCAACCTTATTCTCAGGGTGATCTCGTGGAGGTTTGATTGTCCAATGTTACAACATTGGACAGTCAAACTTACCGCGAGAAACAAAGAAATGAATTAAATTAAATGAAATTACGTTAATTAATCAATTAATTAATAAATGCATCCATTGTAGACAGAACCTGAAGCAGTACCAATCTTATTCTCAGGGTGATCTCGTGGAGGTTTGATTGTCCAATGTTTGTCTAAGTTCACCGAGTAATAACTGACATTTGTCTTCAGAAATGGGCGGTCGCGGCGGTGACCGCATGGACATGGACATGAGCCGACACGAGCGGCCGCCGATCAGGGACCTCATGAGCCTGAGGCACGACCATCCGCCGCCGCTGTTGGAGGGTGAGCCACTCTTCTATCTCTATTGCCTACTCGTATTCAGCCTCGGGGACCACATCGATACCAAACCAAAACATCGTATCATACGGCTTACGGGAAAATGGGCGGCGGTCACAATTGCGGGCCCCATTTATAGTTAGCAACTCTGGCTCACCGCCTTGAGTCTCCAACGGGCGGTGATACACCGCGCTGTTTGGTACTCACCTGATGGGGTCTTCCTTAGACCTGGTGACCTAGCTTCCGAAACGACGTGTTCGACGCGCCCGAGTTCTCTTCAGCTGTTCGAGTCAATCTTAAGGTCACCATCAGATCAAGTATATTTATCTTTTATTATAAACGCGTGGCTGTTTCCCCGCGAAACACACAATCTCACGCCACTATTCACACCAGTAACCAAGACAAAACAACTCGGCCGGTCCTTGACCCTTCACTTTATACGAGCGTGGAAAACATGGCTATACCCGAAATATTGTTCAAACCACCTTGGCCGACTCCCGGCCAACAAATTCTCGCGTTTGGATGACGGATCCCTTCCCAACTTTCGGATTAATACGAATGGGCCTCAAAAAACCCTCGTGCTATCACGGCAAAAACGGCTTTGAGGTTACATTGACATATTTTTTCCTCTGACTGTCGGAAGTCAAGTTACATTGTTAATCGATCATAGACAAAAAGTTGCGTTCCAAATACACCTTACCTACTTCATCGATCACAGAATCGAATTGGGTCCGTACAGGCTTTAATGCTGTTTTTAGGGTTTCATACCCAAAAGGTAAAACGGCACCCTATTACTAAGACTCAGCGGCCGGTCCGTCCGTCTGTCACCAGGCTGTATCTCATGAACCGTGATAGTTAGACAGTTGAAATTTTCACAGATAATATATTTCTGTTGCCGTTATAAGCAACTACTTAAAAAAAAGAAGAAATTAATGTATTTATCTGTAAACCACATACAAAGTTATGAATGCACCTGCTTACGTAAATGGAGTGTGAAAGTAGCCGCACCAATAACTTTGTAAACAACATTTTGCTATGTAAAATCCAAACTATTCACTCCACACCATCCCTGCCATTGTGCGGTAGTGCGGAACCCTTCGTGCGCGAGTTTGACTCCCACTTGACCGGTATTTTTGTAGAGGGTAGTAGAGTTCACTGCGTTGGTTCTTAGATATGTATTGCAAAATCGGTTCAGTAGTTCGACAATTAACTTAACAAGGCATAGTGGTCCAACGGGTGTACGGATGTTAATACGATTTTTTGTAGTAGGAAGTAGATCTCACTGCTATGGTTCTTCGATTTATGTTTTGTTAAAGTAGGTTCAGTAGCTCGAAAGTTATCAGCTTAGCAAGGCTTTACCTTGTTAAGCTGATAACTTTCGTCACAAATTGTAGACTTAAGGTCTCTTTAATGTGTCGGGGGTGTTTTAAATGTTTATTCTGTAGTTATATCGTGTAATGTTAGTTTTATGATTTCTATGTTAAAGCCTATTTCTATTGTATTTGTATGTAGCTCCAGATATGAGCAAGCAGGACGACAGCGGATGGACCTCGGTGCCGCCGCCGCGCCAGCCGCCGAACATGGCGCCCACCTTCCGAGCCGGTGAGTGACGCTCATCTTGTTATAAGTAGCCGATACTTTGCTACACCCTTTGAGTCAAAATAGCACTTTACCATCATGTTGCTTCTGTGACCACTAACAGGAAGTTATGTAACATTGGGCTAATTGGGCTAAAATCACGGAGATCCTAAATTCCCTAAGAGACTGTAATTGTTGGGCACTTTAGGCGTTTACCTGAAAGCATGGTTACGTTTTTTGGAGATAAAATTCTTTTTGTTTGGTAATGTGCTGTTGCTGTGGACTCATTTCCCAGATGAGCAAATAAGCCCTTTACTTAGTTTTCTAAAAATATCTTTTTCAACTTACAGAGTTGAGAATGAGAGGACCTAGAGCCCCCGTTACAGGTATGAACTCAATTACAATATTAAAAAAGAGTTTTTATTGAAAAACAAGGAAATGTTTAAATCCCATGAATATTATAGCTTGTCTTCACCGTGGAAATAAAACTAATTTCAGGACCGTGGATGGACGGCCCGCCCGGACCAAACTTCGGGCCGCGCTTTAACGGCATGGGCCCGCCGCCCTTCAACCGACCGCCCTTCGATGGACCCATGCCACCCTTTGACGGGCCACCGAGGTTCGAACGACCACCGTTCAACAGGCCCTTCGACGGTCCACGCCCGCCGTTTGACGGTCCACGCCCGCCGTTTGAAGGCTCACGACCACCTTTCGACGGCCCGATGCCACCTTTTGACGGCCCTCCCTACGACGGTGATATGCCCTTCGAAAGACCGCCGCGATTCGACGGTCCGCCAGAATTCTTCGATCGGAACAACCGGAGGTTCGACGACCGCGAGCAGTTCAACGACAGAGGATGGAACGGAGATAGGGAACGCGATTGGGGCGATAGGAGAAACGATTGGGACGACAGGCGGCGCGATAGAAGACGCGGAAACGATCAAGAGGACAGATTCAATATGAACGATCGTAGGAGCGGAGATAGAAACGATAATAGGAGCGGAGATAGAAACGATAATAGGAGCGGAGATAGAAACGATAATAAGAGCGGAGACAGAAATGATAACAGGAGTGGAGACAGAAACGACAGGAGACGGAACTTTGATGACAGATCCGCAGAAAAGTCCTCGGAAAGGACCAAAGAGAAGTCCTCGGAAAGGATCAAAGAGAAGTCCTCGGAAAGGACCAAAGAGAAGTCCTCCGAAATATCCGCAGAGAAACCGACGGAACAGTCGGAGAAGACAGACGAGCAAAAACGTCAAGATAGGAAAGAGCGCAGAGATAAAGACAGGAAGTCTAGGTGGGGCGCCGCAGAAGACGTTGTCCCAGTCGAAGCTGAACAAATACAAGATAACGTACAAAACATGGAGCCGACAATAACCGAGAATAACCAGGAAGTAAGTAACACCGCTACGGAGGTACAGGAAAATAGTGAGACGTCTCATCAACCAGATACTAGTTCTGAGGTGAAAAGTTCTGAGGTGAAAACATTCCCAGCTGAAAATCAAGGCCATGGCGAGCCCGATAACAATTCTAATTTTGAAACTAACGCGGAAGCATTTCCATTTATTGATAGTAGTGAACAAGACAAAGGTGTCCCGGATAACAATTTTAACACAGAAACCGCAATTGAAAGTTTCCTAGCTATCACAAGTAACGATAGAGATATTAACGCTTCCAGCAATAATGTTGAGATGGTCACAGAAGAAACAGCCAAAACTCAAGAAACTTACGAGCATAATGTTGAGATGGTCACAGAAGATACAGCCAAAACTCAAGAAACTTACGAACATAATGTTCAAGAAACCGGCCCTCAATCGAACTGTGAAAAACCCAAAGAGTTTGTACCAGAAATCGATGTGAGGGTACCAGAAACTTCAAACCTCTATGATGAGCCGGTCGATACTAGCTTCGCTACTCCTGTAGGGAAAGAAATGCAAGATCCGGTGCCGATTGCTGAAAGAGAACCGGTGTTTGAGGAACCTGAGAATGTAAAATCCGCCGAAATATTCTCTGAAGAGAAAACCGAACCGCAAAAGGCCGAAGCTATTGAGAGTGAAACTGCCGAGTGCAATGAACCGGAGCCTTGACCGGCGAAGAAATGGAAGTTCTGGTTCTTCTAAAGCTATTTGATTCGGGTGACGCGAGGCTCGAAGCCTGAAGAACGCGTGATAGTCAAATCTAGTTTATTTAAACGTGTCTGAGAACTGGTTGTAATGTAGCGTACCAGAATTGTCATTGTTTGATTTGAAAATTAGGTTCCAATTTTTTATTAGAACCAAAACGTGTTCGTCCTCTTAGCAATAATATATCCAATCACTGCTCGCATAAACTTGCTTTCTAGTAAAGGCAGCGATTTCGCAGTCAGTCCACAGACACTGCAACCCGCGCGCGAACCGAACCGTTAACGCCAAAGATGATTTTTTATACAAAGATGAAATATATCAGTGCCTTATTGGTGACGATGTTTGTTTGTTGTCCCGAACCGCTCGGCCGCCGCTGCGAGGGATACTCGCCTCGGCACTCAAGTGGAGTGACCCGGGCAAGGTACGGTTGCTACAGATATATTACTCCCCCCGTTGTGTACACGTGTCTATTACTTACTACTCAGATAAAGTGGCGCTTAAATATGACATCTTGGCGCTGTCAGTTCCGGAGCGAGACAGTGGCAGCATGACTTTAAGGGTCAGTTAAAACTTTGGGTTGATGACTGTTTCATTTGCCTCTCACAAGGATCGGGCCACACGATGCGGTGCCGCCGCAGTGCATCGGCCGCCCGGCCTTTCATCTGATTAATTTGAACTTTTTGAAATATTATTATTATTTCTTGTTAAAGACTTGTGCACACGACGGGGGTAACTTTCTATCATGTGTTGATGAATCGTCGCGTCAAAATGGAAAATGATTTCGTTGTATTTATTTTATATATGGCATTAGTGTTGATTTCCATTTTGACGCGATTATATCGCTAGCAATGTGTGCAAAAACCTCTGCGGGGCAGGAAACTGTTCTTCAGTCGCAGAATTTCGACTTCACAAAATTTCACGACCTTTTCGCAAATTGTCTACTCGAGGAACGTCACTTATGGCCCGTTTCACCCGAATCACACAGCTAACACGAAGAATCTACTAGGTACGGAATTTCAGCAGGAGTGCGGACAAATTTGTATGTTTATCTATCACTATTGATATAATAATTTAGACTTAGAATATCGTTGTAGAAAAAGGTCTCAAAATGACCCTTAGAATGTTTTGTTATATTATCCATTTTCTAGTGGTGGTTAGTTAAATAACACTATAAATTATGTATTATTGATCCATTTATAAACTTCATATAGTCGATAAATGGGCAATCATTTAGAAGTTCCCCAAATTACAACTCAGAATAATTTTAGTACACATTTAAATGTGTATGATGTGTTAAGTGCCTATGCGGCCCCTTTTATATTATCATATATTTATTTATATATCTATGATCCTCTATCACTATTTTTCTCACACTCATGAAGATAAGAGAGACAGAACTTCGATCATAGATATATAATCAAATATGTGATAATATAAAAGGGACCGCATAGGCATTTAAAACATCACATTTTATAATTTTATTTAGGGTAGGTCCTTTCCAGCTGATATTTGAAGGATTGTTCATAACAATCGGCATTTGAAGTGCTATATGTTCGAGAATATATTTGTCTATATGTATAAATAAATACTTGAAATATTACAAAAAGAACTTGGTTATTTTACCAAAATTTCACTTTACTTGGAGTGTTAACATAAGTAGATAAGCGGTACATATTGAAATGCATGCTTCAATAAATGTCTTTTTGTGCTTCAATAAAAATTAAAAAAAAATGTAAACGACTACTTTAATTTCCAGGGATTCTCTAGAATTTTCAGCTACATGAAGATATCTTCGGGCCCAGAACCGTGGGGTAATTTTTGCACACATTGCTCGCGTGTGTGCCATATTTTCTTTTCTTCCACAGCTTTCCCAGTGTGATTATGTCGCAGACACGCCGTGGAGCTATCATCGTGTATTATACGTGTGTTCTTTGCAGCCGGATGTCAGAGCATTTCTTGTTTTCATACCAATTTTATTCCTTTCCCCAGAATTATAAAGAAAATTACCCCACACACTACAGCCCCCTTTAGCATCCCCAAAAGTTAAAATACTTAGAAAAAAGAAACAGTTCATATAAGAAGTTGTGGTGGGTGACTATCTATAGACCACTGAGGGCGTTCTTCGCCCCAGCAGCGGTGAAGTAGCAGTACGAATATTAACCGCTGAAGCGGCGGTGTTTATGTATGTATGTATGCGGCGGCAATAACCGCTGTCACTGCGGCGCCATAGCTAGATCATAAAATGGTCAGAACACTGCGGTAGCTTAAAGTTAAGAATAAAGACGGCGATGGCAGTATAAAGCCCCCAAATAGCCTTCGTTATAGTTCGACATGTGACATGACACAACAAAAAAAGACCACGTAGTGCTGAATAATAAAAAATAAGTCTCCGGCCATCTGCAGCCGGAGTAGAACCCGAGAGGGCCTTACTCGCACCTCTGTCTTGCCTTAACCGGCCGGCCTGAGGGGAAAGTTACGAGGTAGGTATATCAGCGTATCTGCTGTGCACTTGAAGGGTAGAGTGCTCGCGCGGTGACACGTCTAACTAATTTTTATATTCCTCAATGCAAATTAGCGCAATTTTTTATGACCTTCAAGCTGTAATCCTCACCGTTGAAACCTTCATGAAAATGTGACACTGCCAAAAATAGTCCAGAAATAGTCCTAAAAAGACGACCTTCAAGCTGTAATCCTCACCGTTGAAACCTTCATGAAAATGTAATTTGACACTGCCAAAAAATAGTCCACAAAGAAAGAAAAATAGCCCTCTTACAGTTCCGAAGTTATAGCTATAGGTTGGTGAGGGTTACAGCTTGACGTCAAGCTGTAATCCTCATCTCTCGTGCAAGCAAATGGAAGGGCCTATCGAATTGGTTTAGGTTTCAAAAATTAGTCCAGAAATAGTCCAAACGGCATGCCCAATTTCGGAAATAGTCCTTCAACGCGTCCAGAGTTATTAAGACATCTTGGTGAGGATTACAGCTTGAACATTTGATATCATCAAATATCTTTGGAACGCCCAAGACTTTCAGTTTGAAATTTGAGCCAAAAAATAGTCCACCGAAACAATAATGATTTCCACCTTGTTTACTTTGAAGAAGTGCATTAAAAATACAAAGTTTAATTTCCCATACGTTTCAATACATGTACCGTCGTGTACAAAACAATAATAGGGTAAACCATAATAAACCGGTTGATTCAATCAAAGGGCCTGTTTTTAATCTCTGAAAACTAGCGGTAGTGTAATATTGTAGGAAAATGAGGGACAGAGCTATGGCCGAGTCGGCAGTGACCCTGCCTACGAAGCCAAGGTATCCCGGCGGGGGCAAATATTTGTTTGTTGAGAACGGATGTTTGTACACTAGTCATGGTTGTATTTATCTATATAAGTATTTGTATCGTTGGCCAGTACCCAAGATACAGGGAATCCTAGTTTGGGGCTAGATAAATGTGTGTAAATAGTGTCCAAGGTATTATTTTTATATTATATAGCGCATTGCTTTGTCCCTCACGTTCATGACACTTAACTTTTATGTTCTCCCATTTAGCCGGACTTACACCAGAGTTTTGATAACCGCTAAATACAGTTTAAATACAACCTTAATAAACCACGGATGGTTGGACAGGCAATAAGCTTGGCCTGCTTGAGTACGTTACTTGCCTTTTGCTTGTTGTGCTTAAGTTGTTTTTAATTTAAACAAAGACTGAAACTTAAATGAGTTTTTCGTTGTACATAAGTGCGTGACAGTGATTTGGATTTTGAACGGGTCTTCGAGCTTCGGTTGTTGCTATGATATATATGTTATATATTTATATAGTTGAGCTAAGATGTAATCAACAATGGCGGAATTAGTATCGCGAACGCGTTGGCAATATTTCGTAGAAATACGATTTTGCCGAAACTTTTGAAGATATCTTAAAGTATTTTTCGGTGGAAATTAAGGCACGAATGTTTAAAAATCACGTCAATCGGTACATTAACGACATCATTGCAATGGAGAAAAGTGTTAAGAACTGACAATCAATGTGTAAAGGATAACATGCCTTCTGTACTTAAAAATATATTTTGAAAAAAGAACAGATCCATTTATATGTTCATTTTATATATATAACTTAGTTTTAATCACAATAATCACAGTCGGTGCATTGGTATAATCATCATATAACATCAAACCTTGTTTGATTAATTACAGTCTTAATCATTTCAATTTAAGGTATTCAATTAAGTACTTATCTCTAAATAATTGGCACCTCCCGAGTATAAGTATACATAAAGGTGTAGTCTAATTTTAATTTTTAACCCTTCAAATTTGACTACACCTTAGTAGGTGAAACTATAATGTAGGGACATTATAGTTTCACCATGAAACATCTTCAGAGCAACTTTATTTTTAACCTCTTCCAAAAATGAATATACAGGCTGTTTGTTTGTATATATATATATATATATATATAATAAAATCGTTCCTCATTACCAGGGATCGGAACGAAGGTGTGAATTTACCTAAAGTTTGTAGTCGGACATAACAAGGAGCAGTTACAACCACTTGAGTTGAACCGGTTTGAATTTAACCGGTTTAATTTCGTTATTTTTTAACCGGTTAATTTTTGTTAGGGTTCCGTACCCGAAAGGTGCCAAATGGGACCCTATTACTGAGACTTCGCTGTCCGTCCGTTCGTCTGTCTGTCTGTCTGTCACCAGGAGCCGTGCATATATCTCATGAGCCGTGGTAGCTAGACAGTTGAAATTTTCACAGATGTATTTCTGTTGCCGCTATAACAACAAATACTAAAAAACAAAATAAATTTAATATTAAGGGGGGCTCCCATACAACTAACGTGTCTTTTTTTGCGGTTTTCTATAGATAATAGGAAGGAACCCTTCGTGCACGAGTTGGACTCGCACTTGGCTGGTTATTTTTATTAGTTTTACATGTTCCTTACATTTAAAACACCGAACTATAAACATTTTCAAGCTGCTGATTCCCAAAAAAATCATAACTTTTTTATTTTTAAATTTTTCGTAAAAAGAAAAAAATATATATACATTCAATTTCTATAATCTATAAAATAAAAATAGCAAAATATATATATAAAAAAAAAACAAAAAATTCGTGGTTTTTAGGGTTCCGTACCCGAAGGGTTCCAAACGGGACCCTCCCTATTACTAAGACTCCGCTGTCCGTCCGTCCGTCCGTCTGTCACCAGGCTGTATCTCAAGAACCTAGCTAGCTAGAGAGTTGAAATTTTCACAGATTATGTATTTATGTTGCCGCTATAACAACAAATACTAAAAAACAGGATAAAAGAAATATTTAAGGGGGCTCCCATACAACAATTCTTTCAATACCACATACAAACTTATGGATGCACCTGGTTACGTACATGGAGTGTGAAAGTAACCGCACCAATAACTTTGTAAACAATATTTTGCTGTGTAAAATCCAAACTATTCACTCCACACCATCTTTTCCATTGAACGGTGGTACGGAACCCTTCGTGCGCGATTTAGACTCGCACTTGACTGGTTTTTTTTAATTTTCTCCAAAAATATTTAACATTTAATTATTTTTTTTCCAAAATATCCTTCAAAAAGTCAATATGCGTGTTTTGACAACCTAAATTTTCCCGTAGCGCTAAAACTTACAACTATAATTTACGATTATGTATTAAAATCTGATAAGTATATACTTAAATTCGCTTAAGTGTTGTGAGTTTTAGGGCTATGTATATGTTTTGGGTGTCAAAACACCGGTTTTGACAAAATTCACTATAATTTGAAATTTTATAGATTATAGAAATTGTATGTACCTATATATTTTTTCTTTTTACGAAAAATTTAAAAATAAAAAACTTATGATTTCGTATATTAAACGTAGTCTAATTTTAATTTTTAACCCTTCAAATTTGACAACACCTTTATGTTTATGTAGGGACATCATAGTTTCGCCATGAAATTTTTTCAGAGCAATGTTATTTTAACCTCTTCCAAAAATGAATATACAGGCTGTTCTGTTGTAAAGTTACGTCTATAGTACCCATCATCATGAACAACTTTCCCCCAGAAACATATGGTCGCAAATGGAAAAAAAAAGTCCCTTACATTAACCGATCAGCTGATTACATTTTACCATGGGGATGTTTTTCGTTTGCGACCATATATTTCTTGGGGAAAGTTATTCATAATCATGGGTACTACAGTCCCTTACCCGGGTGTAGCTTTATAAAACACCACCACAGTATAGAAATGAAAAATAAAATTGCTCTGACAAAAACGGTGTCATAGTGAAAGTTGTTCAGAAACATGTTTTTAACAACCTGTAATTTGACTACACTTTTATTTTACAGCCTGTATATAAATCACATGCAATGGACTTATAAATTATGATTTATTATCATATCTAAAAAAAACAGTCAAAATATAGTAAGTATAATTGCTAGATCTCTAACCCAACGAGTAGTTAGTAGAGTTCAATTATTATGGAAAGTGGCAGTAGTAATGAAAATTACGAATAAATGATGTTGATTTCAAATATTTTCATCATTTTTTTATATATTAGTATTAGAGCGTATTATACTTTTTTACAAAATACTATCATTTTTGTATTTTTGTGCTATCCTTTATAACGCACCCAAATCCAACACTGGTTACCGTATAGCGCAGCCGTCTGGCGCAGTGGGATGATAAAAATTTAACCTCATATTGAGTGGAAATGGTGAGATGATTTGTACCTTTGTAGGAAGGTAGGTAGTTAGGTGCCTACAGCAGGGGGCTAGCTCGTCGCCGCAGCTATGGAGATAAAAGGTTGCCCAACGATGTTTTCCATTACCGTACGAACGTCTGCATAATGTACAATGGTTAAATTACTTATCTCAATGGTATATGGTCAGCACCGGATTCGAACACGCATCTCCTGCGTGAGAAGCGTATAAGAAACCACTAGACTATGGAGATTAATTTGTATAAACCGGTTTATTAGGGTTTACCCCATTATTATTTTGTACATGACTGTACATTTATTGAAATGTATGGGAAATTAAACATTGCATTTTTAATGCTGTTCTTCAAAGTGAACTAGTTGGAAATTATTATTGTTTCGGTGGACTATTTTTTGGCACAAATATCAAACTGAAAGTCGTAGGTGGTCCGGAGATATTTGATGATATCAAATGTTCAAGCTGTAATCCTCACCAAGATGTCTTAATAACTCTGGAATCGTTGAAGGACTATTTCTGAAATTTGGCATGTCGTGTGGACTATTTCTGGACTAATTTTTGAAACCCAAACAAAGTCAATAGGCCCTTCCGTTTGCTTGCACGAGAGATGAGGATTACAGCTTGACGTCAAGCTGTAATCCTCACCAACCTATAGCTATAACTTCGAAACTATGAGTGGACTAATTTTCTTTCTTAGTGGAGTATTTAGAACTATTTTTTGGCATTTTCAAATTTCATTTTCATGAAGTTTTCAATGGTGAGGATTACAGCTTGAAGGTTTTATTTTTTTCGATCGATTTATTTCAATAAAATTATTACTGGCAATGAATTAAATTGAAAAATAATACCAAAGAAAACATCTCGCACGCCATACCTAAGTGCAGACTTATGACCGAAAAGCCAATTTTGTGTGTCAACGAGTTTCAGAGATATTCCATTTCCTGCTAGGATCACGTTTGACCAAATGTCGGTTTGGGAAAACTACTGAACACACAAATCTTGCCAACTAGGTACCTACATAAATATTTGCGTGGAATTACTTTTTTCAATTATCACACCGTTTGGGAGTTTTTGGTATATCTTTAAAATACCTAAATGGCTTATTATTACCCTAACAAAGCAACGCAGTCGAACGAGAGACAGCTAACGATACATCTTACTCAATACTATCGCTACACCGAATTGCATAAGCCGTTTCACCAAAACAACAACTTTTACGAAGAATTTTAACGAAAATATTTGGACCCCAAAATAAGCGGAATGTAGGTACCTACTTTGTTTACAGCAAAAAATTTACCACTAGCGTTTAGTGTGTAATTATTAACTTTTAAAACCAAAATGTCATAGAAATATAGTTCTTTTTTGCAAATTGCAATGTCGACGACAATGCGACCAAATTAAAGTGATAATCCAAGCGTCCGTGCAGTACTTGAGACATACATCATACATGAGGCATCATCATTTTGTAGGGTTATATGCAGTAGAATTAAGTGGAACACTTGTAATTGGGTAAATGATAGAAAAAGTTCCGCAAATAACTTCCCAAAATTTAACTCACCTAAGTAGCTAAGTACATGCCTACCTACCCATATTATAAATCATATCAGTGTTTTGTTTAATTTCACCGCTTGTTGGAATGGAAACTGAAAAAGCATTCTGCCCGCAGCCCAAATTGGTGTGCGTTTCGATTGCTCGGCCAAGTTATCGAAGCCTCATATGAAATGCACCAATATTTAAACGGTATTTGTCGATTTCTAAATCTGCAAATAAAAAATTTGTCGGGTAATTTTAAGTTGGCCAACTTAAAATGCTTAAAACTTATTAATTACTGCCCCGACAAATTTTTAATTTGCAGATTTAGAAATCGACAAATACCGTCTAAATATTGGTGCATTTCATATTAGGCTTCGATAACTTGGCCGAGCAATCGAACCGCACACCCAAATTGTTTGTTTGTCTAGCAACTTGCAAAATACCAGCGGGCATGGATTAGCACTTATCCCTGGTCAATAAGGTTCTTTATTGGCCAAACTTTACTCCCTTGTACTTCTCGAGCCGCGAAAACCAATTAGCGTGCGTTGATTTGGTTGGTGGTTGGCCAACCTGCGCGCCTCGAGCGAGCGCTCGGCCTGTGCGCAGTTCAGTGAGACCCGAGACAGTTATCCTTCAACTACAAAGAAGAAGTTATTTATTGTGGTTGCGGTCTATTGTGTCGTGTGTGTGGTGTGCAAATGGGAGAGAGAGTAATAAAAGTAAAATGGGAAATCAGTTGCATAGGTACTGTACATGTTCTGATTCAAATGATAAATAAAACACGATTATAAATATGGTAATTTTTATTCATCTTAATCTTCTCATATTCATACTTCATCAAGCCGCACAGTGATGTAGGGAACAGATGAGGAATGAAGCCAGAGATCGTCCATTGGATCTACACGGCAATCATTCTACCAAAGATTCTAGGTTTACGGATCAATTGTACCTATGGTAGAAAAGAACAGGACTAGCAACGACGAAAAAAGAGCTTGGCAAGGTACAAAGATTGGCATATCTTATGACCACAGGAGCCATGAGGTCTACAACCACGACATCCTTACTAACAATGCTCAATCTAAACCCATTGCACGTAGAAGTAAAAAGGACAGCAACTGAATAATGGTACAGAATAAAATTGAACAAAGAATGGAAAGGCAACTCTATAGACACAGGTCATGCCTCCATTGTAGAAACGTCAGGTGGAAAGTTGGCAATGCTACTGGCAAACAACGATCTGATAAAGAAGGAAATCCGATTCGATAAGAAATACCGAATCCATATAGGAACAAAAGAAAATTGGGAAATAGAAACAGACCAACCGGTTGTAACTTGCTTCACGGATGGCTCAAGAAGAGAGAGCGCAAAACTAGCAGGAGCTGGTTTTTGCATCATGGACAGCAATAAACAAAGAAAAGACAAATCAATTGCCTTGGGGCTATACGCCAGCGTGTTCCAAGCGGAAATATACGCCAAAATGGAATGCGCTGGATCACTAAGGAAAACAGCAGAACTCAAAAACAAGATAGTAGTAATTTATTCTGGCAGTCAGGCAGCTTTAAAGGCGCTTAGGCAACCAATCAATAAATCTGCACTAGTCAAATAGTGTAAGGCCAGTCTTAACTCTTTGGGAAGAAGATCAGAAATAATTATCGCATGGGTCCCCGGCCATGAAGGGATTCACGGTACCTAACGAAAAAGCAGATGAGCTGGCAAGAAACGGCGCTGATCAGCGTTTTATTGGACCAGAACCAAGATTACCTATATCAGCGACTGTCACAAAGAACATCTTCAACATGATAGCTACGCGAGATGCAAACCAAGAATGGAAGAACACCAAAGACAGTAGGCAGTCTAAGATGTTTATCTTAAGGAAGGACCCCTGGACCATAAACGATGGGCTGGCACTGAAACCTCGCTTCCAGGACCTAACCCTCCGGGAATGGTTTTCTAGTGGACTGTATTTTTGGTTTGGATTACTAGCTATTAGCAGGGGCAGGAAGATCTCTCATCCCAAGGATTAAACAACAACTAAAGAGACAAAGATTTACCGAGCCAATAACAGAGGAAGGGGCGGTGAATTGGTGGTGAAGACCACGCGTTCGTGGTAGGCGACCAGCGTGGTATGGAGTCACTTCACAGCCACGTCCAAGCGGGATGCAATTTCACTATGGTTCCAATGCAGCCCTCAGCGATTGAGTGGAATTCACAGTTTCGGCGGGGAGGCGAGATGCACTGCCACGAAGCGGAGTATTTGATCTGGCTTAGCGGGTCTCCAGAAAGCTGTTAGTGCAAAGATGGCGTCGCTTTCCCGCACAAGGATTGGTGCGCGAGCGACACTGCTAATCGTCCATTGGTGGCGCGGGTATACGAGGGAGATGGAAATATGGCTTAGGATTGAAAGAACAAGGATAAAGGGCTAGCGGTATATTAGCGGGGCAATTACAAATGTCTCGGTTGCAAATGCCTGGGACCATTACCTAACTAGAAATCCAAACCGTCTCCCCCACTTTGATGGGAATGACGAATTCACCTTCAAAACAAAGGAAACAACAAGCGAAATCCATTTAAAGAAACCAAGCGCATAATTACGTAACCAACATTAATAACGAAGATCGGTCGCGGATTAGCAATGCAAAGAAATATAATCTATCTGTCATTTAAATTAAAACTAAACTAAAACAGCAGCGTGATGCAGAGAAGACAAAATAATAAGCTGATTACATTACTGATTAGGCAAAGAGCATAGCTTTACCACGGAGCGGCGATAAATAGCAACTTTGGTTTTTACGTCCGCTACTCTAACTATTACATCTTCTCCTGGATAGGTCTTAACTATAATAACCAACGGCCAGTGTAAAGGCGGGGTATTGTCATATTTTATTAAATAACAGTACCGACAGAAATTGAACCAGAATTATGTAGCCATTTTTGTGGGCTCTGAAGTGTTTGTCAATATTCTAGTCTCCATTTATTCCAAAACGTCTGTACTAATTTATCAACTAGTTGATATCTCTGTAGTAGAGAGGTGCGGTCCTTAGAATAATCAGCGTGCGGTAGTCATTTCAATGGAGTTAGAGTGAGAAAATGCGCGGGAGTCAAAGGCAACGGGTCGTTTGGGTCAGAACTCAAAACAGAGAGCGGTCTCGAGTTGAGTATCTAAGGATTATATCTGAGTGAGAACAGTTAACGTTTCCTCGGAGGTAAGTAGCTGTTCTCCTACAATTTTCTTAAGATGGGTTTTCACACACTTACTGCCAGTTTCCTGGGCGCTGATTAAGTTAACATATTGGCTGATTTGAGCCAATCACGTGCCGCTAATATTCAAAATAGCGGCACTTGATTGGCTGAATCAGTTTAACCAATTTGTTAAGTTCACCAGCGCCCAGGAAACCGGCCGTTAATGTTACTTTCCCATATACCGCCATGGTGTGGAGATAGAGGAGGGTTCATCCTCCACTGAATGCGGTTCTCAGATAAAACAGCGGAAAATTCGCTATTGTAGTTAGGCGAGTTCACTAACAAATAAAGGGACTTTAAGTGCGATTTAGCGCCAACAAAATTAGTGCCGCAGTCAGAATACACGATACTGACTGGGCCTCGGCGAGAAAGGAAACGCTTAAAGGCGTTTAAAAATGTAGCGGTGGAGAGATCCGTGGAAAGTTCAATATGAAGAGCGTGAGTAACTAAACACACAAATAGACAAATATAATCTTTACAGCTGCGAATTCCTCTTCTACGATAAGGAATAATTTGGATGGGACCGCCGAAATCTACACCAGTATGAACGAAACATTTGGCTTCTCGAACACGGCATGCAGGTAGGCTCCCCCATTAACGGAAAGTCTGGACCCGGATTATTTTTAAAGCACATTTACAAAGTTAAATTTTCCGATTCGTTTCCTAATGGCATTACGAGCGTAGAAAATTCAATATTTTTGTCGGATTAGTGACAGTAAAAGTCCAGATCCAGTGTGTAAATTACGGGTATGTTTATAGTCAATAATCAAATCTACTACGGGATCGCGAGCGGGCAATAAAACTGGATGTTTACTGTCATACTCGATGTCAGCGTGAACCAATCTTCCTCCAACACGAAGCACATCTTGATCGATAAACGCGTTTAATTTAGCGAACGTTCGCGGTAAGATACCATTTGAATGCAAATGCCTGAGACCATTACCTAACTAGAAATCCAAACCAACCCCAAAAAGGCTAAGTATTTACTTAATCTTAGTAGGAAAACTTAGCAATACTGGTAGGTGTGGTGACAAGTCACTGCAAACTAAATAGACATCTATCATTATTAACAGGACAGTACCCATCATGCCCTCACTGTGGCTTGGAAGAAAGTAGCCAGCACTTCTTGGGAGAATGCGTAATGTATTCAAACATAAGATGGCTGAGAACACTAGGGATGGATAACATTAAAGCAGATGATTTGTCAAACTTAAAGTTTAGCGACATGCTAGAATTCATTAAACGAACAAGAAAATTTGGGGAGGGACATCTGTTGAACCAACAGTAACCAGTGCCCAAACACTGGGAATTGGGTGAAATAGTCACGATAGAGGACCGATCACCCGCCTGTGGTTCAGCGGGAGTCCCACCTCATAATCATCATCATCGTGCTCAAAGCTCTAGATCGCTCCACTGCAGCCTATGAGCACGGGTTCAGAATCCGAGCCATACGACTGTGGAATGAGCTTCCCTGCACTATCAGGGACAGTCCATCTCTAAATATATTAAAAACCCGGCTAAAGTAGCACTATCCCTCCCTTTCATTCATGGGAGAGCTGAGTAAGGACAATTGATTCGAGGACTTTAGAAAGTATCGGCAGGATAGAAATGGGGAGTACTCTTTAAAGGAGGTGAGATTGGATGTTTTAGGGAGAGGGATAACTAATGACTGTTTCCAAGCAGAGGGAACAATTTGAAATGAAAAAATATTTATTGACCATAACAAAATTACATAAACAGGGATCAATCTGAGAACCTCACACTAGGCAAGCCTGTGTCGAGGGGATCTATACTTAAAGATTACACTGAGATTGGCAAGATTTGAAAAAGGCATGAAATATTTAATCTAAAGAAATCAACTCCAATACATAAGAGTAATTAATTAGTAGAAGAACCATGCAAAACATATGTCATAAATATGTATAATAAACATACATAATTTATATGGTTTTCTCATCATGGTTTTAAGAACTGAGCGTTGAGCCTTTTCAACTTTTATTAAAGATGTCTTTGCAGCATTGCCCCAACATGAGACGCAGTATACAAGCTGTGATTGGCAAAGAGCAAAGTAAACCATCCTCAGGGTTTCGGCAGTTGCTGAGTTTCGAAGTTGTCGCTTGATGCTCACGACTCTGCGAATTCTTCCTGATAGTTTTTCTATATGAGTTTTAAAATTCAGGTTTTCGTCTACGACAACGGCGAGGTATTTAATTTCTTTTGTTTTGACAATAGCATCACAACTTCAGGTAATGTCACTATTGTTACACGAGTGTATTGTTATTTCGTTTTGTGGAGGAGGAGTAGATGAGGCAGTTTTGTGGAAACACAGATATAAATATCTGTGTTTTACCAGTGTTTAGCGTCAATAGATTGTCTTTGATCCATTTGGCTACGATCGACATTCCGCGTTCGGCACTTGTAAAAGCATCGCCCCAGTGTTTTCCGTTGAAAATTATGGCGGTATCATCAGCGTAGCAAATTACTTCAGCGTTCTCTAATGGTAAACTGTGTATATTGTTCATGTGAATGATAAACAGGGTCGGTCCAAGAATGCTGCCTTGTGGAAAACCAAAACTCACCGTTTTGCTATCACTTCTTAGTTGGCCAATCGTTACCCACTGTCTCCTTTCCGATAGATAGCTTTTGAACCAGTCAAGGGCTGAGCCTCTGATTCCCAGCACTTCAATCTTACTTATGAGTATTGGGACGGAGACAGTGTCAAACGCTTTGGCCAAGTCCAGGAACACACCTATGCTACTTAACCGCTGGTCAAGCTGAGACGCGATTATACCTGTCATGAGTGATACCGCATCTTCGGTCGACTTTCCTTGTCTGAAACCGAATTGTCTTTCTGACAGCAGACCTTTGGTTTCAAGGTATTTCACTAAGCGTTGGTTCACCAACTTCTCTAATAGATTAGAGAAGGCCCCGAGCAGGGAGATAGGTCGCTAGTTATTTGGTGTGTTTTTCGACCCAGCCTTGTGAATCGGACAAACAGATGCAATTTTCCAATCATCATGAAATATTCCTGTGGCAAGATTGTTACAGATTGAAGTTAGTGGTTTAACGATAGTGTGTCTGATTTCTTTTAATATTGCATTACCGAGTCCATCAATGCCGGGAGCCTTGTCATTCCGCAAACCAACGATAAGCGTCTTAACTTCGTTACAATCTGTAGGTTCCAGGTAAAACAAGTCTTTCGGTATTAATTTGGACCTAACGGATTTTGCTAATGACTCTTCACTAGTGGTTGTACTTGAAAGAATGGTGTTTGCTAAGTCTTGTCCAATTATCGCAAAAAGTCATTATAAATATTGTAAAGTGACTGTTTTTGATCCTTCGAACCTGAAATATCCAATTAGTCTATAGGATCACTATTTCCTTTCGAAATATTGCAAATATCCTTGAGCACCTTCCAGAGTTTCTTTGGATTACCCTGACCATCCCTTAATTCACGATTTTCGTGCTCAGTCTTTGGTTGATAGTCATCACAAAAGTTGCGATAACGTTTGTAAATGAGTAGTTTAATTGGATCTTTAGGATGCTTCCTGGCTGCAGAGTGCAATCGATCGCGATGTTTAATACAGCGCATTAATCCCGGGATAATCCAGGGTCTAAGGTTATAGCTAGACCGGTTTGTTTTTCCAATTTCTGTGTGTTTGTCAACAATAGTTGACAGTCGTTGGGTAAATGTTTCCACAGCATCGTTGACATCTTCACTGGCCCTAACGTCACTCCAACTTTGTTCAGCTAATCCATGGTTTATGCCATTAAAGTCTTGTTTAAGTCTAGTGCGTGATAAACGATTCCTTTTTGGTTTATTTAGTACTAGTCCAGCTAGTGTAAAAAAGTGATCCGTGACGTCTGTCTCACTTACAATGCCTATTACCGAAGATTTGGACCTAACGAAAATATGATCGAGACAATTTTTGCCTCTAGGCGGCTTTATGATTGCTGGTAATAGACTATTCCCAGCGTTTAAATCTAGGTATTTAAGTCTTTTGCTGTTAAGTTTGTCTGTTGTTAATTTGTCTTATGTGGGAAGAATATTGATATTGATGTCTCCGGCGATGACGACGTTGGTATTTTTTATGACATCAAGTCGACTTCCAAGATCAGATAGAAAACAGTCTATACTAAGAAAGGAGGGCGATCGATATATACGTAAGATTGTAATGGATTTAGGAATATCAATTAAGAGACCATCAGCCTCTTTAAAGTCAAGTTCAGAGACAGAGGCATTCCAGCTATCCTTAACATACACGACCACAGCTGTTTTTGTTAATCACTTTCTTAGTTTGATAAGTGCAATAGCCAGAAGTGTTGGGAACAATGGACGACTCATTTATTTGACACTCTGTAAGAACAATAACATCACAGGTGATATTAAGTCTTTTTAGGTAAACTATAAAGAGATCAAAGTTTTTATTTATACTTCTTACGTTAAAGTTAAGAATTTTAAAATTATATGAGGACTTCAGTAGGGTTCTAGAATTCTCCAGCTCATCCAGGCTATGGAAGGGAGTCTCTAAGGTGTCGTCTATGGCTTTGTCTATGTTATTTAGGCCTGAGTGCAGGGTGAACAAGATGATACTACATTATTTCTGTTATAAGATGTAGATACTGCCATAACTGGTGAGTCCAAAGTGTTGCTAGGATTAAAGTTGTTGCTATGATTTTGTCGATAGATCTTTCGAGGTGATATTGAGGTAAACACTATGTTTGGAGGATTTCCGTAATAATATAGATACAGATAAAAATATACATTTTGATACAGTTTATGCATTGGGGATATACTTGAGTGATTTTATTGTCGGGAGTTGAAGAATGTACAGTATGAATAATAAAAATATCGTAGTTATGTAAAACTTAATTAAACACGGTTTAAAGTACATTGTAATCAATTTAAAACAAGTTTCCGATTGAAGGCCGCTCTCCGGGAGCCAAGGATGGGATGATAAGACTATCCAGGTCATCGTGGCTGCGGATAGTGAGCAGTGGGGTCCTGTCTCCTTTGCGGATGTAGACTCGTCCATTCTTAACCCAGCAGATTTTATATCCAGCATCGTGGGCGCGTCTTCTCGAGTCTCGAAATAACTGACGGTTTTGCTTTGTAAGACGCTCGTTGATGTATATGTCTTTCGGCGGACCTGGCACTATATTTTCAGGAGTCATATTTTTTGTTGTCTTTGCGGCGGCAATAATTTCATCACGTTTGGAGCGCCTGAGAAGACTCACAAGCACCGTGTGGGGGAAAGTCTTTGTCCCGGCGTTCGTTGCAGATATCTCCACCGCCTCCTCCGACTCGTTCATGGATAGGCGGCGAGGTCCAGCACGGGAGATCCAGTCCACATCGGAGATCTGTAGGCCCACACTGTTTAGTATTCCTAAATTATTATATATATATATATCTATTTAAACCACGGTTATAGTGTTTCCTATGGTGCTTCGCTTAGCTATGTATCTAGCCCAAGAGGTGGCGCCACGGATCCTCCAACGCGGAAGAAATGAGCGAAGGGGATGATGGTCGCCTATCGAGCTTCATGGTGTTCGTATCGCAAATCAATACGATTATTCGTACCCAAAAAACTATAAACTCTAGACTAATATAGTCGAAATCGATATAATTGTATGCTGTGTGGTGTTATATCCCTGTGTAAACGATAATATAATCAAAAACAATAATATTTCTGGTGAATTGACGGAATTTAAGTGGATCGCGGCGTGGTCGGTTGCTGGAGTGCGTTGGAGGTTGTATTGCAATCAAAAGCCACTGAGGTGAGTGCATACTTTGTGTTGCATTATTGTGATATACATAACCGTGGTATATTTATTTTTATTATAATATTGGTCCTTCGTAATTTTCCTTAATTTTTCATATTCTTATTGGTCCATCTCAAACATTTGGTCCTAATAGAGCCGGATTTTCAAATTCGAACTTATTCCTATGGTATATAAAACTTGTAAATAATTCTAAATCAAAATTAGTACAATTCAATTACAACCACATAAAAACCGCATCCCATCCATTACATAACTACTGGTCATTAGCCACTGGACGCTCGCTATCGTCGGGATTACTTTGTTTGCTTACCTACCCACCTAGATGGCTTATCTACATATCTATAAAGAATACTGCGTTTCAGTAATTCACAATACCTGAGAATTTATTGCAAAGGTGTTATTTCAATGTAGTGATATATAGTTACTTAGTGGTTTCATTTATAACACTCAACAATACATACTACTGGACGGTTTCACTTTATTATTCTGACGATTCTTTACGTTGGGAGAAACTCTAATTACGGTGATTATCGCCTAATTTATTTTTACATAAATACATATTATTGTAATCATGGATGCAACTTTAAGAGTTCGCCGTCGAGTCGTATATTTTCGTATATATTTATTGCACATAAAACAACATAAGATATAATAAACAGAAAGGACATCTACAAAGGCATGCTTATCTCTAAATAGAGATCTCTTCCAGCAAACCCAAGGTTGATAAGAATAATTTAATATACAGGATAGACCTATGTGCTCTGATAAGATACATACATATATTACTGAACTAAGTAACTAAGTCGTTATTAAGCGTCTTAATGATGCGTACTTATGTGCGAAACGTTGTATGGAAGAGAGTTCGTGTTCAGGCCGTTTTGCAACTTGGTGCGATAGGATAGAAGAAATGTATAACACCTTCACCGAGGTGCACGAAAAAATACTGACGTACATACCTGAGGAAGATGAACAGGATGCGTTTAACGAAGAAGACGAAATTCGTCACTTGTTCGATGAGACATATTCTGAAATTGGAAATAAAATATTCAGTATTTGGTGTCCCTAAAAATGTCCAGCGGGCATAACACTATGCCTCAGACTGGTCGATCAGAAGAGTGCACTTTGCACAGTCGGCCCCAGGTCAAACTACCGCGGATCGCGCTTAAGACATTTGATGGCACCTTCAAAAATTGGCTGCACTTTAAGGACTTGTTTGAAACATTGATTAACAACAATGAGTCATTATCGAATGTCGAAAAATTTTGTTACTTGGTGTCGTCGTTGCAAGGGTCCGCATTAGATGTTGTCAAAGTCTTTCCTTTATCCGACGCGAATTATGATGAAGCTTATAAGGCCTTGCGTAATCGGTTCGAAAATAAGCGACATCTTGCGTTTATATCGTGGGAAGCTATTCTGAACGCGAAGTTGGGGGCTAACACTGCAACTACATTGCGACAATTACTGGACATAGTAAATGAAAATCTAGACCTTCCTGTGGACCAATGGGATTTCTTACTATTCCACACACTCTTGACAAAATTACATCCCTCAACAAGAAAGGAATTTGAGCTGTCTATGACGTCATCGGACATTCCTTCTTTTGACACGCTCAAGACATACGTCATTAAATATTGTCAAGCGTGGGAAAGGTCATCAACATGTATTGAACCGTCACCAACTACGGCCGCTTCGGTGAAAACCATTACAACGAAACGTCAAAATTCTCCTGTTTCTGGTAGACCAGACAGAGAGGTTCACCGCACTACACTCATTGCCAGTATGGACCACGAGTGTGTGTATTGAGCAAAGGGTCATTTTATAACCCAGTGCCCGGGCTTTCAATCTTTATCGACCCAAAAGCGGTTCGAAGTTGTCAAGGCCAGGCGGTGGTGTGTTAATTGTTTACGCACCAATCATACTACTCATGCGTGCCGGTCTAAAACCAGCTGTAATAACTGTGGTCGCCGCCACCATACTCTATTGCACTTTGAGTCTCCTAAGACATCCCCTGACTCTACCAATAAAGCGTTGTCATCATCGCAAGGTGATTCCCCCTCTGAGAATGCTGTTCACGTCTTGACCAACACGGTTAGCTGTGGCAAGACAGTTTTGCTTTCGACCGCTTTGGTAGAAGTGTTAGATAACTGGGGAAATTATCAACCCGTACGTCTTTTATTGAACTCTGGCAGTCAGGCGAACTTTATGACCGAGACGTGTGCCAGACGGTTGGGTCTGAAAAGGTCTCAAAGTGGAGTGCCGATCAATGGCTTAACCAACAAAGAAGTTTGTACCGATCTCGGTAAAGTTCACTGTTCATTACGCCCACGGGGTGACTCGCATACAAGTATGGCATGTGAGGCCATTGTGATTCCTAAAATATGCACCGACATGCCCTCGTCAGAACTTGACAACCGTCGATGGACGATGTTTAAGGGTATCTCATTTGCGGACCCTACTCACCATGTACCCAGTTGCATCGATATGCTCCTGGGAGCTGAACTCTGGCCTACTATTCTCCAACCTGGTTCTATACCGGCGACCACCACCTCGCCCATGGCCCTTAACACAATTTTTGGGTGGGTGTTGCTGGGTTCAGTGCAGTGTGAATCCTCTACAAGACTAAATGCCCTTTTGGCTATCTCCGACCAGGATTTGAACGCTGCAGTCCAGCGACTTTGGGAATTGGAAGATGTCCCTGGCGAGTTAAAGTCATCCCCTGAGGACGACTTTTGTGAAGAGTTGTTTTCTAACAGCCATTCACGTACTGAGCAGGGCAGATACGTTGTCGAACTGCCCCTAAAACTTGAATCGCCTGACTTTATAGACATGCGATCTATAGCTTTACGAAGATTTTATGCGTGTGAAAATCGCATGAAACAAAACGTGTACCTCTATAGGTCCTACTCAGAGTTCATGAAACACTATGAGGAAAGTCATCACATGACAAAAGACCCTGCAGGCGAAACACATCGGTCAGACGCGTACTATATCCCACATCATTGTGTGATAAATGAAAACAGTGCGTCCACGCGTCTCCGGGTAGTGTTTGACGCCTCTACTAAGGACAAAACCGGCAAGTCACTAAACCAGTGTCAGTTTACTGGTCCTAAACTTCAGACGGATATTTTCGCCATTCTACTACGGTTTCGTCTACGTCAAGTGGTTTTTACCACAGACATACGGCAAATGTACCGCCAAATTTTGGTGAGCCCTACTCACCGCCATCTGCAACGTATTCTATGGCGTTTTGATCCATCGCTACCTGTTGAAGAGTATGAACTCAACACTGTCACATACGGTGTGTCATCGTCGCCATTCTTGGCTCTACGTGTTGTGCAACAGTTGGCGGAGGACGAGGGTGCAGCGTTTCCTTTAGCTGCTGAGGTATTGAAGAGAGACATTTATGTTGATGACGTACCTTGTGGAGCTAACACAGTTCAAGACGCACTCATACTCCAACAACAACGTATTGGGCTTATGGCGAAAGGGAAGTTTGAGTTGAGAAAATGGGCTAGTAATGAACCGAGCTTGCTGGCTCACCTGCCTCTAGAACATTGCCTCTCAAAGTCACAAACTTGTGACTTGGACCAAGATGTTTTCGTCAAGGTCTTGGGCTTGCGTTGGGACCCAGACTCTGACCATTTTGTTTATAATGTGCAGCCAATGAACAAACGTTGCTCCAAACGGACTATTCTAACGGAGCTAGCTCGTATATTTGACCCACTGGGCTTTATAGCCCCCGTTACTTTCTATGCAAAATGTCTGGTTCAGATTTCAGAAGCTATGGCTTCAGGGGGTGGACTGAGACGGATTTGTTAGATAAAAATCGCGAACTCCTTATTTAACTGCAGCAAATTTTCAAATCGCATTTTTTAGCGAAGCAAATTTTTATGTTGGTTATATTTTGCGATCGCCTTATTTAGTTGCAGCGGATTTCAGGGTCGCATATTTTAACGAAGCAATTTTTTAAGGTAGATATCGAGGTACCCTCATCTGAGATTGTGGACTCCTGAACGCATTATATCGACCAATTACCGCTATTGTCTCAATTTTCTGTCCCTCGTTATGTGACCAACAATGAAGCAGTGATATACCAATTACACGGCTTTGGAGATGCGTCGGAGGCAGGATTTGGAGCGGTTATTTATTTCCGTTTTGAACTCCCGGATGGATCAGCGAGAGTACATTGTCAGCTAAATCCAGGGTAGCTCCTGTGAAACGTGTGACCCTCCCACGACTTGAATTATGTACCGCTATACTTTTAACGGACCTTCTATTTTATGTCATGTCTTTAGCACCGCTACTAAGTTCCCACCAAATTTTTACGTGGACTGACTCAATGATCACATTGGCCTGGATCAAATCCTCTCCTACGCGTTGGAAAACGTTCATTGCCAGTCGCGTCAGTCGCATTCAGCGCAAACTTCCCCAATCCAAATGGAATTACGTCGACACGAAAGCGAAACCCGCCGATTGTGTCTCGCGGGGCCTTATGCCCAAACAGCTCTTAGAGCACCCATTGTGGTTGAGCGGACCTGAATGGCTCGTACAGCCACAAGAAGTTTGGCCCTCTGTACCGCAGGTTCCTTCCCAGACACTCCTCTTGTCTGAACAAGAAGAAAAGAAAACTGCCCTTGTCACGACCACCAATGAAGAGGGAATCTTGTTGTTTAATTCCACGCCTCAACCGAAAGGGGTGGAATCTTGGTAGGGTTGTTTTTTCATTGGAATGTCACAAAGTAGTACTGACCTTGACGCCGTGGACCGGAATTCGAAAGCTCAATTCGAGGCAGGAGCACGGGATGAGGAACACAAGGGTGGGGGTTTATGGGAGTCGAATCTTATTGCTGTCGTAGTCCGCCGCCGGTGCCGTCGTGATGCCACGTATCAGACCACATGGGTCGCTATCCGAACGCGACGAATTGGGGACCGAACCACTTCAACCTTTCACAGCACGAAGCACTCACTCCGATGGCGTGAATCTACTTATTTCCCGACGATTGTTACGATAGTATTATAATTAACATTCCGCCAAGGCCCGAATACCTGACGCCGACATTTTCCATGTCCAAAAAGTAACCTCTAACTCGTCATCTCGTTTCTATACAAGTGACAGCTGCTAGTGATGTCCCGATCACTCGCGGTCGATCCGCGCAACGAAAAACCGGTGCGTTCCGAAGCATAAATATTAAACAGTCACCCGCCCGGACAGGCCCGAACCTGTCCCTAATCAATAGGAAGGCGAGAAAGTGTTGCGACCGCTCTCTTGAGGACCGAGTCCCCCACCTTGACTTCTGCTGATCGAGGCGTGCCATCCCGACCCGTGTACACACGACAAAGAAGATCGGTTTGCAGGGCACACAAACACCAGTCTTTGTGTGCGTAACGTTGCCAATAGCTACGATTAGCAATGCACACTAACACAGTATTCGTGTTAATGTCGCGTCTGTGTGCGTTTTTCTGATCCCATACATTCATTGATTATGACGCAAGTTTTCACAGCTTTATGCAAAGTAGTCGATAGCCTAGTGGATTAGGTGCTAGAATTACGATATGTAGATAAAGGTTCGATCCCTCAAAGGAAATTATTTTTTAGAAGCTACGAGTATTATTAAATTCACATAGCATCGAATATAAATTGATTACAATTGTTTAACCAAACTAGAGTTCGAAGAGTTGTAAACTTGCCCGGTAAAAAGGCCATAGTCTACCTTCTTTATTTAAAATGTAACAGCTACCCTCTTTAAAATTGTTTTGCGTCTGCGCGCTCTCAGCATTAGTTGTATTGCATTTCGTTCCTTGTAAATTGTGATTGAGATTTGTTATCTATCATGGAAAGTCATCTATCCACTTTTAAAAAGGCGGAAATCATTGTTTTGTATGAACAAAACATTTCAATTAGCGAGATAGCACGACGTTTAATGATATCGGTGAGTTATGCATATAAAAAATAAATTTGAAGGTTTTTTATAAATTATGATTATAATTATACCTTGTGTTACTACTTCATTGTATTTTTTTCTTATTTTACAGAGAAGAACAGTGCAACTGTGGGTTCATAGGTATGCAGATTCTGGACATGTTGAAAGTCGTCGACCAGGCCCACAGCCTGTAGCCTACACAGCTGCATCTGATCGCCATCGCGACATCATTGCAGCGCATAACAGCAATCCGTTTGCCAGCACCCGGTCTACGGCGACACTTCATAATGTAACACTACAAACAGTTCGCAATCACTTACGAGCTGATGGTTTAAGATGTCGGAGACCAGCGAAGAAGATTATGATGTCTAATGAGCATCGTGAAGACAGAGTGCGGTTTGCCCGTGAATATTTGGACTTTGATTGGTGTAATAATGTTGTTGTTTTTAGTGATGAAAAGACTTTTAGATCAGACAAGGATGGGCGTAAAATACTGTGGAGAAGAAATAATGAACGATATAGTTTAGCAAACATTCTACCGTGCAGGTGTAGTGGCCGTATTACTTTGGGATATTGGGGATGGATGTCGTCGATGGGCCCCGGTGAATTAGTGCAAGTGAGTGCTCGCAACACTGCTCAAGGATACTTGGATATTTTACAGAACGTCATGTTACCAACCGTACGAACTGTATATCCGGATGAGCATATATACTTTGTCCATGACAATTGCGCTGTGCATCGCGCCCATATTGTGCAAGAATGGTTTAACAAGCAAGAATCCTTGACAGTTATTGACTGGCCTTCTAAAAGCCCTGATTTAAACCCCATCGAAAATCTATGGGGACATATGGTGCTCAATTGGGATCCATCGAATGTGAGATCTAGGTCTAATTTAGATGAAGTTGTTACTTCAACCTGGGAGATAATGCGAGGCACTGACATGTGTTGGAATATGGTCACTGGCATGAGAAGTAGACTACAACAAATAATAGTAAGAGAAGGAGCTCCACTAAGATATTAAATAAAACATAACCATTAATATGTGAAAGCTTTGTGTTATCATAAGATAAGGTGATTTATATGTCTATGATGTTATTGCTACTTCAGGTTAGAAGTTATCACATAATTTCTAATTGCTTAGCATGTTGATTCATAGCTTATATATCATCAACTGCGACATCTGTCCTTGTCTGACTAAAACTAAAATAAGTAAATTAAGTGTAGTTTATTATAACAAACTAGTAATAAATTATTATTAGGACGAAATATAATTTTGTTTTATTATGAAAAAAATAAGGCTGGTTTCACCACATGCTGATAAAGCCTATCTGTCAAATAACGCCATACAAAAATCTAAGTTTAACTGGCAGATAGGCTTCATCAGCAGTGGTGAAACCGGCCCTTAATCTAGAATAAATATTTGGTCTGATCAATAATAATTAAAAAAAAGTATCTAAAAAAAAACATCACCATGCTTTTTCCCTCCTTGATAGAGGATCGAACTCAATACCTCAAAGTCATTAGTCTGGCATCTAACCCGTTGGGCTATCGTCCACTCTGTAGGAAGCGGTAAAAACTAGTCTTATATTCAACGAAGACACATAGTGATTGTATGCTCAGACAGTATTATAATATCTGTGACTGTGCTGTGACGACCAATGTAACGCACACACATTCAAGTCAGCGATTCGTGTCGCAACGTTACGCACACAAAGAGTGGCATTTGTGTGCCCTGCAAACCGAACTTCTTTGCCGATTGTACAAATTGACGATCCGTCCTCGTCTCCATCTCAATGATGGCAGGTTCGCATCCTTAATCAGCACCAAATCACCGACTTGAGGGGGGCTCGTCCGGTCAGTCCACTTAAGGCGCTGCTGCAAGATGTGCAAGTACTCAAGGGACCACCGTTTCCAAAAATCTTGAGCCATCTGCTGCAACATCTGCCACCTAGTTAACCGACTTAACTTAACATCACTGAATGGGTATTCTGGCAGGGCGTTAAGGGGCTGACCTATCAGGAAGTGACCCGGCGTCAACGCTTCCAAATAATTTGGATCCGAACTGAGCGGGCACAACGGACGCGAGTTCAGAGTTATTTCAATTTTACAGAACAGCGTCGCAAGCTCTTCAAAGCGTAGAGAGGTCTCACCGATGATCCTCGTCAGGTGCGACTTAGCCGATTTAACCGCAGCCTCAAAAATTCCTCCCCAATGAGGACATCCCGGCGGACTGATAACCCATTCAATCCCTCGTCGGGAGCAAGCCGTACCGATGGCGTCTTGGTTACCGTTCAGGAATTGAGTGACCTCCTGCAGATATCGCCTGGCTCCGACAAAATTTGTGCCGTTGTCCGAACGGATTAATGTCGGGAGGCCCCTTCGTGAGACGAACCGATCCAGACATGCGATGAATGCCTCTGTAGTGAGGTCACTGACCACCTCCAAGTGGACTGCCTTCGTGGCCAAGCACACGAAGACGCACAGGTATGCCTTCACTAATCTGGCGTTCCGTAGCTGTGAAGACTTGACCATGAATGGTCCCGCGAAATCCGTTCCGACACCCGCAAAGGGCCGGATTTCGTTAACCCTATCCGCGGGCAAATCGCCCATCTGGGGCTGCATCGTAGCCGCCTTGGCCCGATAACAAGGCAGGCACCGAAATACGACGCTACGCACTAAGCATCTTCCCGATAGAATCCAAAACTCGCGCTGGAGAAACGCCATCAAGGCGTGGCATCCGACATGCCCATTCCGAATGTGTCGATCCTGTATCAACAGTTCGACCAACTTCCCTTTCCTAGGGAGTAACAACGGGTGGCGAGCCGCATAAGGCAGGTTGGCATTCCGCAGTCGACCTCCTACCCTCAGCAATCCTTGAGGGTCAATAAACGGGTTGAGCTGAGCCACAGCTTCCTTCAGTTGGACGCGTCCGCGTCTCAGAATGTCAAGTTCGGACTTAAAGTGCACCGTCTGCACGTTCCGTACCAATGCGAACAACGCATGGTTCCGTTCCCGTGGTGTCAGGACCTGTGTCCGCACTCGTTGCGCCTCAGAATTCCGACAATTCCGCGCAAATCGGCAGATCCAGGCGGTCACATTGACCAGCTTGTCGAGCGAGCTGTACCGTTCCAGCAGGCTGAACTCCTCTTCCGGCTCTGGTTGCGTCGTACAGACACCGACTGTCAAGGCGCCGTTCGCCGTGGTAACGCGTGGACTCATTGGCCAATCCGATTCGGCTTGAGTCAACCATTTTGGACCCCACCACAAGGGATGTCCAACCAACTCCGGAGCGTGACACAATCGACCTGACCAAAGGCGACCAGTATTGTTCCGATAAAACTGTTCACACTCTTCTTCAACCGGGTCCAACCGGCGGACCGTAGGTGGTTCCTCCACCTCCCAAAACTTCTGTATCACCTCCGAGAGTACAGAACCGAATAAGGGACTACGAGTCGCTAGGCGTGGGGCAGCCGGCATGACCGGACCCTTTACCGCATGGCCCAGTTTGGTGTTGACCGAAACCAGACCAGTCGCCTGCAACACGTGGACACCTGGCACTAACAGGTATCCCAAGGCATCAACACCCAATAAAATGTCTACTGGGCCTGGAATATCAAACTCCGGGTCAGCCAGTGACAACCCAGCGACCAACTGTCGCACCGAGGGCGACAACCGTACGTGAGGGTGTGAGCCCATCACATTAGGCATGACTAATGCCGTGACCGTCAGATTCACCGATGAATCCACCCGTGACGAGAGAGTAATCCGACATACTCCCTTAACGGAACCGACTTCCGTGTTCCCAATTCCCCGAATGGAATGTGGATACTCCCTTACCGAAATGCCCAACCGTCTTACAAGGTTGCACGAGACTAAGCACCCCTGGGCCCCCGAGTCCAATAGAGCTCGTGCCACACATGATTTGCCGTCCGAACTCCACGCTATCACAGAGGCTGTGGGGAGCATGACCGTCTGTGGAGTGGCGGCACCCTGTAAGTGGGCGGCGTATCCCTAGCGGGAACCTCCGCGGGATCCGAACCCGCTCAGACCTCCGTCGGCCTTGGAGTAACTCGGCTGCTGATATGCAACCGGCATATCAGACCGTGTGTGCATCAAGGGGTCCCAACCCGTATAATAGGCCCCTCGCTGTCTTGGTATCCGATCATACCGGACGGTGTACGGTGTGCCCGGTGCGCACCGTGGATGAATGGGGGAGAGCGGATCCAACCTGGGGCGCTCTAGGAATGGGGGCGACATCCGACTGTTCGCCTCCCAGAGCGACGGGCAGGGTGGCGCAGAAGGTGGTGGACTCCCAGCCTTCGCGCTACTCATAGGTGCCATCTGACACCCGCCCGTAACACGCGGTGAGCCAGCGGCCCGAAGTCCTCGCTGACCGTGGACAGCGGCGACCGAACCCCGGCTATCCCGCATGTTACCCCCCGCGCTGCCCCCTTCCCCTCGGGGGGGGGTTCCGTCCGCGGGTACCCCAGTCACCCCGTTGGTGACTCCCGTTGCCCGGAGGGGGACTGTGGCCGACCAACCTGAGTCCGGCCCTGGTGACCGTCCGAAGGGCCTGACCGATTCAGGCACAACACTATGTGGTGCTTGCCACCACAGCACTCACAGGGGAACGCGCGCGAGCAATTGCTCAGCGTGTGCGGCCCCAAACAACCGAAACACAATCGGTGGCGGAAGACTATCTTCCTGCGGGCAGCTACCCCGAGCGCCTTAAAGTTGGCGCAACTGGTCACTTCATGACCGGCACTGTCGCAGTGCACACAGCCGTCACCCGACGGCGCGGCATTCAAAACGCCAAATTGTTTCGACCGCCCACTCCCCCGTGGGGGCGGGGGGCGCGGCCCCTCCCGCATCCGCGCGGGTTGGCGCTGCACACTGGCCTCACCCTCCTGATTCACCCTCCAAAAAATCCGTCAATTGGACGAGCGTGGGCAGTTCCTTGCTACTGCCCCCATGCAGCTGTTCAAACCGACTTTGAACAGCTGCAGGCAACCGTGACAAAACCATATACAAAACAATGTATGACCATTGGTCTACCGGAAGACCAAGGTTCTGAAGGGCCTTAGTGGCCACCAGCACAGGGTTGAGCACCTGTACTCGGATGTCAACATCCCGGGTTACTTTAGGGATGCTAAACAGCTTCCCCAGCTGCGCATCAACCAACCGCCGTTTGTGTTGGTAGCGGTCAAACAATATGGACCTGGCTATCTCATAATTGCCCGCCGTGACCGTTAGGTGACCGACCAACTCCTTCGGTTCACCCCGCAGAGCCATCAATAGTTGGGCCAACTTGTAGACGTTGTCCAGGTCGTCCCGACCGTGGACCAAACTATCAAATAAATTAATGAAGGCCGGCCACTCATCAATTGCCCCACTGAAGGCCGGAATCTCCAGGTGTGGCAGCCGTCCAACAACACCCTTCGGGGGTGGGTCTCCGTTACCCTCCCCACGGTCATTCCTTCGCGACCGCTTAATTTTCTCCGCGCGACGCTCGATGTCACCCAAGCATTCCATCGCTTGGTCAGCATCCGCGCAGAGCTGTTTCACTGCAGCCACCGAGGCTTCATCAGTAAGCCCGAGAGCTTCAGCCTCCGCAGCCAGCCGACACACCTTCCCGACGCGTGTCATTGCGTCCTCCACACGCTTGAGTAGGACATCATCCATATCTGGTCGCTCCACATACTTATGAGTATGGGCGAACCATCTCATTTCCTCGCTAGTGATGTCCCGATCACTCGCGGTCGATCCGCGCAACGAAAAACCGGTGCGTTCCGAAGCATAAATATTAAACACTTGTACTTTTTATTCCGATTTTCTTGCTTGAAGAAAATTCAGCGAGTACTAGTGTACGTACAGCATTTCATTAGATCAGCAAGGAAACTCCCTATTAATACTGGTAATATTACCTCATCAGAAATGGAGGGTGCACTAAACCTAATGGTGTCACAGATACAACATCAAACTTTCAAAGAGGAAATTGAATGCCTCGCGAACAAAAGTAACTTATCAAAACCAATGCGCAAATTAAGCCCATTCATCTGTGAAGATTCCATTCTTCGAGTGGGCGGTCGCCTATATAATGCCCCTTTGGCATATGATGCCAGACATCCAGCACTGTTGCCAAACAATCATCGACTCACTGATTTAATTATACAGGATATGCATGAGTCGAACATGCATCCTGGTCTTCAAGACGTCCAATTTTTGGTCGCCCAAAAATTTTGGGAGCTATCGGCCCGAAGAGCAATAAAACGTTGTTTGCATAAATGTGTTCGGTGTTTCCGTATGAACCCGATACCGGTTCAGCCAATTATGGCACACTTACCCTCCAGTCGCGTATCTGGAATTAAGGCCTTCGCTGTAGTCGGCTGTGACTATGCAGGCCCGTTTAACGTTGTTATGGGAAAGCGCAGGCGCGGAGCGCGCTCACAAAAGGCATATCTTTGCCTATTTGAGTGTTTTGCCACAAAGGCACTACACCTCGAAGTCGCCACTGAATTATTGTCTGATGCTTTTATAGCAGCTCTCAAGCGACTGATAGCTCGCCGGGGTCGCTGCTCCCAAATATTTTCCGATTGTGGAACGAACTTCGTTGGCGCGTATCGTCAATTGACTCCTCTCATGAATGAGGCAGCTAAACATGAGTACATATCTTTTAGTATTCACCCTCCTTCTGGTCCCCATTTTTCAGGCCTTGCCGAAGCGGACGTTAAGTCCGCTTCGGCAAGACCGAGTGGTGGGATCTCAACTTCTCACTTATGAGGAACTCCATACCCTCGTTACCCAGGTTGAGTCAGTGCTAAATTCTCGCCCCTTATGTGCTTTTAAGCAATGACCCAAATGATTTATCTGTTTTAACGCCTGGTCATTTCTGGACTCTTGAGCCGTTAAGAGCTGTACCTGGAATTCCGGACACTCAACTAACCATGCGTAATCGTTGGCATCTATTGCAACGCTTACATAATGTCTTTTGGCGTCGTTGGTATCACAATTACCTCAACTCTTTATCTCAGCGGTATAAGTGGACCCAAAGTAAATGATCGTTGGGGCTTGACGACCTTGTAGTTATAAAGGAAGACAATATAAAACCTTTGCACTGGAGACTAGGTAGAATAGTAGCTCTTCATCCAGGTGCAGACGGGGTAGCCAGGGTGGCCACTGTCCGAACAGATAGTGGCCTTCTTAAAAGGCCAGCAGTCAAGTTATGTCCATTACCCTTAAAAGATGATTAGTTATAACACTTATTTCTAATAGATAACCATATTAAGATCCTTATATTATTGCTAATATTTCTTAGTTTAGTTCTATCACTCCTTTGCCTGGGCGTCGCAGTCAGACTGATCCCGCAGCTCCTTCAGTTCGGCCTCCAGGCACACAATCTTGCTGTTGAGGTCAACAACTTTACTTTCCATAGCCCGCAAGTTACTATTGTATTGTTCAGATAGGCTGTTCAACTTGTCGGAAAGCAACCCTATCTGGGTATGTAAATCTTTATTTTCTGCCCTCAAGGTCTTAAGTATTTCGGCAGTTATGTTCTCCAGCTCGTAGTTGAAAAAGTCCTTTACTTCCCTTAGTTCGTTGTTGCAACTTGCAACAATAGGCTTAGGCCGCTGGGTAATGTTAGTTGGTATGTCAGTGGCTTTGGCGGCTTGTGCTTGATTTGGAGTTTGGCTGTTACCACCACCCCTACGAAGCATTCCTTGGCAGTCAGGGCATAACCTTTTATCCTTCTCAGATTGCTGTATATCCTCAAACTTTGTATTTGTGCTATAAAGGCAGGAGTAGCAGTATTTATTTTTGCAGCGGGAACAGGTCAGGACGTCTAATTTTAATGTAACATCTCCACCGCATCCCGATGCACAAAGACCCTGTAGCCTCCACCCGGCTCTCTTGTCATCACTCATTGTGTACAAATAGTCAAGCGCAGACAAATAATAAATGCAGGTACAATAACAAATTATAGGTTGACAATGACTTGGCTGGCTGGCTGTGTGCGGCGGGGCGGCGGCGATCTACCCGCACATATCACAGTCAATGTACTAAACGAGAAACTGTTTGGTCTATTTACGCACTAATTCTAGATTAGTTATTGTAAATAGGTTCAGGGCACTACACTGTAACTGTTGGTATAAGGATAGATACGATTTGGCGGCTTCAAACTATTATTTGAGCAGTTTGTTTGGAGGAGTACAATAAACGCGACGTGAGTTAACGGTGCTCCGGTGTGAGTTGATATGGAGAAATTTAAAATATGTGTTATGCCGGAAGCAGATCATTTGTTGGCAGATATTATCATCTCTTACAGCTTTGGAGCTAATTGCTAGAAATGCTTTCTTAACCGTGTCGCTTCCAACATTGCTCAGGTTGAAAGGAGTGGGGTTGGGTAATGACCTAGAGCGCAGGCTCTGAAGGGTGGCTTGATAGAAGAGTCCATTACAACTGGCGGAGCAGAGAGGAATTGATTGAGAGCATTCAGGTCAACATCACCCGAATGCATGTCCTGGGATTTGCCAATACCAAGTGTCCTGAGGAATTTCCACACCTGAGCTGGGGTTTACCTTTCGATGCACTCCAAGATGTGGCGGCGCTTGGCGTCGCGACAGAGACGATTGCATCGATTGCGAAGGCATTTATAGCAGTGAAAGTTGTAACTGTCGGTCTGGTTATAATTTGTCCTGTCACAGTCAAAGTTCTCCATTACTGTAGATATTTAAATATACGTAGCAAACGACATTTTTTGCCTCTTCCCTACATTCGACCACTGTGGGAGAAGAATGGCGTAGAAACTACCACAAAACTCTTTTAAACATTGGTTGTGCTTAACTAATACAAATATTACAATTATATTGTAATAATAACAAAATTATTAACAACAAGGTATGTGCTGAGTCAGATTAACCCCATATAGTCCCGACATTTAAGTAATCTTGAACATTGTGATATCCGTTTTTCGACAAAGTCGATTTAACATCCTTTTTAATCTGCTCAAATGGCAAGTTCAAAATCTCCAGGGGTATCTTATTGTAGGTAGGTAGTAGAGAATGCACTGACCCTTGAGAGAATTGCTAACCTTCGCGAGTCTAAACCGGCGCAGTCTGTGATTGAGTACATAACAGCTATCGCTAAGTTTGGAGAATGTTGTAAGGTTCTTGCGTACATACATTATATTTTCGAAAATAAATTGACTAGCTACAGTTAGTATGTCAATTTCTTTGAAAAGCTCTCTTAAAGAGTCTGTTCGTTTTAAATTAATAGTTATTCCAAGAAACTTTGTATCATTTACTACTTCTAACATGTTGCTGTCTAACACTAAACTGGTCTCAACTTGCCTGACATTTGGAAGTGAGAATTTGATACACTTGGTTTCGCCAGCGTTTAACAATAAATTACTAACTGTGAACCAATTCAAGGTTAAAGACAATACACCATTAACATCATCAAAATCTTCTTTTTGTCTTTCAATTTTGAAGGCCATTGAAGTATTGGGTGCTTACCTATGAAATTGGCGAATTTTTCTTAAGATTCAGGAGTTCATAATTCGAGTAATTCAATAGCCATTTCCAGTTTTTTTTATTGTTTTAAAATTAATTTAAATATTTTACATCTACTTATAAAATTTTCTTTAAATTTTCAGTTTGATAACTAAAATGTTATCTTCAAAATCAGTGCCTCCTAAATATCATCCATTTTCATGATAATATTCGTAATATTTTTTTACAGCTGACACTTTAAAAATTATATAAAAATTTCTGTTAGCTAAATGTTGTCTCATTCATACACACAAAGTTTATAAAATTAGGATCTGTCATTCCTACAAAAAATACAAAAATGTTTGTACTGAAAATTCAGTTAACTTCAATTTCTCCATACAAAACGCCAATTTCATATGTAAGGACCTAATATCATCAGCAAACAACACTATGTCAAGCAATATCTCCACCATGAAAGGCAGATCGCTAATATATACCAGGAATAAGAATGGGCCTAGTATGGAACATTAAGGAACGCCAATTTTTACACCCGATCCATCAGATTTAACACCGTTGACGTTCTACCTATTGAATTATATTGATTAAATTTGATCTTAGTAGATCCAACGCTTTATTTATAACTCCGTAATGATTTAATTTCATCAATAGTGTATTATGATCAACATCAAATGCCTTCGACAGATCGCAAAAAAACTCCGATTGCATCCTGTGCGGCCTCCCATGCAGAATAAATATGAGATATAAAGGTAATACCTTCATCCGAAGTCGATTTACCCCTAGTGTAATCGTATTGTTTGGCGTGGAGTTGTTTTGTACGGTTGAAGTGTTGATTGAGTATAATCTTTTCAAATATTTTACTTGCTGGAAGAACAGATATTGGTCCGAAATTTGAAGGATCACCCTTATCTCCTGATTTGAATAGAAGTATCAGTTTACTGTGTTTCATGAGGTCTGGGAAAACACCATCGTCAACACATTTATTGAATTTGTAAGCTAAGTGTGGGTGTGGTATAATTACCGAATCAATAACTTTGACTGATCTAACCCACAGGTCTTCAGTATTTTTTAAGTTAAGTAATCTAAACGTTTTTAATATAAGTCTAAAAGTTATTAATCGTTGTTTCATTGTTGTTCCTACAAGCAAATCTACATTAAGATAGCTACAAAGTTTTTTCTTTCTGTGCACGCGGGGGGTAAATTTTTGTATAAGTATTATTTTTTTATACCTATCGTATGGGATATCAAATTAAATGGCTTCATGATCCGGTTCTAAAAATATACTACACCATTACCTTTCGGCCGCCTGTTTTCTAAAAATCCAAGAAATATTTTCAAAACATACCAAGTTTGGACTCGGTAGGAGACGGTTTAGTTGTTTGTTTTTGTTTTTCAAAGTTCTTTATTAGATAAATACATTTTAACATATCAACATAAGACACCGTCATTATGAGTATACATATAAATTGTAAGTATTGTTTGTTAGGCTAAGGCACCTCTTAAAACTTTCAACAGCTTAATTAATATAATATTTTACATTGTGTTCAACTATTTTAATAAAATATCAATAAAATACTGGTGCATTCAACTTGATATGTTGAATACTTTTCACATCGACATTCCTATACTAACACATCGCGCAATACGAGTAAGTGCGGGGATGTAGAAAACAAATGCACACTGCCCGGCTAGGCGACGACACACGGCCGGCCATGGCAACAAGAGATAGGTAGGAGCCGTCGTAGTTTACTCACTGTTTAGAAAATAGTGATGGGGCAGCTTATAACTTTTATAAGTATTAGCATACGATAAAGTATGTAGACGTGATTTGCCGATAGATGAGACAAGACTATTGCTGTGGTGTGGATTTTTATCGATATAAAATTTTCGAGATATGTTTAGTACATAAGGTTTTATTTTTGGGAGCTGAATTTTGCCATGCAATTTAGAAAGGTTAGTGTAAAAGGGAGTATTAAAAGCTGTTTTTAGGGCTTTATTTTGCACTAATTGGAGCTTATCGAAGTTTGAGTCACAAGTACTACTCCATACTGGAGCAGCATAAGTGATACAGGGCCTTATTAGTGTAGTGTACATCCTAAGTTTGGTGTATGCGCTCAGATTTGATCGTCTGTTGAGGGTCTGGCTTAGCCCACATAAAGATTTAATTCCCTTTTGATGTAGTGCCTTTGTTTGTGTCGTCCAGTTCAGTTTTGTGTCCAGAATAATGCCGAGGTATTTTACACTTTGTTTCCTTGGTATTTTGTGTCCATTAACGGTGAGCTGTCGTGTTGGGATTTGACGTTTCCGGGTAAAGAGGATAGCATCAGTCTTAGACCCATTAAGTTTAAGTTTCCACTTAGTGAAGTACTCATGTAAGAGTTCTAGGGACATATCAAGTCGACTTCTGACAAGATCAATATCCTCAGATGAAGTAAAAACAGCTGTGTCGTCAGCAAAGCAGGCCAGCTGCGTACGGGGTTGTTTATTAGGAATATCGTTCAAATAAACGAGAAAGAGGTAGGGTCCCAAAACAGAGCCCTGTGGTACACCTGCTGGGACACCGTATATATCCGATTCGGTGATACCGATATGTACTTTGAACCGCCGATTTTCTAGGTAGGACACTACAAGCTTGACCAGTTTTAGAGGGACTCCTATTTCAATTAATTTATGCGCTAGGCCGTCATGCCAGACTGTGTCAAAGGCCTTTTCGACATCGAGTAGGTACATTCCTGTAGTGCTGTTTTTGTTGTGGTTGTCAGCAATATTTTCAGCTACACGTGCCAGTTGCTGGACAGTGGAATGTCCTCTGCGGAAGCCAAATTGTTCTGGCAAGAGGTGAGGGTCACTGTAACGTCCTAACCTTGAGAGGATAAGCCGCTCGTACAGTTTTCCCAGGGTAGAAAGCAGGCTAATCGGTCGGTAGCTTACAGGATCTGACTCTTCCTTTCCTGGCTTCTTGATCGCTATAACTTTAGCAAGCTTCCAGGCTGATGGATAGTAACAAGTCCGTAAGCATCCATTGAGAATTTTCGTCAGTGAAACAATACCCTTTTGAGGCAGATTTTTTAACAGAATATTGGTTATGCTATCGGGTCCAGGGGATTTGCGACTTTTGAGGCTACGGACGTGTTTTCAAAGTTCCTTAGGACGGATGAGATGCAAGATAGGGTCATCATTAGGACTGTAATTACTTAAAAGGTTAACAGATCTATTAACGATGCCAGCAGTATCGGCAGAAGGGACCCAGCTGGACGTGAGGAGCATGTTATTGTGGAAAGTTTCTGCAACAACATTGGATTGGTCGTGAATATCTTTAGTTAACGAGCCATCAATATTTTTAAGGGGAGGTATTACACAGGATTTCCGGTTTAGGGAACGAACTAATTTCCAAATGTCGGAGCTGGGATTATCGACTTTACTCAGTTTTTTATTCCATGTTTTGACGTTGTGTGCTTGGATGGCTATTTTAATCTGTTCCTGGAGATTATTCATGGCTGTTCTAAGGGATCTGCGAACATTTGGGTTTGTTTCACGTTGGTCATGTTTGCGAAGGCGGTTTTTGTTTCTTATTATTTTTTTGATAAACCGGGGCAAAGGAGTAGGGCTGTCAGAAATTTTCACTTTGGGTACAAATCTATCTCTAGCTTCTGATATAATGTTGGTAATATCACTCACAGCATCATCTAAGTCGGTGATAGAATCATTCACCTTAGCGGAAAGGAAAATTTTTTCGTTAAGAAATGAGCGGAAGCTGGTCCAGTCAGCTTTAGGATAGTTAAAAAGCTTCATAGTTTCACGTAAGGGGGTGCCTTCAAGGGTAAAGACCACGGGGAGGTGATTTGAGGAGAGGGCAGGTACCGTAAGTAGGCCGGAGATATTTGTAACATTTTTCACTAAGCACAAATCTGGGGTAGATGGGATATTATCTGGGTTATAATGTACAAGGGATAGTCCAATATCCGGGGCATGAATTATAAAGTCATTATCTAGCATGTGGTTTACAAGCGTTTTGCCGCGATTGTTGGAGGAGGGACAATTCCAAAGTGTATGCTTCGCATTGAGATCACCCATGATAAGAACTCTTGGGCCTAGTTTCAATAAAATATCCAGGTCAGAAGTAGAGATCTCTGAGTTAGGTGACTGGTAGGCTGCAATTACTGAATACTCATAACCTGACAATATTACTCGAACACCGATGGATTCCATCGTTTGGGTAATTGGAATGGATATTCGTGTATGTTGAAGGTCCGACTTAATTAGTAGGGCTACGCCTTGACCTTTGCCGTTATTGGGTTGTTTGTCCTGCCGATAGCACACATATCCGGGAGTATTTAGCAGGGCATTAGTGGATAGTCTTGTCTCATTTACCGCAAGAATGTCTATTGATAGGTCTAGGAATAGATCAAGAAGATCATGAATTTGAGACCGAATGCCATCTGCATTCCAGTACATTAGATTAAGAGCGTTTGCACTAAATGTATTTCCCAAGATGTGTCAGTACAAGTATGACTTTGTCAACCATTGAGTCGCATGTAGTGAACTGATCTTTTATTTTCCTAATCACTGAAAGTATTTGTAGCATCTCTGAAGTACTATCGTCGGGTTTTTGACTAGGATCTTCGTAACCTATTTCCTTCTTTAAGAACTCGTTTGGATCTTGATGTCTGGTTACATGCGAGTAGGTTCTCTGTTTTGGCGTTGTAATAGTATTTGTCCATGCTTGATTGTAATTTAATTGAGATGTGGGCGGAGCTTTTGTTGTTTCGGGTACACTATTAACACGGGTGAGATTGGTTCCTCGGCTTCTTTGAGTGCGCTGTAAGTATTCAACACGCTCTTTGCATTTTGAATAATTAGCAGGCATAAAACGAATGATCTTTGGGGACTCTCTGTTCACGTCGTTAAATCCCTGATCGAATTAATTGCACCTGACCTAGCGGTCATTTTCAACAATTGTATAGACTGCGGTGAATTTCCTGATTTAATGAAACAAAGTAAGATAATTCCCCTCTTCAAAGCAGGTAGTACTCAAGACCCCACCAATTTCAGACCTATATCAATACTACCAACATTTAGTAAAATTTTTGAGAAATTAATCTTATCACAGCTATTACATCATTTTGAATCAAATAAGCTAATGCATAACAAACAGTTTGGATTCACTCGCGGTCGTTCAACAACAGATGCCGGAATTCAGTTCATTGAAAGTATTTTTGATGCCTGGGAAGAGTCACAAGATGCCCTAGGCATTTTTTGTGACTTATCTAAGGCTTTTGATTGCGTTTGTCATGAAACATTGATCAGGAAATTACATCATTATGGAGTTAGAGACACGTCATTGAATTTGTTAAAATCTTATCTGAACGGAAGAATACAAAGGGTAGACGTAAACGGAGAACGATCACCAGGATCATTGGTTTCTTTGGGCGTGCCACAGGGCTCAATATTGGGACCCTTCCTATTCCTCATCTATATAAACGACTTACCCTATCTAGGAAGGGACTGTCATGATATGGTACTGTTTGCTGATGACACCTCACTTATTTTTAAAACAAAGCGAAACCAACACGCTACTGATGATCACGTGAACAATACCATATCAAGAGTGGTAAATTGGTTTAATGTTAATAATTTGCTATTAAATGAGAAAAAGACTAAATGTGTTAAGTTTCTTACTACTAACGTTAAAAATAATCAGACATGTATAACAATTAAAAATGAGGAATTGGAATTGGTAACCAGCACAGTGTTTCTAGGTATAACGTTGGATTCCAAACTCCAATGGGGTCCACATATTGATAAGCTATCGAACAGACTGAGCTCTGCAGCTTTTGCATGCAGGAAAATCCGTCACTTGACAGATTTAAAAACAGCCAGATTAGTTTATTTTAGTTATTTTCATAGTATTATGTCCTGCGGTATTCTGCTCTGGGGCAGTGCTGCTGACATAAATACTATTTTTGTGCTGCAGAAGCGGGCTGTTCGTGCGATTTATAAAATTTATAAAATGAATAATAGAGATTCTCTTAGAAATAAGTTTAAAGAAGTAAATATATTGACAGTCCATAGTCAATATATTTACGAGAATATTATGTATGTCCATAAGAACATTGTTAACTTTCGAAGAAACTGTGATATACATAACTTTAATACTAGAAACAAGGACAAACTTGCAGTGCCCACTACTCGGCTCCATAAAATAAAAAACTCGTTCAAGGGTAATTGTGTAAGATTTTACAATAAACTCCCAAGCACTTTGACAGATCTATCAATTAATAAGTTCAAGAAATACATCAAGCAAAGGCTTATTTCTAAAGCTTACTACAGTATTAAAGAGTACATAGACGATAAAAATGCTTGGGACTGAATTGTTCTAATTAATTGTGAGCATCCTCACTGCCAGAGTTTCTTTTACTGGACACTTGGAGGCCTTTTACACCTCCAAAGATTAATTTAATTATACAACTCTTGACTGTGGGGACCATTTACATCTCCTATTATCATTGTATTATTGACTAAAGAGACTATACATCTCTGTTATTTATATTTTAATTATTTTATTATGACATGAGACTCTTTACATCTCTCAGAAACAATAATTAAGTACTTTTTTTTTTTCTGATAATATGATAATAATACCAAATGTTCTGTAAAAAATGAAATGAAATGACATGTGAAAGTGCCCTTGTGGCCTATTTACAGAATAAACGTTTTGAGTTTTGAGTTTTTTTGAGGTGTTCCTCGTTGCAGTTACAACAGCGGGCTGGGAGTGCACGATCCGTCTTTGGACAATCCTTCGAGGAATGTAGTTCGGTACACTTTACGCAACGAGCAGTTAGATTGCAGTTTTTTGCAGCGTGTCCGAATCGTTGGCATCTATAGCACTGAGTCCCACTAGTTGAGTTGGGCTTGTAACGTTGGATCGAAATCACACAATGACATAAATGCTTTAACTGACGGAATTTTGTCATGTCAGTGCCAGCTGGTAACTGGATCAAGAATGGTGGGTAAGGTGAGTCTGTATTTTTACACTTCATTTTCGTGACTGAGGCATCCTTGTAGCCAAGACTCGCCAGTTCATCAGGGATGAGACTTTCGACAGAGGCTGGAAGGCCACGTATGACGACCTTAGATAGTTTTTCATCCTTACGACTGTATGTGTGGAAGGCAACTTCTTTAGTAATGAGTCCGTCCTTGATTTATTGGTGACTTGTGGCGGTGTAACAGTGAACTGCTACCTTATTGCGACCTTTATATGCTAGATGGAAGTTCTTGGTGAAGGATAGTATCATGGTTTTGATGGTTTCATGAGTCCAATCTACCGGAATCTCAATGACAATTGGTGGAATTTTGGGTGACTTAGTCTTCTTTTCGGGCGCCACACGGGAGAAATTTGATGACGTGGCTTCACTTTGTTCGAATCGGAGATTTGAAAAACGATTACTTACAGGAACGTTTAGGGTCTTCATCTGCTGGGCTCGAGGTGGTGCATGACGCTTGGGATAACGCCTGGTATCCGCGTCATCGTCAGCAGGTCTTTTGCCTACACTTGTAAGGCTTTCAGCCGAGTATGTTCTTGTAACATATTTATCCATCTCGGTTATATGACGAGATTATCGTTAGCCCGGGTATCGACGGCGTTCCCATCACTAGAGTATGTGATGGCGAGCGCAAGGCAGCAGGACTGGTTTTGGTGAGTCACACTTGCTTCACACGGAATTATGTTAGAAACGTGCACTCGTCACAAAGACTGATGCGCCACTGAGACTGATGCGCCACTGAAGACGGTTTAGTAAAGAGGATCTATACAGACCACGAGAGTGAGTGAAATAGACCATAACTATTTTCTTGAAAAGTCAATAGATTGTATTTTAAATCGCAAAATATAGTTTACAAAGTTATTGGTACTTTACTACTTGATTTTGATTGAATCGAAAATACTTACTTATAAATTGTTTCACAGAAATTAGAAAGTCTGGGGATGAAAGAAGGAAGAAGATTGTACAAGCAAACGTTAAGATTAGGGCATTAAAAAAAAGTGATCACAGAGCCCTCTGCGATACCACACTCACAAAGAGAGTTATCCCTGACCCTAATTTTAGCCAGGTGCACCGGAGTGCAGGAATGACCCAGACGAAGAGGACAAATTGTAGATGAGGTGCGTTTATTTGAGTCGCGGAATTTGAAGTATCAGGGTTTCAAAGGAATCTTATCCTGGATATCTCCATAGAATTTGCCCTTGATCTGACGGCTGGCCTGCCAAGCATCGTTCCATGATTTATATAGGTGTGTTTTACACCAGAATGACCAGGAATCCAAGCCAACACAATTTCTAATCCCTGACGTTGGCAGTCATATAACAATTCTTTAATTTTTAATATAATTGGGAATTTAATGTTGGATCTGAACTGGTTTGACAAGATGGCTTGAAGACAACTAAGGGAGTCCGAAAAAATTATGGATTTATTTAATTTATGAGATATGACATATAGAATAGCTTCCACAATTACAACCGACTCGCCAGTAAATACAGATGACAGAGGGGGGCATTTATAATGCAGAATGATTTTGTACCTTGGTATCCAGACCGCAGCACCAACACAAACGGAATCTGAAAGTTTAGAGGCATCACTAAAAACGAAGAGCCAGTCTGCCCAAGAAGAAGCTACTATTTCATTACATTGGTATAAAGGACTTTTTACAAGGCACGGAGGGTCCTTATAGGACCAATACCTACAACTCGGAACTAGCCGACTTAACAGTTTGACTTTAGGTGAAAGAGGGTGGTTTTGAATCAGAATCAGAATCAGAATCAGAATTTTTTACTGTGGATCGTAGTTATAAATAAGATGTTACATTTTACAATGTTCTAACGTCCTGCCATTAGGCATACAAATAAATAAATCAACAGGTGATACATCAATTAAAGTAACGCAAATAGCTAGAATACTTAAACATGTCAAAACAAGAAATTGATAGCATGTCAATACAATACAACATTCAGGCATACAAAAAGATAAAATTAAATTAAATGAGAATTGAATTAGATTATTGTCACGAATTAAAATGTCAGAAAAACAAAAAATTAAGATGTCAACACATTAGCATACATTGCGCATTATCATAACAAATATTCATTTATGGAGTAATGTGCCTCAGCAGCTAGATATTCCTTCAGTTTTAATTTAAACAAGTTCGTATTCTCTATATTCAAAATAGGCACCGGTATCCTACATAGTCAGGTCATAATTGTATCAATCTATTTTGCTAAGTACCTTTAATTGTAACTTTTTACTGTCCAAGTTTTTTGATGAATAAATATTTTTATTTTTATTATTATTATAAGTTCTGTCACATGTGCAATATGAAATAATTTAGACATGTTTATTATTTATGTAAACATTTATATAGCAAAATGAACTTAATAAAACATAGATTCTTATGGTAATAAAGTTTATTCAAAATGACACCCGCGATTTTGAATACAGGCCTTTATTCTGCGCGGCCAGTCGTCTATCGCAGCACGAACGAGGTCCATGTCAATATCGGCGGCTGCCTTAATCAAGGACGCCTTGAGTGACTCCAAATCAGGATGAGGCTTTGAGCAGGCCTTTTCCTCCAAGTGTTGCCATATCTTGTAATCTAACGGACTCAAATCTGGACTGGAGGAGGGCCAGTCTTCGTGCCGGATGAAGTCGATTTCACGCGCCGCCAGCCAGTCTTGTGTGCTTTTCGCTCTATGAGCTGGCGCAGAATCTTGTTGGAATACCCAGTGCCTGTTATTAAACATGGTATGAGAAACAGGTTCCACAAGGTTCTTGAGGACTGTATTTTGATACACAACTGCATTCGTTTTTACGCTTTTCTCACAAAAATGTACCTCAGTTAAGCCCCAATAAGAGACTCCGAACCAAACCATGAGCGAGGATGGAAAATGACCTCGTTGGACACGCGGAATATGGTTGCTCGGTTCTTCACTGCTGTGTGGGTACACCTTATCATTTTGTTTGTTGTAGCTCTCTTCCACGGTGAAATTTTTTTCATCCGAAAAAAGAATTTCCCGATTGTTGTGAATAAAACACGATGGTTGGATAGTGACTCACTTTATTTATTACTACCTCCATATTATCACAACATCTCTTCCTTATAGAAAACAAGAAGTTTAATTAAGTAAATCAAAGTAAGTACATGATTATCCCATCACCAATGCTTTTAAACATAAGTACTTTCCGTACAACTAAATGAATGAATGAATGAATGAATGAATGAATGAATGAATGAATGAATGAATGGTGCTTCTCCAGCCAGGGTTCTAAACCTGTTCCGGTCTTTCGGCCGGCATACCAGAGAGCACGAGTTTTGAGGGGGGGCGGAATGACCTGCTCGATAGGAGAGGAAGGAGCGTGAATTCAATCGACCGACTCTTCAGCCTGAAGCCAATATAGGATATGTGGAATGGGGAGGATATAGGATTTGGAGAGCAGCTGTTGTTTTCTTCAACTTCATGTTTTACTTTACTTTCCATACAACTAAACATACATTATTACAGCTATCGCATCATCTGCTTCTTTGAACTTAGTCTATGAATTCAACAATCACTATAGGTACATTTTACAACTACATAGCTATCTTAATTACTTACCTCTTTTTATTTTATATAAAATGAATAAACAAAATGTACCGTTAGATATTTCTAGATTTCCTATACTTATTTAACTGCTTACAATTATAACAAAGACAGAACTTTGAGTTCTAAGTAGATAATTACCTACATATTATGCAAGTACATTAGGTAGTACATAGGTATACGTACATTAAAATACGCAGTAATTTTTAAAAATAGGCGCCTAAGTAGATATGCTTGTTATAAATTAAATCAAGCCTATTTCTTCGTGTAATGTTTTTTAATAAGAGTGCGAGCCTGATGTGCAGCCTGTTGGACATGTTTGTGAGCGTCGTCCGGCCTCTGCTCGGCGCGCTCGTCGTCACTAACACCGTCGTTGTGTACTGGCAAAGCATCAGAAAATGACTCGCCACTACTGGCACTTTCTTTCATTTCACTTATGTGAATAAGGATAGGAAGAATGTGCAGTTTCAGAAGGGTCTACTGCTGTATATGCTCGATTTTTAATAGATGGCGTCGATTACGCCTGTACCTTCTACCTGATTTGTCAAGGACAAAATAGGACCGAGGTTGATCAGCTTTTGACTGAACACACATAGAACGCCTCCTATTATCATCAACAACAACTACATTATCACCCGGCACCAAATCGGGCAGCTGTCGCGCATGCGCGACATAGTTGCGTTTGCTGCACTCACGGTTGCGCATCATAGTGCTGTAATCTTGTGAGTTGTCGCGGTCTGGCTGCAACTTCTCGTCGCACACTGGCAGACGCGTGTTGAGACGGCGTCCCATCAGCAGCTGAGATGGGGACCCTAGCGCGTCTCGCGGTGCAGCTCTTAGATTTAAGAGACCCAAGTAGAAATCAAAATTGGAGTTTGCCGATTTTTTTTTTAAGTCTTTCATAGTCCTAACCGCTCTTTCGCTTAAACCATTTAACTGCGCATAATTCGGAGAACTTGTAGTGTGCTTAAAACCCCATTCACTAGTGAATTTTTTAAATTCTTTCGACGCATACGCCGGCCCATTGTCCGTAATGAGCTCATTAGGTATACCGTACCTGGCAAATTGTTCCTTCATTACTGATACTACAGCCCTAGTTCCGATATTGTTCAATTGTGCCACTTCAATGAAGTTAGAAAAATAATCTACTATCACAAGGTATTTTTTTTTTGCAAATTCAAAAATATCGGAGCCTACTTTATACCACGGAAGGGTAGGTACGTTGTGTGGCATGAGAGGCTCCCGCCTGGGTCGCGGCGCCGCCTCCGCGCACACCCGGCACGCCCGCACCGCACGCTCCACGTCGCGCGACATGCCGCACCAGAACATGACGTCCCGCGCGCGACGCTTGCAGCGGTCGATGCCCAGGTGACCCTCGTGCACGCGCGCCAGCATCTCACTCCTCAACCCTTGCGGTACATACACCAAATTGTCTTTGAACAATACGCCGTCGACGTATTCCAATGCCTCCCTATGCGCCCAATGATGCCGTACCCTAGCATCACTATCACACTTATTACAAGGCCAACCTTTTAATATATAATTTACTAAAATTTTACACTCTTCATCTTCTAGTGTAGCCTGCCTTATATCGTGTAATCTCTCCTTGCTGAACCTAACATTTTCAAGCAAGAAACAAGACTGCTCGTCTATTTCAGTTGATAATTTATCCAACATTACATCCGGTAATGCTGCTCTCGATAACGCATCCGCTAAGTACATGTACTTTCCCGGCTTGTATACGACTTTAAAGCTATAACCTTGGACTCGGAGCATCATCCTCTGCAGACGGGCCGGGAAAGAATCGAGGGACTTAAGGAACAGCGCCTCTAGTGGCTTGTGGTCCGATTCTACAATTATCTCGGCCCTACCAAAAACATATTGGTGGAATCGCTCCAGGGCAAACACGATAGCCAGTAACTCTTTCTCGATCTGTGCGTACCTGCGTTGAGTATCGGTGAGCGTGGTGGAGGCGAATTCTACCGGGCGCCCGCCCTGCAGCAGCACGGCTCCCAGCGCCCCGGCGCTCGCGTCCACCGTCAGCAGCACCAGCACGGGCGCCGCGCACAGTGCCGCCTTCAGCGCTGCCATCGCCTTGTCGTGCTGAGCGTCCCAGCACCACGCTGCATGCTTTTTTAACAAACCTCGCAGTGGCTCAACTGTTTCAGAATAACGAGGTATAAATTTCGACAAGTAATTAACCATACCGATAAAACGTTCAAGGCCGGCTCTGTCACACGGCGTCGGCATATCCTGCACTGCACAGCTTTTAATTTACTTTTGTCGATATGCATACCTCTCGCGCTGAACGTATGGCCTAAATAGGTAACTTCCTCGACGCAAAATACACACTTATCCTTGTTAAAACTTATACCTACCTCTCGAGCCCTCTCGAGTAGACATTTTAATCGCAAGTCATGTTCATCCTTGGTCGAACCCCAGCAGATTATATCGTCGACGAAGGAATCGACACCTTCCAGGTCTTCCAGCAGTTGCCTTACCTTCGCATGGAATACTTCAGAAGCTGAGTTTATGCCGTACGGTAACCTCAAAAATTGATACCTACCAAAAGGAGTACCGAAGGTACATAGGTCTGCGCTTTCGTCATCAATCTGGTCCATCCAGAACCCAGATCGAGCATCTAGCTTGCTGAAGAACTTGGCCCCTTGTAGCTTGGTCGCGATATCAGTGAGTGTCGGCAGCGGATAGTGCGCGCGCCGAATGACGCGGTTCAAAGGTCGCGGGTCGAGACACACTCGCAACTCACCACTCTTCTTAGGCGCCAGCACGATGCCGTTGACCCATGGCGTCGGATGAGTCACCTTCCGAATCACACCTAACTGTACCATATTATTTAATGCATCCAATAACTTATCCCTAACACCAATAGGTATTTTCCTAACAGGGCACACAGTCGGGCTCGCATTCTTTTCTAATATAATTTTATAACTTCCAGGCAACTTTCCTAATCCGGTAAACAATTCACTATATTGGTCCATACTGATTGATAAGATCCGCTTTATTAAACCTAACTCATCACATGCCTTCTTACCTAAAACACTTTGGCATTCGTGCGAAGAAATGACAAACAAAAGATTATAAACTTTGTTTTTATTTTACCCTTGATCGATATCATTTTAAATAGAAATCAGTGTTCATCGACTAATGGTGGAACGAAAAATTGCTTAGCCGATACATTTTTATACCGACAGCACGGTTCGCCGAAAGATTTTAGACATAGTAAACACTTCACCGATAACATTTTGTATAGATGAGGTGGTTCGCCGCCGCCGTTTTTTAATAGAATTAGTCTTTCAGCGAAAGATCTTTAGAAATAGTAAACACTTGACCGATACCATTATGTATAGATGAGGTAGTTCGCCGAAAACCCTTCAGAACGAATAAGCATTTAAATAATAACGAATTTTAGTTGTGGGTAGCTAAATATTTTCTGGGCGCGTGCAAAGTACAATATTATTTGCGGCTCATTCTCGATAGGAACTTTGTGGTTTGTGGCGGCTTGAAATGTTTTAAAAATGAGTACTACTGAAATAGTGATATCTAAACGTGGAGGAAGTGTGCTTATAGTGGAAGGCTATTCATATCACCTCAATAAAAACTTAAATGATAAATTCTACTGGAGATGTACGCGTAGTCAATGTGGTGTTACTATAACAACATTATGTGCATATATCGGTAATCAACATTCTATTATTTCTCAAGTAAACTGTCATATGCATCTACCAGAACCAGAAAAGCGGATACAAATGACTTTCAAAGCAAAAATAAAGAATATGGCAAAAAACTCTATGGATGTTCCATCACAAATTGTCAATCGTTGCTTACAAGACATTCCAAGTACGAGTGCCGCTCAGTTACCTAATAAAGCAGCATTAAGAGGTATAGTACAGCGCGTTAGAAGCAAAGATCAGCCGAAAATTCCAACTACAATTCATGAATTCACGGTGCCGGATAATCTATTGGATTTAGACCAGAAGAAATTTTTAATCGGTCACTATACAAGCCAAGGCGAAAGTGTTGTCGTATTTTGTACGAAAGAAAATTTTAAACGACTTTTTAGAGCAAAATGCTGGATAATGGATGGGACTTTTACAACATGTCCGAACCCATTCACTCAGATATACACCATACAGGTATTAGTCGGAACGGAAAGGGAATCGAGTAAATATTTACCTATAGTGTTTGCGCTGTTATCTCATAAGACTCAAAACTGCTATTACATTCTGTTTGAATTATTAAAAAGATATGCGGCCAATAACTTTCAAGCAGCATTATGTCCTGAGAACGTACTGACTGATTTTGAGGTGGCGGTGATCAATGCCGTGAAACAACAATTCCCTCATTGTGTACATAGACTGTGCTTGTTCCATCTCATGCAAAGCATTTGGCGGCATATACAGGTAGAAGGTCTGGCGAAGCGGTACGGCAATGACTTTGTGTTTGCGCATAAAATCAGGCATTTATTTGCTTTGGCATTTCTTGAAGATCATGAAATCCCGGAAGCTTTTGAACTAATAAAAAACAGAGTTTTGCCGGATGAAGCAGAAGGATTAGCACAATGGTTCAGGAAATATTACGTATCTGGAACGCATTCTAAAAAATCTGTCAGTGACACTAAATTGATCTTAAAGCAATACCAGCCATTATTCCCACCAAGAATGTGGTCAGTATCTGACCGTAGTTATTCCATACCAAAAACTCAAAATGCTTTAGAGTCATGGCACGAGCGATGGGCCAAACTGCTCAACCGTAAGAAATGGAATATCTACAAGACCATCATAGAATTTGGTAAAGAGCAGAAACACAGCGAGTGCGAAATTGAGCGCATCAATGCGTCGGAGCCAATGCCTAAGAGACGTCGATCTTCGCAAGTTGAGTATGAACTAAGATTGCAAAAGCATTTAGCTCAAAAAAGTGATATGGGTTTAGAAGAATTCATCGGTGGATTATGTCATATCTTGTATATAAAAAGAAACTAGCCTATTTTGTATTTTTAAAATACTTTTTTGTGATTTTGTAACCCAGCAAAGGGATTTTGTTCTTTTAGGAAAGATTTTTTTATTTTTTTTAACAAACAACCAAATTATCTTCTACTCATAATGCTTTTGTAGATTAAGTTTTTTTTATGTTTTATTTTGTTTTTTTTTTAATACTTTTTTGTTGATTTTGAAACCCAGCAAAGGGATTTTGTTCTTTTAGGAAAGATTTCCTTATTTTTTTTAAAACAATCAACCAAATTATGATCTACACATAATTTTTTTGTATTTTTGTTAATTAACTTTTTTTATGTTTTATTTTGTATTTTATAAATACTTTTTTGTTGATTTTGTAATCTGTCACAAATATTGTGTTATTTTCTTTTGTTACAAAACGAATGTTTTAATAGAAAATCAAACAAAATTGTATTTATCTCGAAGTGTTTAGGTTTTTTATTAAGGAAATCCAAAAATAAAGTTTTGCTTAGAAACAAGCTGCTTGTCGTTATTCATGACTTAAAATCCCTGCAACTATGAATCAGCGTCTTTCATCAGTTTAGGGTTCCGTACCCAAAGGGTAAAAACGGGACCCTACTACTAAGACTTCGCTGTCCGCCCATCCGTCTGTCTGTCTGTCCGTCTGTCACTCACCAGTCTGTATCTCATGAACGTGATAGCTAGAGAGTTAAAATTTTAACAGATGATGTATTTCTGTTGCTTTATTGATGCTTGTATTTAGTTTAACAGATGATGTATTTCTGTTGCTTTATTGATGCTTGTATTTAGTTTAGCTGCTTTCTTTCGAAAGCGGTAGCGGTGTGGCGATGAGTTGTGCTTTCTGCGATACTGCCTTTCGCTGAAAGACTAATTCTATTAAAAAACGGCGGCGGCGAACCACCTCATCTATACAAAATGTTATCGGTGAAGTGTTTACTATGTCTAAAATCTTTCGGCGAACCGTGCTGTCGGTATAAAAATGTATCGGCTAAGCAATTTTTCGTTCCACCATTAGTCGATGAACACTGATTTCTATTTAAAATGATATCGATCAAGGGTAATTCGGGATAACGTATGGGACTCTCCAAGTACAGGTATGTAATTTCCACAAAACGATTGAGCTTTTATTACTTTTGGTTTAATATCAGTTGAATTAAATCCTAATCTCTCAAATGTTGACAGTGATAAAACATTAAGGTCGATGCCCAGGTGACCCTCGTGCACGCGCGCCAGCATCTCACTCCTCAACCCTTGCGGTACATACACCAAATTGTCTTTGAACAATACGCCGTCGACGTATTCCAATGCCTCCCTATGCGCCCAATGATGCCGTACCCTAGCATCACTATCACACTTATTACAAGGCCAACCTTTTAATATATAATTTACTAAAATTTTACACTCTTCATCTTCTAGTGTAGCCTGCCTTATATCGTGTAATCTCTCCTTGCTGAACCTAACATTTTCAAGCAAGAAACAAGACTGCTCGTCTATTTCAGTTGATAATTTATCCAACATTACATCCGGTAATGCTGCTCTCGATAACGCATCCGCTAAGTACATGTACTTTCCCGGCTTGTATACGACTTTAAAGCTATAACCTTGGACTCGGAGCATCATCCTCTGCAGACGGGCCGGGAAAGAATCGAGGGACTTAAGGAACAGCGCCTCTAGTGGCTTGTGGTCCGATTCTACAATTATCTCGGCCCTACCAAAAACATATTGGTGGAATCGCTCCAGGGCAAACACGATAGCCAGTAACTCTTTCTCGATCTGTGCGTACCTGCGTTGAGTATCGGTGAGCGTGGTGGAGGCGAATTCTACCGGGCGCCCGCCCTGCAGCAGCACGGCTCCCAGCGCCCCGGCGCTCGCGTCCACCGTCAGCAGCACCAGCACGGGCGCCGCGCACAGTGCCGCCTTCAGCGCTGCCATCGCCTTGTCGTGCTGAGCGTCCCAGCACCACGCTGCATGCTTTTTTAACAAACCTCGCAGTGGCTCAACTGTTTCAGAATAACGAGGTATAAATTTCGACAAGTAATTAACCATACCGATAAAACGTTCAAGGCCGGCTCTGTCACACGGCGTCGGCATATCCTGCACTGCACAGCTTTTAATTTACTTTTGTCGATATGCATACCTCTCGCGCTGAACGTATGGCCTAAATAGGTAACTTCCTCGACGCAAAATACACACTTATCCTTGTTAAAACTTATACCTACCTCTCGAGCCCTCTCGAGTAGACATTTTAATCGCAAGTCATGTTCATCCTTGGTCGAACCCCAGCAGATTATATCGTCGACGAAGGAATCGACACCTTCCAGGTCTTCCAGCAGTTGCCTTACCTTCGCATGGAATACTTCAGAAGCTGAGTTTATGCCGTACGGTAACCTCAAAAATTGATACCTACCAAAAGGAGTACCGAAGGTACATAGGTCTGCGCTTTCGTCATCAATCTGGTCCATCCAGAACCCAGATCGAGCATCTAGCTTGCTGAAGAACTTGGCCCCTTGTAGCTTGGTCGCGATATCAGTGAGTGTCGGCAGCGGATAGTGCGCGCGCCGAATGACGCGGTTCAAAGGTCGCGGGTCGAGACACACTCGCAACTCACCACTCTTCTTAGGCGCCAGCACGATGCCGTTGACCCATGGCGTCGGATGAGTCACCTTCCGAATCACACCTAACTGTACCATATTATTTAATGCATCCAATAACTTATCCCTAACACCAATAGGTATTTTCCTAACAGGGCACACAGTCGGGCTCGCATTCTTTTCTAATATAATTTTATAACTTCCAGGCAACTTTCCTAATCCGGTAAACAATTCACTATATTGGTCCATACTGATTGATAAGATCCGCTTTATTAAACCTAACTCATCACATGCCTTCTTACCTAAAACACTTTGGCATTCGTGCGAAGAAATGACAAACAAAAGATTATAAACTTTGTTTTTATATAACCATGAAATTGTACATGTTCCAAGTACAGGTATGTAATTTCCACAAAACGATTGAGCTTTTATTACTTTTGGTTTAATATCAGTTGAATTAAATCCTAATCTCTCAAATGTTGACAGTGATAAAACATTAAGGTCGGAACCTGTATCTAATTTGAACCTTATTTCCGTGCCATTTGGAGCTAAATTCAAAGATTGATACCATTTATTATTATTCGTGTTACATACTTGCTCATCTATGGTTGATACATAAAACAAACCGTCATCTTCATCCTCGCACAGCTCGTAAACCTTTTTTGTATTTTTCATTGGACACATCAGTTTATAATGACCTCGCTTATTGCACACATAACACTTGACTCTTTTTGCTGGACACCTTGAGCCACTATCACAACGCTCCGCACCATACAGCACCGCATAGACCCGGCGGGCTCGTCCCGAGGGCGGGCGGGCGTGCCCCGGCCACTGTAGCCGCCACCCGCGCCGCGCCCCGCCGCCGCCGCCACCGCTCGCGAACCTCGACACCCCGCCGTAAATCGCGTCCACGGCTCCAGCTGAAGCACTTGCCTTGACACCTTCGATCTGCTGATTTTCCTCAGATGACATCTCGCTGGCTTGACATATTCTGACAGCTTTTTCTAGCGTCAGATCATCCGCCCTGAGCAATCGGTCGCGCACAGAACAATCCTGGACCCCACACACAATGCGATCTTTGACTAAACCATCCTCGAGGGTGTCAAATTCACAATGTTGACTCAGTAATTTTAGGGCAGTCACATAATCGTCAATGCTTTCACCTTTCTCCTGGTTTCTCGTAAAAAACTTAAACCTTATCATTGTAGTATTCGGTTTAATATTGAAATGCTTGTCAAACATGGAGAAAATTTTGCTAACGTCATCCTTGTCTGCATCCTTTGTAAACTTGAACGTTGAGTATATGTCATAACCTTCAGGTCCGATCAAGTTAACCAGCAGGCTCGCCTGGACATCTGCAGATTCCTTATGAATTCCCGAAGCTTTTATAAATATATTGAACTGTTGTTGCCACTTGCGCCACGCGTCAGCGCGACTCGCCGGCCCACCTTCCAAGACAAGTTCTGCCGGTGGTCTTGCGTGTTCCATATTGTTTATATGAAATTTAAACTGGACAAACTTTATTACACAGTCAAGGACCACTCGTATTCACAGATTTACAGTTATAAGTTAATTTAACAATTCCGCTGTCACCATGTTGTGAATAAAACACGATGGTTGGATAGTGACTCATTTGATTTATTACTACCTCCATATTATCACAACACCGATGCTTTTTTCCCGCGTACCGCTTCAACAAAGCGCGGCATCTCTTCAGTCTCAGGTCCATTAAACGAGCGTCCAAACGATGTCCTATTTTTCTTCAATATGCCCTAAGCCCTAAGTCTTCATTTAACACCCTTTTCACCATGGTCCTGCTTAACCCCATCTGAAGGGCCAACAGTTTCTGCTTACGTATGGGATTTCTTTGAATTCGCGCCTTCACAGCGTTTATCACTGCTGGAGTCCTAACAGAGCGAGGGCGAACACTTCTTGACCTGTCATCTACACTAGAGTCTTCATTGTATCGTTTTATGGTACGATAAACGAATCTTTTGGTTATATTCAAATTTTTCAGTAAGTCGAAAATTTGAATTGGCGCGTAACCGCAACGATGCAACGCATTATCTGCGAAACGTGCTTTAAGTGTCCACTCCATATTTAAAAATGAGGAAAATTCTAAAAAGTACACATTTTTATTTTCATGAAAAATTCGAAATTCGAATTCAATAAACTTTTTTGTGGCGAGCGTTCTAAATTGAAAAGTTTTTATTGTGTGACAGAAATAATGACCTGACTGTGTATTATATATTTTAGATGTCATACCGAAAACGTTTTTGCTGAACAGCGCTGTTTGGTGGGTAGGAGCATGCATTTTTTTGTTGTTGCGGTGGCTTGTTAGGTTTTGAAACAGTTCGGGATTGGTTTAAACAAACATAATTATTTCATAAATGTATAACGAAGGCAGAGTTAGCAGTTTATGGTGTTTGAAGAGCGGTTTGCAGCTGTCCGTTCGTTTCAATGAGAAGATTGCCCTAATTCATTTCTTCTGGCCGTTAAAAGCACTGTCTTTGTTAACTCAGTTACCCCAGAATATTATGCCATAACGAAGTGTTGATACTACAAATCCATGATATGCAGTCAGTATTGACGCAGTATCGATAACTTTGCGCAGCATAAATAGTGCATACGAAAATTTAATAAGTTTTTTGGTAACACAATCTATTTGGTCTTTCCAGCTTAATTTATTGTCCATTTGTAGTCCCAAGAATTTTGTAACCTTCAATGATAGCATCGTCATGTTTGACATTTAATTGAGTCCGCTCTTTTAACTGTTTAAAATTCATTATGTATGTTTTCTTTAAGTTTATCGTTATTTTTATTTTTTTTAATTTTTTAATTTTTTTTTAATTAATAATTTATTTATTTATCCTAACAAGGTATTACACTAGAATATGTTTGAGCTTAATTAATACATGTAAAGCATTATTTGAACTCTAGTAAAAACAGAAAACATCTGAACCTGAGCTAGGTGGTTAACCTGTATTTGAGGATTCAGCGCTCTTCCTAATAATTACAGTATAAGTGCTATACATTACGAAAAATTTGTACCTGTTATTCATTAGACCAAGTACAGCTAAATCAGGTAAAATAAACTACAAAAGGGAGTAAAATTTACATAGGCTTAAGAATCTCTTTGAATATCGTGAGTGTGAATGAGTGTGTGTGAGAGGGTGTGTGGTGAGGAGTTTACAGGCACTTGATATGCTTTTTGGTACCATACTCTTTAATATATTTAAAAATGTCAAGAAGTGCAAAACAAAGTAAGACAGATTCAATTACAAAAAGTACACATATTATTATTATCAGGAATTAATATGAGAGGTAAGATTGATGTTTAGCACCTAATCTATAGTCATTAGTAGTTGTTCTGTTTGGTCATTATTCAGAATTTGAAGAGTATTAAAAATGGTTTTCTTGAAATGATAGGTGGTAAGAGAGTAAATGTCTATTTTTCTATTGATTTTATTATACAGCAAAGGTCAAAGGAAAGGGAAGAATCTGTGAGCAAAGGAGGTCCGGAAAGTTTTAGGTTGTGGACACACCCTATCGTTACGGCGCTTGATCAATAATTTGGGATCAAATGTCATAAGTGAGTGCTGTTTCAAAATGGTAAAGTAAACAAAGAGTTGTCTAACTGTAAGAACATTACATGACCTGAAAAGAAGTTCAGTAGGGTAAAAGAATGGACGGAAAGTGCAGACCTTTAAGATTACCCTTTGTGCTCTCTCTAATTATAAAAGCGTGGTCTTGGAAGCTCCGCCCCACGACGTGATGCAGTATGCCAAAATAGATTGACAAAGTGCTACGTAGACACTTTTCATCAATGTACCGTCAGCAACATGTCGTAGGGTTTTGAAGACATATATGAGTTTTCGAATCCTGCTACTAATCATATCAATATGGGGTCTAAATCCAAGATTTTGATCTATTATTACCCCAAGATACCTAATGCTGGCGGTTTTTACCAGAGCAGGACATGAGCATGAATTTAGAGATGGGTCAGGACAACAATGAGCCAAAAGTACTCCATTTGTATTATGGGTATTTCGAATTGAGAAAGATAAAAACTTAGTTTTATCTGCATTTAAGGTTAATAAGTTTTCCCTTAGCCAAGAAGTTGCTCTATTAAAACCAGCCTGTGCAACATTAAAAGTATCTTCCCACGTTTTTGATGAGAAGAGCAGAGCCGTGTCATCCGCATAAGTTATAACTTTTCCCTGAGCAGGATTCAGTTCGCATAGGTCGTTGATGTAAGCGAGAAATAGAGTCGGACCCAGAATGCTACCCTGTGGTACACCGTAGGAGATGGGTAAATCGCTGCTTTGATAATTACTTATCCTCACAATCTGAGACCTAGCGGTGAGGTAGTACTCCAGCAGTTTGAGTTGGACTCCGCGGATTCCCATTCGGTCCAATTTTGCCAGGAGAATGGGTACAGAGGAAAGATACCTAGTAATATAATCAGTCAGTTCGTGAACTGCATCTCCAGTGGAAATACTTTTGCGAAACCAAATTGTGACGTCGACAAGAGTTTATTGCTTTCGAAGTAGTTGACTAGTCTTAAGTTGATTATGCGCTCAAGCAATTTGGAAATTGATGGAAGTATTGAAATAGGCCGGTAGTTATTAACACAGTCCCTGTCACCAGACTTATGGATGGGGAGCACCATTGATCTCTTCAAGGTCCTAGGAAAACCGCCGTTTGAGAGGCACATGTTAAAAATATGGGTTAAGGGAGGAATGAAGAAATTCTTGTTCAGTTTAAGGATTCGGTTTGAGATTTGATCCCAACACACTGCACATGTGTTTTTCAGACCCAGAATAAGTACCTCTAGTTCGTCTAGATCTGTCTCCAGCAAAACAAACGACGACGTAGTTGCTTTAAATGATGTAGTAGTTAACAGTGGTACTGCTCCAGGGGAAGTCTGGTTACCAATAACTCCTTTAGCTAGATTTTCTCCTATATTAGCAAAAAAGTCGTTTACTTTGTCAGTAGTGTTAATGTTTCCTCCAGTCCCTAACAATTCAGTCGCAACAGTTTTAGTTTTGGTTGTGTTTGTGATTTCCTTGATTGCCTTCCATAGCCCCTTAGGATTATTGCCAGCTTTCTTAATTTGGTTTCTCTCGTACAGCCTCTTTAGTTTTTTAAGCAGATTATTACAAAAGTTCCTATATCTTTTATATGTGGTAGAAAAAATAAAGTTACCTGGAGAATCTTTTGACTTTTTGTGCAACCTGTCTCTGTTTCTCATACAGCGGAGAAGTCCCGGAGTTATCCATGGCTTGATGATCTTTTGTTTCCGTGAGAGTTGAATAATGGATGAGTTCAGATTAATGGCTTGTTGCACAGAGGATATCAGATTATTTAAGGATTCATTTGCATCCGAGGAGGAGAATATCGGTTGCAAGTCAATGTTTTTAGTTGAACACTAAGACCTGCATAGTCTATATTACGTGCAGTTGCTTGAAATATAACCCTTTTTTGTTTGTTTTTGATACATAGTAACACTAGTTGATGGTCAGTCAGAGTAGAATTCGTAACTAGGGTTATTGACGGCTTTTTCGTTTTTAATATAACATGGTCAAGGCATGTTCTTTCCAATCTAGTTGGCAAGGAGTGAGCGGGAAGAAGACCATGAGAGGCACATATACTGAGATATTCATGCGCCCTAGAGTGAAAAGAGTTGCCCGGAAATATGTTTATATTAATATCGCCAATAATCACAACGTTACTGAATGATTTCAAGTTGTGAAGAATTGTGTTCAAAGATTCAAGAAAAACATCAACATTGTTATGAGAGGGGGACCGATAGATAGCAATGACAGCGGTTTCCGTTCCCATCTTAATTATAAGGCAGTTTGAATCGCGGCATATGGGTTCTTCAATTACCACTTTCAGTTCCTCTTTAACATAAACCACGACGCCATCGTTCTAAAGAAAATTTTTAACAGAAGCATAATAGTAGTAGCCCTCAATTTTTGGGATGATAGTGGACCTAGATAGACGACACTCAGTGAAAACGTTAATGTCACATTTAATATTTAATCTGTTTTGTAGGACGAAAAAACCATCCATATTGCCCGAGATACTACGAATATTCTGAGTCAATAACGTGAGAGAGTCGGAGGATTTGGGAAAATACTTAAGACAGTCCTCTACCTCACAGGCAATTGACTCAGAAATAGCAATATTGTCTAGGTCGTTGATAAAGACGTTATCAAGCTCTGCACCGAGAGAGAAAGCAGTAGGTGTGTGTCAGCGAGTTACAAGGGAGACACTTAGGCTGACATAATTTTGGATATGGCGAATAATAGTAGCCAAACTTATGAAAAAAGCGACATATGTGAAAAACAACGCAAATCATAATATTATAATAATACAAAGAGCTGCATAAATAAGCGATTATAATCATAAATACTATATTACTACCTTGGGATGGGTTATTAATTGTTGAAGGAGTATAACTGTATAGTGATATGTGTGAGTGTGAGAATGGAAATTTCAGATTGTTATTGAAAATATAGCTACATAGAAGCAAACATAACAATGAATAAATTGCAGTGAGTACAAAAGCTAGTCAAACAAGATTGGCCCTCAAGCTGCCCAAGATGGACTCATCATCAACTCGCACAAAAGGTGAGCCAACTGCTTTCCGTAGGTATATTTTACCGTAGGAGACCCAGCAAAACGTGAAATTATGCGTCTTAGCGAAATCACGTGCAAGGTAGTAGAGCCTTTTTGCTTTGGCAGTTAGGCTCTCAGAGATGTAGATTGGGCTTGCAGGGTCATTGAGCTTAAGGTGTCTTGTATTTAGCTTATCCTTATTTTGTTTTTTTATCATTGAACTTCTTAAGTCCCTTCATCAGACTTTCCTTCTTAATTACAGAAACGAATTCTACCACAACGGGTTTACCATTTTCTGGTTTAGCGAATCCGCGATAGATGTCTTTGATATCGGTTTTATCAATCTGGACACCTAGGACCGCGCCAATCTTCATAGCGACATCGCAAAGACCTTCCTTATCCTCTTGGGGCTCAATTTTAGGAATGTTTCGTATTTCTATTTTGGTGGACAAAGAGTTTCTTTCCAGGTTTTCAAGTTTTCCTTCTAATTCCTTTATGTAGGAGATATGTTCCTTACGCTCTGATCTAAGACTTTCGATTTCTTTTTGTATTTCGTCATTTTTAGAATGGAGTATCTCCATAGAGGACTGGATGTCTTTATTTTGGGACTTAAGTTCGTCTAAAGCGGTCTGTAGACCATTAAGCTTGCCAATCTGCTCGGATTCAAAACAGGAGAATAAGTGTTTAATTTCGTCTTTAAGCTCAGACAGCTCATTTTCTCGTCTCCTCTTCAAGCGGTTCAAGTTAACATTATGAATGTTATCCGCAGCGGCATGGTCTACTTCCGATTCTGAGTTGGTCTCAGCGGCAGAAGTGTTGGGTGCAGGAGCACGTGGCGGGGGTGAACGCTTCGTGGACATACTTGATAATGTGAACGCACCGGGGAGTCAGAGGTTCGTAACGCATCAACTGATACGTAGCACTGCAGAACAAGCCGTGCGCCCTCGTAGCACGATGACGTCAGCGTAGCAGTTGTGAAATGAGGTGTTGTGGTGAAGGTTGACTCACGCGCTCGTTGCGGAAGCGAGATGAAAATATCGGAGGACGTCTCTTTTCCTCGAGGTGTAGCGGGGGGTGCTGCGCTCCGTCAGGCCGGCCTTTCACTTCGAACGAGGTCACCAATGATATTAATAGAGCACGCGCAGAATCTTGAGCCGAATTGTAATTAGACTTAACGACTATAGTTCGATAACTTGAATAACTGTTTTAGATAAAAATGAGGAAAGGCAACTAAACGCACGTCTGCTTAGAATGGAGTTTGGGCGAAGAGGGAGGCTATTGTAAGTCAGCCATGTTATTATGTCATTTATTGAATTATTTATTTCATTTTCAAATGTCAGATTATCATATTTCATATTTTGTTTATATACTACGGTACTATCATCAGCAAATAAGATCATGGGATGAGATGTTGCTTTAATAATGTCATTTATATAAATTAAAAATAATAGAGGGCCTAGGACGCTTCCTTGTTGAACTCCGACTGTAACATTTGATGGTTCGGATGAGTAGACTAGTTCCATGTTTTGTTTGGCACACAATCTGTAAATTTGGGTGATTTGTTTTCGATTAGACAGGTAGGATTTGAGCAAATCTAGTATGTTGCCCCTAACTCCATATGTTTAGAGCTTTTTCAACAATATTTTATGGTCTACATAGTCAAAAGCTTTTGTCATATCCATGTATATGGCTGAGATCTTGCGGTCAAGATTAACCGTAATCTTTTGCAGAAAATCGTAGATAGCCATATTAATACTTTTCCCTTTTCTGAATCCCTTTTGTTCGGGTGCAAGAATGTCATTTTTTTCTAGATAACTAAGAGGGCGTTATATAATACTCTTTCAAATATTTTAGAAAACACCGGTATGAGAGCGATCGGTCTATAGAAGTTCATGTTAAGTCTGTCATCTTTTTTAAATAAAGACTTTATTATGGATGTCTTGAGGGCATTTTGATATGCCCCGTGCCTTATGCACAGATTGATTATATAACTCAATATTGGGCTTATATTATATACTACATATTTTATTACTGCCGTACAGATCTCATCGTAACCCGTGCTGTTAGTATTTTTTAATGTCATAATTATGCGTGTAGTGTCAATAGGGTTAGTTGGATTAAGATACATATAATTGGATTTAGTATATGTCATAGATTTTTTAAACAAATCATTACTATTATTTAAAGATTTTGGTATTGTAAAATGATTATTGAATGCCTTTGCTATGTATGCGGGGTTTTTTATTGTTGTCCCGTTTTGTTTAATTTGTTCAATTTGTTCTCTAGGGTGATTAAGCTATGAACTATTGATGATATTCCATGTAGCCTTTGATTTGTTTTGTGCCGATTGTATAAAATAATTATTTTGAGATGTTTTTGTTAATTTTATTATTTTATGTAGTTTTTTAGAGTAGGACTTGAAGGCCTCTTTATTTTTTGAGTTTGGATTTCGCCTATAGATCCATAGCAGCTCCCTTTTTCTTTTGCTACAATTCCTGATACCTTTTGACAACCATTTTTGCCTTCGTTTTGCATGGATTTTTACTCTTATTTTGGGGAAACATAAATTATACAGTAATTTGAACATATCAAAGAATTCATTAAATGCCTCGTTTGGATCTGATTTGTCGTATACCTCAGAGAAAGTTTAACTATCTAAATAATTTTTAAATTTTATCATATTTTCTTTACAGTAGTCTCGTTTCATAATGTACCAGTGACTGAGTTGGGATGTTTTTTTGACTGGACATTTGAGTATTTGAGCTGTATGGTCGGAAAGCGCGAATTCGTGAACTTGACTTTGTGCTTCACGTATATTATGAATGATGTTATCTAGACAGGTGCCACTACTCAGTCTAGTTGGTTCTTTAATTGATATTTTTAAATTAAAACTTGATAAGCTCTTCGAATCGTCTAGTTACTACACTATCTTTTAGAATATCTGTATAGAAATCACCTACTATTATACAGTGTTTATTTTTACAAGCATAAACCTGTAGAATGTCATATAAACTGTTGATAAATAGATTGTAGTCTTCTATTTTATATTTAGGTATTCTGTATATGCATACAATGCTCATGTTATGTTCAATAAGCTCAATCGCTGTACATTCCATTGTATTTGGTATGCTAAAGCGTCTTATGCTATCAAGATCTTTGGATTTGTGTTTGTTCCTTACTAGTATACATGATCCACCCTTTCTGCTTATGCGAGAATAACTTGATGATAAATGGAAATTCGGAACATTCAGCTGATCTTCGTCGCCTTGCATCATGTTATGTTCCGTGATACAGATGATGTCTATTGGGGTATCAGATTCTAACTCATCCAAATTAATAGCTAGGAGTTCAGATTTACCTATAAGTCCACTTATATTTTGATGCAATATGTTAATTTGTTTATACACGAAAAAAAACCCTATTATTCCGATCATTTTCATTATTACTGTTACTCATCGTGTCATTACTATTGCCTTCATTGTCATTGTTATTATTATCATTATCATTATCATTATCATTATCATTATCATTATCATTATCATTATCATTATCATTATCATTATCATTATCATTATCATTATCATTATCATTATCATTATCATTATCATTATCATTATCATTATCATTATCATTATCATTATCATTATCATTATCATTATCATTATCATTATCATTATCATTATCATTATCATTATCATTATCATTATCATTATCATTATCATTATCATTATCATTATCATTATCATTATCATTATCATTATCATTATCATTATCATTATCATTATCATTATCATTATCATTATCATTATCATTATCATTATCATTATCATTATCATTATCATTATCATTATCATTATCATTATCATTATCATTATCATTATCATTATCATTATCATTATCATTATCATTATCATTATCATTATCATTATCATTAGCATTAGCATTAGCATTAGCATTAGCATTAGCATTAGCATTAGCATTAGCATTAGCATTAGCATTAGCATTAGCATTAGCATTAGCATTAGCATTAGCATTAGCATTAGCATTAGCATTAGCATTACCATTACCATTACCATTACCATTACCATTACCATTACCATTACCATTACCATTACCATTACCATTACCATTACCATTACCATTACCATTACCATTACCATTACCATTACCATTACCATTACCATTACCATTACCATTATCATTATCATTATCATTATCATTATCATTATCATTATCATTATCATTATCATTATCATTATCATTATCATTATCATTATCATTATCATTATCATTATCATTATCATTATCATTATCATTATCATTATAATTGTCATTATAATTATCATTATCATTCATATTATTATCATTATCATTGTCATTGATGTCATTAATTATATTATTGTTTTCATTTAAGTCTAAATCAGTCTGAGTACATGTGTCTACCTGGTCTACAGATGTAAGTTGTTTATGTTCCCTTATCATATTTATAGTGCGTTGATGGTTGAGCAGGTTTTCATACTTGATTTTTCGGCGGCATAATCCATTTTCAACAGCATTCTTAACAGTGACCTACTAAGGTTTCTGGCAAAACTATGATAACTTGACGGGAATCTCTCATAGTCCATTCCAAGGAATGTTACGTTCTTGTATTGATTGCATATCAGTCTGAGGCTATAGTTTAGTTTTTGTTCCCGCAGATGTTTGTTGTACGGGATCTCACAAACGATTAGTAATAATAATAATAATAATAAATCTTTTTATTTCAGGTATAAAAACCCATATTGACAAATACCTTAAAAACTAGACATATATAACATTTTATGAACCTAATCTAACTTACTTTAACTTAACTTAAACCTAGCTAGGGATTTTCTTCCTCGTCGGTCTCGCCTCCCTATAGCGTCTGTATACGATGCCTTCCGGCCAGTAGTCCTTGGCCAGGAACATCTTCTTGAGTTCGGCCGGCACCCGAAGGTTAAACGACAGGAAGTCCTTTGGTCTTTCTGACTCTAAAGGACTTATCTGCAGCGTAATCGTCTTCTGACTGCAAGGCGGAACCTGGACTTTCTTTACCCTTTCCTGGATGTGACGCTCAATGTCCTCTTTGGTCATATTCACGTCGAGCCTGGAAAGGTATATCTGTGTCGTGGGAGCGGCAGCTTTGAGGCTGCACTCGGCGGCGGGGGCGGTGCCACGCTGATTGCGGCTGCGTCTGGAGCGGCGTTTCCTGTTGTGGACCAGGATAAATCCGTCTTCATCAACGGTCGCATTCGGCGGGCCACGGGCGGGCCTGGCCAGCGGCGCGCGCTGCGCAGCCTGCAGCTTCTGTTGTTCGGCGGCGGGCGGTGCGGGGCGCGGGCGGCGGCGGCGGGCACGGCGGTTCACAGCAGCATACGTGTCCTTCTGGGGTTCCGGTGTTTTGGATGGACCAGAAGAGACCGCATCAGGTGCTGGTCGAATTGGCTTCGTGACGTCACGAGTCGGTGCGGTATTCGTCGACGCGGGCTTAGCAACCCGCGTAACTAGGTCAGTCGCTTTTTGGGCGTTTTTGCTGACCGTCGCGTTGTCGGCACGCGCGTCGGCTATTCGCTGCGTCGGCAGCGAGGTATGAGCCTGACGCAATACTGACAACTCACGTTTGAGGTCAGCGCAGATGCCCTCCGAAGCCTCCAACTTGCTTCGAATTTCCGTGACGTCACCCTGGAGCCGCACGATATCCTTCAGCAGCCGGGTGACATCGACGTGGTGGAATGTCACCGGCGGCAGCTTGTTGAGGTCGCGGGCCACGTAGGTCGGGACATCATCGGGTTTGGTCTCCTTGAACACCCGGAAGATGTCCTGGAGATCCTTCTTCCCGCTCGCACCACCCCTCCGCCCGACGAGGCGCACGGTGGTGACGGCGGTTTCCTGCAGCACTTTCTTGGCGGCGGCGATCTCAGCCTCCTTGAAGCTGGTCGAGCAGATCTGCTCCAGCGAGAGCTCGTCCATCACGCCCAGCTTCTGTTGGACGAAGGCGAGCAGCTCGTTCACCAAGATTGTGTCTGCGCGCTTGGCTGGTACAGCCATGGTATTAATATTGCGAAACTAGGTAGTCGCTAATTTCCGGGGCATCGTCACGGACGCTGCTAGGAAGCGTCTGTTCGTGCTGGTGTCACAGTTGCAACTCGAGTTTTTAAGTTTACTCTTCTGTTTGAATGCAGCCATACTATCATATTTGATTTCAATTCAAACGGGTTTATTTCATTTACACCACCCATCAGTATGACGTAATCCTCATCAGTTAGTTTAGATATTTCATCTCTCTCTGTAGCGATAATATCACTAAGTCTTGCTCCTGTTTTCCAAAAGCTTGTGACCAAAAATTTTGAATCTACGAGCGTTTGCAGTGTGTTTCTGATACCTTTGCACTGCTGATCCCAAATTATGATAATTCTTCTTCGATATTCTTGCGTTTGTGGATGTGTCTTGATTATATTGCTTGTTTTAGTTGGGGTATTGTTTATCATGGGTTGTGTCTTCTGTGTTGTTTCTGTAATCTGATTATTATCTCCCTGCTCTATTGTTTCATTGTTGGTTTGAATAGTAATAGGTGGATGTGTGGTTGGTGTTTGACTGTTAGTCTCGTCACGAGTGGTCTCGATGGTGGTTTTCTTTGAATCAATAGAAGTCTCTATCACTGTCTTGCTGTTACTTTCTTCTGTGGTCTTGATGGCGTTTGACACTTGACACATTCTGTGTGATTGTTTTTTTTTTGCTTTGCTCCGGTATAGCACTCTCATCACCATTTTTATCTTTGTTTTGATGTCATCTTTAATAAAGAATTGTATTTTTCTATTCGGGTTACTGTGTGAAGGTGATTTCTTGGGTTTTTTCCTTCGTCTTGCAGTTAAGGGAGTCATGACTGTTTCAGAAAACCTAAATGTTTTATAAACCTCAATTAGTTTGTTAGATTTTTCTATTTCCTTTTGAAGTCTCTGGTTTTCAGTGAGAAGATTTTCAATTTCCTGGTTAGCTGAATCAAGGTCATTTCTAAGTTTCTCAAGTTGTTCATTTGTATTTGAATTGTGGCTGATGTCGCACGATGTGTTCGGAAGACTTCTATTTAGTGTGTATTTTTAAGTGGGATGACCTTATAAACGAATCTGTCCGAAAGGTACTGTCTACGTAAATTTAGAGGGGGATCGCCACATTCGACCTGTAAGGCATTCGTGGGAGATGATTTCATGGCACCAATAATGATGCGTAGAAATTTAAACTGGACTCTCTGAAGGCTTTCAAGAGCAGCCTTATTACAAGGTTCGAGGAGAAAAGTTTCATAGTCAAAATGGCTGCGCACTATGACATTGTATATCAGCTTTTAACAATATGGATGGGATCCCACCACGTACCGGAAAGACATCGCATGACGTTGATACCCTTTTCGCATTTTTAATCACATAGTTAAGATGTACAGAACCATTCATTTTAGAATCTAAAATGACGCCTAAAAATTTATAGACAAAAGAATTTCAAAATCTGACATATTTCTAAAGACACTCCTTATATTTTGAGACAGTAATTTCAGTTGAGAGTCTGTTCCCTCGATGATCGAATTGCATTCTTCAGGAGAACATAGAATTTCAGATTGGCTGGCTGATATGTTATCGATATCGTCCGATATCGCATTCTGTGATGTTCTACTACACATTATTTATAAAGGGAATAAGGGGGCTAGATATGTTGTACGAGGCTAAGCTATACAGAATATTGTATGGAGAATCATTTATAAGGCTTTCTTTAAGAGGTAGGCTATTACGCATTATAAGGCAAAAGTAGTACATGTATTTGCTCGTAGTTATGTATGTGAAGTGCGATTTTGGTTCTGTTTGTATAGTGTTGAAATTTAAATATGTAGGTGTGAGTTTTAGTGTTCCGTGTGCTGTGTTTGTGTGTGTGTTGCAGTTATAAGATACTATTATTATTATTACTCTATATAGTTCTTTAGGTTGTAATATTTTGTGCTTTAAATACATAGGTAGTCATATGACCTTACCTAAGCCCTTAAGTTGCGATTCGCTAGTGATAGGGATTGCATTGGCACCCTCCTGTTTCCGAAGATACACTTTCCCATAGGATGTCCAGCAGTATGCATATTTGTGTGTGACTGCAGCACCTCTAGCCAAGTAGTAGAGCTTCTTTGACTTGGCAGTTAGGAGTTCAGTGACATAAACCGCGTTGCTCAGCTTGTCTAGGCCAATTAAACTAGAGTTCAGTTTCGCATTTTGGTGATCCTGGTTATATTTTCTCAGCGTCACAAGTAAGTCACTTCTTACGATGTTAGAGCAGAGTTCCACTGTAATAGGGCGAGTACCTTTATCATCCAGCTTCCCAGAGCGATAGCAGTCTTTGATGGTGTGGTGGTCATAGGGTACCTTCAAGAATGAGAAGATTTTCTGAGTGGTCTCCACCAGATTAGCTTTAGTTTCCTTAGGATTTGCGGGAATATTCCTAATCTCAATGCCGGAGTTCCTGTTTGATCGTTGCAGTTCTTCGAGTTGGTCTTCAGATGCAGAAACACTCAATACTGATTCACTAAGCTCCTTTTCTAAGCGCTCGATTTTCAGTTTCATGTCTTCATAACTACTGTTAATAAATTCCATCGCTTTAATTATCTCCATATTACTTTTCTGGAATTCTAGGTTTTGTGTTTTTATTTCTGTCATTTAATCCATGATTTTGGCCAGCACAGTATCTTGTTCCGTTTTCCAGCCATATAGCAGGTCCTTTATTTCTTCCTTGAATAGCTGGAATTCAGTTTTCACGGGGCTTTTGTCCAAATCATCCCGGGTACGTTTACTATTAGGAGTACCAGAAACTACGAGGTTTTTTGTTTGTGACATACTTGCGACATAGCAGCAGTGACGTAACGGCAGCGGTGCGGCGTAGCGGCAATACGGCGTAGCAGGTGATGACGCACACGCGGTGAAGCGGCGCGTAGCAGGGGTTAGCTGATTTCGCCCGGTTCAGACTATGCTTTGATAGACTAATCGGTGTTAGCTCTGACTGCGGCCCGAGAGTCCAGTGGTTCAAATCCCAGCCGCGGCGTTGGTATTTGTGAAGTTTGTATTTGTTGGCGGGCTCTGCAGAACTTCAAACTCCGAGGCTGCAGGTATGGCACATTCAAGCGATATGCTGTCTCACCTGTGACACGCCCAGGAGGAGGAGTTAGTCCGTAACAGCTTCACTTGCGAGACAAGAAATTGAAATTACTGAGTTACACCAATAGGAATTTAGTTGACTGATTTAATTAAATAGTGCAAAAAGAATAAGAGCCAGGGTGTAACACGTCCGCTCACAACGATGTTCCAAGAGGAGAGTAGTAGCTAGACTCTGGTAGTAGCCTACTCAATCTCAATCTAGTTTTGAACGTTATTTCGATGTAGAAATTGACCAAACTTGATTGGTCTCATAGTGAGACCTGAGGAGGACTCCTCTTCAATTCGCACCACATGCACAATAAATGGACGTGTGCGTCAACACGCGGTGAAGCGGCGCGTAGCAGGGGTTAGCTGATTTCGCCCGGTTCAGACTATGCTTTGATAGACTAATCGGTGTTAGCTCTGACTGCGGCCCGAGAGTCCAGTGGTTCAAATCCCAGCCGCGGCGTTGGTATTTGTGAAGTTTGTATTTGTTGGCGGGCTCTGCAGAACTTCAAACTCCGAGGCTGCAGGTATGGCACATTCAAGCGATATGCTGTCTCACCTGTGACACGCCCAGGAGGAGGAGTTAGTCCGTAACAGCTTCACTTGCGAGACAAGAAATTGAAATTACTGAGTTACACCAATAGGAATTTAGTTGACTGATTTAATTAAATAGTGCAAAAAGAATAAGAGCCAGGGTGTAACACGTCCGCTCACAACGATGTTCCAAGAGGAGAGTAGTAGCTAGACTCTGGTAGTAGCCTACTCAATCTCAATCTAGTTTTGAACGTTATTTCGATGTAGAAATTGACCAAACTTGATTGGTCTCATAGTGAGACCTGAGGAGGACTCCTCTTCAATTCGCACCACATGCACAATAAATGGACCTTTGTCTTTTTCTGAGTATTTGCTCAGTGAAGAAGACTCTGCTGTAAACACAGTTTGAATGGATGGTTGGGACAAGGAAACATCGGTGACAGTTTTTTTTGGGGTTGGGTTAATGGAAATATCCGCAGCACGCTTGCGGGACACAGTGTCTCGGGTATTTTGGGAAGATTAGGAGTCGGCTTCAGCTGACAGGAAGAGAGGAGGAGAGAGGGAAACATTGTTGTCCGAGTCATTTATGGGAGGTTTATCCGGAGGGACATCGTCCGTCTCCATGATTTACATAAAGCTAAACCTACTTACCACCACACACGGACAAATCACAATTATTTCGATAAATTCTAAATTTTACGATCTTTTCCGAACACGTGCGACAACCTCCACAATGACGGCATGAATCCTACAAGTTAGTGTGTTTTAAGTTTGACGTTAGATATGTGTTCAATAAACCGCCTTGCTAAATAGAAAATTTGTTTCTTACTTACCCGTATCTAGTTCCAAAAATAAATTAGGTAGTGTAATGGGGAACGCATTTACGCGATATCAATCATATCTTACTCCCCAAACAAATCTCACTCTCTCTGCCCAGGCTACACAAAACACATGAGTAAGAGCAAACCAACAAACCAGTCGTCTTCCAGTTTTAAAATGTCACTATTAAGCGAGCAGCAACCTTATCACCTTAACATTTGGTCCACATTTGGTTGGCAAACACACAGTTGACCAAAACAACCATACGTCTTTTAGTCTAAAATGTCACTATTAGGCGGATATCATCCTTATCACCTTAAGCCTTGGTCCAAAATTAAGCCGCATATCTAGTAGTGGCGATAGCGAAGGCGAACACACACTAACCGCACCGAAAGGATCGACCGCGCCGAAGGAATCGACCGTGATGTTCTTGCGCGTTGCTCTGTCGCACTCATACACCATGCATGAGCCGATAAGTAGGGATAGGTGTGCGTTCACCTGTTCACCAGAGCGAAATTCGCGGAAACGATCATGTGGTTTTTTTGGCTATCATCGGTTGCGTATTCGGTTCTACAGGATTAAGATGAGCGAGAAAGAGGTATGTGTTTGTCATACTATAATAGGCAGTGTTTCCAAAAGTTTGCATAATGATTTGAATCTAATGGCATTGTAATAAGATCGAAAAGCAATAAAAATATAAAAGTTCTATGGGATATGACGTTCATAATAAATAATAATGTATGAAGCAGCTATGGAGGCCTCAGTTCGCTGCCAAGTAGTGCCAAGGCAAAAGTGATCAAGGGATCAAAGCGGGCAATAAAAAGTGGTCTCTAGGTAAGTTGGTTAAGGCATAATTCAAATGGTGAAATTAAAATTCAACTGTTGCAATTTGTTTGTTTATATATTTGAGTAGTGAGAAGGTTATTTTTCGCGTGATTAAAGGTCACGCACAGCCACTACGCGCGAAAAACCTTATTAGAGAGCTCATACCAAAAAGTGTGCATTTTTGGTATGAGAATAGAATAATAATAATATCTTGCATGGAAATAGTCAGGATGGAAGTGGAAGCAGCTTCTGCAGTTTGTCTGTCCACAGATAGTTACAATAATAATAGTTGAAGACGTGAGTGGATGAAGGTGATAAGTGCATTTTTTTAGATTTTGAGTAAATTGAAGTTTAAGTATTACTACAATTTTATTTTGTAAGTCGCATAAATGATTAGTTATGCCTTACATTTGAATGCAAAATAGTGTGAATGATCTTAAATTTTGAGGGTACGTTGGTAATAAAACTCTTGCGATATTATTAAAAATGATATTAAAAAAAAAACTAAACATAACTCTTTCTTCCATGAACTAACTTAAACTAATTTGTTCTTGAGGCTCTAAAAAATTAGGGTGCTAAGTACGAATATTGATATTGAATAAACATTTATATTTTTTTAATAAACAGAACAAGCCTCTTCAAAAACTTGAGCTATTTGCAGTGATCACAAGTGTGCAACATCTTACATATAAAAATAAAAATACTATTCTTGGCTTAAAATTGACTCAAAAAAATAGCGAAATTCTGGCTTTACGAACTTTAGTTGCTCTCGGAGATTCTGTTTTTTTTCTGCTGAAACAATACCATACTTACCGGTCTTACGTGGAATTTCTAAATTCTCGGACACATTCTTTTTTTCTCGATCTTTTTTTTAATATGTCCACCTTTTTAAATGGTGTCATTTCATCGTACGATTCTTTGTATAGATAACATCCATACTCCTCAACTCGAATCCATTTGATACCATCCCTAAAACTGATTTTTCCATTGCTTACATCTTTTTTCCTGTTTATCAAATTGAGATTCTCTTGTAGCTCACCAATTTGTCTGAAATCTTCGGTCATATCCTTGACTGTATTATTACGAGAAGCTTTGCAAATGATGTCACGGTATTGGTCAGGAACATAAACGGTGTCATGCTTTCTTAAGACTTTTTCTATTCTGCCAAAATCACGATCTGAATCTAAATAAGAATGGCCAACTTCAGGAAACTTGTGATCGATTACTTTGAAATATCCTTTTAGGATAAGATATTGATAAAGTGAAGTGAAGTGGTGAAATTTTTATTTTGGCCGGCACATGAATCTGACCAAATCAATAGGTGATCTTTGTTTTGGCAACTTGGATCTACTTCCACAAATCTTAGAAGTGCGCTGGCGACTTCGGCACTTCCGCGATCCGCAACATCTTCAGTCCAGGTGCAACATACGGCTTTTTCTTTGCTTCCATCACAAACATGAATACCCAGGTTGTAAAACCAAAGTTGACGCAAGTAGAACGCTTTTGAAGTTGTTAGTTTTGGTAACGGCTTGGTTTGTTGTAAATCCATCGTAATGTACACAATATCTCCATCTCGGGTTGGTTTTTTTCGGTCAGCTTGCATAGCTTCAACAGCAGCATAATAATTTGACTTATGTTGTTCATTTGAGTCTCCAGCATCGCAAGTAGCGCACGTGTCACTTTTTGGGTATCCAAAAGACAGGTTGAATTTTGTGACAAAAATTTGGTCATATGAAGTTTTCTTGACACGGTATTTGTCTGATAGGTCTTCATTAAGACACATTTCTAGGTATAGACTGTGCATCTTGGTCACATTCAGTAGCGGTGACAAATAGAGTTTGTTCATATTTTTGCTTCGTGAGTAATGTGATTGTTCAGCAGGAAAACTTGAAATATGTTCTTTAATACGTTTAACAACGTCATCATCCATTTTGTGAGGACGATTCTGATGTCTGCCTCTCTGATCTGGTTTTGAAGCTGCAAGTCCTTCCTTGATTCCTTTTATAATGAGATCATTTTTTTTGCGACCTATCTGGTAAATGCCGCACAAACCTAACTTGCATATTTGTGTCGTAATTCCATTCTTTTTTACGTAGTACTTGTAGGAAGCAGATTTATGCTTTCTAGCATTACAGCGTTTATTCGCTACAGGCTTGCTCTCAATGCTGCTGAATAATAGGGCATTCTTACAATTGGTGTCCAGGGAATAATTGCTGTTTAAAATAGACTGCCGATCTTCAATGGAAAATTTATCTGAGCATTTAAGCCTGCACTTCTCGTGGCACAAAATCCGTTCCTTAATCTTTTTTCCGGTACTATCTCTCCTTTGTAAGATACATATTCCTCTCCTTTTGCTCTAGCTGTAGCTGCAGATTTTTTTTTCCAAGATTGTTCATTCCTCGGCCGTTTTTTGGATTTATTTTCTTTTGGTGGAAATACCTTGCGCTTTTTAGGGATATTATTTTCCTCTGAATCTTCATTTACATGCTCTTCACTACTAGAAAGAATAATGGGGTTTTCCTGCCGGTCAGCATTTTCATTGTCAGGTTCATCCTCACTAACGCCACCGGAGCTAGTGCTATCGGGGCTTTAAGGAATGTAAATGTCATCACTACCGGAAGAAAAGTCTTCATTTCTATTCTGAATTTGAGATACATCCCCCAAGACTGTGTATGATTTTTTGTTTCGCAAAGTAAGTCCAAAACAATCTTTATCTTCTTCTAGGGAATTCTCTATTACATCTGAAATCTCATCATCTACAGAGACAGGAACGTTCGCAAGACTGCCAATATAATTTGTGCCTTGACCGCTAGTAGAAAGTTCAGCGATTTCACAACATTTGATGCATGCATCTGCAAGATCACACGCAGGGTCCAGATTACCTACAAAAAACAAAGCCATAAGCGTAGAAGGAGGCATGCGATAGTAAATAAAAAGAAATTAAAGTTAGTAAACATCGGTCTGGTACAAGTCGGATCCCGAAAAATTTTAATATGGACTTATGCGGTTTTTCCTCCTGCCATCCAATATGTTTCATTTATTAAACTTATCCTACCTAACACATGCTATTTTGACACATTTTTCAACCAAAACTACAAAACAAAACAAGTATTGTTCTTTTGCGTAATACTTGTTTTGTTTTGTACTTTTGGATGAAAAAGGTGCCAACTGACACCTCTTAAGTAGGTATGCCAAAAATATTAATGGTAACCAATGAAGTGTGGCATATTATAGCCACCAGTTTAGCAGAAAAGGAAAGATAGTGTAGATTCAAACAATGCAAACAAATCGAGAATTCGAAAAGATCTTACCTGCAATATTTTTGAGGTTATGATTATTGTAAACATCGTTGTTTTGAGCTATTTCGTATACACGGTCACCTAAAGCAGCGTCCACTAACAATTTAGCTCTTGATTTGGCTCCTGCCATATTATTTTCACTTAAAAAATGTCAATTCTGTATTTTAAATAATATTTTACACAGTATCCAACAAACAAATGGACAACAACAGAAAGCGCGCGAAACTGCAATGAACGAACGCAATCAAAACATTGAACCTCTGGAGTGAATGAAGGTGTTATGTTTGCGACTTAACACCTTCATTCACGGAGAATAGGGGTCACTTTATTCGAACATAGTATGCGCAGTGGAAGAAGGTGTTATGTTCGTACATATCACCTTCTTCAAAACACAAAAAGTAAAGTTTTTACTTTTTTATTTAGGAGAGGGTGATATGTGTACATACCTCTTTCATCATCTGTATTTTTGTTAATAAACTAAACATAACACCTTTTTCAAAATTTTATTTACAAAAATAAGCTTTATTTCAACGGTCTTAAGGTTTTTAGTAATTCAACTATACATATCACCTTCATCCACACAAAAATACACCGAAACCCGAAAATACGACATATCACCTTCATCCACTCACGTCTTCGTTTATTGGCCATAACTGCCCACTTCCTGACACCCACCCCAGATGCAACAGAGATGAAATCGAGTTTGTATGTACGAACTCACATAGTACATTTTGCTTAGCGCGCAACCTAGTTGTAATAAAACTAATGTTATTTTATTTAGGAAGGCAGTGTTGTACGAGACTCGCTCAATATACATCTATACTTTCTATATCGGTGTTTACCTACTACTTTTACTACTTTCTACATGAGTCACGTGTGAGTGTCGCCGTCCACTTAGCACACTCTACATGTTTTGGTCCTTCGAGCCGGATTTTTGGGTTCCCACAAGTAAGTGACTCATTGTTCCTTTGGTCTTCCATCGATAGCGAATCGGTCCAGTCGGCTTCCACAAGCGGTCTAACCGACCTGGATTTGAGACGTCGCATATACCGGTGGTGGGATTAGAGAGCATTGAGACCCACGTCTGCGAATCCAAGAATTCAACTACCACCTTTAAAGCTACATGTGGATCTACTTACTACCACGCTCAACTGTTATCGGCCAATAGCAGTACTTTGCCGTCTACTACGCAAAATACTGGTCGAGGGGAGCTGTCGCCGTCTACTACGTGTCAGCAACGATACTTTGCCGTCTACTACGCACCTGACTGGGACTGCCGCCGTCTACTACTTGCCAGCACCGAAGAATTAACTACTCAAAATGGCTTCTGAACTAAGAGATTAGCCTCTCTAGAAAACCTGTGGCGTGACTTCGACCAACGGAACAGTAAAATCTTACTACTGGAAGACAAATCACATCAATATTTCGTGGAAGATATCTACGCAAGAACCAAGATTAGTCGACGCACGCTCGATATGTGCACATCGTCTCGACAATTTTAATTAAATTACTGTCCATAATGCCGCCGAAATTAGCCCCGAGTGAAACCAACGCAGTGCTGAAGGCTTTTGCTAGTCTGGAGTGTAAATTCAGTGCCCAAAATGAGGAAATTAGTGCTTTAAAACAGCAAATACAAGAACTGCACTCGTTCATCAAAAACTGGAAAGAGGAGGGTACATCTAAACAGACATGTTTCGAAGTTGCCTCGACCGGAATCGTCTATGTCCGCGACCCCGGTGCTAAGCGCTACGGGTGCGAGCGAGACGGAACCGTTGCGCGACGCAGCGATGCCGCTGTCGACGTCGAATAAACCATTTGGATGTAAACAACCGAACTTCGTTTCAATTGTGAAGAGAAGACACAATAAGAAGGTGAACCAGGATGCGCCGAGGAACCAGCCTCTCTTATCGGAGGCAAACCATGATAAATGCGACTCGCAGCCTTCTAACTCCAACGCAAGTCACAGTCAGCCTCGTGACTTAGACGCTCAAGATGACTGGAAGCTAGTGAGACGAAACCGTCAGCGTCGTCAGCGTCAGGTGGTGAGAGGAAGTGGACCCGCGAGCGATATTCTAAGTGCAGCAGACCGCATAAAATATTTACACGTATGGGGTGCTCGTTTGGATACAACCGACAAAAACATCGTCGACTACCTTAATGCAAAGGAAGCCAACAACCTATACTCTGCTTCTAAATTGTCACCGAAACGACAAGTAGACTATTTATCATTCAAAGTCGGTGTACCCGAACACATGCTGAATGAATGTCTAGGTACAAAATTTCGGCCCAAGGGCTTTTCAGCTGAGCGCTGGTTATTTCGTCTCGAAAGAACACAACCGGAACAACAACATGTTGAACAAGGTACAAGCTAAACAGTTCTTACTTTATACATACTACCAAAATGTAAGAGGTCTTAGAACTAAATTATGTACATGGCGAAATAACTTATTACTAATACCAGATAACATACACCTAATTGGTATAACGGAAACCAACTTAATTGAATCGATAACTGACGCTGAAGTATGTACTGGAGACTGGTCAATCATGAGAAGAGATCGCGAAGGTGGTCAGGCAAGGACACCGGGTGGTGGAGTGATGCTGCTGTCGCGGGCGTCTGTGCAGCTCGAGCGCCAGCCTCATCTGGAGACCAGCGACGGCGAGGACCTGTGGGCTCGGTTTGCAGTGAACCAACACTACGTATACGTATGTGTTGTGTATATCACGCCGGACTTGAGTCCGAGTGACGCAATGTATACTAAGTGGTTCGACAGTGTAGAAAATGTGTGTGCAATAATACCAAGTCAAAGAATCTTAATTCTCGGTGACTTGAACCTGTATAGTGCAAGTGTTAATACAATTAATTATTTTAATTGTTTTCATTCTATATGTAACTTACATCAGTATAATAGCGTGCCTAATATGAATGGGAGAATGTTAGATGTGGTGATGACGAGCCCGGAGTTGGACGGTGCGGTGTCGGTGCGGCGGTCGGAGCCAGGTGAGGAGCTCAGTAGGATCGATGCTCAGCATCACCCGCCACTTGACGTGTGCGTCGAGTACGACTTTACCTATACACCTACACATACCATCGATCCTTCCAATGTAGATATTTCTAGAGATTGGAACTTCAGCAAGGCTGACTATTTAAAGCTATACATTATTTTAAAGGATACAAACTGGAATGAACTATATCAGTACACATCGACTGAAAGTGCAATAAATTATTTCTACAAAGCTATATATACTGTATTCGACCTCTGCATACCAAAGAAATTACGGAAGCGATCGTGTAGTAGAATTTATCCTGTCTATTACACGAGAGCAATTATCCGTGACATTGAGATTAAGGCTCGTTTTCATCGGGAGTGGAAACGGACCGGGATTGAGGATGCTCGCGGTGAATTTAAGCGTTTGCGAACCAAAATAAAAATGGACACACAATTAGCATATCGTTCATATGTAAGAGATATATCTGTAAAGTTGCACAAAGAACCCGCTAAATTCTGGGAATTCGTTAACACGCTACGCAGCCGAGGAGGCGTCGAGGCGAGGGTTACAAAGGGTGATCAGGAATATCAAGGGGCCGCGGCGGCTACCGCCTTCGCGAATCATTTCCACTCAGTATTCCTACCACAACAACCGTCACTCGATCCGGCTCCTGCTAGCGCAACCGACTCGGGGTCTCGTAGGATTAATATTGGTTACATAAGTTCGGATGTTATTTGTTGTGCAATAAAGAATCTAAAACCAAAAACGTCACCAGGCCCGGACGCTCTTCCGGCTTATGTAATCAAAGGTTGTATGGATGAGTTTCTCGGCCCAATAAAGTTTATTTTTAACCTCATCTTGGAAAGTGGGGATTACCCTCAGGATTGGAAAATATCCCGGGTGTCTCCTATTCCCAAGAAAGGATCTAAAACAATGATCGAAAACTACCGCCCAGTGGCAATACTCTGTGCAATGGCGAAAGTGTTCGAGATGGTTCTTCAGGCGGCTTTACTACCTCAATGCCTGCCCTACATTACTAGTGCACAGCATGCATTTTTGCCGAAACGATCAGTGACCACGAACCTCGTAACATTAGTCGACATCCTTACTCGGGAACTAGATGCGGGAAACCAAGTCGACGTCATTTATCTGGACTTCCAGAAAGCATTCGACAGGGTTGATAATGATATCCTGCTACTAAAATTGGGTAAGATAGGACTGGTACCAAAGCTTCTCAAGCTGTTTTCTAACTATCTAATGGATAGAAGACAGTTTGTGAGGTACGGCCAATTTCTATCCAGCCCATACGGCACCCAGTCGGGTATAAGTCAAGGATCAAACCTTGGCCCCCTTCTTTTTGTGCTATTGATAAACGATCTCCCGGATGTGGTCAGCGACTGCGACATGCTGATGTTCGCTGATGATGTAAAACTGGTGAGGGTCGTCAGAAACATGAGGGACGGTGCAATTTTACAGAAAAATCTAGCTTTAGTATATAACTGGAGTCTCGACAGTCGGCTTTATTTTAATCCAAGCAAATGTGAGATGCTCAGCTTCACTCGGTCGAAAAATCCGGTGCTGTGCGACTACTCGCTGGGCGGGTGCAGCGTGGCGCGCGTGCACGAGGTGCGCGACCTCGGCGTGCTGTTCGACGCGCAGCTCACGTTCCGGCCGCACGTGCAGCAGCTCACCGCTAAGGCGTTCCAGAGGCTAGGGTTCGTACTGCGTAACGCGGCGCCACTCACACTCGCGGCTACACGCGCTCTGTACGAGGCCTTGGTGAGGAGCATAGTGGAAACGAATGCAGCGGTCTGGTCTCCGCATGAGCGTAAATATATTCTCATGCTGGAGCAAGTACAGAAACGATTTCTACGCAGTCTCTACAAAAAGGGTCATGGATATTACCCATATATGTACCCAACACGATTTCTGCAAGGTCATCTGGGGTATGAGTCATTAGAATTGAGAAGGTCAATATCTCTTTTTAATTTTGTAATGAACATCCTTAGAAATAAACTCGACTGTACAGAGCTTCTCCAAAGGTGTTTGCGAATGTTCGTGCCCGACGCATACATGAGGCTGCGGGGTAGTCGCGCTCGCGCACAGCAGTGCCAGTTGCCAGCAGGCAACTCTCGCGTCGCGCACCAACCTTTACCTGTACTCGCCCGTCGCGCAGGCGCAGGCGCTGATCAACTCCGTGCTCGCCGCCTCACCACAGTGTGATATATTCACGAGTGGGATGGCGTGCTTGGTGAGGGAATGTAAGAGAATGACAGAAAGACGAATGCAAGATCTAGATAAGTAAAATATTTTTACCGCCTTTGTAACGTATTGGTTAATTTAGCTGTAAGGTTACAATTGAAAATAAATGAATTGAATTGAATTGAAATTGAAAAGATCATTTACAATGATCTCAAAGAATAAGAATAAGAATAAGAATAAGAATAAGAATAAGAATAAGAATAAGAATAAGAATAAGAATAAGAATAAGAATAAGAATAAGAATAAGAATAAGAATAAGAATAAGAATAAGAATAAGAATAAGAATAAGAATAAGAATAAGAATAAGAATAAGAATAAGAATAAGAATAAGAATAAGAATAAGAATAAGAATAAGAATAAGAATAAGAATAAGAATAAGAATAAGAATAAGAATAAGAATAAGAATAAGAATAAGAATAAGAATAAGAATAAGAATAAGAATAAGAATAAGAATAAGAATAAGAATAAGAATAAGAATAAGAATAAGAATAAGAATAAGAATAAGAATAAGAATAAGAATAAGAATAAGAATAAGAATAAGAATAAGAATAAGAATAAGAATAAGAATAAGAATAAGAATAAGAATAAGAATAAGAATAAGAATAAGAATAAGAATAAGAATAAGAATAAGAATAAGAATAAGAATAAGAATAAGAATAAGAATAAGAATAAGAATAAGAATAAGAATAAGAATAAGAATAAGAATAAGAATAAGAATAAGAATAAGAATAAGAATAAGAATAAGAATAAGAATAAGAATAAGAATAAGAATAAGAATAAGAATAAGAATAAGAATAAGAATAAGAATAAGAATAAGAATAAGAATAAGAATAAGAATAAGAATAAGAATAAGAATAAGAATAAGAATAAGAATAAGAATAAGAATAAGAATAAGAATAAGAATAAGAATAAGAATAAGAATAAGAATAAGAATAAGAATAAGAATAAATTTATTTAGTAAGAAAGACTTAAAGCTAGGTTTACATTTTATAGTTTATCCAAAACATCTCTTAAAAGCTACATGTGTTTGACTGCGGCCCCACACTAGGATGAGCCTGTATCGCGGGTGCCATCGTATGCTTAGCAGAATGGGAGTTGTTGTGCTTAGTAGTAATTTACAAACAAAAATAAAAGTTAGATAGAACAATTTAAAGATACACTTTTAAAAATATATAAAACATACACAGTGCCAAATTAGTAGAGAGTGACTGTAAAAGATATTGTACATTCTTAACTGACACATAGGTCTAGATCAATAATTTACTCAGTTGAGTATAATAAAATTACTCTGAAATACTCAGCACCGACTCAGCTTCATTATATGAGAGGGACAAAAGCCATTTCTGGCATTTTCGTTTAACTTCGAAGGTGCTGCAATTTCTAAAGTCACACACACTGTTAACCTTGTTGTATATATGTGGGTGGCTAGAATCAGGGAATCTTTGGGCAAATGTGGTATTGACAGCATGGATAGGGATCTGGTACACACGTTTCGTTAAAAGTTTGTTATAGAGTGATGATTTTGTTATGTTTTTGTGCATCAGAATGACAGATTTCAGTATATAAAGCCGACGGACGCTGAGTATCTTATTTTCACTGTGAATAAGATCGGTGGGGTACATCCTTGGTTTCCTGAACATGACCTTTAGTAGTGAACGCTGTGCTCTCTCCACGTTAAGAAGAACTGTATTGTTGGCGCCGCCCCACACCGAGATACAATAGGTAAGGATTGGTTCACAAATCGCGGTATACACATTTGTTAATAGCTCGTAGTCTGCGCGGTTTCTTAGTTCTTTCATGATATAAATTATTTTGCGAACCCTACCTGACAATGCTTGTATATGCTCTCGAAAGTTCAAATTCTTATCCAGGGTTATGCCGAGATATATCATAGATGCAGCATTAGATATTTCGGGACATTGACATTGGCTATGTTTATTTCCGCATTTGTGGATTTTTATGCCAGGCAGCGATGTTGGTGCGGAGGCTTCTGTCTTGTAGAAACACACGTATTTCGTTTTTGCCTTATTCAATGTAAGCAGATTTTCCCTCAGTCAACTCGCTACATTAGACATTCCGTTTTCAGCACTGTCAAAGGCCTTCCTCCAGGATTTATCGTGAAAAATTATAGCTGTGTCATCAGCGTAGGAAAAGAGATCAGCTTTGGGTAAATGAATGCTAGAAATGTCATTAATATACATCAAGAATAATGTGGGACCCAGAATACTCCCCTGTGGGACGCCGAAGCTGACGGTCCTAGGTGAACTGCGATGCGTCCCCACCTTTAGATATTGTTGTCTATGGGATAGATAGCTTTGAAACCATGCAAGTACAGTACCACGGATTCCCATTTTGTGTAGCTTCTCCAGCAGAATTGGTGTTGATACCGTATCAAACGCCTTTGCAAGATCGAGAAAGACGCCTATACAGGGGTTTCCATCATCCAGCAGGGAGCATACACGCCGCACTAGGGAACTCACTGCGTCTTCTGTGGAAATACCTTTTCTAAACCCGAATTGACGGTGATGAAGTAAGTTCTTTTGTTCCAGAAAGCCTACTAGTCGTTGGTTTACTGCCTTTTCCAATAGTTTCGAGAAGGTTGTTAGCAGAGAGATCGGTCGGTAGTTGGAGGGGTCATCTTTTGGTCCTGCTTTATGGATCGGGCACACCAGAGAAGATTTCCAGACCTCCGGAAATTGGCCTGTTGACATGCTTAGATTGATGATATGTGCTAGGGGTTTAACCACGTAGTCCTTTAGACTCTTAAGGATGCAGTTGCTGATACCATCTGTCCCTGAGGCATTACTAGATGATAGCTGCTGAATTAAACATCCAATTTCCTCACCGTCGGTTGGTTGTAGAAATATGGTGTCTCCCGGGGATTGATCAATTGATATTTTAGATACAAGGCTGTCCTCCGTTTCGTTCATATCTTCTAAAATGCGTACTGCTAAGTTTTTACCTACGCTAGTGAAGTACTCATTGCATTGGTTCAAGGAAGAAATAGGATCACCAGATATGTTTAAAAGTTCATTAGCTGCTGAGATTTGTTTTTTTGAATAGCAAATATCATTAATAGAACTCCACAGTTTTTTTGGATCGTTTTTGTTTTCTTGTAGTGTTTTTCTCTCATGATCATGTTTCAGTTGGTATAGAAGATTATTGCAGAAGTTTCTGTAACGTGAGTAGGTTAGTTTTAATACCTCGTTGTTGGGATTTTTACGTGACTTACAGTGTAATGCATCGCGATTTTTCATACATCTGATCAGACCTGGGGTAATCCATGGCTTAAGATTAAACTTCGACCTGGTCAACTTGACTGTTTTAGAGTTGTTATCAACAACCCCTGAAACAATCGTGCTGAAAGACTCCGTGGCTTTCTCAACCGAATCTTCATTTAACACCGAAGACCAGTCAATATCGCTCAATTCCCTATCTATTGCATTGTGGTCTATCTTTATTCGTAAACGTGTTAACGGTTTAGGTTTGACAACAAGATCAATGCTCACAATAGCCAAGTCGTGGTCAGTAATGTCGGTTTTGCAGATAATTCCCTGAGCTGTAAGGTATGACGATAAAAATATATGGTCCAAGCAGGAGTCATGGCGTGTCGGTTGTGTTATAGCCGGTATTAATCCATTCTCAGCTGTTAAACAGAGGTAATCAGAACGTTTATATCTGTCATCGTCAGAAACTAGGTCTATATTGACGTCCACTGCCAAAATCACTGTCTTTTTATCTTTACTGAGGCTACTTAAAAGGTCTTGAAGCGAGTTAAGAAATTCATGTGGGGTCTCTGATGGCGAACGGTAAATTGCGATAATATTTGTATTTCCGGGCAGTTCCAGAATAATGCAGTTAGCGCCATTAAAGTTAGGCTCGAACATGGACGCGCTTATGGGATTTCTTACATAAACGACAACACCACCGGCTTTGTTGAAATATACTGTAGATCTGTATGCTGTGTATCCATCCAGCACAGGAACCAGAGTATGCTCACCAAGCCAACACTCAGTGAGTATAATGATATCGAAGATTATACGAAGTCTCTTAAGTAAAACCTGAAATTCATCGAAGTGTAAATTGATGCTGCGAATATTATAAGTAAGTAATTTTGGTTTTGAATTTGCGTGAATTTGGCTCTCACACTCTTCAGGCAGATTTATTGAATGGCACTTGATTACAAGAGAGTTATCCAAATCACCCGCCAAGTCGACTTTATCCATTATCAAGTAAGGAAACATTTGGGAAGCGGAGTGTTGAGTTTAGTTTTATCATAAATAATATGAGAGCCCCATTAGTTATAGTGTATATGAGAAAGCAACAGTCTGCGTGTGTGTATGGTGTTAGTTGTTGATTATCTAAGGTTTCGTGATGTAGTAGTTTCTTCTGTGCACGTTTGACATATTTAACTAAAAGTAAGACTAAATAGTTTATCAAAATAAATAAATGATGAGACGTCCAAAAATTTACGTTAATATTACATATTAGATGGGGTGGTTTCTGGCGCTGTACGAGCGTCTGTGACATTGTTGGTACCTGACGGCCCAGTGATGGTGTCGAGGTGGTGCTGGGAGAGTATTCGGATCGCTGTTTTTCCATCTTGCTTGCGGATGTAAATAGATCCTTGGGTACACCAACAGTAGAAGAAGTTGTGTGATTTGGTGGTATCTCTGGCCTTCCGAAATAACTGTCTGTTTTCTTTGGTCAGGCGCTCATTAAAGAACAGTTTCTGTGGCGGTCCCACTACCTCGAGGTCGGCGCTTGTTAGTCGTCTGGATTTTGCAGCCGAGAAGAATGCATCGCACAGTGACTTGCGAAGCAGGCGTAATACAACCGGGCGGGGCCCTGGAGATTTATTAGCAGGCTCCTTCGTTATGTCGTCGTCGCCAGCCGGGGCTACACTCGGGGTAGCTTTGTTTGATTTAGCGTCTGCTTTGTGTTTAGGTCCTACCCGTGTCACCCAGTCAATGTCTCTGCTCTCCAACTCCACTCCCATCAGACGGGCCGCTACTAAGATGATATGATGTAGGTTTTCATTGGGATTTTCGTGGATTCCACACACCTCTATCTCGTTCCTTAGTTGTCGTTGGGCTTGAGTGGATACTTCTGTCTTCAAGTCGGATATTTCAGCTTTCAGGAGAATCACCTCTGAATCACGAGCTTCCAGAGCAGCCAGGCGAGCGTCATTTTAAGTCATGTTAGCGCTAAACTCGTCTAGTCGTTCGTGACACCGTGTTAAGGATTTCGTAGCCTCTTCTAGTCTGGTTTTTAGAGAGCTTATTTCCTGTACCAGGCAGCGAACTTCATTTGTAAGGTCCTTTATTGCAGAGTCGTCTTTTGCTGGGGTAGTCGGGAGAGAGTCAATGGTGCCTTCAGTAGCTATAGAAGCTGTACGGTGTGGCGTGCTAGTGGTATCTGTTATCTTCTCTACGCGGCAGCATTCGAAACATTTCCACTGTTTCTTATTCTCAGCAGACATGGACGAAGTGTTGACACATAAACAGCAGAATGGTCTCTCGCATGTGGTATTAGTGCATTTTATGCAACTTGCAGCTTTGTACACTTTTAGACATCCAGCGCACTTCATTTTGTTGTACAGAGATAGTTGACTCCGAGAGACACGAATAACTCAGCGCGAAGCGTATAATCTGCTCACTTGTTGCTCTATGGCAGTGATGACGCACTCGCCGGCCGGCAAGCGAAGAACCGGTCACAACAGTCGCGGAGTAGTTGGCAGGCAGATGTGCACCGTACGCGGGACGCACAGGTGCGTGAATCACTTATCACTGCACTGGATCAGCTCGCTTAGTAACACACACTTCGACCGTTGGGAGTATTGTATTTGTTGCTAAAACTCTTCGATTTGGACTTTAAGTTAGCACTTTAAACTTTAAACTGAATGTATTATCACATAACTTTACCGAATTAAAACTGCTGTAACTGTTAGTATAGTATTTACTGATAAAATGAATTAAATGTGGAGCACTTGTATGTAAACAACGTTTCCCATATGACGGTTCGTCATAGAATCAAAGAAAGGTGACATCATACTCCGTTTACAATCAACACTGTCAGATACCCCTGTAATGGGTATGGATAAACTTGAAGTCCCTACCGGCCGACAATCGACAAGTCGTCCTGGTTCTGCACCACCAACCCCACCAGCACAAGATGAAAAGGTCTTCGAATTACTTGCCAAGCAGCACCGCAACTTCAACGCCATACACAAAGCATTCTCCAAGATCAACATGGATGAGTTATCAGACAAGTGGGAGATAGAAGAACACCTTACTCTGCTCAAGGGAAAATGGGCTGACATCGACAAGCTACACTGGGAGATCGAGGAGGTCTACAGGGACCCTTCATTCTTCGAAAACTTCGATGCTGTAGAGACGCGTTATGAGGGAATAAAAAAGGAACTCATAAGCAAGATCAGCTCAAATAGACACTTTCAACAGTCAGCTCCTAAGATCAATGTCCCCGAGTTCTTCGGAAACTAAACGCAGTGGATCTCATTCAAGGATCTCTTCCTGGAAATTGTAGACAAAAATCCTTCACTCTCCAGAGCTCAAAAAATGCAGCACTTGAAGGCGAAATTGCGAGGCGAAGCGGAACGATTAGTCCAACATCTCCACATCAATTCAAGCAACTACGAGTCCTGTTGGGAGATTCTCACACATAGATACGATAATCGAAGACTTCTATTCACTTCTTACGTAAATTCGATGATCAATCTGCCTACTATTTCTCAAGCCAACTGTTATAACTTGAAGAAAATGCATGACGTCATCGTAGAATGTATAAACGGACTCGAGAACATCGGCATAGATACAGTCCCTTGGAGTCCCATTATGGCGCATTTGATGTCTCTGAAACTGGACACCAATTCTTATGCGGAATATACCAAAGAACTTCAGCAGCCTCGGGAAATACCAAACATTGAGGAATTCAACCACTTTCTGGAAAATAAATTTTTGGCATTGTAATCATTGCGAAATCGACAAAAGGAACCAACGACACAAAACCAAACTGCAGTAACATCGAACAAAGTTCAAGACAAGAATAAAAGTATGGCGTTCAAGCCTAAAAGATTCGACTAATGCACAGCCACCACAAGCGAGATCGAACATTCAGATCACAACTATCGAGAGAGATCGACCTATATTTTATGACCCGCATGGTCAAATATCGCTGATGCATGATGAATGGGTTCTCGTCATGTATTACAACTTGACGAGTTATTGGAACGGCAATGAACAAATGCAAGAATACTTACAGCATCTCGGGGATATCTGTAAAACAATGGAACCCACATACTGCCAACCTACTATTAAACAACTGAATCATGAAATGGAATTATTGCATTACTACAACGATATATTGTTGGAGCCCAGAAAACACCTTTCCCGAAGGAAACGCGGTCTGATCGATGGGATTGGTTACATCGGGAATAGTCTATTTGGACTGTTAGATCAGCGGTTTGCTACAAAGTACGAAAACGACATCCAAGCCATTCAAGATAACGAATCACACTTAGTATCACTTATAAAAACCAAACATCGATCGTCGAACTCGAGAATGAAGCAAATCAAATCAAATCATTTATTTGTGGAACATAGGTATACATTTAGTTGTTATTATAATGTTATGTCTCTCTATGTTTAGCCATGAGGCATACAAATATTTTACACATTTATGGATAGGTACATAATTTTGTCACAAACATTTATGTCAAAGTCTTCGAAGTCAGATTATAAACGTCATTGAACAAATTGCGTGCCCAGAATCAACTCAAGCATTTTATGTCACAGGTTTTTATCTAATAAGTATTCAGATATGGAGTAGTATATTTTATCAATCAATAGCTTTCGCAGTTTTATTTTAAATTGAAATATATTATCTATGTTTCGAATCCTCTCTGGCAAGTTATTAAAGATTTTGGGTGCCATCCCAAAAATACTATTTTGAAATAAAGCTGTTTGGTGTTGAGTCATACAAATTTTGTTGGGATGTCGTCTGCTTTGATAATTAGTGAACAGATGTGTGTTTGACTTTACAAACATTGCTACCTCAAGTATATATAAGGATGGGACTGTAAGTATATTGAGCCTCTTAAATTGTTGCTTAGCGCTATCCGGCCAAGACCACATATGGCCCTGACACATCTTTTTTGCGCAATTAAAACAGAACCTTTGTGTACTGCGTTACCCCAAAAGATGATGCCAAATCTTAGTGTTGAGTCCACATAACCATTATATGCCGTTAGTACCGCTTCTTCCTTTACAGTTTTTGATAACTTGTATAGGGCATACGCAAACGTATATAGTTTTTTGCAAACTGTTTCCACCTGTGTTTTCCACTTAAGATCAAGTCAATATGAATTCCCAAAAATTTTGTTGCTTTAGTTTGTTCAATAGTTTCACCTGAATAGTTTATGTTGAATTTTTTATAAGTACATATTATTATTATTTTGAAAATTCATTAATTTTGTTTTGTTAATGTTAGCAACTAGATTATTCTGATTGAGCCAATTAATTATTTTATGTAAAGTGTTATTAATTTCGTGTTCAAATTCATTTGGATCTGCACATGGTATAATGACCGTACTGTCGTCCGCAAATAACACCATAGGGTGGTTTATAATATTTGGTAAGTCGTTGATGTATGTTAAGAAGAGCAATGGACCCATAACACTACCTTGTGGTACTCCACGCTCTATCTCTCTAGCTTTTGATATATATGTTTTTTCCAGTTTTGTTTTAGTGCAAATCCTATTTATCTGTGTCATTTGCTGTCTTTTATTTAGGTATGATTTTATTAGTTCTATTACCCCTTATTCCATAATTTAATAGTTTACTTATTAAGATTTCATGACTTACAAAGTCAAAGGCCTTACTGATGTCCATGAATATCGTTACTACAGGATTTCTTATGTCTACGTTAGCAATAATTTTACTAAGAAAATCATAAATAGCCATATTTATGGTTTTGGTTTTCCGGAACCCTTTTTGTTCTGGTGCGAATAGATTTTGATTTTCAAAGTATCCATAAATATTTCTGTACATCACCTTTTCAAATATTTTGGCAAAAATGGGTATCAATGCAATAGGCCGATAGAAATTCATATTCTGTTTATCTTCCTTTTTAAAAAGAGGTTTAACTATTGAGGTCTTAAGTTCATTTGGAATCATGCCGTGTTCCATGCATTTATTAATTATATGACTCAGGATGGGACAGATTATTAGAACCACGTATTTTAACACCTTAGTTGTTATTTCATCATAGCCGGCACTGTTAGTGTTTTTTAATGATTTAATTATTTGAAAAATCTCAAAGGATGTCACTGGCTTTAAAAATATTGAATTACATTTATTGATTGATAAAGAGATATTATTGTTATTAGGAGATGTCAGATTAGGTTCATTATTATTATTAGGAGTCAAATTAGGAACAGTCATGTTATTATTAGATGTCAGATTTGATTCATTAATATTATTATTAGTCCTCTTGTCAATTGAATTATCCTTATTCGTTATGTCAATAAAAAAATTATTAAATAATTCAGCTATGTCCATGGGGTTTGTAACATTGTCACCGTTGTGATTGATTCTCTTAATATATTCTTTTGGCACGTTTATTTGAGATTTTTTAATAATATTCCAAGTTTCTTTACATTTGTTGTCAGCATTTAGGATTCTATAGTTGTTTTGACATTTTTGTGTCAGTTTCATAATATTTTTTATCTTTTTTGCATATTTTTTAAATGCTTCTCTATTTTCCTCAGTGCGGTGTCGTCTAAATTTCCATAGCAGTTCTCTTTTCCGTTTGCAACATATCCGAATTCCTTTAGATATCCACTTTTGTTTGCGCAATAAGGAAAATTTGACTTTTATCACTGGAAAACAAAGCTTGTAAAGTAAGACGAACATATCATAAAACTCCTTAAAAGCATAGTTTGGATCGTCAGATTGATATACTTGGTGAAAAGATATGGAATTAAGATGTTTCGCAAATTTTAACATATTCTCGTCACTATAGTCACGTTTCAGGACATGCCATGTTTTGAGAGAATAGCTTTTCTTTACAGGGCATTCCAATAGTTGAGCGGAGTGATCTGATAGGGCGAACTCTAATACCTCACTCTTGCATCTATGAATATTGTGAATTATATTGTCTAGGCACGTTTTACTTGCAAATCTAGTAGGCTGATTGATTTCAGTTTTTAGATTGTAGCTCATATTTAACTTTTTGAAACGTGTGCTGTTTTTATTTATTGTACGCAAATCAATGTTGAAGTCACCACATATAATAATCTTTTTGTTAGATTCGTATACGAAATCATGTAAGATATGCAAGAAGCCTGCCGAATGTGACACAAGTGAATGACTCGTTGGTACAGGGTCTAAATGAACAAATTTCTGCTTTGAGCATAGACCTAAACAGCGCACACGAGGAAATTATCACCTTAAATGAAGAAAATACCAAACTGAAACTAGAAGTTCAAGAGCTCAAAAAGAAATTTATATTCGTGACGAAACTTAGCTCTAGCATCACTTCCACACCAGTTTCAACGATTTCACTAAATTCAAGCTCTACGCAGAGGAAGTCAAAAAAGAAAATCGTCTTCGGAAAATTAGAGTCCACTCAAAATTCCTGTCTAAATATTAACAGCCCTAAGTCAATTGAAATAGACACTGCACAAATGCCTGACCAGAACATAAACATTGTCACGGTAGAGGAGATTAACAGTAACAACAAACTTTTACTAGAATCAAACGAACAAGACAAGTCCTATCTCAATGTGAACAAATGTCGGATCTAAACATAAACAAACCTTTACATCTATCAAATGACCCTGCCAAGTCCTCAGTAGAGAAGAACAAAATTAAATCTACACCTAAGATAGGCATACCTATGATCCATATTATAGGTGATGAAAGTGCAAATGGAATCGCTAGGCAACTAAGAAATATAAGATACAGTAATTTTAATGATAACTATAGAATTTCTGCCTTTTTCAAACCACAGGCTTTGTATTCTGAAATTCTTAAGGACCTTAAGGAACTGATCACACGGCTTGCTAAAAATGACATTATAATCCTTACCTTAGACTCAAACGAAAAAGCATCAAATTTGAAATCAGATGTAGAAAATCTTTTGCAGAAATATGACATCGAAAATGTTGTATTTCTATGTGTAATACAAGCTAACAAATACTCAAACACAACCAAACTGCACAAATCTCAAAAAACTTTCAAATCAGTTATTTACAAATTCCATATAAAAAACGTCACAGAGATGCACAGTCTGTTGAATCTTGTACACAAACTTAACATAGAGATCGATTATCTTCATTACAAGGAAGAATTTATCACAAATTTTGGCAAACACGTTAGAGGCAAAACTGCACCGCAAACTTGTGACATTCTAAAGGTTGGCACAATACCCTACTATTTCCACAAACAAAAATTAAAAATTGAACAAAAATTACTGGAAAACAACTCCAAGATCCCTAAAATAGGTACCATTCCCTATTATTTCAAACAAACAACAACCACCACTGAAACACAAAGAGAAGTTTTTTTTCGCAAACAAACAAACGCAAAGAAAAACTTAAATTATCAAAGGCAGGCACAACAGTAGCACATATAAACATACAAAGTTTTAATGATAGGAAACAAGCGCTACTTGAAAATTGGCTTCAATCAGAAGAAGGCCGTAGTGTAAAAGTGTTATGCCTTACTGAACACCATAGAGTGAAAACGGATCTAGAAAGAATGCCTTTTAGGGATTTTAGTCTGGCATCGTCCTTTTGTCGGGATACTCGAAAAAGTAAAGGCGGAGTATGTATTTTTGTTCACGACAGCCTGCATTTTGATGAGCTTCCCTCAATAAGGCAACGCACAATTTCAAATATTTTAGAAGTCTGCGGTGTCAGCTTGCTCGGGGTTTTTGTGATTTGTGCTTATAGGCCAAAAACTATTAAAAATGATAAGTTTGTTGAACATCTTGAAAATGTTTTAAACACAGTAGGAAACAGAATCGACAAACCATTTTTGCTGTGTGGAGATTTCAATGTAAATTTAATGGAATATGGAAGGGAAAAGAGCGAGTTTCTAAGTCTACTGAAATCATTTAATGCTAAACCGTTTGTACTGGAACCCACGCGCATAACAGCCCATAGTAGTACTTGCATCGACAATATTATTTCCAAAATGAATTTACGCAATGTGAAAGTAGTTGAGCCAGGTTTATCTGACCACAGCCTTCAGCATGCTACACTTGATATAAAGATCAAATCAAATCCACGTAGTATTTATAAACAAGTGAGAGACCTCAATAAATCAAATACAGACGAGTTCAAAGATTTTTTGAGTTGCGTATGTTGGGAGCAGATATACTCGATTTCAGATACGGATCAGTCTTTTAATCTGTTTCACGATATACTCGTTAGTGCGTTTGACAGGTTTTGTCCGTTGAAAACAGTACAGGTTGAGAAAAAATATCCTAAGCCAAAATGGATTACACCGGGTATCCAAAAATCCTGTGAAACAAAGCGTGAACTTTTTATTGAACTTAAAAATTTAAACCAAGATTCCATAGTTTCAAAAAATTTTAAATCCATACTTTCGAAACACTACAAAATATACTGTTCGTTTTTGCACAGGGTGGTATCGTATGCAAAGAAAAAAGACAACGAATGTCTTATTCTAAATTCAAAAAATAAAATTCAAACTGTCTGGAATATAGTAAATAAAACTATCAAAGGGGAAAAATCTAAAAAAATTGAAAGTTTTTCGGGACTCACAGATGGTGTTAAAACGATAATCAGTGAGCTAGAGGCCCCAGACTTATTTAACGCTTATTTCAGTACAAGTAGCACTCCTATAAATAAAAACGAGCTACATAGCATTGAACTTCCCAGCTTTCAAAACAACACCATGTTTATCAATCCCATATCTAGACATGAAATTCTAATACTTGTGTCTAGTTTCAATAATAAAAAGTCGTGTGGTTTTGACAGTTTACCAATCACTATTATTAAAGAAATTATAGAGGTAGTTGCCGATCCTCTGGTCTATCTCATAAATCGATCAATAGCCACAGATATTTTTCCAGAAAGGCTTAAAAAAGCTCATATCATTCCTCTGCACAAAGGTGATAGTAGACTGGAAGTTGAGAATTATCGCCCCATTGCGTTGTTGCCCTGTCTTTCAAAGATCTTCGAAAAATTTTATTCAAACCGTTTGACAAACTTTTTATTAAAATACAAAATACTGTCCAAAAACCAATTTGGTTTTCAAAAGGGTAAGTCAACTATTGATGCTGATTTCGATATGATGGATTTTGTGGCGGACTCTCTAAATATAAAGTCAAACGTGGTAACTGTTCTACTGGACTTATCAAAGGCTTTTGATTATGTCGATCATCACGTGTTGCTATGCATCCTAAATCGGTACGGTATAAGAGGAAATTGTCTAGACTGGTTAAAGTCTTATCTGACAAACCGCCAACAAAGTGTTAAACTCCCTATGTTTGACTCCAGGACAAACACACTTTCAAACAAAATATCCCTAAGTACTGAGATGACGCAAGGTGTGCCTCAAGGTAGTGTCCTGGGTCCCCTGCTGTTCATATTATATATTAATCATTTACCCCAAATAGTCAGTAAGAAAATCACTATGTTTGCGGATGATGTCTCAGTATTCTTTAAATTTGAAAGAAATAATACAACACAGCTGTTTCCTGAGATAAATGAAACTATCAATGCCATAGTCAAGTGGTTAAAATCTATTGGACTAAAAACAAATGCAGGAAAAACAAAAATGATTCATTTCCGAAATTATAATACCCCTAGACTGGAACCAAATCTAACTGTGGACAATACTACGGTTGCCCTTGTAGACCAAGCCAAGTTTCTGGGGATTTTCGCAGATGAGTACATGAATTGGAAAAAGCACATAGATACCCTTGAGACAAAACTAAGTAGTTTTTGCTATGCATTGAGATGCTTGTCAACAGTTGCTACAACACATGCCATGCTGCAGGCTTACTATGCGTTTTTCCACTCTAGGCTTCTGTACGGCTTGGCATTGTGGGGTGGCAGCGTTGATATAGAAAAGTTGTTTGTCTTGCAAAAGAGATGCGTTCGTATTTTAAGTGGTGTCAAATCAAATATAGTAACTTGTCGCGGCCTATTTTTTAAATTGGAAATACACACTGTCACAGCGCTCTACATTATGGAGCTCTGCAAATTAATAAAGCGTTATCCTGAAAAGTTTCCCATCAGCTCTGAACGCAATAGTAATAGGCTAAGAGATAGGTTCAAGCATGACCTTAAGACTAGGTACTGTAGAACTACGTCCTATAGTAGAAGTACTAGTAATATGGCAGTCTGCGTTTATAATAAACTACCGTCAAATATAAAGCTTCTCTCGGGTGATCAGTTTCTGAAGGCCTTGAAGCAGTACTTACTGCTTATGTGTCCTTATACGTTGACTGAGTTTTATGAATACGGCAAATTATTGTCTTAGAAAGTAGGTATTTACTGTTTTACGGATTAGACTTTTTATTTTATTATTTTTCATACTTTTGACTAGCGACATAAATATTAACTCAAAATAACAATTCAATTCAATTCTAATCCAATAAAATAATGTTTTTATAGAATTATTTATGATTATGTATTTTTTTGTTTTTCCAAGCGGAAAATACTATTATCTAATTTTCTCTAATGTTAATCTAATTTACTTAATCTAATTTAATTCTATTGATAATTATGATTATTAAATTGCCATGCCGCCATTGGTAAAATTACATTAGCACATTATATTATATTACTTAAGATCTGTAACAAATACTGTAATTTATCGCAATAAAATGAAATGAAATATCGTTAAAGGTGCAGAAAAAGGTTTCGAATGACTTTTTGTCATACAACGGGACTCTATAGATGCATACTATAATAATTTTATGTTCAGTTAGTTCAACAACACTACATTCGAAGACATTAGAAACATTGTGTTTATTTATAGATTTAATTTCTCTAAATGTATGGGTATTTTTTATTAGTATGCACGACCCGCCGCGACGGTTTTTTCTACTGAAACATGAAGCTAATGTATAGTTAGGTATTGTCAATTGATTCTGGTCACTTTTTGTCATATTATGTTCGGTAACACATACTACATCTATATCTGTATTTTTACTCGCAAGATCATTTAAATGTACCATTAGCTCATCAGACTTCGTTATTAGGCCATTTATATTTTGATGGATTATATTAATCTTATTATAATCGAAAAAACTCTCTACTACTAGTCTGATGTTTGTAAATGTTTGTTTCTTCGTTGTTTCTTTCAGTCTGGGTAGATTGGTCAATTTGATGGCTATGTGTCTTGTTGACTATGTTATGTGAGAACTTAATTTCACAAACTGGTGGTAATATTTCTCTTAAAATTAGTCTACACAGTTGCATATTATACATTATTGGAGTTGGTCTGCGTTTGTTGCAGTTTACATCAACGAATGTTAGGTTTGTGTGTTGGCTGCATACTATAAAGATGACATCACAACAGACAAGGCGGTATGGCCTAGCACCGTAGCCTTCCCCTGAAGGGATAAAAAAAAACTACATCATGTTCAAGCTATCACTTTAGTTTAGGTACTACTAGCAGCACTACCTTAGGGTATTTTCCCCTAGATTTAGGGGATTTTTGAAGGTTTAGGGGATTTTTTAGGGTATAAAATTATTTAGGGGACTATTGAGGATAATATGTCGGGGATTTTTTAGAGAATGTTTTGATTTTACAGTTCGCAAAAAATAATAATGCGTGACTGCGTTTATCCGAACGTAACTTTGTGTGGTGATGTGCCATTCTCGATGTATGATTTTAAGAAAAAAACACTGAACAGTTGGAAGAAATGGAAACCCAAACAATGGACGCATTCCATGAAATAATATAGTGTGTAATTCTCTTCAATTTGTGTTATATTTTATTACAAGCTTTTATTTAGTTTCACCTGTCCCGTTGTCTGTATGTCAGTCTGTCTGTCGGTAATCAAATCTTGCAAGTTAAATTTGATCCACTTCCCGGTTTCCGATTGAGCTGAAATTTTGCATGCATGTATAAATCGGATGACAATGCAATATTATTTTGACATAGAGCTGATCTGATGATGGAGCTGGAAGGTGGCCATATGAACTCCGTCATTAAACGACGCAACCCCATCGAATTTGGGCTCGTTTAATTTTTCTTGACAAGTACTTTGGCACTAGATGGTAACCAGGATCTGATGATGGAGCTGGAAGGTAGCCCATAGGAACTCCATAATTAAACGGCGCAACCCCATCGAGTTTGGGCTCGTTTAATTTGTCTTGATGAGTACTTTGACACTAGATGGTAACCAGGGTCTGATGATGGAGCTGGAAGGTGGCCCATAGGAACTCCATAATTAAACGAAGCAACCCCATCGAGTTTGGGCTAGTTTAATTTGTTTTGACGAGTACTTTGATACTAGACGTCCTACCCCAAAGCCGAGTTAAGTCTTTAGCAGGTCTTCAAATCGAAGAACTTGACTACTCGAAGTTGACTTCGAAGAAACCTTGTAATGTTGATGCATTAAAAGAAATGGATAGGATGAGAAACGTTACAAATAAATAACTGGTGATTACATAACTAATTTAAACATTATTTTACCTTACTAAAAATATGTAAAAAAATAAATACATATATAAATAAATAAAATACATAAACTTTAAGTGCTCAACAGCACATATTATGTGAACGTACTACGGACTACATAACGGAAACACGCTACTATGTGCTACGATCTACGTCGTAGTAAATCTCGATTTAAAAATACTAAAAAGTTAAAAATAAAAATAAAGAAAAAAAACTTTTTTAAAAACAAGCTTTTATTAAAAATTAACTAAAAAGTTTTAAATAAATTAACTCCAATAACAAATATATCACTTTATAAGTTCATTGCCACCTTTAACGATAATTAAGCTTCTTCGTCTACGACAATATAATTACATACCATACACAATAATATATTTTTAACATTAAAACCTTTACACTTTAATTGTTAAATCTTCCCGTTTGTATCACAGTCCCAATTTCATAAATAAAAGCGTGATACATATTATACATTTTGATGGTATGATTGAGAAAATTTAGCACCTTATTTTCCTCTCGCTATCACAATGTCATACGCTTTTATTTATAAAATTATTTTGTCGTAGACGAAGAAGCTTAATTATCGTTAAAGGTTACAATGAACTTATAAAGTAATATATTTGTTATTGGAGTTCATTTATTTTAAACTTTTTAGTTAATTTTTAATAGAAGCTTTTTTTAAAAAAAGTTTTTTTGTTCTTTATTTTTATTAAGAATAAATTATAGCTCACCTTTAGCGGATGACCTACTCACTGGGGTGTCCAAACTTTTTTAGCATCATGTTGGGGTCATTTGATCATCTTCCTGATAGTTTCAGGGTGCGGAATTCAATAGTTTTTAAGATATGATTTTTTGAAAATCTGAAAATACTTTGTAAAATGATGTAACGCAACGCAAATAATATGTTTAAATCTTGTCTATGGTCAAAACACATTACCTACATTTCGTTGTACGCATATTTGAAAAGATGAGAATTCTCTAAAAAAAAGGAGGAAATGTGGAATCTTTTTTTAATAATACCTTTTTTAATAAAAACGTTCATTTAACTTGCAATTTATGTTTGTTTATTTATTTTACGTCAATCAAAGTTAATTTAGTATTTCTTTCGTAAAATATCACTTTTGATAATAAAAAGGTTGTCATTTTTGTTTAAAACGGAAGGCATTTTGTTGGGGCGTTTTGCCGCGTTTTTGGTTGGGCGGCAAAGTAGTAGTCCCTTTTCTAGTAGTTTCGCGAATGTTATATTTGCTTGTTCTCTCGATATTTACAAGCAAAAACAACTGGCTAAAGTAGGTTATTGTGGCTACTTTTCAATCGGGTTATAGGTTATGTTAGAAAGTTGAAGAAGATAAACCGGAGCGGAGCGTATGCAAACAAAAACTATTGGCTAGAGTAGGTTATTGTGGCTACTTTTCAATCGGGTTATAGGTTATGTTAGAACGTTGAAGAAGCTAAACCGGAGCGGAGCGGAGCGTATGCAAACAAAAACGATTGGCTAGAGTAGGTTATTGTGGCTACTTTTCAATCGGGTTATAGGTTATGTTAGAATGTTGAAGAAGCTAAACCGGAGCGGAGCGGAGCGCAGCGTATGCAAACAAAAACGATTGGCTAGAGTAGGTTATTGTGGCTACTTTTCATGTAAATTTTGATGATAGCATTATGGAGCATTTGTGGAGGAGAAAGGTGTCGAGGCAGAAAAATGACCCTTTCGAAGAAAGCAACTAGGCATTTCCACGCGGGGGGGGAGTAGTAGGGGGGGGGGGGGGGGCATCTACCCCCTTCCCCCTCCCCCCACTTAAAGATCAAGGTCAGTCTAAATTTTGTTTTAATTTAACAACATAACCTCAAAACTTTAAATAATCACATCACAGAAACTAGGCATTTCCGCGGGGGGGGGGGGAGTAGTAGGGGGGGCATCTACCCCCATCCCCCCCTCCACCCCTCAGGGTCAACAAAAGTAGGTCATCCGCTAAAGTCCTTCCGACTATTTAAATATAGACTGGCTGTAAGGACTAGCATCCAAAGCCGTAAAACATAAAAAAAAAAAAACTGTTGTGTATCACTTATACGCAGTCGAATGTCGAAGCCGTAGCTTTTTGTTATTTTGTTTGGCATCGTAACATCGTTTCCTTTTTCAAAATATTTCTCATTATATCGGTTGGTATTTAACAAAAAAGTATGGAAGGAATTCAAGTAATTACTCCTGATTTTATCAACGTGCATATCACAAAATCGGACAGCCAAGATGCGGCACCAGTGGAGAGGAGATACAAGAAAAATATCACAGTTATGGATTTTAAGGTTAGCTCGCATACTTTTCTGTTAAGCTTTATTTTGTACAAATGCAATTATAATTTGAATAGATGTTTAGTCCCTCCACTATCATCAAGTAGCAAATTACACGTTAACTCAATTTCTGAGCTGTTTATAGGTATAGCCTGTGATTTAAGGCATGAGTCATTCTCAAAAAAAGAACCCCTCCATAGTAAACATAGGTATTTGTAAAACCTTGGCGTAGATTGGCAATTAATAGCAGAATAATAATTGCTTGCATTTTCAGACTAAACTAGAACTCGTAACTGGTGGATCTGCAGCCACAATGAAGATCAAAGTTTACAACAGCAAAAACAACTTTGTGTGTGATGTTGACAACAATGACGCGCTTTTGGGCTCGTACCCTATTGATGATGGGATGAGGATACACGTGATTGATAACTTTACACTGATGACAAACTTTTCTACCAGTGAGAGTGTTGAGAGGTTTGTATTAAAGCTCATTGATAATTTAGATTCTACGCCTGTTAATTGATGTTGTGCTGTTGCATGCTATCAATGATGGTACTAAAATATGAGTGTTTAACACGCCTATCCTGTACCATAAGGTACTAGACTGAACTCCACAGCACTGCTGCGCAGCACTAGTCCGTGTTTTATTTCCATAGATTGTATGAATTCAGCAGCATTGCAGCGGCCACAATGCAGCGGCAACAATGCAGCGGCAGCAATGCCGCTCTTATCACCACGACAGACATAGTGATGCATGCGTGACAAAAATAGGTTTTCTGCAGGAGCTCTGCTGCCTTCTGCCAAAGTTTCAAATCATACCTTAATTCTAAAAAACTTCAACCACACATACAACTCTTCTTCTTAGTCATAGCACTCTTGACAGAGTGGTCGTGGTCATCATTTCGGTCGGGTGACCCGTCTCACAATTTGTTGCCATTCTTCTCTGAGGGCTGCTTTATTGTTGCATTTTTAGAGGGGGACATCCAGTGCTGCCTTGATTTGGTCCGTCTATCTGATTGGTGATCAACCATGCATTCTGTTGCCCTCTACTCTGCCCTGTACCACCAGTCGCTCGATAGACATATGGCCGCATCAAGATATGTGTCCAAAGAAGGTGAGGATAAGAGCTTGGGCTATAGACGATAGGCACTGCTTGATGCCTAGTTCTTGGAGAATGGAGTCATTGGTACGGAACTCTGCCCAAGATATCCCAAGCATTTTCCTCCAGCACCACATCATGAGAGCATCTTTTTCTTGTTTTCCCAAAGAGTCCATGTTTCCGCAGTGTAAAGGAATATAGGGAACACAAGCGCTCTGACTAGCCGGGTCTTTGTGGCTTTGGGGATTTTGCTGTTCTTCTAATTCTCCTTAGTCTGTCCATAGAAGACCTGGCCATCACCAGACGTCGCTTTATTTTGTCCACGCATGCCAATGTTGGATATCAGCACTCCCAGATAAACATGATTGGGTTACTGAGGTTGATCTTAAGGCTGCAAGCTGACGCTTTACATTTTATGCAGCAGGTCCTCCATATCTCGCATGCTGCTTGCGAATAGGGGGGTGTCATATATGTCATATATATATATATATATATATATATCATGTCAATAGATTCGAGATCTTGAGGCCAACAATTGCGAAACCGTCCATCCAGTCTTCAAGAGCAATTCTCATTATCAGCTCTGTGTAGATGTTGAACAGAAGCGGAGAAATAATGTGTCCTTGACGGGCTCCTGCATTAGGGTGGAAGTGGCTTGAAAGTGTCTCGTCTGCTCTCACTGACGCAGTCCCATCCTCATAGAGGCGCCTCAAAAGGCGCACAAGGTGTGTTAGAGCCAATCCAATCTCCAGTAGAGTCTTCCAAAGTTTCAGCCATTTCACAGAGTCAAACACCTTTGAAAAATCAACAAAGCAAATATAAGTGGGCTTGTTAAATTCTCTGGCTTTCTCGATGATCTGCTATGTCAGGATTTTCTCCCGGGTTCCTTTACCTTACACCTAGTATACTTAAATAAACTCTGATTTTACTGGTATACATTATTTTTATGTAATCCATATCTTCTTGTAAAATAATAACATTAAATCAATTTTCCACATTCATCTTGTCAGGTTCCAACTGTCAGAAGATGAGTACCAAAAGAAACAGGACACCCTCCGCTCATTTCTACAACGGAACAAACTCGGCAAGTATAATGAAGAGGAGATGGTAAAGATAAAGGAACAGCAACAACAGGAGATGGAGGATGAAGCTAGGTAATGTTTAAGAGCACTATTAATGTAACTTTAAATTAGAGCAGTGAACTAGAAGTTAGGGTGTTTGGCCCAGTATAAAGTTAGATCTACCACCTAGATTAGTTTCAATTAAAACCACTTGGTGTTAAGTTATCTGCTTTGTATTAAAATGAATAAGGTATTGTCTTGATTACTCTGAAGTAATTTGTAAATATCATAGTAAGTTGTTCATTTATTTTTTGCTTTGTAACTTCTCTACTAAATGTAAAACTTTAATGTACCACTGTTTGATGTTCCAAATAAATAAATAAATAGATCCCAGCAACATCTGTGGACACAATGACTGTAATTTTGCTAAGGGCAACCATGCAGCCTTTACAAACCCATGTGTAGGGTATCTTGGGATAATGTTGTTGAAGCTCCTGATGTAGAGACAGCGGTTGGTTGCTTCTACAATACCATCTACGAGATTTTAAATAACTCCATCCTGAAGAAGACGAGGCCAAGCCAAGCGTTATCTGATGTGGTTTATCGGTAACATTATAAGGGACCTAGCCACTAAGACTAAGCTTCACCGTATATGGAAATCGTCAGAGGCCAGCCGAATGCTCAGTTGAGGGCCACTATCAAGTTCCGCGTAACTACAGCATATGTGAACTACATTAATCGAGGGTAACATCCGATGTAACTAACGCGAGTTTTGGAAACATGTGAGTGGCCCTAGATCGAAAGGTGGTTTCGAACCTCGGGTCACGTATCATGGGCAAGAGTGATGGAGAGGGAGCCGTAGCCGCATTTGCAGATTACTTCGACGTTTTCCTCAGCGACAAGCTGACGCTTGCACCGGATCTGGTAAACAGTGCCGATGACTCGCGCAACTACGTCCAAATTTCACATGGTTTCCCTCAGGGATGTAGAGCAGGGACTGAGGCAGCTAAGGCCAAGGAGTGCAATTGGACCGGACAACGTTCCTCCTTACTTTTTGAAGGTCTATAGCGATCCGTTGGTTGTACCTTTGGGTCATATATTTAACCTAGCTCTAGAGCAAGGGAAGTAGCTGAAAGCTCTCTCGAGTCAATCCTATTCCCAAGTCAAGTGACACTGCCTCTGTAAATCTATATGGAACAAATTGTGATTTTGAGTTCATTGGCAAAATTGTTCGTCAATCATATGTGGTAAAATGAGTCCGCAGATTGCACCGTATTTGGTCGACTCGCAACACGAATTCAGGAGTCGCGTCGCTCAGCAACCACCAACTTATTGATGTCGGTCAAGATAGTCTCGGAGATAATGGATTGGGGATGTCAGGTGGACGTCGCCTATCCGGACTTCCTTAAGGCGTTCGATAGGGTCGATAACGACGTCCTAATAAAGAAATTGTGGTTTTCTTCGCTGACTAAATGGGAAACCGCCAACAATATGTGCGACACGGCAGTTTCGAGTCCCAGCCGTACCCTACAAGGTTGGGTGTTAGCCAAGGCTCTATTATTGGTCCGTTGCTTGTTATTTGTCATCATGATAAATGACCTGGAAACAGAGCTAAAATAACACACTAAATGCTTTTTGTACGGGGACGATCTGAAACTGATACTTCCCGTTAAGTGAGAGGATGGATTGTAGGCTACTACAAAAAAATTTGGAGTGAGTATAACAAACTCCTATTCAATATTGCGAAGTGTTACTATAACTAACTACTTGAGAAGTGTTCTATTATGTCCTTCACCGGCCTTTAGGCCACTCGGCACAGAGTCTATGAGTCGAATGTATTCGATGAAGGACCTCGGTGTTACGTTCGACCCTAAACTTACATTCCATGAGTACACAAGCACTTTGGCCAAGGAATGATTTAAAAGATAAGGGTTTGTGATACGGAATATTCAGGGATTCCATAATTTGGGTGTGGTCCAGCTTCTTTACACGGCCCTATAAGAACCACACTTGAATCTAGAATATCTCGGTTATTTTGAGTCCACACGAAAGCTCATATTATGTCCTAGTGCTCGAGAAGGTACACAAAGATTTTTAAAAATACCTATACAAGAGGAAATTTGGATTAGCCTTACCTTTATCCATCCGCTTTTATATTGGGTATGCTTGGATATTCACTAGAGGCGAGACGCAACACCGAACAGCTTCTTACTGTCTGTCGATTGTTGCGAGGTGACGTGACTGCGCAGCGCTTGTCAGCGCGGAATGCGCACTATTTGTGCCTGACAACCACCTATGCGCGAGAAGGCACCGGCTACTAGCGGACGGCACGCACCGCACGGTGGCGCGCCGGCAGTCTCCGCTCGTCTGGGCCAGCCTCAACGCATTATTGGCTGTAGCACTGCTGAATGATCTGTTTCGTGATGCATGGAGATGGAGAGTTATTGTGCGAGAATGTGGAAGGTTCTGCGAGAAGAATGCATGATAATATTGTCTTGTATTTTTTTCTATATTAATTGAATTAAACTGACATGACCTTAATAAATTAAATTTAAATTGTCGTTTTATATTTTTTGATAAATTGTAATGGTAGGTACAACGATTTCGATCTATGTGCGAAATACTTCAACGACAAATAAAGTTATAATATAGTTACATACATACCTAACATCAGTTCCTTCCATGCCTTAGAGAGCTAATATGTATAGGTAAATTGTTCAAGATGAATGAAACTATTTTGATTTACCTATTTGAATATTTTATACTTGTTATTCCTGAATATGAGGATTAGCGCTGTAGCGAAGAAGCCTTTATGATGATTCCTACTTGCATGCAGACTAGCAGAAGCAGTGTTAGTAGGCGCTCGCTGCGAAGTCCGGGTTGCGAACCAGCCGGTCCGGCGAGCCACGGTGCGGTACAACGGAGCGCTAGACGGCGCTAAGGGGCTGTGGATTGGTGTGCAATACGATGAACCACTTGGCAAGAATGACGGATCGTGAGTACACTTTAGTGATGCCTATTTTGTTTCTGTCTCAAGTTTTCAGAAGCGTAGCATTAGATTTTCTCCTATAGTTTCGGTATCACATATAGATACCTACCTAGACTACTATATAGATACTATTATAATGTGGTATTCAATCAAATATTACCTAAAACAACCCATGTAGGTGGGCCAAGACTAAAACGTTACCATATCCCTTGAAAGCCTACCTACAAACCCTCAAAAAATATGGCTTGGCCCTGGTTATGTTACTTACATACACATTATTCCAAATGTTCTATTACAGAGTAAACGGCAAGCGCTACTTCTCCTGCCCGCCCAAATATGGCGGCTTCGTGAAACCGGTGTACGTGACCGTCGGGGACTTCCCCGAAGAGGAGTTTGATCTAGAAGACGAGATATAAGGAGGAAGATCGTACATCCGTATACTCTAAAATTCAGGATTGCCGCCATTTCAATTCAATGTGGCTACTTTACAAGGCGGTACTAGAGGCATACATAAAGGGCGTATAACTGCGTAGGTCCTTGCGGTAGTACAGCGGAGCGGGGTGACATTCCGGCGAGTCGCCATCACAACATCAGATCTTCACTCCTCATCTATTCTTCACTGTTTATCCAGAGTACTCACACAATTGCCAAGATATTAAATGAAAAAGATTGTAAAACAGGTATCTCATAGAATACAAAAGATCGACACACAACATTACATACTAAGCCGACGCCACACTGAGGTCTCTCGCTAAACACTTCATGGAAATCACCCGGGAGGGGTCCCGCACTCCACTACCGCAGTAACCTACTACTACAGTTAAACGCCTGTATGCCTGTTGTACAGTCAGACCTGAGAAATCTACCTATGAGTGAATGCTACCATCCGTATAAGACTTCGATGAAGTGTGAGAAGTGTATGTAAGTTTGGTCAGTGTAGTGTACTTTTGTCAAGTAGCACATTGGCCGGCCCTGTGTACGCACACAGTCCCATTTCTCAGGACTCGCCATCTTGCCTGTACCGCCTTATGACTAGCCACATTGAATCGAAATCCTTTACAGGGTTTTAAAATATCCGATGTAAAGCTAAGCTTTGTTCTCACGTTTTAGTAGCGGATACCCCTTAACATTAGCTTCTACATGCGAAAAGTCAATGTAATATGGAATATTTATCACACCTTGCTTGGTTTATCACAGCTTGCTTCGTGAACGGAAACCACAAAACAAAGTATTGAGATTGCAAGTTTCAGAAATAATCAATTATTTATATAGATCTAACAATTATTAAAATTATTGTTTGCAAAAAATAATGCGAAAGAGAGATTTTTTGATACATTTTTGACATTTTATTTGTTACCTTTCACTGAATCAAACTTAAATCATGTATGTGGAAATAACCAAATAACTCCCCATGCCATCGACGTATGTATACATTCCAGATTAGTCATACAATATTTGTGTCGGGAGGTTTAAGGCCGGTTTTAGAGCGACGCGGACAGCAAGATGTATCATAGTAGCGTTTCACTGCTGCGCGGACCGTCCGCATGACAATAAAACATTACTATGTAACTGATACATCTTGCTATCCGCGGAGGAAAACCGGCCTTGGACAGGGATTTATTCGCATAGCATCAACCGGCTTCACTATGCCCGGTACTTTAGCTTCGCACGAAGTCAACTTTTCTGATTACCTATAACTAGACTTCGCGTGGCGTCAACTAATTCGGTTTGGCTGCTGCTTCGATAGATGCGAATGAATCATATCAGGAATACGCTATATGTACATTCTGTTTTTTAATAGATCTAAAATGAATAAACTTTATATTTAACTAAATAAGCATTGACTTTTGTTATTGACACTTAACTGTGAAAATCTGGAAATTCTCTTCAAACACTAAATCATCAATAAAAATTTAACGGTAAGACTTCGCCGTATGTATGTTTGGCTCTGGCTAAATGGTCTGTATTAGCTTCGGTTTAAGTCTGCATCGATCCACCGGACACCCAGTATATTCATAAACGTCTAATACCGTCCCTCCAATAGTCACTATAGCAATGCCAGGCTCTTTGTATACATTCGTTTCATATATTTGACTACAATTTATTTACCGTGGCTATTGGACGACCTTAAAGTCATCGATGACTATAAAATCCTGCTCCCACTAGCCATAAAATATTCAATCAAATCACGCCGGACTCGTGGTACCCCTGCTATGTTCCCCTGGGGGAACTATGAGGAATTCGCATTCGCTTGTTGTCTCCCCCGATAATATGGATTTAAGATTATTCAAAATTCAAAATTCGTTTATTCAAGTCAGATTTTAACACAAATAGCAGGACTCCCTTGGTAAGTTTACAGAAAACCTGTGTTAGGGGAGACCGCACCTTCCACATTGGAGCGTCGTCGGCAGAGCCAAGAGCACGAGCAACTAACAAGTCGAAAAAGTGCTCGACTTCAGATAAAAATTCAATAGATATATATTTCGTTGTATATTATAGGAACTGGCAGTTAAAATAAGTACCATTTTCCCGACGTGCCACTCATGCTTCCGTCTCATGTCATGACTTAATTGTGCTCTGTAGCTAAATACTATCGAGTGTTACGTTTGCGGCAGTTGGCTTACAGCGAGCTGTTAGCTAGGTTATATCAACAATGTAAAGTATACCTACAGAGCACAACCTAAAACCCATATTTGAATGATTATTTGCCGGCTGGGAACAGCAGCCTTATGGCGTAACTCGTCTGAGCTATGAACTTCATATAGACTTTTACGTTTGACACCTTGCACCAGCTTCATCGGTCAAAATGGTATCACGCAAGTAGCATCATAATGGAGGCCAAACCCAAGCTCATTGAATGAAGCCTAGAAGCCTTCGGTGACACCCCGCAATCGATGAAATTGTATGAGCATGAGATGAACCATAGACACACGCTATGAACTTCAGAGAGTTACGCATAAAGCTGCTGGGTCGTGTAAAAATCATCGCTGACTTAACTGACTACTCCCACCCGGCAAAAAGCGTTCATTCATATATGGGTTTCATGGTGTGCTCTGTAGGTATTCTACCGGAGTCATTAAAGTTAGCGATGACCTGTCTCTGCCTATCTCTTTACTGGGAAAAAGAGCTTCTATGTTTGGAACAAATATCAAATGCTATTAAAACCCACAAAATATATTTAATAACCTCTTTAATACCGTCCCTTAATATTAAAACTTGCGTCGCTTCAGAATCTCCGGCCTCCAGTTGATGGGATGCGTCTCTTCGGAGGCTGCCTCGTCCTCGCGGTATATCTTGATGGTCTTGTCGGCTTCTGTCGTGATCAGTCGGGAGCCGGACTGGTCGAATGTCATCGCGAAGATTCCGGCTTCGGAGTCCATTGACCCGGGCTGGACTGCAGCCTGTGGAAGAGACGTTTCAGGGGCGCTTCTCATAATTGTCCTTTTTGGTTGTACAGTACGCGAAATTTCAATTTGTTAGCATTTTTTGCACTTTCTCTTCTAATATAATAATAATGTAGCGCATTAATGTCCTCACCAAGAGGCACGGGACTTTACCCGGATACGAGTAAGATTGAGCTATACTCCACCACGCTGGCTCACTGCGGGTTGATGGAGTGGTGTGGGGCTAGTGGCCAATCCGACTGTCAGAGGTTTTTAAGCTGCCCCATTAGGGCCTCTGACACAGCTTTAAGACTACTACCACCGAGTAGCGATAGTAGCCGGGACCTACAGCTTAACATGTCACACGAAACACGGAAGTGTCCGAAAAAAATGTCGCATAGAAACGGACACCCATCCAGTACCCGTCTGAGCAAGATGTTGCTACCCGAACGATAGTTTCCGATGTGCGAATACCGTTAGGCCACGGACGCTTCATCTTCTAAGTTGACTTTAGATAATTGATACAACCTATCACAAAATATAAACTTAAGTAGACCGCCTGACATTTATTTGAATACATTTTTAATGTGAAGTTGTTAGACTAAAATTGACCAATCCGTACGACTGCCCACTACGAACCAGGGTGTATTCACTCAGTAAAAACGCTTCCACATACAAATTCTGCTTTTAGAATTAGTTATTTCACTCCTCCCTAGAGGTCGTGAGTCAGGCTGAAAGAAAAGTATCCAGAGCCGCAAAATAAAAAATAATTAAAAGAGGTTGTGATTACAATCCGTTTTACGCATATTTATAAGTCAAAATATTTTTTATACAGAACATATGAGATGTTTACCAAAATATTTCAGCTGAAATATAGCTGGAATTAATGAAAATAACTTGTTTGTCTGCAGACTGATGATTATTAATATTTTTAATTAAAATATTTATCCGTAGCATACTCTAAAATTCAACTGTAACGAAACTCCGGTTCTCATGTCACTTTGATTGATTGTGCTTCTCTGTGATTTTGTTATTTGTTATTACATCAACAACCTCTGCACTGCACCCCTGGACCTGGATTTTGGATATCGACAACTGCATTCAAACACTGACCCCTCGGAATTATGACCTGACCCGCTCATTTTTGGAATCAAGCCTCAAGAATGATTAATGAGAAACGATGCTGTGTTCCTAACTGCAATACAACTATAAAGTGGTACTTTATTGTAAAGCGTGGTCTTGTAACCACAAGTAGTATAAGTGCAGACATTTGGTCAGTGTCGTGCAAACAAAACACGTCATTATAGCCGCTGGCTCTAGCCGGGTCATAATGTTGTTCTGAATCTCATTATAACTCGCTGGTTATTCACTTATATAAGAGGGCGGAACCCCTTAGCTACACACCAACCGATTACTCACTTAGGTTATGATACTAGTTATATGTGTCGTACAATAGTACGACCCTTCTAATAAGGCCCTTCTAATAAGAAGGGCCTTTCACTGTCTGTTCTATTCACTTAGAGCTCCAACATAATGAGAACCTCTCCTTTTGTGACAAACAAACCTTCCTCGTCTTGAAAAACGGATTTGAAGCAGTCAATATCTTTATTCATTCGGTCCATTATATGTACTTTTTTCGATTTACAGGTGAAGACCATAATACCACTGCATACATTCCGCAAATCTGCTAAGGATCCTGACGGGTTCCTGGTCATAGCATGGACCTTTAACATAGTGGGAAATGTATTGGCTCTTAAAGAATTAAAACGACGAAGAGTATGTCAATAACACTTTGAAGAGAAATATCATGCTTCATCTAACACTCTTTTGTGAAATGCCATCCCAACAGTGCATACACCAGTATAATTATTGTAAAACTATAATTGCAATATATTTTGATTTTAATGATATAAAATGTGATACTCATAAATTAAAAGTTGCTGAATTATCACCCCATTTTTTAATTTTAGTTCACTAAAAATGAATGAAAATAAACGAAGCCTACAATCATCTCTCTCCAAATTAAGTTTGTATGATGTCCACACAAATGATTAAGTGGTCATCAATATAAACTCAATTTGAAGATTGATGATTGTAGGTTTCCTTCTTACTTTACCCTGCTACAGCTATGTATAGCTAGTCTATGACTAGAGTTAGACTTGGTTCTTTCACTCGCCGCCAGAGGCGCTGGCCGTAAAGGCAGACTGATGTCTCTATATCAAGACTAAAAATGTACTCTGTGGCTACTGCTGGGCAAAGACTGCTGCCGCTTCGATACCCAAATATTTATAAAATAATAAATAGGCGAAGGCGAGTGTGAACGTTTTATTGTGTGGAATATTCGATGATAAGTTAATTACGAAAATCAACCAAGGTTTGATCTACAATGGATTCATCTAGTGACAGTGATTGTATGGATGCGTTGGCACCTACCAAATAAGAAGAGGCTGCAAAGTCGGTCGTAAAAAAAGGCATGAGAATTGATTTATAATGTCTCGGTCAAAAATGTGGCGAAACATGGCCTGTATGGGGCCTCAATACAATGAACAGTTAAACGGGAAAACAATAATATTTCTGGCCTGTTCAGAGGACACAAAAAACATTGTTGGCTCGTTTTGTTATGGTTGTAAAAGCGTGCGTCATGCCGCCGCGTCGGTAAAAGCGTGCGTGACTTGTGCGGAATATGGCCGACTCAGCCAGGCGGAATTCTAAACCTAATTATCTAAAAAATCATTAGCTGTATAATTCATTTTATTTCCTCGCAGTAGCCGTGAAAAGCACTATGTAAATGTCTCAGCTAAAAGTGCAATAGACGGAGTCGTCTCTTAGAGGGCATCGAAGGCTCCGCCCTCAAACTCACTGGCCCGTCTATTGCTCACTTTCCAACCTCTACAATAATGTTGGCCAGCGGGAGAGGATTTCGCATATCTGCTACTGTTGTACAGTCCGGTGAATAAATAATTAACATTCTAACTAAAACCTGAGGAAGGATATAAAATGCTAACAAATCGAAACTTGCGCCGCTCCTTCATGCAATGACATATCTTCTTATTACGTGTCTTTCTAGTCGTGAGATTCTATCTTACGTTATTAGTTTCACATATCTCGACTTGAAAATACTGTGAATTTTTATCTGATACCACCAAACATGGTGTCTTTAGAATTTTCAGAAACGCAAACTCAAATAATTTATTGTAAGTAGGCAAAAATAATGCACTTATACAAGTCAAACACACACATGGGGAAAATACAAAATAAATCAAATATATTCAACTAAACTAATATGTAACTGATTATGGATATGATTTGAAAAAGGAAATTTCCCTTTCAAGTGGTGATTCATGGCTAAATCTCACTCAGGAAAAGGTAACTCCATTAACTCTACCAGTGCTTCGGAAATACACCCGTGAGAGAATTAGCACCAAGAAACTCTCAAGGATGTACTATTTCAATTTTCGACATTTTTTGTGGTGCCACAATGTACAATATAAAAATAATCTAATCTAATGACAATATTATAACATCGTATCTATAAATGCCAATAACATGACTAAAAAGAACAACTTTACAAAATAAATAAATCAGAAAAGCTGTAATAAACATAACTTATGAGACACCAGACTGGACTGTGCACCAGCCATCACCCCCTCGCCATATTGAGGGAGCGGAGCAACCCGCTACACAGAGCCGCCGCAAGCAAAGACATTTCAGTGTGCATGACCATAAACTCTGGTTTCTTGGTAACAGACTCGTATGAAAAGAGTCTAAGAATGTTCTACTCTATTGTATGTACCTGCAGCCGCTGGAAGTTGTACCCGGTGCGCCAGTCCCACAGCAGCATGGTGCCGTTGTCCCCGCCGCTCACCAGCACGCCCTCGGGGTTCACCGCCATACAGTTCACGATGGCATTGTGCCCGGACAGGTTCTGAAACAAACAAATAAACATACATAGGCATTCACTCATTTATGTATGGAAGTCGATGGCGATGGGACCACACAAGACAACCGGACATGGGAATTGAACAGCAAGCAGCAGCCTTATGGCGTAACTCTCTGAAGTTCATAGCGTGTGTCTATGGTTCATCTCATGCTCATACAATTTCATCGATTTGTTTGTTTTTTTTGTTTTTCAAAGTTCTTTATTAGATAAATACATTTTAATATATCAACATAAGACACCGTCATTATGAGTATACATATAAATTGTATTGTTTGTTAGGCTAAGGCACCTCTTAAAACTTTCAACAGCTTATTTAATATAATATTTTACATTGTGTTCAACTATTTTAATAAAATATCAATAAAATACTGGTGCATTCAACTTGATATGTTGAATACTTTTCACATCGACATTCCTATACTAACACATCGCGCAATACGAGTAAGTGCGGGTATGTAGAAAACAAATGCACACTGCCCGGCTAGGCGACGACACACGGCCGGCCATGGCGACAAGAGATAGGAGCCGTCGTAGTTTACTCACTGTTTAGAAAATAGTGATGGGGCAGCTTATAACTTTTATAAGTATTAGCATACGATAAAGTATGTAGACGTGATTTGCCGATAGATGAGACAAGACTATTGCTGTGGTGTGGATTTTTATCGATATAAAATTTTCGAGATATGTTTAGTACATAAGGTTTTATTTTTGGGAGCTGAATTTTGCCATGCAATTTAGAAAGGTTGGTGTAAAAGGGAGTATTAAAAGCTGTTTTTAGGCAATTTCATTGATTGCGGGGTATCACCGAAGGCTTCTAGGCTTCATTCAATGAGCTTGGGTTTGGCCTCCATTATGATGCTACTTGCGTGATACCAATTTGACAGATGAAGCTGGTGCAATGTGTCAAACGTAAAAGTCTATATGAAGTTCATAGCTCAGACGAGTTACGCCATAAGGCTGCTGGCCCGAGATCGTTTTGTTGATGCCTTAATCGTGCTAAACCGTAACAAAACTAAAATCATTCACATTAGATCCTCGCACAATACAGATGAACACTCATTAAAAGTAATAACTCACGAACACGACTGCTTCCATAATAAACACCTAAACTGTAAATGCGATGCGCTAGATATAGTTAAACAACACAAATATTTGGGCCTTATTATTGACGAGCGCTTCAACTGGGGACCACACATTCAACATGTAGGTCAAAAACTGAGGGCTATACAAAGCAAGCTAGCCATATTAAAATATAAAGTCCCATATAAAATTCTACGACTAATATTCCTAGCAATGGCCGACTCAATCATTGGATACGGCTTATCTAGCTATGGCAAAACATATAAAACTTACCTAGACTATATCTACAAACTACAAACCAGTAAGCTAAAACTCACTGCGCCAAAAAAAGTTAAGATGGAATGTAAAAATAAAAACCACTGGAACGGACTATTTAAATACTGCAAAATTCTCACAGTTTCTGATAAAATAAAATTACATACACTAATTGAAGAAAACCATAACAAAACAAAATTGAACAAAAAAAAAAGCGACCCGATAGATTGCGTAATTTACTTTATCAAAACTCATTCCACTTGCCACATTTCAATAATGTGTATGGTCAACGAACATGGATGTACCACTTGCCTAAAATTGTAAATGAACTACCAATAGATCTCCAAAACATGTTTATAAACAATAATAATTTTAGTTTAAAGGTTAAAAACCACTTAATTGATAGTTACATACCTACCTAACATAGAACAAAAGGTCTTAGCTTGAGTTTTACCTAAGAACTAACTTCATTCACTTTTTTATTCTATACCTAATGTATCTGCTTATAAGTAAACTATTAACTGTATAACGAGAGCAATGACAACGACGGATAAACCATGTCTGGTTTTCGTTCGCTGCTAAATGTACCTAAATCTAAGTTCTTCATATATGAATAAAAAAAAAAAAAAAAAAACTTGTAAAATTTCAAGGACAGGGGCGGATCTTGTTGGTTACCTATTGTGAAATTTCAGCGGCGGATTGTCCTCCCCACATAACACATCTTATTCACTAAACAGTTACAAATTACTCTATTTGGTAGCTTTACTCTATTAGGAGAAATAGTGTTTATATGGCAGCACAGATATACAATAGTGTTCCCAAAAGTATTCAGGCTCTACCAACAAAATCTTTCTCCACAAATTTATATACCTGGCTCGCTACTGAAGCATTTTACTCCGTAAATGAATATTTTATGAAATGCAAATAATATTAAACTTAATAAATTATAAATGACATTTTGCAATACAACTTTTCTTAGGTTTTAATTGACATTTAATGTTTTATTGGTTAATTGATTTATATGGTTAGTTTTAAGGTTATGAATTTAATTATTTTATTGTAAATATTTGTGTACCTATGTTTTGCATGCCAATATCTGGCTAAATGTGCTGTACTTGTTAATTATACCAGCTGATGTAACCACATTTACGCAAATAAATGAAATGAAATGAAATTTGTGAATTTTCATTACACCTGCTTTCTTCTTTGCTCGAAGTTGTGTGTGGTTCAAAACACTTCTTGTTGGTTACTCCCAGATCGACTTTTATTGTAATCGAATTGGTCCCCACCCAGTCCCTACCCCTACTAGTGACTAGATCTCGAACATGACCGCCATGGCTCGCACCGACTTCTTGTGATTGGTGAATACCTGAATGAAGTTGCCCTGGGGACACTTCGTAGAACGCGGGGTGCCCCGCTTTAGCTCTTGTGGATGGTGAATACCTGAATGAAGTTGCCCTGGGGACACTTCTGTAGAGCGCGGGGTGCATTGCTATAGCTCGCACCGACTTCTTGTGGATGGTGAATACCTGAATGAAGTTGCCCTGGGGAGACTTCCACTGCTTGATGTTGTCGGGGGAGGCGCTGGCGAAGCTGTGGAGCGTGGGGTGCACCGCAATGGCTCGCACCGACTTATTGTGGATGGTGAATACCTGAATGAAGTTGCCTTGGGGACACTTCCACTGCTTGATGTTGTCGGGAGAGCGAAGCTGTAGAGCGCGGGGTGCACCGCTATAGCTCGCACCGACTTCTTGTGGATAGTGAATACCTAAATGAAGTTGCCCTGGGGACACTTCCACTGCTTGATGTTGTCGGGGGAGGCGCTGGCGAAGCTGTAGAGCACGGGGTGCACCGCTATAGCTCGCACCGACTTCTTGTGGATAGTGAATACCTAAATGAAGTTGCCCTGGGGACACTTCCACTGCTTGATGTTGTCTTGTGAATAGTGATTACCTGAATGAAGTTGCCTTGGGGAGACTTCCACTGCTTGATGTTGGGAGAGCGAAGCTGTAGAGCGCGGGGTGCACCGCAATAGCTCGCACCGGCTTCCTGTGGATGGTGAATACCTGAATGAAGTTGCCCTGGGGACACTTCCACTGCTTGATGTTGACGGGCGAGGCGCTGGCGAAGCTGTAGAGCGCGGGGTGCACCGCTATAGCTAGTCTTGTGGATAGTGAATACCTGAATGAAGTTGCCCTGGGGAGGCTTCCACTGCTTAATGTTGTCGGGGGAGGCGCTGGCGAAGCTGTAGAGCGTGGGGTGCACCGCAATGGCTCGCACAGACTTCTTGTGGATGGTGAATACCTGAATGAAGTTGCCTTGGGGTCACTTCCACTGCTTGATGTTGTCGGGAGAGCGAAGCTGTAGAGCGTGAGGTGCACCGCAATGGCTCGCACCGACTGAATACCAAGTGAATACCTGAATGAAGTTGCCCTGGGGACACTTCCACTGCTTGATGTTGTCGGGAGAGCGAAGCTGTAGAGCGTGAGGTGCACCGCAATGGCTCGCACCGACTTCTTGTGGATGGTGAATACCTGAATGAAGTTGCCCTGGGGACACTTCCACTGCTTGATGTTGTCGGGCGAGGCGCTGGCGAAGCTGTAAAGCGCGGGGTGCACTGCGATGGCTCGCACCGACTTCTTGTGGTTAGTAAGTGTGCACATCGACTTGCCGGCGGCGAGGTCCCACAGACGGATCGTGGAGTCGTGCGACCCGGTTATCACCTGAGGAAGTTAGGTTAGGTTAGGTGCTTGAACGCAAAATTATGACTAGTTTACTCTGGTAGCTTATCACTTTATAGTACTTGTAGATACTAATGTGCTATTTATGTAAAAGTCTATTTATTAATGAATAGGCACATCAACAGAATATATATTTTTACACACATAAAGCGTTATACAATGAAAATTACTATTAATATTCCTTTTATAGACTTGCACAACATTTTCAGCTTAATCACCCAACATCGTATACTCAACAACAAATTAGATCTCCCATAGTAATTTGTAATCAGCTGATCAGGTCAATGTACTGAGGGACGTTTTTTTTTCATTTTCGACCATATGTTTCTTTGGGAAAGTTGTTCATAATTATGGGTACTATAATTTCCCAAAAAAGTCAGCTAATTAATTGTCACCCTGAATAAACAGTCGGGTTCCCAAGGGTCAATGCATTCTTTACTACAACATGCTATACCTCTCGAGATTTTGAAATTGCCATTTGAGCAAATTAAAAACCATGTAAAGCGACTCTGTGAAAAAAGGGATATTATAATGTTCAAGATTACTTAAATGACGGGACTGTATGGGGTTAATCTAACTCAACACAGAACTTGCTGTCAATAATTTTATATTTATTTATTTCTGCCTATTATTTATAATAATTAATGTTGTAATATTTGTATGTCATTTAAGTCATCTTGAACATTGTAATATCCCATTACAGCTAACGCTAAGTTTGGAAAATGTTGAAAGGTTCTTGCGTACATACATTACATTTTCGAAAATAAATTGACTAGCTACTGTTAGTATGTCAATTTATTTAAAAAGCTCCCTCAGGGAGTCAGTTCGTTTTAAATTATAAATTGCTTGAATAGCTCTTGTCTGTAAAATAAAAATAGTTTGAATATCTGCTGCTTTCCCCTACAACAAGATACTATAGGACATGACACTATGAAAGTAACTAAAATATACTGGCCTAGATGTAGCCACATCCATGTTTTGTCTAATGTTCCTAACAGCGTAAGCCGCAGAACTTAATTTACTAGCTAATTTATCTATGTTGGGTCCCCACTGCCATTTGCTATCAATAGTTATTCCAAGAAACTTCGTATCATTTACTACTTCTAACGCGTTGCTGTCCAACACTAAACGGGTCTCAACTTTCCTGACATTTGGAAGTGAGAATATGATACACATGGTTTTACCAGGGTTTAACAATAAATTATTAACTGTGAACCAATTCAAGGTTAAAGACAATACAGCATTAACATTGTCAAAATCTTCTTTTTGTCTTTCAATTTTGAAGACCAGTGAAGTTTTATCAGCAAACAACACTATGTCAGCTGTAATGGTACTCGAGAGTCAGTACATTTGATACTTCATTTCGCGTGACAGAGGGCTAGCCCATCGCCGCGCTGTTTTGAATACGAGAATCGGTTCATATAACGTTTGGGATTTTGCGTAGCTCCGGGTAATTTAGCAAAAAAAAACAGAGCCGACGCGTGGGATGGTTCGAGGAAGGTTACAGGTCAGGTTTTTTTGTCGCATTCCTGCGAGATGTGTAGGGATCAGAGCCGAGTTGGCTGCGCGTTGAATAAATTATGAATAACTAAAATGGAAGGTTATTATGGAACGATACGGAGAAAGCTATTATGTTGATTGCAAATATACAATTGCGTTTGGTTAGTATGAGATGGAGAGTCTGACACGACTAGTATGAATAGCATTCTAGTGGTCTTTGTATCGCGCGCTAGCGGTCGGGCAGGCTTAATTAATCGCAACAAGCTTTATGGTCAGCGATCAACAGATTTTGTGTATCGGCCATACCGAATGATTTGAGTGATAACCTACGGTTGATCATAGTGAATATGCGTACACACAATTTGTAGAACGGCGGATCTGCATGGCATGGTTGAAATTAGACCCTGTGTAGTTAGTGATAAGAAGCTTCGCTTGGGCAGAGCGTGTTCGCAAAGGACGCCATGTTTTTTTTCAGACATGTGGAGTGTATAAATACGATTGCGGGGGAAGGGAGAGCATTCAGTCTCAGCGTCTAGCTACTGTGACAGTCGCCTTTCACGAGTTCTAAACAGTTTTGGTCTGCCGTGTTACGCGTCAGAACTATACGAATTGTGATTGCGAAGTTTCAGTGGTTTTTCGTGAGTGTCTGAAGCGCCGAGATATACCTCGGTTCCTATCCTTTATATCAACCTACCCCAAATTCCAAAACTATCCTTGGGTCGTTAGATAAGAACTTTTAGGTAATTTATCTGAGTCTGAGTCTGGGCTTGGAGCGACCCTAAATTCCTTTTTCCTTCACCATAGGGTTCCTGGATTGGCTCTTAGGATATTCGCGGGCTAATCCTCTCCTCATTCCTTTCGAGTAGCGAGTTTTGAAATTCCCACACACACCGTCATTAAACATACAAGCACATTCAAATCAAACTCAACCATTTTCGAGTGGTGTCGATAATGGACGTGGTATAACACTAGGTTTTTAGACTAGGCTAGACAGGAGTTTAGTTGCGGCTAAACCTAGGTTGGCAGGGCATAGGGAGACTGTTTGATCGATGAGGTTCCGCGGATGGAAATAACAAATTCAGAACAAAATTAAACCGGTGTCAATACAGATAACCTATCCTGTTGATATTTTGACATTTGAGTGTTGTCGGGGACGCGCGAAGAGATCAAATTACAGTCTAAAGTTCATTGTTTAGGACCGGGTAGGTTGTTTTGCTTTGCCTTGGGTCAGGTTGGATTCAAGTTGCATCTTTAAATTAAATGTAAATTTCGCTGGAGGTCTAATGTGTAGGCTGAGTCAAATATATATGATTAGGCTCAGTTGAGGACGTGCTGAGGCTATTGCTCAGGCTCAAATTGCGCAGAGTTGAAGGTTTCAAAACGTTACGGACCTTTGAGGTAACCGCTAGTTCAGAACCCATTTCGGAAAATCAAATCGCAATTGTGTAAACCGGTCTTTTCGGATCGTTATTGCCGTGAACTAATTATATAATTGGAACCACCACAAGCCGCTTCTAGCGAGCACATGAAATATCATTGAGTACTCACGTCGTAAAACTACGACGGATATCTATACGATATTCCAAACAAATATTACAAATCGTGGTCGACCACTAAAAGAAGTTCCAAGCGCCCATATATACAAAAAAATAGATGGTACCATCACACAAAATATAACAAAGATCGATCTGGCGCAATACACCGCTGACTGATGCGAATTACCGGCTTGCGGACATATATGCTTTCTCTGTCTAACTTGAAACTGTAACTTCCTGAACCAAACTTCGTTCGACTATTGTACGCCTAACGAACTTCTCAACGAACGAGAAATTCGGACTTATCATTCTTAACTTACAAATCTTACAGCTGAATCGGGACATCTCATTTTGGGGTAGATATAATAGACGATCATAGCTACTGATAGCGGTGGCTCGACCTTGGCCGTTAATGCCGTTACACAGTCAATTTCTCTACCATAAAAGGCCTAATATGGAACCTTGTGGAATTTTTACACCAGATCCATCAGATTTAACGCCGTTGACTTCTGCCTTTTGAATTCTATTGCTTAAGTATGATCTCAGTAGATCCAACGCTGTATTTCTAACTCCGTTCTAGAAAAATTCACATTGTTTTTATTAGGTTATTAACTCCGCCACCTTCCTCAATTGACAGCTCACTCATCATTGACTGTTAGGCGGTACAAAGTTCACGGGGTCAGTTGGTTAATAAATAATTGATAGCTGTAACAATAGATTGAATTGAAAGTTAATTATGAACTTTTCGATGAAGTCTATTCCGTGGTTCGCTGTATCATCGGGATCAGAAGCAGCCCAGCCCCTTACCTGCGGCTCAGCAGCCTGGCATGCCAGCGACGCTATGGTGTCCGTGTGGCCGGTGAGCGTGTGCACGTTGGCCTTGGTGCGCATGTCCCACACCCTGGCCGTCGCGTCGCGCCCTGCCGTCACCAGCACGTCGATCGTCGGGTGCAGGGCGAGCGTGTAAACGGCGGACAGATGGCCGTGGTAGTGGCGGATTACCTGACAAAAACATATGAAAATAACTATAAGTTATACATTTTAAACACACAACGACTTTCGAACTATACAACCGGTTTAAATCAAACATGGCTAAGAACAAAGAACAACAAAAATGTGTTAATATAAGAACAATTCAACGAGTTCAGCTTACTTTGTTATATTCGAGATCCCAACATTTTACTTGTCTGTCCTCGCCGCAGCTGAACAGATATGGATGCCTTGCCGAAACTGCCAAGCCTGGATGAACATACAATATTAAAAGAAACAACATACAGAATTATCATGCACTATGGCAAGCTTGTCTCTAACAAGATCTTTCTTGGACTCATTTTGGCGAAATTATCTTACCTCTGACTGTACTGACGTGGCCCGTGAGTGATACCTTCAGTTTGCCACTCGCCAGATCCCATATTTTTATTACTCTGTCTGCAGCTCCTGTGAATAGGATGTGAATTATTAGTCTATTATAATTTACTCGCGAGCAATTAACTGGAATCACTTCATCGCGCAAAACAAAACCCCACAACTTCTATGCAAATGCACCATGGATTGTGTTATATCATTTAAAAGGTAATTTTGTTAGCTTTCAAATGATATCAAAAAGATTAATTGAATTTAAGCCCCGGAAAAGAGGCCGCCACACCTCAGATTGGGCGGAGCTAGTGCAAATGGACCAAGATTGGACCAAATGGAAATCTTTATTGAGAGCTCTATCTCTTGCCCTCAACAAAGCATCAAGCAGAGCAGGATGTTACAATGATGGTTATATTGATGACGCAGTTTATCCCACAGGTCATATAATCTAAGTAGTAGTATAGTACCGTAAATCCAGTCTTTGTTTAACAGAAATACTGATTTTGACTGACAAAATAGTAATTTTGTCGAGAAATTCAGTAGAATTGCGCGACAAACTGAGCACGACAAGAAAAACTGGTATTGTCTGACAAAATAACGGAATTGCGCAACTAGAAATCTGAAAACAGAAACTTGAAAACCTTAATTTGTGTAGCATAAATATCAAAACGAGCATTCGATTTTGTTGTTCTTACATGTTATCCTTCACCTATGTTGACCCACAATTTCGCGCAAACAGTCTTTATATAGCCAATACGCGTTGGCTAAAGCATTCAGTATTTTTTTATTCGCTTCTTGAACTTTTGCTTAAACTAAATACCTGTAGCAAACCACTCGTTGCCGGGCTCGACGCACACACAGCGCACCCAGCCCAGATGGCCAGAGATGACTCGGAACAGTTTCCAGGGCGCGTGCCAGGCAGGGCGCGGCATGGCAGGCGCGCGGCGCGGGGGCAGCGCGGGCGCGGGGAGAGACGCTCCCGGCGCGGAGGCGGGCAGGAGGGCCAGGGCACTGCTGCCGAGCTCCGCCATTTCTGTGGAGTTCATCAATTAGTAGATAGGGGAATAGTGGAATGCGAGACATTCTTGGATTCCACTGCCCTACACATTTTAGGGGAAGTGTTAATAAACAACAAATAAAAAAAAACGGAGTTATTAGAATGCCATTAATTACCAGCTGTGCTTACCAGAATCGTTGGGTGTGTCTGGATGGTTCATAGATTCCTGGATTTTGGCAGCTTGTGCTCGATGCACGGCGGCCATCACTTGTCCATAGCTGTCTCTTGCTTTGACTGCTCTCTTTATTTTTTCTCTGCAATTAAATTTAAAAAGATACTTGATAACATTATTATTGTACATTACTCAATTAACAACTAGTAAATACCTATAGCTTTATCATGTAATACGGTATTTGACAAGGTAATAAATCTAGACAAATGTCTCAAGCTGAACCTGTTTCAACAAAAACGTTCGACAATATCAGAAATACCAGCAGTTGTATTTTATAAACTCAATTTAGTGTTGAAAAGACAGCATTTAACTATGATGGATGTTACCGATTTCCATCCTATCTATGGCTATCATTTTATCTAATTCTTTTGACATTTGGTCTTCAGTTGAAATTACTGGCCTAGGTAGACATATATATTCCTTTATATATATTTTTTTTCTCCATTAACTGTTATATCTGTGGCAGGCAAATTGTATGATTCCGCCGTTTACATACGGCGTCGCCAGTTTATAAACGCTCGCTGTTGTGTAATATGCCGAAGGCAAATTGACAAATTGAAATTAAAATAGCAAATTATCAGGGCAAAACACTGCGGTAGCTTAGGTGAAGGGTAAAGGGGGTGAGCGAAGCGAAGCCCCCTTTATCCTTCGTGTTAGGTTGAACATGTAAGTACAACAAAACATAAAGGAGTGTCAATTTGCCTTCGGCATATTACATAACAGCGAGCGTTTATAAACTGGCGACGCCGTATGTAAACGGCGGAATCATACAAAATGCCAGCGACATATCCACCTCTGCTGAGTTAGTCATAATTTTTGTCGTGCTCAACTTCATTTCCAGTCCCACTTCTCTGCTTCTGTCTGCTAGGCGTTTTGTAGTATTTTTGGGTTTTCCTTCGATATGACAAGGTCATCTGCGAAGCTTTAGATGGTTCAGTAGCAATCCGTTTATGTTTAGTCCTAGATGTCCCCATTCCAATTTCCTGAATATTTGCTCTAACACTGCTGAGAATAACTTTGGCGAAGTGGGTCGCCTTGTCTGACTCCTCTGTTGATTGGAAATGCATCGTGCTTGAGGCTGTCAAAAGCTTTTGAGAAGTCAATGTATGCAAGGTAAATGGGCTTGTTGTAATCATTGTATTTTTGTATAAGCTGTTTAATTGTGTGAATGTGATCATTTTCGCTGAAGTCTTTTCTAAATCCAGCCTGCCCACTGGTTGGTTTTCATCCAATATTATTGTTGTTCTTTCCAAGATTGATTTTGCGAAGATCTTGTAGATATTCGATATGAGACTTATTGGTTGCCAATGTCATCATTGGCTCCTTTTTTGTGAGGAAGAATAATATGTGACTCCACCGACTGACTTGGAATGACACCTGTGATGAGTATATCGAAAATATATTTAGGATTGGGCTTAATTTTGTGACTGTGGCCCTGATTAGCTCGTTTGGTATATTGTCAGGTCCTGGTGCTCTTCCAAGATTTTGTGAGTTGATGGCTTTTCGTACGTCTTCTACAAGTAATTGTTCAACTACATCGTGACTTACCGTTGGTTTCTTGTTGGCATTCAGTGTTAAGTTATTGTCATAATTTTAATTTTTTGAACTACAGATCCTCGTAGTAGTCTGTTGCTACTCTCTATGCGTTTTGTTAGTAGGTAGGATTGTCTGTTCATCAGTTTAGGAATCCACTCTTTACCTTGTTAGCTTAGTTTTTTGTAGGCCTGTTTTTTTCAATTGCCTCTTAAAATTTCATCATTCATTTTACTTTTCTGTCTTTCCTTATGCATTTTCGTATCTGTTTACTAAGGTTGGATATTCTATTAAGATCTTCTTTAGTGTTTTCGCTATTTGCAATTAATAATCTTCTTTCTCGTAAGAGTTCTATATATTTTTTTACCTAATTTTTGAGTCCTTTTTTGCTTTTTCTTTCTTTGTTTGAATCAACTTATTGTTTAGTTGATCATATTTTTCTTTAACACTAATGTCAGAATTAACTATTTCTAGTAGCTTATTGGACATAGAGGTGTCAATATTATTTTCATATTGCTCAGGTGTCAATCCCTGAGAAGATTTTATGAATTTCCTGGATTTTCTATGTAATTTTTTATTCAGCCCACAGTGTACCATATGGTGGTTGGTGTTGAAGTTTACATTCTGTATTATATGAGTGTCGCTGATGTCCTTTACATTGTTTGTTATAATATAATCAATTTAATTTTTGTACTTTTCATCTGAAGATATCCAGGTCCATTTGGATTTAGGATATTTTTTGGCTAGCCTTTAGATTTTTGGCTAGCCTTTAGAAAGACAGCGGCCCGGCCGCGGTGTTTCTAACGGCTAGGTACCTAAGGGTAATAGTAATATAGTAATAATTATACAAAGTTTTAAGTCGGAGTTAATTAGATATTAATTATTAAGCCATAACTAATTTTACGTGGTATGAACGCATCTTATTTTATATTGCATTTGGTTCTTGCTATGCTAAAAGCGTGTGTCAATGCTTGGATTGACGGTTTTTTGTTTTTAATTCGTGTGCAATGAAACTTTTTTCACAAATTCGAATATTTGACATTGACAACATTTGCAGAGTTGCATGGATTAATTCCAAGGCTGAAGTTCACAACATTTGGACTTCACAGCATTAAGAAACTGGACCCTGAGGACAGAGTGGGAACATTCCGGTGCCACAAAGCCAGGTGTAGATATGGAAGAATACTACTGTGCAAGAGTTCAATGTAGCTCATACAAAGATGATATGATCCTATCCGAGGCCACGATTCGCGACTTGTACAACTGGTCTGCCGGGAAATAATAGTGTTGAATGAAATAGACAACCAAGAAAACCACAAACAAATTGGTGGTCCCGGCAGAGTTGTCGAGATCGAGGAAAGCAAGTTTGGAAGGAAGAAATATAACTGTGGCAGATAAGTGGAAGGTGCTGGTAATGATCAATGAAACAACAAATGAACTCAGATTAATAGTGTGTGAGGTGCACAGAGGTATTAACACCTATTATTAAAAAACATGTGAAACCGGGCACAACAATCCATACAGATTACTGGAGTTCCTATCATGCCCTGCCGGCCCACGGCTACATGCACAGGAAATTAAACCATTCTGAAGAATTTGTGGCATAAAATGGGACATACACCCAGCGCATTGAAAGCCAATAGTGCCACAAAGAAGTGGTTCAATAAAGTTAACTACAAAGGAAACTTTGAGGGTTGGTTAATAGACCACCAATGGCAGCACCATTGCAGAAAAAATCACATTGATCCTTTTGTAAATTTCATTAGGGCTATAAAGCAAGTTTATAATAAATAGGCAAAAAAATATGTAAATTAATATTGTTTTTTTTCCAATTCTTAGTTGGTGTGTGTGAAGCGAGCTAGGCTACCCATGTAGTTTCACAGAACCAATGTTGCTATAGGTCACTTCTGTTTGAATACTAAAGGTAGGTTTGTTATATTAAAAGTAGCCACAATAACCACTACACTTCGCTCCGGTTTAGCTTCTTCAACATTCTAACCTAACCTATAACCCGATTGAAAAGTAGCTACAATAGCCAATAACCTACTCTAGCCAGTCCAGTTGTTTTTATTTGTAAATATTGAGAGATCAATAAAATCCGCCCCCTTATCGACACTCTGACCAAAGAGAACATACGCGAAACTACTAGAAAATGGAATGGGTCATGAACGCATCCATTTTTGAATATTGACAATATGTCATTATATTGACTAAGTATGTTCTTATTGACATTTCGTTATGTAAATTTTTATGGTTCATTCACAGAAATTGTCCAATTTTTACATTTTGTTTACAGAAATTTTCCAATTTTCATCTTTCATCAAAAAAAACTGTGCATTTCATAATCAAATTCAACTAGAATGATATAAAAACCAACCTCAAAAATTGGTTGGATATGCTTTTGAACACTCCTACAGTGTCAAACATGTCAAATATGTTAAAATTTATTAAACTTTGAAAGCTTAAATCTCGAAAAGTTAACATTTACTCAGAAAAAGAATAACACCATTGGAATGCTGATAATTTTCTTAATCTTAAAGTATATCTCTAATTATCAAATACGTGCCGCAGTATTCTAAAGCATAACCTTAACAACAAACACAATAAACTTCTCTAGCTTAATTTGGCTTTTCTGTGTATATGCTTCGCTCCCCTATATAAATCTCTGTAAATAAGGCTACTAGTTAAATGTAAAAAGAAAATTCGTGTGTTTTCTGTCGAAGATTAACTGTATAAACTGTAACATATACAACCACAACATTGTGTTCATGTTAATTAATCAAAGTTGTGTTTGACCTATAGGTAATGAGTAATGACTGGTCTAGAATCTTATTCTTTAGAAACTAAATAAGCGTGTATTACTCTGTCCTGCCTATACTATATAGTCCAAGAAAAGTTAGCGGGTGCTTAACAGTGGTTCAAATTTGGTACCTATCTGATATCTTCAATGTATCGAAGTAATTTATAGGTTACAAGTTCACAAGAGTTTTTAATCATAGGGGCTAACTGGGAATCATTTTCAATGTACTACTTACGCTTTATCATCGATGGGGGGTAACATGCTTTGGTTAGAGAGGAACATATCATGAGTTCTTTTTAATGATCTAAACACAAGAGTGTGCACGGAATGTTTTATCACATCGTCCGCCATTTTTGAGCAGTTTACAGGAAATTAACTTAACAGTATTAACAGAATTGTAACTGTAGTGATTTAAATTACACTATCTGTATGTTTTTTACGAAATATTTGGTTGCCACTACGCAAAATATTGCAAAAACAGCGTCCTTTCAGTACACTCACTGACAGTGACATCGCGTTCAGAATCGTACCTATGTAGTTAAAGTAGTATCCCTATATAGTCTGTGAATCGTACCATAAATAATCGATTATAGCGTCTACGAGGTTGTTCCGAATGAGTTTTAGCGTGACAACGATAGCTCAAAATGGTTGATATGACGTCATGAACATCTTTAACGTCGCCATGTTGTGCTATCGTCGCCCATGCTCTGAGCGTCAGCACTGTGAGCGAGCCATCAAAAGTGATAGCTGTCACGCTGACAGCTGACAATCAAACATAGAACGGCAACCGGCAGCGACTCCTGGCACTCCATAATTGTTTATTTCCTCACTTATTCAACCAAAACAAAGCTAATATAACTACTACAACTGTCTACGAATTGAAGAGACAATAAATAACAAAAGTTGGGTTATAATAGTGTCATCTGTCAGTGTCAACGTGAATCTATCGTGTCAATCTATGAAGGTCGTCATTTCCCTCTCAGAACGGGCATGATGGTCGTGACGCCACGTCAGCGATGATGGCTTTGTTGATGTGACTCGGAACGCAACATGACTGTCAAAGTTATTTCTTACTCTGGTCAAAATCCTAGAGTAAGTAGTTTCGCAAAGAGTTTAGTTAAGCTGTGGTCAAAATTGACAAATCGCTGGAGTTGTCATGTCAAAATTCCGTTTCGTTCCGTTTGTATCGTAGCAACAACGAAGTTTCTTAAAAAAATCATAAAACTTCTTGACCAGTCGTCGAACATAAAAGCAAGGCCAATTTTACGAGTTAAAGTATGTAAACAAACTTTCAGATGTTTAAAACATTTTTATCTACACACGTATCATAAACCCTCTTTACTGCGTATAAAAACCGCACGTTACGATCAGCATAATGTTAAACTACTTGGTAAAAACTCATTTCTTATCTAAAAAATTACACATTATGACCATAATGTGTATTTTTTCTGCATATTATGACATTCAAATTTCGAACGCCGACGCCCGCCTGCGTGCACCCCTAGTTTGTCTGTGAAGTTGGTACTGACATTCAAATTTCGAAGGCCGACGCCCGCCTGCGGCACGTTGGTACTACACAGAACAAGCTTTAGCTTTAGTTGTTTACAACTGCAGAGCCACAATGCCGGTCAAACATGCGGTTCCTGAACACATCAAAGAGAGCTTATGATATGTGTGTAGATAAACTAGTGTATGTAACTGTACATAATTAGGCATTAAAACTCTCGAGTGTTATTATTATGAAAACCCACTCTCGAGTATTAATGCCCTCCATTATGTAGCAGTCACATAAACTACTATTATTAGAAGATTTTATGCTAAAATTTTACACTTCGTATTCTAATCGTCAGCGTCTTTATTAGAGGAAGATGATTCGTCTGAAGGGTCTGAATCTACAGTACTTACGATAACATTCGATTGTTTTTTTTATCAATAATTTTGTCAATTGCTTTAAAAATTGCTCTCTACTTCTTTATAGAACTTCTATGATGTGATTTACACATTTTCGCCATTTGTCAGCAGATACATTTTGGATTCTTTCTTGTATCATTTTTTCACATCTTGTTGCATTTTAAATGAGGTATTATTGCGAACTACGTGTTAGAGCATACGAGTTCAATGAGATTGAGTTCGCGGTGATGGCAGAAGTTCTACCTTTACGTTACATAAAAGCTTTTTTTTTTATAACGCAGCCAATATTGAATCTTGCTTTTCCCGGAAAAATTCGCGGTATTCTCAAACCATCGCTCAAAGCGGATCGCGTCTATTGACTCGTGGTAATCACCTGTGTTTTTTTAAATTAAAATACATTATCAGCATCCTCTACGAAACCATTTTTATTTCCCATATGCATGCACCACAATCAGTCGTCTGCCCTTTAAGTAAGGTTCTATGCACCCATACTCAGCCCCTCCATAAAAGATTGCCGTTTGGAAGTTACTGTAGTGTCCACGTAAGTTTTTGAAACAGTGTGCCCTGAAAACAGTATGTACACAGTTTACAGTAATTATTTCCTACGATGATCCAAATTACTTTGAGCTTGACATCAGCAACGTAAAATAATTCAATGGCTTGACAGTAACAATCTCGTAATAATTATTGATAAAACTATAATAATGAACTTTAATATTAACAATGAAAATACATTAGTTGATAATTTTGACATTAATTACTTTGGCAAAAAAGACGAGCAAACGAAGGTCACCAAATTTTTAGGAATCTTCATCGATAGGTTACAATCTTACATAAAAACACATATCGAGAATACATGTAAAAAGCTTAGTAAATTTTCCAATGCAATGTATAAACTTTCTAAATATATTATTCATAGGTACATATAGTTTTATAAAAAAATATTAAATAAAAGCTGCAATAAAATTATTTGGACATTTTTCATTTAGTTTAGTTGTATATACAAAGTCAGGTCATAAGTTCTGTCACACAATAAAAACTTTTGAATTTAGAACGCTGGCCACAAAAAAGTTTATTGAATTCGAATTTCGAATTTTTCATGAAAATAAAAATGTGTACTTTTTGGAATTTTCCTCATTTTTAAATATGGAGTGGACACTTAAAGAAGACCGTGTCGCAGTTATTGCGTTGCATCGTTGCGGTTACGCGCCAATTCAGATTTTCTACTTACTGAAAAATTTGAATATAACCAAAAGATTCGTTTATCGTACCATAAAACGATACAATGAAGACTCTAGTGTAGATGACAGGTCAAGAAGTGGTCGCCCTCGCTCTGTTAGGACTCCAGCAGTGATAAAAGCTGTGAAGGCGTGAATTCAAAGAAATCCCATACGTAAGCAGAAACTGTTGGCCCTTCAGATGGGGTTAAGCAGGACCACGGTGAAAAGGGTGTTAAATGAAGACTTAGGGCTTAGGGCATATCGAAGAAAAACAGGACATCGTTTGGACGCTCGTTTAATGGACTTGAGACTGAAGAGATGCCGCGCTTTGTTGAAGCGGTACGCGGGAAAAAAGCATCGGGTAATTCTTTTTTCGGATGAAAAAATTTTCACCGTGGAAGAGAGCTACAACAAACAAAATGATAAGGTGTACGCACACAGCAGTGGAGAAGCGAACAACCGTATTCCGCGTGTCCAACGAGGTCATTTTCTATCCTCGCTCATGGTTTGGTTGGGAGTCTCTTATTGGGGCTTAACTGAGGTACATTTTTGTGAGAAAGGCGTAAAAACGAATGCAGTTGTGTATCAAAATACAGTCCTCAAGAACCTTGTGGAACCTGTTTCTCATACCATGTTTAATAACAGGCACTGGGTATTCCAACAAGATTCTGCGCCAGCTCATAGAGCGAAAAGCACACAAGACTGGCTGGCGGCGCGTGAAATCGACATCATCCGGCACGAAGACTGGCCCTCCTCCAGTCCAGATTTGAGTCCGTTAGATTACAAGATATGGCAACACTTGGAGGAAAAGGCCTGCTCAAAGCCTCATCCTGATTTGGAGTCACTCAAGGCATCCTTGATTAAGGCAGCAGCCGATATTGACATCGACCTCGTTCGTGCTGCGATAGACGACTGGCCGCGCAGAATAAAGGCCTGTATTCAAAATCGCGGGGGTCATTTTAGTGCGATATGCGTAGGGAAACAACGGAGGCTTTTATAGAACTGGTTTATTGGCGAACGCACAAGCGGCCGGATAGTGCTTAGAGCTATATTATATACATACCCAACACCTCCTTACTTATTTTATCAATAAAACTAAAACTAAATTTACATCATTTTTTTCTAACGCGGTCTGTTGACGCGAGGGCGTAATCGGAGAGAATATCCATGACTTAGTGCCATATCTGCCCCTGCTCCATCCGCCCCTTCATCGTCCGATGGAGCTGGTCTTTCCACATGAGAGGTCGGCTCAATCGGCAATGGTGATGGTGGCGGTAGTTGTGGTGGCGGCGCATCCACCAACTCCACGCTCGCGTCATCAGTGCGTGTCACCTCTGGTAACAGAGGTGATGCATGAATATCGGAGGTGCGAGTGAGCGAAAATCGTTTTTTACCAACTCTTGGGTCAATAATTTGATCTTCGCGTCATTCCTCTAGTAGGCACATCTATATTGAATGATGCCGGTCCTACCTGTTCACTCACTCGACCCTCAACCCATTTGTTATTTCTTCGAGAATAATTTCTAACAAAAACATCATCACCAACGGATACATGCCGATGCGTGCCGCCAGCTCGCTCGCACTGCTCGCCCTGGCTCGCCATCACGCGACCCGCAGCCTGTGCCGGCGCCGGCGCGGGAAACAGCGCGTCGAGGCGTCCACGCAGACGCCGACCCAGCATCAAAACTGCGGGTGCTGCGCCCGTAGTGGCATGCTCCATGCTCACAGTTACGATAATGAAACAGCATTTTACTTAATGCCTGATTTATATCTACTCCTTCATAGCATGCCTTTTTAATACAATTCTTGACCGTTTTGACAGCATTCTCTGCCGCCCCATTGCCCTGAGGTCTGTAAGGACTGGTCAAGATATGCATAATATTGTTGCTATCCATATAAGCCTTCACCTCCCGTGAAGAAAGGGGTGGGCCATTATCTGTGACGCACTGTAATGGCAAACCGAACCGAGCAAACATTTCTCTGAATTTTTCTATTAAAATACAAAAATCATTTATTTCCATAGGATGTTGTTACATCACTTAGATCCGTCATTACATTTTTTTGGGTGAGTTCACTAACACAATGGCGGAATCTGTGGAGAAGAGCTCACCGAAGAAACTCCACAGTCGTCGCATCTTTTGCGTTTCCTTTTTTAAATAAAATATTGTCAAATTACAAAATGAATGTTAATTATATAGCGAAACAGCCTGTTACTCAAACAATCTATTTCCATGGACATCTGTCCTCTAAGTAATCAGATATCCTATAGTAACCTTTTTTATACAATTTCTGTTTTATTATTATTTTAAACTTGTCTAAAGGTAAGTTTTTAATATCAGTAGGGACCTTATTGTAATAGCGTATACAATTGCCTTTAAAAGAATTACTAATTTTATGTAGTCGGCTTACATAAGCAACCAACTTGTCTTTATTTCTAGTATTGAAATTGTGTATATCACTGTACTTCTGAAAATTAGTTATATTTCTTTTTACATACACAAGATTGTCATAGATATATTGAGACACAAATGTCAGAATATTGATTTCTTTAAACTTTTCCCTCAGTGACACTCTAGGCCCTAATCTATAAATTGCACGAACAGCCCGTTTCTGCAGAATAAATATACTATTAGCATTCGCAGCGTGACCCCACAATAAAATACCATAGGTCATTAGACCATGAAAGTAACTAAAGTAGACTAGTCTAGCGGTGTCTACGTCGGTAAGAGCTCTAATTTTTTTAACTGCGAACGCTGCCGAACTCAGTCTGTTCGACAATTTATTTATATGAGGATCCCATTGTAGTTTGGCGTCTAAAGTAATGCCCAAAAAGACAGTCGACTGCACAAGGTCCAATCTCTGTCCTTTTATAAATATGTCTGTAGTTACCGGGTTCACATTGGGTAACACGAATTTAATACATTTAGTTTTCTTTTCATTAAGTAATAAATTGTTAACAGTAAACCAGTTCACTATACTAGAGATAGCATTGTCAAACAAAAGGTCGTAGGTCGCTTCGCCTACCAAAGTTATCAACGTGGCCACTTGTTTAGCGGGCTCAATAGCATTGAGCGCCATGAATTGATTCATACGATTTACGTAATGCGTCCATTTTCGTGATGCCAAATCGAAATTATCAATTTTTCCAATAGGCATGATGACCGTTAACGCGCGCATATCTCACAAATTACTATCACAACTGAATCGCCGCGCACAGTTAATTGAATTCCTCGTTGCCAGTGCGATATGCGTAGGGAAACAACGGAGGCTGTTATAGAACTGGTTTATTGGCGAACGCACAAACGGCCGGATAGTGCTTAGAGCTATGTTATATACATACCCAACAATTTTGAATAAACTTTATTACCATAAGAATCTATGTTTTATTAAGTTAATTTTGCTATATAACTGTTTACATAAATAATAAACATGTCTAAATTATTTCATATTCCACATGTGACAGAACTTATGACCTGACTATGTATATATTTTTTTACTTTTATTTAGTGTTGTTTGTATATATATAGGTAGTTTAGCTTTATAATTGATATCACAAACAAAAAATATTAAATAAAAGCTGCAATAACATTATTTGTTTGTGATAACAATTATAAACCTAAACTACCTATAGATATATATAAACAAGACTAAATGAAAGGAAAAAAAAATACAACTAAACTAAATAAAAAATCTCCTGTCGCTACCGTCGCGAGGCAGGGTGCTCAACATGCTGACACCGTTACCTCGTTGTATAGCTAGACTAATCCGATGGGCGAGGTTTGTGCCAGCCCTGGGATCGCTCGACTGAACGACGAGTCTTATGGAGATCTCCTTAAAGACTCGTCGAGCATCGGGCCCCCACGTCCCGAGGATCTCCACCCCGAACATCACAAACATGTAGTCCTCGCTGAGGCCTGCATATTTGCGCCGTTTGAGACCCTCCGCAGTCTGAGCTGCCTCGCCGGCCCTTAAAAAACACGCCCTGATTGCTTATCAACGAGCTGTTGCTTATTGGGAAACGTGGTTCCAGTTCCAAAACTCGGTGATCAGAAGCTTCAGTTGCTTGGACCTTGAACGCTGTCTACCAACTCTGGACCAACTAATTGAATTGTGGACTCTAACAAGAAGCAACGACACTCCAACGGAAGAACTCTTGTCAGAGTTAGCTATACTCGGCAGTGTTTACCAGTCCCTGGAGGGAAAGTCGGTGGATATGTGGTGCAGCTTTTTTAGTAGAATCAGCGCCAAATCTTCTGAAATTGGTCCAACATGTATGCAGCATTCCCGTATCGAACTCCTTCGTCGAGCGCATTTTCAGTGTGATGGGGAATATATGGACCAATGAACGAAACCGCCTTGGTCTAGAGTCTAGAGACTGTGAAAAGTAAACTATGTGTTTTTTAGGGTTCCGTACCCGAAGGGTTCCAAACGGGACCCTATTACTAAGACTCCGCTGTCCGTCCGTCCGTCTGTCACCAGGCTGTATCTCACGAACCGTGATAGTTAGGCAGTTGAAATTTTCACAGATGATGTATTTATGTTGCCGCTATAACAAATACTAAAAACAGGATAAAAGAAATATTTAAGGGGGCTCCCATACAACAATTCTTTCAATACCACATACAAACTTATGGATGCACCTGGTTACGTACATGGAGTGTGAAAGTAACCGCACCAATTACTTTGTAAACAATATTTTGCTGTGTAAAATCCAAACTATTCACTCCACACCATCGCTTCCATTGAACGGCGGTACGGAACCTTTCGTGCGCGATTTAGACTCGCACTTGACCGGTTTTTTCAATATAAACTCGAGCTGCACTGATTTTAAAGAACGTGTTGTATCAGCAACCCTGTATACTAGATTAATCAAATGTTATGTAACTAGCGCATAAATTGTTAGTAGACCTAATTAAAATAAATAAATAAATAAATAAATAGAACACTATTGAAAGCGGTTGCGTCAAATGCAAAATATGTTAAAAAGAAGTAAGTAGGTACTACTGGTACTACCTAAAAGTACCTAGGTACAGTCCAACATAAATTAGTTTTAGAAGAATGATTCAACTATATTATTTGTTCATTGGAAGTTCCTATTATTTTTGTTAAACATAACTATCTAGTTTTCGGCGATTTTTTTTTCTTAAGTTCCTTTATTTTTTAAGTAAGTAGTAGATTTATAATATTCATACCCATTGTTTATTAAAGACTTTCTCAAGAAAGTCTTTATTAAACAACTTTGAAGTTAGCATAGTCTTAGCGACCACAATTTTTTTATGTGATGTTAATAAATAAATAAAAAATATTTGTATAAAAAAACCCTGTATTTTTTTCCGACATAGCATACCCCCCCCCCCCCCTCCCCCATCCATTTGGGGTTGTCCGGTATTTTTTCGCGACTCACCTGGCAACCCTAGTGACGACACACTGGGTTTGCTCAAGGCTCCTCCTTAGCGAACATCCTGTTCTCTTGAGTTAAGCCTACGATCAATAAACTGTCTCACTGGTTCCGCAACCATGGTCTCGTCTTTAACCTAAAAAAGACCCACTTTCTCCACTTCGACCTGTCAGGCCGTCGTCTTGTCCCGCTCAACGTCCACGTGGGCGGAGTCCGGGTCGAACAGGTGGAAGCAACAACGTTCCTAGGCTTCGAGCTGGACCGCGGCCTCACGTGGGGCGCGCACGTGGACTGACTGTGTGCGCGACTGAGTGGCGCGTGTTTCGCGCTGCGGCGGCTGGCACGCACAGTGCTGCAAGCATGCTACTTTGCTACAGTACACTCACTGCTGCAGTACGGGGCAGAACTGTGGGGCCGCGCAGCGGACAGGGTACGGGCATTTAGCCGCCGTTTACGTGCGTGAGAATCTTGACTCGTTCCGCACGCACCACAACACCCACGGACGTGCAATACGCCACGGTCACAAACTCGCGTCGGTGCCCCGCAAATTGGAAAAGTCATCGAAGATGACTCACGTCATGGGTCCGGCAGTGTGTGACCGTCTTCCTGGCAACATTACCGATGCACCCACCCCCACTATTTTTAAATCGCGCCTGAAGCGTTGGCTTGTCGACCAAACCTTCTACACATTTGCGGAATTCCTTGACATTCAATTAATTCCGATGAATATGAATTTATTTTAAATTTTAATCTATTACTTGACATAATTTGACTTTAAATTTAATTTATCGATTGAATTTTTTATTTTTTGTTATGATGTTATTTAATTTAATTATTCTATTGACCTGTAACTTACGTTATTAATAAATGAATTATGAACTAATTATGAATTATTATCTCAAAAATCAAAAACATATATAGCTTGGTATCATAATTGATGAGCAATTAAATTGGAGCTCCTATACAGAAATATTGCAGGACGCTTGAGGAAACTGATCTGGATCTTCAAGAAACTAAGACACGTGGTACCACCTAGTCTCTTAAAAACAGTGTGCTATGCACTCGCTCAATCTGTGCTACCGTATTGCATTCCAGGGTGAGTAGGAGCCTGTAAGACTCATTTGATGGAATTGGAGAGAGCACGAAGATTGCTTCTAAAGGTTTCCACCTTTAAACCTTTCCAATTCCCCTCTGATGAGCTATATGAGTATTGTGATCTTCTCACAGTTCGTCAACTATACATATATATGCTACGGTCAAGATAATGATTCGGTTGTTATGCATACTAACCGGCTATTATTCATACTTACCAATATCGATGGTTAAAGTAATTAAAACAGTAAATTTTATCACATTAACCGGTTAGTATATAACATATATATATAACACATCAATAACATGCATGCATGTACAAAAATGAAGCCAACCTCGCAGCGCAAATATCTCAGGCGTAAAAAGTTGTGAGATCTAATGGAAAACCAAGCCAGCTACTTCATTCAGTACATGGAATTACCTATTCAATTTCATCACACAAACATATAAGGTAAAAACCATATTTGCTTACCATTAATGTTAGACATTTTTATTTATTTGACAAGTCTGGACGGTAGGTGCTTCGAAGTATATTCTAAGATTGTATTCAGAAATTGCGCACTCTTGCGCTTTCGAGCGATGTCGACATTAATTAGACTCTAGAAAGTGCCACGTATCGCATGTGAATACCGAGGAACCGATATCAAACAAACAAACAAATTCTTTATTTTTCAAACATAGAGAAGTACAGTAAGTTGTTATAGGATGTCATTGAATCTCTATGTTGAGCCATTGCGCATACCAATGTGTTATGTATCGAAGCTTAGCGGCAAGAGCGCTGTGATCGGCAATATCGAAGGCTTTCGAGAGATCGCAGCAGAGCACTGCCACCTTGAGTCTCTTCTCTCTCGCTTCGAGCACGCTTCGCACCACACCGCCCTCGCCAGCGCAGTCGTCGAGCGTCCCGCGCGGTACGCGTACTGCCGGTCCGACAGCGCTTCAGTCGACGCAAGGAACTCAAGGAGTCGGGAGCTGAGGCCATTCTCGAGTATCTTAGATAATGTGGGTACTATTGCTACAGGTCTATATGCATCAATATTTTCCCTTTTTCCTTTCCCCTTGAAGATGGGTGCTATTTTGCTCTTTTTAAGCGCTGTCGGGTATACGCCATCTCCAATACATCTATTAAATAGTTCTGCGAGTATTGGCGCCAGTGGCCCTGCGACTAAGTGAACGAGTTCCATCGAGGTTTCGTAAATGTCTTTAGTAGGTTTGTGGGGGATCTGAACCTTTATTATGCGAAAGACCTCTTCAGCAGTGAACAGTCGGAGTTTCAGTGAGCGGTCGGTGGCGGGGCGGGCGGCCTGCAGGGCGCGGCAGGCACGCAGCACGTCGGCCGGCGTGGCTCCGCGCGCGGCGGCTGCGCTGGCGAACCAAGCATTCATTGCGTCCACCACGTCCTTCTTGCTGTCAAACTTGACGTCGTTGGAGTCAACAGCCATGTCCGTGAAGTCTACACAAACACGACTATTTTTCTCTCGCTCTTTATTTATAACGTTCCACATTTATTTGCTAACATTTGAGCTAGATGTGATAGCTGTAGTGTAGAAATGGGCTCTTTTGTTTTTTACCAGAGAGTCATATATGTTTTTGAGTTGTCCATAACCCCAGAGATCACAACGTTATCGGGTTGAGCGGTCGAGAGTTCGAGCACGTCGAACATTCATGACTTTATGTTTTTCAGGTCGTTAGTAACCCACGATTGACTTTTTATTTGTGGTAATTTTTTTAAGGGGAAAGCAAATTTCTTGCTCAAAGCAAATGATACTGGCACTTCTCTATGCTTGTAACAATGTCTGCACTGTACAGAATATACAGAAGTGGACCAAGAATAGAACCCTGTGGTACGCCTCTCGTCAATGGCTTCGTGGTAGAAAAACTCTAGGTTCCATTCTGCCTTCGCAAAACTACCGTCTTCATTCGGCCTGTTAGATAGTTACCAAACCAGCGCACTGCGGAACTGTCAAATCCATAATACGACATTTTCGAAAGCAAAAGAGAAATATTTAAACAATCGAAGGCTCTGGAGAAGTCCAGAAAACCAGAATTGTACTCTTACTGCCATCGAGTGCAGACAACACATTGTCCACAACGTCGAGAAGTGCAGTAGTAGTGCCACGGCCTTTACGAAATCCGGATTGCAATTCTGGCAGTAGGCTGTTCTCCTCAAGATACCCCGACAGCTGGTTGCAAACCAACCTCTTGATCACTTTCGACATGCACCGAAGAATACTAATAGGGCGAAGATCTGAAACTAGGGAAGGATTAGGTAGTTTGGGGATTGGGGTAACTTTTGCAGTCTACCAGTCAGTCGGGAATAGGTGAGTCTTAATACTTTGGTAAACAATAGCAATAATATCTAAAGTCCTAGGTTATGTCAGTATAATCATGTCTATGTAAGTTTCGTCCATACCTTTTGCCGAAGTCTAAATTTTTGTCAGTATTTTCAGTATCGTGTCAGAAGTTACAGTCTGGAGAGAAAATGTAGTTGCTTTGTCATGTCTGTGGTGTTCAAAGTATGTTAAGTCTGAAATTGTTACAACGGTCCGTCCTGGAATATTTAAAAAACCGGTCAAGTGCGAGTCTAAATCGCGCACGAAGGGTTCCGTACCACCGTTCAATGGAAGCGATGGTGTGGAGTGAATAGTTTGGATTTTACACAGCAAAATATTGTTTACAAAGTTATTGGTACCGCACCAATAACTTTGTAAACAATATTTTTTAAAGTAACCGTACTTTCACACTCCATGTACGTAACCAGGTGCATCCATAAGTTTGTATGTGGTATTGAAAGAATTGTTGTATGGGAGCCCCCTTAAATATTTCTTTTATCCTGTTTTTAGTATTTGTTGTTATAGCGGCAAGATAAATACATAATCTGTGAAAATTTCAACTCTCTAGCTAGCTAGGTTCTTGAGATACAGCCTGGTGACAGACGGACGGACGGACGGACGGACGGACAGCGGAGTCTTAGTAATAGGGTCCCGTTTGGAACCCTTCGGGTACGGAACCCTAAAAATGGTTGTTAATTTCCTCCGTGTCAGTGAAGTGTGAAGGTAGTTCAACATCACGTTTGTCTGTCAGTATCGTGCGCTTGAGATTCTTCCACAAAGTTTTGGAGCTAGACGAGCAAGAGTTTATGTTTTATTCAAAATAAGCCCGTTTTTCACTATGTATTGCTGAAACCACGATGTTTAAGTTCCAAGTAATATGTTTTATGGGAATCTTGTCGTGACTTCTTATACTTTTTATGTGCATTGTCTCGAAGTCTCATCATCAAGCGCACGGTACTTGTCAACCACGGTTTTGGAGACTCCCTCACAACAATAGTCCTCAGCGGTGCATGTCGGTCAAAAAGTCGTTCACATTGTCTAGTAATAAAATGCTGTCCCAGTCCATTGTATTTCAGTGACAATGTACTTAAACATTGTGACAAGCATTTGTAACCTGTTTCATTTCTGTCCGCAATGTTAACGTTAAAGTCTCCAAGTATAACAATATTGTCGTAATTAGAGAACGTAATCACGGATTCGGTAATCGCATCGAAAAAAACAGAAGTACACAGCCATTGCGGACGGTATGCAGTACCTAGGATGATTTTTTTTCCACCGATATCCACGCGAAGCCACATCTGTTCCACGGAGGGTGCGGGGGGTTGAGGGCAGCTGCGGGCGGTAACACCTTCCCTCACATAAAAACCGACACCTCCGCCGCGCGTACGTATACTAGCGGGTGTCGGTACATGGGTTAATGTGTACCCTGCAATTTTTGGAGCTCGATCATCGCGTTGATCCCGCAGCCAGGTTTCATTTACAGCTACTAAATCAGCCGACAAATTATTCATAGCGACTGTAAATTCGTCGTGACGTGTGCCAAGTGACCCTGCGTTGAATAGTCCAACTTTAAAAGATTTAATTTTAATCATCGTATAGCGTAAAAAACAGCATAGTACAAAGCGATAAGAGAATGCTAGTTGTGCAAAATATTGATGGTGAGTAACAGTTACTATTATGATAATTGGGCAATACGAAATATATCACTAAAGGTATGTTGTGTGTTAAATGTGTCGTATATATATTTACGTACGATATGATATGATAATTCCAGGCACACGAGTGGGAGCGACATGGAGGGCCGCTAACACCGACCAGGATAAAGGCATTCCACGATAATGGCTTCGGCGGCATGTTATCACTACTGTAAACAATCAATAATGGAACAAAGAGGTAATTTACTAATTGGCAACAAACAACAAATATAAAAAGTAAAACAATATTATAAAAGTCACAACTGTTTGTTTTTTCCAGGTGAAACAAAGATGACACAAGACTATAAATAGATAAACAAGGACTGATTATTTTTGAGTAGGACTTGCTATAACTACAGAGAACAAATAATGCGAAAACAAATAGGTAAAAACTTAACTGGCTACTTAAAAAATGTCTATAAAGCAGAACAGTACTGCATGATTTACAGTTCATTTATGATTTTTTTAATACAGTTGCTCAAAAAGTGGCGTATTGCAGGGACGTATAGCGTTCGGGATGTGGGCTATTACACACTCGTGCTTTTTTTACCTTTCCCGAACTCGTGCGTAAAAAGAAAAACCGACCATGAAGTTTTTACTAAAAAAAAAAATAGAAGCTTTTATGATTAATGCAATTAGGTATATTTCTAAAAAGAAGCTACTAATTTGTTTCAATATCAGATTTAATTATTTGATTGAATGAGTTAGGTTAGGTTTAATTTCATTTCATCTCATGAAATTTCATTTTTATTTCCTATCAATAAAAAAAATCTACTGAAGACTTGGCTGTATGGGCATAGTTCCCTTTGCCTACCAGAACGGGTGAAGAAAAAAAAAACTCTGCTTATATTATATTGGTTGGCGCCATTTTTCAGAAATTTTCTTTGCAAGATTAGTTGTTTGTTACACAAAATGAGTAATTTCGACCCTAGTTTTTTTGAATTAACACCACCGGAACTCAGTATAATTGCACAAAATTCTTTCGGAGAACATTTTACCGGAAAAGTCAAAAAGTCGCTACTTAGCTACATACGACGAATTTATTGCGTGGAGAGAAGAGAAAAAAGCAAATAGTTTTTCAGAAAATGTTATGTTGGCATACTTCTCCGAACTGTCAGCAAAATTAAAGCCTTCTACGTTATGGTCGAGGTTTTCGATGATAAAAAGTATGCTGAAAATAAGAAACAACGTGGATATAAGTGAATACCCAAAATAAATGCTTTCTTAAAATGTCAATCAGACGGTTTTACAAGTGAAAAGTCGAAGATATTAACATCGAATGAAGTGGAAAGGTTTTTGAACGAAGATCCCGATGATCGTTATTTAGCCACAAAGGTAATTTATTAATAATTACTTATATTTCCTTTAGTAAAATAATTAAGTTTACGAAATCGCAAAATACAGTCAATACATTATTTAAAAAAATATTAATCAAATCCCCTTTTTTGCAGGTTACTCTGATTTTTGGCGTTGTTGGAGCTTACCGCAGAGAGGAGTTAGCCAATATTACTTTAAAAGATATTGAAGCCCATGGAGAAATGCTACTTATCAAGATTCCGAACACAAAAAATAAGATACCGAGAAGCTTTGTTGTTGAAGGAGATTTTCTTAGAATATTGCAAAATATATGAATCAGCGGTCCCAAAAAGGAAAAACAAACCGTTTTTTTTCAAAATTACCAAAAAGGGAAGTGTACAGCTCAAGCTATCGGGATAAATAAATTTGGTAATATGCCAAAGAAATAGCTACGTTTCTTGGTCTGCCGGATGCTGAGTATTATACTGGGCACAGCTTCAGGAGGACCTCTGCTACATTATTGGCAGATTAAGGAGACAATTTGACGTCCTTAAAGCGACTAGGAGGTTGGAAATCGGACAAAGTTGCAGAAAGCTATATTGGTGATTCATTAAACAACAAACTGGGAAAAAATCACACAATCCATTAATTTAAGGTCCAGTCCGTCTCCTTCACATGTTGCAGAGAACGTTCGTCCATCTACCTTCGTTGATAATGATAATTCATCAGATCCAACTCCATCAACTAGCAAACGCCATTGTATAACAAATAAAGATGAACAATCATACGAAATTAATAATAGTTTGTCTCAAATAGTAAATATGCAACCTAAAACTTCCCCAGTTAGTATAAAAACCGTACCAATTTCAATGTATATGTGAATTATAACTTTTATAAGAAATAAATGTTAAGTTAGTTGAGTTTATTGTGTTTTTATTATTTTATTAAATAGCTTCATTTTTTCGCAGCTGTATTAAAAATAGTCGTTCAGTACGAGTACGTACGTGCGGAACCATCATTGCAATTTGTCGGAACTCTTTGCAATGACAGCCTTTCCGCACTTGTAATGAAATATACTATTTCAGGCGAAACGACGTCTCAAGACAACAAGATAATACATGTAAATTATTTAGACTAATATCAAGGGTGCACGGCCCGAAGCCGTACATCTGTAATGTTGTCGCCGATCTTTGGCTCGGTATTCTTTTCCTTCAGGTACAATCGAACCAACTGAATCATGACCCACTTGCCTGATAATTCGTTTGAAACTTTCAAACTTGTAAGATCTATCGTAATGTCAGTGTCTAATCAAATGATAACAAGTTCGTTACCAAGGAAATAAACCTTCAAGCGAATTTCGACCTACTTGCATTTAAGGGTTTTAGCAAAATAAGCTTATGGTGGGTCATGATTCAGATGGTTCGATAGTACATCTGGATCTGTTGAATTTCTTCTTTGAATATTGGTGTGGTTTTCGTGATGACTTTAGAAAGAAGAAAGAAAGAAAGAAACATTTATTATAAGGACAGTGAACACACTACAATTACAACAAAGAAACAAAACACAGAGATGAAAAATAGCAATGACACATGATATAAAATGAAATGACAGTCGTGGTATGTCACTGTCATTATAAATGGCGTATGACTCAGCATTATGTGGAAGGCCAGGCCTTCAACGCTGATTTTCAGTCAGCGCCAAGTGTTACCTCGCGAGCGTCCCAGACCGCGGCGTGGTACAATCCATAAATACATAAATATAAAGAATACATAAATAATAGGTAACAATAATGGTAAATATAGATATGGCTGTTATATATGATACATACAAAAAGTTAAATAAATAAAAATGACCCGCGCTTTTCAATCCATCTTTTCAATAAACTTAAGTGTTGGGTTTTCGGTCCCACTGGCAATGAGCGACCACAGACTCAAGTCTTGTTGCGGCGTGAGGTTGGTACGGGGGGGAGGAGTAGTCTCTGCTGATCTAGCAAATGTGCCCTGAGTTTCCGCCCAAAGGCACACCTACTAGCCGCTTCACGGACTGGAGGAGGAATATCATTCAAACACTTAGATGCCGCAAATCTGAAACTCCCGCGGAAAGTCGCCGTTCGATGCGCCGGTGTAAGTATTCTATGCTTGTGCACGCCACGTTGCCTGGTCGCCCATTTTATCTTGGTGTACAAGTAGGGTGGGGTTTCCGTGTGTATACCAAAGAGTGCCTAGTTTGGCTAGGTGTAAATACCGACGAGCTTCCACGTTCAGAAGTTTTGCTGCATCCAAGTATGGGGTGATATGGGATCTAGGAGGAATTTTGAAACAAAAACGTATACATGCGTTTTGCACACGTTGAATTAACCTTTTCAACCGACCAAGTATACAGCTACCATATACGACATCACAGTAGTTTAATCTAGATAATACCAATGATTCACTTAGCCTGACACGCAAATCAGTGCTAAGGTAATCACGTTTATTATAAAGAATCTTAATTGCTGACTATGTTTCTGATATGATTCTCGAATCGAAGCTCACCGTCCATCAACAACCCTTGATTTGGACTTTGGTATGGTCGTTCGCCATGGTACGCAGCCGATTCCTAAGTGTAGTTTGTGGGGTCCATGAACAACATAATTTGTGATTCTTAGTTTACCATATGTAAGTATAACCACTCCTTAGAATTTCCAATTGTATATTCTGGATCTGTCGTTTCATGGCTTCATGAGTTTCGTTCATATACTCAATGGCCTTTTCAATTTCTTGGCATGATTTTTGGATATCAATATTTTGAATGGAAGGCGCCGTTCTCACGTTTCCATTCTGCTAACATGCTCTTGATTTCCTCCTTCAACTCCGCAAGCTCATTTCTCTGAGCGTCATCTGTGCGAGGTCTTTTATTGTTCCGTATGTTTGAGTGAAGGTTAAATTCTGTATTCTCGTCTGCTTTGACATGCATGTTCGGGTCAGATTTTACACATATGATAAGCAAAATATTAGGGTCTACTAATGTACGGCATCGTGGTATTTTTAATAGCAAATTTTATATGAAATAAACAGTCCGATTTACATTTAATTTATTTATTTGCATTTATAGTACAAAATATAAATAAAACTCATTAAAATATATATCAATTTGAATCATTAGCAATAAATAAACGCATAAACTGTTGCTAAATCAAGCTTCACAATTATTTTCAGCGTAGATAGAGTTATGTATTAGACACCGAAGATATGACACGTTTAGATCTAAACCTAGGTTAGTTTATGGCACTTACTCAATGTAGATTACACTAGGTGGCGCGACATTGAGGAAAATACCACAAAAAAATAATCTACCGTTCAACACTTGTTTTAAAACTTTTGTTTTAAAACAAGTGTTGAACGCATGGGATTTGACGTTTATTTTGAGGTTAAACGCTGTTTAATATTTTTTTGTGGTAACACGGTGAATTTTTTTACGACTAGAAACATGGAACTACCTATAGAGATACAAAAATTGCACGTTTTTCATAATAAATATAATGCCTTGTTATATTATTTACATAACACCTTGCGCAGTCATTACGATACGAGTGATTAGATAGAAGCCGTTATTATACAAAGATCTAGGCTAGTGCGTTAAGTTTGCATTGTAAAATAAATCCACTACCATTTAGTTACAGTTCATAGTACTTATCTACAAAGCAAGATTCTCACAAAGTCGAACAGATGCCTTATTCAGACGTACGCTGTTTCTGGAGTTATTAGCAAACGGATCACTAAATCGGAAACTATTTTCACACCCGACACTCACATCACTCACCTGCAATATTTATGAACGACCTAACCATGAGCCATCTTTAAGCTTGCGTTATTTTGGTGATCCTACCGAAACATTACCGCCGTTTTATCTTTACCCTTAAACAGGCCCAGAACCGCGGAAAGAAATAAAGTGTTGTTTTGTAAAGTTAGGTAATTTTGCACGACAACGAATCAAAAAAAAATATGTTTTTCATCGAAAAATACCAAAAATTTATAAATTTGGGCCTTACTTCTATTGCTTGCAGCCGCGCTCGTAATATCGAGCACCTGGCGCGCGGTGCAGGATGTTGTTTTTTAAAGTTACGCCCGACACAAGGTTATTTACACGACACTGAATCAAATATATACAAATACTTATACCTCAATATCATTACATTTTGGCCTTAATTCTATCCCTCCCTACCGCGCTCTCAACGGGTTCACTGTTTGATTTCGAAATACTCTAACCACGTAGTTCATCGGTGACAATATTTCGATGCTTCCATATTACGACGCTTTGTTTATTCAGAAAATATACAGAGTACACATATATTAACCGGGCCTTTCTATTCCTTAATTATGTTATGTAGGTATTACCTACATACATTACAGTTAGGAAATTATATGATTTATAGTACAATCGAACCAACTGAATCATGACCCACATGAATCGTTTGAAACTTTCAAACTTGTAAGATCTATCAAAATGTCAGTGTCTAATCAAATGATAACAAGTTCGTTACCAAGGAAATAAACCTTCAAGCGAATTTCGACCTACTTGCATTTAAGGGGTTTAGCAAAATAAGCTTATGGTGGGTCATGATTCAGATGGTTCGATAGTACATTACGATATTAGTGCGTTAAGATGGTTAAAACATGCGAGGCGGAATTTCAGCCCGAGCCGAAGGCGAGGGCGTAATTGAGCCGAGCATGTTATAACCAATACGCACGTATATCGTACGACGTTTTTTAACACATTTGCGAGGAAACAGAAAAAAATATATTTTTTTTATTTTGTTCATCATACGTGGTTAGTTCATTATACTTGGATATTGACGGCAGCAAGCTGTCGCATGCGGTTCGCGCTTCTGTTAGTATATCCGGTGGAGTTGAAGTAATATATTGCTCATCTTCATTATTGAAAGTTGTCATTTTTAGATATTCACAATACAAGTACAAAGAAAAGAAAATTTGAGAAAAATGGCGCGAGGATTATTTTCTGCCGTGGCTGCGTGAAAATGTTGGCAAAGACGCTAGAGCATGCAGCCAAGTTTTTAAATTACCGAATAAACTGTTTTATTTTAATTTTAAATTAACTCAATCTGTGAATGCACACTGTCTACTGACTGGCGCCGCGCGGCGATTAGTTCGAAATTTGAATAGCAACAGCGCGCTGCTCACTAGCTGGAGTCGTGCGGCGGCGATCAGTTCCATATTTGAAATGGCAAATAATAGATACTGTTATGGAATTTGTATGGACTATAACTTAACTATTTGCTTTGGTAACACACGCGTTTTTTATGACCCGATTTACATATTTAAAACCGGTGGAATTACATCAGCTTTACGAGCAAGGGTGTTAAAAAGGAATTAAAACCATTCCGGCACTCAGCGCGCGCGCCTCGTAGTCAGGCTGGGTTGGTCACACGTTGTTGGGGTTGTTTCAGGACAAATTGGTTACGGCAATAATAAATTACGGGAATAATAAAACAAATTTTTAGCCACAAGCGATACGTAAGGTATCTTGCCTGCGTCTTGCGTTACTTTACAAAACAACACCCTGAATATAAGTGGCGAATGTTTGTCTATGCTATGAATAGATAGTTTTTGCAATATAATCCCGATTTATTAAAATTTGTGTAAAATAATCTTAATTATGCGTATTTTAAAATATTATTTATCTATCAAAATCAACGTAGGGTGAAATGACTGAATTACAAAAAGAAGGTAGTTTGAACAGGCAAAGAAAATAATGTTCCCATCTGAGTCATTAATTTAAGTTTCGCACAAATTAGTTCGACTCAACAGGTTATGGTCACATATTCCCCACATTACTTTAGACAACTTTGCAAGAAATCAACTAGCATTAATTATTGTAAATCGTGTTAGAAAGACTCAAAATCGGCAATATATAAAAAATCATCGCATTCCCTTTCTTTGTTTCGCCATAATTTAATTAAAACTCGCACAGTCACGAACGATCAACTCTCAAACGGTAAGTCGAAATTCAAATTTCTGTCAGTGTCACGTTCGGTTACACTGAGGGATTTTGGGACCATAGAGTATATGTATGTCTAGGATTAAAACTATCTGGGAAGCATTGTCCGCGGCCTATAGCCTTATGATGTAATTCTGACATTTTCAGTCGCTTTTGAATTTGAAATTGAAAAAAACAACACCGTTATTACACACGAGCTGAATCACAACACCATTATTTGACCCGAGCTGTCTTATAATGCGACTATGCTTGATTATGAGATGTAATGACTCGCCCATTTTTTAATTTCAATTATAGGCTACTGCTTAAGGGTAAGCGAATTGACTTATACTAATAAGAGGTGGCTTCTATCTGCATGATGGTGCCCAGACGCAGTTCTAGCGTGGGGGGCAACGACTTCGACTACTTATGGCCGTCGCTACAGAGGCAAGTGTGGTGATAAGGCTTTTTTCATACTCCACTTGATAGTCTTGTGAGATTTCCGACGCAACTTTCATCGCCCCTATAACTTTGCCCCTTGTCAGACTCTCGCCACTTGGCGGCAGCCATGTTAAATTGCCGGGGCGGCTTTCACCACCCCTCAAAACAGTTCTAGTCCTTTGCTCATTACGTGACTTGATAGCTATGAGAAAAAAGGCTGGTATGCGCGAAGCTTGAAATGTATTTGGAGCTTGCCCTGACTAGACCTTGACTGAATGCTCCCCCTTCCCATGAATCGAACGCTAGAACTGTCCCTCATGGTATCTCCAGGGAGGATGGAGTGTCTATCGTACCTAAAGGGAGAAAATACACATTTAAACCAACCGATCGATGTTCTGATTCTCAATCGATTGCCAATCGTAATCGATGTCTGCAGAGTCGGCGACGGAAAACACCGCGCCGCCCTCGGTTCAGATGGCTGCCTTCTCGGGATTCCCCGCATCACTCACCCTGCGAGAGTGGGGAGCCCTACGAAGCGTACGCGGCTGCAAATTCAGGGGGGGCAAGTTCGGACGCTCAATTCTTGTAGGAGAAGACACGAGGGGGCGATTTCCCCTGCGCAATGTCTCCATGCCATTTCTAAAGTACTCTTCTGTTCTCTCAGCGTACGATTCAATTAATGGCGCCGGGTCTTCGTATTCTATGTTGAAGTGCCGGATGGTTAAGTCTTCGGGGGGGCCTAGTTTGTAGAGGGGGGGCTCAACGCATTCGTAGTGATGGTCCTCGGTCTCGTCGTGGGGGTATGTGTCTGCGACGAAGTGGCGTGTGCCACGGGGCGTGAGGGCCGCCCAGAGGACGCGAGAGTCTAGGGCTGCGCCGCCGTAGAGCGCGTTGGGGCCGGATGCCTTTCCTGTGCCGCTCTTGCCTTGGGCACTGAGGGGACAGAAAAATATGGTTATTTATTAAGAAATAGTAGGTGTGGCGAGGTTTCATTCTGTAACAGATTCCGTGAATTACGGGATTGTTAAATTTTAAATGGAAGTAAAAAGGTCGTTTATTAGCTGGAGCCCCTCTATAACAAAATAAAGCGATTTCGATCACAGTCCCTTAGATAATTTTAAGATTATGAAGCAATGTAGGTACCTATGATGAATTACGATAAAAATATAATTATTATATTATTCTGCATAATCTGAGTTACATAAAGATAATTTCTGGGGGCCACAGCCCCCTCAGTATATAATCGAAAACGTTTGACGTTTTATCGCATTGTAATAGCAACCAAAATAGACTAAGAAAAGAAAGTAATATAGGTAGGTAGTACGAACTAAGATCAAGTAAGTAAGAGAGAGTAATCTTACACATACTGCCTGCACTTAAGCAGGAATAGAGCCAGCAGTGCCGCGATGCAGAGCACGGCGATGCAGCACGTGATGAGCACGAGCGACCACGTGTCGTCGCTGCTGGCTGGCTCTGTCGGCGTGGAAAGAAAAGCTGAATTATTAAAATTTATCTAATTTGATAATATTCTGAGACCTAAAAACATAAAAGGACCCCCTTTTGCAGCTGTTTATTTTATTTTTCAAGAAAAATTACGATTTTAAAGTAACGTGAAACGGCACTTTTTTAAACACCCATCAGTGTCTAGTGGCTGGAATTCACAGTAAGAAAGATACAGAGATATACGACAGTCAGTCTTTCCCTTTCTAAGAGAATTTCTTCGCTTAGAAAGGGAAAAGGAAGAAGGAGATTTTTACTGTTCGCTCTGTCCCTTATTTCCTGTTTTCGCACTAAAACGTCAACTGTCAGTTTGAACCCGCGTTTTATTAATCTTAGTATTTACCTATAGATTTTTTAAGGTGCTCGTGGTCTATTCGCCATGATGTCATGAACATTAAAGCAAAAAATATGCTTGTTGGTTCTGTATTATAGTCTGTTCGATTCCAAATCGATATTCGATCGATGGTTTCGGAACGGCCATTTTGAATTTGACGTTGCTGCCAACCTGGCAGTTTTTGACAACTGACAGAGGAAAGCCCTCGCAATGTAAACGCGTTTGGATAGGGTATTGAAATTAAATCGCAGTCCATCTGGAATGTATTCGAGGTTCCCTCAGGATTGTCTATATAGCTGAGTGTGTTGTGGTTCCCCGAACCAGATAAAGTTCGCATTTACGTGGCCGATTGGTTTTTTACCACGTAACATAACCTGTGTTGGAACACTGTGCTGATCGAGGCTGGCCCGCCAGTCACATAGGAGGTTGGCTGAAGAACCTGTCTACCAAGAAGAGCCTAGGGTGCACCCGGGCCTTGCAGAGAGACAGGAGGTTGACGGGACCGAAGCACAGACCAGGTTAGATCGAATCCAATCATTTTAGCTCGGTGAATCGCCGACGTTCACACTTCTTGGCAACTGATCTCTACGCTACCTCGTAGCTGATGGGCCCCTACGAGGTCATTAGGTGCCGAGAAGCCTGAACATAGTCAATAGTCAATAGTCAAAGTACTTTATTACTGTAGATATTTACATATACTTAGCAAACGTCATTTTTTGCCTCTTCCCTACACTGGACCACTGTGGGAGAAGAACGGCGTAGAAACTCCCACAGATTGATTTTTAGATCTCTTTTAAAAATAGGTTGTGCTCTTAACTAATACAAATATGAAAAATTTAATTGTTATGATTAATAAGCAGGAATAAATAATTACAAAACTATTAACAGCAAGGTCTGTGTTGAGCCAGATTAACCCCATACAGTCCTGTCATTTAAGTAATCTTGAACATTGTAATATATCTTTTTCGACAAATTCGCTTTAACATGCTTTTTAAATTGCTCAAATGGCAATTTCAAAATCTCCAGACGTATCTTATTGTAGTAGAGAATGCACTGACCCTTGAAAGAATTGCTAACCTTCGCGAGTCTAAAACGGGGCGCACATAGTCTGTGATTATTTCTTAGGTTAACATTACAGCTATCGCTAAGTTTGGAAAATGTTGTAAGGTTCTTGCGTACATACATTATATTTTCGAAAATAAATTGACTAGCTACTGTTAGTATGTCAATTTCTTCAAAAAGCTCTCTTAAGGAGTCTGTTCGTTTTAAATTATAAATTGCTCGAATAGCTCTTTTCTCTAAAATAAAAATTGTTTGAATATCGGCTGCTTTCCCCCACAACAAGATACCATAGGACATCACACTATGAAAGTAACTAGCCTGAAAGTAACTAGAATGAAAGTAGCCTAGATGTAGCCACATCCGTGCTTTGTCTGATGTTCCTAACAGCGTAAGCCGTAGAACTTAATTTACCAGCCAATTTATCTATGTGGGGTCCCCACTGCAATTTGCTATCAATGGTTATTCCAAGAAACTTCGTATCATTTACTAATTCTAACGTGCTGTTGTCTAACACTAAACTGGTCTCAACTTGCCTGACATTTGGAAGTGAGAATTTGATACACTTGGTTTTACCAGCGTTTAACAATAAATTATTAACTGTGAACCAATTCAAGGTTAAAGACAACACACCATTAACATCATCAAAATCTCCTTTTTGTCTTTCAATTTTGAAGACCATTGAAGTATTAGAAAGGTCAAGCCAACTTCTTACTCATAGTCATAAACCTGCAAGCTTATCAATCAATGGAAGAATCAATCAGCTCACATCGCCTACTGCTGGGTATCGGTATAGGCCTCTTCTCTACCATATGGGATACTGAGGAACCAACACGACATGGTATGTGGGGTAACATAAGCCGACCATAAAATGTCACATATCAAGTAATAGGGAATTAACAAGACCTGCTATTAGGGGGTGGTGGAATTCGCACTTTAAATTTCACATAACCGGCGAGTCGAGTTATTTGCAAACGGCAAGACCTACGTGGAGGAGCGGCGAAAGACGCCCTTGAAATTACACACAGCTAGCAAGTCTAGTAATGAGGAATCAATAAGTCCTGTTATGAGGGGATAGCGCAAGCCAACGACACACTCTATATTTGCTAAGAGGACTAAATGTTTAAAAAGCAAGTTGAGTAATGATCAAGTATGTGACATTTTAGGCGAGATCTTTTTATTGCTTCATCATCATCATCATCATTGGCCTAATCATCTTTTCAGATGTTTATAACAGCTGCTGTTCGTATTGGGAGCCACATTTTTTCTTGTGATTGACTCTCTAGGCGTTGTCTGGGTCTTCTGGTTATGGTACTGTTGTTGCTTAGAACAATTACAATTATTACTGCAGATCCCCCTGGACCTATGCTTGCTGCGAGATCCCGTCGACTTTATGATATCGTTACAGATTCCGTCGATGCCTCAGTGTCACAAATTAAGCCCCACTCACCATGCCTCGGCAGCTCATGGTACTCAACGCCCGGGAACAGCGCGTTCTCGTCCGCACCGGTGAGCGGGGGGCACGTGTCCGCGCGGCAGGGGGGCGCCAACTCCCCACCCGCCAGGAACGCGGGGAGGGGGGGCGGGGGCATGTGCAGGATCCAGTCCGGAGGGGGGCCGAGCGAGAGGCATTCTGCGCCGCACGTCATGCCCTGGGAAAAGGAAGGAAACAAATGTTTTAGTTTAAAGTAAACAAACACTACGATTTGCTGCTGTGAAGCTACAGCGTCACTCCTTTTCCCATACCGGGTGGTCGTCGCTTTTAAATCGCCGCCCTAAAATTTTGTTGTTTTTCGCACACGGTGGCGGCGATTTGCGATACGCGTAGCAAACTCGGGCCGCCTTCAAGTAGTTCCGTGTGCACAACACACTTTAATTTCCTGTAGGTATAGTAAGATCAAGTAGGTGCTTATAGATAGGGGTCTAGATGTCAAACAAGATAAGCCAACAGGTGTGAAAGGTTACATATCTGTATACATGTACTTGTGTATAAATATAGCAATACATACATAGGCCATCACCGTTTCATCGTAGGTAGTTTAGCTAAGTTTTATTTTTACCTGGATTGTATCTAGTTCTTGCTATTGTTAAAATACGAACCTAGGAGTACAAAAATACACAGTTAGATTGGGATATTAGAATAGACCTTATTATGATAAGGCACTAACTTAGTCACGGTAACTAAGTTTTCTAACAAACAAAATCAATGGAGATTTTCTTTTACGTAAGAAATCAAACAAACTAAATTGAGCATGCTAAGATTTAGCATGCTCAATAGTGTAGTTTACACACACCAATTCATAAAAACATCAATATAAAATCATATCTATCATATCCACTCACTTTTATTGTAATTGAAATACCAGAATAGAGTAAAACACTTTACACGGGCTCAGCTTTCACTTGTTCTGAGATCTTGGTCCAGGGATGTAGGGCGCAGGCGCGACCACGTACCACGTATCTCATAAACATTTGTAAACATCCAGCATTATCGTTGCATCTCTTATCCATCGATGCTTTTCTACTCCTACTATTTTATTCTCTATAATGAAGCGAGCAATGGATATCTCGCATGTAGAAATACCGGTCTTTGGTAAACCGAGTGGGGTGTCACGGTTTTGGTAAATTTATTGATTTGCGCGTGCGTGGAAGATTCGCAACCCTAAAATTAGGGGATGAGTTTACAATTTAGAGGGGATGCGTGATTATATGGTGTAGTCTCTTTTACACACATTAAAGTAAAAGAAGGGGAAAAGAGACGTAGTATGACGTATGACGATGATTACCGAATTTAGTGCGAGTATTTTTTTTAACGAATACGTAGGAAAGTACATCTGGTTCCTACCTAAGATTTGAGCAACCTGAGGAAGTTAATGATGTTTTATTTGATTGAATAATTACTATATCTATATGTTTACAAATCTTGACCAGATACGCGGTAAATAGTGATTTTATTCCGAACATCAGTGAATAATTTTAATGATGATTCATCAATAACCATGATTTAGCTCTGGGGACATTGGTTGGTCGCCAGAGCTATATCATCGGCAATTTCTTTTATTAACCACCCACGGTTTGCTGGATGGAATCTCTAGAATACTCTCAAGTTTACATAAATCTTTAACAAATCTCTGCGGGAAACTGTTAAATCTAGGCCTAGAAGTAATACCTCGGCATATTTATTTTCAAACTAAGCAAGTTAAACGAAAATTCATTACATTTTGAATAGCATTTGAGGTCGACATTAATTTTAAATTGAAAAACTTTTTGGTCCTCTAAAACTTTGGTAGGGTTTAACCTTTTCCTGAGCTCGGTATTAAGTAAGATAGCGTGGTAAATTCAACAATGGGAATAACATCTCTCTCTGACATTTCAATCGTTGTCATCATGATGCTCAGTCCACATCGCCAGCTGCTGGGCAATAGACCTCTTCTCTTCAGCGCCACACGGTCCTGCAGTGAAAATCGCATCCAGACCCCGTCAGCTTGAAGACATTTGTTGGACCATCAGGCAGCTGGTCTGCCCACTGGCCTTGTAACTCCCCTCGCCACCACTCTGTGACTGCTTTGCTCCCTCGTGCACCATCACGCCAGACCAGTGGCTAGGCATGTGTGCAAGTTACCAATCCTTTTGTTTATTTGACCAAGTTATAATATGTTATGAATATTTATGTTCTCGTAAATTCTGCGTTGTATGACAAATTCTCGTTGGACAATCATTCCACCCACATATAGATAACATGCCCGCTAACATGGACATAAGGTTAGTTTTATGGTAATTAATATTCTGCTTGACCCGTTCGTTCCCTTCTGCCCCACCGTACCACCGCCCATACCCCCAGTGGTACGGTGGGTAATTAAAATTATAGAAGCGAAAAATAATTACCCACCGTACCACTGGGGGTATGGGCGGTGGTACGGTGGGTCAGAAGGGGTGGCGATAAATAATTACCCACCGTACCACTGGGGGTATGGGCGGTGGTACGGTGGGTCAGAAGGGCGTTTGTTAACGTTGTTTTTGCTTTACAGGATTTAAGTTTAAGTGAGACCCCATAACACGATCCAATTTTCAGAACTCTCGGGGCATCTGGGTTTACAAGACAAGCGGTCTTGTTTTTCAAACTATCTGTTTCATGTCTAAGAATAGCCAAACAGTCGAACAATAAATAAAAAGCGGAGGGAAAACGAATAATTATTAGCAGTTATGTATCCGAACATAAAAAGTATAACCTTTTACCGGTAGAATAGAAATACCGGTTTTAGTCTTACGAAATGAATCAAACAATAACTGTACTGTACTGTAAACTGTGTACTGTAAACTGTACAATAGGCGTTATTTTAAATATAAACTATCACTTCGAATATTTACTTAATTTATAATAGAGCGCTCCGGGGTAAAGTGGGTTTCAAGCTTGCTTCTCACGCAGGAGATGTAATTTCGAATCCGGTGCTACCATTCACCAATACTTACGTACACGAGATATGTAATCTATATAGATATCTTAAGTACTATCGAGTCTTTGCGTCATTTTACTCCCTACGGAGATTGCAGTACTTCCTGCCGCGGCAGACTAAAATCATCCTTGTTCAGTCCCTTCTACTACCTTTAATAGACTACGCGGATGCTTGTTGGGTCAGTGCGAACGAAGAACAACTGAATAAACTCGAGTGACTTCAAAACCTTGGGATTCGGTTTGTCTACGGGCTGCGCAAGTACGACCATGTCTCCCAGTATCGCAAGGAGCTGGGATGGCTTCCGATCCGTCTTCGCCGTGATATGCACATTCTCTCTTATCTATTCAATATTTTGCGAAATCCCCGCTACCCCACATATCTTCGAGAACGTTTTGAGTTTCTTTTCCCCAGGGATAGTAATCGGAGATCCCACACGGTGTCTCTCCTGTCAACTCCTCGGCATAACACTGCCGCCTACAAACACTCTTTTAGGTTAAGGGCAATCCGACTGTGGAATGCACTTCCCTGCACTATTAGGGATAGTCCCTCAATTTTCACTTTTAAGAAAAGATTGAAAGCTTATTTCCTTTCTCTTCCGTAATCGGTATCATATTTATGTAAGTATATGTATGATATTTTGTAGTTTATATATGTGCATGCTATCTAGTGTATTTTATATAGTTGATATATATATATTTTTTATTAGGTATATTTTATTTATATTTTAAAAGTTATTTTCGTACGTATGTATACAGTTTTATTGCGCACTAAGACTGTCCTTTTTCATAAACACTCCTGTCTTGCCTAGGTTTGCTGGAAGAAATCTCTTTTTGGAGATAAGCTCGCCTTTGCCTATAAAATGTATTGTAACTGTTTGTTTATCTACGTTTTGTGTGCAATAAAGAATATGAATATGAATATGAATATGAATATAAATAAGTACATTATCGGACGTTCCAGTTCTCTACAATCTCTACCTAACCAATATCTGCACAGTATAGTCAACGTTTCAAAATATCTTCATCCACCCTCCAAACCTGTTCAATGATGCGCGCATCAAAAACAAACACAACCTATAATATATATAAAATAAACCATGTTGCTGATGTCACAAGATGGCCGCTCCATTGATGAGAACTGTCATGGCGACTTGGCGCGTACTGCGCATGACCGCTTGCATTCAGCCATTGATACATCCTCTACTGTCTTTTACACTATGCGATTTTAAATTAGAGCTTACCAAAAACTACTGTCTCTACAGATTTTGTTCGAATTGAGTTAGAGTATATGTCCCTGGGTTTAGTTAAAATCAAATCGAATGTATTTTTAACCAGAAAAATTACATGGTCATTATGCTTATGGTCTCTGGAGGCTTAGGTACAAATTTCATTTTGTTGCTGCGTGTCGGTAGAGTTAAATAAAAACGAATAAAACCAGGCTTAAAGCAATTTTCTTAGTAGGGTGACCGAACCATAGTATATAAATAAAGTAGATAAATAAATATAAATATCATGTAATAAATAACGTAGGTCGTAGCTAGTTCAAGAGTCAGTTCCTATATTTTGCTGCAGCAAATCAGCGCAGTGTCATAGGCGTAGCAAAACACATCAACTTCCTTCTAGTTAGAACCCACCATTGAAATATCCCAGGTAACATTTTGTTCTCTTTAATGGTTCACACTTGGTTCACTGGTGATTTCTTAGCATTAATATTGGCCACACTTGGTTCATTGGCATTGTTCAAGTAAACAAATCAACCCTTATAAGGCATGTATAACAGTGTAAAATTGGCCTGTTAAGTAACTATTGGTGTTATAACAGCTTTCATTTTAAAGGTTTAACAAGAGCATTATAAGGGGGGATGAATACGGTATTGGCGTTTTAAAGGTCCACATGTACGGTGTTATATTGCTGGCGTTTTAATACAACATATGTGAACATTAGTACAGCCAAAAGCTGTTTTATAGAGACTTTTGTAGAGCGTCATTCAGCTTGTTACTGTAAGCGGGTCTGGTTTGTGATGTATTAATCAGCCTTTACATTTTTCCTCCAAAATGGAATTCACGTGGATAATTGAAAACCTGAATACCAGCTTAGTGCTGATTACGAGCTTATCACAAATATTTTGAAAAGCAATTAGTATGATAATGGTACACATGTGAACCTTTCTAGAGCTCACGACAATATAATGGTATACATGTGAAACATTGAAGAGGTCACAACAATAATGTGTAGTTACACTGGTTCACTGGTAGCTGGAGATTACGTCCACCTTTTTTTTTCTATAACCTCTAATAATTCTCAATTATTTATAATGTGGTTAATGTTCAAATACAATACCATAGGCTGATTTTGAGGCCATAAAAGTAATAGTATGGAAAATTGCTATGTTCGCCTCTGCTTATTTAGAAAGTTCTTTTGTAAATAGAGGCGCTATTCATGAGGCGCGAATTTTTTAACTACAAACATGTATACACTTCACAATAAATTTACATTACCCATAAAATTAAGACAGTAGAATATAATAAACAGCAGATATTAGTACTAACCAGTTAAAAAATGGCTAGACACCTCGAGCCGATAATGTATTGCACGCGCTAGAGTTGAAAATAAATATTATTTACTAAAATGTTATACTCAAGATTGTGTGTGATAGGGACCCCTTTTTGTGATAGTGACACTTGGTGCAGTGTGGGACAGGGACCCCGTGAGAGTGACACATAAATTGTCTGTCTTGTCTGTGATTGTCCGAATTGTTATTGTCTGTACTGTTGTTTCCTATTGTTGCTGTGGGTGTGTGTACTTCTTACTGTTTTTGTGTATTTTTGAGCGTACACCAGTGCTACGGTGCTGGTGTTACGCTCTTTTTTACTTTGACATTTTAATAGGACGGACGACTGTGCGTTGCCGGCAGGTCATTGCCGATTAACGGTATTGGTGTCACGCTCTTTTACTTTGACACTCCATAGGACGACTGTGCGTTGCCGGCGAGTCATTGGCGGCGAGACAGCCAATTTACCGAGCGATGACGACGCCGAACCAAGAGTGGGACGGCGGTGGGACAACGGAGGAAAGGGCTTCGCCGTTTGCACCTGGGCGCAAGAGCCTGGCGCGTACGCCGCCGCAGACGCCGCTGCCCGCACCTGCGACATCGATCATAATGGACCCCATGAGTGCACCGAATACCTCCGAAGCAGCCCAGCAGAAGGCCCAGAAGCGGCTCAGGGAGTCCCCCGGGACTGAAGGAGTGGCGGAAAAAACCGCACGGCTGACGTCCACCGAGCACCAACTGGGGTCGGTGGACCTAATATTCGCGTCAAAACACCACCTGCTGCAGAAGGTGTCACTCGCTGTCGAAGGCGTGCAAAGGGTGATCCAGCCCAACAATAAGTCCAACAAGCTACATAAGGAGTACTGGCCATTAGCAATTATGGCCAGCGGATATTGTCCGTATTGGCGGAGCTGTCGACGCTCTTGGGGGACACAGAAGGACAGCTCGACAAGAAGGATGTGATCATCGCGACCCCTACGGGGCGAGCTGGAGCTCCTGAAGGCTCAACAGGGCACTTGCGCACCGACATCAGCTGTCGCTGTCGCTGCCGTCCCTCAGCAGCCTTCATTTGCCTCAGCGGTTAGGACCAGTCGTACCACAACGGCGCCCATCCCGCCCTCGATCGGCCCTACCATCAATATCCACCCTGCTGAAGACCAGCAGGAAACGTTGAAGACGGCAGATGCCACCATGGCCGCGCTGAAAGAGGCAGTTGACCCGGCCCAGCAAGGCTTCAAGATAGTGGGAGTTAGGAAGATGGGCCGTGCGGGGGTGGCCGTACAGACCACCTGCCGAGAAGAAGCTGAGCGGCTGAAGAAGGCGCCCCCAAAGACGCTGCACGGAGCCAGTACTACGGAAACCGATGGTCTCCCTCAGCAATGTAGAGGGATACCCCACTGGCGATGAGCTGCTGAAGCAGCTCCATGAGCAGAACTTTGCCGCTGACCCTGGGTGGACCCTAGGCGCCATCAAGGCGAACGCCAAACTGGCGTTCAAGAGATGGCGCCTGAAGAAGGCGGCAACTCAGTGCATATTGGAGTGCTCGCCCCGGTTTCGCGAGGTGCTGGTGACGCGTGGCACACTCTACATGGGATGGCAGGTGGTCCACGTTGAGGACCACATTGACGTCACATGTTGCGCGAAATGCCAACAGTACGGCCACCTGCAGAAATACTGTCGAGCAAAGGTGGAGACCTGCGGACTTTGCGGCAAGGACGGCCACCGCCAAGACAAGTGTGAGGCGCACACAACTGTCCACGAAATTCGGGCGCCCAGAGGCGCACAGCCACCGAACAGCTTCGAAGGACTGCCTGGCCTACGAACATGCCGTGCAGCGCACCATGAACGGTACGCAATGGCAATGAAGGTCTGACAATTGAACCTGCAAGGTATGGAGGACGCCAAGGAGATCCGGACTCTTGCACTGGCCCACAAACTGGACCTGGTACTAGTGCAGGAGCAGTACCCCGGGTCTCCAAACATCGTGGAATGCGGCGATCATCCCAAAGCTGGGATCGTCGTCGTGAACAAGGGGATTGCCGTATGCGTCCTCCATCACCTGTGTACCAGCCACTGCACGGTGGTGCACGTCGCCACAGGAAAAGACGCATTTTACTTGGTCTCCGCCTATGCACAATATGCCCAAGACATAGAGTTGCACCTGCGCCAACTTGATCGAGTATTCAACGCCCTTGGAGGCTGCAGCATCGTCGTGGGCATTGATTCGAACGCCCACTCGCCGTTCTGATACTGCAAAGAAGAGCAGTGCTCAAGACGTGGAGTATTCCCAAGCCGAAAACGGGCGCTGATGGAGGGGTTCATTCAAGCCCGAGACCTACTTATTCACAATGTCTCGGGCCAACCCCCCACCTTTAAGGGCCCCAACGGCGGGTCCAACGTTGACTTAACAATCTCCAGCCGCGGCGTTCGAGTCTGGGACTGGACTGTCCACGACAATAGCAGCCTCAGTGATCACCAACTGATCTCGTTCAGCGTTGGCGCAGGGGGCCGGGTCGAGGGGCGGCGAGATCTGGCTAGCGGCGAGAGGCTGCCGAGGCGGTACAGGAATCGCGGGGTGGACTGGTCAAGATTTGAATCGGCGATCCAAGAAAGAATGGTGAATTTGAATACAAGTCTGTCGGTGCCAGAGCTGTGTGGAGAATTTACGAGCGTGATCGAACGGACTGCGACAGAATGCCTGGGAACTCGGCGCGACACGAATGACAGTGGCTACGAATGGTGGAGCGATGAACTCGATAACCTGAGGAAACGCCACAATCGCCTACGGCGAGCGTGGCAGAGTGCAAGGCCACAAGGCGGGCCGAATGAAGAGCGAAGACGGATGGAATTTCATGATGCCCGACAGAGGTACCGTCAGGAGATAACGGCGGCAGAGACTCCCACTTCAGGAATATGGCCAATACGGGTAACCTCAATCCGTGGGGGCAAGCATATCGTCTGGCAAGTGGGCGGACTCGGCCACCGCAGAACGTTATTAGCGGGACAGCGTTGGTCGAGGGGTTCTCGGAGGACTCGAGCACGGCGATGCGGTGCGTCCTAGAGGCATTATGCCCGGATGACACGTATACATCCGACCCCGCGCATCACACCCAGATCCGCATATTTGCTCGCGTTGCGCCCTCCGGGTCCAACTCTCCGCAATTGTCGCGGGAACGCTTGCAGGATATAGTCAAGGCACTGCCTAACACGGCTCTGGGACTTGACGGAATCACCGCGCGAATGATGAAGTACATATGGAAAGCTGCTCCAAACGAGATGACGTACGTGTATAACAGGTGTATTGCTGAGGGAGTCTTCCCTCAGCAATGGAAAGACGGAGGACTGTGTGTGCTGCCAAAGGGTAACTATAAGCCTATGACCGACCCTAAGGCCTACAGGCCAATAACATTGCTGTCTATCCTGGGCAAGACGCTAGAGCGCGCCCTACTGTCCTGCGCCCCCCAGATACGAAGAAGCATCTCGGACCACCAGCATGGCTTTATGCCCGGCCGCTCAACTGTCACAGCGTTAAATACGATAATCCGGCGCGCACTTACCACTGCAGAAAGCTTTGTTCAGGCTATCTTCCTAGACATATCGGGCGCCTTCGATAACGCATGGTGGCCGATGATTCTGCTGAAGGCGAAACGGGGGGGTATTCCGCCAAACATCTATCGGATGCTGGTGGACTACTTCACCGATCACCGCGTGGGGCTGTTCTTCGGTCCCCTTGTGGAATGGAAGGTGTCCACAATGGGGTGCCCACAGGGCTCGGTCGTCAGACCCTCTCTGTGGAACGTATTAATGGACGACCTGCTGCGATTGCCACTGCCTGAAGGCAAATCGCTTATCGCATACGCGGATGACGTAACCGTACTGATAGAGTCGAGTAGGCGAGCCGACATAGAGGCCAAAGCGTCGTCAACGCTGGCCAGCATTGCCGCTTGGGGGACGCGAAATCGTCTCGCCTTCTCACCATCAAAGTCGATGGCTATGACGTTGAGAGGCGCGGGAAACAGCAAGAGAGGTGCCGTTATACTGAACATTGGAGAAAAAGCGGCCTCCTAAAGTCTTTAGGATTCACTTATGAGCTTTAATTACTATAGAGGCTGTTTAATTACTCACATGTTACTTCTTACAATTATCTTGTCTGTATGTGGAACCACATGTAATGTCATATAATTTGATCAGCTTTAAGACCACATTTTCTCTCTAAAACTGACATTAATAAGCCTTTAGACCACCTTTTCTCTCTTAAACTGCCATTAAAGTGCCATTATTCGGCTACGTGTACCTTTTGGGAACTTAAGCCTGTATAATTTGTGCCCAAACTGGTCGAATAATAGCTGTATAGCATGCTATACAGCTATTATACAGCTTGCTTAGACAGCTAAAATAATAAATGTGTATCATTAGTCTACCGCTATAGAGCCTCCATTGCTACTTTGGATGCTACTAAAGGAGAAGAATACAGAATAGTATCCTTCTTCTATATTTTAACGTTGGGAAAATTGCAGCAGTAACAACTAAACTGCAGAAATCTTGAGTCAAATAATAAAAAAAATCAACGAAAAAATAGTCGCACTGTGTAAAATGATCCTTCAATAAAAGCAGTTCCACAGCCTACAATAATAAGTAGGTGCCCAAAGGCTGTCTGTATCAAAGAGTGGCGGACGCGGCCTCGTACGGACGTTCACGCGTAAAACGAAACCTCTTTGGGGTCTCAAATTTCAAAATTCGAACTCTATTTTTTTGTTTTCTTTGCTGAACAGTTTATTTTTATTGTGAAGGTTGAAAAAGGACTAGCCGTTTTTAGAGCCTGGTTATTGAAGAAGTTTTCGTGAAAAACTTGGTAAGTTATTCGATTGTAGTTACATTTCGAAGTTGTATGTATGTAAGAGTGTCAGATATGAAAGCAAAATATGATTTCAGATGTGATACATTTTGGTGTTGTATTTTTGTAATTTAATGTTGTCAATGAAATCAAAATTTCTGTTACGCGTCAAGAAGAGGCAAATTTGTATCAAAGCTGGAAATATTGTCTCATTTGCATATTTATTAGACCAACGAGCTCTTATCGGATTTTCATTAAATCACAGCAATATCGACGTTGACTTGTCTGCCACAGTGTAAAATTAGCCATTCTCGATTTATCGTCATCGAATTTAGTAGTAGCCGGCTCAACATTAAATATTCATTCTAGTCGATATGAATAACTCGTTCCATATAAAGAAAATGTCCGCCCGCGATTTAAAAATAATTATTACATTACTTCTGTAATGTATGCCTAGAAGTTTTTCTTAGCTACGAAATCATCTAGCCGTGCGTTACGGATATCGTAGCGGTGATGCTACGTGCTACGAAAGTCAATGAATGCTACGGTGCTACGTTATACATTTGTTGCTTAATTTTTAGGCCATTCCTTAGTGGAATGGAAAAATGGAATTTCCATTTTTAACTCGAGGCTCGAGTTAGGAAATGTGTGTAATAGTACATTACTGCCGTGGCGGGAAAAGTCGGCGATGGCAAGACGAGTATTGAGTTTGAGATAAATGAAAATTCTATAAAAAAAAACTTTTTCAATTCTCCAGGACATTAAATTCTCGTAAGCTTTTGTATCTTATGTATCTTTCGCTGGACTTCTTTAACAAATTTTCCATGGCCAATTTGGCTTCCGCCCTTAAATTTGGCGGAGTACATTCAATCTCCATTTCACTCTCATAAGAACTCATTATAATTTATTCAATAAAATAGTTATTTTCAACACTTTTTTTAGCATTTTAGTTTGTTTTCCCGCTGATGGTAGGTATTTTTTCATATGCTTTTTTTTTTCAGGGAAATGTAACTCATTGATACGGACTTGTGATGGTGTATGCCCGATTTTTGATGACTGTGCATATCCATTCCATTCATGTTCTAAATTTAAATAAAACGACACTTTGATACTTACATTTCTGGCGCTTTCTATGTTCGAAACTCAAATAAGTCTGCATTTTCAAACTTTCTTGGCGCGTTTATTTTTTTTTTAATTAAGATAAGAGCCTTTGGCTGTACATTTGATTTTTGTATATTGTATTTCCGAACGTGATACGTTTATTAGAATTTTTAGCAATTAGGGTTATCGTTAGTTATTACTCGTAGCACTGATAGAGTTTTATAGTACGCGCAGGTCTTTCTCCGCTCAACCATCACCTTTCATACCAAACATGGTTTGCTGGAAGAAATCTCTTGTTAGAGATAAGGTCGCCTTTGTACATGTTGTTTTTTCTATCATATAGTTATCTGAATATCTGTTTTGTGCAGAACAAGAAATAAATTACGAAATTACGAAAATTTCCGCGCATATTTGAGTAAATAAATTTACAGTTCTACTTTAGTTCGATTTAGAAATAAAAGCCCTGTAATCGATCCCAATAATAGATACTCGATACATAAGTTATAGCTCTGCTAAGTTACCTAAATCTCGAAATGTAATGTTCGTTGGTCATGATGCTCGCTAGACTGCTTTAATCTTTACCAGCCATGATTATTATTAAGGAGCGAGCGAGGATCAGCGTTAGGTTTGACTTCACGTATTTTTCTATTCAACTACAGTTACGACACTTGTCCTAAAATAATATTTCCATCCGGAGTAACGCACCATAACAGAACTTAAATATCAAAAAACCGGCCAAGTGCGAGTCTAACTCGCGCTCGAAGGGTTCCGTAGCACCCTACAATGGTAGGGATGGTGTGGAGTGAATAGTTTGGATTTTACATAGCAAAATGTTGTTTACAAAGTTATTGGTGCGGCTACTTCCACACTCCATGTTCGTAACCAGGTGCAGTCATAAGTTTGTATGTGATAGTGAAAGAATTGTATTCTGTTTTTTCTTGTATTTATTGTTATTGTGGCAACAGAAATACATGCATGTGAACATTTCATCTGTCTAACTATCACAGTTCATGAGATACAGCCTGGTGACAGACGGACGGACGGACGGTCAGCGGAGGCTTAGTAATAGGGTCCCGTTTGGCACCCTTCGGGTACAGAACCCTAAGAAATACATTGAGTAGCGATCGGCTTTTGGATACAGGTTTGGTTTTCCCAATAAAGCGATAATTTTAGTAGGTACCAAAAATATGCTCGAACGCTTTTCAGTTGCCGTAGATTCCATTTTCAAAGTGTTTTTTAATCACTTTAGTATTATCGCCTCGGAATCGGTCTCACCGCGTACCTATTTTAACTAACTCAACATCGCTACATCAATTATATAATAACTCCGCAATAACTCACACCACATCGAGTAACAGCCACGTGAGCCTCAATCACTTCCAAACCAATACACTTACCGGACTATTTTTACACGCTCACGGTCCCGCAGGTACACAAGCTGTGGCAACCATAAATAAACATTTATATATAGGGACAGACTTTGCACACAAAAAAGGCCCGATTTTAGGATGACCGGCGGCGTAAAGCCGCATTATGTGTACGAGTCAGCCCTGAACGTGCTGAAACCGCACAGTGTCCTCCCTTCTTTGCTATTTCGGGAATTTAACGTGAACAAAATCTGTGTACCTTCAGCTCAGCCTGCGGAAGGTGTTGAGCCAATAATTTCATGTGTATTTTACACTGAAACTCTACGCGACTCGTTTACAATAATAATTACCTACTTTTACCATGCTTTCGCAGTTAATCAAAGTTATTATTTTAATAGCATGCCTAGGTTTTAGTAAAGCGGGAAACATCGTGAGGAAGTCTTCATTACTCCATAGCTGTGGTGATGGGCCAGCCCCCTGTTACGCAGAATGGAGCATGGAATAACTGGCAGAGCCTCTCCCAACCCATATGGGGAAAGGCGTGAATTTATATTGTATTCTATCTATGTACTAAAGTATTTATTTTGTAGTAAGTATTTAATAAGGTACGGTTCTAATAAATCCTAATTAGATAAATATTTTCTAATAATGATGACATCAGAAATCCGACTAAGTATGTAGTTGATAGAAATACGAGATTTATTAGGTTTGTAGTTGCAATTAGCATCGGATCTATGTGTGCGCGGAAGACACTCAGAAAGATCTACATAGCATAAACAATAAGAAATATTTATACAGCAAAAGTGTTAAAATGATGTATGTACATTTTGACATAAAAGATGTGTAGATGTTTCTGATTTGTAAGGATGTGGTAGATCTATTTGAGCGGATTGCGCGCTCATATACATATATCATACAGTCACTGTATCTTATAGGTCTTAATATCTTAGTTATTCAGTATAGCTGTTTTAATATGTTAATTAGTAATATTGTAAATAAAACTCTTTATTTTCAAACAGTACTTCCCTTTCAGTAACATTCACTTGGTATGATACTTAAATTAGTTATCACATTTATAATATAGATATATGATGGAAAAATAAATAGAGATGATAATGGAATGTGGATGTGCATGTGTTTTAGAGCACTTTCTGTATTTGAGTTATATGCAAAGACGATAATTGCGAGGTTGCAACAAATTAGAGTGGTTTTATACATTTGCGACTAGTTTGTCTGTGTTACGCAATTAAATAGTTAATACAACTCTACAGAGACTACATGAGAAATCGCCGACATACTTATATTATTGTAATAGGCAACATAAAATAAATGAAATTTTAAAATGGCTGTTGGTTGGTGGTGGAATGTCGGAGTTCTACAAACAACATAAATACAGTTCGTGAGTTGTCAATAAAGGACGTTATCCTCCATTGATAAGGAAGTATGTAAATTGCATGAACCAATAAAAATATCAAAGTCTGTCGCCCAGACATTCTTTATTCGCTCAATACTCGCAAGTTGCACTTTACGCACGCTTACAATGATACGTTTGTCTCACCCTAGGCCCACTGCAAAGTGGTAGCGTCTTCGTTGTTTCAGTCATGCACACGCGTGTCATTCGCGCGATTCAGGCGATTTGAATTAAATTTAGTGGCAAACCATAGTGCGCTCCAGCGCATTCTCTTTGAAACGCGATAATAGTGATCATGAATGTCCCATTGATTCACATTAAAACTGTACAACATCAAGGCGCTGAGGTATACACATATTTTTTTCATCGGTATGCGAATTAGTGAAGGCCAAAGTCTGTGTACTATTCAGCAGCTAATAGAGCTGACTAATATACAGAAAGCGGCTTTACGCTGACCGGCGTAGAAGCAGGCCTAAGCGGTGGCAGCGGGATGACCTCGACAAGTTTCGACCGGGGTGGCCGGAGGTGGCACACAACAGGGTCGTGTGGACTCAAAAAGGGGAGGCCTTTGCCCAGCAGGGGAAACCAAATTGGTTACATAAAAAAAAAGCTTTTAAGGGGTAGTGTTTTTTTTTTGGTTTGACGAGCTACGGTTTTTAATCCATTTTAGATCCATAGTAGGACTTATAGTATAGGTATAGAATGGTATACTGTGTGTAGAGCGTGTGTCCAATATTTGCCAACACATTGCGTTTTGCTATGACGTAGCCCGGGTCAGGTATTTTTATGTAAACCTCGTAAAAGTATGTGTATCTAATTAAAATAAATATATCAGCCTATTAATGTCCCCACCAAGACGCATAGGTTTTTACTCCGATACAAGCAAGATTGAGTCATATTCCAAGTGTAAAAAGGGCGTAAAAAGAGAGATCGTAATTCAAATAGCGTACAAAGCGATCACGCTTTCTCTGATTTCACGGATGTGACTTAAAAACTTATAACTCACTGATGTGAGTTATAAGTTTTTAAGTGAAATCCGTTATTTGACCGGGTAAGCAAAATATATACTCATGTTAGTTAGTTGTGTGTAGGTTGTATCTACCTATAGGTTGAAGGCTCATTGTTTTCAAGGCGCGGAGAAACTATAGCAACGTATTCAACTTTGTTTTATACTATGTAGATGTAGCCCAGCCAATCCCGCCGAGGGGTAAAAGCCTTAACTTCAATTCGAGTAAGATTGCGCCATACTCCACCATGCTGGCTCTGCGTCGGACTAGTTTATCCGAAACCAAGAATACAAGTTTACTTTTTAATATCATTGCAGAATAAACAAGGCACCTAAGCTAACCAAACTTGTTGCAGACAGTTATGTCACAATACAACAAGTGTTGTTACAGTGGAACGAACCACCTGTAGGTTATGTTGGTTTTACCTGTGTTTAACTTTGCATAATGCTGGGTATATTTCTAGGGAAATTCCACTGGAACTGTGCAGATGCATGTACAATACCGACTATCTAAAATAGGTAATCAAATCGTGTGGGTACCAGAATGCAGCCTTTGAATTGATTGTGTTTGATACTTCCATATCACCGTAAATATCGTGACGATATCACCCCGGGCAGGCTAATAACTATCTTTGATTACGTACATACATATGTTCACGCCTGTGTCCCCGAAGAGGGGTAAGCAGAGACTAAAGACCTCTACGGCTTTTAATAGTTGTAATAATTTATTAATTCGCTAAATATCACTGGGGTGTAAGTAACTTAATACCCTAATCAGATATGAAATAGTTACAGAAACTGTGGAAGCCGGCGTGCAACTTTCCGTTGAGTTCTATTCAAAATGTCTTGGAAGTTAATATCACTTCCAGTAAATCTATTGAATATAAACCGTCGGAACTAACTAACATTATACGCTAAGCTTGGCACGGATCTAATAAGACTATACCAAATTAACACAAATTGGCAAAAGTAAACTAGACAAGTTAAATTTGACTTTAAAACGTCGTCAGTTACTTACGTCGTCAAACGTCAGTTAATTATGGCGCTCAGAGAATATGAAATGAAGCAATATAGATAACTAAGATTATGAGGATTAGTTGCCTTATTAGCTTCTGATTATAGTTTGTGTTGTTTGACTTTGTGTATTCAGAAGTATCTATCACATTGTCCAACTAATTAAAAAAATGTGAAAGGTATTACGATGTATGGATGTTTAGACATTTGGATGTTTGTGCTTCAATCACGCTAAAACGGTTGAACCCTTTATAGGGCGCTGTCCATATTTTCGGTTTTGAATGAAATTTGTACACACATAGAGTAAATATCCGAATTAACATATATAATACCTATCATCACTCTATTATCAATAGGCGCTGAGCAGTGAATAGGCGACAAGCTATAGAGCATCTACAGAGATATATGTCACATTCACAACTGTCAAATACGTATTTTGTGAACAAGTAACTGAACTGTATCTTTACTTTCGAATATTTTTTTTCAGTATTTTATGATATTTGTCACCTAAGATTAAATTAAATTAAAATCTTAGGATTAAAAGTGGAACTATGTCATGAATTGTTGGGAAACCCGACTCTCTCAAGGGATATGACGAAATCACGCATAGCTTGGATACTTTAGATAAAGATTATAATTCAGTGTGCAAATTCGTATATTTTGGTTTAATTTTAGCAATTTATCTTTTAGAAAATCGTAGAACCGCCGAACTAGCCTGGGGAACTGGCACATATAACCCATAATGCAAGACGCAAATATACATTAACCAGCACTTATGGGTGATCTGTTACTAAACAGTGTGTACAAGGAAAGCATTCTTCGACGTGCGCATAGTAAATGCTGACGCTTCCTCTTACAGCAACCTCACCTGACAAAAATCAGCACAGAGACATAGCCGAGAGAAACACTCAAAATACGACCGAGCAGCTGAAGACTGCTTGTACTGGCTGAAGGTGAAAATACAAATCTCAGTTATAAGAGCAGTTTCCATGAGAGTAAGAGGCACGAGAAAACATGGCAGGACCTTTCAATCGAAGATGGAGCAGGAATACTTTGGTGACAGCTTGATCTCGTGAAACAGAAATACCTTCATACGTTTTTATATATTTTCTAGACAGGGATTATTTAATAGCATACAAATTTCTGTTATGATGTTATATTATATGCCTACTTGTCATCTTCTGAGTTCTGTTTTATCTAATAGGATGAATATCGTTTTTTTTAAGTAAAACCTTTTAGATAACCTCAAAATAAATTCATATAAAGTGGGGAAGTTAAGGTGAGTGTGGAGTTTGCTTAGGTGTATTTTGAATGGAGTGTTAAATGCAATCTTAAGCGCCCTGTTCTGCGTTGCAGCTTTTGGTGATATGTGGAACAACTTTTGCCCCATACAGGTGCAGAGTAAGTTAGGCAAGGTCTCACAAGAGTGGAATACATTAACATTTTATTCATGGGCTGAGGCTGCTGCGGCGATTTAGGATGTCACTCAGCGCCTTCATTGCTCTTTGTACTTTATTTCTAATTGATGCCACGTGAGGTGTCCAATAACTTATTATCAAGTAAAAGTCCAAGATACTTAACTTGTTTACTTCATTGCATATTGTGACCATTGATCTTTTAGAATGGCAATAAATATAATGATCACCAAAATATTTTTTTCCTACCCAAAATGGGCAAATGCTGCCCAAATTGGGTAAACGATCCCCAAAAGTTGCAGAAAATATCAGGGCAAAATACTGCGGTAGCTTAGGTGAAAGGTAAATGGCGTGAGCGAAGCGAAGCCCACTTTATCCTTCGTGTTAGGTTGAACATGAGGAACAACAAAAAATACTTAAAACTTATGTTTTAAGTATTTTTTGTTGTTTATACTTAAGTACACAAAACATAAAAAAAAGTTTGGTGATCATTTATCCAAACACAATTTGGTGGTCGTTTACTAATTCTGGCGGACGTTTCGAATTTATTGGTAGTAAAATAGGTGCGTTTTTGGTGATCGTTTAAACCCAAGAATCAACGAGGTAATGATCTTTTACGGGTAAACATAGTAGCCCCGTTTTTGTTTCATTTAATTATGTGGAAGTAGGTACCGCAGTCTTCAACTGGTAGAGATCTAGGAGTTCTTGAGAAACAAAAACGACAGCTGGTGAAACACACAAGTTAGCTCTGTGAACCTTTTATGACGGTGTAAATACAGCCGTACTGTAAGGTTACATGGGAGGTTGGCGGGGGGTGGAGCTTCATACAAAAAAATCATTGGTTTTGGACTTTATCACCAAGACCTAATCGTAAAAGTTGAAAATTTGGTTGGAATATATTTCCCATTTTAAAAATATACGTGATTGACAATGGCAAACTTAACCTCAAAAGAGGTTGGCGTGACATTACCAAATCCGTGTTTGAAATAGAAAAACTCCATCTTACATGCACTAAGCGTGTTAATTTTTTAATAACTTCGAATCAGGTGCCTATTTGTCTAGGGTTTTGCAAATAGGAGAAGGACAACTGGAAACAGACGCAGATGGTGAAATTAAATTTACCAATGATTTTCATCATACAGTGCCGACTTGTTTAAGAGGTTTTAAAACTTACAGATGAATATGAACATCGAAGAGTGCTTGTGCGAGAGGGCAGTGCTGCCACCAAAAAATGATATCTGTACATATCATGAGCGGATAAATATTGTGATTCGTGACTCATTTAGTCCTCATTTTTAGGGTTCTGTACCCGAACGGTGCCAAACGAGACCCTATTACTAAGCCTCCGAAGTCCGTCTGTCCGGCTGTCCATCCGGCCGGTCTGTCCATCAACGGGCTGTTTCTCATGAACCATAATATGTAGGGAGTTGAAATTTTCACAGAAGGTGTTTCTGTTGCCGCTAAAGCAACAATTCATGAACAACACAAGAATTAATAAATTAAAGGTGGTTCTCATGCAATAAATGTGTTGTAATATCCCTGAGATCACCGATATATTAAGCGTTGTCAGTGGCGCAATTGGTTTGACGTTGGATCCGCATTCTGTAGGGCCTGGTATCGAAACCAAGTTTGGACATATTTATTGTATTTTTTTTTATTGTTCGTATACGATTCCGACCCGCACTTGATCGTTTTTTTTTCTTTAATTATTTATTTGTCCAGTTGTCATAGCTACTGTCTTCAAAATCCTTTCTTTGCTGGCACGCAATGGGTAAAACGAAAAACACGCAACCCTAACGCAAACGTACCGGAAACTACAGAAACAGAAGCTTTCGACTATAACATTACATTTAAAAAACAACAGTAGCTTAATTCTGTATCTCTTCGTAACTGAAATTTTAAAATATAAAAATCACAAACTAGCGATTTAGTTCATTCAAATCCTTCAAAACACCGTCAAATCACTCAAAATCTAAATCTATTTAAATGTATCTGTTTCAAGTTGTGCTATAAAGCCAGCGAACATCCCTTACAATGACAATGAAAGTGATTCGGCGTGCTATTAGAGTCTCCATTAGCGGTTCAATTCACGAATTGCTGAACAGTTGCAGATTGTTATTGCTATTTGTATTGTTTACTTCAGCCCCTCTCAAACCCATTCAAATTCCCGAACAGAATAGCCTGTTGGTCCCTGTGAAGGACCGTTTTGTTTACCTTGGTAAATTCAGAGATAGCTGTCTCATTGAAAGCGGCGACCTTATAATGAAATATCCATTTATCATAGCTGAATGGGTCTTGGACAGACATACTTTATATCCTTTCTACAACACTGAGAAATGTGCGATGTGTCGATGTCGCAGTTAGTTGGTTAAATCAGACACTTAACTAACTCTCTAGACCGTTAATTAAATACCGACGTTTAACCAACTCACTAAAATTTCGTCAGACAAGTGAGTGAACTCAACGCTTAGCGAGTTGTCTAAACGTTCCTAGGCAACAAAACAATATAAATATGTTTTTATGTGTACTTAAGTTTAACTTAAGTTTATGTTTTAAGTATTTTTTGTTGTCCTTACATGTTCAACCTAACACGAAGGATAAAGGGGGATTCGCTCACCCCTTTACCCTTCACCTAAGCTACCGCAATGTTTTGCCCTGATATAAGCTGGGCAAATCAGCTGTTGTCGTGACGCCATCTTGTTTTCCAACACGCCGGTTTTCGTTAAGACAGATTGTTCAACGTTTTCGACGATGCTTTATTTAAATCAAAATGACTTGGTTAAACGTCGGTATTTAATAAACGGTCTAGAGAGTTAGTTAAGTGTCTGATTTAACCAACCTACTGCGACATCTGCACCGACCCTCTGTCCTAGTGACCCTTGGGTGATGGGTGGGACAATTGTTACAGTTACAGTCCAGAAGGTGAGACCTGCCAAATGCGTTAGTTTAAGTGCTTCCGTCCGTATAAGACTTCGACGAAGTGTGAGAAGTGTCTATGATAATTATGTCAGTGTAGTGTACCTTTACTTTTCTTGTCAAGTAGCCGCTGTTTACGCACACAATCGCAATTCTTAGGGCTCGCCTTCTTGCCTGTAAAGGCCAGGAGTGGGCGATACTCTGTCTTTGACACTAAGTAAGGGAAAAGGAGTGACGTTTCTAGGGTTCCGCACCTTAAATGTACAAAAAACCTTTAAAGGATCACTTTGATGGCTATCTGTCTGTCTGTCCGTCTATCAAGACCATTTATCTCATGAACACGTGGAGGTGTCAAGTAGAAATTCACATCAATTACTCTGTCTGTGGTCCCTTGGAGCTGTAAAAAATGAAACTTCTAAACTCTGAGTTTTTATTCCGTAGAATTCTGACATTTCAGATATCATATGGTTCTTTATGAGGACAATTATTATTTTATTCATTTTGATTAGTGTACAGTGCAGTTATAAAGTGTGGCTGTGAAGTGTAAAATTCTAGCAACGTCTGAACAGCCAGTGTTAAGTGTGAGTCATTACTAATCAGTAATCAGCGAAGTGAGGCAAATAGAAGTATATTCAATTTTTTTGCAAGTAGCCACGTCCCCGGCGCCCCTCCTCCCCTTCTACTCGCAGCGTGCCTTCACTCGTTGTTTAGTTAACAGCGTTGGGACAGCAAATTCAACCGCAATAACCAGTTTCTACTAAACATCAGAGATGCTACACACAACAGGGCGCAAAACTGCCAATTTCTCACGAAGAAGACTGTGGGAAAGTGCCTTGTGTATTAAAAAACTTCAAAGGCAAGTAATGCATCGCGACTGATTCGCGGCTGTGTGCATTGTATTTAAATGAGAGGGATTATTAAGGGATAAGTAATTAAAAAGGCGGTAAATAGATTTACGATCAGATACTGTTTATCATAATTTGATGAGATTTGCTTATGTTATGAAGTGGTGTATCAGCGTTGATATCTCGGTATGTATCTGAGGGCACTATACATCAGAATGGTCTTCTGGAATGTCTTAATACCCTCCAAAGTGTTTGTTTCGGTCGCACGCCTCCAATCTTGAACGGAAACCACATTTTTGTAAATGAATTTCATCAATTTGAGGAACATACGAAACATTACCTCGAATTCTTAACATGTTTACCTTTCTATCAGATGAGTTTTTTCCAGCTACTGATGCATTTCTCCTTCGAAGCTCAGTTTGAAGTTCCCGCACAGTCATCAGCGAATACATTTTGTGTCTTTATATCGCAATTATAAGCACAAAATCGAAACCCGATACTTGATACAAACGTAAACAACTACCGTGGACGTGAGAGTAATATTGTTCTGTGGCTATTGACGTTTAGCTGTCAGTGTTGCGCTCCATTGGACACTACTTTACATTTAACACTTCACAGCCCCACAGCGAATAATTTAAAAGTGTGCACTCAAAAGACCTGCTTTGTCAGATGGATGCAGAATTATTTAACATTTGGAACGTGATTCTACGCAACGAAGTAGGTATATGGCGAACAAATTATATTGGTAGATTTCAGCAAAGATATACCAATGCGCTCATGTGTTCTCGGTGTTTGCTGCTATTTGTAGTTATTATCTTGTTAAATTAGTTAAGTTTCTGTTATTCTGTTAAGTTTTTTCTTGTTGACTTGTCGTGTTGTGGTTGTTCGTTGTTTTTTATAAACGTTATGGAGCCACAGCCTGGCCCTTCCCGGGAAGCAGCCCCATCTGACAGAGCACAAGAGACAGACTTTCTGTCTCCCAGAAAGAAGCGTCCTCGTGGTGTATCAATCAAATCGTCATCCTCGATAATGTGATTGAAACAGTCGCAGACTCTTTAATAATTCATGTCAGCGACGATGATGATGATGATGTTGAAGAAAGTGATATTAGTAATAATGATGATTAGAGATTTTAATAAAAATATGTTTTCTTTACTTGTATTTTTTTAGTGTTTGTGATGAAAAGGGACGTAATTATCACTCGCCGTAAATCCCCTTTTAATTACGAGCGCCGCACTTAAAAAAACTGTATACTAACAAATAAAATGTATAGACTCAGATATTCAGACTCGTATTAAAATTGAAAAATGTGCCCGGCCAAAAAGGTTTGTAATCTCTGACATGCCAAAAAATTATAGCTGTCAGAATTCTACGGAATAAAACATCAGAGTTTAGTTCAAGTCAAATGAAGCAAGAAGTCGATATTCGCAAGGGAATCAATACATAGGTAGGTACTAGGTTGATCTAGAATCATGAAATTTGGCACTAAGCAAGATTTTATAGCAGCAGAAAAATTTTAGATCTTTTACAAAGAAAATACGATTTGAACGGAGCCCTCGGTATACTTAGCCATTTTTTATTACATCGAATTTATTATGAAATGTAACATATGAATTATGAAATGTATTTGTTTAGTACAATCATAACATTTGCCTGATGATAACATAAAAGTCGGTACTTTTATACAACAAAATACCCAATCAATGGTAATAATAGATCCATTGATAACCAGATGAATTCATAACTTCTTCGCTCGTCAGGCAGAAACAATGCAAATTGAGAAAAACACGCTGTTCCCGGCAATCTCCAATTATCGCGAAGTCTCTTCAAGGTGAGCCTAAGGACAGCAATTAAGATGTGCACGAAGCTTGCGCAACAGACTTGTATGTATTCCCTTCCCCCATATTATGGCCAGAGTTATATTTCACAGGGTTACCTAATTCATGAAGTCTTCGAAAAGTTTTATTTTGTATTTTTATTGCACATTTTTAGATTTTGGATTTATTTATTATAATTGGTCATATTGTATCAATATTCAGACAAGAAATGAGTTTTTACCAAGTAGTATATCATTGTGCTGGCCGTAACGTGCGGTTTTTGGACGCAGTAAAGAGGGTTTATGATACGTGTGTAGACAAACACAATTATAACTAATAAGCATTACATTCGTTTTTTTTTAATTATTAAAAAATAGTAAATTTGCATTAATAACTTAAAAGTCTTTGAAAACCACGTCAACAGACAGAAAATGATAATACAATGGTCAAGTTTATTTTCGGCGATAATCGAAGTCTACTCTAAAAACCAAACTTATAAATGCATGCACTGTGTGTAACATTTTGTTATTGATAAATTTATACAGAAAACACACGGGAAAAGAACAAGGGTGAGCTTATCTCTAACTAAGACACTTTATCCAGCAAACCAATGACAAACCAATGATAAGATTGTAACTGCCATGTTGTAATTTAAGTTTGTAAGTAGAGTTGCTGTTATCGAATTGATATATTTATGTCTCACTGAATGATGTACCTGAGAACCTCTTAAAATTTCACACAATCGCCTTTCAGGTATTTTTGCACTTTACATTTAACGGCGTTGCAATTAAGTTGTTTTTAAAATAGATTTGGCAGCTGTCAAACGTCTGGTGCAAGTCGGCCTTAGTAAAAACCCTAGCTAGCTAGAGGGCTAGCAGGTCAAGTTTAAGGAACAATACTATATTGGTGTTTTTTTTTGTAATGTTTTTTCCTTTATGGAAAATGTATTTTTTTTTTCGAAATCGGCGGGTTCGATTACCGGCTAGGAATACAGTTTTTAAAAATCGAATGTTGCAGTTTTCCTTTTTACCGAAATCGATGTCATGGTTCCTAAAAACAAAAACTTATGTCTTATTGTTTCCGATTTTGCCCTACAGACCTGACCCTTCGAAATGGGCCATCCTGTACATATAGATGAAGACAGCATTCCGCCTTTTCCTAAAGGGATTGGCAGAGGCCTATCTCCGCAGCTTCTATAGGTATTACAGGTAGTTTGTAAAATTATAAATAATCTACTTATCTCTTCTGCCCATGAGATGGAGTAGAGGCACAAACTTCCAAACCGTAATTATAGACTCCTTTTTGTAACCTTTTTAACCAAAAATGTATTCTAGAATCATCCGACGCTTTATTGAGTTTTATTTTAAGGTTAGTATTTAATCGCACAGCAAAAATAGTGATTTTCACAGCAAAAAAGGATCAGCAAAAATACTTTTTATTTTTAAGTATTTTTGTTGTTCTTACATGTTTAACCTAATACGAAGGATAAAGGGGGCTTCGCTTCGCACACCCCCTTTACCCTTCGCCTAAGCTACCGCAGTATTTTGCCCTGATATTTGCTGTGAAAATCAGTATATTTGCTGTGCAAATCAGTATTATTGATGTGCAGTTTAATATTTCCATTTTAATAATACTAAATACATTCAATGATGATTCAATGATGTTTTTGATACTCTTTTATCCTGGTCGCCCCACGTTTGTGAGGTCAGCAGACGAGTCTTTGCATCCTTTCATTCCCTTCGGCGTTTGCAGTACTTCTTGCCTAGGCAGACTAAAATCATGCTAGTTCAGACCCTTCTTCTGCCTTTAATTGACTACGCCGATGTTTGCTGGGCCAGCGCGAACGAAGATCTACTGAACAAACTCGAGCGACTTCAAAATCTCGGGATTCGGTTTATCTTCGGTCTCCGCAAGTACGATCACGTGTCCCAATATCGCAGGGAATTAGGCTGGCTCCCGATCCGACTTCGTCGTGATATGCACATTCTCTCCTTCCTCTTCAATATTTTGAGAAATCCGCGCTATCCCGCATATTTTCGTGAACATTTTGAGTTTCTTTTCTCTGGGGATAGACTTCGGAGATCTCACACGGTGTCACTTTTGTCAATTCCTCAGCACAACACTGTTACTTACGAGCACTCGTTTAGGTTAAGGGCAATACGTTTGTGGAATGCACTTCCTTGCGCTATTAGGGATTGCACATCCTTGTTCTCTTTTAAGAAAAAGTTGAAACAGCATCTCCTCTCTTCCGCATAGTCGGTATCTTATAATATGTACGTGTATCTATGTATTTATTGTATTCTATTGATTTATTTTATAGTATGTGTAGGATGTATTGTGATTTATCTGATAGTATATTGACTTTATTTCTTTCTTTTAAATCTTAATTGTACACTAGGCTACCTCTCTATAAATATTTTTTCCTTTCCTCACAGGTTAGCTGTAAGAAATTTCTTTTTAGAAATAAGCTCACCTTTGCATATTGTTCGTTGTATTTTTTCCATTGTGTTTTCTGTGGAATAAATAATAATAATTATTATTATTATGATCTCGACTCGTAAAACTGAAACATCAATAGAGTTTTTGCCATTCGCGCGTCACTGATTTGACCCTAAACGTTCATTGGCTCTGTAATAAGAATCATTTGCATATTATAATTAAAATATAATCCCTTTTGAGTGTTTTAATGATTCCTGAGCGAATAAAGACTTTTGTACTTAAATAACTTGCTAGTCAACCAGTTTCTGTTGGTTTATCACTCCGACTACGGATCTTAGAGCTTAGAATAGTGTTCAAATGTTAATAAGTTAATTAACAAAATAAAAAGATACATTGGGTATCAAAATCAAGAGCTAAATGAGCACCTTTATTATATATACACAGTTAGGTCATAAGTTCTGTCACACAATAAAAACTTTTGAATTTAGAACGCTGGCCACAAAAAAGTTTATTGAATTCGAATTTCGAATTTTTCATGAAAATAAAAATGTGTACTTTTTAGAATTTTCCTCATTTTTAAATATAGAGTGGACACTTAAAGAAGACCGTGTCGCAGTTATTGCATTGCATCGTTGCGGTTACGCGCCAATTCAGATTTTCGACTTACTGAAAAATTTTAATATAACCAAAAGATTCGTTTATCGTACCATAAAACGATACAATGAAGACTCTAGTGTAGATGACAGGTCAAGAAGTGGTCGCCCTCGCTCTGTTAGGACTCCAGCAGTGATAGAAGCTGTGAAGGCGCGAATTCAAAGAAATCCCATACGTAAGCAGAAACTGTTGGCCCTTCAGATGGGGTTAAGCAGGACCATGGTGAAAAGGGTATTAAATGAAGACTTAGGGCTTACGGCATATCGAAGAAAAACAGGACATCGTTTGGACGCTCGTTTAATGGACCTGAGACTAAAGAGATGCCGCGCTTTGTTGAAGCGGTACGCGGGAAAAAAGCATCGGGAAATTCTTTTTTCGGATGAAAAAATTTTCACCGTGGAAGAGAGCTACAACAAACAAAATGATAAGGTGTACGCACACAGCACGCAGTGAAGAAGCGAGCAACCGTATTCCGCGTCTCCAACGAGGTCATTTTCCATCCTCGCAAATGGTTTGGTTGGGAGTCTCTTATTGGGGCTTAACTGAGGTACATTTTTGTGAGAAAGGCGTAAAAACGAATGCAGTTGTGTATCAAAATACAGTCCTCAAGAACCTTGTGGAACCTGTTTCTCATACCATGTTTAATAACAGGCACTGGGTATTCCAACAAGATTCTGCGCCAGCTCATAGAGCGAAAAGCACACAAGACTGGCTGGCGGCGCGTGAAATCGACTTCATCCGGCACGAAGACTTGTCCTCCCTCCTCCAGTCCAGATTTGATTCCGTTAGATTACAAGATATGGCAACACTTGGAGGAAAAGGCCTGCTCAAAGCCTCATCCTGATTTGGAGTCACTCAAGGCATCCTTGATTAAGGCAGCCGCCGATATTGACATGGACCTCGTTCGTGCTGCGATAGACGACTGGCCGCGCAGAATAAAGGCCTGTATTCAAAATCGAGGGGGTCATTTTGAATAAACTTTATTACCATAAGAATCTATGTTTTATTAAGTTCATTTTGCTATATAAATGTTTACATAAATAATAAACATGTCTAAATTATTTCATATTGCACATGTGACAGAACTTATGACCTGACTATTTATTTATTCCGCCTTATGACCTCAAAATAGCACCTTCGCCGCTTGATTTTGGGTTCATAGGCGGAAAAATTATATTCGTAACTCGTACGAAAAGGCTTTTTTACGAACCTCGCTACGAACCTTGCCTCTGGCTCGTGCCGTAAACTTCTCAGTTCATAAACTTTTGATCGACAAACATCGAGCTTTTGCGAACTCGAACGAAATGAACTATTTTTCTCAAACATGCAATGAAATGTCGTGATTACGTGCGTTATAACAGGCTTGGAAGTATCACGTTTCGAGTCGCACAACTCGAGAGAACTGTAAAGGAATCTCATACAAAATTGCAGGCCCAGGCCGGGAAGTATTTTATTTTTATGCTCAAAGCAAAAGACATCAACGGGCGCACAAAACTAAGGATAGGTAGTATTTTAAACTTATTTCTTTTTCTTCTGTTAGTATCGAATTCCTAATTCCTAATTAGTATCAAAATAAAAAAAATACGAATGAACTGAGTTTTCCGCAATTTTACATCGTTCAATATAAGTGCAATCCGGACACGTCACCCTCTATGGTAGGTACCTTCTTTTTATTAAAGGCTGTTAACTGCCAATAACCTTATTAGCTTATCTTTGAAAAAAAAATGTTCTATATTTAAATAATATGATATGTAATGGGATTTCATACTTACTTACTGGACACTTTGCGTTTTCGTGGAAACTTCTAAAAATTGTCCAGGATGAGTCACGTTCGGATACTACTTATCTTCACAGATGTTATGGGAACATTTCATACTATTTTTGAGAAAAGCACTAGAGATGCCTCTGGCCGTGAAAAGGGCATGCCGGTTTCGTATCACTATCCGGTCTTCCTACGGTCGGCCGTATATACCTAATCAGCCGGCAAGCCCTTCTTTCCCGGCGTCTTCAGTAATGTACTATTTTATACATTGAATTAACCTCCCCGGACTCTAAATCAAACCAAAATCAAAATCAAAAATCATTTATTTCCATAGGATGTTGTTACATCACTTAGATCCGTCATTACATTTTTTTGGGTGAGTTCACTAACACAATGGCGGAATCTGTGGAGAAGAGCTCACCGAAGAAACTCCACAGTCGTCGCATCTTTTGCGTTTCCTTTTTTAAATAAAATATTGTCAAATTACAAAATGAATGCTAATTATATATCGAAACAGCTTGTTACTCAAACAATCTATTCCCATGGACATCTGTCCTCTAAGTAATCAGATATCCTATAGTAACCTTTTTTATACAATTTCTGTTTTATTATTATTTTAAACTTGTCTAAAGGTAAGTTTTTAATATCAGTAGGGACCTTATTGTGATAGCGTATACAATTGCCTTTAAAAGAATTACTAATTTTATGTAGTCGGCTTACATAAGCAACCAACTTGTCTTTATTTCTAGTATTAAAATTGTGTATATCACTGTACTTCTGAAAATTAGTTATATTTCTTTTTACATACACAAGATTGTCATAGATATATTGAGACACAAATGTCAGAATATTGATTTCTTTAAACTTTTCCCTCAGTGACACTCTAGGCCCTAATCTATAAATTGCACGAACAGACCGTTTCTGCAGAATAAATATACTATTAACATTCGCAGCGTGACCCCACAATAAAATACCATAGGTCATTAGACTATGAAAGTAACTAAAGTAGACTAGTCTAGCGGTGTCTACGTCGGTAAGAGCTCTAATTTTTTTAACTGCGAACGCTGCCGAACTCAGTCTGTTCGACAATTTATTTATATGAGGATCCCATTGTAGTTTGGCGTCTAAAGTAATGCCCAAAAAGACAGTCGACTGCACAAGGTCCAATCTCTGTCCTTTTATAAATATGTCTGTAGTTACCGGGTTCACATTGGGTAACACGAATTTAATACATTTAGTTTTCTTTTCATTAAGTAATAAATTGTTAACAGTAAACCAGTTCACTATACTAGAGATAGCATTGTTTACCTCGTCATAATTTGATTGCTGTCTTTTAACTTTAAATATCAAAGAAGTATCATCGGCAAACAATACTAACCCATGTTTTGCTTTAACAAGGTAAGGTAAATCATTAATATATACTAAAAACAAGAAAGGACCAAGAATTGAACCCTGCGGTACGCCCATACTTATTGAAGACCCAGGTGATCTTTTCCCATTAACATCGACCATCTGAACCCTATCTGTTAGATATGACTCCAGAAGGCCAAGTGCCTGATCTTTTACACCATAATGGCGTAACTTCCTGACAAGAGTGTCATGATGGACGCAATCAAAAGCCTTGGATAGATCGCAGAAGACACCTATTGCATCCATTGCGTCTTCCCAGGTATCAAAAATATTGTCGATTAGTTCAACACCAGCATCGGCTGTTGAACGACCCTTTGTGAAACCAAACTGAGCAATATGAATTAAATTATTGAGATAAAAATGACTTTGCAATTGATTAAGTATGAGTTTTTCAAATATTTTGCTAAGCGTTGTTAGTATCGATATGGGTCTAAAATTGGTGGGGTCTGATGTACTACCAGCTTTTAATAAAGGTATAACTTTACTTAGTTTCATCAAGTCAGGAAACACACCATTATCTATACATTGATTAAATATACAACAAAGGTGAGGTGCAATACAATCTACAATGGAACTAATAATTTTTACTGATAGACCATGGGCGTCAGCTGTCTTTTTCATTTCCAGGGATTTAAACGCTTTTACAATGTCTTCATTATTTACGTGCCTAAATTTAAAATCTGTTTTACATTCCTCAAAGTTTTGTTTAAGTATAGATTCAGCAGCAGCGGGAGATGAATTTAAAGACTTGGTTGTTGAAACTGGAATGTCCGTAAAGAAATTTTCGAAAGCTTTTGCTACTTCTAGGTCTGTACTTAGCAATTGATTATCTATCTTAAGCTTGAAGTTATTATGTGTAGCTTTGGCCTTTCCAGTCTCTCTGTTTATAATTTGCCAAGTAGTTTTCATTACATTGCTACTAGATTCAATTTTGTTTTTAATGAAATTAGATTTAGCTACGGCACAAACGCGTTTAAACATTTTTGAATAACTACGAACATAATCTAGAAAGGCCGTATTTTTGTTATATGATTTCTCTTCATAGAGTTCATATAATCTTTGTCTGCTCCTATGAATTCCAACTGTCGCCCAATCACTAAACAAAGCTTTGTTATTAACTTTTATAGTTTTTGATTTAAATACCGTATCATATTCATTTTTGACAAGGTTAAATACTGAGTTGTACAACAAATTTGGATCGTCACTGTATGGTATTTCCCATAGTTTATCTAAAATATTATTCCTGTAGTGTTCAAGCCGAGTGTCACTAACGGGCACACATGTAATATCCTCTTTTTGGTCCTTTTTTATTTTAATATTGAATATACCTATCTGAGCAGAGTGATCAGAGGTTAATTTATTGATGACCGATTTGAAAATGGACGTAATGTTAGTAAATATATTGTCAATGCAGGTAGCAGATGTTGCAGTAATTCTAGTAGGCTCCAAAAACAGATAGTTCATGTTGTGACATAAAAATAAAGATTTTAATCTAGTACAAATATTATTATCCTCTAACAGATTAACATTAAAATCACCACAAATTATAAAAAAATTGTTTTTATCGCTGATTTTAATCAACACTTCATCCATTTTCTTTTCGAATAAATCAAAGGATGAATCTGGTGGTCTGTATACGCTCATTACAATAAGTTGTTCAAGTTCAATACAGGCTATTTCCATGGTACGCTCAACAGACAGGCTCACTATGTCAACTCGTTCCTTATATTTAAAACTATTATTTACAAGTATTAAGGAGCCACCGCGATCAGCTGTTTTTCTGTTGAACGAACTAGCAACGTGGTGGTTATTAAAGTTGAACATGAACTGATAACTCTTTAAAAAGTGCTCTGTTATACATAAAATATCAATATTATTACAGTTCATGAATAACTCAATTTCCAGTTCTTTACTTAACATGCCCTGTATATTTTGATGAACCACGTTTAAAATATTCTTACTTTTACATTTTTCATTACTAGTAACTTGATTTAATGGGCAAGATGAAGGTATATTTATACAAATATTAATATTACTGCCAGAGTTACTCTCTGTTGTCCTATGGGTTAATTTAAAGAGCTTGGAACAGATTCCAAGGAGTACATGTCATTATTATTACACTGCTCAATAGAAGAAGGCAGCGTCAAAAACTTGACTGAGTTCAAAATAAAATAAGATAGTGATTGTGCTATCTGTTTTGTATAAAACCTAGATAGGTAATACCTATCCTTAGTCAAATAAAAATATTTTCCAATACAAATATTGGTGTCTATGAAATGAAATGTTTCAGTATGACGACATGTCAATGTGTGTATAAATGTATTATAATCATGTCTTATATGATTTTCATGTTGTGACAAAGATTGGCTGAAGGGAAACGCAAACAAGATTATTCTATCTACATTTTGTAAAGAATTTAATTTGGAAAAGTATTTAGTAATTAGTTTTTTAGATACATTTTCCCTTCTACCAATTAAAATAATTAGGGTGGTTGGTTCTAAAAACTGCGATGACAACACTTTGTTTAATATTTGTGAATATGTGGCGCCAGGCATACAGTTATTTAATATTGCCTGGCCCACGCGCTGACTAAGTTGTAACTCTGGCTGTTGTTGACTCTGGGCTCAAGATCAAAGCCCACGTCATTGTCGCGCCCGCCTGGCTTGCAGTTCTTGACTGACGTTATCAAGTGATGATGTTTGAATCATAGCACTTAGAACAATAAAAATTATACTTCTGAGTATTTATAGAAATCCTCTCTCATTGTGTGTGAAAAAAATGTCATTGTAACGTCAGTATTTTTTATACCGGCATGAGAATCCCAGACTTCTAAGAAAATGCTACCTCTCGATACAAATCGGTTATCATGAGAAAAACGAAAACAACAAATATGTGTTGTTTGATACCTTATGTTGTTGTTATCTTACATTTTAAAAACTTAGGAGCTAACTTCTTTGAGAACCGATTAGCCTTATCGCTGAGATAATAAGTTCTCTTCCAAACAAAATCGCCTACGTTGAACTCTGCATGCTTACGACGCAAGTTATACGGTCCACAATTCCTCTCGTAGGCCCGTAGTATACAAGATTGAACCTTGTCAAAGATTTTTCGTAGAGGACCAAGATTCTCTGCATACACATCTCTAGGAGCGAAAAGAACATCATCGTTATTATCAATTTCGACGTAATGAGTACCGCATGGAACAAGCTCTCGACCATAGACTAGGAATGACGGCGAATATCCAGTAACCTCGCTAACAGAACTGTTTAACGCGAACTGTATTTTACAAATATTAGTATCCCACGATCTGTGATCATCTTCGATGAAGGTCGAAACTGCAATCATAATCGTCTTATTATAACGCTCTACGCTATTCACCTGTGGAGTATACCTCGGCGTAAAACGAACTTTAGGTATATTATAATCGCTAAACAGTTTACGCAGAGTATTGCTACAAAATTGTTTTCCATTATCCATCAAAACGCAGCTCGGAACACCATGTACAAGAAACACCTGTTCTTCAACTATCCTAGTAATAATTTCTGCAGTAGCTCGACGAATCGGAAATAAAAGACAGTATTTGGAAAAGCAACACGTAATGACGAGGAGAAAAGTGTTTTGTTTTTTAGACGGTGGTATTGGACCGACTAAATCCATACTAATCATCTGAAAAGGCCTAGAGCAATGTTTTGGACGACCCATAAGACCTAGTGGTGCATGCGTTGGATGTTTGTAAGCTTTACATGTATGACAGCTGGTGACAAAATTGGCAACATCGCTCAGCATTTTAGGCCAATAAAACTTTAGACAAAGACGTTTATATGTCTTGAAGATACCTAAATGTGCAGAAGTGGGTTCCGAATGATTGCTACCTATAACTTCTGAACGTAGCTCAGCGGGAACAACCTCTTTCCATTCGAACTCACGAGTTAAGGGATTGAGACTTTTTACAAAGCGATATAGTTTATTGTTAGAAACTATATAGTTGGAATATGAAGTAGGAGAATTCTGACAACCGTTATAGATGTTTAGATACCACCCATCAGTAGTGCTTGGTGAAGAATTCGGACTCGTGATGGGAACAACGTCGTTGATCGCGCCGACAGGAATCGACCTAGATAGAGAATCAGGCACGACGTTATCAACACCACGACGGTGTTTAATTTCGAAGTTATAAGCAGAAAGTCTTACTCCCCAGCGAGCGAGACGACCTGTAGGGTTATTAAGATTTAGGAACCACTTCAAAGCAGAATGATCAGTATAGACAACAAATTTTTGACCATTCTCTAGATAACAACGCCAGTGCTCGATCGCAGATAGAACAGCGAGAGCCTCACGCTCAGTCGCGCTATAATTACGTTCCTGGTTATTCAAAGACCTGCTCATGTAGGCTATCACCTTTTCTTCGCCATCAATGTTCTGGGTTAAAACAGCGCCTACACCCACATTACTAGCATCTGCATGGACTTCAAACGACTTAGTGTAGTCAGGACACGAAAGAATCGGCGTAGAGACCAAACAATCCTTCAATTTAGTAAACGCTTCGTTAGCTTCGTTCGACCAAAAGAACGCCGGTGCATTCTTGCCTTGTGAAGTCAGCTTACTCAGTGGAGTGGCTAAAGAGCTGAAATTAGGAATAAATCGACGATACCAAGATGCTGTTCCTAAAAAACGACGGACCTCCTTGCGGTTAGTAGGGGTAGGATAATTTACTATCGCCTCGACCTTCTCCGGATCTGCATGCAGGCCAGAATAATCCACAACGTAGCCAAGGTACTTCAATTTTTGCCTGAAAAATTGACATTTCTTGTAGTTTACCGTAAGGTTTGCCGACTTTAATTTTTCTAATACACGTAGCAATAGAGAGATGTGTTTCTCGAAGGTAGGAGAGACAATAATAATATCATCGATGAAGACAAAGACCATATGCTCAAATTCAGGGTCATAGAACAAAAAATCGACCAATCGCTGTTGCGTAGCTGGAGCGTTGGTTAAACCGAAGGCCATGGACTTAAATTGATAGGTTCCGCGCGAGGGAATATAGAAAGCCGTCTTACACCTATCTTCTTCTTTAATCAAAATCTGCCAAAAACTTTTAGATAAATCAAGACTAGATAGATACTTGGCGTCTCGAAGGTTATCCAGAATCTCAGAAATATAAGGTAGATTGTAAGCGTCTTTTCGGGTAACGGAATTCAGTTTTCTGCTGTCCAGACAGAATCTGAGTTCTCCGTTCTTTTTCGGGGTTAGTAAAACAGGAGAGGACCAGGGGCTTTCGCACTTTTCAACGACGTCTTCCTCCAGCATCTCGTCCAGCTGTTTGACCAACACATTCTGTTTCTCAGGAGACATTCTGTAATATCTTTGACGAATGGGGGCAGCATCCCCAGTGTCAATAGCGTGAGAAATCACGGAAGTTCGACCTAAACCGCACTTCTCATAGGAAATGTCTTGAAACTGTGACATAATATTATCGGCAGTAATCCGTTGTGTATCGGACAAGTGTTCATAAGCATGGAGATGTTTCGATTCATGAAAAGCAACCTCAGCTAACCTAGCGTCAGATTCGCTAAAGAATAACACGGAACTTAGGTGTTTAGGAAATAAACCAAAACTACGCCAAAAATCCATACCGAGTATAAGGTTATTTTGAATTTGGGGAACCACATAAGCAGTAATTATGTGAAGTTGACTCTCAAATGTAATAGGAAGATAGATCACACCTATCGATGATAGTTTATGACCACCTGCAGCTACAAAGTTCACCCTATCACAAACTTGCAGCTTCAAGCCTTTGTCTAAAAAACTTTTGTGCGCACCATTACCAAGAATAGTGACACAAGATCCAGAATCCAGTAATCCCGTGACAGTTTTATCAGCTACCTTTATATTTACATAAGGACGAGCGTATTCCGTGGTAGAAGAATGATCGCGGATTGAAGCGACATTATAGCATGAAAAAAACTTAGAAATAGTATCAAGCCAGCTCTTCCAGTCAGCGATGTTAAAATGAGATATCTTTTCACCTTTATTGTCACCACAATCCGAGCCACTTAGTTTTTTTGCTGATATCTAGAACGACAGTCCGGACAGTCAGGTGTACGAACACCTCCCTTACCACATTTAAAACATATAGGAAAATGTGGTGCTCTACATTCACCCAATGAATGTTTATCAGTCCTACATCTAGGACAGTATGCATGACGTTGGTAGTTAGAGTCTACGGCTGAGACTGGATATTGCCTACTGTTGACAAAGTTCCTATTATTTTGGTAATTATTTTCGTAACCAACGTTGACGTTATTCGCAGGCCTATTATACGTCGCGTAACCTGATTTAGCGGTGGGCTGAGCTTTTTTAAAAGCTAAGTCTGGTGCTAACGTACTAGCAGTCGCACAGAGTGGCTCATGAAAATGCGAAACACGCGCTTTGAAAATCTCACTATTTCTACAAATAGTTATCAAGGATTCAATCGACTTGACAGCAGGCGATGCAGCTAACGATGTTGCATAGAATGGACGAATGTTGTGCAGCAGTATCTCCAGCTTATCATCCTCCGAGAGAGCCTTTGACAATCTCGAAAATATTCCTTCCATAATTGACACGTAAACAGTAATGTTTTCAGTCACACCCTGTGTACGCGCCCTAATTTCATCTAATAATCTATAATCATAGTCCGATACGCTAAAATCTCGTTTTAACGCCTCTACAATGTCAGACCACGAGCTAACAGAGTCCTTAATACGCCTGTACCAGTGCAGAGCATCATCAGAGAAAATCTCGTACGCTAAATTGACCAACAAATCAGACGAGACACCTCTAGCAATCACATACTCATCCACTCTCTGAATAAAAGCACGCACGCACGTCTTGCCAGCGTATTTTAGCTTAGCTAGATCGGACGTGAGGCTTTTTTCACATTTCACTGTGATGTTAGGAATCGCAATGGCTTTCTCAGCAACAGTGTGAGATCTAGTTTGATGAGACAGTTTTTTTAAACTATCTAGAGAAATCGCAAGGTTGCTACGGCAGACTTGGAGGACGTCAGATTGAGCTTCCTCAGGACATATTCGATCCAACCTATGGGATACGTGATGCAGTATCGCCTCAGTTCTGTAATATAGACCGCGGTCATATTCTGAGTTCAGCGAGGTAATATTAGCAAGGGCTTTGAGTAAGCTCTCCTTGGCTCCCAGAAGATCTACTTCCGCACTCAAATGCGATACCGAGATATCATCAGCTGGTAATTTTTCTGCCAGGGGAACTATTTGTTTCCTGAGGTCCAGAACAGTACCCGGTGTACCTCCTCGAAGCTCAACCTCATACTCCAATTCAGCCTTATTTAGCGACAGATATTTTATAGGAAACGTCATGTTTACTACCTATCTAGTAAACTGTACAAGTTTACATGAAAGTAAGCAGAGTACACGACTAACGCCCGGTTTCTGGTACAAAATCAAGCCATTGATCTACCGTTTTGACAGCTGAAATTGATAAAGGACTGTCAACAACAGATTAAATGTACGAGAAATCGGCCGTTAAACACTAACCTTATTTATTATTTAATAGTCCGAAAAGTTTCCCTACTAAAATCTTCACAATTTATTAATTTATTTTTCGTACTGAGAATTTGGAGGAAAATATTTATCAACAATTATAATATGACAACAGCCGTCAGACTGCGACCATAAATAATGTAGAAATGAGGTAGGTACCCAGATAAACGATCAAATATACTCCTGTCAGACAAAAATAAACACAACAAAATATACAAGCTACGAAAGAAATCTAGCGTTCTACGGCGCTCTTATGGCCTAACTACTCTGACCAGACATAAAACTCTATCACCAATATTCCCTTAATCCGGGCGCCATTGAAACAGTGAGACTCTAACCTGACCAAAAGAGATTGTTGGCAGGCTGAAGATACGTTTATTAATCACAGGGTCGTGAGTCGAATATTGGTGATATAGTTGAAACGCTGGATATGGACTCGCCGGGAATTTGTAGATTTCAGCTCCTTGGTAGACTCAATCCAACTGGTCCACTTCTCCAGACGTCAACAAGTGATCATGCGGTTAGCGCCAGGAGGATATTACTCCTCGGCGTGGAACCGATTCAGAGCTCCGTTAGCGCCAGGAGGATATCACTCCTCAGCGTGGAACCGATTCAGAGCGCCGTTAGCGCCAGGAGGATATTACTCCTCAGCGTGGAACCGATTCAGAGCTCCGTTAGCGCCAGGAGGATATTACTCCTCAGCGTGGAACCGATTCAGAGCTCCGTTAGCGCCAGGAGGATATTACTCCTCGGCGTGGAACCCTGGAAAGAGACCAGTGTGAATGATATGAATACAAAAGCGCTACAGCGCCCAGCTATCAGGCGACGGCTCCCCACTCGGAGACTTCCGACGAGGGCCCTAGGGTAATTAGGATCTAAGAGTGCCGCAGTCCAATAGACACTGTATAGAATAGGGAAATACATAGAGAGTATAAAATACACGAAAATAAGAAAGACTAACTACGAACCAATGCTTACCCATGGATTGGGGATAGTAGGGAAGTTTCATATCAACTACTGCACTTTACAGCAACTAAACATTCAGCTCCATTACAGTACTAAAGGGACTAGCCCATCGCCGCAACTAAAGGCGTGACTTAAAAATTATTGATGCAGAAGATACAACCTCACGTTACAGAGCTCAAACAATGTCTGCCTCAAAAAAACAATCAGCTGCCAGACGAGATTCCAGACCCGAATTTCCGAATTTTTATAGTTTTAGTTTTTAACTGGCTAATCCGCCAGTAGCCAATATGGTCAAGGAGGTAGTACGTTACACACTCCATATTTAAAAATAAGGAAAATTCTAAAAAGTACTCATTTTTATTTTCATGAAAAATTCGAAATTCGAATTCAATAAACTTTTTTGTGGCCAGCGTTCTAAATTCAAAAGTTTTTACTGTGTGACAGAACTTATGACCTGACTTTGTATATAGCCATCATGCGAGCGTCGCGTTCTCACTCTCATTTACTCACTACATCATCCATCCTACTTCTACCAGTCTTTCAATACAGTTTTACTATCAGTTTATCAGTATTTCAGTCATATCAGACTCATAGCTCCGGACACCCCGGAACACAGAGATTAAGTGTTACATCACATGGTGGACGATTTAGACGTTTCTAAAGATACCTCATTATTTTGTTAAATTAGCTTTTTGAATTTGTTGTAGTCGGGTGAAAATAAGTATGTGTTTATAGGTTAGCGATTGCAAGCTTACACTCAAGTTCAACTGTCTAGCTTAAATAAACAACTGCCTAATGCGTCGCCTTAAACGGGTATTTTTTTGTCAAATGCGTCGCTTTAACTTGATCATTTACTGTTGGAATGTCTAAATATTCGTTCATTCACTCGGCATTTTGTAGTCATGATCACTCACTCAATACTCATTCAATAGAGCAGCACTTGATATATAATATTCCTACGAGTTCATTTACTCTGTAGGGTTGTTCCTCGCCCTCGTTAAATAGACAGCGTCACGCCTTTTCCCATACGGGGTGGCAGAGGCACAATTGTATCCACTTTTAGCCAGTTATTCAATACATAACTTTGCGTGACACTATTGATGGTTTCCTCACGATGTTTTCCATCACCGTTAGAACGTCTATATAATGTACGCATAATGTACTAAAGATACATTACTTATCTCATTGGTTCATGGTCAGCGCCCGATTCGTACCTGCATCTGCTGCGTGGGAGGCGAGCGTGAAGCCACTAGACCACTTCTCAATTCCCACCTCGTGTGAATATAAACCACATTTGGCTAACAAATTGATCCAGTTTCTCAAGTATCTCAGCGCAGTTTGCTAAACGCTTGTTCACGAAGTAGTTTGAGTGAGAACGAGCGAAGGACAAAGTTTTATATTAAAGAATTTTCTCTACTTTTAAAATAAGGGTCTGGAATTCGGAACGAGGAAACGAATGAACTTTAAGAGAGCTTTTTATTTACGTTTTATTGTGGTTTCATTATTTCTTTATTGTACTACATAAATGCGAAAAAGCTTCTGGCCTCACACTAGGGTACTCCGTGTACACAAGACCCGAAATTTCAAAAAAACCGTAACTTTTTCTAGAAACAAATGCATCTTATCTTACTCACAAGAGGGGTGACTTTTCTCTGGCACGTTTTCCGGTCCTAGGACTACATTCAAAGTACAAAGTATAGACATAAAACGATCGATGCCACCGCGTGACGTCATAGCTCATCGCGAGCTTACCTCATGACCTATTGTATGCAAAAGTAGCTTTTAGCAACACAGTAAAAGGATCTATATTCAGATGACGTATCTGAAATTCTTTCAACGTACACCACGTAGCCAGTAAATCGCGTAGCTCGTAGCGTCTGCTACGAATTTCGTAACGCACGGCGCCCGTAGGAAGCTGAAACAAAATCAAATCATCACAATGCTACGCTGCAATTTTTAAATGGGGACTTCTCTCCATTCCAACCAGTTAGAGATAAGCTCGCCTGTGTACATCACAATTGTGCCTCTGCCAACCCGTATGGGAAAAAGCGTGACGCTATGTTATTTCAAAACTCAATATGTGATTGTGAAACTGTAAATTGAACAGCTCATACAATATAATAGATGAATGTCAAATAAATCGTCGATTAATGGACTTGATAATGAATCGATTAGCATTTAATGGATCAAATAATTTCATGATCGTCAATAATAATTTTTCACTTTCCATTGCCTTCGTCATCCCGCCGCCGCGTTCTATCGATTAAATAATGTGGCTTAGTTAATGAATATGAACCTCTTTATTATATATGTCACCGTAAGATAGTAAAAACCGTTAGTTGATAAACTAACGCGTTAGTTGATCAACTATCGACGGATAGTTAACCAGAACGACAGGGTTTAGAATTAACTTTTATTTTTTCTTATATGTCAACCTAACACGAAGACTATTCGGGTGCTTCGCTGCGCTCGCTCGTCTTCACCTAAGGTATTTCGTTTGCAATTCAAGTTTAAAAACAGTTTAATATTTAACGGTTTTAACCGTTAGTGTATCAACTAACGCGTCATATAGTAAGCAGTACACTACAGTTTACTGTCTGTCGATAGTTGACAACTAATGAGAGAAAAAATGTTAGTTTATCAACTAACTGTTTTGACAATCTTACGTGACATATACATTACGTAGTTAAATTTAGCCAAATATTTCAATTTATTATCGAATACAAATACCATGCCTGAAACTAAGTAGTAAGTAAGATTACGATATTTAGGAATATTTTTACTGCAATGAAGTATTCCGACAAGGAATTCTAAAAAAACAGAATAAAATATATATTTAAGGAGGCTTCCATAACAATTCTTTCAACACCACATACAAACTTATGAATACACCTGGTTACGTACATGGAGTGTGAAAGTAGCAGCACCAATAACTTTGTAAACAACATTTTGCTTTACTCCCACAAACTAAACAGTTAAATTGTAAACTGACTCATGAAATACCAGGACAAGGTGGTGAATCAGGGTGGGTGAAGACTAAAGTACCCCGTTTAGCCTTCATCTACCCTGAGAAAGCGAAACCCCCTCTTCCTTCGTGTTAGGTCGACACGTAAGAACGAAAGAAATAATGTGTCTTGTCCGAGAAATGTCCTGTCTGAACTGAATGGCTGAACGTGGGAGCAACTCGGCCTCCGGCCACCCCGATTGGGAACCACCAGTCTGACGTTGTCTGTTTCTGGTTCTCACGACGCTGAATATCCTAGTGTAGGGCCAGAATAAGCAATATTTGTGCCTATCGTATAAATGTTTATCTTTACTTTACACAAAACGGACTATTCCAACCCACCCATCTTTTTGCATCGGATAATCAATTCAACAACTTTCATTTGACGCTGCCTACGAAGCCAAGGGTCCCGGGTTCGAGTCCCAGTGGGGGCAAATATTTATTTGATGAGAACGGATGTTTGTACCCTAGCATGGTTGTTTATCTATCTAAGTATTAATATTTATCTATATAAGTATGTGTATCTTTGTCTAGTACCCAAGATACAGGGAATCCTAGTTTGGGGCTAGATCAATGTGTGTAAATGGTGTCCAAGGTATTATTATTATTATTATTATTTTTATTTTTAACACAAACCAATTACCGATTTATTGGGTTTATTGAAGGCCTCATCGGTGTGATTTTGTAAACCGCTGAAAGGCGAGCTTTTAAGGCTCTTCACTGAAAGTTAATTAAATCGCCACTTGGAAAGTTTGGATTGAGTTGACAGTGACGAGGCGGGGGGAAAAGGGGGTATTTAATTAAGTAGAGATTCTGCATTCTAGCCTGTAAATAGCTTGATATCTGTGATAGATGCGTAAGTTGTCCTTGTCTCCCAAGGAAAGAGGTAGAAGGAGAAAGACTGATTCATTTCGGTCCGAGGAGCGGTCGATCGAAATAGATTTTATATCTGTTACACAAAAATATGTTTATTTTTCTAATCGCATTAAACATAATGTTTGATTGCGGTTTGCACAAGAACAATTTGCGCCAAGTTTATTTGTAACTGAGCGAGTTGTCATCCCTTTCTCTCACTCCATCTTACCCAATGCGAGAAAAAGAGGTCACACCTCCGACACACAAACTTGGCGCAAATTATATGACCCGTGGGCACAACTGTGCCACGGGTTATATAATTTGCGCCAAGTTTGTGTGCACCACCACGTAAGAGAAAAGACGCTATATGTATCATGTTGTTGTTTGTATATCGTGTACCCTTATCATGTACTCCCTGATATATAGGAATATCTATCGCAATCCCTTTCAATTGACATATCAATCAATCAAACAAAATACGATTATATTAGACCAACTGTCTTTTGATGTGACATGTTGAAAAAAAATTAAAAAAAGAAAATGGCGAAGTGTCATTTTTTCCGGCAGGTGACGAAGAAATTGATTGTACGGCTATTTCAAGCGATGAAATGAAGTTTGTCTATCTTTTCATTGGTTGATTTGTCAATTGAATAGGGATTCTGATAGAAATTCCCAGATACATAAAAAATTCCTTCTGTAACGTGAAGTCCAGTAGTAATAGTATTGTGTTTCTGAGATCAAGGGCAATATCTGTCAAATTTAAAATTAAATCAATCTAGCCCAATCGATCAATCAAAAGCATGCTCGCTTAAAATAATCGTGTTCAGTGGTTGATTTGTCAATTTGAAAGGAATTATAATATAAAAAGCCTACATAACACTAGTTGCAATTATAATACATTAAGCCTACATAGCAGTAGGAGGAATTATAACACAATAAGCCTACATAACACTAGTCGCAATCGAATGAACAAGCAAAGTCACAATAAAAGACAGCTCGTGGCAAATAATCGGGTTGTTATTGGTCAATTTTTTAATGCGATTGATATCAGAATTAAATGATATTGATCAATTATGACTTTTCGATAGAATTTATTGCGACGAATTTTTGGTTAAAACTTAGGTGGTGAGATTTTTTTTGCCCTTAATAATTCAGTCCAGACAATTATTTTTAGTTCAAAGGCATATTTGCTGAGTTTATTTTTATTTTTAACTAACAATCGAATACCTCTGTGGTGTAGTGGTCGAGGCTGTGATTCACAAGCGGGAGCTCCAGGGTTCAAATACCGGCTGGGGAAGAAGACAAACACGATATTCTAGAGTGGGGCCAGAAGCAATGTATGTGATTGTATGTAAATTTTATGTTATGTTGGGTGTACTTTTTTTAATCATTACTTTTAAATTATTAATAAATTCTAGGCCAACTTTCCTCTCCCATAAATATCATAAATATATCAACAAAATGGGTAACTTGCAGGAATGCCTTCAGCATATATCGAGGTCATGGTTGTAAAGCGTAACGGCAACTACTCATGTTTACAGGTTTCTTTTAGTCCGTATACTTCGAGATGAGGCCCGCTCAATGTAGAGAATCGGGCATAGCAGGGAGGTTTGACGCCTCGGCGTTTCCTGGGAAGATTAGATACTCGTTTAGGTTAAGGGCAATACGTTTGTGGAATGCACTTCCTTGCGATAATACGAATTGCACCTCCTTGTTCACTTTTAAGAAAAAACATAGACAGCATCTTCTCTCTTCCGCATAGTGGGTATCTTATAGTATGTATGTGTAGGTAGAGTATTTATTGTATTCTATTAATTTATTTTATAGTAAGTGTGTAGGATGCATTGTGATTTATCTGATAGTATATTGACTTTATTTATTTATTTTAACTCTTAATGGTACACTACACAGAGCACTGAATCATCCCGCGCGCGCCCAGTGCTCTGCGGTACACTAGGACTACAACTCTCTATTTTTTTCCTTTCCTCACAGGTTAGCTGTAAGAAATTTATTTTTCTCACGAAATAAGAAATAAGCTCACCTTTGCCTATTGTTCTTGATATATTTTCCATTGTGTTTTCTATGCAATAAAGAATTATTATTATTATTATTATTAAGATTTATTTCCCTCCAACAAAAATAACAATAAATGCCAACTTTCCGTTGAATGCCACCTTTTGGTTGTTTCATACAAACAATCCTGGCTGGTCAACCAGAGCTTGCAGCGTCATTTCTTCTGAGGGCGAACTGTATTACAGAATAGCTCTGCAAGTATCCGACACTGATCGCCGACCTTGACCTTGCATCGATCGTCCTGTGGCAACCCTGCTTGCGGTCGTCGAAATTTCAGGACAGGTACCAACCCTAGCGGTTATTGAGTTTTGAAGTAATTCGTAATTTGGTGTGAAGCTTTAGGAAAGGCTTTATTAAACATAGCTTCACGCCTTTTCTTGCACGGGGTGGCAGAGGCACAGATTTGTCTAGTCATTTAATAATCCATTATGCATCTGTAGCTGTGGCGATATAGGGGCTTCCCCACGATGATTTCCATCAACCTTAGAACGTCTGTAATTCACTTAACCCCTTAATGCATGGCCTGAAATGGATCGCGATTTTCAACGTTATTGCTTGGTAATAAAGTCCAAACCCTATGAAACCATATATGGGTTAGTATGCAGTCAGTTTAAAATTGACAACTCTTTAAATTTTCGTCAGATGATAATTATCATTAATTAATTGCGGTAGTAAAATATGAGCGGTATTTCTGCGCAAGGGTCTACCTGTCACTCACTGCTATGAAATTCATCCTTATCATCTGGGCTTGCAGGAAGAAATCTCTTGTTAGAGATAAGCTTGTCTTTGTAAATGTCTTTTCAATAAGTTTGTAATGTGAATTTTCATGTGCAATAAATTACAAAATATATGACGTGCATAACACGTTGGTATTTGGAAATGACACAACTGCATGTAAAAATCTTGTTACTCTTTGATTTTCAAAGAGAAAACATGGCTGTCGCTTTTTGTAATTCACAAAATATTATTGAATATGCGTATTTTACTGATAATACAGGGTAATTAATATGAAAAGTTATTCCTCGGCTTTTTTGGTCTGTATGGTGTAGTTTTTACAGTACCCCAGAGCACATGACGGAATTATTTAGTTTCTTACTCTCGCATCAAAAGCGTCACGGCTCGGCAAGCGCTTGGTAAAGACTGAACTGGGGTTGAGTGAATTCACTCTACTTATTTCCCTGGCTTGGATGGAATAACAAATAAGATACTCAAAGCAGCCAATCATATCTTGTCGGTGCCATTGGCTGCAATTTTTAACCTCAGTATCTCAATAGGTTGCTTCCCGGATGCATGGAAAACCACGGCTGTCATTCCAATACACAAAGGTGGTCCTACGGATGAACCTGAATACTACAGGCCTATTTCTCTGCGTGGGGTCTTTTCAAGGCTGTTAGAACGGATAGTCAATAGGCGGCTTACTGATTTCCTGGACTCATATAATCTTTTATCGAATTGCTAGTTTGGTTTTCGCCAAAGAAAATCCACAGAGGATGCAGTGGGCCTTCTAACGGATACTGTAGTTTCCCATCTTGATGCGGGTCGAGCCTGTGTCGGAGTCTTTATTGATCTTGCAAAGGCATTCGACACTGTCTCGATCCCTATCCTTCTAAGAAAGTTGGAATTTTTTGGCATACGCGGGACTGCACTAGACTGGTTCACCTCCTACCTAACAAACAGGAATCAATGTGTCAAAATAGGAAACTATATAAGTAGCGTAAAACCTGTGTCTTTCGGTGTCCCTCAGGGCAGCGTATTGGGGCCAACTTTATTTAATATGTACATTAACGCCATAACCTCGACCCCCTTGCAAAACTCTGACATAATTTGTTACGCTGATGACACAGCAGTAATTTTTCATGGGATCACATGGCGCGAAGCACAAAACAATGCGGAAAAAGGCTTAGGGTCGATTGTAATATGGCTAAAAGAAAATTTGCTCACTCTCAATACATCTAAGACACAGTGTTTGCTCTTCCATAAAACAGCCGCGTCGGCCCCTCCGTCGCAGCTTAATATTAGATTTCACACCAGCTCTTGCATAGAAGCCTGTGACGCAATCACAGACGAATGTGCGTGCCAGCAGGTGAGTAAAGTGAACTCGCTCAAATATCTGGGTGTAAATATTGATAATAACCTCTCCTTTAAAGGTAATATCTCAGTTGTGTCCAGTCGCACACGCAAACTAATATACACAATGAGGCTGCTTCGAGAAGCTACTAATGACGGTTCTTTGCTGAGACTGGTCTACATGGCACTCTGTCAATCGATCCTTAATTATTGTATACTGGCCTGGGGGGATGCAAACAAAAGTACCCTTATCACTCTCGAAAGAGCTCAGAGATCTGTTCTCAAAGTGGCCCTGGGAAAGCCTCGTCACTACCCTACAACATCTCTGTTTAATGACACGCAAGTGCTAAGTGTTCGAAGACTTTCTATGTTAAGAGCAGCCACTGTGACGCATAGAGAGCTCATCAACTCGCCTGCCTACAGTAACATTCTAAACAAAAGAGTTTTTAGATTGCCTATACCAACCGTTTCCACAGTATTCGCTAAGAGATTTCGATCATTTCTGTTCCCGTATATATATAACAAATTAAACAAAATTAATAATATTGCAACCTTAAGTCTACATCAAGCAAAGTCCGTACTGTATAAAACTTTATTAACACTTACTTACGAAGAATCTGAAAATTTAATGAGGATAATGACATGAACTTAACACACACACACACACACACACACACACGCGCACACACACACACACATACACATAATACAAAAGAGAACGGTTGATTTGATTATATGTTATCCATCAAACTTAAAAATGTTTAAATTTCTGATTATATTAATGGAATTAAGCATAATAATGAAATAATATTATTTTAATCTGCATGTCGTCATTATTATTATTTTTATTGTCTTGATATTATTTTTTAGGTATTTAAACATTATGATTTGATTGCCGCATACATAATTGGAGTTTCTGTATTTTAGGTCCTCACGATACACGCCTAGCCTAGTGTGAGGATCATTGTAATAATTTTATGTAAAATGTATTCATTGGCAAATAAACAAAATTTTAATAAAAAATTTAATAAAATTTTAATTTTTAAATTTTTATAGCTGCAGGAAAGTCAGTTTGCGCGCCTACTCCTGTATTTATACATTATTACTCAAAGATTCGAATATGGGTTTTGGGTTGTGGTCAGTAGGTATTATTTACATTGTTGACATAACTCAGCAATCAGCTTGCTATTCGATAACAGAACACATTCTAAATTCCATATTCATTCAAATATTGTTTGCCGAGTGGGAGCGGCGTTGTAAAGTTAGCGATGTCCTAAGGTAGCACGCTCGCCTGTCTCACTGGATATGCAAGTTCGAATCTCGGTGTTCACTTTCATTTCGAGTTTGCCGTCGCTGACCGTTGCAAGATTCGAATTCCAGTACGGTTTACGATGAGCATTTGGTGCGCACACTGCAATCGTTGTATACTCCCTGGTTTACATTGTAAGCACGCAAATAGCCCGCATTCTCCCGCAACCATTATAAACCGGCGAAAGCGCGCTTACGTCATCCATCTGTTAACTGTCATATGTCATGTCACCCTCCAACAATAGAAATTGTTTATCCTCTTCTTTACAGTAATTCACCACCTCTCGCGCTATGTTCAAATTGAATTAAAGCAATAGATATTCGAAGAATAATTTTCAATTCAATTCAAAATTTCACAAGAGATACCAAATGTCAATTTGAAGTTTCCACACACACACACACACACACTGCACTACCTCTTTTTCGTGAGCGCGTACGAGTACGGGTGCTCCGTGTCGCTCGCGATTTTTGTAAAAGCGAATTGTGATATATAGTTTTCTTTATAGATACTGTTGTTTGTTGAGTTGTTGTTTGTTGTAGCTTTTGTCCTTGTGTTGTACATGTGTTGTCATGAGTATTAAAGGAAAAGTTTTGCATAGCGCTGAACGCCAATTTATTATTAAAATAGATATTATGCTTTGTAGAGGCGAGGGATAATAAATTATCGTCAAAGTTGGTACTAACTCGCCTACGTAGTTTATCTCTAGGTACCTATGTAATTTTTGACATGTACATTATACGGATGATCTAACGATGATGGAAATATTCGAAAGAAACAATTCATATCTCCGTAACTGCGGCGATGGGCTTGCCCGCAAAAGTTGGGCGCATAACATATATATAAATATAATTGTTGGTAATGTCAACGTACAGGTGTTCAGAGATAACGTTTATCTTGGATCTCATTTATCCTTCGACGGAGATATACAGGTGAAGGAGTTCGACAGACGCGTCGACAGAGGGTGGGCTGCTTCGGGAAACTATCCCGAAGCAGCCCAAGCCCAAGCCTAAGTAAAAAGTGTTTTTGTATTTTTGATGTGCGATTAAATACTAGCCAAATATAAAACACAGCGTCACACATTTTACTATACCACGTGACAGGGATACAGTTGCACCCACATTTAGCCAGTATTCAAAACTACAAGGCATTTATTAAAACATTTTTCGATTAACATTTAATTCGTCTCGACATAATGAAGCGCTAGATTGCTATTTCCATATTCCATCTAAATTTTCTGTCTCATATCATAATTTAACTCAGCCGCCAATGAAGTTAACACACGCGGCATGTTAGTGACAGGGCAACGACAGGAGAATTCTTATTTAAATATTAGCACAACAAAGACCTTGTACAAGAAAAATTGGCGTTAGCTGGGCAGGGCTGTATACCGTATAATTTATTGTGCAGTAGACTGTCCTGTCCAGGTTTTCTGGAAGGAATCTCTTTTTAGAGATCAGCTCGCCTTTGCACATAAGTGTTCTTGTGTATTTCTACCTATTATTTATTAGTATATTGAAAGAGCCAAAGAAGTTTGTCGCGAACTGTACCATCAAGCCATTTCCTATTAAGTGTAGCAGATTTCAGATTTTAACCTGATGAGGTCCAACCTTCTTTCTGCGTGTCCATCGTCACCTCTCTAGAGATATTAATTGTATGAGCCCACTAATGAACGACAAGGGTTTTTATTAGTTTATTCGTTATTCATATTAAGATGAAATAAAAGCTTTTGAAGTCGCTTTTATTCAGTACAAAACCAAGACTTTAGATTAACTCAAATCAATATAAATAGCTTACGCCTTTCCTTCAATATGAAATTCAGCTAAAGGGTCTCACGAAAAGACCCTTTTATTTAAGCGAAAACTAAAAATAACATTCACATTTAAATCCAATTTCCACAACAATGGAGGATTTAATTTGCATTGTAAAGAAATTCTTTGGCGCTGCAGGGGGCAATATGCTTTATATTGCCGTCTTCGCCGCATTCGAGAATGAGTTTTATCAGAAGAGATATATAGGTATATATATAAGATATATATTGTTAGGGTTGCGTACCCGAAGGGTGCCAAAAAGTACCCTAATACTCAGCCTCCGCTGTCCGTCCGTCCGTCCGTCCGTGTATCACCAGGCTGTATCTCATGAACCGTGATAGTTAAACAGTTGAAATTTTCACAATTGATGTATTTTTGTTGCCGCTAGCAAAAAAAACTAAATGACAGAATAAAATAAATATTTAAGGGGGCTCCCATACAACAATTGTTTCAATACCACATACAAACTTATGAATACACCTGGTTACCTGCATTGAGTGTGAAAGTAGCCGCACCAGTTACTTTGTGAATAGCATTTTGCTACGTAAAATCCAAACTATTCACTCCACACCATCCCTACCATTTTACGGTGGTACGGAACCCTTCGACTCGCACTTGACCGTTTATTTGTTTTTTCTGTAGTTGTTGTAATCTCTGTTTTACCTTGTTTATTTCTTTTATATGTATGTGTTGCTGCTGATACAGCAAATAAATGGAAATGCTTTTTAAATCATTTAATCTAAATAATGTATTTTTCGAACCAACACGATGACAACTACTGCTCCTGTCTTGATAACATGTTCTGTGATTGTGACCCTATAGACAAAAGTATTATTAACTCGCTTCAATCAGATCATAGAGGTCAAAGTGTTAAATTTTCTTTCATTAATCTTATTCAGAGAATAACATAGAAACCAGACCCATTACTACTAGTCGGTTGGAAAAATACCAAGATGTTCTACTTGATAAATTGCCAGTTCACAGTTATTATTTTAACGACCCGAATAATTTATATCAAGACCTTTTTCCTTTGGTATGCGAAGAATTTGAGTTTATATTCAAAATTAATACGAAAGAAATTAATACTAGCTTTAAGTTCAGTGATTGGGCGACCGCAGGTTTGCGGATTAGCACAGATATACTTTTTGAACGTTATGAACCTGATAAAATACCTGACAAAAAGTGACAGGATTATAGAATATCTCAAATATTACTCCAAAACTTTCAAAATTATGTGTCTTACAGCCAAAGCAAAGAAAGAAGAAAGAATGAAAATAAATTTATTTGTCATAAACATGGGCTTTTATGCCTGCAATAAACGATTATTATTATTATTATTATTATAAACATACAATAAAAAGTTAAAAATAATAACAATGATAGGATGTAGTTTGAGACAAAATGGCTTGAACTCAGTATGTGTTACGTGTAGCAGCTACACGTAACGCTGGTTTTCAGCTCACGCCATTTTATAAAACTAAGAACTTAAAACTAAGCAACGAAAAACTTAAATCTAAACTGTATATATGTGTTTTTTGACTGTATATGGCTATGTACAGTCAAAAACACGTAATTTACGTGTTACAGGGGAAAAGGCAATGTGGATAATAAGTTAATGTTGGGTTATATTTATGTTATAATGTATAGTATATGTTATAGTGTGTAGTGTAGTATAGGTGGTGGTGGTGGTGGTCAACAAATGCCAGAAGTCGTTGCGGACGCTTCCTAACAACGTCCGCAACAATGTCCCGTAACTCAGCGTCTATCTGGTTTTCGCAATCGCAATTTCGATACCGTCATGGCTGTACCAGCCAAGCGCGCGGACACTATTTTGGTGAACGAGCTGCTCGTCTTCGTACAATAGAAGTTGCAGGCTGCGCCGCGCGCGACACCGGCTAGGCTCGCCGAATGCGACAGTTGATGGGGAAGGCTTTATCCTGGTCCAAAACATGAAGCGCTGCTCCAGACGCAGCCGCAATCAGCGTGGCAACGCCCCCGCCGGTGAGAGCAGCCTGAAAGCGGCCGCTCCCACCGCTCAGATATACATTTCCAGGATCGACGTGAAAATTACCTGCGAATTAACGTCATATCCTGGGAAAGCTGAAGAAAATCCGCCGTCTGGTCTCAAGGAGGCGAATGTACAGGTAGAAGTTTTGGAGTCAGAAAGACGCAAGGAGTTCCTCTCCTTCAAACTTCGGGTGCCGGCGGACCTCAAGACGATGTTCCTGGCCAAAGATTACTGGCCGGAGGGCATCGTTTACCGACGCTTCAGGGAAGCGAGAACCAAGAAGAAAATCCCTAGCTAGGTTAGATAATATTTTGTGTTTTTATAATAAATTATATATCTATAGTTGTAAGGTATTTTAAATATGGTTTTTTGTTAACCTGAAATAAAGATTATTATTATTATAAGCAGTATAGTAAGTATAAAATAAAAACTATATGAAAAGTTATAAATAGCGAAACAGGAGTACAAAGCCACGCGAGTATGACTTTTCACTTGAGACAGTTCGTGGTATTATAAGGATCGTTTCCGCTTGCTCCTACTCGGTTCTCCTACTGGTAGGAGCACGAGGACCAATAAGTCATCATGCTCCTATCGTGACCTTATATGCAATTAGTACACTTGTAAAGAATAACAAAATAATAATACACAACCAAAATTTTATAAAATCATCATAGTATTTCCAAAAAAGTAGCTATAAGTGCAAGTGCAAGAACTAGCTCAGGAATTCGAAACTGTTTTTGATAATATGCTGTTGAAAAATACTGAACCACTCAATTCTTCACCATTCTTTTCAGCTTAGTTATATCAGTCCCCAGTATATTATTAAGACCTTGAAGACATTAAAGTTAAGAGCACTGAAGACTTATGGGGGATGTCAGTCAAAGTGATATTAGCACCATACTTAGCTTAGATTTAATGAAAAATAGCAAAGTAGTTCCTCTATATAAAGCTGGTGATAAAAAAGATCCCAGTAACTATATCATTTTTACCGGTATTTAGTAAAGTGTTTGAAAATATCATGCTCAATCAAATGCTTTCCCATTTTAATCGCAGTAATCTTTTACACAACCAGCAATTTGGCTTTACAAAAGGAATTTGTACCCCAGATGCTGGTGTTGGACTATTAAAACATATTTTAGTGCATGGGAAGATTAAAAAAAATGCCATCGGTGTCTTCTGTGATATTTCTAAAGCATTTGTTTGCTGATCATTAAACTTTACTGTTAAAATTGTAACACTTTATTAAAAATAGAGCTCTGGAACTTCTGAGTTCTTCACTGTATGGTGAATATGTCAAAAATTGCTGGTGATACGTCTCTTATATTTAAAATAGATCGATATGTTCAGAAATATGACGAAGTAAATAACGCTCTTAGATAACTTCATAATTGGTTTTCTATGAACACTCTAGTGCTTAATGCGAAAAAAACTAAATGTATAAAATTTAAATCGCTCAATATTTGATTTTAAATAATGAAAAGTTAGAGTTTACTGATGGTACAGTTTTCCTGGGGATCACTCTTGACTCGAAACTACGATGGAGCCCTCTAAATTTCCTTAAATAATATTTTCCTTGTATTTTTTTTTCATTCGAATTTTTTCCCACGATTATTTTTTTCTATAGGTTTTTTTTACTAGTAGTATAATTTTCTACTCGCTTAAATTTCTGCTGTTTCTTTTTTCCAGTGATATATTTTCCTTTGCAATTTTTTGTCAATACGTATTTTTCATATGCCGGTATAAAATTTTTCCAGGTGCTTATTTCCTCATCATACATTTGAAGCTTGATTTAACATACGTCCATACATGTCCATTTAACGTGACAAGGGGCTAGCCCTTCTCTGCAGCTAATGAGATATGAAGGTTTCCTCACTTGTTGTATTTTCTGTGTTCTTTTTTGTGTCATACATATGTCCTTATTTGCGGCGATGGACCATCCCCCTGTCACGCAAAAAGGAGTAGTGAAAACTGGCTAAACTGGGGAGAATCTGAGCCTCTGCCACTCCGTGTGGGAAAAGGCGTGACATGTATGGATGTAAGTTAAATCAAGCATATAATGTATGAGGAAATAAGCACCTGGAAAATTATTATATCGGTAAAATATATGTACAAGAAAAATACGGAGTGAAAAAATAAATGCATAGGAAAAGTTATGTCTGGCAAAAATAAACAGAAAAAATAAAGCGTGTAGAAAATTACACTACGAGTATGAAAACGAATAGAAAAAATAAATCGTGGGTAAAAACGCGAATGGAAAAAAAATACAAGGATAATATTATTTCGGAAAATTTATCTTTGCACTCGTGGCGTGTGACACTTGTTTACTTTTGTTATTTCCTCAGAATCATGGAATTTTTCTATAGGGCCGAGCTGCTGATATTAACTCAATTTATAACATCTGCAGTCGTGACTCCCTGAGGGAACAGGTGAAAGAAATAAGCATTAGTACCGTGTCAATATATTTATGAAAATATCATGTACGTTAGGAAGAACATAAATAGCTTTACTAAAAATGTTGACAGGCACAAGCGAAATAATATAAGAAGCGGAAATAAAATTGACCAACCTTACTATAAGACTAGCTACTTCATTTCTGGATCTAAGTATACAATACTCTAACAAAATACCGGAAGATATATTAAATTTGTCAGAGAAGAAATTGAAAGGCATTGTTAAAAAAACATTATGTTATAATAGTACAGTATGATACAAGTGTGGTATGTTGGTCATTACACTCGAGTCGGTTTTTAAGACGAGAAGTGTAATGACCAATGCTCACGTGTTTCATACGACGTTTTTCAACACACTTGCAGGAGACGAGAAGTGTAATGACCAATGCTCACGTGTTTCATACGACGTTTTTCAACACACTTGCAAGGAAAAGTTAATAAAACTAACGAAATGCAATACTGTGAATAAACTTAACAAACAGAAACCCATTTAAAAGATGGCGGCCGTAATTTTATTTTTTCGCGCGCTCAGCGCTTCATGCGCGCGCACGTCTGAGATAAGGGCACCGGCAAAGTAGCTAATCAGCCACATATTTATAAATTTTGAAATTGGGTATTTATAGGTAAAAATACACCGTCAAAATATAAATACCAACAAGCTAACAAGCAGTTTCATGAAATTTTTTAATTATTTATCACATTTTGAATTGAATTTTATATTTACGCAAATAACTACTTAGCTGTTTTCGAAACATTAATACTTCTTGCTAATATTTAAAAAGATATGTAATGAAAAGGCACTAGTGCGATAATGTAATGTAAAAGGCACGGCATGGGTAATATTCTGCATTATCAGTGTAAATACGCTGTAATAAGACCTACTTTACGAGCAGGTGTGTTGAAAAGCATGTTATTTATAGGTTAGATGATTGCATTAATGACAAAGAGGTACGGAGCTCAGATTATCCAGCGCAGCACAAGTTGTGACCACACGTAACTCAAAACCTATTTTTGAAAAAAAAAGAACGATTAGAAAGTAGGCCGTATTGCACAGTACGAGTTTCTTGCGCCGCTTCTTCTCCGCTGCCGTAACACTTTCCAAAGCGGCAGTTGTTTTCTTGCATTATATAGATTCAATGACATTTAAAAAGTGTTCGTAACCATCTATTTTGAAATGAATATTTTGAAGTTTGATGTTTGATTCCATTCTGTACTATATACATTCTGAAATTATTATCTGGTTGTCTTACTCGTAGGTTATATTTTAAACAATCTGTAGCAACAGAGAACATTATATGAACGTTCTAGCGGTGATGGAAAGCATCGTGAGGAAAACTTCATTACTCCAAGCTGCGGCGATCGGCTTAGCAAAATGGAGTATAGAGTAACTGGCTAAAAGTGGGCACAACTGTGCCTCTACCACCCCGTTTGGGTAAAGTCGTGACTTCATGTTTCTATGTCTCCAAAAACTCTCGTTAGAAATAAGCCTTCCTTTGTATATGTCACCGTAAGATTGTGAAAACGGTTAGTTTGTAATCTAACGATATTCACTCGTTAGTTTATAAACTGTCGATATGTCGCAGCTGGTTGGTTAAATCAGACACTTAACGAACTCTCTAGACCGTTCATTAAATACCGACATTTAACCAAGTCACTAGCTTGCGTTTTGATTTAAATAAAGCATCGTCGATAACAAACAAACTGCCTTACCGAAAGCCGGCTTGTTGTAAACAAGATGGCGTCACGACATCAGCTGATTTGCACAGCTTATATCAGGGCAAAACATTGTGGTAGCTTAGTTGAAGGGTAGAGGGTGTGAGCGAAGCGAAGCCCCCTTTATCCTTCGTGTTACGTTGAACATGTAAGACCAACAATAAATACTTAAAACATAAACTTAAGTACATATAAAAACATATTTGTATTGTATGTATTGTTGCCTAGGAATGTTTAGACAACTCTTTAAACGTTTCGTTCACTCACTTGTCTGACAGAATTGTAGTGACTTGGTTAAACGTCGGCATTTAACTAACGGTCTAGAGAGTTAGTTAAGTGTCTGATTTAACCAACTAACTACGACAGATACATTGTAAACGGTACCATACTGCTTACAATATAACGCGTTAGTTTAATCAAACCGTTGAATTGTGAACGGGGTTAAATTTGAATTGCCAATGAAATACCAGGGCGAAGTGGTGGGTCAGGGTAGTGAAGGCTAAAGGACGAGCGAAGCGAATCCCCCTTTATCCTTCATTTTAGTTGTCATGTAAGAAAATAATAATAAAAGGGATTTGAAGATTTTTGTACGGAAACTGGCATACCTACTGCGCCATTTTATATATATTTTTTCAAATTGCGTCCACGCTTAATTCTTAGGGAAATGGATAGCTCATCAATACGAACAAGAATTATTTGCAAAAACTAAATCTTCACATGTCGGAGATGCATGCAAGCAAACGTTTTACCTTAGGAAGAAAAAAACCTTAGCGACAGGGCGTGTGGGTGTTTTGTTGACGGTTCATTACATTTAGCTAATAGGTATTTAGTATTTTTTGCTATTAGCGAGATCATAGTAACGAGGGAGCGAGGCAGTGCATAACATGCACTACATAGTAGCACACAAGCGTTCGAAGTTTCATGTCTTTCTGAATACATAAGACACTCAGAAAGTTTTGCGAAAAAATAAATGTTCTATGGGTTATATTTATCTTATTTCATAGTTTCAAAGAACTCTCCACCAGCATCTGTACAAAGTTTCAGGCATCTTAATCAATTTTCGGAGCACTTTTTCCAGTCTGCCGCTGATACCTCTTCTACGGCCTTCTCGAACGCCATGAGCGCTTCTCAGACATATAATAAGATACTGGAGCGCTTCTTCCAACGGTGAAAACTGTATCCCTTTGAACTGATTTTTATTTTTGGGGACAAGAAGACGTCACACGCTGCCACATCAGGACTGTGTGTCTAGGAAGTCCCTCGTCTTGATCACGGATCAATCTCGTGTGGGAATGGACTCTAAATACTAGTTAAGAATACAAAACTTTCGATCAATATTTTCGAAGGCGTTGGTTCGTCTCCAAATAGTGATGCTGTTGACTGGCGCTTTGTTTCTGGATCATTTTGGTAAATTCAAGATTCGTCCCTGTTACGATTTCGTAAACATGGCGAGAAGTATTCTGTTTCGAATTTATCAATCATATCGCGGCACCATACCACGCGCGCCAGCTTTCTAGCGTCGGCTTGGTTATAAGGTACCCAGCGCGAAACAATTCTCCCCACGCTTTTTACAATATCATGGACGCTTCCCGATCCAATCTGCAGAATGTGCTGAATTGCCTTGTATGTGATTCGCCTGTTTTGTCGAATCAGATATTTCACAGCCAGTACATTTTCTTCTGCACCCGAAGTCAAAGGACAACCGCTTCTATCTTTCCCTTCGGGGGCAACTCAGCCCACACGCCACTCAGCCCGCGGGCTCAGTTGACCACTTTTATTTTTTTGGTCTTGACTCGGCCCATTCATTTTCCAAGGGGTCTACTCAGCCCGCGGGCTCAGTAGACAACAGTTTAACGCTGTATGGTCTACTCAGCCCGATTGGATTTGGCGGACTTATGTACCATTAAGACGAAATATGTTCAGGAAAGTACAGGAAGGCAGTGAGAAGGGGCTTGGAATTTTCTACTTCATGACAGGAAAACTATGGTAATGGATATGTATTATTTTATAAATCTGACAAAATTAACAAAAATAATTCATCTTAATTCAAATAAAATAATAACTCCTTCTTCGTGAGTTCGTGTATTAGTCAACGAACAACACGTTACATATGAATCTAGAATCTTAAATGTTCGATACATAATGCTAAACTTTTTTTATTGTTTTCTAGATCCATTTCTAGATTAGATTTCATTAATTCTGTCACTAACATTGATTACTTAATTTTTTCTTTTACTAAATTTATTTTCTCTTAATTTGTTTACATTTGTTCTCATTAGCCATTGTAACACTAACAGAAGTTTTAAAATATCAGGTTTGGGTTTCAAAAGCTTGTTTACTTTGGCATGCCAGCCTTGTTAGGGTTCCGTACCCGAAGGGTTCCAAACGGGACCCTATTACTTAGACTCCGCTGTCCGTCCGTCCGTCCATCCGTCCGTCTGTCACCAGGCTGTATCTCAAGAACCTAGCTAGCTAGAGAGTTGAAATTTTCACAGATTATGTATTTATGTTGCCGCTATAACAATAAATACTAAAAAACAGGATAAAAGAAATATTTAAGGGGGCTCCCATACAACAATTCATTCAATACCACATACAAACTTATGGATGCACCTGGTTACGTACATGGAGTGTGAAAGTAACCGCACCAATAACTTTGTAAACAATATTTTGCTGTGTAAAATCCAAACTATTCACTCCACACCATCGCTTCCATTGAACGGTGGTACGGAACCCTTCGTGCGCGATTTAGACTCGCACTTGACCGGTTTTTTTTCCTCTTGATGCAGTATCGGTGACCCGACTTTATCATTACACGTCTTCCACGTTGCGACGTTATGAAATCAATGGCATCTGAACTGGAAGACGCGGATGCACTTGGTTTGTACGGATATGGGTACATTTTCGCTGTTCAAAATTAATTTAAATGTTAAATTACTCATTTGATTATAAAAGATGAACAAGAATTCAATGTCATGTCGAAGACGGGACGGACGGGACATGGACGTTGACAACGTCAAGTCAGTGTATTGTTCCAAAGACAATATTAATCAGATGAAAAAAAAAACCCCTCTTCTGAGATAAAACCTTTAGCTTAAAACAAAATGGGCTGAGTCGATCCTATGGCGATAGACTGTGATCGATTGAGCCCGCGAGCCCAGTTCCCTATAACGATAGACAGTGGTTAATTGAGCCCGCTGCGGGCTGAGTTGACCTAGTCGCCCGAGTCGCCCCCAATATAAACAGTATTGGTCAACTGAGCCCGCGGGCTGAGCGGTGTGAGGGCCGAGTTGCCCCCGAAGAGCTATCTTCAACCCTCAAAGTTAAGCGGTTACATCCATTATCCCAGCGGCACACCGTTGCTTTAGAAGAGGACATATCTATAAAAGCTAGCTAGTTGAAGTCGATTAAACGATCATCAGGTATCAACTTAAATTTGAAGTCGTAAAAAATCATCGCACGAAAATGTTCGCGTTGCAGATTCACTTTTCATTATGGCACGATAGTTTCATCATGCTGGTAAAACATAAGTTTAAATTTTAAATTGGAACGTTTGTACTTTTTCATCACTAATGTTCTGAATACAAGTTATTGAAGCCCTTTATCTACACACGTATCATATACCCTCTTTACTGCGTCCAGAAACCCCACGTTTAGTCCAGCATAATGATATACTACTAGGTAAAAACTCATTTCTTATCTGAATATTGATACATTACGACCATAATGTATCAATATTTCGACAAATTAAGGCGTTCAAATTTCGAACGCCGACGCCCGCCGGCGTGCCGCGGTGACTAGTTTGTCTGTAAAGTTGTTACTACTGAACTGTTACTTAGAACAAGCTAAACAAGTAATGAGCAATGATCAATGCCACAATGCCGGTCGAACATGCGGTTCCTGAACACATCAAAGAGAGCTTATGATATGTGTGTAGATAAACTAGTGTATGTAACTGTACATAATTAGGCATTAAAACTCTCGAGTGATATTATTAAGAAACTAGCCTTCGGCTCGTTTCATAATCCCACTCTCGAGTTTTAATGCCCTCCATTATGTTTCAGTCACATAAACTACTACACGTTATAATCCTGTTTTGATTTTTATTCATAACAGCTCCCTTTGTTACGAAAAACATTTTTAAGTAGCTGACAATCCGCAGCGTTTTTAATATATTAGATAGCGTAAGGAAGTACATACCGACGTATGTACTTCCTTTGTGCGACGACTAGCTTTGTGAACCTCGTTCTTAGCTATACTATTAAGTATTCTGTGCAATTGATTTCAATACAAACCAAACCCTGTCGGCCTCGTTTACAATTAGTCGATAGTTCACAAACTTGAGTTTATATTACTAACGGTTTCACAATATCGGAGACATGTACATTATTTACTTATCTTACAAAGTTCTCCAAATATCTCTTCGTTTAATTATAATACAATAAAGATAAGTTTCATCAAAATTATAACAGATTCGAAATAACATTCAAATATAGCACTTCGACTGTCTGTTCCAGATAATGTTTTGTTCACAAAACTTTGTACCGCGCGACCCACATCACCGGATATTTAGAAACATTCGAAATGTCAGCTGCGGCTTGACCCGGGTCACCCCAAATAACTCCACCAGTTTTGTTTGATTTAGTTAATATTAATTTATCGGTCTACTAATAACTTAATAGTAGACCGTCCTGTCTTGCTAATACAATAACTGTGTAACAGGAGCGGGGAATAACGGCGAATAAGGCGAAGGAAGGAGTTATCACATAGCAACTCATCTTTTCCGATAGGGTAACAGCGGCACAATTGTGCCCAATTCAATATTCTATTTTGCGTGTTAGTTGGCTACCTTATTGTAGCTTTTCTTTAATATAAAGTAATTACTGGAATAGATATACCTGTATTCCACTAACTTGTGTATGCAATAAAGGGGAAAATACAATGGCTTGCGATGCAATAGATTTGTTCCAGCAAACCTACAAAGAATAAGTAGGCTGGAGAGAAATCATAGCGTAGCGAGGGATTCAAGCAGCGAGTTATAAATGACTGTAACTAGTTTCAGTAGTTACGCTTCATTTTTTGTTTTTTTTATGCGTTTCTATCAGTTATTTACAATTTCATGTCATAAAATTTCATAATGGAGAGATTTCATAATTTCATACTTAAGGCTGGGCACCCCGACAGCGGAACATAGATTTTCATCTTCAGCATACTTTTAGAGGAATAGTATTCAAAATATAAAAGGCGATAACGTGGTTATGAGATGTTAACGTTTTCGTCATTTATATTTCAATATTATTAAAATAATTAGAGTGCCAACCAACCGCGTAGTGTAAATATTGGAAGGCCTAGCTGTGAGTGCAAAATGCCTCGGCAACGTATCGGAAAAAACGTGACAGCTAAATCTTTGTATTAAGGGATTAAATATGGCCAGCGCCAGGGGGCGCGAACAAACAAATGCATCTTTAGCTTCAATTCTAGGCTAAACTAGACAACATAAAAATATAGGATAAATATATGTTATAAAAGGTCTATTAGAGATAAGAATGGTCTTTTAAAATTACCGGATATCTGTTATATTTAATACTTAAAAATATTTTTCGCAATGCATTATTATTCAACTAAATGAACAAGCGCTCGGAGACGAAATCAATTTCCTATATGAAACTTACACGCAAAAATAGTTAAAAAATAGGATTTTTTTTAGTTGTTTTATTTTATTTTTAATGTTATTATTACAGGAGTTTAGTAATATTTTCTTTAATTTTCTTGGTCTCGGAGCTCGGGCTGCCCCGCGGGGCTGTGCGCGGGAGCATGCGTCAGTCTGTATTTGTTTTCTTTGTCTAATTCTCAATGCCATTGGCCCTTGTTAAGCCCTTAATAATTACATACATAAATACATATGCTCACGCCTATTTCCCGGAAGAGGGGTAGGCAGATAGAAGACCTCCACCTGCTACGATCCTGGCATACATCTCTCGCTTCCTCAACATCCATAATTCCTTCATGCAAGCTCGCCGGTTACGGGTACTTCTTATTTGCCCCTTCACTAACAAATCGCTAATTTGGTCTTTATAGGACCTTCTTGGGCGTCCCCGCCCGATGGCTCCTTTCACACCCGCTGTATAAATCTGTTTCGTCAATCTCCTTTCATTCATCCTTTCAACGTGACCAAACCATCTAAACTGGCCTTTCTTAATAATTATAATGATAAAATTGCTTAAGGAGATTCAGTAGGCTAAAACAGCCTATTGAGAATCTCAAATTACGTAAAATAGAATAGGCGGTATTGAAGTCGGTTTTTTCCAAAGTTTTACTTTTTGTTTAAATTATTAAACATTTTAATCCTATTATTCTACAATCAAGCTGAAGCTAAAATTCTAAATTCCGCAGACGTGGTCCCCAGCCTTAACATTGCTTATGACGTGATATAGGGCCAGCCCATTGCCAATGACCTACTAAACGAATCAACCTTAACACAAAGTATTTGGTAAAATAATATTGACTGACGCTGTAGTAATTTGATAGAGCACTTCTTTTTCGATGTAAGCTCCGCAAACAATGGGGGATAAGCCCGGGGGGTACAATCCTCGCCTTGTTTGTTGGGGTTTAAACCAGCTGTCACTACTCTCTCTCACATCCCACCCACCCCACTAATCGAGAGAGAGAGAGAGAGAGAGAGAGAGAGAGAGAGGTGACAGCTCGCTCTAACGCGGTGAATAAACCTGGCGGGGCCTGTACTAGTTCCGTATTTATTTAGATAGTCCAAGGTCCGTAAACTGAAGGTCGCTAGAAGGATAATGTGTGCAATTCTGTGGCGTCAAAACTAACTAACTGGACTAACAGCTTGAAAGTTATAGGAACGACGCTATAAATTGTAAACAAACTAAACTTTGTCTGTAAAAAACCGGCCAAGTTCGAGTTGGACTCCTGGTAGGGATGGTGTGGAGTGAATAGTTTGGATTTTACATACCAAAATGTTCTTTACAAAGTTATTGGTGCGGCTACTTTCACACTCCATATACGTAACCAGGTGCATTCATAAGTTTGTATGTGATATTGAAAGAATTGTTGTATGGGATCCCCCTTAATTTTATTCAGAAAGAAAGTAACAGAAATACATCATCTGTAAAAAATTCAACTGTCTAACTATCACGGTTCATGAGATACAGCCTGGTGACAGACGGACAGACAGACAGACAGACAGCTGAGTCTTAATAATAGGGTCCCGTTGTTACCCTTTGGGTACGGAACCCTAAAAAGTCTTGTCTATAGTTCCTGTTCGCTCAATGATATGACAAACTGGCACTGTCTTTCGAAGATATTTAAGTTGACTTTAACTTGAGCAGCAAAATTGTGCATTCAGTCTCTACTCAACTTTGAGTCTGACTGAAGAACGCCGACGTCACACCTTCATGACGAACTCAGATTAACATCGTCTGCAAGGACTTTGAATTCTACTGGAAATATTTGTGACACGCCATAACTTCATTAGGTAAAACTCGTAAAATAAATTATAACAGCGATTAGTAAAGTACCTAATTACTATGTACTAGTGGCATTGTGTATAAATGTTCACCGCGCAGCTTAAAACAAACTTTTGTGAAAAGCTTTTTAACTCCATTAATAACAATAATTAATTTTTATTTCACGTAACTAAAGACACTTATTCGTTCGAGCGGCAACTGCCCGCAGCGGGAAAATATATATATATCTACGTCAAGCAGCGGGCAGGATTTCGATACCCCCCCCCCCCCGCCCCCCAAGCACCATCCGCCACCTAACCGAATATGTGAAATAAATACTTTTATCTACACACGTATCATAAACCCTCTTTACTGCGTCCAAAAACCGCACGTTACGATCAGCATAATGTTCAACTACTTTGTAAAAACTTTTATCTACACACGTACCATAAACCCTCTTTACTGCGTACAAAAACCGCACGTTACGATCAGCATAATGTTAAACTACTTGGTAAAAACTCTCTAATTTTTCTACACATTATGACATTCAAATTTCGAACGCCGACACCCACCTGCATGCCGCCCCTAGTTTGTCTGTGGTACTGACATTCAAATTTCGAACGCCGACGCCCGAAGTTGGTACTACAGACCAAGCTAAACAACTCAATGCCACAATGCCGGTCAAACATGCGGTTCCTGAACACATCAAAGAGAGCTTATGATATGTGTGTAGATAAACTAGTGTATGTAACCGAACATAATTAGGCATTATGTATCAGTCACATAAACTACTATAAAATGAGATAAACATGTAAAATCACATACTTTAACGACCTTACTAATAAAAAAGTAAATTCACTGTTTAGTTGATTCAGTGTTTTTTCTTGCTTTGACATTTGACATTTAGTCGACATGTGAAAAGGACAAAACAGTACTTAAGCCAAACAGTGAATTTACTTTTTATAAGAAAGCCCGTAAAACTTTAACAAAGCCGATCTAGGGATTTTCTTCCTGGTTGGCCTCGCTTCCCCATAGCGTTGGTACACGATGCCCTCCGGCCTGTAGTCCTTGGTCAGGTGCATCTTCTTGAGTTCCACCGGAGCCCGAAGTTTGAACGACAGGAAGCCCTTGGGCTTATCTGACTCCAAGGGACTTATCTGCAGCTTCGTTTTTATAAGACTGCACGGCGGAACGTTGACTTCAATCGAAGTGTTCACGACGAGCCAGGAAAGGTAGATTTTTACCGTGAGGTTAATGTTTACATTAGAAGATTATTATCGATTGGCAGGGTCCGACTTAGACTGAATTTCACACTGTATTAAATGCCTAATGCTTTATTTACATTTTCTAGTTAGTAAGACCTATTTGTTTCTCGATAACCTGACACTGCTGATCGGAAAGGTGGGTAAGCATTGTAATAATCCGAACAACTTTATCATTCAATAGTTTTTTGTTTAGTAAGTTGGCCCGATATTAGGACTTGCTTAGTCTTTATAGTTCGGGCCTTGACTCACAGGATTTAACACTAGGCCTAGCTACTAATTTAGCTATCTACAGTCTAAGCTGTGTCGTGTGTTCGAGTCACAGTTACCATTTTCCACTCAGCCGCCCCAAAATGTATGAGACTTTCGCACGCGAATTTTGGCGGCGGCCTTCTCGATATAACAGTTTATTGCTGGCCAAGTACTCACAATTCACAATTCTTTATTGCACAGAACATTACAACAATACAATTATACACGAAATTAAAAGGCAAAGGCGAGCTTATCTCTCAACAGAGATTTCTTCCAGCAAACCTATCTGGATAGGATACATATAAAATGAAAAGGGTAGTCTAGTGCAATTAAATACTTACCAAATACCAATAAAATATGATACTTACTATAAAAATACATATAATCATAGAAATAGTAGATAAAATAAGAATAAACAAATAATAATAATAAATAGATAAATACAATTACATACTTATATATACAATACCTATGATGAAAGAGAAAGTAAGTGCTCTTTCAAGCGATTCTTAAAGGAGAAAAGAGTGGGACTGTCCCTTATAGTGCAGGGAAGTGCGTTCCACAGCCGAATGGCCCTCAGCCTGAACGAATGCTCGTAGGCGACGGTGTTATGCTGCGGAATACATAGAAGAGACACCGTGTGAGATCTCCGCTCCTTGCCTCTGGAGAAAAGGAACTCAAAACGTTCACGAAGGTAGGAAGGATATCTGGGGTTTCTCAAGATGTTAAAAAGTAAAGTCAATATGTGGAAATCACGGCGAAGACGAATCGGGAGCCAACCCAGTTCCTTGCGATACTGCGAGACGTGGTCATACTTACGCAGCCCGAAGATGAACCGAATCCCGAGGTTCTGAAGTCGTTCGAGTTTATTCAGTTGTTCTTCGTTCGCACTCACCCAGCAAGCATCGGCATAATCAATTAAAGGAAGTAGAAGGGACTGGGCTAGAGTGACTTTAGTATGCCGTGGAAGGAAGTATTGTAATTTCCGAAGAGAGTGAAACGATGCAAAGACTCGTCTGCTGACCTCGGAGACATGGGGCGACCAAGACAGCATGTTATCGAATACAATTCCGAGATTTTTAGCTTTATCGCTGTATTTGATTACGGTTCCATCAAATATTAGAGGAGCGATTGGAAGTTGTAACAGGTCAAGAGAGTATCGGGTTCCCAAGATCAAGGCCTGCGACTTTCTCGGGTTGACCAGAAGCCCATATGAGAGGGCCCACTTCCTGATATTCTCGAGGTCAGCATTCAGAGCCTCCACAGCCGGAGTCACATCACGCGGAGAGAAATGCCGGTATATTTGGAGGTCATCTGCATAAAGATGATATGAAGAAGTAAGTACATCAGAGATTGAGTTGATAAAAACCGAGAACAGAAGGGGTGAAAGGATGCCACCCTGAGGAACCCCAGTGAATAGATCGCACCAATCGGTGGATGTTTCCTCAGAATTGATGCGTTGTTGTCGATCTCTGAGATAGGAGTCAAACCAGCGGGCGGCATGAGAGGAGACATTAAGTGAATGGAGGATCGCAACCAGGATATCAAAATCCACGCAGTTGAAAGCGCTGCTGAAGTCAAGCAGTGCCAGCACAGACATCCTCTTCTGATCCATCGCAAGTTGGATGTCATCTGTCACTTTGAGTAGAGCGGTGGTAGTGCTGTGACCCGGCCTAAAACCCGATTGGAAAGAATTAAGGAGATTCATGGAGGAAAGATAGGTGGATAGTTGAGTGTGTACAATGGATTCAAGGACTTTGGAAAGGATGGGCAGGATAGAAATAGGACGATATTCTTTGTAGGAAGTTGGGTTGGATGTTTTAGGCAAAGGGATCACGAGAGCACGTTTCCACTGACTAGGGAAGTGACAGTCAGAGAGTGAAGCATTAATTATGTGAGTGATAACCGGCAGCAATTCTCCAAGAACACTTGTCAGCATTTGAGAGCAGATTTTGTCATCGCCGACGGCTTTTGATGAGATTGCTAGCACTGCTTTCCTGACTGCAGCGATTCCAACATGACGCAGATTGAAAGAAGAGTGGCAGGAGACAGTCCTGGAAAGCAAGTTACGGAGTGTGGCAACCTTGACAGATGGATCCATCTGGACGGGGGGGACAGCAAAAAAATGATTGAGACCGTTAAGGTCGATGTTACCAAGCGTCAGGTCCTGGGACTTACCAATACCAAGGGTCTTCAGAAATTTCCAAACTTGTGCAGGGGCGTAGTTTTCGATACATTCAAATATATGACGGCGTTTGGCATCTCGACACAGACGGAAGCAGCGATTACGAAGACTTTTGTATGCTAAGAGATTTTCTTCGGTCGGATCCTTTTTGTATTTAGTCTTGGCACGGTTTCTCTTAGCCATCAGACCCTTAATGGTATCAGTAAGCCATGGAGCGGGGAGATGTTTAACTTTAACCTTCTTGACAGGAGCATGTTTGTCAAACAAGCTCAGGACAATCGTGTTAAAGTTTTGGACCTTATCATCAACGGACTCACTTCCCAGAACAAGGGACCAATCTATGGAAGAGGCGTCGGATTTAAGGGAAGTGACATCAATACCCTTGAAACTACGAAGTTCAAGAAACTTAGCTCTACGCTTGGGGGGCCTAATTTTGTAGGATAGGTAAATTAAATCATGGTAGGAGAAGGGGGCACTGAGTTGACCATGTACGGCAACCTTAGTGGGGTTAGATATTATCATCAAGTCAAGAAGAGAGGGGGTACAGTGAGGCTGAAAGTGAGTGGCATCAAGGGGAAGAATGTGTAAATTCAAGGAGTTAACAATGGATTGCAGTTTGTCTGATCGAGCATTGTTTTTAAGGAAGCAGGTGTTAAAATCACCAAGAATAAGAGTAACAGGATAAAGAGGAGACAGGTCATTAAGAAGAGTTTCAAAAGATTCAAAGTAATCTATGCGAAGAGAGGGGCTGTAGTAAACACCCAGAAGAACTTTATTGTGACGAAGACATATCTCTAAAAATAAGTGTTCCGCAGAACCAGAGTATAGGCTGGGCGAGTGGCTGATAACTTTGCACGAGATGTCAGAACGAAGGTAGATGGCAACGCCGCCATCAGCCTTACCCGTTCGATCATTACGAAAGAGCGTGAACCCTGGCAGAGCATACATGGAAGAAGAGAGGGATGGCTTGAGGAAAGATTCGGAGACAAGAATTCCGTGAATATTCTGGTCAATGAAGGCATCAAGAAGATCAGCGTAGCTGGCGTGAATGCTCTGGGCATTAATATGCACGATGTTGAGATTAAAGCCAAGGGTCGAGAACACGTTTTTCAGATTATCAGACAAAGAGCCATCCGCCGACAACCCACCTCCCGCACTAAGTGAAACATCGCTATCAGAGCTAGAAAAGAAGCTATCGTTAAAATTGTTTAAGGTATTCATAAACTAAATAGATATACATATAAATTATAAAATAAATTTATATTAATAGGATCTACTTTAAAATACTTTTGGTGCCAAGCCTGAACTCAATCTTTCACTGGGCATGCTGGGAAAGAAATCAAGGTTAACAGAAATCAACTTGCAATAATTATACAGCAAAAAAGTAAAAACAAATAAAACACAAACAAACAGCAAATATTCAAGCAATATCGAAATATAGCTATTGCGTTTCGTAACGCGTCATACAGAATGTTGGTACAGAGACATGACAGTAACAAGAAAAAAAAAAAAAAACGTCGCTGTCAAAAATGACAGTTGACAGTGAGTTGGTGGATTCAATTACCTACCATACCAAGAAATTATGAATTAAACGAGGGTCGGAAGAGAAAACGATAGATAAAAAAAAAAGGAAAAACGTGCAATCTTCACAGAAATTGAAAATACACACATAGTCCACTGCGCGCAGGCATAATCCGACCGAATGACGGAGGCACTGAAGTGAAGAACACTCGTTGTCGGCGAACTACTTCTTAGCTGCCCCCGTCGTCGATCCACCTCGGCCTCCGCGTGTACGCTTGGCAGTGGTGGCAGGCGCCCGCGCAGAAACAGCAGGTGCAGTAGATGTGGACGCAGGGTTGCCCGCTGTCCCGGATTGAGCGGCAGAAGATGGGAACTTGTCGGTGAACACCAGAAGCTCCTTCATCATTTCAATCTTCTGCCGGGACTTGTCGGGAAGCAGCAGGATGATCCTGCCTTCAGTGGACCAGCAGTTCCGCATACCAAAATGCTTCCTGGCCGCCATGAAAACCTGATGTCTGGCCTTTGTCAAAAACTCAGACATTGTGATGCCCGTGCCCTTCAAGGATGTCTTGCCGTTCCATGCTTCGGACCGGGATCTGTACATATTGAACCTCACAAGCAGGGGGCGGGGAGCTGATATCTTGATATTGGACCCGAGCCTGTGGGCAACATGAATATCCAATACACACTCTTGCGACAATTTCATCTTGTTGGTTAGCACACCCTTAACAACACTTTCTGCCAGTACTCATGCCAGTATAAAATGAAATACATGGTTAGAAAGCTGAAGAAATACAGAACTAGTATTATAAATAGTTAATTACATGTTTGATGAACAAAGCGCTGAGAAGGATTAAAAAATTGCGATTGCTGATTTTTTTAACTGTCCGTTTCCAAGAAAGATTTGTTGAAAATTGAGAAAATTATACTTGAATCTTGCAGGAATTATAATTACAATCATTTTGATATGCAATTATCCTAGACTTAATCCAATTGAAAATCAGGCTAAACGGGGTATAACTGTGCTTCTAGCAAACACTCGCTTAACTTTGTACAGAAAATGATCATCGATGAGGTATTCGATTCGGATGTTGCGTTCTTCCTGCCACGACAGACTCAAATCACCCTTGCTCGGTCTCCTTTAACATACTGCGCGGATGTATAGGTGCCTGACAACTACCTTGCGTGCGCAGGCACCGGCTGCACCACTGAATGAACTGTTTGGTGATGCATGGAGGGCAAGAATGTGGCAGATTCTGTGAGAGGAAAGTATGATTGTCCCTGAATTGTTATGTTGTTGTAAATTTTAATTGGAATCTGAATCTGTATTTATACAGTAATTGAATCTTGTAAATATTTTCTAATATATGTTTGTGTCAATCTGGCATTTGCTGTAATGACTACGGAACCTCCGGATTTGGTTTGTCTTCGGGCTGCGCGTAGTATGAACAAGTCTCACAGTATCACAAGGAGCTGGGGTGGCTCCCGATCCGTTTCGCCGTGATAAGCACTTTCTTTCCTATCTTTTCTGTTTTCTGACTGGTTACTACGAAAATACAACAATGCGTTGCTAAGCAGCGCCATATCATTGTTAAAACTGAACAATAACTCATAGGTTTCCCGGAAAACGTGTCACGTTACGAAGGGTTGGGATGAACAACCCCCGTAATGGAAGCCTAAATAAAAGAAAGTAATTTAGAGAGTAGGCCCTAAAAGAAATGAAAGAAAGGAATTAGAGTGAGTCCTTTTTATTTTATACAAGTTTTCCTAAAGTTAACCTACCTACATACCTAACTATATACATAAAAACCTAGGCGTCGCGTCGCGATGACTGAAGCAATCCAATAGATGGGCAGGCGGGCAGCTATGTGATCTCCGGAGACGGTGGTGGGCAGCAGCTATCCGTGTCCAGGTGGTATATCGGTGCGGTGGGCAGGGGTGGTGTAGGACGCACACACACACTTGTTGATACACAGTGGACCAGTCTATATTTTTTGATGTGCGATTAAATAATATTAATACCTTGGACACTATTGACACACATTGATCTAGCCCCAAACTAGGATTCCCTGTATCTTGGGTACTAGACAACGACACACATACTTATATAGATAAATACTATACTTAGATAGATAAACAACCATGACTAGGGTACAAACATCCGTTCTCATCAAACAAATATTTGCCCCCACCGGGACTCGAAACCGGGACCCTTGGCTCCGTAGGCAGGGTCACTGCCGTCTCGGCCATTCGGGTCGTCAAGTGGACGTACAATATTCACTTTAGAGTTTTTTATTACTTTATTTCTGAAGACCAAAAATTCTACTATTTCAGTGAAGATTTATTCAGATCAAACAATCATGCAACAGAAATACTACAATCAAGTCAAAGAAGAACTGAAGAACAGATCAGAAAAAGGCGATAAAAACCTGACGATCAAATACATCAAGGGAGTCCCAACTATAATTACTACGCTAAAGGTGCAGACAAAAAACTCGATGGTACAAGGAAATCCACCAAAATAGACCCTATACGGTACCACCTCGTAACCGACTATCAACAAATACATATGAACCGGACATCACTCTCGTTCTTTTATGCCAATGTAAGAAGTATAGTAACACCAGGAAAACTAGACGAACTAAAATGCATATTAAAGGCATTACCCAATACCTTTAGTGTCATACTCTTAACAGAAACATGGATAAAGACAGAACAGGAAGCTAATTTACTGCAACTAACTAATTACACGCACTATTTTAACTACAGAACAGACCGGATAGGCGGTGGTGTATCGATATATGTTCATAATAGTCTTAAACATAGTCACACTGAACAAATGTGTGCTGGTGGAAATAACTACGTCTGGGTACATATAGAAAAATTTTCATTGGACGTCTGTGCTGTTTATAAACCAGGTGAAACTAATGTGACAGATTTTTTAGACGCATATGAGCTACAAATATTAAAAAAGAAGCGGGCCATTGTTTTTGGAGACATCAATATTGATCTTTTAGAATCATGCAGAGATGAAAAACTCTATACTAACATGTTAAAAGAAAGTAGTTACCAAATACTAAATAAAATTAAGAAAAAATACTGCACTAGAGAAACAAAAAATACAAAAACTATACTAGACCATATATGCACTAATATAAAAGGAAATACTTTCGAGTTTTATGTAGTTGACTCAGCAATGTCTGACCATAAGCAACTCATCCTTGAAATGAAGAAATACGAACACAAAATTAAACAAAAACAACAATATGAAGCGGTAGATTACAAGACTCTCTATAGTAATTACGGAAATCAAGACTTGCAACAAAAACAAAGTTATGACTATTTAGAAAAACATATAAAGAAAAACATTAGAGATGCAACTAAAATTAAAACGAAAATAAATAATCAGCCTAAAGACGAGTGGATAAACCAAGAAATAATAAAAAGTATAAGCGAAAGAAACGAAATGTGGATAAAAACAAGAAAGGATCCAGAAAATGAAAAATTAATGGCTGAGTTTAACAAATACAGAAATACCTTGAAATCTAATATAAGGAAGACTAAAAATAATTACTATCGGAATGAATTTGAAAAATGCTTACAAAATCCTAGGAAAATGTGGAATTTAATAAATAACTCATGTAACAACGAATTGAAATATATTAGTGTACCCCCAAAATTAAAAATCGACAATAAACAAATCACGGATGGTTTCGAGATTTGTAATTTCTTCAATAGTTTCTTTGCAACTATTGGTACTGTTTTAGCTAACAGAATACCCACAAAATACCACAAGTATGTGTAGGTGGGTCAGAGATGAAAGAATTTGAGGTATGCACTGCAGATGAAATCAAAGATATCATAGACAATTTAGACTCAAATACTAGTAAAGGTGTAGATGGCGTAGGTGCTAAAGGCTTGAAATGCATTAGGGATCATATAGTTACCAGTCTTGCAAACTGTTTTAATAAATGTCTGAAGTCCGGAACGTTTCCTGACAGTCTGAAAATTGCAAAGGTATCACCTTTATTTAAATCTGGAAACAGAACCGAGCCAAAATTATCGAACAGTTTCGGTTTTGCCGTGCTTGTCTAAAATTTTCGAAAAGTTACTCCATAGCAGACTATTTTCCTACTTAACATCGATCAACTTTCTTTTTGAACGACAATATGGCTTCAGACCAAAATCCAACACTGTTGCAGCGACCGTAGATTTAATCACACACATAAAAATTAATATTGATAAGAAAAACATAGCTCTTGGAGTATTCATCGATTTAAAGAAAGCATTTGATACAATTAGTCTCAATATACTTTTGTATAAACTCAAAAATAAAGGATTAAAACAATCGGCACTGCATATTTTTAAGTCATACCTAGAAAATTGTCTTCAAAGGGTCAAGATTGATGATTTTGAAAGTCTTTCGAAAGTCGGTCCACTCTTATTCTCCATTTATGTTAACAATATCTGCAAAATTAATTTACACGATCATATTTCCCTATATGCAGACGATACCTGTCTATTTTACTTTGGATCATCTATTCACGACTTAATACAACAAGCACAGCAGGATCTTGATAAGCTTTTAGATTGGTTTCAATATAATTTACTAACAATAAATGCTAACAAAACAAGCTACATGATATATGCAGCAAAGAATAAACCAATTCCGAACCAAGATCCACTTCTCCTTAACGGGGAGTCTATATGTATATCCAGCCACGAAAAATATCTGGGTCTTACCCTGGATCCACTGTTGACTTGGCAGTTACAAATTGAACGTATGATTTCCAAAAATCATCGCTCACTGGTATGTTACGACGAATTACTGGATGTCTACATAAAAAAGTTAAGTACAATATCTACAACTCATTAATCCAACCGCAGCTTGAATATCTTATAGAAGTCTGGGGAAGTGAAGCCAGTACACATTTAAAGCAATTACAAATAGCACAAAATAATTCAATAAAAGTACTATTTAGTATGGATTTTTTAACGTCAACAGTGAAAGTATATAAAGAAACTAAATTTTGTCGCCTCGACTTTAAGGTATGGAATTATTTTTTGGGGTAACTCAACAGACAAAGATAAGGCATTTATAGCACAAAAACTGTGTTTAAGGGCAATTTGTAAGTTGAAACCAACAGACAGCTGCATACCTCATTTTAAGATGTTAGGTATATTGACATTGACATCGCTGTACATCTACGAAACTGCTGCATTTGTAAAAACAAACTGGAACTTGTTTAAGACAATTAATAGTAAACGAGATATTAAACTAAGTGCACCTGCCCGCTCTACTGCTTTATTTAGCAAAAGCATATTTGGTATGGCGCCAAAAGTATATAATAGGCTGCCTAAATCAATAAGGGACATTGACCAACTACATTATTATAAGGCTGATCTTAGATATTTCTTAGTTGAAAAATGTTAAGTACTAGTACTTAGAGGACTTCTTGGAGGGTAACTTATATGATGAGAATTTTATTTTATTGTGAATGTAACTTGACATTTTTGGATAGATAACTAACCTAGTGTAATACAATTTTATGATTATTGTTTTGCATAATAATAACATTTGCACGTCTGCATGGCAGAATATAGCGCAAAATATTTAAATGACATTATAAAATACCTAATGTACACCTATATTCATGCAAATAAACGTTACTTTACTTTACTTTAAAAAAAAAACCTGAAATACCTGTTAAATTAATGCATATAAAACAACTCTATACATACAAAACATGTATCCTGGTTTATAAAATTTTAAATAACTTAACTCACTCTGAAGTAACCTTCACAAAGAAAAATATCACGCACAACCTTAGAGGTGGCAATAAGATACAATTAATAGCACCGAGAACAAACTACGGCAAAACTAGTATATTGTTTGAGGGAGCGCATATGTTTAACAAACTACCGCAAAACATCACAAATGCAGAATCACTTCCTGGATTTAAATCACTTTTAAAAAAGCATATTTTGTCTAGTATAGTCGATTTTGTTTAAAAGTCATAGTCACGTAAAAAAGAAAGAAATTATAACACAATAATAGCTCGCATAAGTTTAGTGTGTTATATATATTTACAAACATTATTTTAATGTATAGATTAATGTTTCTCTTTAAGTGAACTACATTATTGTTCCTTTGAGAAATAAAATTCTAAAACCTAAAAACCTAGAGTTCACTGGTTGTAACATTTCGTCCAGTAGACGCACAATATACACTTAAGACGGAGAGAGAAAGAGAGAGAGAGAGAGAGAGAGAGAGAGAGAGAGAGAGAGAGAGAGAGAGGGGGAGCGAGAGGACTTCTTCTAGAGGGGTTCTTCGAGGTTCCCCGGGCCAGCAGGGCCCGGGAATCTCTTAGTTGTTTTCTCTTCGGAGAGCTGCAGAAGACCCTTCTCTTGGTTTTGGCTTTTTCAGGAATATTCGGATCGAATCTAATATTCCAAAATTCAAACAATGATGAATTGACGTTAAAACTTTCCAAGGGGCCAGTAAAACTATAACGAAGAACTGTATGCTGTGTTTAAAAACATAGATCAGATATAATGTTGTCAAAAAAACTATAGGTAATGAAGAACTACATGGTGTGCACAAAAAAATAGATCAGATACGAGGGCGGAGTGAAAAGTCTGGTAAAAATTAAATAATGATGATTTTTTTTAAATTTGCAAACAGAAAATAGTCGCAAGGGGCTAAATCTGGCGAATATGGTGGGTGAGAAAGCAACTCGTATCGCAACTCATGGAATTTGGCCATGGCAATAGCGCAGGTGTGCACTCGTGCGTTGTCTTGGTGGAAGAGGATTTTCTTCTTAGCGAAGTGCGGTCGCTTCTAAGGTAAAATTATGTCAAATTGATCCAATAAATTGGCATAATATTCCCCATTTATCGTTTTACCCTTCTCTAGGTAGTCAATATGGATTATCCCACGTGCATCCCATAAAACTGTAGCCATCACTTTATTGGCCGATAAAACTGCTTTGGCCTTCTTCGGAGCTGGTTCGCCCGTAGCAATCCACTGTTTTGATTGCTGCTTGGTTTCTGGTGTATAGTGGTGGATCCATGTTTCGTCAACTGTTATGAAACGACGCAAAAATTCAGCTTTATCCTGTTGAAACAATGCTAAACCTGCCTCAGAAGTAATCACACGCATGCGTTTTTGATCAACAGTCAGTAAACGCGGCACCCATCGCGCGGAGAGCTTCTTCATATGCAAATTTTGGTGTAAGATATTTCGCACCCGTTCGTCTGAGATGCCTACTGTCTCAACTATCTCGCTCACTTTCATTCTTCGGTCGTTCAACACTATGTCATGTATTTTAGCGATCATCTCTGGAGTAGTGACCTCAACAGGGCGTCCTGGACGTTCAGCATCACTTGTACTAGTATGGCCACAGCGAAAATCAGTAAACCACTTATGAATCATTTTAATCGACGGAGTGGAGTCCCCATAATATTTATCAAGTCTTTGTTTTGTTTCCGTAATCGTTTTTTTGCGCAAAAAATAATGTTTAATCAACACACGAAATTCACTTTTCTCCATCTTTGCGAAAATGCGTTCAGTTGGTTTTCTCTAGTCTGTAAAAAAAAACTAACCGGTAGTACTGGCTGAAAATCTAAATTTAGTCCTCCAAAGGAGTTGTGGACAAGGACGTTTCATACAATTCGCGATAATTTTATTCTAAAATTGATTTTTACCATACTTATCACTCCGCCCTGGTATAATGCTTCAGATAGAATGCTGTTCAGTTGTAAACAAGCATTTAGGTAGTTATTAGTATAAACTAAAATTGGAAATCTAATCTAATACAGAAGTTGTTTGCATGGCTGGACTTCATTTCAGACGATATTACTTGAGTGCAATTCCAGGACCCTTTAGTTAGTATAAAACGTGAGAAGGAGTCACTTGAATATTCCATCTTTGTTGAAATATGGTGAGTTTATTTAGGCTACAGCGAATAGTGCAGGGAAAACCAAACAGTTGATACGTCTCCAGTCGAAATTAAATTGGATTCTGGTTTATAAATAGCATCCCACACAAGCTGTATTGAGCTAACCCTGATATTGAACTTTAACCTTATCTGAAATACCTGTCAGTGACTGAATATCGTATAACTAACAACCTGGGGCCCAATTCCGTTAGGATAATGACGTTGCCATGACAATGACGCGACAACGGAGGGCCTCAATTAGGCATCAATGATTTGGCGGATTTTTTTAGGCCATTAATCCCACTAAACCCACTACTTTGAAAGCGAGTCAACACTATGACTTTGAAAAATCCGAACAACTATAGAGTAGAGTAATAGAGTGTTTTTTAGAGGTTTACAAATTCAAAATGAAATAAAACACGTAAAAATACATTTTATTATCATGGTATTGGTTTTATTTTAAAGATATTCATATGACATTAGTGCTTAAAATTGATTTGGGGCATATGGGCGCCACGGCTGGCTCGAATGAAGCGTAATCGGGAAGTCCAGTTTTTGACCACTTTTACGAGCAACGCGGTAACATGGTTTAACTTCACCGTTGCTTTCAGTGGATATCGAATTATGACCATTTTACACATTTGTGATATTGTTTTGAAATGTCGCATTTACCATGGCTCATTCAATCGAAACTCATACGTAAGGGTGTTTAGTTACGATATAGTTTGGTAGGTCAGACAGCAGCGTAGTTAGTTCAATGATGGAAATACAGATGGCGGTCGATCGCCTTTAAATTCCAGATGGTTTAACTCAAAGTAGAACTTTATTCACTATAATTGCAATAAGTTGTTTATATAGAAAACAAATGAGTATTATTTTATTTAGACTATTTTATGATGTTATAAAGTCTATTTCTAGTTGAACTGTGTGATCTAAAATATAAAGTGTGTATACGGTGTAGACCAGTAAACAATCAGAGCACTGAGTTTCGAAAGGAAATGAAACGAACCAATCAGAATGACTCGCGGAGTTTTACATTGTGGTTTGGCGAGCATGCCTTGAGTAGGACATTTTGGTGGGAATAGAAAATATAAAAGTGATAGGTCGAGATGAAAGGGCTTTTTGGTTGCTGGTCATCGAGTGGAATGTAAGTTGGAACTCAAATTATATTTTCGGAGGTGTGTTGATTGTTCTTTTGTGCTGGATGTTTTCTGATAGTGGCTAGGCAAGCCAGGCAGGGTTGGGTAGTGTCGATGTTACCCCTGTCGTAGGCAGGAAAATGGGGACTGAAGTGTAGCGATGCTGCGTGTTGTTTCCTGCTGTGACCTCCGGTATCCCAGGAATATATGGAGATGGACCTGGGCGACCTGGGTCCTGGACTTCCGGCTGCCGAAGCGATCGTGCGCGGGTCATCGACGAGAGGGATTATTTGTGGTTCTGGGGCTTGTAATTTTTTTTTGCGTTCATGCCGCGGGATTTATTTTGCGGTGTTCGGGTTCGTCAATTTAATGAGTTTTCAATTAATTCGTCCTCGTGATTTACTTTAAATGCATTTTGCGCAGACTTTTAAATTACCAGTCTTTCTTTGCTGATCTTATTCTTGTTTGTCTTTTAGCTAAATTATTAAATTACGTAATTGAGATTATGTAGGTAGGGAGACTAAACACAATTATTTGGGTTTATGTAACAAAACAAGTATCTGAAATTCGTATGACTACAAATAATTACGTTATTTTCTTCTCACTCTTGAAATACCTAAATACTTATAAAACTATCTAACAAACTAAATATCTTTTGATTGTGGCTCTTTTGATCTTTCTTTTCTTGACCGTCTATCATGTTGGTTGGCCTACCTAACTTTACATTAAATGACAAACATATTCTAATTCCATATAGCATGTAGATTGATGTGATTACTTGGTCATTCACAAAACACACACATACAAATTTACTCTACAAGAAGCTGACATTACTATAAGAACACTACTAGATTCAACACGGCCTAAAGTTTATTAGCAGTCATTCTCCCCTTCTGAAACGCCTCCGATTCAGAAGTTCGATCAATCTTACTGCATTGGAATTCGAATGAACTTGTACATTCCATTTTCGAAAGGCTGTCACTGCTTTGAGTACTATCTGGTTCATACCTTTGTCGTAAGCACATAGTGCCTAGTCTTTTTCTTACTCATGGACTTAGAAGAGAACTACTCGCCTACCCCGATTAAAAGATGGATTTGTACAATTCGGATTGATTGACATTGTAGTACAGACCCTGGTCGCATCATTCAGGGACGCTCATCGCCAAACCTACACACACGCTACATTATCAATCTAGTGACTTAAGTAGTTACGCTGAATATACATGTCTTAAAACTAATTTATATATAATGTTTAATATTTATGCTTCGGAACGCACCTCTTTTTGTTGCGCGACTCGGACCGCGAGTGATCGGAAACGGAACTAGCAGCTGTCACTTGTATAGAAACGAGATGACGAGTTAGAGGTTACTTTTTTTTTTTGACATGGAGAAAATGTCGGCACATGGCAGTCGGGCCTTGGCAGTATTTTATTTGTAATAATTGTCTAACACAGGTGTCGGGCCTGGTCGGAATGTTAATTTGTATTAAATCATCACGGAACAATCGTCGGGAAATAAGTAGATTTCACGTCATCGGAGTGAGTGCTTCGTGTTGTGAAAGGTTGAAGTGGTTCGGTCCCCAATTCGTCGCGTTCGGCAGCGACGGCGACAGCATCGGGCTACGACGAGAGTAAGATTCGACTCCTCTCCCCTCACCCCCCTTGTGCTCCTTATCCCGTATTCCTGCCTCGAATTGAGCTTTCGAATTCCGGTCCACAGCGTCAAGGGTCAGTACTCCTGGTGAAAACCAACCCTACCAAGATTCCGCGCCCGTTCGGTTGAGGCGTGGAATTTAATCAATTTGGTAGCAGGCGTGGTTTCCTAGTGGGAAATCGATTCACGGACGGTTGTAGGGTTGTTTTTTTACCACATTGTAGCTGGGAGAGGGTGGATACCTCAGATTGGTCGGCAACCATTTTGTGAGTGAGTCGTGTGGTCGGTATACCACAATTTAGGTTCATTTTCGGTTAGTGAACGTATAATTGACGATTTAGTTAACAATTATTATAAATTTGTAGTCTGAAACTACTCGGTGTGCATAAGAAACAGTCATTCGGTCGGACTATAGTATTGTAGTCGGGTTCCATAGCATTGCAGTGTTATTTCGGATTACAGAGCAGGGTCAGGCTATTTAAGGGGTATTAAGCTGATTTTGCTGACCTCAGTGGAAGTGTGGGTCATATCGGAGGGACCACTTCTAGAAGGTTCACAGCTACCTTCATTATATTAAAAATAGCCTTTTTTCTTATAATAAATTTTTGTGTGTTATTTTTTATTGTGCCTTATGGTGGCATTCTCTAATTGATTTAGAGTGTATAGTTATAAGGTGTATGTCCACAGGGCGACCATATTAAATATTTTTTAGGATTTAATTGTTTTTAGTGGTTGCCTTAGTTTTGACAACTTAGTTTTAATTTCTGTGCCCAGCGCTGACGGGCAAGTGCTGGTCTCTGGCTATACTTAGTTCGGTAGTGAAGTATAAGACCAGAATCTATTAAATCGGTCAACATGGCACCTTTGCCCTTGACGGTACTGCGACATGGTGTCCGGGAGGAAATGAGATGGCTCGCCCATACTCATAAGTATGTGGAGCGACCTGACATGGACGATGTCCTGCTCAAGCGTGTGGAGGACGCAATGACACGCGTCGGGAAGGTGTGTCGGCTGGCTGCGGAGGCTGAAGCTCTCGGGCTTACGGATGAAGCCTCGGTGGCTGCAGTGAAACAGCTCTGCGCGGATGCTGACCAAGCGATGGAATGCTTGGGCGACATCGAGCGTCGCGCGGAGAAAATTAAGCGGTCGCGAAGGAATGACCGTGGGGAGGGTAACGGAGACCCACCCCCGAAGGGTGTTGTTGGACGGCTGCCACACCTGGAGATTCCGGCCTTCAGTGGGGCAATTGATGAGTGGCCGGCATTCATTAATTTACTACAAGTTGGCCCAACTATTGATGGCTCTGCGGGGTGAACCGAAGGAGTTGGTCGGTCACCTAACGGTCACGGCGGGCAATTATGAGATAGCCAGGTCCATATTGTTTGACAGCTACCAACACAAACGGCGGTTGGTTGATGCGCAGCTGGGGAAGCTGTTTAGCATCCCAAGAGTAACCCGGGATGTTGACATCCGAGTACAGGTGCTCAACCCTGTGCTGGTGGCCACTAAGGCCCTTCAGAACCTTGGTCTTCCGGTAGACCAATGGTCATATATTGTTCTATATATGGTTTTGTCACGGTTGCCTGCAGCTGTTCAAAGTCGATTTGAACAGCTGCATGGCTCGTCCAATTGACGAATTTTTTGGAGGGTGAATGCAGGTGATGTGACACACTGGATACGGAGGCCAGTGTGCAGCGCCAACCCGCGCGGATGCGGGAGGGGCCGCGCCCCCCGCCCCCATGCCGCGCCGTCGGGTGACGGCTGTGTGCACTGCGACAGTGCCGGTCATGAAGTGACCAGTTGCGCTAACTTTAAGGCGCTCGGGGTAGCTGCCCGCAGGAAGTTAGTCTTCCGCCACCGATTGTGTTTCGGTTGTTTGGTGCCGCACACGCTGAGCGAGTGCTCGCGCGCGTTCCCCTGTGAGTGCTGTGGTGGCAAGCACCACATCGTGTTGTGCCTGAATCGGTCAGGCCCTTCGGACGGTCACCAGGGCCGGACTCAGGTTGGTCGGCCACAGGGTCCAACCAGGGCCGGACCCAGTCCCCCTCCGGGCAACGGGAGTCACCAACGGGGTGACTGGGGTACCCGCGGACGGGACCCCCCCCGAGGGGAACGGGGCAGCGCGGGGGGTAACATGCGGGATAGCCGGGGTTCGGTCGCCGCTGTCCACGGTCAGCGAGGACTTCGGGCCGCTGGCTCACCGCGTGTTACGGGCGGGTGTCAGATGGCACCTATGAGTGGCGCGAAGGCTGGGAGCCCACCACCTTCTGCGCCACCCTGCCCGTCGCTCTGGGAGGCGAACAGGGAGGCGAACAGTCGGACGTCGCCCCCATTCCTAGAGCGCCCCAGGTTGGATCCGCTCTCCCCCATCCATCCACGGTGGCCACCGGGAACACCGTACACCGTCCGGTATGGTCGGATACCGGGACAGCGAGGGGCCTATTATCCGGGTTGGGACCCCTTGTTGTACATACGGTCTGATATGCCGGTGGCATATCAGCAGCCGAGTTACTCTACGACGGAGGTCTCAGCGGGTTCGGATCCCGCGGAGGTTCCCGCTAGGGACACGCCGCCCACTTACAGGGTGCCGCCACTCCACAGACGGTCATGCTCCCCACCGCCTCTGTGATAGCGTGGAGTTCGGACGGCAAATCATGTGTGGCACGAGCACTATTGAACTCGGGGGCCCAGGGGTGCTTAGTCTCGTGCAACCTTGTAAGACGGTTGGGCATTTCGGTAAGGGAGTATCCACATTCCATTCGGGGAATTGGGAACACGGAAGTCGGTTCCGTTAAGGGAGTATGTCGGATTGCTCTCTCGTCACGGGTGGATTCATCGGTGAATCTGACGGTCACGGCATTAGTCATGCCTAATGTGATGGGCTCACACCCTCACGTACGGTTGTCGCCCTCAGTGCGACAGTTGGTCGCTGGGTTGTCACTGGCTGACCCGGAGTTCGATATTCCGGGCCCAGTAGACATTTTATTGGGTGTCGATGCCTTGGGATACCTGTTAGTGCCAGGTGTCCACGGGTTGCAGGCGACTGGTCTGGTTTCGGTCAACACCAGACTGGGCCATGCGGTAATGGGTCCGGTCATGCCGGCTGCCCCACGCCTAGCGACTCGTAGTCCCTTATTCGGTTCTGTACTCTCGGAGGTGATACAGAAGTTTTGGGAGGTGGAGGAACCACCTACGGTCCGCCGGTTGGACCCGGTTGAAGAAGAGTGTGAACAGTTTTATCGGAACAATACTGGTCGCCTTCGGTCAGGTCGATTTCTCACACGTCTTCCATTCCGGAGTGATCGCCCACCGCTGGGCAGTTCACACCATGCAGCCGAGACGCGGCTTCTGTCGATGGAACGACGCATGAAGCGTGACGGGATTTTCCGGCAGAAGTACGTCGACTTCATGCGGGAATACGAGTCGCTCGGCCACATGTCGGTTTCGGGTATCGACTGGAAGCGTGAAGACCACTGCTACCTGCCCCATCACGCGGTCTTGAGGACCCCGGAGGGAAAAATATGGGTAGTGTTCGATGGATCGGCATCAACATCTAACGGCATGAACCTGAACCAGTGTTTGCATTCAGGGCCGAAGTTGAACCATGACATCGCGGATGTTATCACACGGTTCCGTCGACACAATGTTGTGTTTGTAGCTGACATCCGGATGATGTTTAGACAGACGGTCATTCACCCTGACGATAGACGGTATCAGCTGATACTGTGGCGAGAGAGCCCAGATCAGCCTATCAGGGTGTACGAGCTGAACACCAACACGTACGGGCTACGGTCTAGTCCTTATTCGGCGATTCGCACTCTGCGGGAGTTAGCGGATCGAGAACGGTTAAATTTCCCTAGAGGAGCAGCAATCCTGGAGCAGGATCTCTACGTGGACGATATCTGTACCGGTGCAGATTCCGTAGAGGAGGCGCTCGCTCGTCGGGACGAACTAGTTGAGCTCTTACGGGGTGGAGGTTACGAGCTCCGGAAATGGATGTCGAACTCTCCAGAGTTACTGTCTGGTCTTCCGGATGACTACCAGCAGGATCCCCACATTTTTGAAAATTTGGAAAATCCAAATATGTTGTCGGTATTAGGCGTCCAGTACCAGCTGGTGTCAGACATGTTTTCGTATCGGGTCGAGTTGGACTCCCCGAAGGTTTGGACGAAACGGAACGTCCTTTCAACGGTGGCTAGGACATTTGATCCAAACGGGTGGATCACCCCGGTAACATTTCAGCTCAAGTGTTTTATGCAGCAATTGTGGTCTGCTGAGCTGAAATGGGACGACCCGATCGGCGGGTCATTGAGCTCAGAGTGGGACTCGTTCTTTTCGACCCTCCCTGGCATCAATCGGATTTCACTGCCACGGAGGTTGGTCCCCACCAAACGATATACCACCACCCTGCATGGGTTTTGCGATGCCTCGGAGAAGGGCTACGGAGCTGCGGTATATCTGCGTACGGTCGACTCCTCGGGGGAGGTTGATGTGCGGTTGGTCATGGCCAAGAGCAAGTTTGCGCCGTTGCGCACTTGCCTGACCATTCCCAAATTAGAGCTTTCGGGAGCGGCTCTCCAGACTCGTCTGCTCAACCACACGATGACGGTTCTTCGTGGGTCAATAGCGTTAGAAGATACGGTCTACGCTTGGACGGACAGCCAGATCGTGTTATGCTGGCTGAAGGCTTCAGTTCACAAGCTGGAGATTTTTGTGGCGAATCGGGTTTCGCAAATTTTGAATTCGGAGGTTCCCTTAATCTGGAGACATGTTCCAGGGGAAATGAACCCAGCAGACTGTGCGTCTCGTGGGTGTCACGCTCCGGAGTTGGTTGGACAACCCTTGTGGTGGGGTCCAAAATGGTTGACTCAAGCCGAATCGGATTGGCCAATGAGTCCACGCGTTACCTCGGCGAACGGCGCCTTGACAGTCGGTGTCTGTACGACGCAACCAGAGCCGGAAGAGGAGTTCAGCCTGCTGGAACGGTACAGCTCGCTCGACAAGCTGGTCAATGTGACCGCCTGGATCTTCCGATTTGCGCGGAATTGTCGCAATTCTGAGGCGCAACGGGTGCGGACACATGTCCTGACACCACGGGAACGGAACCATGCGTTGTTCGCATTGGTACGGAACGTGCAGACGGTGCACTTTAAGTCCGAACTGGACATTCTGAGACGCGGACGCGTCCAACTGAAGGGAGCTGTGGCTCGGCTCAACCCGTTTATTGACCCTCAAGGATTGCTGAGGGTAGGAGGTCGGCTGCGGAATGCCAACCTGCCTTATGCGGCTCGCCACCCGTTGTTACTCCCTAGGAAGGGGAAGTTGGTCGAACTGTTGATACAGGATCGATACATTCGGAATGGGCATGTCGGATGCCACGCCTTGATGGCGTTTCTCCAACGCGAGTTCTGGATTCTATCGGGAAGACGCTTAGTGCGTAGCGTCGTATTTCGGTGCCTGCCTTGTTATCGGGCCAAGGCGGCTACGATGCAGCCCCAGATGGGCGATTTGCCCTCGGATAGGGTTAACGAAATCCGGCCCTTTGCGGGTGTCGGAACGGATTTCGCGGGACCATTCATGGTCAAGTCTTCACAGCTACGGAACGCCAGATTAGTGAAGGCATACCTGTGCGTCTTCGTGTGCTTGGCCACGAAGGCAGTCCACTTGGAGGTGGTCAGTGACCTCACTACAGAGGCATTCATCGCATGTCTGGATCGGTTCGTCTCACGAAGGGGCCTCCCGACATTAATCCGTTCGGACAACGGCAAAAATTTTGTCGGAGCCAGGCAATATCTGCAGGAGGTCACTCAATTCCTGAACGGTAACCAGGACGCCATCGGTACGGCTTGCTCCCGACGAGGGATTGAATGGGTTTTCAGTCCGCCGGGATGTCCTCATTGGGGAGGAATTTTTGAGGCTGCGGTTAAATCGGCTAAGTCGCACCTGACGAGGATCATCGGTGAGACCTCTCTACGCTTTGAAGAGCTTGCCACGCTGTTCTGTAAAATTTAAATGACACTGAACTCGCTTCCGTTGTGCCCGCTCAGTTCGGATCCAAATGATTTGAAAGCGTTAACGCCGGGTCACTTCCTGATAGGTCAGCCCCTTAACGCCCTGCCAGAATACCCATTCGGTGATGTTAAGTTAAGTCGGTTAACTAGGTGGCAGATGTTGCAGCAGATGGCTCAAGATTTTTGGAAACGGTGGTCCCTTGAGTACTTGCACATCTTGCAGCAGCGCCTTAAGTGGACTGACCGGACGAGCCCCCCTCAAGTCGGTGATTTGGTGCTGATTAAGGATGCGAACCTGCCATCATTGAGATTGAGACGAGGACGGATCGTCAAATTGTACATGGGTCGGGATGGCACGCCTCGATCAGCAGAAGTCAAGGTGAGGGACTCGGTCCTCAAGAGAGCGGTCGCAACACTTTCTCGCCTTCCTATTGATTAGGGACAGGTTCGGGCCTGTCCGGGCGGGTGACTGTTTAATATTTATGCTTCGGAACGCACCTCTTTTTGTTGCGCGACTCGGACCGCGAGTGATCGGAAACGGAACTAGCAGCTGTCACTTGTATAGAAACGAGATGACGAGTTAGAGGTTACTTTTTTTTTGACATGGAGGAAATGTCGGCACATGGCAGTCGGGCCTTGGCTGTATTTTATTTGTAATAATTGTCTAACACAGGTGTCGGGCCTGGTCGGAATGTTAATTTGTAATAATCATCACGGAACAATCGTCGGGAAATAAGTAGATTTCACGTCATCGGAGTGAGTGCTTCGTGTTGTGAAAGGTTGAAGTGGTTCGGTCCCCAATTCGTCGCGTTCGGCAGCGACGGCGACAGCATCGGGCTACGACGAGAGTAAGATTCGACTCCTCTCCCCTCACCCCCCTTGTGCTCCTTATCCCGTGTTCCTGCCTCGAATTGAGCTTTCGAATTCCAGTCCACGGCGTCAAAGGTCAGTACCCCTGTTGAAAACCAACCCTACCAAGATTCCGCGCCCGTTCGGTTGAGGCGTGGTATTTAATCATATAAAATATCTGGATGAACATCCACATGGTTACGGAATAAAACTCAAGAGACGTGTCTCTCAAGATAACCTCAATACCGAGTAGGTGCAAATAAAAATATCCGGTAACCGATCAACAAACATGTTGGACTGATGGATGAGAGAAATCACAATATCAAATCATATAAGAATATATCCTAAATAGTCTATATGTAGTTGATTGGCAGGGAAACTAACTCGAGGGGGATTTGAGTAGATTCAGAAAGTCTCTAGGTGCTGGTGTTTTTCAGTTGGCTAATTCCAGGTCTTCAGCAGTCTTAAATATTGCAGTCACGTAGATTGTATATGGGAATGTGTGGGAGGAGGATGGCCCCAAAACAGGTGAAAGATAAAGCCAAAAGCGTACTTATGAACACATAGTTAACCCTATATTTTCTTATAAATTGTGTTTACAATTTTGAGTGGTTATAAGCATTTTTTTATAAAATTTAAGCTTATTTTGCTTTGCTAAATCTAACTTCATATTTCTTGGGTCCGTAGGGTTGACCCGTGTCCCTTCTGGCCGTGAGCTCTAGCACAAACCCTCCTTTATAAACACATGTAATCGAAATGTCTTTTAAATGGGTTTTTACTTGGAATTTATTCTAATAAGCACGGACTCGATGCTTACCAATATTTTTATGTCACTTATATTCATCACTGACTGAGGAACCTCTTGACGATACTGTTTAACCAAAACCACTCTAAAAAGAACTTTAGGTTATTACTATCACAACGTCTACAGTCCTACCCATAGACGATCACCCACTACTTTGGCCAAATCATCTAAATGAGATATTCGTAATCGTTGGTATTAGAATCTTTCCAATTGGAGAAATATTCCAATAAAAAATATGTAAGGGTTTAATTCCGTCTGACATTAAATCAATGGTTAGTTGGTTATATCTTTAAATTACTTTTTCATAGAATCGTTCGGTTCGTAGGGTTCATTCATTGTAATTTCAAATACCGAGAGGGGGGGTTGTTACAATATCTTTTAAATAAAACCATTACATTAAATTTATTTTTACGTATTTAATTTAATTTTGTATTTGTATAACTCTAAAAAACACCACTTACAAATGGAATTGTCAAATTGTGATAAAGTGTTGACTCGCCTTAGTGGTAGAAATAAAGATTATTTTTCATAATGTTATTTGTCATAGGATATGGGATTACAGAATCATAAGACAATGTCTACCATAATAATTCACCAAGTTAGAAACTTAAAAAACCGACTTTAAGTTCAAGCCCTATTTTTTCCTCCCCTCTACATGAAAAGTCCTCATCAAAACTTTTTCCGCACGAAACCACAACGTCATCTGTGTATATATTTTTTGTATTTGTTGATATTTTTAAAATGTGCTCAATCAATTTTGATTAAATTTATATGGGAACACCTCTGAAGAATGACCTACCAATCAAATCATCATCATAAAATCAATTCACAATTGACGGAGTAATCGCGAAAAAAACATTTAAAAAAATATGAATAGAGAAACTCCTCCTTTTTTAAATCGGTGGAAAAGTGGCCTGCCAGTGTCACATTATTCACGTTGAACCGTCATTATGTTAGCGTAATTGGGTTCCAGGATGTTCATTAGAACGGTATTCATTTTGTTAGCAGATTCTAGACATCCTGGATGTTTGAATGCTCTTGGCTTTGCGTTAACAAGCACCAAGAGGACATAAAGAGGATTGTACCCCACCCACGGTGTTGTTAAAGGTTAGAGTTATATTTACCACTCTGCAAACGTTCTGTTAGTAGGGGCCAAGGAGGCTAGAAAATAAGATTGTTTAAGTCCCTAGCTCCTTACTTAGTAATGAAATGAAAATTATTTGCAAGAAAACGGCAGCTAATAGGATCTTAACATTAAAATTTGTGAAGTGTTTTCAGCTTATGTATAAACTTATTATAGCTATTAGATTGATAAAATAGCGCAATATTTCTTATAATCTAAATATTAGTTAATGCTATTAAAACAGTGTTGGTAGTAGTCCTTTGACGACCCGAATGGCCTAGTCGGCAGTGACCCTGCCTACGAAGCCAAGGGTCCCGGGTTCGAGTCCCGGTGGGGGCAAATATTTGTTTGATGAGATGTTTGTACCCTAGTCATGGTTGTTTACCTATCTAAGTATAATATTTATCTATATAAGTACGTGTATCGTTGTCTAGTACCCAAGATACAGGGAATCCTAGTTTGGGGCTAGATCAATGTGTGTAAATAGTGTCCAAGGTATTATTATTATTACATATTATTACATATTTGACGACCCAAATGGCCGAGTCGGCAGTGACACTGCCTATGAAGCCAAGGGTCCCGGGTTCGAGTCCCGGTGGGGGCAAATATTTGTTTGATGAGAACGGATGTTTGTACCCTAGTCATGGTTGTTTATCTATCTAAGTATAATATTTATCTATAAAAGTATGTGTATCGTTGTCTAGTACCCAAGATACAGGGAATCCTAGTTTGGGGCTAGATCAATGTGTGTAAATGGTGTCCAAGGTATTTATTTATATAGTCTTTTAAACTTTGTCAGATAATTTTTCAAGGATTCGCTATTCATTCATGTAAAGTGGGCAGGCAGCTTATTAAACAAAGTAATACACATATTAAATATATTATTCCTAAAAATGTCCTTAAATCCTGGAGGTCTATATATTAAGTTTATATATATTTTTTCTTGTTTGTCTTTGCCGCCCTTCTTCTCTGGTAATGTAGGCACATGGGAGAGGTAAAATTGTTAGTTTTTTAAAAAGTGGTGGAGACATATTCGTTGTAGTAACAATGTGGAAGGGTGCCTACTTAACATAACTTAAAATAGCGTCACGCCTTTTCCCATTCCCAGAAATTTCAGCTCTCCAACTCCAAAAGCAAGCGAAATGCTTGATCCGGTAGAGCCCGGAGACGGACAGACGGACAGAGGAGGCTTAGTAATAAGGTCCCGTTTGGCACCCTACGGTTACGGAACCCTAAAAATGATTGCCAAAATAAATATGTAGCAACAAAATTGTTATCGTAGTACAGAATATAACCCTAAAAGAGTGCGAAACGACCCAGTAAAATGTTTCCGGTCGCCATTTTCCCGCTACTCGCCACTTCCGGTTGACCTCCACTCGGTCGTTTGTCTAGAACTTGAATCGGCTTTAGCGATATATACTTATATAAATAAAAAAGTAAAGAACCCCGACAAATTAATGAAACCTTACGGCAAAAATTTGGTTCAGTTGTTTCCTATTTAGGCTTTTGAATCGTTGAACCGATTTCAATTAAATATATCTAAGAACCATCGCCGTGAAGTCTACAACCAACAAAAAAACCGCACTAAAATCCGATCTCCCGTTTGACAGCTAGGATGCCACGATTGACGTATATTATGGGGGATAATAAAACGAGCGAATAAAAAACTATTGACCATGAACAGCGGATTTCCTGAAATGAGCGAAAAATACTGAATTGACCGACAGAATTAGGTTACAAAGTTATTGGTGCGGCTACTTTCATACTCCATGTACGTAACCAGATGCATTATAAGTTTGTATGTGATTTTCAGATTAAAAAAATCTTGGCAATTCCGGAAAGGTTTTCTTGTAGTCTTTGGCTTCAGTTCTATATTTTGTGTTTTTTTTTCATTATTTTAGACTGTAGTTTGGCAAATAAAGGGGGAGGGGAACAGTAATTTTTTGTACTTTTTTATCTTCTGAAGTTATCTAAACTAAAATAAAATAAAAAATATATATAAGTTTATGAAGAGCCCTTTTCAACTATACCCTGCACGACTTCATAATCATCATCATCATCATCAGCCTGCCAGGGGCCCCACTGTTGGGTACAGGCCTCCTCATAAACACGCCATTCAGTAATACGGTCCTGCGCAACCCGCGTCCATTGCTCTCCCGCCACCCTCGCCACATCGTCGGACCATCTGGCAGATGGTATGCCGACCGATTTTTGGACTCCTCTTGGCCACCACTCTGTCGCCGATCTGGTCCATATTCCGTCTACTCGCCTTGCCAAGTGTCCTGCCCACTTCCACTTAAGCCGTGCTATCCGCTTACCCACATCAGCCACCTTGGTTCGGCGACTCATTACAGTGTATTTTTTCGTTTTGTCATTTTACCCCTCCGGTTTTGTAGGCAACATTATTTTCATATTAGACTTGAATTATGTTGCAGATGATTTCAAGACTCTTATTGTTCCTGAGAAAAGTGCCTGTGTCAGACGTATGGACGGACACGCGGCTGATCCTTAAGGGTTTCTATTTTACCTTTTGAGGTACGGAACCCTAAAAAGAATATCAAAATCTATCCAAATTTGCTGCATTCAATTCACAAATGTTTGAAGAGTGTATTTGTCGCAGTTAGTTGGTTAAATCAGTCACTTTACTAACACCCTAGACCGTTAATTAAAGACCGACGTTTAACCAAGTCGCTAAAGTTCCGTCAGACAAGTGAGTGAACGAAACGTTTAACGAGTTGTCTAAACGTTCCTAGGCAACAAGACATATACAATACAAATACACTAAAGTACACATAAAAATATTGTATGTACATAAAAATATTTTATGTGTACCTAAGTTTATGTTTTAAGTATTGTTTTCTGTTCTTACACGATCAACCTAACACGAAGGATAAAGGGGGCTTCGCTTCACCTAATCTACCGCAATGTTTTGCCCTGCTAAAATCTTTGCAAATCAGTAGTGAAAAGATAGACTCTGAAAGCAATCAGCTGTTGTCATGACGCCATTTTGTTTAACATTATTTAACTAACACACCGGCTTTCGGTAAGACAGATTGTTAAACTTGTTCGACGATGCTTTATTTAAATCAAAATGCTAGTCATCATGCTCAGCCCACATCAACCCACTGCTGGGCACAGGCCTCTTCTCTATAGAGCCAACCGCTACGGTCCGCACCGCATCCATTGAGGTCCTGCCCACTGGCCTTGTTGCTCCCCTTGGCCACCACTCCATGACTGCTTTGGTTCACCGTCCGTCATCCCGTCTAGCCAAGTGTCCCGCCCATCTCCACCTCAGTCTCGTTATCTGCTTGCCTACATCTTTGACCTTCGTCTTCCGTCGAATTTCGGCGTTTGGCACGCGGTCAACGAGGGAGATACCTAACATGGGACGCTCCATTGCTCGTTGGGCCACCTTGATTTTGTGTATAATTTGCTTAGTGAGCGTCCATGTTTCGGCTCCATAGGTGAGGATAGGCAAGACACATTGGTTATATACTTAAGGCATTGTGATTAAAGACTTCGTCTAGCTTCCCGAAAGCAGCCCAACCCAAGCCGACGCGTCTGATGATCTCCTTCACCTGTGACCAAGATAGACGTAATCGCTGACCATCTGTGCGTTGTCGTTGCCAACAATTATGTTCGGTATATTTAAAGAGCGATTCGTCATGATGCTAGAAATGCTAGTAAGATGGTTAAACGTCGGTCTTTAATTCACGGTCTAGGATGTTAGTTAAGTGTCTGATTTAACCAAGCAACTGCGACATATCCATTCATCATTATTATTATTCCATCACTAACAGGCTAACGCCCATTTGCACTAAACGTAAGTTAGGATTGTCCTAGTAAAGATTCACCTAAGCCTGAGAACAGCCTAGCTAAAAAAATGCACTGACAGATTGGACTTAGGAATGGCTTAGGGTTAGTCCAATGATATTTTTTTTTTCTAGGAGCAGCCTAAACAAGTTAGGAAAAAAATTATCCGTGGCGCACTCGGCGGCAGTCGTAAAGAAAACGTGGTTTCTGTGACGGCTGTCATCCTGTTCTTTCTTCTTCCCACGCGAGACTGTATAAAAGGGACGGAAAGTGAAGGACAAAAACATAGAGCGTCCCTTAAAAGTTTATTTAACATCTACTATATCAAATCTCAATAATTACCTTACGTTTTATATGCTTATTGTGTGCTATTTATTTCCCTCTTTTCACTACCCAATAACGAAAAATCTGTAGTTGCTTGGATTAAAAATAGGTGTTTCATAAAAAATCATAACTTGTGCAAGATAATTAGGTGTATATTACCGTACTCGTCTTTTAAAGCCCTTTATTTTAATAAATCACTCGAGGGTCTTGAGAAAAATTGTGTTTTTAGCCCGCACATTAAAGGGCATAAAATCTATTATTTTGTTATTATTCTGGCATTTTATTATTGCATATACCCAGTGAAACTTGCGCCATTACGACAAATCTGTTGGCATATCACTTATTATATCTACTCCGCGCGCGTCGATATCTAACGCCACTCCGCCAACCCCCGAGCCCACCGCCACAGGTTGAGGATTTGGCCACGAAACACTCATCTACCAACGACCAACCGATGACCCAACAACAACCACTCGTGATTGCTTTTGCCGCAACAACCGGCTGATGCAAGAACTAATCCTACTAAAGATGATTGGGAAACGGTCGAATCGAAGGTGCCCATAGACGCGCGGGCGACCCTACTGTGTGTGACTCACCATCGTGCAGAGCAACAAGTGGCAGCGGCTGTGTGCGCGGGCGACCCTACTGTGTGTGACCCACCATCGTGCAGAGCAACAAGTGGCAGCGGCTGTGTGCGCGGGCGACCCTACTGTGTGTGACTCACCATCGTGCAGAGCAACAAGTGGCAGCGGCTGTGTGCGCGGGCGACCCTACTGTGTGTGACTCACCATCGTGCAGAGCAACAAGTGGCAGCGGCTGTGTGCGCGGGCGACCCTACTGTGTGTGACTCACCATCGTGCAGAGCAACAAGTGGCAGCGGCTGTGTGCGCGGGCGACCCTACTGTGTGTGACTCACCATCGTGCATAGCAACAAGTGGCAGCGGCTGTGTGCGCGGGCGACCCTACTGTGTGTGACTCACCATCGTGCATAGCAACAAGTGGCAGCGGCTGTGTGCGCGGGCGACCCTACTGTGTGTGACTCACCATCATGCATAGCAACAAGTGGCAGCGGCTGTGTGCGCGGGCGACCCTACTGTGTGTGACCCACCATCGTGCAGAGCAACAAGTGGCAGCGGCTGTGTGCGCGGGCGACCCTACTGTGTGTGACTCACCATCGTGCAGAGCAACAAGTGGCAGCGGCTGTGTGCGCGGGCGACCCTACTGTGTGTGACTCATCATCGTGCAGAGCAACAAGTGGCAATGGCTGTGTGCGCGGGCGACCCTAATGTGTGTGACTCACCATCGTGCAGAGCAACAAGTGGCAGCGGCTGTGTGCGCGGGCGACCCTACTGTGTGTGACTCACCATCGTGCAGAGCAACAAGTGGCAGCGGCTGTGTGCGCGGGCGACCCTACTGTGTGTGACTCACCATCGTGCAGAGCAACAAGTGGCAGCGGCTGTGTGCGCGGGCGACCCTACTGTGTGTGACTCACCATCGTGCATAGCAACAAGTGATCGTAGCGTACTTGCAATTAATCTCACATCAAAACATAAGGCCGTTAGACAAAAAAACTCAACGGTTAGAAATACTACTTCTAAGTGATCTTGAATGTGACATTTTAGCTATAATGGAGCATTGTCTGACGAAGGACATACTAGAAACTGTTAATTTAGATGGTTATGCGCTCATATCAAAATATGAGAGAACTAACCTAGCTCACGGCGGATCTTCCATATATGTCAAGTCCACTTTAAAAGTAGTGGTGAATATTGATATGACCAGATTGTCAGTGGAAGAATATTTTGAAAGCTCTGCTATAAATGTAAGCGACTATAACCTGACTAGTGTCTGCATTTACTCAAATGGCAGTAAAACTAATGACTTTCTAAGGTGCTTAGACGAATTGCTCGACAAGCTGCCACGTGATGCGCCGCCACCGCGTATGCTCGTGCCGCTCGCCCGCCTCGTGTGCCAGCGAACGCAGGCAAACTGTTGCAACTTCGTTGCCTCTATTGTGAGCGTGGACTGACGTGATTATAGTTCACATATCATGGGATAAAACACTTTTAGCCCCAGTTTCCGAAAGAGTGGTCAAATGTTACAAGCGGTTAATCGATCATTTATTGAAAATAGCGGCATGTGATTGGCTGAAATGCGTTTAACAAGAGTTTTTTTAACAAGTTGTCATAGCTAATTTTCCTTTCAGAAACCGGGGGTAAAAGAGGCAGATTAAGATTTTGTGCGGAGGGCCGTCGTTGTAAGTGGATACTGGATTGTGACGTAGGGAATTGACAGGACTACACCGCTCTACCTGTATACTTGTATCGAGGCCTATTCAACAATCTATTTTGCGTGTCATTGGGCCCTTTTGTAGTCTCCACGGTAACTGCACACACTGAAAGAAAAAGATAGAGCTATGTAAAGCGCATAGCTATACCTATCTATTTTCTTCCTTTCTACACAGTTTGCACCAAATTTCTTTGCTCTTAGCGACCTGTCAACTCTCTCTCTCAACCCACCTTACTCTATCTGAGTAAGAGAGATCACAGCTCGCTCATGCCAACAACCTTGGCGCGGCCTGTGCCTGATATTTTCCTTATTGTTCCTGCGATTCTCGGTACCCTTATTTATCTGCCTTTTTAATGAGATTTCCGCTCGGCCGAAAACTTGAGCAAAAGGGAAAAGAAAAGTTATTAAAATTTCCTTCCACACATGAGTAGAAAATTGTGTAACACGGTTTCCCGGATAATAGGCTCGGTTCATCCGGCCCCGGAAAGTTTCAGGGAAAACCCGCATCCGGTGCGGGAATCCCGGCGCCGCAATGATCAAGCAACAGTTAATGATAGCGATGAGCTTGCTACTTGTTGTTAGTTGTTTTGTATCTGGCTTCTGTTTTGATTAATGGGTTGTGTTTTTTTACATATTGCGGCACATTTACGATAATACACTGTTGTGTAATGTGTGTGTGTGACGGTATTACTGATGCATTAATCTTATGACGTTTAGTTTAATATTCATAATATCAAAACCTCTCGGAAAAATCGTCGACAGGTATCTCAAAATAAAATAACTTTTTGTAATATAAATACAAAAGAAAATAAATCCCAGAAAGTTCACAGACGACTTTATAGACTTATTCTATCTTCAGGTCAATCACACCTCGACTTAGACCAATAAATATCACAAAGAAATACATTTATCAGGCATATAAATACATTGCTACTAACCCAGGGGCACTGCATCCAAAAGATATGTAGACAGGTAGGGATTGTACGACATGTTTAAGTACTGGGGGTATACCACAATCTTATTCCGATACAAATTAGGTTCAAAACAAGAACATCACCATAACAACCATTTCTATTCCAATTCACCATAATGGGCTTTATTAACCTAAAACCAAAACTTGTTTTTAAGACGGTCACGCCCAGGCAGCTCACAAGTCAGATAACTGGCTAACTATCCTTATGCAGGGTTAAGCTTTATTATATATGTATAGAAGCTGTGTGTTTTGCCAAGTTCTGTATTAAAGTTGTTTTTTGCTATAATAATGCTATTAGCTTAGTTGGTTCTGTAATTTGGCGATTTTATTTCCGGGTATTGACGAAAAGTAGACATTTATTAGTCATTTTTTTTATTGAATATAAATAAATAAATTATCTTATTCAACGTCAAAATGATACTTACTTATAACTACAAGTCTTTTTTTTTATATATAAAAAAGACTACACCGTTTCGGAAGGTGGGCCTCGGGGTTAACAAGAAACGGCAAGAAACTCCCCCATACCTTTTTTTTTTTTAAATGACTTTACAACAGGTACTGGTTTCGGTCTAAGGAAATTCGCCGGCGAGTGATAGACTTGATCCATCGCCCCTCGTCGAATTTCTGTGCGCTGAGATAGTATGGACCATGCAGTTTTGTCATCTAAGTATTCCTTAATACTATAATAGGACTTTCTTATCAGCTCATTTTTAACATAGTTTTTGAACCTCTTTTCAGGAAGGATCATTCCTGTGGTATTTTATTGTAGAAGCGAATACAGTGCCCCATGAATGATGTGCCTACTTTACTTAGTCTAAATAATGGTAGTGCTAACCTATTTCTATTTCTAGTGTTAATTGTATGGCTATCATCTACAATTTTAAATAAAGCTATGTTTTTTCTTACATGCATGATATTCTCGTAGATATATTGACAGGTAACCGTAAGTTATTAATTTCTTTGAATTTTTCTCTTAATGATTAATGATTTGTTTTAGCTAGAACAACATTCTGGAACGTTACTCAGCTTGTAAACGGCTATTAGTTTGAAATTTCGACTACAGCTCGCGATTAATTGAGATTTGTGTAAAAATGCCGCTGGGGGGAGGGGGGGGGGGCGGCACCAGCCGCATGCCCGTACCGACCGAGGAGAGTAAACAGCACAATTTTATCGTGTCGTAATACTTTTTATATTGACTATTAAATAATTATCTGAATTACATTAGAGCTAAAAAGAACAAATAATCTTACACTGTGGGTTTTCATTACTATCACGGCTAAATCCTAATTGTTTAATTTACAGTACGAATGTTAGTGATTATAGAACATTTATTGAAAATATGTTGTGTAGACCACTTTTAACCAGAGAACAACTTAATAAGTGGACATATAAAGACTGTTATGCAGACATAAGACGAGAAGCCGCTCTGCAAGCAGATTTTATTCAGAATAATCGTCGCCATAATGAATAACATAACCCTAATATAATGATGTGGAATTATATACTCAAATACATACTCAATTTTGATAACTAAATCGACATAATATTCTTGATAAGTATTACAAGGTAATTTTGAACCCTGAAGTTGCATAAAACATTTTTTTAAATCACTCATAAACACAAACCCATTAGAGAAATGTTGTTTATTTCTCTAAAACAAGGTTTATCAGGCAGCGCGGGAAAATTTTACATGAAATGTATATATAAATACATGGTAAATTTGCATGCGCACCTACAGTTTCTTTCTTAAGCATTGAATAAGGATAAAATTATTTTATTTACCGATAGGTACAATATAATGTAAATAATACAAACTGATGCGCGTACGTGCGTGTTCGATAATCAATTTAAAAATTTGACTAACTTCTTGATAAAATATACCGAAATGAGCTAAAATACACAGCGGTGTATTATCTGAATATTGAGCTATGAAAGGACTAAAGTTCATTCATCATCTGTCTAACAGAGCTGTAATACTCGTATAAAATACTAAAATGCTTTTATGCAGAATATACTCAGCTTGTCGTAAAATTATTCAAAACTTAGTCATCTGTTACGTTGCCATTATACAGCTATTAGCAGTATAATTTTGTGCCCGAATTGTTTGAATAACGTCTGAGTAAGCGCCAAATCAGCTAATTACGGTAGTCTTATTCAGGAATTAGTTTCTATGACTGCTATTGAACAAAACTTACTCAGAAGGTTTGTGCTTACTGGGGTAATTTTGCGGATCAAATTAGGTACCTAATCTGCATCTGCTTAAGACGTGGTGGTAACCCCCCTGTACGCAAATAGCCTTGAAAAGTGTACATTGCCTAGATACGGCAACAGTCAGTATGATTAATTGAACGTTCACAACAATAAACTCCTTCTTATTTATATTCCATCCCAGCTCTTACACGAACGCACTAAGAACTTCTTTCAAAAATCGTCAAGAGCTCGACAATAATGTATTCGAAATGTTTTCCCCATTACCTACAATTTGTTGAGTTTGATTTAGGTTTTGGAGCGGTACTAGAATCCCGAATTGGAGGTATTGTGGAGTTATATTTTAAACCTCGACTCTTGCTCAAACCCCGACGATCCCTACTTCTACTTTACTATTACGAATTATGAACGTTTGGGACATTCAAAGATGTTTTTTTATTTTGATATGTTGTAAGACGAAAAGTTTAAATTTTCAAAGATATTTTTTATTGAGATATGTTGTATGACGTAAAGTTCAGTTTATCAACTCATGAAAACATTAAAAGTTTATTTTGTCATTGAGAATAATTAACCAACTTACCTTAAAAAATAACTAAGCAATAGGAAGGAGAAATTAGTTACAGTGTTATGTTTCTTAATCGGCGCGTACTTTCCTTCCTACTTCCTTTTTATTGAGATTTACACTGTAAATCTGTGCTTTCCTCTCAAATCCCACCAGTCGATTCGACAATCAATTTCAAATCCCGCAAATACCGCAACAGACTCTACCCAGCATCGTAATCCCATTGGGGAGGGATTGAGTGGTGGCGCTTTGAATAAAAGTTTTAAAATAGCTTAAAGCTCCATTTTGTACTTCGTCCATTACACGGGGAATATCAGAATCAGACCGTGCTCGCTAATTGGATATTAGGCGCTGTCCTAATTGAGGTTGTTCGTACGTGGGTGCTCGTGCGTCTGAGTAAAGTTGTAAGTGTAAAGAGAACGGGTGAGCCGGAAGTGACGTCACACGTTAATTTTAGTTGTCATTTCTATGGCGTCATATAGAATGAGTGTATCATCATACCACATCTTATGCCATTTGGTCTATAATAACGAATCGATGAAAATCTCATTCATGAAATTTCTAATGAGGGGCGAAATTTATAAAATTCACCTCTGACTCATCCGTTCTCTATCCGTTACATCTACAAATTGACCCAGTCGTACGAGCACCGACGTGCGACTCGTGCGAGCAATGTATATTAGATCAGCGAGCGTCTTATAAATATGTATATAAAAAAACTATCAGCGTCATGTATTTCCAAAAGATATTTTCGTTTTTTATACATCCTGTTACATATTTTTCTGTAAAAAATATCACTTTGACTTCATATTCTTTATTGAACAGAAAATATAAAGGTACAGACAGTTACAAAAAATGTATAAGCTAAGGCGAGCTTATCTCTAAAGAGAGATTTGTTCCAGCGAACCTTGGCAAGACAGGAGAGTTAATAAAAAAGGACAGTCCTATAGTGCGCAATAAAACTCTTACATATGTACATATGAAAATTAATTTCAAAATATGAATAAAATAAACCTAACTAATAAAATATATTGTTATTCAGATTTCATAAAAAGTATCTAATTTGAACACTAACCACAAAAATACTATGCTGCCGTTTTTTGTTTGTTTAAAAAGTGGCAGCCGTCCTTTTAAATTAAACAATAATTTTGACAGAAACTGTTTAGGTTTGGCTGTCGACCTGAGACAGCGAACGGCAGCGTTTGTATTGTTCGGACAGATGTTATCGCGAGCTGTCATTGATAATGACGGACATGTCATTATCAACTTCATGAAGTTGATAGCGCAATCCCAGAGCAGGTGGTATTGACATGTGTTGTGTATGCGTGGGAGGGAAAACTAAGTAGGACCCGATTGCGCTAGTAAAATGGCGGATATTTAGGTAGTTATTGGTAGAAATTAACTTAATTTTCTATCATAACAAATTAATTATTCACCAAAGGGAAATGGATTGCAGAAACACATGATATTGGATACTTAGATTGGACCACCATTGGCACGACAATTGTCATTGAGACGCCATTTTGTTCTCCACCTCCCAGCCCAGTTACAGTCTCTGAAATTAAAATCGACCCGTTCTTGTTGAAATTTCTTCTTTTTTTTGTTCCACTGATTAGGGTCCCACTGCTGGAGAAAGGCCTCTCCTTTCTTAGACCACTTATTATGTCTTGTCGAGTTTCTTGCGCCGCTTCTTCTCCGCTGCCATAACACTTTCCGAAGCGGTAGTAGTTTTTCTTGCAATATACAGGGTGTCAAATTTAAATCAACTCTTCTTTTGTGTTGATGGCTACGTTGGAATGACCAGTTCTTTGGCTCTGCCCCACACTGTGAGATATATACGTCAATAATAACTTAAATGAAAGATCATTAACTAATAATGTTTTTATAAAGATTTGCACATAAAAATCATTCACTTGTTTTTGTTAAATTAGGTCTGAAAAACTTATTTTATTGATGATTGAAATTTGCCGTGCTCTTCAATGGTCTGTAAAAACCAAGTCTGAAGTAGCAGATGCACAAATCAAGATTTATTAGAATACTTATTAAGTGATTTATTAGAATCAATTGTAAAATAATCCAATTATTGTTTAGTTTTGCAATGATAATCACTTAACTGTGAAAATCTGGATATTTTTTTAAAAACACAAAATAATCAATAAAAATTTAACGGTAAGACTTCGCCACGTGTATGTTTGGCTCAAATGGTTCGAAATGGTCTGTACTAACATCGGTTTCAGTCCATGAACCAGTATCTTATGAACGGTCACAGGCATAAAATACCATCCATAGAAACTTAAATAGACCTTATTTCATCACAGTACTCTTGAAACTTCTGCACATCAATCTCAAGACCACTGGATATTGCCCTCAGTAGCACATTAAACCTATAGATAAGATTAATATCAAGACGATAGGATATGTTTAGGAGACCTTCCATTGTAAGAATGTAACCATGTAAACATGATATACCAAACTTATACATGTTTTCATTCGGCATTTTTTCAATATTCTTGGTATTCATTTCTTTCCCAATAGCTTGACAGATATAACAACGTTGAGTAGATTTTGTGCCTAAGAGAGCACTGCATACTTTTCCAGCGATCATGGACAGTATTAATTTATGTTGAACAAATATTTCTGCACCAGAGGTAGTAGCTACTTGTGTAGGGATCAACTGCGCTATTTTGTTTTCCATTGCTGAAACCTCCCTTGTTATTAATTCTGTAGTTTCTTTTTGATACACAAATTTTATAATGCGACAAAATCTGGCTGATGAAGTCCGAGGATTTTGCCATATAACTTTATTAGTTTCGTCGCTTATCAGCTTGATTGGAACTAGGGAAATGATAAACATGTACTCATCAGTAGCATCATCGTTTTCAAATGTTTGTTTGTAAATGCTGAGCCCCGAAGATCCATCACAGCCCCATTTGTATATGAGGGTTACATTTTTTAAGTTAAGTTCGGCCAACAAATCACCTAAAACGTCCAACTTGCAGATTCTTGTCGATGTGTGATCTAACAAAGCCTGGAGATCGACTTCGCCGATTAGATCAGTAACTATTATCTTAATTACATCTGGATAGCATTGTTTGTTCGTTTTGCGTACTTCATCATAAGACGGATATAAGACAGCTTCTTGATACATACATCTGTACTGAGCAACGGTTAAATCATTACTTATGAAAAATGATAAAGCTTCATCAGAAGTATAAGGGTTTTCGGATTTATTTTCTTTTAATACTGCTTTTTTATATTCTGTGCCGCGCTTTCCCGATCCTATAGACTGCTCCCTGACTATCTGTGTGTGCGTTTCGTTTACAAGAAGAATGCAGTATTTTTAGTGCAGCAAAAACAATTTTATCGCTCTGGTAGTTATCGTGAATTTCTTTTACTTTCCTTCTTTTGGACCTGGCTGAACTTTCTGTAAAGGATTTTTCCGGTCTACCACCAGATAAATGTACAGTAGGAACGTCTGATTGAGACTGGTTATCAAAACATAAGTCTTCCTCAAGCCACGGTCCGTTAGTTTGAAAAAACAAATCGGAGCGCCTTCGTTTGGACTCCATTTTAATCTGTTTTTTTCACATTCTTTTTTTACAAATTTGGTTAGATTTGAGTCCACTTCTTCTTCGCACTCTTCTAAATTCAAAAGAGTCTTAAAAATGTTTTTATGGCCTGAATTCTCTCACTTCTTTTTCGTGAGCGCCAAATGTTGAATATCTCAATCCGTTTTGGTTGGCGGATCCCTACAAATAAAAAATAATTAAAAAAATATCGCAAAAAATCGCACTTAATGACTAGTATTATTCAAAAGTACTATAAACTCGCTATCAAATCAAATATCTTGTAGACCTTGACTACCCTTGACTGCAAAGTTAAGGGTCTACGAATGACATTATATCATAAATTTTAACCTTTAAAATCGATTTCATTTAGAGATGCTGGTATTGGCCAAATACACACTCGATCTAAGTTTCTATAGGTAATTCACACACCTGAGGTTGACGTCATATTGAGCAGGAACTCACATGTAGGAAATAAACTTAGAAAATTACCAATAACAAATCAAGTAGAAAAGCAACAATTGACTGTGATTATCACCACTAATTTTTATGACAACTTCAACCATTTACAACTTTTAATTGGTTGAATGTAAAACTACCCTCTTTTGAATCTTATTTAGTTGTCTAATGGGGAATGCTAAAATAGTCTGAAACGTGCTAGTTTGTAAAGACGTATTTTGCTAGTTATTTCCAACTAGATCGGTCAGTTCTAATATTGTGCGGCCGTACAAAGGGTGCCGTACCACGGCCCACACAAACTGGTTCGCCAAAAATAATAATCCTGTAATATTTAAGTAAAGTCATATAAATACTTTTTTCACACCTTTCATTCGGAAAAGTAAGTTTTGCTCCACGATGAGAGGGAGCAAAATGCTACTTTTCTGTTCAAGCTACTTTTTTAATTTATTCATTGGCATGTAGCGTTTACGCAATGTACCTATTGAACACAGATTAAAATAATCGAATGTAATTATGAAATAACATTACAATCGACTACGATGACGTAGTCGATTAAAAACGAACATGTTTCAAGTTTTAACTTTAACAACGATATATGAAAAATTATGAACTTTTCGTGATTTAAAAAAAAAGACACAATAAATTATTTGTTTTACTGAAATAAAAACTATCGATGACTGTTATTATGATATAATGAATATTGTTATCCGAAACCTTAGTAATATTCGATTCGATTATTTTTTCACATTAGTAAAAGTACACAGGAATATTTTATCTGTGGTGACCTTTCCCTAATCCTTCGCAATCCACCATTATAAAAAAAATGTTTACGTTTTTCGATTACTGTAAAAGTGGTGAAAGTATAATTCAAAGTATATTTTTTTAGAGCATTTAATTTAAATTTTCCTCATAGTCGGTGTGAAAAGTTGTATGTGTCACTCAGGAGCAAAATTATTTTCGTCATGGGCGTTAACGCTTGAATCCTTCGTTACGCTAAGGATTCCAACTTAGAACTGGATTCAATGTACCGCCCTCGCCGTAAATACATCATTTTGCTCCCTTGTGACACAAATAACTATTAATTTTAGGTTTCCGGCGTATAGTGCGAGGGGGAGGGGGATTATTTTAAGCCTATTTTCTTATATTTGACATGTCACACGATTACAGCTTGCAAAACAGTTTTTTTATTTTCTGATTTACCCCCTATTAAAACGATACATTTCTTAGTATTTTTATTGTAGTTTTTACGTAAAGGACGTGGGGCATGTTTTTTTGCCTATTTTAATTTTAATTTAGCAACAACACAACAACAAACAACGCCTTTTCCCATACGGGGTGGCAGAGGCACAATTGTGCCCACTTTTAGCCAGTTATTCAATACTCCATTTTGCGTGACAGGGGGCTAGTCCATCGCCGCAGCCATAGAGAAATGAAGGTTTCCTGACTATATTTTCCATCACCGTTGGAACATCGTATGATCTACTTCATTGGACATGTCACACTTTTTAATTCTATGATTGGCTTCCCAAAAGTGCCCCCTAAATTCATAATTGACCGAGCGAGCGAAGCGCCTTTTCGAGATTGGGCAAAAAATATTTTGTCCGTCTGTCGGTCTGTTCTCATCTCGCCTACAGGCCGCATTTTCCAAAAAAATTTAGTCGATAGGGGAGGTGGGAGAAGGTGGGAAGTTTTCTGTAGCGTTATTTATCGACGGATTTCAATCTTTAAGTGGCACACTAAAGAATTCATTCTACACAATATGTTGCTAAAAATAAAGGGGGAGGAGGAGTGGAGGGGGAAAAGGGGGGTAGTTTGCTGTAGGGATATATGGAGGGATTGCCATTTTTTTATTGAAGCGAGGTCTACTGTTCTCACAGACCCACTAGTTTATTTGTTTAAGTAACACGCTCGTGTATGGGTCGCATAAATACACAAATGTACCAAATTTTAACTTAATAGGTCCAGAATTCAGTCGTTTACTCGATACGGACGAATAGACACACGAGTGATCCTATAATGGTTTCGGTTTTCCGTTTTTGCTAGAACTCTTGAAATTATGAGTAATAAATAATGAGTAATAATAAATAACCGTGAAAACAAAAGATAGTAATGTACGTACATCTCTTGACATAAGTTTTCTTGTGAAACAGTAGGGTGACCACTATCTCGAATCATTATTGTTTTACTAGGATTCCGTACCCGAAGGGTGCCAAACGGGACCCTATTACTTATCCTCCGCTATCCGTCGGTTTGTCCGCTAGCGGGCTTTATGATTGCAATTGCAACGTGTCAATGAATAAACGCATAATGAGGAACTAGTTTTTTTCAGAATCATAAGCAGAGTCGACTTCACCGACTTTAAATATAGGTCATATTTTTGAAGAAAGGAAGTTATTTTTGTTGCCTCGTCTATTTATTGGTGAGCTAACTTAGGCGCGATCGTCCAGTTTACCTGAACCCTGCCTATACTCTTCTCACGCTGAAAAGAAGCTCACACGTCTGGCCGCCCCGCCGCCGGGCGCCCTGCTTATCTTTACAAAAAGGAAACCTGTTTTCGTTTTATTTACTAAGCAAAACGAAAGGATAAATTCGTAGATTCACTTACTTTCTTCATCCGTAAAAAAATAGTCAGCCTCCGCGCCGCGGTCGCGTCGGGGCGGAAGCATCGAGTGAGCGAGTGCAGATCACGGAAGGGGTAGGGGTGAATGAGAGGGGTGCGGGGATCTCTTTGTTTGTTTGTTTTGTTTAGTTCATCAATGCTTTTCTCATCTATCTGCGTTCAGGTGCGCGAGCGCGTGCGCGGCGCGAGCCACGCAATTGCATTTCAATAGGCATAAATGGTGATGTAATGACAGTGCCAATCAAGCTGTGTCAGTGTATTGTAACGGCATTAAAGGCTAAGGTCGAGCCACCGCTATCAGTAGCTATGATCGTCTATTCTACCTACCCCCAAAAGAGATGTCCCGATTCAGCTGTAAAATTTGTAAGTTAAGAATGATAAGTCTGAATTTCTCGTTCGTTGAGAAGTTCGTTAGGCGTACAATAGTCGAACGGAAGATTGATTCAGGAAGTTACAGTTTCAAGTTAGACAGAGAAAGCATATATGCCTGCAAGCCGGTATTTCGCATCAGTTAGCGGTGTATTGCGCCAGATCGATCGTTGTTGTATTTTGTGTGATGGTACCATTTATTTTTTTGTATATATGGGCGCTTGGAACTTCTTTTAGTGGTCGACCACAATTTATAATATTTGTTTGGGATATCGTATAGATATCCGTCGTAGTTTTACGACGTGAGTACTCAATGATATTTCATGTGCTCGCTAGTAGCGGCTTGTGGTGGTTCCAATTATATAATTAGTTCACGGCAATAACGATCCGAATAGACGGTTTACACAATTGCGATTTGTTTTTCCGAAAAGGGTTTGAACTAGCGGTTACCTCAAAAGGTCCGTAACGTTTTGAAACCTTCAACTCTGCGCAATTTGAGCTGGATGTTATCGAAACGTTGTCATTAGCGCTTTTGGAGATCTAACCCTCACCATAGCGAAGTGCATACTTCGGTAAATACCGATCTATGAACTTCACTGACCTCAGCTTGTCCTCGACCGAGCCCAATCATATATATTTGACTCAGCCTACACATTAGACCTCCAGCGAAATTTACATTTAATTTAAAGATGCAACTTGAATCCAAACCGACCCAAGGCAAAGCAAAACAATCTACCTGGTCCTAAACAATGAACTTTAGACTGTAATTTGATCTCTTCGCGCGTCCCCGACAACACTCAAATGTCAAAATATCAACAGGATAGGTTATCTGTGTTGACACCGGTTTAACTTTGTTCTGAATTTGTTATTTCCATCCGCGGAACCTCATCGATCAAACAGTCTCCCTATGCCCTGCCAACCTAGGTTTAACCGCAACTAAACTCCTGTCTAGCCTAGTCTAAAATCCTAGTGTTATACCACGTCCATTATCGACACCACTCGAAAATGTTGAGTTTGATTTGAATGTGCTTGTGTGGTTAATGACTGTATGTGTGGGAATTTCAAAACTCGCTACTCGAAAGGAATGAGGAGAGGATTAGCCCGCGAATATCCTAAGAGCCAATCCAGGAACCCTATGGTTAAGGAAAAGGGAATTTAGGGTCGCTCCAAGCCCAGACTCAGACTCAGATCAATTACCTACAAGTTCTTATCTAACGACCCAAGGATAGTTTTGGAATTTGGGGTAGGTTGATTTAAAAGATAGGAACCGAGGTATATCTCGGAGCTTCAGACACTCACGAAAATCCACTGAAACTCGCAATCACAATTCGTCCAGTTCAGACGCGTAAAACGGCAGACCGAACTGTTTAGAATTCCTGAAAGACGACTATCACAGTAGCTTGACGCTGAGACTGAATGCTTCCCCTTCCCACGCGCTCGTATTTATAGACCCCCACATGTCTGAAAAAAAAATGGCGTCCCTTGCGAACACGCGCTGCCCAAGCGAAAGCTTCTTATCACTAACTACACAGGGTCTAATTTCAACCATGCCATGCAGATCCGCCGTTCTACAAATTGTGTACGCATAGTTTCTAATCAACCATTGGCTATCACTCAAATCATTTGGTATTGCCGATACCCAGAATTTGTTGATCGGTGACCATAAAAGCTTGTTGCGATTAATTAAGCCTTCCCGACCGCTAGCGTCTTAGACAAAGATCACTAGAATGATATTCAAACCCGTGATGTCAAACTCGCCAAATCGTAACAAACAAACGCAATTGTATATTTGCAGTCAACATAATAGCTTTCTCCGTATCGTTCCATAATAACCTTCTATTATTTAGTTATTCATAATTTATTCAGCGCGCAGCCAAATCGGCTCTGATCCCTACACATTTTGCAGGAATGCGCCAAAAAAAACCTGACCTGACCTCTGTTCCTGGAACCAAACCACGCGCTCGGCTCATTGTTTTTGCCACCTTACCCTGAGCTACTCAAAAACCCAAACGTTAAATGAATCGGCTCTTGTATTCAAATACAGCGCGGCGATGGGCTAGCCCTCTGTCACGCAAAATGAAGTATCAAATGTACTGACTCTCGTGTACCATTACAGCCCCCTCCCAGACCTTGAGACACTGTTTATCTCAGTTAAACATGGCGCAAGGATCTCATTACCACTATGCTACCCATGCTTTGTCCATATCTACTCTATATGTACGGACATCTCAAATCATGTACACAGACCGATGAATCTGTCAATTATGTATATAATATTTACACAACTCGATTGAGCTCTCTCCTGTCTTATCTTATTTATCTATCTAACTATACAACCTCGCTCACCCGCAACTTTTCCTAATTCGTATTACTATATATATACTTTTTTTTTTTTTGTTGTTTTTATTCCTTTCTAAACCATGCAAGATCCTTAAATCTACAAAGTAGTTACTCAAATTTACAGCTTACAGCTTAATTATATAACTTTTATACACTATCTTATTTATCTACGCCCTTATTCATCCTCACATAATACCTAGCTATATTTATAGTATTGTAGTTACCCAATATCTCATTTGAAACCGGATCTACTAAAGTATAACAGTTCGGATATACCACTGCCGAAATAACATAAGGCCCTTTATACAACAATGAAAATTTCCGCATGATTTTATGTTCTTTATTTGAACGCACAAAAGTCTTAAGTTTCACATAATCACCTATACGATAGACTTCTAACTTACACCGTTTGTCTGCCTGTCGCTTACGTCGTTCACTAGAACTTTTAGAGTTTTCTATCGCTACATTCCGCACCTGTTCCGTATCTTGCACACTATGACCTAATAACCATTCATCGCCTAATTCCTTGTCAATAGTTAACGGTTCCCGCCTACCAAACGCCAACTCATTAGGCGCAAAGCCTGTGCTTGTGTGTTCGATATTATTGTAGCAATTTTGAATGTCCGGTAACACGTCGACCCAACTTCGATTACTTCCGCCGCAATAAGTTCTAATTAGTCGACCTAGCTCGCGATTCACTCTTTCTACGCTATTAGAATTTGGACAATACACCGACGTATGAGTGACCCGAATCCCTAGCTGTTTGAGACCAAATTCCCAAACTTTCGATATGAACTGTGGTCCTGAGTCCGTAATTATAGTTTCGATAGGTATTTCCCTATGAAATCTCTTTGTACAAGCGAGCACGCTCCTACCTGTAGCTTTTCGCATTGGATACAATTTTATTACCTTACTGTACACGTCTTGAATCACATATATATATTGATATCCGAATTTACCTACGAGCAATGGCCCATAAAGGTCCGAGAAAACTTTCTCACCCAACCTTTCCGCCAACACCGGTGTACAAGGACCAACGGTATTGTTAGTACTTGGTTTGACCTTTTGACATATGTCACAACTTCTTATCACCGTGCTAATCATCCTACTCATATGAAGAAAATAATATCTGTCCTTCATCAGTGCTAATATTTTATATCTGCCGTAGTGACCTATTTCTTCATGTATGTGTAATATTAGTTCCCCCTGTAATGCCTCCGGAATTACTAACAACTGTACGTTCCGCTTCGGCACGTGAAAATATAACGTATCACCTACTAGCTTGTAATTATCAAACCCTCTCGTTTCCGTATCTACCACCCTACGTCTGATACAACCGCTAATTCGATTTAACCGCTCATCTTCGCTTTGTGATCTCGCAATGTCCCGTAAACTCGAAATAACACTTGCGGTATTCGATGCCTGAAACCAGAATATTCCTGGCTGAACATTTATACTGTCATTCATACCTCCAGGTCCCGCTATTTGCCTGCTTAGCGTGTCGGCAATTTGATTATCAGTCCCTCGCACAAACTCTATGTTATAATCGAATTGCTCTAAAAACATAACTCACCTAGTTACGCGTGCCCCCAATAAAGTCCACGACTTAATGAACGTCAAACTTTTATGATCCGTTCTAATAATAACTTTTTCTCCTCGCAAATATATCTCAAATCGCTTTAAAGTGTATACAACTGCATACATTTCCTGTTCACTGACAGACCATCTAGTTTGAGCTCCCTTAAATGCCTGCGAACAAAACCCTATAATTCGTTCCTGGCCCAAATCATCTAATTGATAAACATAGCCCCCAATTCCTATAGCGCTGGCGTCGCATTGAACATAATACGTCTTTCCCGCCAATGGCTGACTCAATATTATACTTTCTGAGAATTGTTTTTTTTTTCTCGTCAAAAGCACTCTGCTCGTGCGCACTCCAAACGAACTTGACTCCAGACCGTAATAAATTGTATAAGGGCTGTGTTAACGTTCCAAAATTTTTTATAAACCTCCGAAAGTAATTTATGAACCCCAAAAACGCCCTCAATTGCCTGACAGTTCTGGGTGACGGATATAATTTAAGTGTTTCAATTTTGTCCGGGTCCATCTGCAAACCTTGTGTAGACAAAATATGCCCCAATAACTTGACTTTTTTTTTGTGCGAACTCGCATTTTTTTAGTTTGCATGTGAAGCCCGCGTCTTTCAATTTACTCAGAACCGTGTCCACTTGAGACAAATGCTGATCGAAGTCACCCTTAGTTAAAATCGCCAAATCGTCAACAAAATTTAAACAATATGACCTAACCTCTGGCCCTAAGATTAAGTCCATCGCCCTCGAAAATGAACCCACACTGGTTTTCAACCCCTGAGGTAAAACGTTGTAAACATAACTTCTGCCTTGATATACAAAACCCGTGTATCGTTTAGATTCGTCTGATAATGGTATAGAAAAATACGCATCTTTGATATCAATAACCCCTATGTAATTTATCCGGCGACCCGACTGCAATATCTCACTCATTAAAGGTGTAGTTTCAACTTCCCCAACCATTCCCGTGTTTAACTGTCGCGCATCGAGCAATATACGTACCTCCCCTGACTTTTTTAGTGCACAAGTCAATGGACTGCTGAAATCCGTAGATTGCCTGCTAATAATACCTATCTGTTCCATTTCTTCCAATCGTTTTGTTACTGTATCGCGATAAGCGAACGGTATGGGATAGCTTCGTTTTACGAAAGGCGTTTCATCTCTCATTTTTATCTCATGTATATATTTATTTGTCCGACCTACCCTATCGCTAAACAACTCTGCATGTTTATTTAACACCGGTAATAACTTTGTTTTGTGTTCAACAGGTATTGATGAATTATTCACATATTCCTCTATCATATTTCTACTGGTATCTTGGTTCTGTACTTCCATTGTACAACAGCAAGAATCCTGATTAGGACCAGTACCTAATGGTATTTCACACATCCGCCCGGCGCTTCGTATAATTAGCCTCTTATTTCCCTCACACATTAAACTGGCTCGCGTCTGTTGTATAAAATCAAACCCTAAAATTAAATCTTTAGGCACCCTTGTTAATACTAGCATTGGAGTATCGATAACGCATTAACCTATTGTTAATGGTAACGTTACTAATTTATCAACCTTTTCTTTACTGACCCCAAACGCACCTGTGATTCTCAAACTTGGGATCGGTATTTCCGTTGGTTTTCCCAATTGCCTGCATACTTCATCGTACACTCTCCAACTTATTACACTGATTTCGCTCCCCGAATCAATCAAACTTCTTACAACAATATTTACAATACACACATCTATCTCAGGTAATGTCAAGGTACTACATAAATCGCGCCCACACTCAGTCGAATCGTCGTCTCTGAATATCGTATGTAAACGCCTGTTATTTCGATCTCTACAATTCGATCTCGATTTTTCATCTAAACACACGGCATATCGGTGCGCTTTAAGCGCTAATAATTGAATAAATTCATTCACACCCACGTTCGAATCCAAATTACACAATTCATACAGTCTATGCTTTTTTTCAATTTGATCGGCTGTCCACCCAAAGCGTAATAAATATCTGAGCGCGAATGACCCGCGCGAGTCCACTAGTTTTTTGAATTCGAACTTATCGCATTATTTCTGTCACTTGAACTTTGCCCTGCCTCTGTATTATCTGAACTATCATTACCCCTTTGGAACCCTATTGCCTTGAAACTAGCCTGAGGCTGTTTACCTCTACCGCGAAAATAACCGCGAGCGCGCGTCCCAAATTCGTTTCGTGCCTTTGTTCCCGCGTTATAATTATCCCTACGACTCACCGCGTTATATCGCATCGTATTTACTCGCATAGCACGATATTGCCCTCGCATGTAGCTATTCCGCCTTACGTTGTTCGTTTTCATTGTCTCCGAACTCTGCAACGCACTTGATTCCCCATCGACATTCCGTTCTAAATGCCGAAGGAACTCGACCGCATCTCGTATAGTCATTGGTTCCTTTCTAGCAAAAAACGCTACCTGAATATCCGACTAACGTTTTTCCTAGGCCGGCCCATTTCCTGAACACTAAACCGTCGTAGCTCGTCCGAAGAATTGTGAAAACAATGCCCCTTTTTTTGTTGTTGCTTATTTCTTACTTACAAAACTGAACTGTTTAAAATCGTTTCTACGTTGTGTTATTTTTAAAAGTAACACGTTAGACCTTGATTCTTATAGAATATCTAGATATCAGACTATCTAGGAAATCCTTCGGTCTCGGCACCAGAGTATCTGTAACGGCATTAAAGGCTAAGGTCGAGCCACCGCTATCAGTAGCTATGATCGTCTATTCTACCTACCCCCAAAAGAGATGTCCCGATTCAGCTGTAAAATTTGTAAGTTAAGAATGATAAGTCTGAATTTCTCGTTCGTTGAGAAGTTCGTTAGGCGTACAATAGTCGAACGGAAGATTGATTCAGGAAGTTACAGTTTCAAGTTAGACAGAGAAAGCATATATGCCCGCAAGCCGGTATTTCGCATCAGTTAGCGGTGTATTGCGCCAGATCGATCGTTGTTGTATTTTGTGTGATGGTACCATTTATTTTTTTGTATATATGGGCGCTTGGAACTTCTTTTAGTGGTCGACCACAATTTATAATATTTGTTTGGGATATCGTATAGATATCCGTCGTAGTTTTACGACGTGAGTACTCAATGATATTTCATGTGCTCGCTAGTAGCGGCTTGTGGTGGTTCCAATTATATAATTAGTTCACGGCAATAACGATCCGAATAGACGGTTTACACAATTGCGATTTGTTTTTCCGAAAAGGGTTTGAACTAGCGGTTACCTCAAAAGGTCCGTAACGTTTTGAAACCTTCAACTCTGCGCAATTTGAGCTGGATGTTATCGAAACGTTGTCATTAGCGCTTTTGGAGATCTAACCCTCACCATAAATACCGTAAATAAATACCGATCTATGAACTTCACTGACCTCAGCACGTCCTCGACCGAGCCCAATCATATATATTTGACTCAGCCTACACATTAGACCTCCAGCGAAATTTACATTTAATTTAAAGATGCAACTTGAATCCAAACCGACCCAAGGCAAAGCAAAACAATCTACCCGGTCCTAAACAATGAACTTTAGACTGTAATTTGATCTCTTCGCGCGTCCCCGACAACACTCAAATGTCAAAATATCAACAGGATAGGTTATCTGTGTTGACACAGGTTTAACTTTGTTCTGAATTTGTTATTTCCATCCGCGGAACCTCATCGATCAAACAGTCTCCCTATGCCCTGCCAACCTAGGTTTAGCCGCAACTAAACTCCTGTCTAGCCTAGTCTAAAATCCTAGTATTATACCACGTCCATTATCGACACCACTCGAAAATGGTTGAGTTTGATTTGAATGTGCTTGTGTGGTTAATGACTGTGTGTGTGGGAATTTCAAAACTCGCTACTCGAAAGGAATGAGGAGAGGATTAGCCCGCGAATATCCTAAGAGCCAATCCAGGAACCCTATGGTTAAGGAAAAGGGAATTTAGGGTCGCTCCAAGCCCAGACTCAGACTCAGATCAATTACCTACAAGTTCTTATCTAACGACCCAAGGGTAGTTTTGGAATTTGGGGTAGGTTGATTTAAAAGATAGGAACCGAGGTATATCTCGGCGCTTCAGACACTCACGAAAATCCACTGAAACTCGCAATCACAATTCGTCCAGTTCAGACGCGTAAAACGGCAGACCGAACTGTTTAGGATTCCTGAAAGACGACTATCACAGTAGCTTGACGCTGAGACTGAATGCTTCCCCTTCCCACGCGCTCGTATTTATAGACCCCCACATGTATGAAAAAAAAATGGCGTCCCTTGCGAACACGCGCTGCCCAAGCGAAAGCTTCTTATCACTAACTACACAGGGTCTAATTTCAACCATGCCATGCAGATCCGCCGTTCTACAAATTGTGTACGCATAGTTTCTAATCAACCATTGGCTATCACTCAAATTATTTGGTATTGCCGATACACAGAATTTGTTGATCGGTGACCATAAAAGCTTGTTGCGATTAATTAAGCCTTCCCGACCGCTAGCGTCTTAGACAAAGATCACTAGAATGATATTCAAACCCGTGATGTCAAACTCGCCAAATCGTAACAAACAAACGCAATTGTATATTTGCAGTCAACATAATAGCTTTCTCCGTATCGTTCCATAATAACCTTCCATTATTTAGTTATTCATAATTTATTCAGCACGCAGCCAAATCGGCTCTGATCCCTACACATTTCGCAGGAATGCGCCAAAAAAAACCTGACCTGACCTCTGTTCCTGGAACCAAACCACGCGCTCGGCTCATTGTTTTTGCCACCTTACCCTGAGCTACTCAAAAACCCAAACGTTAAATGAATCGACTCTTGTATTCAAATACAGCGCGGCGATGGGCTAGCCCTCTGTCACGCAAAATGAAGTATCAAATGTACTGACTCTCGTGTACCATTACAGCATTTTGAGCGGTTTGGGGTACGAGTGTCTCTCAGAACAATGCTAACAGCTATACAACGACTATACCTACTTTCATACAAACGCAGCCCGTGTACAGTAGGTACATTTTCTTTTACTTGTTTTACTTCTATCTTTCTTTATCTTTCCATTGATTTATTTCTAAATACTATGGTGTTGGTATGGTAACCTAACTAACCTGAAAAACGAACCCACCTTTAGATAAGTACTTGCTGCCAGTCAAAAGCCTGGAAAAGTATGATGGATGAGTTTTGAACTCGTGGGCGGAGGAGCGTAACAAGCACGCACTACAGACATGTGAATTTGTTAGAAATGGCACAACAACTTCAGTCTCAAATATTTTCTAGAATATTGGGCAAACAATTGTTTTTTCTTTCTCAATATGTTTTATTATTATGTGTGCGTTTATTCATTGACACGTTGTATAGGTATCATCAACCGAAATATTTTGAGAGTTGGAATTTTCACAGAATGTATCTTTCTGTTGCCGGTACAATATAAAATAATGAACTACTCGCAATTTAAAAAAAACGGGGTCACCTCAGTGTTTTTGTTTTTTTTTCTTGTATTAAGGGTACAGAATCCTTCACGTGTGAGTCCTTCTCACACACGACCGGTTTTTTACTCCTCCCGTATTCGGAACGATGTATTTATGTGGTTTTATACTTTGGCGACCCCTGTGGCGCAGCGGTTATGGCTCTGCCTACCATGTGAGAGGTCCCGGGTTCGATCCCCGTCTGGGGGTAAAGAAAAAAAACTCAGGTCTTGGATGTTGATATGCTGTGTTGATATGTGTGTGACGTCGCTGTTTCTGGTTCCCACGACACAGGGCCCGAAGCAATGTATGTGCCTGTATATAAATGTATATGTTTATGTTTATCCACAGATCATGCGGCTTGTAATGCCTGGGTGCGTGGGCGACGTCCGCAATCTGCCCGCTCTCAGGGTGTGCATGCTGATCTTCGCTATGGGACTTTATTTGACCATGGGTAAGTGAAGATGATGATGGGCATGTAATAAAACTAACGTAACATTTAGCGTCCTCTTTTTCTCATACGAGGTGCCAGAGGCACAATTATGCCCACGTTAAGGCGCCATAGTAGGCCAAACAGCCTTTTGCCAATCTAAAGTGTCCCACTCAAAATAGGTGTATTAAAGCAGTTGTTTCTACTAGCTTGTTGATCATGAGTGCGAGCGAAAGCGAGAACGTATTAACATAATTTTATTACTGTGGTTCGATAGGAAAGTCTCTCGAAGTTATCTCAAAATCAGTTTTTCACTATATATATTCTTACAACTTGGCACTGGATTTAAATTGTATTTACCTATACTTGATATTTATTATAGGCTAGTATTTAATCGCACATAAAAAATACGGATTTTCACGGCAAAAAAGGATCAGCAAAATCATTTTTTTAATTTTTAAGTATTTTGTTGTTCTTACATGTGCAACCTAATATGAAGGATAAAGGGATCTTCGCTTCGCTCACCCCCGTTACCCTTCACCTAAGCTACCGCAGTACTTTGACCTGATATTTGCTGTGAAAATCAGTAGATTTGCTGTGAAAATCAGTAGATTTGCTGTCCAAATCAGTATGTGCAGTTTAATATTTCCCTTTATTTAATTGTTATAAGCAAATTTAAGTTATGTTTTTCTGTTAGTCCTCTCTAAATAGATCGTTAAAGGAATCCTATTCCTATAAAAGTATTGTGAAAGTGAAATTATAAGTTCCACTGTCGGAGTGCCCTTAAGCCAACCTTCTAATAGTACGCGTGACGTAACAAAATCAATCAAACAGTGGGATTCGGAGTAATCCTCTTTTTACGTGTGTGGGCTTCTTAATTCAGAGCCTCCGCCTCGAACATTTTTTCACATCAAAAAAGCAATTGAGTCGAAACGAAATGATCTAAGTCATTAAATTTTACATTGATCCGATCAAAAGTTATTAAAGAAGACTCTTTATAGTAGTTTATGTGACTGCTACATAATAATATCACTCGAGAGTTTTAATGCCTAATTATTTACAGTATACATACACTAGGGTAGGGTTTATGATACGTGTGTAGATAAAATTAATTTAGTTTGATTCGTCCAATATTGATTAGGTTGTTCATAATAATACGGCATATCATTTTCCCAGGTCAGCTTAAAGCTCGTATTATGTTATGTGTGTGTTGTGAACCGTATTCGCGGAAGGAAACGCCGGTTGTCGAGCATATCTGTGACAAGCAAGTTACATGAAAATCGAACAAAACGGGGTGGTGAGTCTCGCGCATTCGATATACCGATATTGACAACGTATATTGACTGTTCTGGTATAGGAATCACTCGATAAGGTTAACCCTTATGCTCGTCCGTGATACAGGCTGTTATGGGATATTAATGTAGGACATCTTATAGTTGTAGTTCATCCATCGCGGGCCACTTTTCCGCAGCTCGACTTTTTAAATTTGCGCCTATTTTGCGTGACGTGGGTTGGGGGCACTACTCCTGCCAACCCAGCTCCTGTAGGAACCCTAGCAGACCCTTAATGTTGCCGACGACTTCCTGGAGCGACCTCGGCGTCCCAAGGTGTGTTGCCCGGTAGATGGCCACGCCAGAACATTACAACAGGGCGTGGGTGGCTGATGTAGGATATCTTTCTAAATAACTTTTGCTACGGAGATAATTTGTTCGGAGTAAAAAGTTACTCAGTTACACATAACGTTGGATACCTATTTCAGTCTTAGCAGTCGCCTGTGGCGGCCATTTTGTAACTTTCGCCGTGTCTGTGAGTACCGGAGCGGAAATTCCACACATTAGGAATTTTGAGCGCTAATGTTCAGTTTTTGATGAAAATCTCCTATTTTAGTTGGAATAAAGATTAGTTCTTGTAAGAATATCACTCTAATTAGAATCCTTCACCCTTTTTCCTTTCCACAACGCCTTTATTTCAGTTTTAATATAGCTAATATGTGTTACCTAATATGAAGCTCCCTAAGTAAGTTCTGTATTATTTTAATGTTAAAGCAAAATTTAGGCCTAATGTTTGGTTTTATTTATGCGTTATAGTGTATAAAACTATAATAAACACAAACACAGATAGTCTTCATATATTTATTTATCAAAATTTATTTATTTTTATTTATTAACATAATTTATTTATGCCTTGACAGCCGACGCCAAATCGACATAAATTGCAGATATATACCTAGACAATAGATTCCTTACACTTACATATAGGATTCACAATAATTTATATTAATTAGATTCAATAGGTACTCAAAAATAACAATAAAATAAAATATTTACAATCCAAATTAAAATTCACAATATGTCATCAATCATAAATCAATTAAATTATTTAATAAAAAACCAAATTCAATGTTATAATTTGACATTACTGTCATTCCATCATCTCGCAGAACCTGCCACACATTCGCACAATGTCCCTCCATGCATCACCAAACAGATCGTTCAGTGGTGCTACCGCCAACAGAGCATTCAGGCTGTCCCGCGCCCGGACAAGTGGAGACTGCCGGCGCGCCACCGTGCGGTGCGAGCCGCCCGCTAGCAGCTAGTGCCTGCGCCCGCGTAGGTAATTGTCAGGCACAAATACTGACACTGACAAGCGTCGCGCAGTCACTGTCGCCTCGCAACAATCGACACACAGTCAGAAGTTGTTCAGTGTTACGTCTCACCTCTAGTGAGTTATATCCAAGCATACCCAATATAAAAGCGGTTGGATAGAGATAAGGGTAGTACCCAAATTTCCTCTTATATAGGTATCGTAAAAAAGCTTTTTGTACCTTCTCGAGCATAAGGACGTATGAGCTTTCGTGTGGATTCCAAACAACCGAGCTAGATTCCAGTTTGGTTCTCACTAGGGCAGTGTAAAGAAGCTGTTCCACACCCAGATTACGGAATCCCTTACTATTCCGAATCACAAACCCCAATCTTTTAAAGCATTCCTTGGCTAAAGTACTCATGTGCTCATGGAATGTAAGTTTAGGGTCAAACGTAACACCGAGATCGTTCATCGAATACACTCGAGTCAAGGACTCCGCGCCGAGTGTATACGTCACGCTAATAGGCCGAGGAGATCGCGTGAAAGACATTATGCAACATTTTTCACTTTGAATAGGAGTTTGTTGCTAACACTCCATCTATAGACCGCATCTAGATCTTACTGTAGTAGCCTACAGTCATTTTCTGACATTATGGGAAGTACTAGTTTGAGGTCGTCCGCGTACAGTAGGCATTTAGAATATTTTAGCACAGATTCTAGGTCATTTATCATGATGATAAATAACAACGGACCAAGAATAGAGCCTTGGCTAACACCCGACCGCGTGTGGTATGGCTGGGACTCAAAGCAGCCATGTCGCACAAACTGTTGGCGGTTTTTCAAGTAGTCAGCAAAGAAGACCAACAGCCTTGGGGCAAATCCTATGGCGCACAATTTCTTCATTAGGGCATCGTTATCAACTCTATCGAATGCCTTACGGAAGTCCAGATAGGCGACGTCCACCTGACATCCCCGATCCATGCTCTCTGAGACCAAATCGACTAACGTTAGTAAGTTGGTGGTTACTGAGCGACGACTCCTAAATCCGTGTTGCGAGTAGCACAAATATGGCGCTATCTGTGGATAGATTTTACCGTATAAGACTGACTCGAACAATTTTGCCAATGAACTCAGGATCGCAATCGGTCGATATTGATTTACAGAGGCAGTATCACTAGTCTTGGGTACAGAACTGACTCGAGAGAGCTTCCAGCTGGTGGGGTACTTCCCTTGCTCAAAAGCTAGGTTGAAGATACAACCTAAAGGCAGTACCAGCTGATCACTATAGGCCTTTAAGAAGTAAGGGACGTTGTCCGGTCCAATTGCGCTCCTTGGCCTTTGTTGCCTCAGTCCTTTCTCTATATCCCTACGGGAAACATGTGTAATTTGGACGTAGTTAGCAGTACGCGAGTCATCGGATCTGTTTACCAGATCCTGTCACTGAGGAAAACGTCGGAGAAGTAGTCTGCAAATGCGGCTGCTGCTTCTTCTCCGGCACACTCTTGCCCCTGATGCATGACCCGAGGTTCGAAACCACCCTTCGATCTGAGGCCGCTCACATGTTTCCAAAACGCGCGTGGGTTGTATCTGATATTACCTTCTAAACTCACCATGTGGTTCATGTAAGCTGTAGCTATGCGGCACTTAATACTGGCTCTCAGCTCACTGAATGCGGCGTAGTCAGCTGGTCTCTTACACGACTTCCACTTACAATGTAATTTAGCCTTGGTGGCCAGGTCGTGTATTATATCCCCAGTATACCACACTGGGTAGCGTCTAGTAGTTACACATTTCCTGGTTTTTTTCGGCACTGTCGCATTGAAAATATCGTATATGCTGTCGTAAAAACGACCAAGTGAAGCTAGACATGTGTTCGTACAGGACTGTGTGGTTGCCCTTGGCAAAATTCCAGTCATTGTGACCTTCAATGTTGCTGGGATCCAAGCGGCCGGATCGCTGGACTGCGCCTTGCATTGACGACAGTGGCACAATGATGTCGAGAGGCGGGTGGTAGGCGTCTGCGTGTGGCACCAGGCTGCCTGACACGGAGGTGCGCACGGTTACACCACGGACGCTCTCCGGCAGTAATACCACATCAAGCACGCCCCCGTGAGCATTCATCACCTCATTCGTCTCATACATTTTATTATTTATTTATTATTTTTTATTTTATTCGGAAGATATACAGCATAATAAATGAATGTAATGTAACTTATATAAATATCTTTAAGCCAATTACAAATCATCACTTCTTAATTACTAACATCGTTAACATAACAGGAGTAGAAAAATATCTTAAGTTACTTTGTTGCCTCGGTTTACACTAACACTAATATATATTAATTTAATTAAATAAGCCTTATATTAATTTATGTATGCTACTATATTAAAACAAGAAGATCTTATAAATGTAGTTGTAATAATACAAAATTAAATCTACAACTATAATTATCACCACAAAAAACGATTGTACAGCTTAGTCCATGTTGGTAAAGTAGTCTTGAGTCATTACTTTCCTTATTGTAGATGGTTTTGTGCAAAAAAGATCAATGTCTAGTGCGTTTCTATTGCTGATTTCATTAAATGAGTGACTAGCCCTTATTATATACGCGTTCTGTCGGTATTGAGTGCTCACCCACGGTATGTACAAAGGCTTGCTACTTCTGCTTACCCTAGAAGGAGCCCAAAGTGACACCTCGGCTAACAATTGGGGACAATCAACAGAGCCGTTTGCGATCCCTGCTAGGTATGCTACGTCATTAATGTCGCGACGTTGATGCAGTGGGAGAAAGTGATATCTTCGACATCTGTGTTCGTAGTCTCGCGATCTTTGACGTGCCTTAAAATCTAGAAATCTTCAAAACTTCTTTTGGATGCCCTCGATACGTGACTTGTATATCTCATATCTGGGGTTCCAGACTTGCGAAGCGTATTCTAAATGAGATCTAACGAAGGCGCAATACAATATTTTCAGGGATTTTAGAGATTTGAAGGAGGTTGATGTTCTAATGATAAAACCAAGAGCTCTAGATGCCTTTGAAACGCAGCTGTTTACATGTTTTTCAAATGTTAGTTTGTTATCGAAAAGTACTCCTAGGTCACAAACCTCACTAACTCTAGTAATGGGGCGGCCCTTCAGCTGGTAACCTTGATCGATTAATGTATGCTTTCTAGTAAATGATTCGATATAGCACTTGTCCACATTCAAGTCTAGTTTATTTGTTACACAGTATGCCTCAAAACTCAGGAGATCAGACTGTAGGTCGAGGACTTCATCAATTCCATAAATAGGCTTAAGTATTTTCATGTCGTCAGCGTAGAGTAGGATTTTGGAACTTATAAAGCAACTATTTATGTCGTTGATAAAAATAACAAACATAAAGGGCCCTAATAAGGATCCTTGGGATACTCCAGACGGGATAGATGTCCATTTTGATGTGAATCCTTGCAATACAACTGCTTGAATACGATTTTCTATATAAGACTTAAACCACCTATAAAGATCTCCATGTATTCCAGCCACAGCAAGTTTCCTCATAAGTAGATTATGGTCGATACGATCGAAGCACTTGCTGTAGTCAGTGTAAACTACGTCAATTTGGGCGCCACCCTCCATGCTTTTGGTTATGTAATTTGTAGCAAGAAGCAAGTTGGATACTGTCGATCTGCTTTTTAAGAATCCGTGCTGTTCCTCAGTAAAAGAAGTACGAAGTGCAGCATATGTTTGATCATAAATGATCCTTTCGAATATTTTAGCGAACAGACAGAGTTTCGATATAGGCCTATATTGTTCTACTTTACTTTTATCACCCTTCTTAAAGACAGGTGTAATGAAGGCAGTTTTCCATAAAGTGGGGACTACACCTTCAAATAATGATCTTTTGAATATGAGCTCAAGTGGAGTCACCAATTGGTCTGCACACTCTACCATGAATATCGGGTGAATGCCATCGGGTCCGACGGATTTGTTGAGGTCTAATCCTTTGAGATGCCTTAAAATCGTGGTTTTTTCAATGGATATAGACCCTATCTCCGCCGATTTACTATGTTCATTATAATACAAATGGTTGGCATTCGAAGAGGTTTCCAAGAAGGTGGAGTGGAAGTAGTCAGAAAATAAGTCGGCTATTTTATCACCAGAGCTAGCACACCTTACACCGTAGGTCATTGCATTCGGGTAATTATTGCTCACTCTTTTACTTTTGACAAATGCCCAAAATGATCTAGGGTTTTTGAGTATGTTTGACTCAATTTTATCAATATAAGCGTGGTAGCATTCCCGCTCTAATGTTTTAGCTCTGGTACGCAAGTAGGCAAATGATTCATAGTCTGAAAGGTTGCCGTAGGTCTTATACTTTTTATGATATTTGTATTTTTCCTTTAATACTTTTACTAATGCAGAAGTATACCAGGGTGGGTAGTGGTTAGGGCGACACACCTTACTTGGAATGTAAACATCACGGAATGCGTGAAGTTTACTATAGAATTGGGCGACGGCGTCATCCAGAAGATCCCTGCCTAATAATTTATGCCAGTCAACTGCACTCAATTCCGACCTAATTGATGTATAATCACCGCGTGAATACATGTATTTAGTTCTAGTTTCTTGTGGCAGATCCGAGTAGGTAGCAAAATGGACTGAGATGCACAGCGACACATGATGAGGGTCCTCTGGTAAGAGCGGATAGGCCGCCGCACTCACTACGATATTATCGTTAGAAAATATTAGATCCAGTATCTTTTGGTTACGATTAAGTTCACTATTGTATTGCTTTAAATTGCAACAGTTAAGTACGTCTATGAATTCCATTTGATATTCGCCAGCTAGCCCATCCGGCGATAGTTCCTTGCAGTTGAATTGCTTGGACCAACTAATATTCGATAAGTTAAAGTCACCTAATATGAGAAATTTGTCAAGAGGATTATTCAATATAATATTATTTAAGGAGGCACTGAAGTTCGAAATTTGAGTAGTTAATGAATTTCCTTTATTTTCCTTACACATGTAGACGGTGCAAATATGCGTTTTTATTTGTGATCGGCCGGTACCTAAGGTTACAGTTATCCATATATCCTCGGCTGATGAGCGCCACTCGGTTCGCTCCACCACTGAGAACTCGTTACGTACAGCCAGCAACACACCCCCTCCCAACTTTTGTTTTGTAGCAATATAATTCCGATCCCTACGCCATACAATATAACGCTCATCAAATAATTCATTATTCGAGATGCTGTCTAGAAGCCAAGACTCCGTTATTGCTATGATATCATAGGAGTTTAGGCATACATTACGTTAAAAATCACTAGTCTTGGTTCTCATGCCACGAATATTTTGATAATAAACATTTAATGTGTTCATTTTTGATTTTTACAATAATTGAGGTATGAGTTAATATTATCATGCCTGGAACAAATACCCAGTAATATAAGAGTATCAGTGATAGCACATATCATTTGATTGAACGTTATATTATAATCGTAATAGGGGTAATCCTTCGAATAACCATAATAATATGAGTACATACAACAAACACTCAGAAAATAGCAATAATAATTAACAATAGACACTGATGCACTATTCATGTTGAGGTCACCGAGAATAATAAGGTTTCCGTTTATGGTTGACCTGTTTCCTTCCGTTTTGGTGAACCATCTTAGATATTGGGCATCTTTTTCCGCCTGTGAGATTGGTTTCCCGTTCTTATTTTTACTGGGGTCCACATAGACCACACAGACTGTGAAGTGGACACCATCCAATGTGAAGTTGGCCCAAAGATCTTCGCCATGATCTGTTTCGAGGTCCCGGCATCGGCGTAGTGTGATGCCGGGGCGGGCTGCGAGCAGCACGCCTCTGCACGCGGTGGAGCGATCCCGGCGCAGCACGCTCCAAGTCCTCCCGCCGTTACCTCAGCATCTCCAACGGATGAGTCCAGGAATGTCTCCGTAGCGACGAGGTCCTGTCCTAGTGAAGGAAGGTTATTACGCCAGTATTCTAGCCTGCTCTTAATACCTCGAACGTTCTGGTACATAATATCGAGAGTCTTCTCTGTGCTGACTCGGCGATTATCCCCGAGTGCCAGTCTTCGGTTGAGCTCCTCGAAAGGGTATCCAGGCTTTCACTCTAGCATTTTCAGGCCACATCTCGATAGATGAACATTTTTCGAAGATATCTGCTGGGACACCTATCTTATATATTTATAGTCCCCTTTGGGCTTGAGTTCGTCAACTGTTCCTGCTCTCGGTGAGCAAAGCTGCTGGAGATAGCTCCTTACTTCGTCAACTCCGGAGAGCATGTTCCACAGATGGAAATATTTCCGCCGTTCTACTGCCTTCAGCGAGGTGACACTAGGTCCAGCAGTACAGTACAGGGACCTGGGTCGTCGAACTTTTCTCCGAACTTCTGTCCAACCTTCATCCCCGGATTCCTCGGATGAATTTTGAATGCCTTCCAATGGTGCCATCTGTGGTTCCGGTGTCGTTCCGGTGGGTAGAGTTGGCTTGGCATTTTTCTGGCTGCTTTTTAGGGTTCCGTACCCGAAGGGTTCCAAACGGGACCCTATTACTAAGACTTCGCTGTCCGTCCGTCCGTCCGTCCGTCCGTCTGTCACCAGGCTGTATCTCAAGAACCTAGCTAGCTAGAGAGTTCAAATTTTCACAGATCATGTATTTCTGTTGCCGCTATAACAATAAATACTAAAAAACAGGATAAAATAAATATTTAAGGGGGCTCCCATACAACAATACCACATACAAACTTATGGATGCACCTGGTAACGTACATGGAGTGTGAAAGTAACCGCACCAATAACTTTGTAAACAATATTTTGCTGTGTAAAATCCAAACTATTCACTCCACGCCATCGCTTCCATTGAACGGTGGTACGGAACCTTCGTGCGCGAGTCCGACTCGCACTTGGCCGGTTTTTTTATTCTCTCTGCTCTCTTGCTTCTGATGACTAGTGGCTATATCTGCATAGGACTTTTTAGCTTTGGGCTTTGGGCTTTGGGCTTTGCAAAATAAAACTTGCGAGACACAAACGCGAGATGGCGGTTGAGACGGCGTCTTTGAATGAGTTTTAATGTGCAATCAGTGACCACAGAGTATAAAAACATTCATTTATAAGATAGCCTGTTCTTTCATGTACAATTTGAATAGGTTAGAAAGAGATAGGGTTAATATGAATGCTGCAACGAAGCAAAATTGAACCCTATCACAGCAGTACCGGAGCGGGAGCGCCACACACAGGCGCCAGAGTGACCGGTACCGGTGCGGGAATCTCACACACTAGTGGTTAGTAATGGCCCGTACTTTGATATATTATACTATTCTACTATGTATTGACGTCACGCTCTTTGGTGCTTAATATCATAGCTGCCTAAAAAATTAGTCAAGTGCGAGTCTTACTCGCGCACGAAGGGTTCCGTACCACCGTATAATGGTAGGGATGGTGTGGAAGTGAATAGTCTGGATTTTACATAGCACAATGTTGTTTACAAAGTTATTGGTGCTGCTACTTTCACAATCCATGTACGTAACCAGGTGCATTCATAAGTTTGTATGTGGTATTGAAAGAATTGTTGTATGGGAGCCCCCTTAAATATTTATTTTAAATGTTTTTTAGTATTTGTTATTATAGCGGCAACAGAAATACATCATCTGTGACAATTTCGTCTGTCTAACTGTCACGGTTCGTGAGATACGGCCTGGTGACAGACGGACGGACAGCGGAGGCTTAGTTATAGGGTCCTGTTTGGCACCCTTCGGATACGTAAACTCAAAAAATTATCTCTAGTATCTGTTGTTTCTGTTCCAACACTTTCCTCCATTTATATAGTCCAGGTCTTACTTTAAACCTATTAACAACTCCACCGCGGTTCTCTAAAAGACTTCAGCGATACTTGAATCTATTTGTTTTTCAATCGGGTGCTCCGCTGTAGGGTGGCCAGCTTTTCAGGTTTTTGTTATCTTCATTTTTAATAACACAAAACTCTAGTTAGTCTCTTGGTAGAAGATCAGAAAATAATAAAATAAGTCTTTGACAAAAATCACAGTAACTAAGAAACAGGTTTTAAATACAACTTTAAATTGGGACCTAATTTTGGTATTTAATCAGGTATTATAAGCATTACGATCACAGCATATCAAAACAAAAGTTACACATCTTAGTATAACACAAAACAGCGATGATCTCCGAAAATAGAAACCGCTATAAGATACCTTTACCTGTGGAACGTCAGACATCACTCAAGCGAAGGCCAAAAGCTACAAACAACAGCGTCACGCCTTTTCCCATACGGGATGGCAGAGGGACAATTGTGCCCAACTTTATATAGTAATTATATACTCCGTTTGGCGTGACAGGGGCTAGCTCTACGCCTCGGCTATAGCAAAAAAAGGGTTTTCACATGACGTTTCCCATCACTGCTCGCAATCTGCGTGAGAGGCGAGCATGTTACCTATAGTCCATGGAAGCTCAATCTTACAAAATAGTAGTTTATGTGACTGATACATAATTGAGCGCATTAAAACTCGAGAGTGGGTATAATATCACTCGCGAGTTTTAATGTAAGGCATTGTGGCATTGATAATTGCTCTGCACTTGTTTAGCTTGTTCAACCAACTTCAAAGATAAACTAGGGGCGGCACGCAGGTGGGCGTCGGCGTTCAAAATTGGAATGTCATAACTTGTCGAAAATTGATACATTAGGGTCATAATGTATCAATTTTCAGATAAGAAATGAGTTTTTACCAAGTAGTATAGCATTATGCTGGTCGTAACGTGCGGTTTTTGGGCGCAGTAAAGAGGGTTTATGATACGTGTGTAGATAAACGTATTTTATTTGTAAAAAAATATTCCTAGAAGACTCGTGACGTTTGGACATACTCCCCGCAGGCAATTAACATGGTGAATCGGGAATTAATGTTACTCGATCTTCCTTCCAAGCTCGATTGTCTTAGGAAATTCGTCTGATTGGTTCGCGGATGGAATTTTTTCTCAGAAACTAATTAGTATATATGTAAATTAAACAGTGGCGTTGCAGACAAGGAATTTCTGATAAAAAAAATGTCAGGTATACAATGGAGTGATTATTTTATTTTATTTAACTATTACTGAGTTGAGTAATTATTAAGTCTTTTGCCTGCCAACAGGTTTACACTTGAATTTACTTTATAATTACTCGCCTGTTAGAATAGAGATAATTCAAAGTCAACAGACGCCAACTCAGTATTTTGTAAATCTCAAGTTACCCAAAAAAATGATTGCCTACTAAAACAGTTGTTTGTTTATGCTTACTTGTTGTCTTTAGAAAATCTCACGTTACCCAAAAAAATATCATTCAAATATCATTTATTTCTCAGAAAGGAAATGTACATAAATTAATGTAGGAACAAAGGTATTATAGTACAAATTTATAAATGCGTGTACATTTAGGTAGGGAGACGAGCTGACATCCTAGCGAGATTAGTAGGTAATCTGTGTTAAGGAAATGTGTGCCTACTAAAACAGTTGTTTGTTTATGCTTAGTTGTTGTCGTTTGAAAATCTCAAGATACCCAAAAAAAATGAGTGCCGACTAAAACAGTTGTTTGTTTAGGCTTACTAGTTGTCTTAAGTAAATCTCAAGTTACCCAAAAAAATATCATTTATTTCTCAGAAAGGAAATGTACATAAATTAATGTAGGAACTAAGGTATTACAGTACAGATTTATAAATGCGTGTACATTTAGGTAGGGAGACGAGCTGACATCCTAGCGAGATTAGTAGGTAATCTGTGTAAAGGAAATATGTGCCTACCAAAACAGTTGTTTGTTTAGGCTTACTTGTTGTCTTTTGTAAATCTCAAGTAACCCAAAAAAAATGTGTTTGTTTATGCTTAGTTGTTGATCATGAGTGTCGTCAGCTTTCATTCACTAACATGGAAACCTAATTTAATAATTTTAGCTCGATAGAAAAGTCTCCAGACGTCATCACAAAATCTGTTTTTGTTAGAAAAGTATTATGCTATGTTTATGTGTTAGTCCTCTATAGATTGGCTAAGGCAGAAGCCCTAAGGCTGGGCTTCCGACAACGGAACTTAGAATTTCACTAACAGTTTAAATTTAGGGAATACGAATTCAATTATAAAAAAAATTGCCGATGGATATCCACTATTAGAGCAACATTACAAAACATTTTTATAACAATTAAATAAATAACAGGTACATAAATTCAAATCCGGTACGAAATTGTAAAACAAATATATTGTAAAAAAACCGGTCAAGTGCGAGTCGGACTCGCAGACGAAGGGTTCTGTACGGTATCTATAAAAACGAGCAAAAAAAAACATGTTTGTTGTATGGGGGCCCCGTTAAATATTTGTTTTATTGACCAAGCGAGCGAACGGCTCCATTTCGACAAGATATGAGGCCGATTTTGCTTTCGTCTGTCTCTATGTGTGTCTGTCAGTTACGGTCTAGGGGCCACAGTTTTCAAGCGGTCCTCACAAAATCTGGCACACGTGTTCCTTGATTTTTTTTTATTTTTGTAAAGAGCTTTTCCCGATTTTCCCTTGAGGGGCTGCCCCCTATTGACGTCGTTCATTTTTTTATGTTTTTTTTTCTTTTTTTTCTGAAACTTATCGTGTGGGATATCAAATTAAGGGGCCTCATGAGCCGGTTCTAAAAATATACTACACTATTACCTTTCGGCCGCCTGTTTTCTAAAAATCCAAGAAATATTTTCAAAACATACCAAGTTTGGACTCCTTGAAGTAGGAGGCGGATTAGTAAAGAAGATCTAAATAGACCATGAGAGTGAGTGAGATAGACTATAACTATTTTCGTGAAAAGTCAATAGATTGTATTTTAAATCGCAAAATGTAGTTTACTAAGTTATTGGTGCGGCTACATTACTACTTGATTTTGGTTGAATCTAAAATACTTACCTATAAATTGGTTCACAGTCGGGGGGACTTGTTAGCGAGGTCACTAGACAATTAAAACAAGTGGCTACTAAGCCACTTGTTTTAATTTAATTATTAATTTTTAAAGTAAATACATAACTAAATATTCTGTGAATATTTCAAACGTCTACCTGTTGCCGTTCTCACTATCGAGTAAAAACGAGCAAAAAAATCACGTTTTTTTGTATGAGAGCCCCCTTAAATATTTATTTTATTCTGTTTTTTAGTATTTGTTGTCATAGCGGCAACACAAATACATCATCTGTGAAAATGTCAACTGCCTTACTATCACGGTTCATGAGATACAGTCTGGTGACAGACGGACAGACAGACGGACGGACAGTATAGGGTAGGGTATCTTAGTAATAGGGTTCCCGTTTTATACTTTGGGCACGGAACCCTAAAAACAGATTTTGAGATAACTTTGGGAGACTTTTATTACGAGCAAAAATAACCAAATAACGTTGACATATTAGCGATTGCAAGCTGACACTCAAGATCGACAATCTAGGCTAGTCTCAAGAGAACTGCTTTAATACTCCTATTTTGCGTAGCTTGAGATTTGCAAATGGCTGCTTTGGCCTACTGCGGCTCCTGCCCGTACTCAATAGTCGGTTCCCTGACCGACTCAATAAGTGCTCAATTCTCAATATATTTATTGCATTCCATAAAATTGATGTTGCATAGGATGTTTCGATGCAGAAGGATATGTGTTATTTATGGACCTTTTAAAAAGGCATTGCAATAGAAGAGAGGGAAACAAAGTTTGTTAATTTATAATTAAGTATAATATTTACGAAAAGTCAGTGGAAAGTAATAGCAGTGAAAAATTACCCTAGAATAGTAGTTTATGTGACTGATACATAATGTCTAATTATGTACAGTTACATACACTAGTTTATCTACACACATATCATAAGCTCTCTTTGATGTGTTCAGGAACCGCATGTTCGACCGGCATTGTGGCATTGATCATTGCTCTGCACTTGTTTAGCTCGTTCAGTAGTACCAACTTCACAGACAAACTAGGGGCGGCACGCAGGCGGGCGTCAACGTTCGAAATTTGAATGTCAAATTATGTCGAAATATTGATACATTATGGTCATAATGTGTCAATATTCAGATACGAAATGAGTTTTTTCCAAGTCGTATATCAATATGCTGGTTGTAACGTGCGGTTTTTGGACGCAGTAAAGAATGTTCATGATACGTGTGTAGATAAATGAATTTATTGTCTATTTAAATTTGTCATTTAAGTATTCATTAACTGTATAATAACATTTATTGTGTAACATTTGTTTTAATTTATGTATAAATATATTATGATGACGACGGTTCATGTTGCAGGCGCGTTAGTGTTCCAACGCATCGAGCGACCTCTGGAGGAGCAGATCGAGGGTCAGGTGGCGAGGACCAAGAGGCAGTTCCTGGCCGACCATCCCAGTGTTACAGGTACGTTACATGTTCTATACCTTCTAAATCAGGAGGCGTCGATTAATCACGTGAGGCGGTTTTGACGATTTTCCGGTGAGATTTCGTGCGATTTCCCGCCCTTAATCTCACGTGAGGTTTTTCAAAAGGTTTAATTTGTAAATAAAACTCAATTTGCTTTATTACTTTTAAATACTAGCATTTAGCATTGATTAGATCGAATAGGCTAGAATGACAGTGATAGAATTTAACATCTACAAATGGGAACTTTTATAGTTACGTTTTAATATATTTTTGTCAAAGAACCATTATTACTTTACGTACTTTACATTGATTTTTGAGGGGAAAAAATGACGTGGCATTTGTCGACTCCCCCCCGCCCCCGCCCCCGCATTCTCCACGTGACATTTAAAGGAGCATGGATATGTTTCTTTGCGAGCTCATGATGAAACTCATAAAAGTTTTCCACTGTTATCAATTTGTAAACGCTGCACATGTTAGTAAACATACTAACATTGTAAAACCGATGCAATGAGCAATGGATGACCCAATAAATAATAACTTATCGATAAATAATCACACGTAATCAGGCGTATATTGATATCAGTGTTAGATAAAAGTAGGAAAACATGTGATTTTCCTTCTATTTAAATAAATACACTTGTACCGTCAGCACTTGACGTTCGAAATAAATAGCAATGACATAAGTTCTCCTTATTACGGAGTTACCCCATTTACTTTTTAATAAATGCGCTATAGCATGCTTGAAAACGAACAGCCCACTACGTCGACTGTTTGACGTGCCTGTATGTAGAAAACGAGTAAAAACTTACTCGGGACTACTTTGGCATTCCAAAGATATTTTGATGGTATTTTAAAATTGACTCGTGATTAGTGCTAACTCGCTTTATATCTTTCGGGCCTAAGACAACTTTTGACCCTGTAGAAAGGAAGTTGGGAAGTGAGAAAGGAAGCCTTATTGTTATGGATCCAATTGGTAGGTTAGGTATAGATTTATATGCGCATGCGCAATGCTCACACGAATATTCGAGCATGAATGTAGTATTGCATTACACAACTGACTATCTACCGATTTGAGGTGTTGCCATGCGGATGTTTATAAAATGTTGTCTTTAAGATAAGAGAGCTCCTTTTCACGCTTGCTTCCCACGCAGGCGTAGCAGGTTCGAATCCCGGTGCTGACCATGTATATGTATACCTATGAGAAAAGTAATTTATCTTATCGGTAAAACAAGCTTCGTGGTAATGGACATTTTGATGATTTGATATAGACCATATCACCTATAAAATAAAGTTCATAATAGCTCACATTGCAACATGGATGTTAGGTCAGTCGCTGCGGCAGAAAATTGCGAGAATTGTGTTTTTTATTTAATTCCTTAAAATCACTTAATTTCTTAATTTCAAAGTTCTTAAACACGTGTGTTTCAAGATATTTTGAATTCCTATTTTTTTATGCAAGAAACATATCCATATTCTTTTTAGTTCCCAAGAAATAAACTCTGTGTGAAACAGGCAAAGCGCGGGAAATTCAAATAATCTTATTTCTGGTAAACAGTGTATAATAGTAATTTTGACGACCCGAATGGCCGAGTCGGCAGTGACCCTGCCTACGTAGCCAAGGGTCCCGGGTTCGAGTCCCGGTGGGGACAAATATTTGTTTGGTGAGAATGGATGTTCGTACCCTAGTCATGGTTGTTTATCTATCTAAGTATAATATTTATCTATATAAGTATGTGTATCGTTGTCTAGTACCCAAGATACAGGGAATCCTAGTTTGGGGCTAGATCAATGTGTGTAAATAGTGTCCAAGGTATTATTAATTTTGATACTTTAAAATTCTATTTGAATCCACATTCAAGTATATTATAGTAAATACTTGGTACAGCGTGGCAAGAAAACCAAGAAAATAATTAGGTTACCACTATCTTTCACAATGCAACATTCAGTAGCGTTATCAATATAATGCAATTCTGACATCAAGGAATTTAAATTGATTTGAAAAAATTACCAATCAGAACATCTCATAAACATGTAGGGCCTTACCACAAAAAAATAAGTCGTCACCTCGATACCATCTTCCTTTTCTTCTTCTAGTGCCTCTGCCCTAGTCAGTCAGCTCAGTATGTGTTTTCCTTCACTCTCTAGATCAAATTAGCCATGATTATAATATTTCCATCAATTGCTTCTGCTTAATACCTATTCCATGATGGATCTGAAAATAATAAGACAAAGACATTTATTCGGCCATTTAGAATAGAAATCTCATGAACTAAATGAACTAAATCGAATATTACACAGCGAAAAATCGATTAGAGAACAGCGAAACGATCAAAATTATATATGGTTAGAGCGTTATATTATAGGGTTTGACTTGTAATAGTAGTTTATGTGACTGCTACATAATGGAGGGCATTAATAGTCGAGAGGGGGTTTATGAAACGAGCCGAAGGCGAGTTTCATAATAATATCACTCGAGAGTTTTAATGCCTAATTATGTACAATTACATACACTAGTTTATCTACACACATATCATAAGCTCTCTTTGATGTGTACAGGAACCGCATGTTTGACCGGCATTGTGGCTCTGCAGTTGTTTAGCTTGTTCTGTAGCACCAACTTCGGGCGCCGGCGTTCGAAATTTGAATGTCAGTACCAACTTCACAGACAAACTAGGGGTGGCATGCAGGCGGGCGTCGGCGTTCGAAATTTGAATGTCATTATATGTAGAAAAACTACACATAATGACCATAATGTGAAGTTTTCCAGATACGAAACGAGTTTTTACCAAGTAGTTTAACATAATGCTGATCGTAACGTGCGGTTTTTGTACGCAGTAAAGAGGGTTTATGATACGTGTGTAGATAAAATTGCATGATCTTTGCCTGCTTACAATAAATGATTTAAGTTTCGAGGTTTATGTCAGCTATTACATCAGAAGGAAACATAACTTTCGGCAGTGATGCCGCTATAACAATCACTGGGTTCGTTGAAAGCTAGACAAACTATAGCAAGTTTCAGCAAGTTTTAGGTGAAAAATATCTATTAAGATATTTTTTTCATATAGTTCACATTGACTGATTATTTCCAACACACATATAAAAGAAAAGGGATTGTTCGAAAGCGTCTTCAAATATGGGTTTTACCGAATTTGACATTAAGCAGCATCTAATGAACGGAAGTTCTAAAGGTAATGGAATCATGGAACACATCGCGAGGAAACCTTGATTACCTCGTAGCTGCGGTTAAGGGGTAGCCCCTGTCTCGCAAAATGGAGTAATGAATTTTAACTTAAGGCTTAACCTGGGCATACTGTGTTTCTGACAAGGCGTGACGCTACTATGCTGTTATGGTTGTTGCCATTAAGGAGATGGATCTTTAATATCTTTTGGAGTGAAAAGATATATCAAAGATCCATCAATATCCGGGAAAATCTCAAGCCTTGATTATGGGTACACTGCACTCGCTGAACTTATTACAGAATTCGTCCATCGATCCCGTATAGTATGAAGGTACCATAATTACTTAAAGTGAGAAAGCTAAGAATATTGGGGCTATATTTGACAACTGGTCGCCCCTGTTTGTGAGGTCAGCAGACGAGTATTTGCGTCATTTCACTCCCTACGGAGATTGCAGTACTTCCTGCCACGGCAGACTAAAATCACCCTTGCTCAGTCCCTTCGGATGTTTGTTGCGTCAGCGAGAGCGAAGAATACTGAACAAACTCGAACGACTTCAAAACCTCGGGATTCGGGTTGCGCGAGTATGATCATGTCTCCCAGTATCGCAAGGAGCTGGGGAGCTCCCGATCCGTCTTCGCCGTGACATGCACATTCTCTCATATCTGTTCAATATTTTGCGAAATCCCCGAGACCCCACATATCTACGCCAACGTTTTGACTTCCTTTCCCCAGGGATAGCAATCGGAGATCCTACACGAACTCCTCGGCATAACACTGCCGACTAGGAACACTCGTTTAGGTTAAGGGCGATCCAACTTTGATAGCCAGCGCTATTAGGGATAGTCCCTAAATTTTCACTTTTAAGAAAAGATTGAAAGTGCATTTCCTTTCTCTTCCGTAAAAGGTACCATATCTACGTAGGTATATGTATGAAATATTATAGTTTATATATGTGCATGTTATTTATTGTATTTTATATAGTTGAGGTTTTTTTATTTGGTATAGTTTATTGATATTTTGAAAGTAATTTTCGTTCGTATGTATAGAGCTTTATTGCGAACTAGAACTGTCCTGCCCCTGTCTTTCCCAGGTTTCCTGAAAGAAATCTCTTTTTAGAGTTAAGCTCGCCTTTGCTTATAACATTTCTTGTAACTGTCTGTATCTTTATATTATCTGTGCAATAAATAATATGAATATCCAATATATTGATGGATCTTTAATATATCTTTTCACTCCCAAGAGAATAGAACCAAGAATATGACGACTGGTTTAGCCTAGCGGGTAGCCTCCTGCCTATGCAGCTGACGGTCCTGGGTTCGAATTCCGGTAAGGCAAATATTTGTGTGATGAGCATCAATATTTGTTCCTTAATCTTGGATGTTTTCTATGTATTTACATAAGTATTTATCCCTATTAAAATATATCGTCGTCTAGAACCCATAACACAAGCCTTGTTGAGCTTACTATTAGTTCGATTTGTGTAAGATTGTACTCTATTTTTTTTAATTGTCCTCTAATATTTTAAAAAGCAAAGGCAAAAATGCTTTCGTATGTCTGGATTTCTGTCCGGATTTCTGTCCGGCCGTTCTCCTGTAAGGGTCGCATTCTCAACCCATCCTCGTGAAGTTTTGTGAGCAGGTTCGATAATTATGAGGATTTTTTTGTCGGTTAAGTTTTTGGATTTCTTTAAAAATGGCGGAGATTGGGGTTAAAGTTTTTTTTTTTAGCTACTACCCAAACGGCTCGACAATTTTAACAAATGACGTGTCGTTGGATCTATGGAGAGATTGAGAGTGACAGGGGCTATGTACCTAATTTTAGTGAAAAGTCAACAGATTGGATTTTAGGTCACAATTGTAGTTTACAAAGTTAATGGTGCGGCTACTTTCATACTATATTAACGTAACCAGGTGCATTCATAAGTTTGTATATAGTATTAAAAGAAAATGCAGTCGGGTTATTTGTTTTTATAATGATTCCTTCAAAAAGCCGATAAACTTCAAGGGTTCGAAGGTGTAGGGTTGAAAAGTAATGAAAAATAACGCAAAATTCCTGTGTCGCTAGCAAGGTCTACAGCTCAGAGCCACGAGTTTTATTTTAGGAAAAGATAAATGAGATCCTATCTTACTTATCTTTTACTATACTTTTCACTCCATAGAGTTTTGTTAAACTGACCGATTTGCTTTGTTGACCACGATTGACTGTTTAAGGCTTAGGTACCTACCGTTCTTTAATTTGTCGATTTGAACAATCATAACTCGCAAGTACTCCATTTCCTTAAAGTACCGTTTGCCCGCTCCAGTCGCCATCTTGGGAATTTTTATTAGATTCCACGCAGCAGCACTTGGACTTAATAGATAACGTGTAACGTGTCTCTTTATATTTGTTCGAAGATTACGAACCGGTCGGTCCCACACTCAGTTACATAGCGTGAACCGCGATCGAAGCACGCGTATACAAAGCATCTGCCGCCCCGCCCCGCCGCCGCCCCGTATCAAATAACTATTGATCGTTAACTCGAAAATGTATCAAAATGGTGATTCTTAAACTCGAAAAATGCCGTCGTGATACCAAAGTGACAGAGATCATAGCGTTGTTCGTGGAACCTAATCATCCAAAAAGGTTCTTCAAGTACAGTTGACCAAGAATCCACCGCGTTCCGGGATTTCTCGGGTTGTATTCTGGAACAAAAAGTGGAACCTCTGACGACAAGCCGGTTTTAAAAGAAAAAGTAGTTTGACAAGTTCTAAAATCGAATTTGGAAGCATTGTATTTTCAAGCTAGTGTTAATTGACGAAATATTTGTTTGTTTTTTTGAGATATTATGGAGGGCAATTCAAAAATGGAATGCACTTCGCAACCAAAGTATTCCCGTATCCAATCGTATGGCAGCATGAGCTCAGCCAGAAGTGACGATGACATGACCGTGCACAGCCAACTGTTTCCTTACCCCAAAAAGATGATTGTGGAAAGGGAGATCCTGTATGAGGAGGAGCACCCACCATTTCAACCCTTATTCACGATATATGCGTTGGGAAAGAAGAAATTTTCCTGTCTTCTGATTGGCTACGTTGCTTTCTATGCCGTCTATCTTGTTACTGGTGCGTTGGTCTTTTCGGCTTTGGAAACGCCGTTGGAGAACCAGATACGATTGGACGTTATTCGAGCCAAGCAGGACTTCCTGGCGTTGCATCCTGGTGTCCTAGGTAAACCTAAGTTCTATACTATATACTATTAATATAAAAGTAAAAGTTTTTGAATGGATGGAGGAATGTTTATTACTATTGACATACGACTACTTATTCTGTGCTCTTGACTGCTGCATTCGGTACTACTGAAACTATCTTAGTGAATCTCTTTTATCCTTAAAAATCATGTTTTGCGTATGATTGGATCATTTTTATTTTTTATTTATTTATTTAACACACAATGTTTTACAGGGTTTTATAAGATTCCACTCACGAAGACCTCACAGATCTATCTGGAGTGGTGAGCTGTTTTTAATACCGAAATAATAATATTTTAATTTTTTTTTTCTTATTATCTACATGTAGTAGCTTTTTGTAAAGTTATTGGGTAATAATATCTGGCATCATATTTTCCCATGTACGCATACCTTAAAGGTACATTGTTATATATAACTTATATGATTATTTGAAGATACATTTCTCATCTACGTAGATTAAATGTTTTTAAATTATTATCCGCTGCATCTAAAAGTTACATAATGTGATTTGTTGGGTGGCTGCATTTTAATTTTCTTTGGAGAATCATTGGTAAACCGGTTTTGTAAATGAGGTTACATGCCTGCCCAGGAATGTGCCATTTTAATCGATGTATAAATGATTATATTAAATAATTACAACTACCTACTGGTTTGAACAGGCCATCGGAAGATTTTAGTTTAAAAGCACCAACAGATATGTAATCGAAGGTGACTGATAATAGGGATTACTCATAATATTGACGATTAATAATAACAACAACATATTTAAGTAATTAATAGACGTATCTGCTGATACAGCATGTCTCGGCCAGTGGATAACTAGTAGACGTGTCTGCTATATAAAGCAAGTCCCGTTAACAATGGATAACTAGTAGACGTATCTGCTTAATACAGCATGTCCCGTTAACAGTAGATAACTAGTAGACGTATCTGCTAAATACAGCATGTCCCGTTAACAGTGGATAACTAGTAGACGTCTCTGCTATATACAGATGTCCCGTTAAGGTGATATGTAAAAGCGAGAATACGAATCTAAACGAAAGTTACAGCGTTAATTACTACCATATAAGAAAATAAGAGAGCGCAAACAAAACCACATCAAAATTGATTAAAAATAAACTACCTACGCTATTTTGTCAAAAATATTTTCAAGGAGAGTTTACGAATACATAATATTCACATTTTTAAAGCAATTCCGTAATGAAATTAGTGAGGATTTCATAATTACAGGAAAAAATTAGTCAATTTAGAGGTACTTCCGTAAATAAATTCTGTCGAGAAAATTTTATTCAATTGCGTTTTCCTTCAGTGAGAATCTGAATGAAATACTCATTAAATATTTACTCGAAAAAAGAAATCGTAGATGTCCTTATAGTGAAAAAAAAAATTTTTTTTGTTCCCCTTTAACAATTGATAAACCTCATAATTCTCAACTTCTTTCAATAAGAAACCGATTTGATCAGAGCAACTTTATTTTTGACTTCTACATACATTTTTGGCCGGGTGGTCAGCTCATTTGTATATGTGTTTCATAATAAAATATGTTCAGAGTGATGAGGCGTTTCAATAGCTCTGAGGTTATCCATTGTTTAAAATTATCCCAAATGGTTCACTTTTTCGGGATAACTGGAAAATTCCTTAAAGACAATTTTTTATATACATGGTTCAACTCAGCTTAGGAGTAAAATTTTGCAATTATAATTAGGAAGGTACGTTTGAGGTTTTCATATAAATATTCATTCATAAGTATTTTCAGAATTTATGATGTATGAAATGTTACGCGAACTTGATATGAGGACCTATTTATGTAGGCATAATACATAAATTATAAGGTAAATCTGATTTACATACTTCATCAAGCCATCATCGTTAAATACTTGTTCATTGGTACTTTATCTACCCAATGATAATATGATACGTTACCTACCTACCCCTACTTGCCTATACTCATGTAGAAGTAGGACAATACTTTTAAAGATAAACATACTAGAACCCTACAGGCATAGCTAAGAAGCTCAACGAAGAATTCTCGCTTATAGAGGGGATGTTTGGGAGGGTGGGAGGATGGGTTTCTACTCGAGTATTTACCCGTCGAAAGATAAAGTCTCATACACACTCGTTTCTACTCGATAAATATCCAAAAGTGAAATTATTCAAGACTCATATTATGAGTATTTACTCATAATTCATTATTCTTTATTGCACACATATTAAAATTTAAAAGGTTGCATTAAGAGAAAGCGTATACATATACAAATGCGAGCCTTTCTCTAAGAACAGATTTCTTCCAACAAACCAAGGCTTGAAAGGGAAATGTAATATAAAAGAGTAGGCAGTACAAATATCTAATCTATACTAAAATACTTATAAGTAACTTAAATATCTATAAAATACGTAAAATAAAATAACCACATACCAGTCTAAAGTCCGAGTTTTTATGGCGTATCAATAAAATTTAATAATTCATAGGGATGGTTATCACTGAATGTACTATCGAAAGTTTATTATGGAATTAATTAATAGGTTGAACTCGTATTGATCTTTTTTGACCTTCAGGAACATTACATTGATTTCTGAAGTTATTGTATATTTTTCCTTGTTGATATATATATGTAGAACAAAGTATAAAAACGTGATAAAAACACAAATAAATGATTAATTATACAAACATTTTTCGGTATCTGCACAGGAGGTGCCCTGTAGGGTCCACTAATGAGGTGACTTTTCCCATACGGGGTGGCAGAGGCACAAATGTGCCCACTTTAAGCCAGTTATTCAATTCTCCATTTTGCGTCACAGGGGGCTAGCCCATCGCGGCAGCTATGGAATAATGAAGGTTTCCTCAGGATGTTTTCTATCACCGTAAGAACATCCGTATAATGTAATTAATATAAATTAATTATCTCATTGGTACATAATAATAATAATAATAATAATAATAATACCTTGGACACTATTTACACACATTGATCTAGCCCCAAACTAGGATTCCTTGAATCTGGGGTACTAGACAATGATACAGATACTTATATAGATAAATATTATACTTAGATAGATAAACAACCATGACTAGGGTACAAACATCCGTTCTCATCAAACAAATATTTGCGCCCACCGGGACTCGAACCCGGGACCCTTGGCTTCGTAGGCAGGATCACTGCCGACTCGGCCATTCGGGTCGTCATGGTCAGGAATCGAACCTGCATCGACCACAGAGCTTCACTGTATACCTGGATGATATCATAATTCCAATCTTTTTGCTTTAGAAACAAAACTTCTGGACCGACACACTAAAGGAGAACTAGCACGCCCCATAGAAAAAAACCCAGACCCGACAGAAAAGAGACATTCCTCAGTTTTTTTGTTATTATGCATATAGTTAAATTATATACTTTTTATATTCCGAATCTATGGCTAACACCAAAATATTGCCTTATGTTTTTGTTCAGGCGTAACACTAAAAATTAAAAAAGGTCTTTTTATTTACAAAATACATAAATATTCCTATGTGACTAAATGACTATAGAGTTGCTTTGGGATGTATCTAGGTGACCTGGAGATGCATCTGGATTATAATGTTTTTTAATCCTAGTACAACAATCAACATGCGAATTCATAAAATCGTCGTATTGAATGATTAATTGCACATTTAAGATTTATGTCCGATTGCACTAAAGTCGTTGGGATACAACTTACGCTAAGATTGCCTATAGTGACATTTCTTGCATGGATTTGACAGCTATTTAGTGTCATCTTGGTCACTAAGTTGCGTCCTAAGGTTAGTGATATCGGCCATTAGGCGCCTATCATTACAAGATCTATAAGTAACAAAAAAAAAACTAGTATGTGGAAATAAGGTTTATTGATTTTCTAAGTCCCTTAAAACATAATCCATCCATCCGCGCTATTGTTGTTTTAATGAAAGAGTGAGACAGCATGATTCGTAGCTACTGAGCCGTAGCATGCAAACAGCGCGTGACTATTTTCATACATCTATATTCCTAATAACTTATTAAGCAATGAAACATCGAATACGAAGATTTTATTAATTCGCAAGTTGATTGTTGTACTAGGAGTTAAAAACATTATAATCCAGATGCATCTCCAGGTCACCTAGATACACTATTTTCATACATCTATATTCCTATAAACTTAATAAGCAATAAATCATCCAATACGACGATTTTATTGATTCGCAAGTTGATTGTTGTACTAGTAGTAAAAAACATTATAATCCAGATGCATCTCCAGGTCACCTAGATACATCCCATAGCAACTCTATAGTCATTTAGTCACATAGGTATATTTACGTATTTTTTAAATAAAAATACATTTTGTATTTTTAGTGTTACGCCTGAACAAAAACAAAAGGCAATATTTTGGTGTTAGCCATAGATTCGGAATATAAAAAGTATATAATTTAACTATATGCATAGTAACAAAAAGAATGAGGTATGTCTATTTTCTGTCGGCCCTGGGTCTCTGATGCTAGTTCTCCTTTCAAAAAAAGGGACCAATCTGGAAAGCCAAATAAAAAAGTTTTTTTTAATCGGTTCCTAAATAGAACCAGTTTTGAGGTAACAAACATACAAAAATACCACCGAATTGAGAACCCCTCTTTTTTTTAAATCAGTTAAAGTAATAATAACTTGGACACTATTTACACACATTGATCTAGCCCCAAACTAGGATTCCCTGTATCTTGAGTACTAGACAACGATACACCTACTTATATAGATAAATATTATACTTAGATAGATAAACAACCATGACTAGAGTACAAACTTCCATTCTCATCAAACAAATATTTGCCCCCACCGGGACTCTAACCCGGGACCCTTGGCTTCGTAGGCAGGGTCACTGCCGACGCGGCCATTCGGGTCGTCAAAAAACACAGGTAGGGTTTTTAGATCACCAAATCTAGTAGTTGCGATTACTTTAATAATCCATGTAGGGAACCAGGAGCAATCATAAGTTTGTATATGTTAGAAGTTCGGCTTTTCTCCAATATAAAAGTGAAAGGATATAATAATTCCACTTGTGTCTACAAGTCAATATCAAGCTGAACACTTCTGTCACTGTGCAACTTTGCACTTAGCAGAATCGAACCCCAGATGACGTCCGTCTGGCTAAGCTTGTAATTAATCGTACATAATAGTACGGTAGAGGTACGGTAATACGGGCCTCGTTAGCGCAAACGGAACGAACATCATCATGGCAACTTGTAAATGTACCTTTTGATTAGCGGCACTTGAAAAGAAAACACTTTGTCTCGTGACTTCGAAAAAATATTACTTTTGATGAGGGTTGGCAACCCTTGTCTGAGGTTATAAAAAATGTATAAAGGAAGCACGGCCAATCGATCGATCGCGGCCTAAGTCCAGTCGATCGCCGCTCTAAGTCCAATAAGCAATAATAATAATCCGGCCAAGTGCGAGTCTTAAACACACACCAACGATTCCTTACCATCGTAAAAGATACAAAACTATGTTCATAGAAAATCGCCGCTTTTACCGCCCATCATAACTAAACTTGTATTCTTAGTAACTCATCTCTAAATCTGATAACCAAGAGCATGTAAATTTTCGGAGGCGGCTTGCACCGCCACTCGTATAGCTCGTTTTGGTTGTTCTTATTTCGGTTTGCTTGCTATAAAGTAAAATTTAGGGGGCATTTTAACTGGCACAGTTGTGCCAGTTAAAATTGCACAATTACAGCCCTTGTTGGTGACTCATAACTCGATTGCGATGAGAAATTTGATGCGGCACCTCATGTTATAACGTGTCGTCTTATATGCCTTGGACACCATTTACACACATTGATCTAGCCCCAAACTAGGATTCCCTGTATCTTGGGTACTAGACAACGATACACATACATATGTAGATAAATATTATACTTAGATAGATAAACAACCATGACTAGGGTACAAACATCCGTTCTCATCAAACAAATATTGCCCCCACCGGGACTCGAACCCGGGACCCTTGGGAATGCAACCCAGGTAACATTTCGGGGGCGGCATACGCTACCTCTTTTAGTAGGGGTACATATTGAAATATATAAACTCGACTATTTTGAATGTTATATTATAAACTTTGATTTTATGTATATCGTATAAGGCTTGTTATAAATGTGAAATTTCAGGATATCATAAATAACAAATCTTGTTATGTAGTTACCTACTGTTTGCTCGACTTGCCGATCATCATTCAATATTACATTATACTTTATTGCAAAAAACAGTGAATACAAAAATATATAAAGGAAAAAACATTTACAAAGGCGAGCTTATCTCTAAAACGAGTTTCCTTCATCAAACCTAGAATGGAGAGGAAAAAAGAAACTACAGGTAGACCTATGAGAACAACATTAAATATTTAATAAAAATAATAAACAACTTACCAATATCTACATAATACTACAAATGATACAACTACATACTAATACTTAGCATGGAATGGAAAGCTTTCGAACGACATTGAAACATGTATATTGACGGATTGTCTCTGATGGCGATGGCGCTGTGGAGTTTGTTCCAGAAACTGATAGCTCGTAGTCTGAACCCATATTCATGAGCGTTCATGACAAATCCTGTTAGTTCAAGGGTATCCAACCAGTGGGGCGTAAGCACCCAAGAGTGTGCGTAGAGTGATGCAGAATCGGCGCGGCGCGGCGTGGCGGCGGGCGGGAACATACATAACTGGATTTATAAAATAAAAATAAAACACGCCCGCGGGAAATTCGTGGCGGCTTGCGCTGCCTCTCATGGCAGAACTTTTCAATATTATTAACTGGAATGCTACTCATGTGAAATTTCCCTCACAAGTCTCACAATATATAAAGTTGCTTGTTAGTTCCTCGAGTTAATAACCATGTGCCATCGTGGTATTTAAGGAGAGCGTTGAGAGGGGCGAGCATATTGAGAAAGTTTACCAACCTATATGTTAGGTGGTCACTACTCGGCCTTCTAACTATGTATTAAGAAATATGTTATTATGATTAGAAGATTCATCATTGAAAAGTTGGACACTAATGAAACCACGAAGTATATTAAAGATGCCTCTTTTACTGGCGAAGTTCCAAATGTAGTAGGGGTGGTGTAATCAGTATAAAACGATATCGCATCTTGCATCTCTGTCTTTCTGGTTAAATGATAACGTTTCATTTGTGGTACAGGATGTCGATTGTGTTTAATGGTTCTCTTTAGTACCTATTTGGACGAGTATAAAGTATAAATAAACGATAAAGTACGTAGATAATAAAAGTAATACATAGGTAGGTATTTGACCCTTTTTTCATTGCTATAAAAATAACTTTTTAAAATCGTTTTTATAAAAAATATGTGTTAGCTGTAAGTTAGTTTGTTAGTAATTTCAGTGCTCTAACAGTGTTCATTATCGGTTCCTCAAATTGTAACATCTTTAGAACCACAATGAAGCAATAAATGCGTCACGTTAAATACGGTATTTGATAAGGTATAAGGTAGTCCAATAAATCCAGAAACGTGTCTCAAGCTGAACCTATTTCAACAAAAACGTTTGACAATATCAGAATTTATATATTTCCAACAGTTGTATTTTATAAACTGAATTTTGAGTTAAAAATACAGCATTTGTCTTTGACGTCACATGCTAGTATTTCATAGAACTCGTGAACAAAATTACCATTTTGACAGTTCCTTAAAAGTAGTTCTTTAGAACCAATGAAGCACTAAATGATTTGAATTTGGAAGTAAAGATTCTCAGTAAGTAGCTTCATGTTAAATTGTTAAAACCTGAATTTCGAACTTTTATTTACTTGGTTTGCTGGAAGAAATCTTTGTTATAGATAAGCTCGACTTAGCACACAATTTTGATGATATTACTTTTCTGTGTGTTATTTGTGAACAGAAAGTGTATTTTCCACAGAGACAATAAATTTAACCAATTTATATGCAAAAGAACGTCCGCCGGTCGAGTGGTAAAGCTTCTGAACAAAATGAGGGTTCGAATACCATCACCAATGAGATAGGTTATGTATCAAGCAGATTAATGCGGACTTTCTAGTGGTGATGGATAGCTTCAAAAGGGAACCTTAACTCCTCAGTTAGCACCGGCGCCACTTTTTCGTTATAGGTTTTAAATTTTATTACCATGTCACAGGGTTGAAAATCGCGATCTGTCCCAACAAGCCTCGGTTTTTGAGTAATTAATATCTTTAGAGAGAGTCTCTCTAAAGGCAGCTATGGAGATTCCGGAAAACATGCCCTAGAGACACTCGTACTTAATAAATAACGTGGTATAAGCTCACATAATAACGCGGTCAGTGTGTATATGTTGTTTGTATGTTATTCAGACAAAATAAAAAATAAAATATATAGAAACTGGTGTCCCACGATATCTTTAGGTGTGGTTTTAAAAAACACAACTCTCCCCCTTTTCTTCCTGACGCTTCACCCTTCCTAACCGTTGAATGTGTCCCCGTCGACGGGGTTATCACTTCTTTGAGAAAACTAATAGATACGATAACAATATATATACATAACGAATATATACGAAAACAATATTTTGATGAAATTATGCAGAGAAAGTTTCCTAAAGTTCTTGATTGAATCTCATGTTTGTGAGATCAATAAATTTAGCGTACGCGCGTTTTGGCCAATATTACATCTCCATGTCACTAATAGGGAGAAGTAAGTGGCACTTTGTTCAAGATTCCATAGCCGAAAGGTGCCTTATGGGAACCTAAGGCGCTACGCAGACAGAAGACGGCGTAAGGCATAAGGCGTAAGGTATGTTTGATCTTCGCCGCGTTCTGTTTGCGAACGTACCTTACGCCTTATGTCTTACGCCGTCTCTGTCTGCGTAGCGCCTGATACTAGCCTCTGCTATCAGTCCGTCGTCCGTCCGTCATTCCGTTCGTTCGTCCGTTCTTCAGTCTGTCTAACAGCGGGTATGTCTCACGAACCGTATTAAAAGTAGGTAAGTTGAAATTTTCACAAAGTGAGTATTTTTTTTACTGATTTAGTAATTAATTATGAAACCTACACGATTTTTTTAATTGAAAGGGTTCCTATACAAGAGATGTGATTTTTTACGTGTTTCTGTAGTTACACTTCGACCGTTTTTAGAACGGGTTATGACATTTTCTTAATGCGTACATAATAAGCAATATTTTTCAATGCAGATGTCAAAAAAAAAATGAGTTTTGTGCTGTCAGGATCGCATTCTCTCAGCGGCCAGACTATACGCGTTTTTTCGCGATGTTGCTATAAATATGGTTTTCCTAATTTTTTTCTTACTTAAACTTACTTCGCTCACGTAAAAGAAAAACGTAAAACGGCGGACAGACAAAGAGACGTACAACGAAGCAATCCTTTAAGGGTTATTTTTTTCTTTTTGTGGTGAAGGCAATGCAAAAAAACACGTCCCTTGTACGGTGACCGCCTTTCAATTAACGGCAAGAACGCATGTTGAAGTAGACTTTGCGGTAATCGTACGACAAAAACGCCAAGTCAACGCGAAAACCATAACGGTTGAATAAGTATATACATCCTTTCCCGTTTATAATAAAATAAGGATTAATTTTGCATTTGACATTTTTATCTAGTTTTCCCAAAAAAGTGAAAGGGTTGTGAGATTTTAACGTCACACCCAAAGGTATCACATAACACAGATATGAAAAAATTATTAATTTGTTTGTCATTCCCGTAATTTTATTACATAGAATTACAACTTTTTAAAGTGCCACTCATACTCACGCTTTCATTTCCCAAGCGATACAATGACAACAGCATGACTTTGAGCATCCGGGCCTTAACTTAACTCGCCCAGTATATGAACCCTCAGCGCAGCCACCCCTGAAGTTATAAATCAGCGCGGGGCAATAAAGTGCAGCGCAGATACGGGGTCGCTGCATCCCCGGAAAGTGTGCTAACGCTCTGTCGGCAGGTCAAGAGGTTAGGGGGCACGATAGGCGGCGCGACAAGCGACAGCGGACTCTATAGGGGATAACTGAAAGACCGTTTTTAATTTCGATGTTTTTTTGTGGTGTCGTAGGTAATAAGAGACAGATATATAAAGCGCATAGCTCTGTCCCTCGTTTTCTCACGGTACAACACAACACAACAGGAAAGTACTAAACTACGGCCAATGGCATTGCAATGGGATTGCAATGGCATTGCAATGGGATTGCAATGGCATTGCAATGGGATTGACATAACAGTGGCGGTCCACTTTTAAGGTATCAATTATATGTTGTTTCTGTAATCCACTACCATTTCCCTCCGATAAATAACTTGCATTTATTGCTTAGCCGGTCCATAACCGGTCCGGCGCCTGCGCGCGAGCCATCGCTATTTTGAACCGAATGCCTTTTATTAATAAAATGGAGGTGAGTCCTTAGAACGCCATAATGACGTCATTGTCACAGGGTTGTCATTTTACTTGAGGAATCTTGGACCTGGGCCTCGATGCTACTAACTACAAGCCTCACACAAGCCTATCGCAGGCTCGGATGTCACGTTTCATCGAGTCGTGAGAGAGAGAGATAGCGCGAGCCTGCGATAGGCTTGTGTGATGCTTGTGCTTAGTAGCATAGAGGGCCTGGCATAATGGCAGAGGTTCTATGGTTGTCAGCTATGTATATGTATTTTTATACTCAGTCAGAGTGCTAATTTGTAACGTGACGCGCAACTCAGGGACGACAGTTTGCAGATCGTTTGTTGTAACAAAAAAATGTTTTATTTTTCCTTCGCATAATTTAGTTTTACAGATTGCCCTGTTCAATTTGTCTTGAAATAACCGCAACGTACGGATACCCGCAGCTGTTCCACGAAACTCGCGCGCCAACAGCGCGGTAGCAAACGATAGAAGGCCACAATTTAATGATTTTTCACTGAAAAAAACAGTTGTTTTGTATATACCTATATTTTTGCTTCAGTGACGTGTCAAAACAAGAAACTGTATGTGTAGTTTTTGGACGTTCTTACAAAGTTTTCAAGATGATTGCCATGTACCGTTTTGGTTCATGCCAACCATCACTCATGGTAACGGTCACTTGTCGGTGAGTCGGTGTCGGGATAAGTGAAGACCGACACTTACCTTGTATGAAATCGCTCCCGCTCCCGCTCCCGCCCTTCCGCCGTGCCCCCGCCCTACACTATCAGTCTGGCTGGGCTTCGGGTCAGACTATCTGAACAGGCGCGGGGGTGTGGCCACTGATAGCACATGATAGAGTTGTATTTTAGGGGCGCCCCCTGTTACGTAACACATATTTATTTTAGTTGCACATTTGTTAAATAAACCATGGTAGTAAACCAAGTATATGTATTTTTACGAGTGCAGCGAGGGATTTAATATCGCGAGACTAAGGCTGCTTTATCCTCGCTTTGTATACTCTACTGCTGCATTGAAACGCAATACGTTGAAACGCAATTACGTGAACGTAATATTGTAAGAAATTAAAAAAGCAAGGTTAAAATTCAAGGAGAGGGTAAATCCGGAATCAGCCAAGATTAGCAAACTTTGTTAGTATAGTCCCCTTCAGAGTTAAAATCCGTTGTCCTGAATACAAAATCTTACTCACGAATTCCGACAGACTTATATGGCGAAATGTCAAAACAATGCCGAAATAGCCTTGATGTACTGTCGACCCATCCCTCTATCGATACAGCGACCGACAGATAACCCGACCTTTCTGCCTGCCGTCCGCCATATTGCTGACGTCATATCTACGTCACTAGAACTGCACAGTTACCCAACAATGTCCTACATGCAGGGTCAAAAGGCAGTATGGGTCGCGGGAGTTTATCGCGACTGTTACCCCCGGTGGACTTTTATCTGTTGCTGTTGTAGTTTAATTTATTGTTTTTAATTGTTTTCTCGTGCCAAGCTGTGCACGGGTGCTTTGTCATCATTGCGTATCTCGTCGATTGTTATAGTTATATCGATCACAAGATCAGAGGTTATAACACTTTATTGGGGACAGTAAGATATTGAGCCGAATAAACTAGTGGCCAACGAAAGGCCAGCTTCGATGGTTGAAAGGATGGTCACGTTGAAAGGACGAATGAAAGGAGATTGACGAAACAGATTTATAAAGTGGGTGTGAAAGGAGCCGTCGCACGGGGACGCTCAAGGAGGTCAAATCGGCGATTTGTTAGTGAAGGGGCATGTAAGACCCTCCACATGTATATTGGGATTAGTAGTACCGTTCCTATGGCTCACTGTAGCACCAAGCGTCACGTGCGGACCCACGTCCAGTCGTCACCACTGTTTGACCGCGACTCCCTCACACATCCACTGACGTGCGATCCCACCACTTGTGTACATGAGACAAGGTATTATATCTACTAAATAGATACAAACACTACAGGGCATATACGAAGTAACCGTTACGGCGAGCTTGCATGAAGAGACTTATGAATGTTGAGGAAGCGAGAGATATATGCCAAAAGCGTAGCAGGTGGGACTTTGGTCTCTGCCTACCGCTCTTCCGGGAAATAGGCGTGAGCATATGTATGTATGTATGTAAACTAGTGGCTCACGAGTCTGTTGGTAGCAAGCTGAACTTCTAACATAAAATCACATGGTTAGTTGTGGATCGCAAAATGTATTTCACAAAGTTATAGGTGCGGCTACTTTCATACTCCATGTAGGTAACCAAGTGCATTTATAAGTTTGTATATGGTATTGAAAGAAAATGCTGTCGGATTATTAAATCTTCAAGGGGTCAGGGGGGGGTTTGCGAGGGAATGAAAAAAAAACGCAAATTGCCTGTGGCGCCACAGAGCCATTAGTAGATATATAGAAGATAGATATAGATACATTTTATAGCCAAGTTCCGTAATACGTGTGTGTTTGTTCAACAGATGATACATTATCCATGCGGGATGACTTTTCGTGCTGGTCTTTTGGTACTAGTTATTTGACACCACACATTTTATTTGACTTTACCACCACATCACATAAAGAAATACACATTACACTGCCTTTAGTTTTTTAAAACGTGTTTCGCACTTAAGACGTATTAATTTCGGGGACGATTGCTAAACCCTCTGCAAAAAAATACTACCTCAAAATAACGCAGTTTAGTTTAATACCTAAGAAAAAAGGTTTTCATTTTGTACATTATTTAAAAAAGGCAACAAATATAATGATCACCAAAATATTTTTTTCCTATCCAAAATGGATGAATCAACACCAAAAGTTGCAAAAAATATCAGGGCAAAATACTGCGGTAGCTTAGGTGACGGGTAAAGGGGGTGAGCGAAGCGAAGCCCCCTTTATCCTTCGTGTTGGGTTGAACATGTAAGAACAACAAAAAATACTTAAAACATAAACTTAACTACACAAAACATAAAAAGAAGTTTGGTAATCATTTATCCTTCTGGTAGTCATTTCAAATTTATTGCTAGTAAAATAGGTGCGTTTTTGGTAATCGTTTACGTCGTTTAAACACAATTGTTTAAACACAAAAAAAACCTTTAAAAGCCTTTAAAAAACTTAAAATTAAAATTATTTATTTTTTATCATTGTTTTATTTATTTTTTGCCTCACTGTACCTGTGTCCTTTCGCCATTTCAATCGTTATTAAGACGATTTTTAATTTTAGACGTTTTACTAGTAGTTCGTTTTGCTTTTGTGTCGACCGAACCGAAACCGACTCGATCCTAGTGTAAATATTCTGTAGTGCAGGCATGGCAAACCGGTCGATCGTCACGGCTTTAAGTCCAATCTAACGCGGCAGGACCGCCAAAAAACCTGCCAAGTGCTAGTTAGACTCGCGCACGAAGGGTTCCGTACCATTATCTATTAAAACGGCACAAATTTTCGTTAAATCAAATTATTATTTAAGGGGGGCTTCCATACAACAAATTTGGGGTTCTAGTTAGCCTTAGGGGTCTTAATAAATGAACCATTTTTTATATATTTATGTTCAAAACACCTACGCAACTACGTAGGTGAGAAACGTGGCTCCAAATGGTTCATGTTATATGTAATACCCAGGCCGCTGCGTCGCCAATTATCTTCTTTGAACTTGACTTTGGCACGCTACCGCGTGTCTAGATATGGGAGCCATGTTAAAAGTGCCTAGCACATATTGTAATTTACATATAAGCCAAGTAAAAGTTTATATTGCAGTCGCTGATGGTGACTTGTTACTCGATTTTTTATGAGAAATTTGAGGGGCGCCTGTGCGGCCCATATATTTCAACGTGTCACTTTAGGAAACAATGCAAAAAACAAGAACTGGTAGAAATAAATTGTACAGGGCACCCTGTACTAACTTTCTCGCATAATGCTTTCGGTGTTGTTATTTAAATAATAGTTTGTGGATATTCTTGTGCAGGCGTTTAGGAGACGTTTTAAGTAGTTCTAAGAAAAAGTATACAGGGTCTAACAGAAAGGGAATTAATTACAAGCCGAAAGGTGGTTCTTAGGGACATCATTCTGAACAACTTTTACTATGGAACCGACGTGATCAGAGCAACTTTATTTTTCTAATCTCAGTACATTTCGGGCCTAGCGCTCACCTGAGTTATATGGTGGAGTTGAAAATAAAGTAGCTCTCATCAAGTTGGCCCAATACTAAACGTTGTTCAGAATGATGCCCTAGCAACCACTCCACCATAAAATTAGAATTTAAATCCAAGCATACCACATATAAAAGCTACCAAATACGGTTATCATTTGCGACCCTGCAACTGGAAAATTTTCCCTCCGCAGATATAACGGTGAACTTTACATTTATGAAATTAATAGAACTCTCGTTACCCCCGAGGATTAAAGTCGCATAATCATATCCTACGTTGGTCAGACAAAAACCACCTTTTCTGCATCAAAATACGACTGAGTAATATCTATCTATCGGGCTTTTATACTCTCAAAGGCAAAATCTAACTTTTTTGCTACTCTGTTCTGTAATATTTCACCTGGCTTTACATGCGTTGTTAAATGAATTCAAGATAAATGAGATTATTCCAAAGGATTTTCGTGCATTCCGGGATCTTTATGATACATGAATACCTCTGTGGTGTAGCGATTAGGGGTCTACCTCACATGGGAGAGGTCCCCAGTTCGAATCCCGGCCGAGGGGAATAAAAGAAACTCCAGGACTTGGATGTTCATAATTCGGTCAATCATTCATTCATTCGAAGCTAGAAATAGGTACGCACTCATGCACTTGACAACATGAGTTCACTTATGGAAACCTTGAGAGCTGAGAGAGAGATTAATGCATGCGGTCCACAATGTTGTGATGGCGCTGTTTCTGGGTCCCACGATTCCCATCTATTTAATGTAGGGAGGGTCAGGAGAAATGAACGCGCCTATGTACATACATACATACATATGCTCACGCCTTTTTCCCGGAAGAGGGGTAGACAGAGACTAAAGACTCCATCTGCTACGATCCTGGCATACATCTCTCGCTTCCTCAACATTCATAAGTCTCTTCATGTAAGCTCGCCGGTTACGGGTACTTCGTATTTGCCCTTTCTTGGGCGTCCTCGTCCAACGGCACCTTTCACACCCGCTGTATAAATCAGTTTCGTCAATCTCCTTTCATTCATCCTTTCTACGTGAACAAACCATCTAAGCTGGCCTTTCTCTATCCTTGTCACTATATCTTCTTTTAATCCACAGCGTTCCCTTATAACTTCATTCTTCAATCTTTCAATGTTAATTCATACATACTCTTCAAAGACCTCAGTGTTACAGCGATTAATCTGCTTTCATGTTTCTTCTGCCATACCCAACATTCGCTCCCATATATTAATGTCGCGCCTGTATATTTTGTTGTTTTCGCAAATCTCGTCTCTTCGCTGTTCTTAATTAAAGATACTTTCTCCACCCCCACAGACGATGACCTGGAGTCCCTCCTGGACGTGGTGGTGCGCGCCAACAACCGCGGAGTCTCTGCTGCGAGGAACATCAGCGGCGGCCCAAACTGGAGCTTCGGACAGTCGCTGTTCTTCTCTAGCACCGTCGTTACTACCATCGGTGAGTCTCTTTTTTACATTACTGCGAGGTAAAGGGATGTGGACGAAGCTGCTCAAATGGGAAATCTTTTTTTTTAAGGCCCTCTGTCTCAGCTGAAGTGAGATTAGGATATAAAGCGATTTTAGCGGATTTTACTAGAAATTTCTTATCAAAACATTAGCATTTTTGTAGTCTCTTTGTTTCTCTCTTCCTCTTCATCATAAACCATATTTTATTTTATTTCCGGCCAATACAATCTACATTGTACATTTATTACTTTTTGCCTATGACCCAACATTTATATCTACCAGTTTTCTAACGGTGATGGAATAAATAAATAAATCATCGTAAGGAAACCTAATCGTTTATTTCTTTTTAATTGGTAACAGTAGCTAGATAGGGCTAGAACTTCCTTTGAAGTATAGAAATACCTGTACCAGGAAGCTCCGCTCATTTCCACACTTAGATATTACTTAATTATTTATTAAACAAATAACACTTTCACAGATAAACTTCCCAATCGATTGATTTAATCGAAAACAAACTAACTTAAACACATTTGGTGATATAAGTGCCAAAACAAAAAGGAAGGTAAAAGGGAACAACGGTAAAACAAAAAAAAAATACAAAAAAAAACAGAGCCGGCGTTTGTGTATGTAAGTGTCTGTGTGTTTTGTTTTGGTGCAGTCGGATTCGGACTGGTACCTTAACAGGCAACTTAAAGGCTAAGTTTTTTTTTCCTTGGCGCCCCCTTATCTACACTCCAACCGACTTACATAACTCTTCTATCTCATTCCAGGCTACGGTCACGTGACGCCCCTCTCGAAGCCCGGCAAGCTGTTCTGCATGATATACGCGCTGCTTGGCATCCCCCTCACTCTAGTGCTGCTATCAGCGCTGGTGGAACGCCTCCTGCAGCCTGCGACTGCCATGCTGAGGTCGTTGAACGCGGCGCTGGGGCATCTGTACCGGCCGTTTACGATTAGGCTGCTTCATCTGTCTATTATTGGTAGGTTCCTGTTTATATAATGTTTATGGTAGGAACATATCCTCCATCATCTTCATCATACTCTGCCCACATCGAACAACTGGTGAGTATGCCTCTTCGCTAGCCTAACTTAGCCTTGAAGATATCTCTTACGGTACATATCTGTTGGTTTCTATGATTTGGTAACCGTCTACAATAATGCTACGATGCTTGTCGTGCATGGCACGGAACCATACGGAACTCAGCAACTTTGTATTATGTATAGTGAAAAGCAAAGTCTGAAATTCTTAAACATTTATATGTACATATGTGTATGATAAATAACTGAGATAACTGCTGAGCAATGGACGCGGTTGAACGGCGGTTGAACTAAAATGATGGTTAACTTTCACTTCCAGTGCTCAGCCTGGTAATCTTCTTCCTGGCCGTCCCAGCCTGGATCTTCGCGGCCATCGAGCCTGACTGGGACTTTCTGGACTCATTCTACTATTGCTTCATCTCGCTGACCACCATCGGACTGGGTGACTACATACCCGGCGACTCACCTGACCAGGAGTATCGTCCGTTGTACAAAGTTGCTACTACTTGTAAGTACACGCGTCTCTTAATAACCAACTCGGATCTTTTGGAGTATGAAAACCATTTAAATACTAGTTTACTACCTAATGTTGACTTCTGTTTTTTTTCTTTCAATTAAGTGCCCTTAGCTAACTAAAATTCTCAGAAAAAAACCTAACTGTTTCTGGTACAGTTTTACTACTACCCGAATACTTCTCACTATATCATAATTTTCGTTACCTTTCATTAATTAGAAACAAAACATGACATAACATTAACAATAATCTATAATCTACGAGTACTATGATAACCCATAGATATTTTATATGGAACGTTAAAATTGATTACTATCTTTCCTTTTTTCTATTTCTCTACATTAACGATGCGTTTCGTCGATAGACAAGGAACTCCAAAGGAACATTTTTATTATGGTGCCTGAAAATATGTTTTTTCCTCCAGGCTACCTCCTCATCGGCCTGACCTTCCTCATGCTGACCCTCACTGTCTTCTACGACATCCCGCAACTCAACATCAGCACGGTCTTCTCCGCTGTCAAACTTGCTGACGACCCAGAGAAAATGCGGCTCAGTGGCTCTGGACTCTGCCCAGGATACGGAATTGGAGGACTGGTGATGAGGGATGAATATAACAGTGACCAACGTCGGTCCATCGTGCACATCAGACCAAGGGCGGATGACAGTCCAAGCCCTGAAGATACTACTCCGGTCCATGCGAGGGATTTGAGAGTGCATTAGGCTGCTTGGCTTTTTTGGGGCGATTTCAAAGTAAATGAGGTACTGGGCCGAATGAAGATAGAAAACTGTAATCTGTTACTGTAAGCTTTTATTTCTAATATTTGAAGAAAATAATCATTATTGATATGAGGTAATGTCAAAAAATAACATTTCTTTCCAATGACAGATGAAACCTTTCTTTATTCATTCGGTCCCCTGAGAGCTATTTTAGAGGCGTCACAGTATTTCAAAAACTTGAAAATGTAGTGAATGAAAATGAATGAATAGGATGAAAAGAGCTGCCGGATTTCAAGCTAACGAACTTATCTAACGAACTAAACTTACTTCGTTAGATAACTAGTTTAGAATTACACGCTTGATTGATAGATCAATTTGGTTATTAAAGGAAATGATTTCGGGTGGCTTCGAAAAAAATGTTGCTGACGAAAATGACAAGACTTTCAAAATCATTTATTAGAAGACTACCATACTAAAGCTGAGTTGATGACTGGGCAGGGCTACGTAAATGTCGTAATGGGACACTTTCAGAGTAGGTTTATTTTTTTTCAAAAAGCGATAGATGGCATTGAATAATTCTGTACTTTTTTTCCTTTGGCGCCTTCTTCGTGTCTTCATCGCTCAGCCATCTATCGGATATTGAAAACAGGCTGCCCTGTTGATGCCGTTTCTTCTACTGTACTTTGTTTTTTTTTTCTAAGATGTTTTCCTCACATCTTTGTTATTTTGTAAGTACTAAAAGTACTCAGTTTGAAAAAGAAACGCTACTCTTCAAGGTGACAAGGTCGAACAGGTTATGTGATTTGTACCTCAAAACTCTATCATACCATTCCATATATATACATTTCAAATTGACATTTATTTAACCAATCAGAGCCGGAAGCACAAATATTCCCGGCTGGGAAAAATAAAACATTTTGGTTTTGGATACATAAATAAACATATAAACAAACGGGTTTTTTATTTGTACCTAAAACTCTATCCTAATCAATACCTTTCAAATTGACGTTTTATTAACCAATGAGAGCTGGAAGTACAAATATTCCCAGCTGGGAAAAATGAAACATTTTGGTTTTCGATATATAAATAAACAAATAAAGTAAGTGTAAGTTTATTATTTGACAAATCGAAAAAGTATTCAAGTCCAGATGAAAACCGCATTGCACTTGTGGGTCCCTGACAGTACAATTCGAATACTTTTTCGATGCGTGGAATTTGTGGAACCTCCGCGGATAAAATCACCCCTTAAGTCTTTGTAGGTCTATGTTGGGATGTTCACCAAAAAGGTACACGGCAAAATGAAGGTTGAATGTGATCTTTTATTTTATTTAATCTTTTATTTATCACAATCGCAATCAAATGAAGCTGTCGTCGTCGTTAGAGCCAAACAATCATCGTCGCAACTAAGCTTGTGCAACTAAACAATGCTGAAATCAATGATGGTCGATATTTTTTATATTGATTTTAAAATTTTATAATAAAACAACAGGTTGAGTACGTAATAATTATTAGAGCTGCCTTCTTATTCACGTTCATTATAGAAGTCCATCAAATTTTCCATCTCTTTTCCTAACCATAAATCCTTCACCCAGTATTCATTTTCCAGTTTCTTAACATGTTTTTCGAAACTTTTCAATGTCACAACTTTTCAGTGTTACTTTTCTGGCGAGTTCTCGTGATTGAGTATCGAGCGTCGATTTTTTCTTTTCAAACATGATGAAGAGGCAACTGATGCCATTGTAATGCACCAGTGCAAGCACAGTATCAACGTGAGCAATATGCGGGTGTGCGGGACCTGACTCTAACTAACATAAGAGTCATTGACACTCCGATTCGCACACTTTTTCGATGCGTAATAAATTATTGGTGCTTCCGGTTCGGACTACGATTATTCCACATAAGTAATTTAAAACTTTTGTGTCCGGAAGACATGTTCGAGAAGCAGAAACATGTTACAGGAATGTTAATCATTATTTTTGGTTGATTGAGTACCTATGTATTACGTGAAAAGGATCATCTCAAAATCGTCTTAAATTTCGAGTAATAATGGGTAAATTGTGACCATCTTGTCTGATGCAAGAAAAAATAAAACAACGCTGCAATTAAAAAGGTAACAGTCGTACTTGAACAATAATAATTGAATTTAAAGTTATAACAATGTTCAAGACATTACTTTTAAAGAGAAATCTTGTAATAATGATCAATCATACAACTCTTTTAAAAGTAATAAAACATTTTAACGTTACTTTGAATAGGTAGTTTTATTTTTAGTTTTTATTTAGTTACCACGGATAAAATTTCAAGTAAATGTTGGATTAGACCTACTAAAATTATATATGCGAAATGAATTATTTATAGATGTATAGAATCTTATTTTCTACACACGCGAGCAGTAAACTGGAATCACTTCATCGCGAGTTGCTCGAAACAAATCCCCACAACTTCTATGCAATGACCCATAGATTGTGGTTTAAAGGTAATTTTGTTAGCTGTCGTCTACGCCGGAGCTGGACATCTTCCTCGGACCCGCCATTTCAGCTCGTCCCACGTACATGTCCAATAGGATTCATGTCAGGACTGATGGCTGGTCAGTCTAGTGTAGGAATCCCAACATCTTCCAGGTACTCTCTAGTCACTGCAACTATACAGCTGCAGTAAACATCTTCCAGGTACTCTCTAGTCACTGCAACTATACAGCTGCAGTAACAGCTGCCATGCGGGAGCGGGCATTATCGTGTATTAGCAGGTAATCTTCGCCAATAAATCCGGGTTAGAGGAATACATGGCCTAGCAGAATGTCGTTGATGTATCTTTCTGAGGTTAGCCCCACTCCCTGACCTCCGCCAGGTATGAATAACAGCTCCATTTTGTTTCGATACAAATCCCCGCCCACATCATATAGGACCGACCCCCGTACGCCACTGTTTCCTTAAAACAGCACTGTGCGAATGCTCCCCCGGTCTCATATAGACTCTCCGTCGGCGGTCGCTACCATGCAGGCACATCCTGGTTTCCGGTAACAGGACTCAACTCTATTGCTCCAGATCCCAATCTACTTGATCGCGAGCAAACTGAAGCCGGGCTTTTCGGTGGGATGGAGACTATTTGGGTCCTATGGCTGGCCTTTTTAGGGTCACGTTCGCTTCTTTCTTCTCTAACTTCTCTTTTCCCTCTAACTTCTCTGAGCTGCCGCTGGATGTCCACGCCGGTCAGGTGTCGATTTCGAGAAGTGGTGACAATAAATCGGTCCTCTCACCGAAGTGCATCGCTGTCGTCCATATCCTGTTCTCCTGACTAAGTTTCCTGTATACATTTAAGACACAAGACTGGCTCAGATGAAGCTGTCGAGCGACTTGTTCCTTTCAAATGGTATACCATAATTCACAGTTAATTGCATAAAAACTTAAAAAAAAATGTTCCAGCCAACGCGCGCTGATGTGATTCCAGTTTATTGCTCGCGAGTGAATTTATCACTAACTGTCCTGAATAACCCAACCAATGAACTTGCTATTTTTACACGATTTTGCGCGAGTGAAGCCCCGGGCTTAAAAAAAATAATGTTTTTTTGCTGCTAAAACTAGCCGGACATGTTTGTTGTAAAATAGACTGAAGGTTTTTCACCCTTTTTCTTTTTCACTTTAGATTATATAAATTATAGAAATAAATTGAACCCTTTGAAAAATGTGCACATACTAATTGATTTACATGATTCAATACGTATAAAATATATGGATATTACAACAAAATTTGACTGATTCAATTAATTATTTTTATCTGCATACATTCTAAAACAAAATGCCATTACATTTCAGAAACATATCATACACGATACCGGCATTATACATTATAGTATACTTATATCAATAAAATAGTATTCTATAATTTGAAATGGATGTAAAATGTAGTATGTACTTGTAGGTATGTACATTACATATATGAAATATCCATGTTTACCAAGAATTTACTTTATTTTTCTTAGTTGAAGATGGAAGCGTTAAAATATTATAAAGGAATTTGTTTAGTATATTTCAAAGACTCAATGTCTGTTTCGAAATTTCTAATTAAACCATCACCTCTCCACTTCAAATATAAAGGAAATATAAAGGAAAATATATTTATAGATATTTATGTAGATATATATATATATATATATGTATTTAAGTTAATGTGAGTCCAATTGAAATATTTTTTGGGTTGAAATAAACTTTGTTACAAATATATATAAATTCTAGATAACATATAAAGAAAATATATATAATATGACGTATCAATTGTGTGTGATAGATGACCAAAAAATAATTTATTAGAGTCCGACTTTAAGGGGGAGTATCTAAATATCAATGAATTATAAAAAATATCGTCTCATATTCTATATGAATTATTTATATAAGAGTATATAAATATGAATATATTAAAATAATGGAACATTAAAAGCACGTCTTTTGCTATTAGAAACCCCACCTACGATTTAAGTAAAAGTAGTCAAATATATAAAAATAAAATGGATATAAGTATGTGTAACATTTTAAAATATTATCGTCTCTCGAAAAATAGACAAGTTGCATTTTAGCAAGATTTTATGTTTCTTTGTACAACTTCTTAGGGCTGTGAAGTAGTATGAAAATATTTAAAATCCTCACATTATTGAAAACGAAAGTATTGACAATATCGCAGAACTTAGGGAGAGATAATGTACATTACCCACCCATGTAAAGATATATATCTATATAATTGTTTCTGTCATAATTTTTATTAACTCGTTATTTATTTAAGCGCCTTTATATTGTATTTCTCTACCGACTGTACAGGGTCTATTTTTTGTCTTGTGCTCAAAATTTATTACGATTAATTAACGTAAGGACCTCACTTTTTAGCCAGAACTGCAAAAATATACGTACCTTTATATTAAAAGGTCAAGTTAAAATTTAAAAAAATATCGCTGTCTGTGTAATTAATTTAGGACTAATAGTGAAGTAAGACTTGTTAGACATAATAGAATTAAGAGATACTTTTAAAATAACGATTTATACTAAATGTCTATAATATATTTATAATACTTATTATAATAAGTCACCGGATTTGGTGGAGCAGAAAAGATGAACATTCTTCTAAAATTATATTTTAAAACAAGATCATTCCTGCAGGGAAAAAAAAAACTACCTACGTTTAAGCTGAAAAATAATGTCTAGATCATAAATATTGTAGTGATTATGTATAGTTTACACACTCAAATACTGGAACTAGTATGGAGTAATGCAAAGCAACTCCTTGTATGTAACAGAATATTGTAAGTAGATACCTTCATAAATAAATTGGCTTGAAATGAAGAAATGAAAAATGTTTATTTCTTTAACTATAACTTATTTTAACAAACATTTTTTTCATTTTTTTTTATTTTATTTTATTATCTTAGGAAACCCAAGGTTTACAAAATTATGAAGAAATGAAAAATGTTTATTTCTTTAACTATAACTTATTTTAACAAACATTTTTTTTATTTTATTTTATTATCTTAGGAAACCCAAGGTTTACAAAATTTTAGTAGGGTTACAAAGTAGTACACATAAAAACCACTACTAGGTTCTCAACGATAGAAGTTACATATAAATTAAAACTAGAAGCACTATTAACCTCGCTCAAACTATTGACGAATTGGTACTATTTACCGCAACAGAATATCTAGTTAAGAATATTATGCGGGTTCAAAGAACCGCTCGCTCAACATCTGCCTTGCTGATGGTACACTGGTACAGAAAAGGACCAGTGTAACCTGCTTGCTAAGTAGGTTATATTTGTTACACGCTCGCCATAAGTAACTATTCTGCCCGTAATTAATATTTGCTTTCGGTAAACAGATGGTAGGGTCGCGTCTTAGTTCAAGAGGTAAAAGTTGGTGTTTCTTACAGACATTTAGGTAGTTCGAGGAGATAAAAGTATCCTATAAATGATAGCACAGGAATTTCAAAAAAATCTTGTGTCTGTTGTCAAGACGAGTAATGTATACCAGGTAATTCGGGTTCCAGACTTGAGACGCGTACTCCAGGTGACTTCTAACAAAAGTGCAATATAATATTTTCAATTTTTTTGTTCTAGCAAATCCCAGGGCCCTATAGGCTTTGGCTGCAACAATGTCAACATGACGTTAAATAGTAGTTTAGTGTCATGCATGACTCCAAAATCTTTGACATGAGTTTTCCTTTCAAGTGCATGACCTTTTAGTCAGTCCTTTTACGGCTAAAAGTAACAGAAAAACATTTAGATGGGTTGAGGTCTAGTTGGTTAACCAACATTCCACGTCCAACGTCTTGACCACTATTGTTGTCTTAAGACAACAATAGTGGTCAAGACGAGACAGATCTGCCTGAAGGGCGTCGATGTCTTCCTGTGAAGAGATGGCAGAAAAAACTTTCATGTCATCTGCAAAGCAGAGAAGACTAGATGAGTGAAGACATGAATTAATGTTGTACACGAAAATAACAAAAAGTAAAGGTCCAAGCAGTGAACCCTGGGGAACACCGCTAGGGATTGATACCCAGCTAGATGTGTAATTACTAATTACCACAGCCTGTGAACGGTTACTTATGTGTGACGAGAACAACCTGAGCAGATCGCCTGTTATCCCTATATTTTGTAGTTTGATTAGAAGGAGCTTATAATTAATTCTGTCAAATACCTTACTGTAATCGGTATACAGGGTTACAGGTTAAGTCAACCTAGATCCTTTAATGACATGTAGTACAGAATTTAGACAATGGGGTTAAAAACTGCCTTTTGCTCACTTCAGATGTCACCAGAGTGTTCCATGAATTTGACAGTTCTCCTTACTAATTATGTAAACCAATTGCTTTATGAATACTTTCTTATAATGACTCTTTGTGCAGCTGTTGATTGCAAAAATACGGGGATTCATTTATTCCCCAAAGAAGCTAAAAGAAGAAAACTTTGGGAGAAAGCTGTTCGTAGAAAAAAATGGAATGCTAGTACTTCGTCAAGGTTATGTGATGCCCATTTTCTACCTGAAGATTATTATGAACCCAATTCGTATACAGGTGATAAAGGTGACAAAGTGTTGCAGAAAACAGCTGTACCCTCAATATTTTCATATTCTAAGGTCAAAACAGTCAAACAAACAACACAACAACGATCGGATAGACAGCTTCAGAGAAGTCTCAAGAACCTTTGTTTTGAAACGCCTTGTGGTGATCAAATACCTGGACCCAGTGCCATCCAAACACAAAATAAGTGTGAAGTTCAATTTAGAGATGGAAGTAAACAGTACAGAGTGAAATAGAAATACCCGTTGGCCTACAAGCTGAGCTGCCTACAAGTAAAGAATCTAGTTCATCAGTTGAATCAAAGAGCACTCAAGTGAACTTCGAACACATTTATGGATCTTTATTTATAGAGATATAAAGACAATGATAGTGTAATTGCTTTCTATACTGGCTTTGAAACCTATGCAAAGTTCTGTTTTGTATTCTGAACATTAAGTCCCATGGCTCATTTAATTAAATACTATGGAAGTCATATTCAATATATTTCTATTGAAGATCAGTTTTTCATGACAATGATGAAATTACGAAGAGCAACAAAAGCAACACGAAGAGTTACCAGGCTTCTACTTTCGTACAGAAGTCTTCCTTTATGCGGTACTTGAAACTTGAAACAACATATTGGTAATTTGATACCTATGTATAATCTGTCTTAGTAATATCCTAAAAGACAAAGATATCAAGATGCAATGCTCTCTTAACTTTGTGAAAACTCTTGAATAAGGCGTCTAGACAGACCTGGAAGATTAGTGCTGTCACATCCCTGAACTCTTCTAAGTCAGGAATAACGGGAATCTCATTCTCAAGTTCGTCTTCAACTCCGACAATGTTATTCCTGTCGTACGCCTGTAATCTATAATAAAAAAATGGACTTTACAAAAAAAATCGCAACATAACCTTTAAATCATAACAATGCCAGTTTTTAACTTACCTTTCAACTAAAGCTGCTTTTTTACCAATGGCAGACGCTCTCCGTTTTCTAAGCTCGTCCTTTAACTTACACTACAGGTCGAATACATTTTTATCGTGATATCTAATATTGAATACTTTACAAATAGACAATATGGCGGTTCTTAGGAACACTCAACAGAGCTGCCATCTACGACGAGCTTTCAGTTTTTAACCAATGGGTTATAATATGCATCATTGCATCATGCATCACAACACATGACGCCTCTGAAAGTCTATTAATCTTTGGCAAGTGGTGATCAAGCGCTGTACCAGTTACAAACTTACTATTACCGCTCGTTTAATCCTTGCGTGCAGGTAATAAAGACCTTTTTCTGTGAACGAAATCCCACCACGTTTGTATTCCAGAATCTCATTTTTACATTTCCGTATTTATTTTTTATTTTATTTTATTAGGTCTACTAACAATATATGCATCAAGTGTATACAAACTCGACAGTTCTTAATGTAGGGATAATGCTAGACACATATATTCCTTAAAAGTAAACACAGCTTTCTTAAAGAAACTATAACTACTTAGACTATAGGTTTGTTATTTTATTTTATTATTTTATTTTATTTAATTTAATGTTAAATAAAACAATGATGAAGACTATTTATTATACGAGCCTGTCCTTCAGCAACTGCTTCTTTATTTTTGCGGTTGATTCGTGGAATACGTCAATCCTGTTACTGTACTCGTTCAGCAATCGACATAGGCGAGGGATGGCAGAGTTGGCTCCAAGAACCGTTCTACGCAGGGGAGGGGGGTAAAGTGGTGTAATGGGGAGGCGGGGGCGACTACGTGGTACTCTTATATTGAATTTTGATAGTAGTTGGGGACAGTTTATTTTGTTCGTGAGAATTTTGTGTAGGAAGATTAGGTCGATGTATTTATAGCGGATAGATAAGGAGTTCATGCCGAATTTTTTTAATCGGTCTTCGTAATGCACTATTTTATTGGCAACACCCCCAGAGTAAGCCAGATGCCACAAAAATCTCTTCTGGACTCTTTCAAGTTTGAGCATATGTGATGCGTAATGTGGACGCCACACCACACTTGCATACTCGAGCACACTACGAACAAGGGTGTTATACAACAATATTTTTGTCTTGGGGTTCCTGAAAGCTTTGCCGTTTCTGATAACAAATCCTAGCATCACATCGATAGCATTGATGCCCTCTGCACAATGCCATCGATGTGAGCGGTAAATGTCAACTTCTGGTCAAAGAGGATTCCAAGATCTTTGATCGTGTCTAATGACGCGAGCATAATACCGTTTATGGAATAATGTGTCTGTGATACGTGCAGTTTTCTGGTAAACGTCATATGGAAGCATTTGGACGCATTTAATTGCATTCCATTTTTTCGACACCAGTCTGAGAGACAGTCGAGGTCATCTTGCAGTGGGGCCGAGTCCTGCTGGGAGTCGATGACTCTCGCGATCTTTAGGTCGTCAGCGTACATGAATGCGGTAGTGTGTCGGAAGCAATTTGGGAGGTCGTTAATGAATAAGTTGAACAATATTGGGCCAAGGTGCGATCCCTGTGGAACGCCTGATGTTATATCGCTATAGCTTGATGAAAACCCATTAACAACGACACAGAATGTGCGACCCTTTAAGTAGGACTCTAGCCATCGCAACATAGGGCCCGCAAATCCATACAATCCAAGCTTGTGCAACAGGACCTGATGGGAAACCTTGTCGAATGCTTTGCAAAAGTCAGTATATATAACGTCAACCTGTTTGCACATATCTATTGCTTCTACGAGAGTGTCCTCGAAGCTGACTAAATTGGTACATGTAGACCTTGATTCGAGGAAGCCGTGTTGGTGGTCTGTTATAGCCTGCCTAAAGTATCTTTGGATGTGGGGGTAGATCAAAGACTCTAATATTTTGGCAAACGTGCACAATAGAGAGATTGGGCGTTAATCCTTTACCGATGAAACCTCACCTCATCACCTTTAAATATTGGAACAACCTTGGCCGTTTTCCACTTTAATGGGAATGTGCCTGACCTTAATGAATGGTTAAAGATGACATGCAAGGGTTTGACTAGACTGAGTGCACAGGCCCTAATTAATAATGGAGGGATACCATCTGGTCCAGGTCCTTTGCTGGGGTCGAGATTTTTAAGTTTCGAAAGAATCTCGTCGGTTTTAATTTCCAGATTCAAAAAGTTGTCGCTGTGCAGGTCGCGGATGTCAATTTGGTCTGAGTTATGGTTACTGGTATTATAAACAGTTAAAAAGAATGACGCAAATAGTTCGCAAACCTCTTTACCACACGTTGCAGTTTTATTGTCATTGGTCATAGTGGAAGGGTAGGAGCATTGTCCATTGCGCTTACTTTTAACGTAAGACTAAAAAAGTTTGGGATTTTTGGCTATATTATCTTCTAGGGTGTTGAGATAATCATTGTAGCAGCTGTTAGCTAGTTTCTCGCAACGCTTTTTTACAATATCGAACGAAATTCTGTCTAGAGGGTTACTGAATTTCTTAAAGCGTCGTCTGATATTGTTTTTTTCTCTCAGCAAGTTGATAAGGCTTTTATTGAACCAGGGGGGGTATTTCTGCCTATTATGCTGTTTAAAAGGGACAAATTTATCGATGCACTCGTGGAGATTTTTATAGAGGATGGTTACCATGTCGTTAACATCCACGGATGCACCTATTTGATTCGCCCAATCAATACCACCTAGGAAATCATTGATAGCGGTGTAGTCGGCCCTGTAAAAGTTATGTCTTGGGGAGCTGTTCTGTGGTAAGTATTCCGGTTTCGCGAAAGACATGTAAACGTCGATGGGAGAATGTAAGGGATCTACTTTAGATAAAATGTCAGTTGCTGAAGAGACCCGGCAATCAGGTAAATCTGTGAGTATTAAATCTAAGATATTGCCACTGGTATTTAGGATCTTATTTATTTGAACTAGGTTGTTGAAGGACATGAAGTCAGTTAGTAACTCCTGTCTTGCAGGCATTGCATGGTCATGAGATCTATTGGTCCCGTGAGTGTCCCAGTTTATAAAAGCGAGATTGAAATCTCCCAAGATGCAAGTTTTGGACGGGGTGAGTTCAGATACCCGATTACAGTTTGCCAAGAAGCAATCCAGCAATGCAGTGTTTACAGGCGGCGGGAGATAAACTGCGCATAGAGCTATTTGTATCATTTTAATTTCGATTGTTACCCATAGGTCCTCACAGGTACTCTCCCAGTCCAACATTCGTTTCAATTTTAAGTTTTTATTTATGGCTATCAGAACACCACCCCCGTCCATTTTCCTACTAATACTTAAGTCTCTGTCTCTCCTAAATATGACAAATCTATCATCAAATAATTCATTACACAGTATTCCGCTATTTAGCCAAGTCTCTGTTAAGATTATGATGTCATAATTACAGCATGATACATTTTGCAAAAAAGTGTTTGTTTTTGATCTGAGGCCACGAACATTCTGATAGTATATATTTAGGTCACTGAATGTAAAGAGATAAATAAACCATTTAAGACTTGGATAAGTGATAAATCATTTTAAGCTAAGATATCTTATACAGAGTGTCCATGTCCTTAATCAGGACGTATGCTGAGTCCACATTTTTGCGCATGAAGATGCGTTCATTCCTAACCCAAACAAATTGATATCCCTCTTGTGCCTAGCAGCTGCGTGAAGTGCTCTGTTTGCGGGTGACAAGTGTTCGGCAACGAAGATTGGGCTCCGCTCTTCAGCCATGCCGAGGTGGGATGTGTTCAATTTATCCTTAGGATTATCCTTGTTAAATTTCAGCACGCCTGCCAGATAGCTGTCCCGTAAGCGAGGTGATGCCATTTGGACGACGATGGAGCGTGGTCGAGGGTTGCTTGGATCAGCCTTAGCTACACGAGAGCTATGGAGAATATCATTATCTGTGATTGAGCAGTCTATGGCCCTGCTAAGTTGCAATACTATTGTGTTTGTGTTCTCGTTCCTGTTTTCCGGCACACACTGGATCTCCAGATTGTTAGAACGGGCATGTTGTTCCAGTTGCTTCACTGTATTCTTCAGTTCAGTCACCGCGGTACGCAATTCGGCGTTCTCAGCCTTTAGGTCGGTAAAGCCCTGTGAGGAAGACTGGATAGCTTTCATTGCATCCTCGTACTGAGAGTTAACAAAGGTCATGCTCGTCTTAACATCTTCCACTTCTTGGCGCAGGGACGACAATTCTTTCTTGATGGCCACTGTCATTGACTTTTGGATCTGAATCACGAAAAACTCCATTTGTGTTTTAACAATATCAGTGACTATTTCTCTAATGTCATTCGTGGTAATTTGGTTAATCACGGCGGACGGTTGAATGTTTGACTCGGGGGAGAAGGATGAGGCCAACCGCTTCGGGGGTCTCATCGTAACATTGGATTCAGGGGAAAAAAAATAAAAAATTACTTCGATGGAGGCGCGCGGGTACGAACTTGACACCACTAGTGCAACAGTGCCGGCGACGGTACACACTGCGCCACGGCCGTCGATAACAGACGCGACAAAAATTTGGAACCCAATGCTCTCGAAGACCGCGTCGATGAGTAGTGGACGGGAAACGAGACAAAGGGTAGCGTCTGTCTAGTTCACTTACGGAATGCGGCGAGTTGTGCAATGCGGCGAGTTGTGGACGATCGCAGAACTGGTTTCTCGCTGGCCGGGCCGAGTGTACGTAGAAGCAATCACGGCCGAATGTACGGAGATCTAGCACTAATGCGTAAGAGTATACTGCTTAGTGTTGAGTGAACAGTAGAAGTGAGTTATGATAGAATTCTCAGGAGCACCGATACACGACTGCTTCGTTCAGCGATCACGGACGAATTAGTTAGCTTATTAAATAAATTAAATATTTTTATTGTTAGCTTATTAAATAAATTAAATATTTTCTACTTACATTGTATCTGTTTATTTTATTTATGTAGTATACCTATACCTATATACTTACTTACATGCTACATTATTTATAAAACTTCATGCATGACATGACACACTAGCATATTATGTTTTACGTTACGTACCCTCGTTTATATGTATATCTATCTCGATACAGAACCAGACCATAATGACTTAGCTTGTAACTATTTACTTACTTACTTTTATTTTTAAGTACCCTCAAAGTTTTTGTTTTTATATTCTTGTTTGATTGTATTATACGACTGCCGAATAACGTTTACTCATTTAACGTTTACTATACAGGTCTCCTAGTGTAGTAGTCAGGGCTCCTTCCGCGTACTATTTTAAGACCAATCAATTAACCCTAGATTTATTTAAGTACTTTTGTTGTTGTAACAATGAAAATAAACATATTTCATTTCATTCATTCATTTCATTTCATATTTCATGCAAAAAAATGATTATGCAAAATAAAAAATAAAAAAATTGTGAATGAATTTGAAGTTTCGATATTTGTTTCGATTTACAAAAAAACTTATAATTCAAGGAATACACAGTAATGATAAAGATTATGACAAGACGCATGTGTGTATGGGTGTGTGAGGTTGCGTGAGTGTGTATATGTATATGTGTTTTTCACCTGGGATGGATGTCGTAACTCCTGCAGCGCTTGCTTCATCTGAGATGCCTGTCACACCTACCGCGCCTGCTCAAGCTGTCGCGCGTCGTGGAGGACGGCGCCGTGGAGGAAGTCGCGGTGGGCGCACTGCTGGTGTATCAAGTGTGCCCTGCTCCGCGCCCCCCGGTCCCGAGGCTGACGACGACTTGCAGTCGGCGGGGTCACCCCCTGCCCCCGCTCCCGTGCCGCGGATGATGGCTCCGGTGTCACAGAGCCCTGTCGCCACACCGCGTGCTCTGAAGGCACCTACCATCCCAGCCATCGCCGTCAAGTCTCCGCAGCCTCAGCCTTGATCTCGACATCACGAGCGTCAGTCTCCGGCGTGAGCGTGCTTCCAGCAAAAAAGTTCGGGGTTTCTAAATTCTGAATAGACACTTACTTCTGTGAGAAAAATGAGTGCCCGACGTATAAAATTTGTGCTCCCACGGGATGTAGAGATAAATTCGAAAAACACATTCTGGTGGGAGTACGTTCTCCTAGCATTTTTTTTTTAAAAGAGACCTATCTCAATGAAAGTTTTAGGGTAGGAAGCTTATATTTGTGCATAATTGAGCCCCAATTGGGGAACGTGTGCCTCTTGCAGGAACAGAGTTATTCACTTTTCTGCTGGGGTAATGTTTGAGGGTTTTCTATATCTCGGCAACGGATAATACTCGGTATTAACCTAGATTAGAAACCTAGATTATGATAATTCGTTGTTAGTAATTTTTGCTTAATTAAGTTAGTGCTTGCTCCTACTTTTTTGAAAAACTTTCTTGTTTTCGCGTTATTCTTGACTTGAAATCTCTATTAAGCAGTTCCTCATAACGTCCGTCATCTCCTCCGAAGGTTTCATAAACCTGGATTGAATATTTTGAGAGAAATCAGGCTCTGTTGTTAGTTTGACAGCGCCTTATGTTTGGAGCCCTCTCGAAAGAGAGAAGTTCAAAGACAACAACGAATTTGCTGATCAATCGACAAATTAGAGCTCTTATTCATAAAGATATCCTGAAATTTTGAAGCAGAAATTTCATGTGAAGGCTGAGATAATTAACGAACGCTGAAACGTTCCCAAATCAAACCAATACCTGGCCAAATTAAGCAAGCCACTAAAAATCGGCCGCTGGATACATTGCGCCTACACTCCAAATTTGGTACCATAATATCGCCGTATGGCATCGAGTGGAATATATAAGTAGGGGATTATTGTTCTTTTCAGCTCAATATCTGCCACCCCGTAAGGGTAAAAGCGTGACAATGACAACTTATTCATCAGAACGTGATCAGAATTTTTGACGGATTACTTACGAATATAGGAACATAAGTTCATCGGCGACCTCTGTGGCGCAGCGGTTGTGGCTATGTCTACCATGCGAGAGGCCCCGGGTTCGATCCCCGGGTAAAGAAAATAAAATACCCCAGGTCTTGAATGTTTATATGTGTGTGACGTCGCTGTTTCTGGTACCCACGACACAGGGTATCCTAGTGGGAGGCCAGAAGCAATGTATGTGTATGTAAATGTTTTATGTTTGTTTAAAAGAAAAAAATATATATTAATGGGTACTATCATCCCCTAATGAACTCACTCAACTCATTTGTGATTCTTTATTGAGCCGTAATGAAACCGAACCATTTTTGAAGAGATCGATAACTGGTGATGAAAAGTGGATAACGTACGCCAAGAACGTGCGAAAAAGGTCGGTCAGACTACACAGAAAGGGGGCAAAATCCGCGTTAACTCATCAGTGCGTCAATTAAGAACACATACCATTAGATGGTCTGTGATTACGAACAAATTCCCATAGATGTACAAGTTTTACTTATTTCTATAAATATTGCCATGAATACTCCATGGATACTTATGGATACCCTAAATACTCCAATTATTAACGAATGCGCTTGGCAGGCTAGTTAAATAAATCACTATTTAGCAGGCAATACTGAGCCCAGCCTCGATGACGTGGTAAACAGTTTAGTTTCTATTATTTGGGCTTGCACCGGTCACACAATAATTGAGTAATGAATATCTGACTAAAATTTGGCACAATTGTACCTTTGCCACCCTGTATGTGAAAAGGCGTGACGCTATATGTTGTATTAGGGGAATTCGAGACATGTACCCAGTTAAAGTATCTGGGGCAAATTAAGACCGCATTAGACCCACTTAACTTGCGACATGACTGACGACGAAAGGGTGATGACTTAAGAATAGCAATATGTGTATCTAAACATTATCAATGCATTCAGTGTAGATCATATCAAAATGATTAAAACAAAAAAATATCTTTTATAATACATACGTATAATTTTATAATAATAATAGTAAGAAAGCTTACTACACGATTATTTGAAGAAAGGAACGGACCATAGAGGCACAAGCCATACCTTAATGAGTTATGATTATGATATAACTAGAGAAGTGAGAATAAAACAATGCTTACTAAACTCTGTTAGAGCAGCCTTTTTCAAAATCGAACAGAAGGCGTTGTTAAGGGCCCTACCATTTTTTGAATGATTAATGTGATAAATATGAGTATAGAACACTTAAACGAATCATTTTTGGTAATATTTAACCTAAACTGTTACAATACATTAGCGACATAATTAGAAGTAAAGATAAATATTTGACAACATTTATTCTACATAGTCAGGTCATAAGTTCTGTCACATGTGCAATATGAAATAATTTAGACATGTTTATTATTTATGTAAACATTTATATAGCAAAATGAACTTAATAAAACATAGATTCTTATGGTAATAAAATTTATTCAAAATGACCCCCGCGATTTTGAATACAGGCCTTTATTCTGCGCGGCCAGTCGTCTATCGCAGCACGAACGAGGTCCATGTCAATATCGGCGGCTGCCTTAATCAAGGATGACTTGAGTGACTCCAAATCAGGATGAGGCTTTGAGCAGGCCTTTTCCTCCAAGTGTTGCCATATCTTGTAATCTAACGGACTCAAATCTGGACTGGAGGAGGGCCAGTCTTCGTGCCGGATGAAGTCGATTTCACGCGCCGCCAGCCAGTCTTGTGTGCTTTTCTCTCTATGAGCTGGCGCAGAATCTTGTTGGAATACCCAGTGCCTGTTATCAAACATGGTATGAGAAACAGGTTCCACAAGGTTCTTGAGGACTGTATTTTGACACACAACTGCATTCGTTTTTACGCCTTTCTCACAAAAATGTACCTCAGTTAAGCCCCAATAAGGGACTCCCAACCAAACCATGAGCGAGGATGGAAAATGACCTCGTTGGACACGCGGAATACGGTTGCTCGCTTCTTCACTGTTGTGTGCGTACACCTTATCATTTTGTTTGTTGTAGCTCTCTTCCACGGTGAAATTTTTTTCATCCGAAAAAAAAAATTCCCGATGATTTTTTCCCGCGTACCGCTTCAACAAAGCGCGGCATCTCTTCAGTCTCAGGTCCATTAAACGAGCGTCCAAACGATGTCCTGTTTTTCTTCGATATGCCCTAAGCCCTAAGTCTTCATTTAACACCCTTTTCAACGTGGTCCTGCTTAACCCCATCTGAAGGGCCAACAGTTTCTGCTTACGTATGGGATTTCTTCGAATTCGCGCCTTCACAGCTTTTATCACTGCTGGAGTCCTAACAGAGCGAGGGCGACCACTTCTTGACCTGTCATCTAGACTAGAGTCTTCATTGTATCGTTTTATGGTACGATAAACGAATCTTTTGGTTATATTCAAATTTTTCAGCAAGTCGAAAATCTGAATTGGCGCGTAACCGCAACGATGCAACGCAATAACTGCGACACGGTCTTCTTTAAGTGTGCACTCCATATTTAAAAATGAGGAAAATTCTAAAAAGTACACATTTTTATTTTCATGAAAAATTCGAAATTCGAATTCAATAAACTTTTTTGTGGCCAGCGTTCTAAATTCAAAAGTTTTTATTGTGTGACAGAACCTATGACCTAATTCCAATCATCCCATAACCGTGACACTTTAGGGTATATTAACATCAGTTTTTGGTTTGTTTAGGTGCCCTCTACCTAAATTTATCATTCGTTAATAGATAAAAATAGAGGGTCTTCAACGACATCTATTGGATTCTGGAAAATGATTGTTCCGAAATTATTTATAAAAAATATATTTTATTACGAAAATATTGAAAAAAAATACTGTCTCAAATGATACGTTGGACAATCTACCTAAAAATCACAGTATTTATATTACTTATACCTTTTTTATATTTATTGGCTAGTGAATCTTTAGCCAAGAACAACTTTGCCAGCGTCAGGTTATCAGCAAATCGCTGCGTATGGTACTCGTATATACTAAGACGTTGTTCACAATCCGATATATTTCACTCGTACAAATTAAAATTGATTTAGGCGTGTGAGATAGAATCACAGCAATCCTATCCCACTTCTGATTTGCGGAACCAGATGCGGAGATGATTTTTTAAAAAGAAACATGACTGAACCTGGACGATTATAATTTGAACAAAATGGGACTCAACAATTATCAGAACGAATAAAGATGTCGGAGAGTGCGATAACATTAATGGCGAAGTTTTGAATCGATGACGACGGCTGGGCAGGTGCGTGGCCTTTTTTTTTTGTTAGAGGGGAAAAAATGGAATTACCCATGCCCAGGAGTCAGACCTCCCTGCTTTGACCGGGTCCCCACATATCAAGCAGGCATCAGCTCGAGTGGTATACGGACTAAAAACAACTGTGCGCCATTGGTGCATGGCGCGCGGTCTGTGCTGCGCTTTATATAAGCGCGCGGCTGCCCCACGGCTGTCATCTGAAGCCGCTAACACAGCCTCTCCTACACCCTGGCGTCCTCGACGGGACTCTCAGGCAAATCAGACGTTGAGCAGGGCCCAGATGCAGGGTGCAGAGGAGGGACCCGGCTGATCAAAGTGACGATCACCGCTTAGATCAACTTCTTCATCAGTCGGATCTGAAATCACACATATGTACGCAACGTTACAAATTACAGTGGTTGCGAGCAGTTTTACCCGTGTTAGTTTGTTAAGGATTTGTTTAGTTGCCCACAGCCACACAATAAATGAAGTGACAATAGATATTATGTTGAAGCAAATTCATTTATGATTTTATTCAAATAAGAAACAAATGGCCCCAGATATACAGACTAACATTCCTGCAACACAACACCTACGACAGAGGTGTTAACGTTTGCACATCATATGGCGACTCCCATGGCAAAGGCGGCCCTTTGCAAATCAGGAAAATTTCCACCGTGACAGAAGGCTCTCAGTGCAGTCGCCAGCATCGGCATTGAGATCGCTGGCTCCAGCTCGTAGAAGGTGAAGTGCTGTCTTGCGGCTCATGGGGTACAAGCACAGCGGCGGCGCTCGGTAGGACTGCGATGCTGGCTCCGGCTCGTAGAAGTTTAAGCGCTGTTCTGCGGCTCATGGGGTACAAGAACAGCGGCGGCGCTCGGCAGGACAACGATGCTGGCTCCAGCTCGTAGAACGTGAAACGCTGTCTTGCGGCTCATGGGCCACAAGCACAGCGGCGGAGCTCGGCGGGACAGCGATGCTGGCGACAGAAGTACTGGGCTGCTGGTCGTCATCGGCAAGCAACCTGGCGTTAGCAGACAGCTAATCGCGCCCCGGAGTCATCTGGTTGGCAGCCAAAGCAGGCTCCTGGTCCACATTGATGTTGAGCAGGCTCAATTTCACCACCTAACGCTCCGTCAGGTGGTGAAATTGAGCCATCCTGAAGTTCATCTTTAATGTCATCTGAAATCACAGTCGACACTAGAATATATTATGTGAACATAGCCCTGTCACTCAGCTTCTTTCAATTCTTTCATAGTATCACTCTAACACACCATTTAAAAATAGCACTCTTCAGACATTGGCAAAACACTCCTTTGCTTTAGGTCATTCATCACACTCTTACGTGATACGTGGTAACCAGAGTGTTCGTAGCATGCGAAGTGGTGCCCAAAGTGAGGCTCAGGCTGCAGACCGTCGCAACCCGTTGGAGCTCGACTCGATTAACTTGAACAGAAGGCGTCCAACTGTCACCCCGGTAACCGAAATAGTGTGGGACTTACAACTACTAAGTTTGCCATAAACACTGTTCAGCACCGACGGATACGGGTGCACCTAATGCAACGACTGCACCAGTCCGGTAGGTAGCGCAATCCCATACCGCAAAATAAACAAAACAGCACTTAGAGGGAGAGGCATTAAGTTAAGCATACCAAGAGGCCCAGCATAATAAAAAACGCCCAAGGTATCACCAACCGCCGCCGTCTAGATATTTTGATACACATTGCACAGTAATCATCACATATTGTCAAATAGGTAGTCAGTAAGTCCATATTCACCCATAAGTAAGAGAATAGGTCTACGAAAGGGATAATTAACAAGGGGCTAATTTGGATAGGTAAAGGGAGTTTGCAATTATGTACTTTCCTGTTACAGTGACACAGTACCATGTGGATCAAAAATCTATCGGTGCTCACATTCGAAAAAAGTGGCACACGTCTCGGGACACCACTATCCTCGCCAACACTACATAACTTAAGCACATATTTGAGTGCTAATGTTATACTAAACCAGGCTCACAGCCTCCAGGCCCCAAGGCCTCCAGGTACTCAGTCTCCAGGCCCACGGCCTCCAGGTACTCAGTCTGCCGGCCTGCAGCCTCCAGGCTTCTAGCAGAAGCCCAATTTACCTTGCTGTAGCCCCCGTGACAAAAGTCACGCCAGATTAGTATCTGAAGACGATAGCACCGTCTCATACAGCGGCGAACACCCGCTGCCCAGTCATAGCATCCTCTATCAACCATGGCTCGCCAACGCCCTCGAAGAAACCTGCACAGGCGTCCGGCATCCACTCGCCACGCCACAGCACCATGAGCTGCGCTGCTTCTTGGATCCATTTGCCGTAGGAACCCGCCAGCAGTTCAAGCTCGTAGCGTTGGTGAGGCAGCTCTGCACGACCTTGCGAGGGTCCCTCATGCAGGAGTCCAGCTTGCCTTCTGAACGATGTCCTTTTTATTTATTTTATTTTCTTTGGAAATCTTACAGCTAGTACAAATTAATATAAGTAGACAGATTATTAGGTGGGTCTAAGCCAATTAAAAGATTTCACATTCGACCTATTGTGTCCTTTCACTCATATTGCTTGTGAAAAACTTAAGTAATCGCGGATTACAACCTAAATCTGCTAGTTTTTTTTAGGAGTACATCGTTATCTACCAAATCAAAAGCCTTTTTATAATCAAAGTATGCGGCATCTACCTGCCCTCCACCATCTACAACTGGGATAACTTGGGCCATAAGATTTGGCAGATTACTACATGTACCTTTCCTGATCCCGTGCTGGGCCTCTGGTCAACTTGCGCCAATAATGACTTCTGAACGCTTACTACTTACTTACTTAATTCTTTAATTATTTTTAATTCTTTGGGGGTACCTGTTACCTCTCAAAGACTTAATGTATCCCTAAAAGGCCTTTGGGTCTTCACACATGTGTTTTTCTACCACTGTTCTGTTCCCTGGCTAGCCCAATCAAAGATTTTACCCTGGCTGTGCTCTTAGAAAATAGTTCGTAATCTGTATCCAACTTACCTCCTTTCTGTTGCCTTTGTAAATAACCTTTTTGTGTTATTTCCCGAATCAATTCTTTGGTGTACCAATAAGATATACATACTAATCATTTATCGTAGTGCACCTTTTCTCTGGAACATAAACATCAAAAATACCATTTAAGGTAGTATTAAAATAATCAAATAAAAAATACAAGTATACTATGGTGCCCAGTCTATTTGCTCTATTGCCGAGTACAGCGAATAAAAATCAACTTTATTAAAGTTCCAACCTGTCAGTTCACTACGCGATGAGTCACCGTTAGCATTTTCAGTGGGGTATCGGTGCTGCGTTTGCGATCGACCACTCATCCAACGTAGTGATTATATTCTCTTTGATCTCAACTACTACATCTAGCGGCGGGTGGTACTTATCCACTGGTAACAAAGCCATGTCTGCCGCCCACACCCTCACGCACGAACCATATCTATACTCAAACTTAGTCAGAACTAAAACTAATTGACGATTTTTGCAATTTTTCACTGCGTTACCCTGTTCGAACCCACAGTACGTCACGAAATATTCGTAGTAATTACGTATTTCCAGTGTACTAGAAAATAAATTAAAATCACCCACAACTAAGTATTACACTACTATACATATCACAATATTGTTCTGTTATTCTAAACATGATCATATACTCTAATTCACTAGTGTATGGAGGTATGTAGATACAGCACAATAACCATAACAATCTGATTTGTACGTACACCGCAGCCGTAACTACGTTACCCCCTCGCAGTATTCTATTTTTTCATCCCAGTGCTACGGTTCATTTAATATCTCATACTTCCGTAATTTCCGATACCGGTTCTTTTATGGGACACGCTTATACGCTTCTACAATAAAATTCCTCAAGAAATACAAAACTTAAATGAACCTCGACTCAAAAAATGTATAAAGCACAGTTTGTAAACAAAGGCCTACTACAAAATTAATGACTTTTTACAAGACACCGACATCTGGCATTAAACCAGTTCATTACACCCTTTATATTATATACCAATAATTAGGCACCTACTATGTTATGACATTGATTAAGTGTCAATTTTTGTGTTTTGTGTTTATCTTAAGATTTGGATATTTTGGGGAAACGGATCCGGAAAGGAGAAGGTATTGATATCACAAAAAAAGAGCGTCAGAGCCATATGTGGACTTCGTCGCACAGGCCACAGATAGCTGCAAGCCCCATTTTAAAAGACTATACATTCCGGCATTATATGTATATATATGAAGTTGTGGTATTTGTAAAAACGAATCTAGAATGATTTGGCAAATTCACAAGTATACGCTACCAACATAAAATATGCTCTTCACAACAAAAAACAGCACTATTTCTAAACATCTTTTTTGGAATGGCACCCACATTGTATAATAAACTGCCCGAAAGTATTCGCGGAGTGAAGAGCATAAACCAATTCAAAGCAGAAGTGAGGAAATTAACTGATAACTACTGATAAGGCATACTACAGCACCAAAGATTACTTAAATGATAAATTGTGATCTTTGATTGGGCTTGCTACCCCGTCCAACCATAATTTTGTTATTTATAGATTTAACAGTTTTCATTTGATTCTGTGTATGTAACATATATTTGTATGCGAAATGAAACATCAAACATTAACCTTCTTCTTCAGATTAACCATCTGATGTAAAACCTGTTTTCACAAATACATTATTTGATTTGATTTGAATTGTGCTATTATGAATAAAAATCTTTGAATTGAATTGAATTGATTTTACGCGTAAAACTTTTGTATATTTTTTTAAATCAAAGGGAGACGTTTTCGAAAATTTTCTTGAGTTTAAGTCGTTTGCTCAAAATCAGAGCAGCAAGAAAAATAAAGCCTTGCGTACTGATAACGGCACGGAGTTTTTCAACAAAGGGATGGACAGCTACAATATGTGGGATACATCATCAAGTAACGGTTGAGTATACACCAGAACAAAACGGCGTAGCTGAACGTGCTAATCGCACAATATGCTAAAAAGCGAGAAGCATGATGAATGAAGCTAAATTATCCAAGCGAATCTGGGCAGAAGCTGTAAACCATGCTGTGTTCCTAAAGAATAGGTCCCCCACCATCGCCGTGAAGAACATGACCCCAGAGGAGAAATGGTCAGGAAGACGCTGCGATCTGAGCATGGTCAAGACCTTCAGATGCAGAGCTTTCATGCACATCCCAGATTAAAAGAGAAAGATATGGGATGTCAAGAGCACAGAGCTAATACATGCTAATACATGCAAGCTAATACTGTTGTGATAACGACAGCCGACACATGTCGTCTTATCGATCCTGATGATGGAGTGATATCTAAGGCGAGAAACGTAATCTTCTTCGAAAATGACACATATCGAGATGAAGTTAAGCCACAAGGGAGCTCAGAGGTACTTGTGCCTTCTTTGGAGGAAGAAAATAAGCTGTAAAGTAATGTGGAATGACAGGGATGCAGATTATGAGGTGTTACTAGAGTTTGGCTATTCTATCATGAACCTAGCAAAGCGCGGCAAATTCAAAATTTATGAAGTAGGCAACACAGAAAATAGTTGGAAAAAACGATTTTGATACTTTTATAATAAATTGTATTGTATTGTACAACAAATATTGAATATTGATTAATGGTGTGAAAAGACAACAGTTTGAAGCAAATTTGTATGAAAATGATTACTAGATAAATTAATATCACATAAATGGTGAGGAAAAATTAAAGTCATACGTTCAATAAAAACATGTATTTATTCGCTATAGTCAAAGTCAGAATCTAGATATTCTACTCCCATATCTGACTCATCTGAGCTGCTCGACTCATCATCCCGGACGCTTATTATAAATTGTTCCATATGTTCGGTTATTCCATCCCTAGTTCGGTACTGGTCTTCAGCACGCAGTAGTACATGATCGACATTTTTTTTCAGTCATCTGCTGTTATGCTTTGGAATTCTTCTTTTCTAAAGTTCTTCTAACTGCGCTGCTGATTTAGAAATACAGAGTTATCTTCGCATTTATAGATAATAATATTAGTACTTATAGATTTAATTACCTGTCATAGAAGAGATATCTTGAAAATATTTATTCTGACTAAGTAACTCTTTTTGTTCCAATTCTTTGAGTTTGAATAGATTTTCCAATACCTCTTGTTTGGCTTCGGAATGAAGGTTAAGATTTTCTGTAAAAAAACATTTCATGAAACATTTTCCAAGCATTACTCATGTTGTCATTCAAACTTGGCTAAAATTGAAAAAGTGAATCTTCGTAATTCTAACATCATATAAGTTAAGTATACATTACTGTAACAAATAAAGCAAAATTTTGATTAATAGAAGTTAGCAATGAAAGAAGTCAATGTTTTCTTAAAGTATCAAAATCACTGTGCTCAACTAACCTATAAATTGTACGACGCTGTCTAAACATTCCGTTTTTTGCTTGATTAAGGCATCTTTCTCCTTTTGTTTTTCTTTATGTTTGCTCATCATTTTAAAAAGAAGCTCTCGTATGCTACTTTTAATCGGTTTACTCATGATTCAATTCGTTATTAACGCAAAACTCAATAAATGAACACAAACAACAATACGATCACCGAGACGTTGACAGCACGTTGACATAATGTGTCAAAACGCCAGTGTTGCAACTTTAAAAATTGGTGGGTTCGCCATTCCCTAGCCAAACTCTACCACCATCCAATGAAAGTGCGAGTCCCAGAGTGGAACCAAGGATGGATGCTCCTAGAGAGGAACATAGAGAAAGAGAAGTAGAGACAGCCGTATCTGATACTGATGAAAACGAGGAGTTTCAAGACTGTGAACCTGAACCAGTTTCAACAATCGAAAGTGTCAATGTCGAGAGTGAACGATATAGAAAACCAAGAGTTTCCGGATTCTATCCTATATCAAGCTGTGCAATCTGAGGAGGAGCCTGCAACTATAAAGAAAGCGTTATCGAGAGCAGACAGTAAACAATGGTCCGAGGCTATTCAAGAAGAGTTGGAAGCTTTGAAGAAAAACAAAACATGGATCATAGATCACCAAATACCTTTAACAACATCGTCGATTCAAAGTGGCTATTTCGAATCAAAGATGAGGGGAGACTGGATACAGATATAAAGCACGGCTGGTTGCTAGAGGATTTAGTTGACTAAATCCTCTAGCAACCAGCTAACGTTGACGTTATGGAATTAACTACGACTCACTTTTTTTGGACCTACCTACACAACAGTGATCCACTCCATAATAATAAATGTTTAATAATAGAAAACAAGTGACTTTTCCCAAAAAAGTTAAGTTAACGTCGTGATACAAATCTGTGTAAATGTTATATCAAAATCGAAGTGTAACCAAAACTCCATAAATAATCAAAATAGCTCCAAGTGCAAACGGACAAAAATCGTTAGAAGTCATGGACCCAGTGCTAAATTATACAAAACCTACATAGGAAGTGAATACACAGCGCCTCAGTATAAACACTAGTGTAAACAGTAAATATAAACAAAGTCTAACACCTAAAATAACCTCAAATACCGTTATCACCTGCATCTCAAACTAGGGCGTCATCTGCACCAGCGCCACCTGACAGAGGAGAAGCGTACTTCTAAAGGAGTAGCGAACCGGCAAACCAAAACTTCGCGGGACTTGCGTGTGCGCCTTGTCGCCTCCTAGCCTCCCAACCGACTTACTGCGCCAGCCTACCAACAGACGGCGCCACTAGTACGTAAACAACCCGTTCACAACGAAAATCATGTGGATATGATGGTATGTCATCGATGGTAATCAAGTACATAGCTAAAGCTATCCACTACCCCCTTCTGTTCTTGATTAATAGATCCCTAAGTGAAGGAGTTTTCCCTGATAAACTTAAAAAGGCACGTGTTAAGCCAATTTATAAGTCCGATGACAGGTATGATGTCACTAAATACAGACCGATTTCTCTACTTCACATTATATCAAAACTATTCGAGAAAATAATGGCGGACCAATTAAGAAATTTACTGTGTTCTGAAAAGATCCTAGCAAAAGAACAATTTGGCTTTCAAAAGGATACCTCTACTATAGACGCTATTTTCGAAATGACGGACCTTATAGCTGAATCACTCGATAGAAATGACAATATTATAACAGTCCTCCTTGGTCTATCGAAGGCCTTTGACCATGTTAATCATGCTGCATTAATAAATATCCTCAATAGATATGGCGCAAGAGGGATAGCGAGTGATTGGTTCGTGTCGTATCTTAGTGACCGGTCTCAGTTCGTAGTTTTGCCTACCATTGATGATAGGGGTGTCCTCCATGAGGTTGAGTCTAACTGTGATCAAATAAAGACTGGAGTCCCCCAAGGATCAATATTGGGGCCTATTCTATTCCTTCTCTACATCAACGATTTGCCCTCACAAACTAAAAGCAAAGTTGTAATGTTCGCTGACGATGTCAAAAGAGGTAATCATGCAAACCTATCAATTATAATCAATGAATCTATAAATGGCATTATAGAATGGTTTGAGAGTCTCAACCTGAGCGCTAATGTCCGAAAAACCAAACTGATTCATTTCAGAAATCACAACACCCAAGTACCTCAACTTAGCATAAAAATGAAGACCAAAGAAATTGAATCAGTTTCCCATGCAAATTTTTTGGGAATTTTCACGGATGTGAACCTAAACTGGAAGAGGCATGTTGATGCTTTGGTGGGAAAGTTTCTGTTATGCCCTAAGAAACTTGATCAAAATTTCATCAAAGAAGGCTGCCCTAAAGGTTATTTTGCCTTTTTTCAATCAAGAGTGCAATACGGTTTGGCAGTGTGGGGAGGGAGCGTTGATATTAAAATAATTTTTGTACTGCAGAAGAGAGCCATCCGCATTATAAACAACATAAGCTCTAGCATGGAGTCATGTAGAGCGTCTTTCAAGGAATTAAAAATTCATACCATCACTGCCCAATATATAATTGAATTGTGTAAACTTATAAGGCGCTATCCCCATAAGTTTCCTCAAAGGGTGCCAGGCTTAAGTGAAAGAATAAATAAAAGAAACAAGGGCAATTTAGAGATACCCCATTGTAGAACTGCTTCTTATACTCGTGCTACAAAGTTCACTGCCATCCGGGTGTTCAACAGCCTACCTTTAAGTATTAAGACCCTGACCGGAAATAGGTTCATCGTAAGCCTCAAAGACTATTTATTAACGGTGTCGCCCTATGATTTGGATGAGTTCTTTAATTTTAATTTATGTTTATGACGATTGTTTTAAGTTATCCTTCAACTGTATTTCTGTATAAGCCATTGATTTATTGTTAAGTGACATTATTTTATCTCGAACCCTGTGACATCTAATTGTAATGTATTGTTAATTGTTATCATGACATAGTTAGTGTATTTCTTGCCTGAGTTATGTACCTATATCTCCCTTGTGATATCTGCTACACTCGTTGAGTAAAATTACATAGAGCTATCCTGTACGATCATCTGTACCAAAATTACTGTAATTTATGGCAATAAATGAAATGAAACGAGACTTTCGCCCCAGTTGTGAGACACAGCTCATTGAGATTTCTGTTAGCGTTATCAGTCAAGAGGTGCTTCCGTGTGGTCTGCGGAGTGTGTTCTCGCGCGGAGCGCGAGGACCACTACGGTTGCGGGGTCGAGGACTTATGGTTGCCTCATGCCCGCGGCGTCAACTCGGGGGGTAACGTCCCCCCCGGTCTTGGGTGGCCCCTACTTGTCAGGGGCCTCGCGTGGTCTTCGTTGTGCTGTGCTTTCGCCGTCTATTGGCATACACTGGCGACAACGGTGCGGGAGCTTCTTCTTCTCCACTGTGCCGTGCTTTCGCCCTCTTCTGCGGGCTTACACTGGCGACAGTGGGATGTGCAGCAACTCTCTTGGGAGTGGTCTGCCTTCAGGCGGACGTGCGTGATGCGGGGCAATGTCGTGGAGATGTGCGTGGCGGCTGTTGTCGGCGCAGTCGTACATGCGCCGTGCCAGCCGCGCGACGAATTTCTCCACGGTGGGCATCCGGGTATTCCTCATGATTGTGGTGTTGCGCACGTACCGCCCGGCTCCTGTGATCATCCGCAGGGAGATGTTCTGGAACCGCTGCAGCCGTGCCTTCTGGGTCTTCGACAGCAGGGCGTACCATGCTGGAGCCGCGTAGGTGAGCCGCGAGCGCACATAGGCCTTGTACACCCGCAGCTTGGCTCTCAGAGGCAGGCTGGACGACAGGACAGGCCGGAGCATTGCCCGCGCGGCTTTGGCCCGGTTGATGCAGTGTTGCACCATCGGGACCATGCGCAGCGAGCAGTCGATGTTGCAACTGAGGTGTTTCACCGTCGATTGCCACTCGATGTCCCGGCCCCTCAGCTGTAGCGGGGTCGGACGGCGGGAGCGGGTGGTCAACAGGGCTGTTGTCTTCCCGACGTTCACCGCGGTCCGCCACTTGTCCAGCCAGGGCGGCAGCAGGTCCAGGAGTCGCTGCATCTTCCTGCAGGCGAGCTCGATTTTGCGCGACGACGCGAAGTAGGCGCTGTCGTCCGCGTAGAGGGCGAGCACAACGTCTTCCACCCCCTCCTCGAGATGGCCCTCGAGTGTGGGGATGTCGTTGGTGTAGAGCGCGTAGAGCACCGGCGAAAGGCAGCTGCCTTGCGGGACTCCTGCGCTGATGGCCTTCGTCTGGGAGTGTGCATTCTCGACCGAGACGAAGAACCGCCGGTCTTCCAGGAAGGAGGCCACGATCTGCCCGATCATTGGGGGCACACCTGCGTCCAGGAGCTTGAAGAGGAGCCCCTCGTGCCACACTCGGTCAAAGGCCTTCTCGATGTCAAGAAAGACCCCGACGGTGTATCGGCCCCTGTTCAGCTCCGACGCCAGGTAGTGCAGGACTCTCGCCAGCTGGAGCGTCGTGCTGTGGCTGTCACGGAAGCCATGTTGCTCTGCCCTCAGCTGGATGTGGGGCAGCATTCTCCGTAACAGCAGGCGCTCAAACAGCTTGGCGATATGAGGCAGCAGGGTGATCGGGCGGTAGCCTCCCGGGTGTCTTCTGTCCTTCCCCGGCTTGGGGATGACGATCACCTTGCCCTCCTTCCAAAGGGCGGGGAAGTGTCCGGTGCGCAGGATGCCGTTGAACAGCCGCGTCAGCGAGACGACGGCTCTCCTTGGCAGCTGTACTAGGGCCCCCGCGACGACTCCGTCCGGGCCCGGGGCCTTCCGCTGGTTCAGCTTCAGGGCCACCTTCCTGACTTCGCGGGGCGACATGAAGTAGTCGCCGGCGAGGGGAGGCGCGGGGGCCGCCAGGAAGCGCTCTACGCGCTCCACAACAGCGGCGTTGTGCTCGTAGTCGGCGATGGGGTTGGGCTGGAACTGCCCAGCGAAGTGGTCTGCCAGGATGGCGGCTCGATCTCGTGCGGCGTAGCGGCGCCTGCCCGTGTGATCAAACATGGGGCAGACCGGCTCGGGAGTTGACGTCAGGCTGCGGTTCAGGCGGTGAAGGGCGGTGTCATCTTGGGAGGCCTGGTGAAAATGGGTGCCCCAAATAATAGGTGTTTATGTTTTATCTGAAGATATTTAATTCGGTTTGTACAAGGTATTCGCAGCTCGGGCTCTAATGCGAGAATGGTGGTTAAATCGAGTTGAACGGAATTTATAAGATATGGTTAATTAGCGCCATCTAGCCTTTATTAGTCGAACCACCTCTAAAGGTATTGATTTAGGGTATAGTTGTGGGTGAGGTGGTTCGTACTATGGAAGACTAGATGGCGCTGTACATTGATGCTATGATGTCATTTTGACATACTCCAGAGCGCCTAAACTCTACTAGGTATACAAATATAACTGTAATTTATGAATGTGACTAGCTAATTTATTAATAGATTTATGTATACTCCTAGCGTTCTGTTTTAGTTACCTACCTAGAAAGATTCTAGATCTTATGAAGAAAACACAAGAGAAGTATTTTTTTATTAAGTAGGCAGTAGTTAATTAGGTTACATTTCACTTGTTTGTGTAATAAAGTGATTAATTAATTATATAGTCCCTGTCTACCTACACTGATTACTTAGAACTAATAGTCGGTATCTGACAGAGAAATAGGTAAGGGGCAAATATTATTGAAGGCTCGTTTGATAAGGCCTTTTGTTGTTTGGATGACGGCGACCCTCGTTTCGCCATCTTGACCGTCTTGTGTCTTCGCGATGCGTCCCAACTTCCACTGGCAGGGTGGTAAGCGATCGTCCTTCACCAGCACGATTGAGCCGACGGTGAGGTTAGGTCCCTTTGTGCTCCTCCACTTGCACCTCTGCTGTAGGAGACCCAGGTACTCTCGAGACCACCGCTTCCAGAAGTCCTGTTGTATCTGTTGGAGTTGTTGGAAGTGATTTAACTTATTCCTTGATACATCTTGGTATTCGTAGTCCGCCAGAGACGTGTACGATCTACCGATCAGAAAGTGAGCTGGCGTAAGAATGGGAAAATCATCATTATTAGCATTAGGTATGGGACACAATGGGCGCGAGTTTAATATTGCCTCAATTTGAGTAAGAACCGTAGAGAATTCTTCAAATGTTAATAAGGCTTGACTTAATACCCTCTTAAGATGAAGCTTACAGCTGCCAATTGCAGCTTCATGTAGGCCGCCTAGATGCGGGCTGTAGGGGGGTAAGAATTTCCAGGAAATACCTTCGTTTGCAAGGAAGTTGGTAAGTTCGCTAAAATTTTCGTTTAGGTATCTGTATAGTTCTACTAAATCATTATTTGCTCCACGGAATGTGGTCGAGTTGTCACTTACCATTTGACTTGGTTTACCTCTTCTGCATATGAATCGCCGGAAGGCGGCAATAAAGGCTTGTGATTCTAAACCTGAAACCAACTCAATGTGAACTGCCCTTGTCGATGAGCAAACAAACATAGCTATCCAACATTTGTAAGACTTGAAACCACGCCCCCTTCTATCTCGAATTGAATAGGGCCCAGCATAATCACAAAATGTTGTGTGGAATGGCGGTGAAGGAGTAGTTCTTATTGTAGGTAGTTGACCCATAATGGGTACGTGTATGAGTGGTTTTGCTTTGAAACATGTAACGCATTTGTGTACAATTTTGTTAGCCAGACCTTTTCCATTTAATGGCCAGTACTGCTCTCTCATGCATGCTAGCAGTAGCTGTGGACCACAATGGAAGAGTTTGATATGCATGTTTCTCATTATAGTTTCAGTGAGTATGTGTTTTGGATGCAAAATTATAGGATGTTTTTTAGTTTCGGGAATGTTTGATAGGTTTAACCTTCCTCCAACTTTCAACAGGCCATCTTCAAAAAACGGGTTAAGGCATTTAATATTTGATGACGTTGGTATTGATTTATTCTGACTTAAAAGTTTGTATTCAATAGGTAGTGATGTTATTTGTGCGCGCATAATTAGTTTATGCATCGAATCATTTAATTCTTGAACGGACAGCGGTCCGCTTATTTTATTACAAGGATTTTGTAGGTTATTGATGAATCGCAGAGTATAGGCAAACACTCGCGATAATTTTTTGTCGTTTGAATATTTATGAAACAATTTATCTATGAAATTATTCTCGATGTTTGTTGGGTTAACTAAGGATATAGTTTGTTCTGTGTCCTTTGTTTGTATTTGTGTGTTAGTTTGATTGTGCAGAGGCCACTGCGCCGTTTGACCAGATAGCCAGGCGGGACCCGACCACCACAGATTGCTTTTTCTTAATATATGAGGTTGAATTCCTCTCGATATAATGTCAGCTGGATTTTCAGCCGAACACACCCAATGCCAGTCTTCGATCTTGGTTAATCTCTGAATTTCCGCTACTCTGTTACTGATGAAAGTACCTAGTTTAGGTGGCGGTGTTTTTATCCACGCCAATACCACCTGTGAGTCAGACCATAGGTATATTTTACTGACTCGTTTGGCAAGGTTATTGCCTTGTGATTCCATTACTTGTGATAACAATACCGCTGCGCGTAATTCTAAGCGGGGTATTGTTTCCTCTCTAGCAATTCTAGACTTTGTGCATAACAAATGCACCTGTATATTACCTAAATTATCAATGGAACGTAAATAAATTGCAATTCCGTAACATGTTTTTGAACTATCTGCAAACCCATGCAGTTCTAGTGTTACGTAATTGTTTATGATTGTGCGTCTCGGTATGGATAGATTGTTTAAAGAAAATAGACTCCTATAGTAAGATATCCATTCTCTTGTTAAAGCGGGCGATAGGGTTTCGTCCCATGAAGTTTTATCCTGCCATAGTTTTTTAATAAAACATTTAGCTGTCACTAAAACGGGACTAATTAAGCCCGTAGGATCATAGATAGCTGAAATTATAGACAGGACCTTTCTTTTCGTAAGTCGATCTGGCATTGGTTGTTCTTTGAATGAGAATTGTAAACAATCTGTGTGGCTGCACCATGTGATACCTAATAGTTTGTGTGTGTTATTTCCGCTCTCGGTCGGATTTGTTGAGTCGGTGTTACATACCTTTTTTAATATGGTTTTTGAGTTCGACTTCCATTTTCGTAGATTGAAGCAGGCTGTACGCAGGATGGCCGCTACTTGCGTTGCTGTCTCGATTAGCGCTGCTTCGTCGTCGCCTCCATAGATCCAGTCATCGTAGTAGAATGAACCTTTTATTGCTTCGGCTGCTGTAGGGTATTTACCTTCGAATTCGGTTGCTAGCTGCAGTAGGCATCTCGTGGCTATGTAGGGGGCCGCCTTCAAGCCAAAACTGAGAGTAGTTAATGTGTAGGTACGTAGAGGATCGGTTGAGTTTTCCCTCCATAGTATATTTTGTAGGTTTTGTTGTGATTGATCAATATTGACCTGGCAAAACATTTTCTGTATATCTGCATTTACTACAAATTTGTAAGTTCTAAATCTTACTAGTATATTGATTAGGCTATCTTGAAATATCGTACCCTTATATTGAATATCGTTAAGCGATTTTCCAGTGTCTGTTGGACATGATGCGTCAAAGACAACCCTCACTGGGGTTGATAATTTTTCGATATTAATTACCGCGTGATGCGGTAAGTAGACTTGGGGTCCTACATTGGAGTATTCCATCTCTTTCATGCGGCCCGCTTGTTGGAAATCTCTCATGAATTGGACGTATTGTTTTTTATATTCTGAATTTTTACTAAATTTGTTTTCTAATGACAGAAATCTCTTATAGGCAATGTGTCTTGATCTACCTAAACTTGAAGCAGGTTCTTTTAGAGGTATTTTTACGACAAACTTTCCCTCAGAATCTCGATTATGCGTCATAAAGACACTTTCGCACTCCGTGATATCATCATTGGAAAGTGTGGAATTTTCCTCAGTTTCGAAAATGCTTCTCATTTGTTGTTGAATGAAATGACATCTAGTTTGCTGGCGTACTGGCCCCGTCGTCGAGCCAGTCACGATCCAGCCCAATTTGGTTTTTTGCAAAGTCGGTAAGTTAGTTCCTAATTCGTGTCGGTTTACGCACAATAGGTCATAGAATTTTTCGGCGCCCAGTATCATGTCGATTTCGCCGGCTGAATTGAATCCATCATCAGCCAGTCGGAATCGTTTAGGTATGATAAGATTTCCTATATCATAGTTAGGTAGGTTGCAGATTGTAGGTACAATATAGCAAGATAGATCCACAGAAAATGGTTCGGTTCTAGAGTGAATAATAACGTTACAATAGTGTTTAACGTTTATTATTGTGTTGCTGATACCCATGACATCGGTATCTGTGTTGTGTACAGGTAGGTTTAGTTTTTTGTGTGCCCTTTCTGTTATGTAGCACGATTGCGAGCCGGAATCCAATAGGATTCTCATGCTTTGTTGTTTGTTTTCGTGATCGGTTATGTTTACTACAGCTGTAGATAAGAAAACATGCTTGTTTTGCATCGGCTGTGAACAAGCATTGTCATTTGACGTGTTGATTTGCTTAATATGCAAGTTTATAGATTGATTTTCGGATGTAGATTGTTGTTGTGGGGTGTATAGCGTCATAGGACGAGATACGCTCGGTTGTGTAGGTAATCGCTCGGGATTATAGGTAGGACGAGATGTGTTCGGTTGTGTAGGTAATCGCTCGGGATTATAAATAGATTGCTCGTTCGCTGGAGTAGGTATAGTAGGTATGTGTAACAAAGTATGATGTTTACCTGAACACTTGGTACACTTGCTGGCTCGGCAGTTCGGCACCGCGTGATTCGATCTCAGGCAGTTAGTGCAGAGTCGTAACCTCTTCGCAGCTCGGCTGCGAGCTATAGGGCTAAGGGCTAGGAACTGTGTACACTGATTTAGGTAGTGGGTGCCCTTGCAAAAAGGGCAGTGATTATGCTGGGTAGTAGGTGGTTTTGTTACCTTGTTAGCTTCCGGATTGTTGCGGGACGTGGTTATCATCGCCTTTTCAGTTGTATTACTCGAATTCCGGTTTGTATTTTCAACAGCTTGGTTGCTGTTCATCGACTCCAAAAGGTCAGCTCGGGACCTCAAAAAAGTCTTGAAATCCTGTAATGTAGGAAGTTCACGTGAGTTGGATTTTTCTTCCCATTTTAGTTGTAGTGACTTTTCTAGCTTGCTAGATAAAAAGAAAATTATCAATATATCCCAGTTTTCGGTTGCTATATTTAAGCTTCTTAGGGTTCTAAGGTGTTTCGATATGTTATCACCCATGCCCCTTAGTGCCATTGGATTCGATTGTACGCTATCGATGCCGAAAAGCGCTCGCAAATGATTGTAGACCAATACTTTTGGGTTATTATAGCGTTCGCAAAGTAATTGCCATGCTATGCTGTACCCTTCCTCCGAATATTCCAGCGCTCCTATAACTTCCAAAGCACTGCCCTTTAGACAACTTCTCAAATATTTATATTTTTGTATGGGCTTCAGGTTACCCTGATTTATAAGTGCGTCGAAAGTATCTCGGAATTCGAGCCACTGTGTAATGTCTCCATTAAATGAGGGTAGGCTAATATCTGGGTACCTAATGGAATCGCTAGCATCTGAGCTATGTTTGCAATGATGTGTAGGTTCTTGTAAGTCGGTCTGGTCTGTCGCTTTTTGATTTAAAGTGCCTTTGGCTTTAGCTATGTATTGATAATACTGAGATTCGAAGGAGTCTCTTTCGAGTAACTGCTTGTCAATATCTGAGCAGAGGGTTTCGATATTACTTTGTATTTTATCAAACTGTAAAAACTCGAGTTGCATTTTGTCTGTGCGCAGCCCAAGCTCGATTATTTGTTCGGCAGTCATCGTTTCGGGTTTTATGGATGCTATAAATTTGACAAATAGGGTCATTTTCCCCTTTATAATCCCTCGCTTTCTTATTAGTTCTGATATGCTCTCAGGTTTAGATTTCTCTACGGTTGCCACGTCGTTATTGGGCATTTTAGCTAATGGGAATATTTAGATAGATAGATATAGATAGATATTGTTTGATAGGTAGATTAACGACGAATTTCCTCAGAGTCTCGTTTGTGCGTCATACAGACACTATCGCGTTCCTTGATATCATCATATGGAAATGTCGAAATTTACCAATAATTTACCTACTAATAACGGTGTATAGATAAAATAAATGGGGGGGAAATTTTGTGCCAACTCACGTGATCGGTAGATACTTATGTTTTTATGTCTCTCGTCTCTGGCGCGCCTTTCGTCCAACAGCAGGGGCGGCTCCTCGGCTTCCGACGGGTCTCGAGTCCAGTCTCGGCTGGACGCTCCACCGGGCTTCGGATATGCTGCTCCTTGTACGTCCGTTGGGTTTCGGCTGCTCGGTGATTTGATTCTCGGCTGATGGTCTTCAGATGTTGGGGGGCACACGCGGGACGCACGTGGTGATGTCTTAGTGTGTTTTCCTGGGGTTTCGCCTTGCAGGATCACTTTCTTCGACGCCTCGTGGTCGCTTTTACTTGTTCTAATGCAGGAACGAATTTCAGACGGCTGTTGAAACGAATACGCGGCAATAACGCGGCAATACGCAAGATGGCTGCGACCATGTGCTCGCGCCTTTGTCCTTGTCGCGGGCGGCGCGGCGGCGTATTTGCAGGTTTCTTCCGTCCAATTTCTTCACTGCGTTATTTCGAACGTCGGGGTCACCATGAAAATGGGTGCCCCAAATAATAGGTGTTTAGTTTTATCTGAAGATATTTAATTCGGTTTGTACAAGGTATTCGCAGCTCGGGCTCTAATGCGAGAATGGTGGTTAAATCGAGTTGAACGGAATTTATAAGATATGGTTAATTAGCGCCATCTAGCCTTTATTAGTCGAACCACCTCTAAAGGTATTGATTTAGGGTATAGTTGTGGGTGAGGTGGTTCGTACTATGGAAGACTAGATGGCGCTGTACATTGATGCTATGATGTCATTTTGACACCTGGTCAATGGTGCGTTCCCAGGACTGTCCCCTCAGCTCGATGATGCCCGCGCGCAGTTCTTCTCCGAGCCGGTTGATCTCCGCCTTGATCACAGGGCAGCGCGTGTGGTGCCAGGTTCGACGAAGACGGCGCTTGAGGTCCAACTTCTTGCGGAGGTGTGGAGGGAGCCTCTCCTTTCGCAAGACCGGCGGTGGTTTGGTGGTGGTGGCTGCGGCTTGAGCGGTGGTGATGGCTGTGGTGATGGCTGTGGTGATGGCCACTGCCGCGGCTTCTACCTCTTCCTTGGTAGAAACACCGCCGGGGAGCTGCGTTGTTTTCAACTCCAGCTGGTATTTGTGCCAGTCCGTCTTCGTTCTTGGACGCGGTGCCGACGTGAGATCGGCCTCCACCCCGAGGACCAGCAAGATAGGCAGGTGGGGGGTGTCGATGTCGTACAGCTCCCCGATGGCGATGGGGAACTGTACGTTCTTGACCAGGGCGACGTCTAGTACATCCGGGCGATGCATGGGGTTCGTTGGGTAGTGTGTCGGGGCCCCCGGGCTGAGTACTTCGTAGTTGGAGTTCTCAGCATCTTCCTGTAGGGCCCTTCCGGCGGAGTTAATGCTGTGGGACCCCCACTGGTGGTGCTTGGCGTTGAGATCGCCTGCGACCAGTGTGGGGGTCACTCCTTCCATCATCGCTCGGATGTCTTCCGGGTAGAAATGGTGGACGTCGCCGGGAGGCTTGTAGGCTGCGAAGACTTTGAGCACCGTGTCGGCCGTCTTCAGACGGACGCCTATGGACCGCGTCGTCTTGAAGGCGGGCAGCTCCAACTCTTCGTGGACGAGGTCCCGTCTCACGAGAACCGCCGTGCCTCTGTACGGCACGTCTCTCGGAGATAACTCGTCGCGGCGGTACACGAAGAAGTTGGGCAGTCGGAGCTCTCGGCTGGGGTGCAGCTTCGTCTCGCACAGAAGCACGACATGCACATCATGCTCCTGCACGAGTAGCCTCAGGTCTTGCATCTTGTAGGTGATCCCGTCCGGGTTCCAGTACACAAGCCTTAGGTCTTTAGGCATTGTGTCCGGACGAGATTGTGGCCTTCAGTGTCGATAACCCCCGCAGCAGGGGCAGCAACGGATCGCGTCTATCCACGATCGCCTGTATGGCCGCGCTGATAAGGTCGATGGCGTCGAGCAGCGCGGCCATGAGTGGAGCCTCCTGGCGCTCCGTGGATAGGGCTGCGGGTGCTGCCGGCTCCCGTGGGCGGGGGCGGGCTGGCAGTGGGGGGCGGCTCGCAGGTTGGGCAGGCTCAAGTGGCGGCTCGGCGGCGGGCTCTTCAGACGCCTTCTTCTTGTTCCGGCGCTTCTTGCCCCGCTTCCTACGGGGTTTCGCCTCTTCGCCTCGGGTGGTGGGCGGGTTGGCCGGCGTTCTGATGGTGGCGCCCTTGGTCTCGCCCGGCTGGGCAAGGCGGGGGCGCTTTATCGGCGGCGATGTTGGTGACCCCAGCGGCTCCACATCTGGGTGTGTGGAGGGGCCGGGGCGGGCCTCGGGTTTAGTGGCGGCGTGGGTCGCATGTTGAGGGGCCGTGCGGGCCGCGGGTTGGGCAGCCGTGCGGGCCGTGGGTTGGGCAGCCGGGCGGGCCGCGGGTTGGGCAGCCGGGCGGGCCGTTGGGCGCGCGGTCTTCTTGGGGCGCTGTTGTTGGGGCGGCAGTGGCGGCGCGATAGTGATGCCGCGCTTGCGTGCCTCCTCCTTCAGCGCCTTGCATCGTCGGCTGTTGGCCGGGTGGCCTTGGCCGCAGTTTGCGCAGGTGGCGGCCTCTGACTTTGGCCGCTGACAGTCGGTAGCTGCGTGCCCTTCTCCACATCGCACGCAGCGTACAGGGCGGCGACAGTTGGTCGAGGAGTGGCCGAACGACTGGCATCGATGGCACTGCGAGGGCCCCTTTGGGCCGCGCCATCCCTCAATGGTGATGCCCGGCATGCAGAGCAGCTCCTTCACCCTGTAGAGCCTCTCGATGCTGCCGGGAGTCTGCTTCTCCGCCAGTAGGGCGAAGAAAAGGCAGCCGGCGCGGCCCATCCGGCCGGGGATTTGGCGGACGTGCTGCGTCGGGAAGCCTACGCTAGCCAGCGCTGCGGCGACCTCTTCGGGCAGGGTGGTTGCCGGGAGCCCTCGGATAGCAATCTTGAAGGGGCGGTCCGCGTCCAGAGAGTAACAAAACCATGAGATGGTCTTGTCGGCGCGGGCCGCCTCGTCCAGATACCGGACGAAGAGTTGCTTGAACATGGATCAGATGGACGTAAAAACTGCGTTGCTGAATGGAGAACTAAATGAGACGGTCTACATGAAACAACCAGGGGGATTCGAGGAAAAGGGGGAGGGGTATGTATGTCTGCTTAAGAAGTCATTATACGGACTGAAGCAAGCCAGACAGTCAGTCTGCTATAGCTACTTATTGCACAAAACCTTGTGAACCATCAACGTACAAAACATATTGATGTGCGCCACCATTTTGTGAGAGATGCAGTTGAGGAGGATCAGTTAAGTTATTGCGACGACTCGCATGATTGCTGATGCCTTGACCATTGTTGATGCCTTGACCAAGCCACTACTGAAAGGGAGTTTAATTGGTGTGAGAACAATATGAGTGTTGTATGATAAATGATGGATGAATGACAGAGTGTCGTGACGTGACGACAGCTCTCAAAGCCCAACTATCCCCCGCCCCTCAGGCACGTCAACTTGACGAAGGCTGTGTTCCCGAAGCATTACAGCGTCTCAGATACCAAATTTAGATTAAAAGAGATCGCCGCCCCGTCTTGATTCGCCGGATTCACAGCCTTTTGAACCTTTCGGACTGAGGTTAGAGCCCCCCTAAATGAACCAAATATAGAGTAATTTAGAATTAGAATAGGCTTAAAAAAACATTATAAACTATCTCATAGTAGCGGGGGCCATCTTCCCCCCATAACATGCCGCTATCATGCCTTTTGCCTATGAGCTGATATCCGCTCGTAAAAATCGGGTAAGCAGACAAATTCCTCCCATATATATATATACTACTCAAAAGAAAATAAGGGCCACTTACATATTTCTGTTTATGAGTAAACTTTTAGATGTAAACTAATTAATAAGTGACTAATTAATGATGTCCGGCCTCCTTCAGTATCCAACCTCTTTAATACTGGTGTTTAAGTCTTACAGCTGGCCAGAAATTGAAGCAAATAAAAAAAACGAGTTTCAGGTCAAATTCCTTTCAGATGGAATCACAATTTTATTCTGTTAAAAAACTATTTCTGTCCATCTTTTGCTTCTTTTAACATCTTTTGTTAATAATGCCACGTCAACGAAGGCATATGGATACCATTACTGCCACCAGAGCCGTTACATTGATTGCTGAAGGTCATTCACAGCGGTCTGTAGCTTTGTCGTTGGGTTTCTCTCACCGAGCCATCCACAATGTGTAGGATCGGTTCCAAGAGACTGGCAGTGTTGCAAGAAGGCCTGGATCGGGCAGGGTGCGAGCGACTACGGCACAAGAGGATCGCTACATCCGATTGAGTGCCCGTCGAGAGCGCTCTGTGACGGCACGTAAGTTACAAAATCGCCTACGGTTGACAACGGGGACTCGTGTTAGTGACCAAACGATACGTAATCGACTGCATGAAGACCAGCAAAGGTCCAGACGCCGTACGAATTCCTTTATCTAGGGTTCAACGTGGAAATCGTTTAATTTTTTGCCGCGAACATTCAGATTGGAGCATGAATCAATGGGGTATGTATGGTGCTCTTCACAGATGAGTGTAAAGTAAAGCTTTGTAGTGATGATCGGCGGATTATAGTATGAAGACGACAGGGTGAGAGATTTTCCGATGTCTGCATCAAGGAAATTGACCGCTTTGGAGGTCCTAGTGTGATGGTTTGGGCTGGGATTAGCTTACAAGGCAAAACTGAGCTGGTTTTCTTAAATCAAGGCACAGTAACTGCACAACGGTACATCGATGAAGTCATCAGGCCTCATGTGATTCAATTCTCACAGAGAGTGGGGCCAGGGTTCTGGTTAATGCATGACAATGCCCGCCCACACACAGCTCGGGCCACTCAGACTGTACTGGATGACTCCCATATTCGTGTCCTACCATGGCCAGCGTATAGTCCGGATTTAAATCCAATAGAGCATATGTGGGACCAATTACAACGAAGGGTTAGGGAGCATGAGCAAAGTATCACAACCAGCAACAGCTTATGGATGCTCTGAAACGTGCGTTGAAAGAGATACCTGATGAAAACATCAGAAACTTAATCGAGAGTATGTATTCAAGGCTCCAGGAGTGTGAAAACAGGAGAGGAGGACACACCCGTTACTGAACCATTAAAAAAAACAGCTTGTGTCAGTTTTTGTTTTGTTTTGCAAAGAGTTTCTGTTTAGTTTTTGCTGTTGACAATGGACTAATTTCAGGGTTGGTTTTCCAACATTGACTCTTTGATACTTAGTAAAATTGGTTACTAGGGGGTAGATAGGGTTTACCTTGAACCATTTATCCAGTTTTTAATACTAGGAGTTAAGTATTTAATTAAATATGAATTAATTAAACTTACGAATATTATCAGGAGAAACGGAACGTTTTTCGTAAAATTTGGGCTAAGATGAATGTCAGTTAGACTTAGAATGTGTGGAACGGAACGTAACGTCGATGTTTGAACGTAAAAAAAAACGTTGCTGGGTTAGTGTGTGTGTGTGTGTCAAGTCATTCCGTTTTTCTTCGAGTTGCGTGAATGTTCTCTCTTGCTTGTTTTGTGCTATTGGGCAAAATACTGCGGTAGCTTAGGTGAAGGGTAAAGGGGGTGAGCGAAGCGAAGCCCCCTTTATCCTTCGTATTAGGTTGAACATGTAAGAACAACAAAAATACTTAAAACATAATAAGTGTTTGCTGATCCTTTTTTGCTGTGAAAATCAGTATTTTTGATGTGCAATTAATGTTGCGTGAATGTTCTCTCTTGCTTGTTTTGTGCTATTGGGCAAAATACTGCGGTAGCTTAGGTGAAGGGTAAAGGGTGTTAGCGAAGCGAAGCCCCCTTTATCCTTCGTATTAGGTTGAACATGTAAGAACAACAAAAATACTTAAAACATAATAAGTGTTTGCTGATCCTTTTTTGCTGTGAAAATCAGTATTTTTGATGTGCAATTAAATACTTGCCTTTTTTATGAGCCCTAGTAGCCGGAGCTAAGGCGATTTCCAACATCAATACTACAAACAATTACTTTTTGTAAAAATCCTATAGTAAAAAATAACCTCAAAATGGATTTTTGAAAATTCATAACAAAAAAACCATACATTTCCTAGATTGGATATTTTACAGGGGGGTTACTTCCTCCCTCCCCCTCCCCCCCTCAACCTCATACGAAAGAGTCAGTGTTGGAAAAAATACCCTAATTTCATGTTAATTGAAATAAGTGAAACAATTGACTACACAATTAAATGGTTATTAGCATAAGTTAAAACAAAAGCCTTGTTACATGTTATTTTAATAAATATACATTACTGTTTACTATATTTTTCACGTAGCAATCAAAATACTTAGTGGCCCCTATTTTCTTTTGAGTAGTATATATACACATATATATCGCCCAAATGAGCAAATTGCCGGTAGAAAGACTTCAGCATATACCGAGGCCATTGCTCACTGTTATAACGATTTTGTCGATAACTGTCACACAATACAACAAAGGGATTGTTTTAGTTCGTATCCTATACGAGCTGACGCCCGCTCAATGTGTAGGGACCCGGAGACAGCAGGGAGGTCGGTCTGACTCCTGGGCACGGGTAATTCCATTTTTTTCACAAGAAAATAAGCTCGCCTTCGTGTGCAATGAATGACCAACTTTGCACACCACTTGCTTCTATCTTTCTTACTCGAAAAAAACACCCGCCCCCCGATTCGGACGTTTGCCGCGCTTTATACCATATACATACTTCATATCCTTAATTTCAAAAGAAACGCATCGATACGAAAACATACCAAAGCCAGCAAAGTATGAACAAAACGCAATCTAACCTCAAACTTCCACTGCCATGCCAAATGTCATGCATGATGACGACGATTGGCTTGTTTCGTTCGTATTACTTGTGTATTATTCTCGTTATTTAAGTAATTTCCCACGATTTCTCACAGTACACAATAGCAGGACACCCAGCATATCGGATACATATCTGTATCTGTCACAGTTGTGCCTCGCATTCATTTCAAATAACTACTGTACTTTGAAAGTCTGGGAATGGAATCTTTACCGGTGTCCGCATTCGCCATGTACAAGAAAAAGGGCCTGCCTCTGAAAGGGAAACATACAAAACCAAAACAAAATAAGAAAAAGAAGGAAAAATTGGTACCGACTGCAATGAACTTGAAATTTTCCACCAAAGTGTACCTTCCTGAAGAGGTCATCAAGGTAGCGAAAAAACTGAAGGAGAAGCCAAAAGTCACCAAAGAATTGAAAACTATAGTCAAAAAGAATAAAATGTCCAAGATACACCAGCAAAAAAGTAAGAATATTGTTGATAAGAAACCCAAACAATCTCCACATGAAAGGACTACTCAAATCCAGGAAAAGCCATTTAAAATGGCTGCATTAGGAGATGAAATCAACAGATCAGGTGATGACGATGGTGAATTTGACTTTGTGCCTGTTAAAACTAACAGCATTGATGAAGGTGAAAAAGTATTTAAGTGGATGATAGCACCATACAAACCACAAGAGTTCCTCGACATAATCTGGGAAAAGAGACCCCTGCATATCACAAGGAAAAATGACAAGTATTACAAACAGATTATCTCAACACCACTGATTGATAACATGTGGCGTACTGAAAACATCCAGTTTACGAAGAACATTGATATCACTTCATACACAAACGGAGTCAGAGAGACCCACAACCCAGTGGGTCGAGCCCACCCACATGTTGTATGGGATTACTACTTGAATAGCTGTAGCATACGGCTTCTTAACCCGCAGACATATCTGCCCAAACTGCACCTCATGAATGCCACTTTACAAGAGTTCTTCAACTCCTTCGTTGGAGCCAATGCCTACCTAACCCCGCCAGACAGCCAAGGGTTCGCTCCACACTATGATGACATTGAAGCATTCATCCTACAAGTAGAAGGAAAGAAGCACTGGAAAGTCTACTTACCAATGTGCAAGGAAGAAATCTTACCCAGAGTTTCATCAAGGAATTTTGATCAGAATGAAATAGGAAAACCTCTTCTAGAAGTCACTTTAGAACCTGGAGACATGCTGTACTTCCCTAGAGGGTACATTCATCAGGCTGAAACAGTTGACGGCGAACATTCCCTTCATATCACAGTAAGCATGTATCAGAAACACTCTTGGGCTGACTTGTTTGAGAAAATGATACCAGCCGCACTACAAGCAGCCATCAATGACAATGTCGAATTGAGACAAGGACTACCTCTTGACATCTATGACAACTTTGGTTGTGTAAACCGGGTAATCAACACACCAAGGAAAAAGGAGCTAACCAACGTCATCAAATCATTGTGCGATAAAATAAAAGATTACTTACCAATAGATGCAGGAGTGGATGAAATGGCCAAGAAATACCAACAAGATGCATTACCCCCAGTGCTGAATGACGTAGAAAAATGTGTTACAGTAATGGGAGATTCAGACGTTATGCTGCCAAACGGCAAAGTCACCAACAGAGTTGAAGTTGGCTTAGAAACGCGGGTCAGATTACTTCGCAGAAATATAATGCATATGGTATCAGAGGACTCTGGTTTAAGATTGTATTACCATATTGAAAATTCTTTGGAGTATCATGGAAATGAGCTTCAGTATCTTGAGATTGATGAGAAATTTGCTCCAGCGATTGACACTTTGGTATTGACATATCCAAAATACCTCTTTGTCGAAAACTTGGGTTTGGATGATGATGGAGACAAGGTACAAGTGGCTAGCGATCTATGGGAACGAGGACTTCTTATGACAGAATATCCTTTAGATATTATTGAAGATGATTAATTGATTAGCGTCCAATTACACTACATAGTTTGTACACTTAATTACGTCTATTATTACCTTACTAAAGTGGAGCCATTAAAAAAAGCATTTGGCATCAGTCTATAGCAGCTAAGCGAAACAAGGAGAATAACGCATAGCTGTCCCTACTGTTGACATGACATGTCCAATGAGACTTCTAAGAATGGCTCCTCTTTATGTAGGTACATACCAACAATACCTACCATACCTAACCTAGCCATATAATGTAATTGCTTTATTTCAGATAGAAATATATATATAACTTGAGATATCTCATATGTGTATTTACTTTGGCTACCTAAATTCGTTGCATTAGGTACTTCAATTCATCCAAAATAAGTGTCTAAACACTATGCCGAAGATACGCGACCGAAGTTCGGCATGATCACGCCTGCAATGCTATTTGAGTTACTGACGACACATAATGCCGAAATTACGTTGCGTTATAGCGTACAGAAAACTTCGGTCGGGCGTAAGTTCAGCGGCAACTTATTCTGTAGAGCAAGTTCGCTTCGATTGCCGAGACCTCTACTGAACGAGACAAACACAAAGTTGCGCAACTGAATTTCTGCCGCGTAAGTTCGGCACTTCGGTGTCATATCAGCCGAATACGTCGGGACGTAAAATCAGCTGCGGAATCATGCCGAAGTTCTGTCGCGTATCTTTGGCATAGTGTGTTTGTTTAGACACTAAGCCTATCGAGCATATGTGCAGAGTTGTTGTTATGTTGTAAATGTAACTGTTCTACAGAGCTTAATTAATAAAACAATGATCATTATTTCTTAAATTATTATATTTAATTCTGAGTTGCATATAAATCTTGTAATTTGTGGACTTTGTGTCTATAAACGATAGTACATACTCTTGGTGTGATATTTTTTTTGTATAAAACGCTAAAATATGTTTTACAACTACCGTACCAGAACACTATCGTCACATACGCCACATTAGGTACATGTTATAAACAGAAAATACACACACAATAATTTATATTCTAGCTTATTTCCTCTTTCGAATAACCCTAATTAAAAATACCTACTACAGTTTAAAGGTACTTAATTTTCCTATTATGAATGCACACAAACACTCGTTCAACCTCGAGCATCTCAAACATAAACTTAAGGAAATAATCTTGGAACAATTCAACAAAAAATAAGATAAAAGGGCCACAATGTATCAATAAACACCTCATGCCTGTTTCTTACAAACAACTCACATTATGTGTGATGAACAAAGTTAGGTAAAAATAAAAAAAACAACACTCACTCTAGAAATGTAGCATACTTGCAAAGTACCAATCAATTTCTTGAAAGATATTGCTCATTGTTTACAGAATATCATAAAAATCCATTTTGAATTTCATAAATCACCCGTCCTTTACCGTTCGTTGCAAGGATGCTCTTTCAAGGAATTGTTCCAGTTCAGTTGAAGACAATACATAATTAGATATATCATCAGAAGTCTGATAGATGTACATATTTTTGTAGAAAATCTAGAAAAGTTGTCCCTGGAGAAAACTTTTCTAGATTTTCTGCACTTTACAATCCTTTTAAGAACAAACTTGGTCATCTTGCCTCGGTGCACTGACCTTCTTTGGCCGAGACACTCCTAGACACCCATATCAATATCGATGTCGTGCGCTTATTATTATTGACACGAATTTCATCTGTAGGGGATGCCAAAGTCAATTTAGCTGCTCTGTGAATATTACCACTAAGACACCATTATCGAAAGAGCAGAGGCAGACACAAATATTACACAAGTCAAAATAGCACACTACAAATTTTCAAATAAACACCAATTGTATCAAAATATACTCTTTATGTTTTATGTAACTTAAAATGTCCTGAAACTTGTAATTTGAATTCTTTGTACTGACATGCAAGATTTTCTTTTACTTTAGCCAACTCTAATTTTCAAATTTTATACTAAATTCTTATAAACAAACCTCTAAAGAAATCTATTGCCTAATTAAAATTCTTCACAAATCTTATTTTCACTGGATTACTAATAAAATTATAATAGCAAAAAAGGAAGATTTTACATGAAATTATTTACATTTAATATGTATATAACTATCCTTGATAATAAAAAGTTAGTTGTTAAACTACCTAACAGATACTTCTGATTTTTGTCACACCTCACCAGTTAAATTAAAATGTCTTACATATAAAATCGTTATTTATTCATTACCAGAGACATAAACCACCATGATTGAGAGGAAATTGTTGTATTCATTGCATTTATTTAAATTGTTTAACTTACTATTTCATATTCAGATTGAAGTGGTGTAATATATAATAGTGATCAACATACCCGCTGGTCGCTATTACTTATTTTACTCTCATTTCACGATAGCAGTTTTAGTTTAGTACCAGAATAGCATCAATTTTCTTCGAAGTATTTCATACCACTTTTGTCATAATATTACCACTACATGTACTTGTTTTGCAGATTGCTATTCAATATTCGGGATGCTTTTTAAGTTCCAAAAAAGTAATCTGTTTATAATCGAGACTCCCTGTCAAAAACGAACAGCTCATTAAATAATCAAACATTAAACACATGATTATGCATATTTTTGCAAAAAGGGGCTGTTAAAAATTATTATCTCTTACGAGATACTGTTTAAAGTACATACAAACCAGGGGGTTGTTGCTCCCCTAATTACAACGGGGTTATTACCCCCTTGTTCAAGCTAGGGGAGTTCGTTGCTCCCCTAATTTGGAAGCGGGGGGTATTGCTCCCCCTGTTGAAATTTTGGGGGGTTGCGCCCCCGAACGTCATCACTCAGACAGTTGGTCTAGGCGCTCTTTTCACTCACTATTATTATTTCTTAGACGGGGGTTTCCTGGGCGTGCGAGTGGTCTTTCCCGTTGACGTGGAAGGCGTGGGCACGATTGGAGATGGCTTGGCATCTGAAAAATAAATAAGGAATAGTGAGAATACAGTACTAAAACAAGTAAACTTTCTACATTTTTCTACTGTGCGGACCTTGGGGCAGCAAACTTGAGGAGGCTCGCGAGTACTAGGGGTTGTTGCGTCCCTTATTACGAAAGGCGGGGGGGGTTAGCCATATAGAGGGGAGGCTCTCCCACCCAACGCCAACACTAATCATCTCAACCATTCTATCTAACCTGTCTTGAGCAAAGTCGCTTATTTGTCAGATTCGGCCCATATCAATAATGGTGAGTCCTAGCTCATGTGTGACACACCTCATCTCACCACCTGCCTGACATCAGTGTGTTATAATTTTTACGGAGTCTGAAATTAATATAACCCTTTAAATAACAAAAATCTGAATTACATATGTTCCGGTCTAAAACATATTTTAAACTCCATAACTTCTGAATGAAAAAAGATAAAAAAAAATAATAATATCAAAACTGCCTAAAAAGCAAATAAATTCGTCCATCCTAACCACGTACGCCTAACAGTTCGTCTATTACTTAATAGTAGCGTCAGACCGAAATTTCGGTTTCGGTTTCTCTGCGCCACTTGTTAATGCGGGGTCGGCCGTTCATCTTTAAACTTGCTACTGATTTGTGTTTATAATGCTAGATGATTGACTGGATGGTAACCTTAGTAGGAACAGTTCTATGGATATTTGAAATGTTGACCCTTTGTTGGAATGTTCCCTTTATTAGTATTAGAAATTATGATTTTTGAACCTTTCTTTATTGCACAGAAAATATAGATATACAGAAAGTTACAAAAATAGTTTAAGCAAAGGCGAGCTTATCTCTCAATAGAGATTTCTTCCACCAAATCTTGGCAAGACAAAAGACAAAATTTATCATAAGTCTGGCTACAAAATATTTGGGTCGGGAAAGTCTTGTCTACCAATGTACGACTAGACGAAGTATTTTTCATTTGGACTCTTAGACTAGCCAACCCTAGGCTATTGACTCTTAGACTAGCCAACCCTAGGCTATTGACTCTTAGACTAGCCAACCCTAGGCTATTGACTCTTAGACTAGCCAACCCTAGGCTATTGACTCTTAGACTAGCCAACCCTAGGCTATTGACTCTTAGACTAGCCAACCCTAGGCTATTGACTCTTAGACTAGCCAACCCTAGGCTATTGACTCTTAGACTAGCCAACCCTAGGCTATTGACTCTTAGACTAGCCAACCCTAGGCTATTTTTTAAGACTATTAACATAGTTAGGGGCTATACTGCTGGACAATGTATCTTACCTTTAGCAGCCCTTCTGCCTTTCCCTTTCGGCGTTTGATTCTTAGCCGGCGTCTCCGCTTTGGCCGATGGCACTTTGACCGGGATTGGCACTTTAACCGGTGTCGTCGGTTTTGCCGGCGTTTTGGCAACTTTAGCCGGTGTGGGCGCGCTTCGCTTCGGCGTACCTCGAGCCGACATTGACGGTTTTGCCTCGGTCACTGCGGTGGCGGTCTACAATGACACAGGCGAAATTAGAGACGTTTTGGTGGTTAAAGCGGGTGTTAGATCGCTACATCCGTAAATAGGATCTATTAGACAGATTGGAATTTAGATTCTTCATTCTGTCAACAATGGTAATTGGGTAGCCGTGAGTGTTTCGTAATAGTAATTTATGTGACTTAGATATTGAAAGGCATTAAAATAAAAGGTGAGTTTCATAATAACATCATACGAGTGTTTAAATGCTTAATTGTGTACAGTTACATACACTGCTTTGTCAACACACATATTATAAGCTCTCCATGATGTGTTCAGGAACCGCATGCTACGACCGGCATTGCGGCATTGGCATTTAATTTCGAATAGAACGTCATCGCGACTGATATTAGAATTGAGGTCAAATCAAATTGCTTTGATTTTCAGAGATGTTCGAAATTTGAATGTAATAAGAACATCGAATTCGATGTTATTGTGCAGAAATAATAACATTTTCACAGATAAGAAACGTGTTCTAACAAAACAGTTTATTGTTAAGCTGGTTGATATGTGTGTAGATTCAATACATGAAGACAGCGAGAATTTTTTAGCGAGATGTATTATCAACCCTGGATTGCGTTTCTCTACTATGTATATTATGAATATGGACTCAAATAGTCCATACGATTTAATAGCTTAAAAATAGGTATTATATTTAAATTAGAAAATATGCAACCTAGGATTGATACATTTAGCTTAGGAAACGTATTACTTAGCTCTGGGGACCAAATACATAAGAATACAATACAAATATAAAAAACATCCCAATAAAAGCCTTTAAAAGTTGAACCGACACAGCGCAATCTTCTATAAGATACCTAACATACCACATGCTTTGGTAAACATAAAAAGCTAAATATCAAGGGAGGTGATAGGAATTTACTAAAAAAAAGTTTATTACGAGGATTGAACACAAAAGCAAGCAATGAATGTGCAATGGAGGTGAGTGTCAGCCAAAAATTAAATTAAAATGATGTGATGCCAAAATAATTCGTTGAAAGTTCCTAAATCGAACATGCATTTTTCTTTCACCACAATAAATCATCCTTAAAAAGTTATAATTCAATTAATTTGCCATGGAAAGTTTTTTAATCGTGTTTATATCTCCTATTGGTTTTTAACATTAGACCAGACATATCCCAAGAGTGGTGACGATGTTATAAAGAATGAAAGTAACAATTAAACCTCGACCAATAATAAAATTGCTCAGGATTGTACACTGAAACTGCTTACTCGCAATGCAATAATTTCATTAGAACACCTTTATCAGCATGCATAACAAATAATATATCTTTGAAACCGAAATAATAAATATACTCATTTCCATCAATATACAAAAGAAAAATATACTTCATAATCAACCAATACTGACACAAATCTGTACTTCGTATAAATATTTCTGGTATCATAATTTCAACAAATAAAATTCAATTTCAAGGGCCAAATATCCCCCTCGGATAATAAGCGAGAGTGGGGTAAAATATGGGCTCAAACTTGCTTTGGTTTCTTCGCTCAAACCACGTTGAAATCTATTTAGGAGACATCTAGTGTAGATGTAGACCAAGTTCAATTATGTAGTTGATGATATTCTTAAGGCCTACCTAGCCCACATCTATACAGCGAGTTAAAACGAGACAAATACGTGTAATAAGAGGACTGAAAGATATATCGCCATACTTAGGTCTTACAAGCTTTTGTCTCGCATTGTTATACTGATTCTGCCGTATATCGTGTGCTAAATCGCCCTTATATATACATTATATTATATTACATAATTGTCAAATAAAAAGAGCTTTCCATAGTTTTCAACGTGCCCTCAGCCTAGACATCACAACTAATAGCGCTTTCGCACCCACGCGTAGCTGTCGGAGTATTGAACACATTGCGATTTGCAATCTAAAGACATCTTAGGTCGGTAGTCTTGCCGACTATGACATCTGAGATCGGTATCTTGCCGACTATAAACATCTGAGGTCGGTAATCTTGCCGACTATAAACATCTGAGGTCGGTAGTCTTGCCGACTATAGACATCTGAGGTCGGTAGTCTCGCCGACTATAGACATCTGAGGTCGGTAGTCCTGCCAACTATAGACGTCTGAGGTCGGTAATCTTGCCGACTATAAACATCTGAGGTCGGTAGTCTTGCCAACTATAGACGTCTGAGATCCTTGCCGACTATAAACATCTGAGGTCGGTAATCTTGCCGACTATAAACTTCTGAGGTCGGTAGTCTTGCCGACTATAGACATCTTAGGTCGGTAGTCTTGCCGACTATAGACATTTGAGGTCGGTAGTCTTGCCGACTATAGACATCTGAGGTCGGTAGTCTTGCCGACTATAGACATCTGAGGTCGGTAGTCTTGCCGACTATAGACATCTGAGGTCGGCAGTCATGCCGAATATATATATCTTAGGTTGGTAATCATGCCAACTATAGACATCTGAGGTCGGTATTCTCGCAAACTATAGACATCTGAAGTCAGTCTGCAAAGTGTAATGCACGCTTACCTCCGGCAGCCACGAGAGCACAGAACCGCTAAACCGAAACCGCAGCGAATCGAGCCCAGAAGTACAGACGACCAAACACGCAATCCTACCTCACTCTCTCACACGAATGTAAAATGGCTGGATGGCGGCGATACGTACATTTCTATAGATCCGTTGTACTATGCCTACCTTGCTGTGCACTCTGGGCTTACTACCTGGGGAGGATCGTTTCTGTTTGGGCGTGGTATTGGACTGGCGCGGACTGCGCTTGGGCGCTTGCGCGGACCGAGACATTTTGCTCGGGGTTGGCGCGTCGTCCTGGAACAAGTCGGTTGCTGTCGGTCCGGGTACCCGAAAGGTAGCCCGGGTACTCGGCTGTCTAGTCGATATCCGAGAGACGGGTAACCCGAGTGTTTACTGCAAAGACTTGTGGAAAACGAGTTGTGCATTCTGCAAAATGTCGTCAAGTTTTTGGAAATGTACTTATTTTCAAGGCGTGCACATCACAGCCAAGTTCAGAAAACTGTGAAGAAGATTATAAGTCCAAAATAACACTATTTGATCAAGAATAGTATCAAGAATGCCCCGTAATTTTCTATGCCAATGATTGAAAATTAATGTTTCAAAGCTAAAGCTGAGTGCGATTTTCATGGTTAGTTTGCAAAAGTACTCAATGAATATGACTCCGAAGTGTTCTTTTACTTCAAACTTTAATAGCTTGTTAATTAGGTGTTCCTAGGGTAAGTTTATAGCGGATCTCTCGGTGACGTTAAAGCGCAGACAACACACAGGTATACTCCGGCTTTGTTATAACAGGTTCAACTTTAACAGATCACCGAGAAATATGCTTATAACATCCTCGCAACCCGCTAGGCTACGATCGCAGCCCGTTAGGCTACCCTAGCAGCCGGCTAGGCTATCCTCCCAGGCCGCTTGGCTACCCTAGCAGACGGCTAGGTTACCCTCACAGCCAGCCAGGCTGCGCTCGCAGCCTGCTAGATTACTCACAGCGCTGTCCTCGCCCTCGCTATCATCTTTAGCCCCGGAGCCGCCAGAGCCGCCGGAGCCACCGGCGCGACGTTTGCGGCCCCCCTTCTTCTCGAGTTGAGATTCATCCTTGTATAGCGAGAGGTCCACTGTTGGGGAAAACAATGACTAGACTCAGTTCTTTGTTGGATAGAGTAATTACTGGCCAGTTTTGCGGCGTTTACCTCAGAAGCGAGGTCCCTGGCTCCGATTCCGACTGGAGAGGAAGAAACAAATCTCTCGGGAATGGGATGTTCATGTGTTTGTGACGTCACTGTGTTTAGCTCGCGCGTCACAAGTTATTCTAGCGTGTTTGTGTGTGTGTGCGTGTGGATCGTGTGTGTGTGTGTGTGTGTGTGTGTGTGTGTGTGTGTGTGTGTGTGTGTGTATGAGTGTGTGTGTGTGTGTGTACATGCATCATGTGTCATCCTTGTATAGCGAGAGGTCCACTGTTGGGGAAAACAATGACTAGACTCAGTTCTTTGTTGGATAGAGTAATTACTGGCAAGTTTTGCGGCGTTTGCCTCAGAAGCGAGGTCCCTGGCTCCGATTCCGACTGGAGAGGAAGAAACAAATCTCTCGGGAATGGGATGTTCATGTGTTTGTGACGTCGCTGTGTTTAGCTCGCGCGTCACAAGTTATTCTAGCGTGTTTGTGTGTGTGTGTGTGTGTGTGTTTGTGTGTGTGTGTGTTTGTGTGTGTGTGTGTGTGTGTGTGATCATGTGTGTGTGTGTGTGTGTGTGTGTGTGTGTGTGTGTGTGTGTGTGTGTGTGTGTGTGTGTGTGCATCATGTGTACGTGCGTTTGTGGGTACTCACGTCCATCCGGGTGTTCCTCGGTGAGCTCGAGCGCCGCCCGGTCTCCGCGCTCCGCTTTGATGGCGCGCTCGAGGATTGAAGTTGCACGCGCTTTCTCGGCCGCCTTGAGCATTTGCGCTCCGCCCGCCGCGCGGGTCAGTGACAGCGTTGTGAGGACGCACTCCATGTCTGTGGGAAGATTGTCGGTTTTACGTCTCCTCCTCCCTAGACAAGTTGCAATCGCTAACTCAACTTCAGACTGACGACGCTCAGAAAATGTATGCGGTTTGATATTTGTGAAAAGTCACGTGCTCAATATCGTCCGCAAATGTCACATTTTCTGAGCGTTGAGTCTAGTTATATAGGTTAGCGAATGCAACTTGTCTAGGCCCTTTGATCGAAGGGTATAATAGACTGGCTATCTAGTAGCCTGCCATTACCACTAAAACTAATCCAAGTTGTAATAGTCATGCGACCAGATTGTGACGTTTATCCGGCCTCATTTCGGTGGTCAGGCATTTCTGTATTTAATCTTTTCATCTAAAGACAGTTCTTATTGGTGGTCAATCTTTTAAGTAATCAGTCGTTTTTGGCGGTTAATCAGATATGTTATCAAACATATAAACAGGGAACTTAATCGTACTCCCTGACACACTTAGTAACACAACCAATTCGGGAGTTTCATAAGTTTCCTCACCAGGAACGTCATAAAAATCCGGTTTATATGGCTCGCACTGCGCGATGGGGTACTCCTGCAAGAGCAACTATTTAACAACTTTTTCACAAGTGTCGTAGGCAGTATAGCTAACATTCCTGAAACTCAAATAGACCTACCACATCTAAGCCCCGATACGATGTTTGTCAGACCGATAAGTCTAGAAGAGTTACATAAAGTAGTTAAATCCTTAAAAAACAAAAAATCATGTGGATATGACAGTATTCCCTCGGGTGTCTTAAAGCACATATTGCAAGCTATCGCCGTGCCACTGCTGTTCTTACTAATTAGATCATTTACGGAGGGAATCTTCCCACAAAAACTAAAAAAGGCCCACGTAAGACCGATTCACAAAAAGGATGCTAAATTAGATGTCAACAGCTACCGACCTATATCTTTGTTACCGACCTTGTCAAAGGTGTTTGAAAAGGCCATGGCAAACAGACTCCGATCCTTTCTCACACTAAAAAAAATCTTGGCTAAAGAGCAATTCGGGTTGCAACATGGAGTATCCACAGCTGACGCTATATTTGACATGACGGATTTCGTTGCGGAGGCTCTAAACGGTAAAAAAAATGTAATGACGGTTCTCCTCGATCTTTCGAAAGCATTCGATTATGTCAATCATGGTATCCTATTATCCATTATGGATAGATATGGGATCAGGGGGGTTGTGGGTAAATGGTTTGCATCATACCTTAAAGAAAGAGAACAGAGTGTCCTCCTTCCAATCTTGAACCAACCAAGGACTCTTATAAATATGGAATCTAAAACTACAACAATACTTAAGGGCGTCCCACAAGGTAGCATACTGGGGCCCATTCTCTTCCTTCTGTACGTCAATCATCTTCCAAACCTGATAGACGATAAGGTAATAATGTTCGCAGATGACGTCTCTGTCTTTTTCAAATTTCAGCGAGGAGAAGGAACTAACTTAGCAGATCGTATAACGCAATCAATAAATATTGTTATAAACTGGTTTAAAAAACTTGACCTAAATACCAATCTTAATAAAACGAATGTCTTGTACTTTAGAAATTACAACACCCCGGATGTTGCTCTAGAAATTAATTTCGATGGTAAAAATTGCTGTACCGTATCAAATGCTAAATTCTTGGGGATCTATTGTGACGAAAATATGAACTGGAAGAAACATGTAGAGTGTCTGGAAAGTAAGCTAAGCAGCTTCTGTTATGCCTTGAGATGCCTAGCAGCTATTTCAACTTCAAGAGCCACTATGCAAGCTTACTACGCCTTTTTTCAGTCTAGGGTGCTCTATGGTTTAGCAATATGGGGGAACTGCGTAGAAATTAAAAATATATTCATCCTACAAAAAAGGTCTGTGCGGATCATCGACGGACTCAAGTCAAGCAGGGAATCGTGTAGAGAATCCTTTGTCAAACTGAATATTCCTACTATTACTGCCCTGTACATACTTGAGCTTTGCAAATTGGTGAGGCGTCACCCGTCAAAGTTTCCTCTAAGACCTATGGGAGTCAGCGTTCGGTTAAATGAAAGGTACCAATACAATCTAGAGGAGCCAACCTGCCGGACTGTCGCGTACTCGCGGTGCGCGAGGATGGTAGCCATAAAAGTGTATAATAGGCTTCCTGACGAAATAAAATCACTTCCTACACCTAGTCTTATTAATAAACTCACGACAGATACTTATAAAAAATTGCCCCTATGACCTAAATGAATTCTTTAAACATAAATTTTAATATTATTTATCTGTATTGTTATAAATTATGATCCAATGTTGTATTATTATTAATTGTTAATCTATGGACATGTACCAATGACATTTAGTAAAACTAACTTATTTATGGATGTAAATATACCTTAATCATAATATTGCTACGCCCTAAGGGTAAAATTACATTGAAACTACTGTACTTATTTAAGACCTTATGTAACATGTTTTTTATTGCAATAAATATATTGAAATTGAGCCAGCGTATCCTGTAGTTCCTAGTCAAGCGGTAAATACCTAGGTACCTGGAAACCTACCGACTAAAACGCCGTTTTAATGTTATTGCTCATAGATCAGCATCATAGATGCTACAAAACCACGTTTCCTTACCAGTGAAGTGACGTCATAAAGAACCGGTTTATAAGTTTCGCTTAGCGCGTCGGAGGACTCCCACGAGAGCCAGCGAATATTGATGTTAGTCTTAACTAAACCCCAAGGGAACCTCTACTAGGACACAGCCAGATCTATAGTGTGTTTCATTTACTCCGTGCGGAAAAACACGTATAATGGGGGACCAGTGGCTCAAGCAGGAATAAATACCAAAGTGAAAAAGTGTTCGAGTTCAAATAAAATGAAGCTTATATTAATGCACATAAGAGTCACTGACAGTTCGATTCGCAGACTTTTTCGACGCGTAATTATTCGTGCTTCCTACACTGAACGCGAAGCGCGAAGCCGCGGCTAGGATCTCGCCAAACACATGCTGAACCACGATTACATCATGCATGCTCCTACAACACCCACATTGGAACATTATAATGCTGACGACACGACAACTAGCGCGAGTAGCGGAATACGTCACTCATCGCCTCAAAATGGGTGAATCCACGGGTAAGTTCCTGCTAGCAAAGAGTGAAGTCCCCCTTGGGGTCAAACTAATTAAAAACTACCTCAACAATAGGCGTTTCTTCACCTCAATATGCGAGGAAAACAGATCCCAAGATCGCACTATTCCAGATTATTCCAGTTAATACCGATATTAAACATTTCTAATGCCTTTGGGTTCATGGTCTCAACTTTACTGAGCAACGATCCGCAGAAGACTAAAACTCTGAAACGGTTTTATTATAACGTCCTCGTCGCTCTAAAACCGGCATTAGGAGTATGGTGACTCATAACGGCAGCTCATGTCGTCAGGCAGGTAAGGGTTCGTCTTTGTTAGTTATGTACTTACATCCAGTATGTTATGCTGACCACCGAAGCGGCAGCACAGCGCAAATTATCTCATAGATAGTGTACCAAGGTACAATTATTTTCCCAATCTAAACTTTTTACTTCATCTTCAGCTTCATCATCAGTTAGCTAAAGTTCAACAACAACCAGAAGCATGTACTCCTACGAGTATTGGAGTGACCGACTGGAATTAAGTGATATAGAAATTGTTGTGACACTCTATTCCTCTCTTTTATTTTAATTATAAGTAACCAGCCTGTTGTCTAACTACCCACTATTTTGGACAGTAACAGCCAGTTGCAGAGATAATCTTTAAATTGTAATTCCCAAGAAAACCCTAGTGGCTTGTCAGTTCCATAATGTTTTGATAAAGGCCATAGTCGGCCTGCTAAACTCTTTAACATCCTGGTAATATTGTAACTAGCCACACAATACTATGTAAATTATCCCTTTTCTTGGCAGTTTGCATTTAAATGCAAGACGATTTTAAAAAAATCCAAAGGGGGTCAAGTAGCTTCACGAATTATGAGCGGTGGCCTTAAATGCGCAGTAGTAATTTTTAACACCTGTACGTATTCGCAGTAAGCCCGCCATTTTTGCCCAGCGCTCTTAATTCGTGAGGCGACCTATAACAAAGGACTGTTTATAAGAAAACAAAAAAAAAACGAAACACGACACTGGTCGGTTATCATGTAAACAGACAAATCTCATCAAAATTAATAACGAAAGTGCGTTAAAAATGGAGAAATCATATTAAAAGTGACAGTAAAGGACCACACATAAACTCACCTGTGAGTAAGTACATACCACTGAACAACATCACCAAGGAGCAAAAAACACAAAAATCCCATATTTCTGCGTCGGACAAAACATAAACATAGCTACTATATAAGATAACAACGGTTTAAACATACAATAAACGGAAGAAATTCACAACAACAAACATTTACGAAACACCACTGCATCAGCTGATTGGTTGACGCAAGCTGCCGTCTGACATTACGTTTTGATACTGCATCGGTCCATTCCACAACACATTGTGTTGTTCCGAACTGCACTCGACTAACTATACACGACTGTTCCGAATTGTTGTCAACAGAATAAAAACTGCAAATCATATCGGAAAGCCTTCAACATCACAAGATTAGGCCTAATCATGTCAATAACACCCGACAAATACGTAACAATTAGAAAACAGTACAGATCACACTCCGTCGCCAGTGATAAATCAACATCACCACTGTTTGATCATTCCAATCTGAGCCTACCAAACACTTCAATTAATGAAAGCCACAGCCACCCAGCAACTCAACATCTTGAAAAAATCACAAAAGATTTACTTAGTGCAGAGCAGGAAATAGAGAACCTCAATATAGAAAATGAAAGGCTAAAAGATGAGCTAGCTCGATGCCTTAAAATAATAGGAACCTATAAAGCATTTAAATTCACCGATACAGTAATGACTCCATTGACCGACAGAAAGAGAAAAAAACCTTGTAAGAGATTGTCATTCAAACGCAAAGCTACCGACCCAAGCTTGACAAAAGACCTCAATAATGCGGATCCCATGCATGATGCTGAGACAAATATAGCATCAAACACACAACCTCCTCAGAAAATACATAACTTGATTAAATATGATAGTGAATCTGGTCGTCTTAAATGCAATGGACCCAGAAATCAGACAAGTGAGGAGAAAAATGTAGAGACCAATGTCGAGACAAACATTGAAGCTATTGAAGAGCCAGAAATGGCTAGGCATCTAGAGCCACATGATAATGTAGAGACCATAATAGAGAATATTATCGAGACTGGTGTAGAGGCTCATAACATAGAGACAAATGTAGAGTACAGGAAACAATCAAACAAAGAGCCACATCTTGAAAAAGTAGTTGTAGAGAATCTCACCTCTACAAACCCAGTAACTTCGCAGCAATCTGTCAGCAGAAATCAGCAGCCATGTACAGAGGAAACTAAAACTAAGACATTAAGGCGTAAGGTGATTATTCTAGGTGATCAACAAGGAAGGCACCTACAAAAGGCGTTACAGCAGCTACTTGGACATGAATTCCCTGTCACCTGCTTTTTTAAACCGCAAGCAAAGCTCGCAAATATTATTGACGCAGAAACCCATGAAATATTAAAACTGACCATGGATGACTTTGTAGTCCTGTTGTGTGGGATGAATGATCGTAACCCCTGTGAGTTCTAATTTGAACTTAAGGCCTGGTTGCAAAAAGTACAAAATACAAATGTAATCATACCAAAGGTATTATTACATAGTCTCTACCTTAACGAAAATAGGCTTAATTATGAAATCAGATTCATTGCGAGCGCATTTAAAAACTGTACGTTTGTCGATCTGCCACTGAAGAATAATGTGCACGTACTGAGGTCAGCATTTATGTCCCAATCAGTCCTCAGGGAAATTCTGCGTATAGACTATAAAATAAAGTTTGATGCTCATATTCACACAGCAAAGCAAGGCCACATCAAGTCAAGAAAGAAAGAAGATAAGTGTACTCAAACTGACTCTACATATGTACAAAATAGCAGTGATAACACAAACTCTCAACAAAACAATGATAATCATATTGAATCTGAAGTAACTGGTAGCAATACAAATGGAAGAGAATCTGACTTTTTTCGTAAATAACGTTATAAATCTATTTCATCAAAATATTGATGGACTTATATCTAAATCAGACATGTCATCCATTTACTTAGATGAACATAGAAATAGCGGGACTTCAATAGATGTAATAGGTATAACAGAGCATTATATGATAAAAAACGTCATAAAGGCACTTAATATTGTAAATTATTCACTGGCTACCTACTCCGCCAGAAGCACAAGGAGTGGTGGTACAGCTATAATTGTGAAAAATGGACTTAAAATTCAAATTATTGACATAACCGACTGTAACATTCCTAATGCAATAGAGTGTTGTGGTATAATACTTTCAGAGCATAATTTAAATGTAATATGTATATATAGGAAATGTAAATATGATGTAGCGTCTTACGATATATTTTTCGAAAACTTAGATAAGCTATTGTCGAAACTTTGCCGTGGTAGACGTAAGACTATAATATGTGGGGATTTTAATATAGACCGGCTTCATCGGGACAAGTATGCAGTATATTTTGAACAATTACTACTACATTACAACTTAAGACTTACATTCAACGAACCCACACGTCTGAGTAGTGGGACCTGTCTTGACAATTTTATTCAAAACATTAGAGAATGCAAAGGCCGAATAATAGAGTTAGCGCTTTCGGATCATACTGGACAGTTACTAGAATGCCCTGTAAGAAAATACTGTACACTAGACTATTGGTTTGTAAAAAAACGGGATTACCATAAAGATAACCTTGACAAATTCAAAGAGTGTATTTCAAATCTGAGTTTTTCTGAGTGTTTAACCAGTTCTGATGCCAACGTTGCCTATAATGAATTTCATGAAATATTTGTGTTGATGTATGACCTATGCTTCCCGGTAATAAAAATAAAATGTACTAGCAGCGTGCGACCTCGGTGGATCTCTAAGGGAATACGAAGATGTTCAAAAAGAAAAATGGAGTTGTTATGGACATACAGACGCGCTCCAAATGAAAACAATAAATATAATTTCAAAACATATTCTAAAAGACTTAAAAGAATAATAAAACTCACACAAAAATCCCAGAACGATTATTTTATACAAACTTCAAACAATAAATGTCGAGCTACAAGGAAAATAATAAATAACAACTTGAATAATAAAAAAAACGCACCAAAAGAAAGCATTAAACAAATAAAATTGAACAATCGGGTTATTAGCGATCCCAAGGAGATAGCCCAAGCTTTTAACAATTTTTACATTGATCAAGTTGAACAACAACAAAAAGCAGAGGCAACTTCAAACAATAAATGTCGAGCTACATGGAAAATAATAAATAACAACTTGAATAATAAAAAAAACGCACCAAAAGAAAGCATTAAACAAATAAAATTGAACAATCGGGTTATTAGCGATCCCAAGGAGATAGCCCAAGCTTTTAACAATTTTTACATTGATCAAGTTGAACAACAACAAAAAGCAGAGGCAACTAGCAACAGAAAAAAACTGAAGTCATTTCCAAAATCTCTATTCTTTAAACCTACCACACCGTTTGAAGTATATCAAATAATAAACGCTCTCAAAAATACAAATAGTACGGGATATGACAACATTTGTACAACAGTAATAAAGCATGTAGCATTGATCATATCACCAGTCTTAAGTCACATCATAAATCTGTGTGTAGAACAGGGTGTTTTCCCTGAAAAGCTTAAGACCACAATTATTAAACCAATGTTCAAAAAAGATGACAGAGAAAACATGTCCTTCTATAGACCAGTCGCACTCATTCCTATACTCTCCAAAGTAGTCGAAAAGGTCATTTATAATGCCATAAACGCCTATTTTGAAAGCAACAACATATTTAGAAAAGAACAAAAAGGATTTCGAAAAAATAAGACCATAGATCAAGCAATTTATGATTTCCTCTTTAAGTGTAGTAACCAGCTTAGATAATAAAATTCCTGTGTCTGCTTTGTATATGGACATGACCAAAGCTTTTGATTATGTGGATCATTCCATCCTGATAAACAAACTATACATGTATGGCGTCCGAGGTAACGTGCTTGAACTTATTAAATGCTATCTGTGCAACCGACAACAACTGACTCAAATGTCCAGAGTAGACAAGACAACTAAAACAGAATATAATAATTATTCAGATTCAAGCCAGTGCAATATGGAGTACCACAAGGTAGCGTTTTGGGACCACTGTTATTTATAATATATATAAATGATTTACCTGACGCGGTCAATTTCCCAATCGTAATGTTTGCTGATGATAGCACAATGATAGCAGAAGGTCGAAATATTAATACTTATGAATCTGACATAAATAATTCCCTAAAAAATATTATTGAATGGCTCGGACAAAATAATCTATTAATTAATTGAAATAAAACTAATATAATGACATTCACAAATAATTACAATAATATTAATAATAAAATTGACATCCACTATGGTACAAAAATAATTGAGGAAATTCATGACACCAAATTTTTAGGTTTAACAATCGACTCCCACTTAACATGGAAAACACATATTGATAATGTCTGCACAAAGTTAAGCCAATTCTCGTATGCACTATTTATGTTTTCTAAGGTAGCTAGAGTCACTACCTTGCTATCAGCATACCATGCTTATGTGGCTTCGACTCTCAAATATGGTGTTATATTCTGGGGCAACTCAACGGATAAGGACAGAGCCTTTAAAGCACAAAAAAGATGTTTAAGGGCGATATGTATGTATACCAAAATGTATCAGAGAAATAGAATCATTTAATTTATTTAAATGAAAGCTTAAAGAACATTTGCTTAATAAAGCCTACTATAAAGTACAAGATTTTCTCAATGGTGACTGAAAGATTGCTTAATGGGTGGTAGCGTATGTTTATTAAGGATCTATGTAATTTGCAGTATTTGAATAATCAAACGGACATGTAATATAATGTATTGTTATGTAATTAAAATTTAATCTAAATATAATTTAATTTAAATTAATATTTGTACGCCTTTAAGGTAGAGTGTGGCAAGAACAATATTTATTTAACAACCCTGTAACCCACATTCACAAATAAAATATCTTTATCTTTATCTTTATCTTTAAGTTTGGGTAGTTGATTATTGTAATTGATAGCCTATGAAATCTTCCTAAATTTGCCTTAAATGGCAATATGGCGAAGCGCTCACAGGCAATCAATGGTTGGAAAATTGTTGAAAATCGGTAATAAAATAACAGCAAGGGTCATATATGTTCTTTACAACAAACGAAACAACTCGTAAGCATGTCCATTACAATGCCTACTTATATACCATTTTATATGCATATACCTTTATATGTACACAGACAGGTGCGTAAAAATCATCCAGCAATAATATCTCTGATCTCAGCGAATCTCTGAGTGAAGCACTCATCTCTCTTTGTTGGACCTAGAAGTCACACAAACAAACATTTTTCGTCATAGCCAATTTCGTTCTCGTCATACAGTCCGCTATATAGCTCACCCCAAGCGTACACTATCAGTTTTGTAAAATAAGTTTACATTGTACAGAAATTTATTAATCATAAGAAAATAAGTATTCTGTGATTAGTATAAGTATTCTCTGTAATATAACTTCATATATAATATAAATATAATTCAATGTTTCTTTAGGAAATGAATTTTCCTTAGATATCAGATAATTCAGGCATACTTTCAGATGGCTTAGAGCTGCAAACTTCCCTGTACCTTGTCACATTGATGTAGTTTTCGTCTATTAGATGAGATGATTACGATGCCAACTTAGTGGATACAAGTGGTCAGTTCTAAGCGTTAGTCTTATTGCAGTTGTCATGTTGAGTCATTGGGCGCCGCAATCATAATATGTTTTTCCGTTAATGCCTACGGTCTTCTGAAGATTTAGAATATCTGTAAAGTCCAAATAATCGACTGTTGTTATGCCATCCGCGATATGCCTTCCATCTGCCATGACCACAGAATGCATACTGCACAAATCCTCTCAGACTAGTGTCCTTCCTAGAAATCGATTTATCATCCTACTGTCGTATAGGCAAGGTTACCTAATATAGTAAGGCCTTCCAAAGTTAACCAATGAATGCCCGTATGTTCGTATGGACCTATCAACGGTCAGACACTAATTATGTATCACTGTACCAATATCTAAGTGGATACTTTTATGTTCCTGTATCCCCAAATATGTTAACCAATGAATACCGTATGTTCGTATGGACCTATCAACGGTCAGACACTAATTATGTATCACTGTACCAATATCTAAGTGGATATTTTTATGTTCCTGTATCCCCAAATATCAAAGGTTGGATTACTTCCCTAACCTGTCTGTGAATCTCCTGAGGTACAGAGTTATTTGCTAGACAATTGTTACGCACCTGGCAGTGTGCATTTAAAATACATGCCATAAATCAAAAACTAAAATCAAAATATTTTTTATATAATTTTTCTCTCTTTCCTTACGATACCCTAAAACGAAAAATGCAGAAATCGAAAAAGGATAGGACATTCCTTTTCGATTTCTGCATTTTTTCGTTTTAGTTTATATGAAGTTTATAAAATATGGAATTCTGATATCTAATATCAATGTGTCTCTTAAGTTTCCTCACCTATTGGTCTTAGATGCTACAAATCCATGTTTTCATTCCAGTGAAGTGACGTCATAAAAGTCCGGTTTATAAGGCTCGCCCTGCGCGTCAGAGGACTCCTGCGAGAGCCAACGAATCTCGATGTTCCTAGGCCAGCGTTAAACATAAACCTAGGTAACATACCTAGAAGGACATATGTAGTTATGTTCTCTTAGATGCTACAAAACCATGTTTCCATACCAGCTAAGTGACGTCATAAAAGTCCAGTTTATTAGGCTCGCCCTACGCGTCGTAGGACTCCTGCGAGAGCCAGGGTATCTCGATGTTCCTAGTCGATAACTAAATACCTGGGTAACATACCTACTAGCTAGGACACAGTTGAAATGTTATTATATGGTACAAAACGAAGTTTACTTACCAGTGACGTCATAAAAGTCCGGTTTATAAGTCTCGCCCTGCGCGTCGGAGTACTCCTGCAAGAGCCTGGGTATCTTGATGTTCCTAGGTGATAACTAAATACCTAGGTAACATACCTACTAGCTAGGACATAGTTTAAATGTTATTATATGGTTCAAAACGAAGTTTACTCACCAGTGAAAGTTTACTCACCAGTGACGTCATAAAAGTCTGGTTTATAAGTCTCGCCCTATGCTTTGGAGGACTCCTGCGAGAGCCAGGGTATCTTGATGTTCCTAGTCGATAACTAAACACCTAGGTAACATACCTAATAGCTAGGACACAGTTGTAATGTTATTATATAGTACAAAATGAAGTTTACTCACCAGTGACGTCATAAAAGTCCAGTTTAAAGGTCTCGCCCTGAGCGTAGGAGGACTCCTGCGAGAGGCAGGGTATCTTGATGTTCGTAGTCGATAGCTAAATACCTAGGTAACATACCTGCTAGCTGGGACACATTTGTAATGTTATTATATGGTACAAAACGAAGTTTACTCACCAGTGACGTCATAAAAGTCCGGTTTATAAGTCTCGCCCTGCGCGTCAGAGGACTCCTGCGACAGCCAGCGTATTTTGATCTTGCGAGTGGACCGGTACACGTTCTGCACCGCCTGGCACACATAGAAGCCGCCTTCCGCGTTGCGCACTGCGAGGTACTCGTTCCTGGGTAAGGAAGACTTGTGTATAGATATGTGTCAATTTACACGCCATAACAATACGCGTACTATACTCTATACAGAACGGCAACACAAAATTGTATGAAATGACAGTTTGTCAGATTCCCGAGAAATTCGGCGACAAAACTAACCATAGATTTATTTTTCCAGGAGAGTTTTAGTTTCGTTTGTTGCCTGCGGAGTCGGCATTGTTTACGGAAGTGTCTAGTCTGCCACCGGTGGCCATTTAATAATAAAAAAATAGTGCCCTCGAGGTAAGTTAAGAAATAATGTTATTCTGCCACAAGTATTTCGGTATTCTAATTTGTCCCTTAAATCATACTAATAAAGTCTAATTTTAAAAACACAGTAGCGAAAAGTTCCAATTGCGGTGACTTAGACAAAAGGCTATTCTGCCACTATTATTAGTCATTTCATTACATTGTTACTTATAGCATAGCACATAAAGTACATAATTCAGTACGTTATTTTATTGAAATTTAGCTACAATAACCAACTCTAGCCATAATTGGCTTTTCTGTGCATACGCTGCGCTCCCGTTATGCTTCTTTGCCGTTTGACGACCCGAATGGCGAGACGGCAGTGACCCTGCCTACGAAGCCAAGGGGTTCGAGTCCCGGTGGGGGCAAATATTTGTTTGATGAGAATGGATGTTCGTACCCTAGTCATGGTTGTTTATCTATCGAAGTATAATATTTATCTATATAAGTATGTGTTTTGGCGTCTAGTACCCAAGATACAGGGAATCCTAGTTTGGGGCTAGATCAATGTGTGTAAATAGTGTCCAAGGTATTATTCTTCTCAACCTATAATCCAATTAAATTTTAGCCACAACAACCTACTCTAGCCGACTTTGGCTTTTGATTGCTTTCTGTACTTGCCCCTGTTCCGCCCTCTCTTCAACAAGTCCTTTTTTCATACAATTTGGTACCAAAACTTTCTGCAGTTTTAGCGGCGGAATAAGATTATTTCTTAACTTGCCACTAGTGGCACTATATTATATGGCCACTAGTGGCAGACTAGACACTTCCTAATTTTAAGTACAGTACAATTATTTTAAGTCTAACTCTTGACACTTTTTGATATTTTTTTATTTAAAGTTTCCAGGACATCTTGATCACTATCAGCAACTAAAACCGTGAAGTGTCGCGCGGTAAAGTTAAAGTAATTGAACTGTACCTTCTTGTATAGAGTATAATACGTGCATAATCCGTAGGAGTTTATATACCCTTCTTCTCACACAGTGGTCCAACGTAGAGAAGGGGCAAAAGATGACATGTACAAAGCATATTTGAAAATATCTACAGTAATGATGTTTTTATTACTGTTACGAGGTTTGGCCGGTCTTTAGATCAGGTTTCGATTATTGCCGGAAGGATACGCATATTATCATGCCGTCGTCTTATCCGACAATGAATCGAACACTGCTCAAAACCGGTCAACTCTCAATACATTAATCGGACGTTCCAGTGGTGACGGACTGATGAAAACTTTAAAGGCCCGTGTTACGCAAAATGGAGTAAATTAGAATTAGTAATTTAGAAATTAGAATAAGTAATTTAGAAATTAGAATAAGTAATTTAGAAATGGAGAAATTTACGTAAAAAAGGCGTAACTGCGCCTCTGTCGCTCTGTATGGGTGTGTATGTGTGTGAACTCGCCATAAATTATTATACACACAAAATTTGGACACTTTGGACTAAAAGCTAGAATGCGAGTTAGCACTTATCGCCAATAAAACGGTCTAATCGCTTACCTTTTTGTATGGAGACTAGCACATCGAACATTCTACCATTTTGAAAAAAAAAACGATAATTGCGGCTAGAGATGAAACCGGTGACAATCGATAGAGTAAATTATAAAAACATGAAATAATTTATTCATACTTTTGATTGTAATAATTTACTCTATCAAATTCACACCTGTTTTGTCACTGGCCTCAAAAATAACTATTTTTCAGAATGGTGGACTTAGTTGCTAAAAATGTGACACTCCTTTGCCATTCAATAAATATTTTGTATATAATATCATTGATCTGAGATAGTAGAAGTGCTTGACCTTTTATTTCAGTGCTGGAATTCAACTGTTGATATAAAGAGAACTTACTTATAGAACACAATCAGCTTATCATCATTTCCAGGCTTGGTTGGTGTGGAGCGACCGGAGGCAGCGGACAGCTTCGTTGCCATCGTCAGCTCTGGAGTCGGAGACTGGTACAGTTGCACCTGGAATGATGCGTAAGATGACGTCATCGTCGTAGTTGGCAGGCAGTGGATGCGGGAGGCGTAGAGGCGGGATAAGTAGATGGCGAAGTAAAAGGCTTTGGTTAGGCCCAAGTCGCGCAGAAAAGATGATACGGCGCTCCTTTAATCTATTTCATACAAAATGTAGTGGACCGTGTCGCGACGCCAAACTACAGAACAGACGTGGCGCAGACAAGACGCTGACAATTGCAAACTGCAAAAAGAAAAGACGGGACTCAGACGCGAGGCACGGTCGCAACCGGGAGGACGGTACGTGGAGAGCGGCGGGGTGTTGACTCGTCAAAATCCCTCCAAAACACGACACGTCCGTGCCCGACGACACGTCCGTGCCCGCCGACACATCCGTGCCCCGTCTTTTCAATGTGTTTTGAAAAGTCACGTCGGCGTCCAGTCTGCACCGTCTGCCACGCGTCCGCGTCTTTCTTCTTTTCTTTGTGGACGGGCCCCTTATGTGCAGAGCGGGTGAATGCTTGACGCTATGTTCCTTTTGGTCAATACTTACCAAACCCTGATCTACATCCATCTATTATGTTCATTTAAAAACGGGTGTGTTCCAGAAAATACATTTTCATCCCAAATTAACTGAATGTTGACCAAAAATGTCCATCCTATTTTATACTTACTTCATGGGGTCGCCTTGGCTCCAGGTTGTATTATTAAAGTTCTGACCTAACAAACCCAACTTTAGTGTGCGGACGGAAAGTGACCTCAACGAAAATAGGTCTGTGAAACTGCATGGGAACACTAAATTTGGTGAAAATTTTACTTATTTGGTATTAAAAACTTATATAAACAATATATTTGTTGCCTTTAAAAAATCCTTAACTTGATATTCAATTCAATGAATATAAAGTAAAGTACATTCATGACTTTGTACGAACCTGCGTCCTATTTCGCTTTGTTCTGGAGTCTGGTGTACTGGGCTCTGCTGCTGGCTTCTTGGCAGAACTGGAGATCTCCGCAGGCCTACTCGGAGATGGTGCTTTCCTCTTCCTAATCGGTGTTGTCACAGTAGCCAACTTCAAAGTTGGTTTGGCCACCTTAGGCTCTGGTTTTGCAGCTTTAGGAGTCTCCTTTTTCTCTGCTACAGGCTTAGGAGCTGGTTTCTCTTCTTTTTTCTCTGGTTGTGGTGCAGTCTCCTTTTTATCGATTATGTCCACTTTGACTTCTTCTTTCTTTTCTTCTACTTTTGGTGCAGGTTTGGGATCCTCTTTCTTGATTTCAACAGGTTTTTCTTTAGGTGGTTCTGGTTTGGCAGTTTCCATGACAGTTGGAGCTGGTTTTTGGGGTAATGCATTGACAGGTTTTGGTGGTGTGGCCACTGGTGCTGCTGGCTTGGTTGGTGTGGCACTTTGTGCCAGTTTTTGTGGAGATGCAGAAGCATTGGCCTGTGCCTGAGCTGGCTTGGGTGCAGCAGCCTTTTCTTGGCTGTTAGCAGCTTCAGGAGCAGGTTTTCTATCACCCTGTGGTGGAGCTACATCGGCAGTAGGAGCCGGTTTGGGCTCAGCAGGTTTTGCTGGTGATTTCTCTGGAGCCTCATTGGCGGGAACCACCTTAGCCTGTGCAGGTGTGTCAGCCTGACCAACAGCATTAGCAGCTTCAGATTTTTGCGGAGTGTTAGGAGCACAATTCAGTTTCTCAGGTGGCTTTGGTGTGCTTGGGTTTGTCTTGGCAATATCGGGCTTTTCCTTTGGCTCTGCATTTTGAGGCTTTAGTGCATTTGGAGCATTCACTGCTGGTTTTGGTGACTCAACTGTTCTATTCCCATTTGCATGTCCGGCTTCCAGCTCCTTCTTTTCTGGGGTGCGTGTGAGGGCCAGCGGTACAGTTGCCGGCTTGTCTGCCACCAGGCTCAGCGGTGCACTAGTGCTTGCACTCTTGCTAGGGCTGGCAGCCGTGTTGGCTGGTGCAACTGAGTTCTGAGTGACATGGGAGAGGTTTCCGTGGTGGCTCATGTTCTGCGCCATTTGTGCCATGTTGGCCGTCACGGGGGCCATAGACGGCGCAGCGTGCGCGGCGGGGACCGGGGGCGGCGGCGCCTGGTTTTGGTGCGAGAGGTTCTGCCCGACCAGATTGTTGGTGCTGTTCGCGTGGTTGTTCTGCGCGCCCTGTGGGTGTCCGACGCTGTGGTTCACGCCGGCTACGTTCGCCTTCGCGGGGCTCGCCTGTCCCGGTTGCTGTGGCAACGCCGGCTTGAACGCCGAATTCATCTCAGAATCCCAGCCTGAGGAACCGACGTGGCGCTGCGATCCTGAAACGGCGGGAGGCTCAAATCAGTTCAAAATCGCTGTGGAGTCTTTGACCCACAACAATAAAGTTACCTAGCACTTGTAATTATGTAGGACGTCCCTTACGCGCGTAAGATCTCAGAGAGCAGTCTAAATGGTTTATTACGCTTCTAAGTCGGTAAATGAAATCCAATCGATAGTGTAATGAAAGATATAATTACCACTAGCCGCTTCGGAGTCCTAGGCCCATGAAATAGCCGAATGTGAACTCGCCGATAGCCGCAAAAAGTATGCGTTCCTCCTACAGCCAAGAAACTTCCGCAAGATAACGCTAGATCGTAACCGTAGTACGTGGGAACACGGTTCACAGTTTAATAATTGTCAAAACACTTGATAACGCGTGCAACGAAGCCTAACGATGATAATTTGGGCTATTTAGTGGCAATCGCTTTGCACCTCAATTCGAACGATTAGGCCACAGCAATTTCAGAGATGGCGTCGGCATAACGCGCATGCGCCACCCTCTCTCGAGTTCAACCAATGAAAATGACGAATTTATCGGTACATGTGTTGGCATCTCGTTTTGACATATAATACACAAATCTCGATATCTCGCTCTGGATCGGATGCATTCGGCTTTCCCGGATGGAATTCTTCAAAAGGATGCGTTCATTTAAATTGAAAATAATTTTATTCTTGGAGACAGGTGAGAGATTCCCTCAGGCAGTGCCTCCAGATTCACTGTTATTTTAAACTCTTTACTGTATACTGTAATAATAAAATACAGTGTAGGGATCTACTGTATTCGTTCGTAGACTGTATTTTTTCTTGACAATATTTATCAATAACAATGCGTGAACGAAACTTAACTAGAATTCAGTTATTCGCCCATTGGCTGCTTTGAAGAAAAATTAAAATGACCATAGAACGTAACAATATTAAATGCCGATCGAAATACGAGCTCGTGACGCGCATTTAATTTTGTTACGTTCTATGGTAACTCGTGTGCTCGTGCTAAAGTAAGTGAAATTGACGCATGAGCAATCGAGGGAATTCAGAGACGAGCGCGTGCACGCGTCACAGGCACAGGCTAACAAAAAGTTGTCGTCTCTCTGACAAAGGATGAATGAGTATCTTCCCTTCATTTCATTCATCCATTACATTTATTTCAGTTTTGTTCTACTTGAATTGAAAACTTAAGAGTAAGTTAGATTAATTTAGTAAGTTAGATACACAGCATATTAGATTTGGGATTATAGGTCTATTAACTATTAATGTGTGAATAATTGTAAGAAATGAGTTCAAGCAGTGATGAAGGTGGTTTCTTTGCGTCACTCGAACGCTGAGTGTGAACGCAAGTTCAGTGAAATAAATAATATAAAAACCATACATACAGAGGAACTGTCTAATCACAAGTACCGTTAAAGGAAACATATTAACTCAGCAAGCAATTCGTAGAAACTCCGTAAATTGTGTTAATTTTAACCCTAACAAACAAATGATTTCGCGAATGACTGCTAAAATATACGAAAAACATGAAGAAATAGTTTTAGAAGAATAATAAAGAAGAATAAATAATTAAAACTATTTGTTTTTCTTACAATATTTAATCATAGTTTTACTGTAATTTTACTGTATTTCAGAATTGATATTTGCTGTATTTTTTTGGATTTCCTGTATTTTTTAACTGGCAACACTGTAATTTCACTATCGTAATATGGAAGCACTGCCAGGGCAGTTCAGTGAGGATGTTCAGTAAATGTTACTTACTTACTGTTGCAAGACAAATGATGTATCCTGTGTTGAGTTAACACGTTCCCACGAACAACCGTTTATGAACGTTATACAAGTACATCACGAAAGCGCACAACGTCGATGCACGGTGGAGTAGATGACTTTAAAATCTGTACAACGTCTCCCAACGGGCGCTTTTGCACCAGGTTGCCTGTAAGTTAACTCGCTGTGCGTCATTTAGGAGAAATTATCCATTTCTACTGCTTCCGTGTAAGTACTTATGACGTCGAAATGCTAGGCGCGCCGTAGCTACCATGTACCTCAATCACACATGCACAACGTTGATACACGTCCCCCCGCTGCCGCCCTCCCGTAGCTCATTCTGGCTGTGCGCTGCAGAGGGGGTGCGCGTGCGTCAGTCTCCCAGCGGGCAGAGATCGTTAACAAAATCGAATATTTTGTTTGTAAATGTAAGTATAGTCATTGTTTTATAATTCCATCATGATGGCGCATACATTTTGTACAAGACCAACACAGTAAAATATTCGTATTGCTTTAGATGGACGAGTTCGAAAGTGCGAAAGGCAGCGGGTGGAAAAAATGTTCGCCGAAGAGTCATCGGGCTCGTCGACTCCAGAACCTTTCAGTGACGACGGCCAGTACGGTTCAAATGGAGATAACGATCCAGAAGGTAACATTTGAAGCTCATCTGGAAGTGATACCTCAACCTCTAACGATAACCGAAGCGGACGATTTGCGGCACAAGATTATGACTCGGAAAGTCAGGATGAAAGTAATAATAGGCAAATTATTACATCATCTCACGTTCATACTGAACCAGCTCCACTTCAGTCGAGCGCAGATGGTCTCGAAAGTCAAAATATAGAACTTTATTATGAATTCCATCCTTTGAGAGATACTCAAACTCCCTCGATTATCCAAGAAAACAGACCTTATAATAGGATACCACCTATTGATGGAGGCATAACAGAGCCACCAACTGGAAAGCATTTATTCATGGACAATTTCTATAACTCTGTGTCTCTGTCTCAAAAATTATTACACTTACGATCACACACTGATGGGACTCTCAGGGTGAACTGAAAGGAAAATCCATAAGATCTGGTGAGTAAGAAACTGAAGAAAAATCAACATGTATGGGTTAGAAAGAACAAAGTGTATGTATCCAAATGGCATAACAACGAGAAATCACCCTAAGATGATAGAAGTGTCAAACAGATATGGGGTAAAGAGAATGAAACCAGAGGAAATAGCAATATATAACGATTTCATGTCAGGCATAGATATAGCAAATCAGATGGTATCATACTACTCGTCTCCCAAAAAGACAGGACAAGGAGGAAGTTGATTTGTCCGTCAGTTATGCTGTTTTATGTTTCATGTGTAATATGGTTTTGTTTGACTGATAAGTATGTCAAAATTTTGTTTCTTTTGAGAATTTGTGTGGTTCTTAGATTTCACATTTAATGTCATGCAAATAAAGAGTTTATATTAAAAATAAACCTTTTATTTATGAAATATTCCAGAACGTTTATAAACGTTGTTGCACAATGCGACAAGTAGTTTACATTTGAATAGATCACAGCGTCTATATACGTCGACCGTTCATAGGCGTTGTGCTAAGTAGCAATGGTAGGCAAGATGTGTAATAAAGCACAACGTCTACAGACGCCCAGACATTTTGTATGGAGAAATGCTGTGCGTTTTTTCATACTCACGTAGACGCTTATGTTCGCGGGAACGTGTTAAGCTTTGGTCTCGCGATCGTTCGTTACGCACAACGCTGCGGTGTGCATAACGGCACGACGACGCAGCGTCACGAAGACGCAGCGTTGACCGTCATTGTTGCGGAGTAGTGGTCATTTGATTTTATCGCATCAACCAAGTAGACGTGTCTTCAGCATCACATCATGAATAATATTGAAATTTTTGCTCTTCTTGAGGCGGAGGAGGAAGAATATCTACTGCTTCTAAAAAGACATAAAAGCAGTCCGAGAAACATGTTTTTACAACGGAGGAGTGAAGGTTGTTACGAAACTTTAATAAAAAGGCATTTAATTGATTGTGAAGAAAACTTAATGGGTTACTTTCGGGTTTCAAGGGAAATCTTTAACAAGATTTTAATGTCCATAAAAGATGATATTACTGACGCACAGCCTAGAACCAGAAAACGGAATCTTGCTATAACTGCACAAGAAAAACTATGTTTAACCTTGAGGCTTACCTCAATGTTTAATGCAATTTAATGTTTTTATTTATTTATTTAAGTAAAACCATTGACAATATTATTTTGCTTACAAACAATATTTTCTTTATTTAAGTAACACAATGGGGCCATTTCTGAAGGGCACACCACTAAAATTGCCAAAGATTCCATTTTTAACTCACTTTTGAATTAGTTCATTAATACATTAAAATAATTAAAAACCGGTCAAGTGCGAGTCTAAATTGCGCACGAAGGGTTCCGTACCACCGTTCAATGGAAGCGATGGTGTGGAGTGAATAGTTTGGATTTTACACAGCAAAATATTGTTTACTAAGTTATTGGTGCGGTTACTTTCACACTCCATGTACGTAACCAGGTGCATCCATAAGTTTATATGTGGTATTGAAAGAATTGTTGTATGGGAGCCCCCTTAAATATTTATTTTATCCTGTTTTTTAGTATTTGTTGTTATAGCGGCAACATAAATACATAATCTGTGAAAATTTCAACTCTCTAGCTAGCTAGGTTCTTGAGATACAGCCTGGTGACAGACGGACGGACGGACAGCGGAGTCTTAGTAATAGGGTCCCGTTTGGAACCCTTCGGGTACGGAACCCTAAAAAGTGAGTTAAAAAATAAAATCTATGGCTACCGCTTATTACTTATTATTTAATATTGGTATTTTAGTGAGGATGGTCTCTCTCGTTGAGAGCTTTTTGGGTGCATTGCTTGTTGTGGTATGTTGAATGAATGTTGTGGGGATTGTGTCTCTCGTTGAGAGCTGTTTGAGTGCATTGCTTGTTGTGATATGTTGAATGAATGTTGTGGGGATTGCGTCTCTCGTTGAGAGCTGTTTGAGTACATTGCTTGTTGTGGTATGTTGAATGAATGTTGTGAGGATCGTGTCTCTTGTTCAGAGCTGTTTGAGTGCATTGCTTGTTGTGGTATTTTGAATGAATGTTGTGGGGATTGTGTCTCTCGTTCAGAGCTGTTTGAGTGCATTGCTTGTTGTGGTGTGTTGAATGAATGTTGTGGGGATGGTGTCTCTCGTTCAGAGCTGTTTGAGTGCATTGCTTGTTGTGGTATGTTGAATGAATGTTGTGGGGATCGTGTCTCTCGTTCAGAGCTGATTGATTGCATTGCTTGTTGTGGTATGTTGAATGAATGTTGTGGGGATCGTGTCTCTCGTTCAGAGCTGTTTGAGTGCATTGCTTGTTGTGGTATGTTGAATGAATGTTGTGGGGATAGTGTCTCTCGTTCAGAGCTGTTTGAGTGCATTACTTGTTGTGGTATGTTGAATGAATGTTGTGGGGATTGTGTCTCTCGTTCAGAGCTGTTTGATTGCATTGCTTGTTGTAATATGCTGATTGAATGTTGTGGGGATGGTGTCTCTCGTTCAGAGCTGTATGCGTGAATTGCTTGCTGTGCAATGTCGAATTAATGTTCCGAATGTTGTGGGGATGGTATCTCTCGATAAGAGTTGTAAGTATGCGTGAATTGCTCGCTGTGGTATGTTGAATGAATGTTGCGAATGTTGTGGGGATGGTGTCTCTCGTTGCGCCAAGACCAGTAATTCCATTTCAGTATCGATGATACAAACTTGTGATCTGATTTGGGCGATTTTGTCTGGAGGGAATCGACATACCAAGTTGGCCATACACTTAAATAATGTTTGTACTGGAGTATTGCCTTGTTCCGAAATTGGTCTCAACATCTTTGATCTTTCTTCTCTATTTTTTCTAAACTCTTCGGCAAGGCTGACTGTTTTTTTCTTTTTCAATTGTAATTTTTTACCCTGAGTTTGGTTTGGTGTGATGGAATGTCTTTCTTGCGATGCTTGTTGTAAAAAAGGTTCACACGATGACATCTGCGTTGAAGAAGTTGTTGATCTGGATGTTGTTGGGATAGTCTTTCTCATTGAGAGTTGTGTGCATGAATTGCTTGCTAAACTATTCTCTATTTGCACATTGTCTTCTTCTTCGGGTTCTTCAGGAACTTCCAGAACATTTCCCGCATTTAAACTAGAAATACACTCCCTTTCTTCAAAACTGTCAAAAATTAATTTTAGTCTTTCGTCGTCATATCTTGAAATAGAAGCAGCACTTCCGGTTTTCTTCTTATTTTGATTTCTTCTATAATTAACAAGTAAAATACGCCATTTATTTTTACATTCTTCAGCTGAAACAACAACATTGCTAGTTAATATAGAACCTCTATTTTTTACAGGTTTTTGGCGACTGGAGAAAGCTATAGATCTTTAGGTTTTTGTGGGGGCTGGGGGATCCTGGGGCTGCGAGCTTGGGGTGCAGAAAAACTACCAAGTTACTCAGAACAAAATGGCGGCTTGGGCGTGGGCGAGGCGAGGTGCGTGGTGTGTTGACTCGACGACGTTCGGGCGTGGAAAAAGGGAAAAGGGTCGAACCAACGCGGTGGCTCGCTTTTATAGCGACGCGGGCAGGCACGCACCTATTTCACCTCCCCTCACCCCCGCTTTAGCTAAAATCTTTATTTCCTTAAAATTGGCTACATACATGGCTATTTACACCTGCCGTGTTTATATACACTATCATCATTTACAAATTCTAATTAGAATCCTTACTATTAGAACTAAAATTCTCGTTTACGACGCCCCGCTAGCCTCCGGACGCGCGCTTCCCCGCTTCCTCACCCCCTCACGTAAATACGGAGGGCTTTGGAAATCGCGCTCCAGAAGCCAGCGAGACGCCGTAGCGATAACATCGTGTACTCTAGGGCATAACTATGCGTAAACTACCTCTACACCGAGTTACAGACAAATCGGTTGTTACCTACTAAAATGTTGCTATGACATACTGTCTGAGTGACTACGTCTCTATTTACTTTCCTATCTGCTATCTTTACTCATTTCCTGACAGTAACAACAACAGAAGCGGACTCTTTATTTATCAGCCTATCTCTATAGGGGGTAGGTACATCTTATTACACGTTATAACAATTACTAAATATTTACGAATTATTTACATTACAGAGCTATAAGGTACTTAGGTATTGCACACATTTATTTAAGTTTTGTCGCACATCACGGAGGGGTCATCGTGAACATTCTCCCGCCGTCGCTGCAGGCGATCCCGTCGGCAGAACGATGACTTTCTTGGTCGGCCGCCGGAGTACTCGTCCGCTGCTGGTGGTGACATCGACGACTCGCACCTCGCCATCCTTGCCGGGGTAGACTCGTGTTACTCGTCCCCGGGGCCATGTGTTGCGGGGCAGGTTCGAATCGCAGATCACCACGACGTCGCCAATCTTGGGTGGAGCCCCGGTAGCGTGGGGCTCCCGCCGGTGTTGGAGTAGGGGCATGTACTCCTTCACCCAGCGCCGCCAGAAGATGTCGGCAAGGCGCTGGGCGCGCCTCCAGTGTGTGCGCGCGGCGGTCTCGTCCTCTTCGTACGCGCAGGGGGCCGGTATGTGGCAGTCGGGCCCAAGCAGGATGGAGTTGGGTGTCAGCGCGGGTGGGTCTTCCGGCGTGACAGGTACATGCGTCAGAGGGCGGGAGTTGACTGTGGCTTCAACTTCCGCGAGCAGCGTGGCGAGTGTCTCATCGCTCGGGCGTTGCTCGTGCAGGGTGACTCGTAGGGCTTCTTTTACTGTCCGCACCATGCGTTCCCACACGCCAGCCATGAAGGGGGCGCTCGGGGGCAGGAAACGCCAGTTGATGCGGCGTCGCGACGCCTCGTCTTCTAGGGCGCGCCACGCCTCCGCGAGTTCGCGGTCGGCGGCGCGGAAGCAGGTTGCATTGTCCGACCATAGCTCGGTCGGGCAGCCCCGGCGCGCAATCATGCGGCGCAGGGCGTGGATGGCGGAGTCGGCGCTCAGCGACGCGACGACTTCCAGGTGTACGGCGCGCGACGTCATACAGGTGAAAAGCGCGACGTAACGCTTTTCGCGGCGCCGGCCCACAGTGACTTCCAGCGGGCCGAAATAGTCGAGACCTGAGAACGTAAAGGGGCGGTTATGGTGTGCGAGGCGCGCCGACGGCAGGTCGCCCGTGCTCGGTTGGGCCGGCTTGGCCCTCTTCAGGCGGCAGGGCGGGCAGCTCTTCAGGACTTCTTTCACCGTCGGTCGAATTCGCGCCATCCATACTCGCTGTCGTAATTCGTTTACGACTATCTCGACGCCGCCGTGGTGTAGTCGCTCGTGGGTGTGCTGCACGTATAGTCGCGTGTAGCGGTGTTTGCCATCCAGAATGATGGGGTTGGCCGCCTCAAAGCTCACGTCGTTGGCCTCTCGTATGCGTCCACGTAGTCGTAGGACGCCATCTGGATCTGTAAACACGCTGAGATCGGCGAGGGGGCTGTCCTTGTTCGTTGCCCTCGACATGTCTCGCTGCGATGTTCGGACGAGTAACATTTCCGCCGCATATAGATGGCGCGCGGGTAGTGGGATGTACTCGCGGGGGGCAGCGACGATCGGGGGGGGCCTTTTGGCCGCCTTATTGTTGGCGGGACGTTTTCTCCAGTCGTCATCGCCTTCAATCTTCTTCGTACGCTTGCGGCGCGCGGCGTTCGACAGGTGGCGCTGCCGGCATAGCTCTATGAACTGCAACGCGCGGGCTGTGGCGCGCAACAGTCGGTTCCACTTTGAGAAGCGGTCGACGTCGATGAGCGGGGCCACGTTTGCAGCTACGGGGAGCGCGATGACCGCTGCTCGTTCCTCTCCTGTTGTAGGTACCTCTTTCTTGTCCTCTCGCGGCCACTCCTCGGGGTCGCTGCGCAGGAACTCGGGGCCGGTAAACCAGCGGTGTTGCGGCGACATGTCAGCTGGGGTGGCACGCGTGGAGTCATCGGCGACGTTCACAGCGGTGGGGACCCACCGCCACTCGTCTTTCTTGGTTAAATCTTCTATTTCAGCGAGGCGGTGTGCTACGAACGTTTTGTAGGTACGTGGCTCGTCGCGGATCCAATGCAGTGCGGTGCGCGAGTCACTCCAGTACGTGCGGCGGGCGAAGTCGAAGTTGTGGCCCTCCTGTACCGACCGTGCGAGGCGTGCACCCAGTAGCGCTGCTTGTAGCTCGAGGCGTGGCACGGAGATGGGTTTCGTGGGCGTGACGCGACTCTTTGCGGCTGCTATGCTTACTTGTATGGACCCGTCGGCGCGCTGTATACGGATGTATACGACCGCTGCGTATGCCTCCTCGCTCGCATCGACGAATGTGTGTAGCTCGTACTCAGCTGCCGGCTCCTTGTCGTAGCATCTCGGGATTTGTAGTGTGTGTAGCTCACGTAGACCCATGAGCCACGACTGCCATCTGTCGTGAAGCGCCTGCGGGATGGGGTCATCCCACCCGGTTTTATACTTCCACGTATCCTGCATTATCCGCTTCGCTGGAGTGGTTATGGGCGAGATTAGACCCAGTGGGTCGAAAATCGACATAATGAGGCTGAGCGCCTCCCTCTTGGTCGGTTCGCGCAGGCCGCTGAGTACATCGGGATGGACACGTCGCTGGTTCACACGGAACCCTAATAAATCTTCTTTGACATACCATAACAGGCCCAACGTTTTTTCGTAGTCGTTGCCGCCGATTTCAACCGTGTCGCTATGTGCGCTGTCCAGCCGCGGCGCGAAGTGTCGTATGGCCGCCTCGTCGTTCGACGTCCAGCCGCGTAGCTCGAAACCAGCTCGACGATGTATGCGGTCGACGGCGGTGGTGATGTGGGCGGCTTCCTCGGTGGTGTCGAAACTGTGGAGGTAATCGTCCATGTAATGGTTGTTTACTATTGCGTCCGCGGCGGCTGGACATTCATGCGCGTTTTCTTCTGCGTTCCTATTTTTGATATAGAGGGCGCTGCAGGGGGACGACGAGGCCCCGAAGATGATTGATGTCATCCTATATTCTTCGGGCGGGGCGGCGGCGTCGCGGCGTGTTCCCCTCCACAGGAAGCGAAGCGCGTCGCGGTCTTCTTCACGTACCTTCACTTGCATGAACATCTCCTTTATGTCGGATGTTACTGCCACTCGATGTTGACGAAACTTCATTATTACGGCCGGCAGGGACTGTAGCAAGTCGGGGCCGGGTAGCAGCATGTCATTCAGCGAGACGCCGCGCGCCTTCGCAGCGGCGTCGTGCACGACGCGGATCTTCTTTTTGTCGGGGTTTACTACGGCGAAGTGCGGGAGATACCATACTCTCCCGCCGATAGGGGGCGCTGGCGCGCGCTCGGCGTAGCCCGACGTTAGCAAGTTCTCTATCCGCTCGCTGTACTGCAGTTTCAAATCTTCGTTCTTGTCGAGTTTTCGTTCCAAACTCACCAGTCTCTTTTTGGCGTCTTCGTACCCGGTATGGCGGATGGGGGCGCTGGGATCGCGCCACAACATGCCGGTCTCGAAGTGGCCGTCGGGCAGACGGCGGCTTTTCTCCTTTAAAATACTTAGGGCGCGTTCTTCGGGGTCGCTGGCTTGGCGGCGCGGTGCTACTCCCAACGATTCTAACTCGAAGTGTCGGCGCATGAGGCCCTCCAGCTTGTCTTCCTCGGGGGCGGCGTCTAGGCGCCCGCAGAATACCATAGGGTAGGTGGTTGTCGTCCTGCAGCCGTGCAGAACCCAGCCGAGGTGAGTGCGTGATGCCACGGGTTGGTGGCGGGGTCCGCTACGTACCTCACGCGATACAATCAACTCCCAGTTGTCCTGGCCTACTAGTATTGTGGGCGTGGCGCTGTCGTAGAGCAGCTGCGTCTTCACGTCGTCGAGGTGGGTGCAGTTCTCTATGTCGCAGGGGCGGACGGACTGTGTGAACGAGTTCATGTCCCCGAAGGTTCGCGCGTCGTTCATTTCGTGGGTCTCCGTCTCGTATCTGCCTTTGATGTGCGCCGTGACTCGCTTACTGTCTGCGTGTGTTGTTACCTTTCCGCTAACGCCTTGCACCTTCATAACTTCGGTGGGGCCCTCGAGGCCTACTGCGTCCGCCAACTGCTGGTCGATGATCGTCACGGTGCTGCCCTCGTCTAGGAGCGCATACGTGTCACGACTCCCCTTGGGTCCTATTAGCGTTACCTGTGCGACCTTTAGGTAGGCGCGGCGCCGCGTCTGGGCCGCGTTCGCAATCTCGGTGCCGATGGCCGACGCGTGTATTTCTTCGGTCTGCGGCGGTGGCGGCGCGATCGGCAGCTCTCGTCGCTTGTAGTGCAGCAGTCGGTGGTGGCGCAGCGTGCAGCCTGCCTCGCCGCATACGCGTGCACGGCAGGAGTCTCTCCGGTGGGTGCTGCGTAGGCAGCGGAAACATACCTTGTTCTTCTTGGTTACTTCCCACCTCTTCTCTACGTCGGCCTCGATGAAACGCTTGCAATCGGGGAGTGCGTGCGGACGGGCGCACATCGGGCACTCGTCCTTCGTGTCTTCGGTCACGAAGGTGCGTTCCATCTTCTTCTGCCTGGCCGGGTTACGGGGCGCCTCGGGCTTCGTCTCCAGCTCCGGGGGCGCGTAGGGGGCGCGCATGTCTGCCTGGTGGTTTAGAAATTCTGTTAGTGTGATCAACTCGGGGCGACCGCTGCGGTCGCTAGCGGCGCATTCATACCATTTATCGCGTAGTAATGGCGGCAGCTTCTCGACTGCCGCTCGCAGCATTTCTGGACTGTGTAGATAGTGCGGTTTGTGCAAAACTTCTATGGTCCGCACTATGTTATTCAGTTTGTTTGCGAACACGCACACTTCGCGTGGCGTGTCGCTGACTCGCGGCAGCGTCCTTAGCTTCTCCATTTCTGCCATCACTAACGCGTCGGGCCTACCGAAGCGCCGCTCCAGCGCGCGCATTATCTCCTCTGGCGCCGACTGGGTGATAAGTAGCGAGGTTATTGCTTCTAGCGCGGGCCCCCGGAGACTGTGACGTAGGCGCGCCACGTTCTCGCCAGGTGCGAAGCGATCGCACGTCTGTTCGAAAGTAGCTTTGAACAACAGCCACTCCTCTGCCCGGCCCCCGTAGCTGGGCAGCTCTGTTATGTAGTGCGGCGCGCGCCGCGCATTCACCTGCGACGCTACCTGCGCCGCGAGCGCGTCTATTTGGGCGTGGGCGGGCGCCGCCGGGCGCGGTTGGTTATCACTTAATATGGGCATAGTTACATACCTCGTACTTTGGTACTCATGGTTTTCTCGGGGGCGCGGCGGCGGCTCTGCGACCGACGCTGGCGCCGTGATGGCCCTCGCGGGGGGCCGGGGAGGAGAGGGGGGACGCTCAGCTTCCGCGGGCGTCGGCTGCTGCTCGAACCACTGTTCCACGCGGCGCTCCATAAGCTCCTCCTCTTCATGGGCTTCGTCTTCGGACGATGCTTCTTCTAACCTGCATTTTTCCATTTTTGCGCGCTCTATCCGGGCCGCAATCTGGAATTCTCGAAGTTCCAGCGCGGCGAGCTTCTCTTCCATCTCTGCTCTCATCATCCTTTTCTTACGGGACGCTGCACTGCGGGCGATGGACGCGGGAGGCCGCGGCGGCGGCCTGGGTCGATCGGGGCGCAGCGTCTGTGGCGGCATCGGCGGCGGCGGGCCTATAGGGGAGGTCGGAGGCGCGAATGGCAGCCTCTGGGCGACCTCTGGGTTCGGGGGCGCAGCACCCGGCGAGTGGGAGGAGACGATGGTCTCCGCGGTGCCGGACGTGGCCGTGGTGCCCGTCGACGCGCTCGATGTCGCTGTGGTGCCCGTAGCCGTCGAGTCGGTGGCGGTGCGCATCGTCGCGTCTGATGCGCTACCGCTGGGAATGTCACACTCACTTGAGGTTCGGCGTCCCTTGCTCCTGGTGACCCTGGCGTTCTTCTCGCTCATCTTCGCAGGATCCGGCTCGAAGGACCATAAATCTGGGGGCTGGGGGATCCTGGGGCTGCGAGCTTGGGGTGCAGAAAAACTACCAAGTTACTCAGAACAAAATGGCGGCTTGGGCGTGGGCGAGGCGAGGTGCGTGGTGTGTTGACTCGACGACGTTCGGGCGTGGAAAAAGGGAAAAGGGTCGAACCAACGCGGTGGCTCGCTTTTATAGCGACGCGGGCAGGCACGCACCTATTTCACCTCCCCTCACCCCCGCTTTAGCTAAAATCTTTATTTCCTTAAAATTGGCTACATACATGGCTATTTACACCTGCCGTGTTTATATACACTATCATCATTTACAAATTCTAATTAGAATCCTTACTATTAGAACTAAAATTCTCGTTTACGACGCCCCGCTAGCCTCCGGACGCGCGCTTCCCCGCTTCCTCACCCCCTCACGTAAATACGGAGGGCTTTGGAAATCGCGCTCCAGAAGCCAGCGAGACGCCGTAGCGATAACATCGTGTACTCTAGGGCATAACTATGCGTAAACTACCTCTACACCGAGTTACAGACAAATCGGTTGTTACCTACTAAAATGTTGCTATGACATACTGTCTGAGTGACTACGTCTCTATTTACTTTCCTATCTGCTATCTTTACTCATTTCCTGACAGTAACAACAACAGAAGCGGACTCTTTATTTATCAGCCTATCTCTATAGGGGGTAGGTACATCTTATTACACGTTATAACAATTACTAAATATTTACGAATTATTTACATTACAGAGCTATAAGGTACTTAGGTATTGCACACATTTATTTAAGTTTTGTCGCACATCACGGAGGGGTCATCGTGAACATTCTCCCGCCGTCGCTGCAGGCGATCCCGTCGGCAGAACGATGACTTTCTTGGTCGGCCGCCGGAGTACTCGTCCGCTGCTGGTGGTGACATCGACGACTCGCACCTCGCCATCCTTGCCGGGGTAGACTCGTGTTACTCGTCGTAGATGGAAAGCATATACGCATCATGTGCCTAAGTAACAGCGGGTCCTTATATTTTAATTATAAGAAGTTTTTTTCTATCGTCTTATTTGCTGTGGTCGATGCGAATCGAAAATTTATAACAATAGATATTGGTTCTTATGGCAAAGAAGGCGACGCAGGTATATTTATGAAATCCAATTTATTCGAGAAAATTCAAAATGAGCAGTTAAAGTTTCCCCCGCCAGCAAAATTACCGGAAGTGACATAGACATGCCTTATGTTTTCTTAGGTGATGATGCATTTAGTCTCACCAATTATATGATGAAACCACACTCAAAAAATCATGCATCTCAAGATAGGTCAAAATGAATTTTCAACTATCGTCTCAGTAGAGCAAGAAGAACATCCGAAAATGCTTTCGGCATATTATGTCAACGATTTCGAATATTTTTTTCACCTATTGCAGTAAAACCTCGTGTTGTAGACAAGTTGGTTATGTCAGCCTGTATTATCCATAATATGATGGGTTCTTTGGTTATACACGGTTCCTACAGTAATACCCTAGAAATGCCCACTGAAAATGTCATTCCTATGGCGCGTATGTCGGGAAGAAATCATATAAATGGTTCCCTGACACGCGACTTATTTAAACAGTATTTCAACAGTGAGCATGGTTGTGTACCTTGGCAAGTCAATGAAGTAGATAGGACAAGTTAGTTCGAATAAATAATTAGACGTTGTTTTTACAATAACACTAAATAAACACTACCAAATTAAATTGTTATAAAATCTATCCAAGTACACAACCTCACTATCATTAAAGTGTCACTTAAAATGTTTGCCATTTTTGTAAGTACGTATACCTACCTACTACTGACGGATAGTAATATAAGGAATATAAAAGATACTCACGTGATTTATTTAACTTCTCAGCTATATCCCTCGAACAATTTTCTTTGGCTACTAAGCTTTTATGCTTTTTGTCTTTATTTTTATATAAAAAAGGATAATTGCCGACTAATTCGATTAAATTATCTTCGAAATCTATTGTCATCCCGGGATGAACACTGGGCTCCTGTGACGCACAACTAGTCTTGTGTCGGTCATGTACGAAGAACGAATAGGAAACGTTACTGTGCAATGAACGAAATGAAACGTTTCCCTACGCTAATCGGACATTCGGTATATTAGGACTATTAGGACATCGTCGCTCCGAGAGAGCGGCGGCGGGCGGGAGGCATTGAGCCATGCCGACTCGCTCTCGCACTCATAGACACGGCATTGACATCTTGACTAGAATGACAGCCTGTTTAAGTATGAAGGGAACTCATATATTATTTAACTTTTTATTTTTGCTATGCAAACAGACACATAGAATTGTATAAATATGTTAATATTATCAGAGTATAATATTCCTCAAGTTTCTGCTCTACACGAAAAGAAAGGTTAACCTCCAATGTTTATTCGATCCTACGTCATACATAATAGTACTAATAAAACTGTTAGATCTTACTGGTACAATGACTGAAATGTCCTAGTGCGGAGCGTTCTCTGATGACCGAGCAGGCATATTTTTTATTCATGAGATCCAACGTCCTAATAGTAGTAATAGAGCTGTTAGAGTGTACTAGTACACTGACATACTGAAATGTACTAGTACAGAGCGCTCTCTCTGATGACCGAGCAGGCACAAGACTACGCACAACGCAGCGAATGAACGAGTACAACGCTGTGGTGTGCAGCATGGCCGCTCCCCACTCCCCCGCGCTTGCCCATCGCCGCTGATGCATGCTGCGACGTAACAAGAGATCACTCTAGACGTTTTTCATACGATGAATATGAAATGAACTGCAGGGCATGCTGCACACCGCAGCGCTGTGTGATCGTCTATTCTACCTACCCCAAAAGAGATGTCCCGATTCAGCTGTAAGATTTGTAAGTTAAGAATGATAAGTCCGAATTTCTCGTTCGTTGAGAAGTTCGTTAGGCGTACAATAGTCGAACGAAGTTTGGTTCAGGAAGTTACAGTTTCAAGTTAGACAGAGAAAGCATATATGTCCGCAAGCCGGTAATTCGCATCAGTCAGCGGTGTATTGCGCCAGATCGATCGTTGTTATATTTTGTGTGATGGTACCATTTATTTTTTGTATATATGGGCGCTTGGAACTTATTTTAGTGGTCGACCACGATTTGTAATATTTGTTTGGGATATCGTATAGATATCCGTCGTAGTTTTACGACGTGAGTACTCAATGATATTTCATGTGCTCGCTAGTAGCGGCTTGTGGTGGTTCCAATTATATAATTAGTTCACGGCAATAACGATCCGAAAAGACCGGTTTACACAATTGCGATTTGATTTTCCGAAATGGGTTTGAACTAGCGGTTACCTCAAAAGGTCCGTAACGTTTTGAAAACTTCAGCTCTGCGCAATTTGAGCTGGATGTTATCGAAACGTTGTCATTAGCGCTTTAGGAGATCTAACCCACACCATAGCGAAATGCATAGTTCGATAAATACCGAACTATGAATTCCACTAGCCTCAGCACGTCCTCGACTGAGCCTAATCATATATATTGACTCAGCCTACACATTAGACCTCCAGCGAAATTTACATTTAATTTAAAGATGCAACTTGAATCCAAACTGACCCAAGGCAACGCAAAACAATCTACCCGGTCCTAAACAATGAACTTTAGACTGTAATTTGATCTCTTCGCGCGTCCCCGACAACACTCAAATATCAAAATATCAACAGGATAGGTTATCTGTGTTGACACCGGTTTAACTTTGTTCTGAATTTGTTATTTCCATCCGCGGAACCTCATCGATCAAACAGTCTCCCTATGCCCTGCCAACCTAGATTTAGCCGCAACTAAACTCCTGTCTAGCCTAGTCTAAAAACCTAGTGTTATACCACGTCCATTATCGACACCACTCGAAAATGGTTGAGTTTGATTTGAATGTGCTTGTATGTTGAATGACTGTGTGTGTGGGAATTTCAAAACTCGCTACTCGACAGGAATGAGGAGAGGATTAGCCCGCGAATATCCTAAGAGCCAATCCAGTGTACCGGCACCAGGCCAAGGTCGGAGCCGCCGCTATCAGTAGCTATGATCGTCTATTCTATCTATCCCAAAATGAGAGGACCCGATTCGGCTGTAAGTTTTGTAAGTAAGAATGATAAGTCTGAATTTCTCGTTCGTCGAGAAATCCGTTAGGCGTACAATAGTCGAACGAAGTTTGGTTCAGGAAGTTACAGTTTCTAGTTAGACAGAGAAAGCATATATGTCCGCGAGCCGGTAATTCGCATCAGTCAGCGGTGTATTGCGCCAAAACGATCGTTGTTATATTTTATGTGATGGCACCATCTGGTTTTTGTACATATGAGCGCATTGGAACATCTTTAGTTTTAGTTTTAGTTTTAGTGGTCGACCACAGTCATATTTGTTTGTGATATCGTATAGATATCCGTCGTAGTTTTACGACGTGAGTACTCAATGATATTTCATGTGCTCGCTAGTAGCGGCTTGTGGTGGTTCCAATTATATATTTGGTTCACGGCAATAACGATCCGAAAAGACCGGTTTACACAATTGCGATTCGAGTTCCGAAATGGGTTCTGAACTAGCGGTTACCTCAAAAGGTCCGTAACGTTTTGAAACCTTCAACTCTGCGCAATTTGAGCTGGATGTTATCGAAACGCAAGCATTATTGTTTTAGGAGATCTAATCCACACCATAGCGAAGTGCATAGTTCGATAAATACCGAACTATGAATTCCACTAGCCGCAGCACGTCCTGGGCTGAGCCAAATCATATATACCGACTCAACTTACACATTAGACCTCCAGCGAATTTACATTTAATTTAAAAATGCAACTTGAATCCAACTTGACCCAAGGCAATGCAAAACACCTACCCGGACCTAAACAATGAACTTTAGACTGTAAATTGATCTCTTCGCGCGTCCCCGACAACACTCAAATGTCAAAATATCAACAGGATATGTTATCTGTGTTGACACCGGTTTAACTTTGTTCTGAATTTGTTATTTCCATCCGCGGAACCTCATCGATCAAACAGTCTCCCTATGCCCTGCCAACCTAGGTTTAGCCGCAACTAAACTCCTGTCTAGCCTAGTCTAAAACCCTAGTGTTATACCACGTCCATTATCGACACCACTCGAAAATGGTTGAGTTTGATTTGAATGTGCTTGAATGTTTAACGACTGTGTGTGTGGGAATTACAAAACTCGCTACTCGAAGGAATGAGGAGAGGATTAGCCCGCGAATATCCTAAGAGCCAATCCAGGAACCCTATGGTGAAGGAAAAAGGAATTTAGGGTCGCTCCAAGCCCAGACTCAGACTCAGATAAATTGACTTAAAAGTTCTTTCCTAACGACCCAAGGATAGTTTTGGAATTTGGGGTAGGTTGATATAAAGGTAGGAACCGAGGTATATCTCGGCGCTTCAGACACTCACGAAAACCCACTGAAACTCCGCAATCACAAATTCGTATAGTTCTGACGCGTAACACGGCAGACAAAACTGTTTAGAACTCGTGAAAGACGACTGTCACAGTAGCTAGACGCTGAGACTGAATGCTCTCCCTTCCCCCACAATGGTATTTATACGCCCCACATGCGTCCTTTGCGAACACGCTCTGCCCAAGCGAAGCTTCTTATCACCAACTACACAGGGTCTATTTTCTACCATGCCATGCAGATCCGCCGTTCTACAAATTGTGTGTACGCATATTCACTATGATCAACCGTAGGTGATCACTCAAATCATTTGGTACTGCCGATACACAGAATCTGTTGATCGCTGACCAATAAAAGCTTGTTGCGATTAATTAAGCATACCCGACCGCTAGTTGCGCGTGGCAAAGACCACCAGAATGATATTCAAACTAGCGGTGTCAGACTCTCCATATCATACCTCAATCGCAATTGTATATTTGCAATCTACATAATAGCTTTCTCCGTATCGTTCCATAATAACCTTTCATTATTTAGTTATTCATAATTTTATTCAACGCGCAGCCAAATCGGCTCTGATCTCTACACATCTCGCAGGAATGCGACAAAAAAACTTGACCTGAACTGAAATTCCACGAATGAACCCACGCGTCTTTTTTTTTGCAAACTTTGCCAGTAAGCTACGCAAAACCCCCAAACGTTATCTGAACCGATTCTCGTATTCAAAACAGCGCGGCGTTGGGCTAGCTCTCTACCACGCAGAATGAAGTATCAAATGTACCGAACCTCGTGTACCATTACAGCCCCCTCCCAGACCTTGAGACACTGTTTATCTCAGTTAACATGGCGCAAGGATCTCATTACCACTATGCTACCCATGCTTTGTACATATCTACTCTATATGTACGGACATCTCAAATCATGTACACAGACCGATGAATCTGTCAATTATGTATATAATATTTACACAACTCGATTGAGTTCTCTCCTGTCTTATCTTATTTATCTATCTAACTATACAACCTCGCTTACCCGCATTTTATCCTAATTCGTATTACTATATATATACAAATTGTTTTTTTTTTTTTTTTTTTTTCCAAACCATGCAAGATCCTCAAATCTACAAAGCAGTTACTCTAATTTACAGCTTACAGCTTAATTATATAACTTTTATACACTATCTTATTTATCTGCGCCCTTATTCGTCCTCACATAATACCTGGCTATATTTATAGTATTGAAGTTACCCAATATCTCATTTGAACCCGGATCTACTAACGTATAACAGTTAGGATATACCACTGCCGAAATAACATAAGGCCCTTTATACAACAACGAAAATTTCCGCATGATTTTATGTTCTTTATTTGAACGCACAAAGGTCTTAAGTTTCACATAATCACCTTTACGATAGAATTCTAACTTACGCCGTTTGTCCGCCTGTCGCTTACGTCGTTCACTAGAACTTTTAGAGTTTTCTATCGCTACATTTCGCACCTGTTCCGTATCCCGCACACTATGGCCTTATAACCATTCATCGCCTAATTCCTTGTCAATAGTTAACGGTTCCCGCCTACCAAACGCTAACTCATTAGGCGCAAAGCCTGTGCTTGTGTGTTCGATATTATTATAGCAATTTTGAATGTCCGGTAACACGTCGACCCAACTACGATTACTTCCGCCACAATAAGTTCTAATCAGTCGACCTAGCTCGCGATTCACTCTTTCTACGCTATTAGAATTTGGACAATACACCGACGTATGAGTGACCCGAATCCCCAGCTGTTTGAGTCCAAATTCCCAAACTTTCGATATGAACTGTGGTCCTGAGTCCGTAATTATAGTTTCGATAGGTATTTCCCTATGAAATCTCTTTGTACAAGCGAGCACGCTCCTACCTGTCGCTTTTCGCATTGGATACATTTTTATTACTTTACTGTACACGTCTTGAATCACATATATATATTGATATCCGAATTTACCTACGGGCAATGGCCCATAAAGGTCCGAAAAAACTTTCTCACCCAACCTTTCCGCCAACACCGGTGTACAAGGACCAACGGTATTGTTAGTACTTGGCTTGACCTTTTGACATATGTCACAACTTCTTATCACCGCGCTAATCACCCTACTCATATGAAGAAAATAATATCTGTCCTTCATCAGTGCTAATATTTTATATCTGCCGTAGTGACCTATTTCTTCATGTATGTGTAAAATAAGTTCCTCCTGTAGTGATTTCGGGATTACTAGCAACTGTACGTTCCGCTTCGGCACGTGAAAATATAACGTATCACCTACTAGCTTATAATTTTCAAAACCTCTTGTCCCCGTATCTACTACATTACGTCTGATACAACCGCTAATTCGATTTAACCGCTCATCTTCGCTTTGTAATCTCGCAACGTCCCGTAAACTCGAAATAACACTTGCGGTATTCGATGCCTGAAACCAGAATATCCCCGGCTGAACATTTGTACTGTCAATCATACCTCCAGGTCCCGCTATTTGCCTGCTTAGCGTGTCGGCAATTTGATTATCAGTCCCTCGCACAAATTCTATGTCGTAATCGAATTGCTCTAAAAACATAATCCACCTCGTTACGCGTGACCCTAATAAGGTCCACGACTTAATGAACGTCAAACTTTTATGATCAGTTCTAATAATAACCTTTTCTCCCCGCAAATATATCTCAAATCGCTTTAAAGTGTATATAACTGCAAACATTTCCTGTTCACTGGTAGCCCATCTCGTCTGAGCACCCTTAAATGCCTGCGAACAGAACCCTATAATTCGTTCCTGGCCCGATTCATCTAATTGATAAACATAGCCCCCAATTCCTATAGCGCTGGCGTCACATTGAACATAATATGTTTTTCCCGCCAATGGCTGACTCAAAATTATACTTTCTGAGAATTGTTTTTTTATCTCGTCAAAAGCACTTTGCATCTGCGCACTCCAGACGAACTTGACTCCAGACCGTAATAAATTGTACAAGGGCTGTGTTAACGTTCCAAAATTTTTTATAAACCTCCGAAAGTAATTTATGAACCCCAAAAACGCCCTCAATTGCCTGACAGTTCTGGGTGACGGATATAATTTAAGTGTTTCAATTTTGTCCGGGTCCATCTGCAAACCTTGTGTAGACAAAATATGCCCCAATAACTTGACCTTTTTTTGTGCGAACTCGCATTTTTTTAGTTTGCATGTGAAGCCCGCGTCTTTCAATTTACTCAGAACCGTGTCCACTTGAGACAAATGCTGTTCGAAGTCACCCTCAGTTAAAATTGCCAAATCGTCAACAAAATTTAAACAATATGACCTAACCTCTGGCCCTAGAATTAAGTCCATCGCCCTCGAAAATGAACCCACACTGGTTTTCAACCCCTGAGGTAAAACGTTGTAAACATAACTTCTGCCTTGATATACAAAACCCGTGTATCGTTTAGATTCGTCTGATAATGGTATAGAAAAATACGCATCTTTGATATCAATAACTCCTATGTAATTTATCCGGCGCCCGGATTGCAATATCTCACTCATTAAAGGTGTGGTTTCAACCTCCCCGACCATTCCCATGTTTAATTGTCGTGCATCTAGCAGAATACGGACCTCTCCTGATTTCTTTAATGTACAAGTCAATGGACTGCTGAAATCCGTAGATTGCCTGCTAATAATACCTATAAATTCCATTTCTTCCAATCGTTTTGTTACTTTATCGCGATATGCGAACGGTATGGGATAGCTTCGTTTTACGAAAGGCGTTTCATCTCTCATTTTTATCTCATGTATATATTTATTTGTCCGACCTATCCTATCGCTAAACAACTCTGCATGTTTATTTAACACCGGCAATAACCTTGTTTTGTGTTCAACAGGTATTGATGAATTATTCACATATTCCTCTATCATATTTCTACTGGTATCTTGGTTCTGTACTTCCATTGTACAACAGCAAAAATCCTGATTAGGGCCAGTACCTAATGGTATTTCACACATCCGCCCGGCGCTTCGTATAATTAGCCTCTTATTACCCTCACACATTAAACTGGCTCGCGTCTGTTGTATAAAATCAAACCCTAAAATTAAATCTTTAGGCACCCTTGTTAATACTAGCATTGGAGTATCGATAACGCATTCACCTATCGTTAATGGTAACGTTACTAATTTATCAACCTTTTCCTTACTGACTCCAAATGCACCTGTGATTCTCAAACTTGGAATCGGTATTTCCGTCGGTTTTCCCAATCGACTGCACACTTCTTCGTACACTCTCCGACTTATTACGCTGATTTCGCTCTCCGAATCAATCAAACTCCTTACAACAATATTCCCAATACGCACATCTATCTCAGGTAATGTCAATGTACTACATAACTCGCGCCCACACTCAGTCGAATCGTCGTCTCTGAATATCGTATGTAAACGTCTGTCATTTCGATCTCTACAATTCGATCTAGATTTTTCCTCTAAACACACGGCATATCCGTGCGCTTTATGCGCTAATAATTGAATAAATTCATTCACACCCACGTTCGAATCCAAATTACACAAATCATACAATCTATGCTTTTTTTCAATTTGATCGGCTGTCCACCCAAACCGTAATAAATATCTGAGCGCGAACGACCCGCGCGAGTCCACTAGTTTTTTGAATTCTGACTTATCGCATTATTCCTGTCACTTGAACTTTGCCCTGCCTCTGTATCTCCTGAACCCCTCTGAAACCCTATTGCCTTGAAGCTAGGCTGAGGCTGTCTGCCTCTACCGCGAAAATAACCGCGACCGCGCGTCCCAAATTCGTTTCGCCCCTTCGTTCCCGCGTTATAATTATTCCTACGACTCACCGCGTTATAACGTAACGTATTTACCCGCATAGCTCGATATTGCCCACGCATGTAGCTATTCCGCCTTACATTATTCGTATCCATAGGTTCCGAACCATGTATCGCACTTAATCCCCCATCGACATTCCGTTCTAAATGCCGAAGGAATTCGACCGCATCACGTATAGACATTGCCTCTTTTCTAGCAAAAAACGCTACCTGAATATCACGCGGCAACTGTCTGAAAATCGTGTTGATTTTCTCCGTATCAGTAAACGGTATCGTAAGCTCATATATGCTATTCAATTGAGAGGCAAAGAATTCTTCCATACTTTGACCTTTCTTAGAATCAAACTTCGCAGTTAGGAATCTTTGCTTAATTAATTCCTGTTCATTATCACCCCAGAATACCTCTCTGAAATCTTTTTCAAAATCCGAATAGGTTCGCCATGAGTCTCTGTATATGCTCATTCGAACTTTCGCAATTCCTACCAAACTATCCGTTGCCCATATCAAAGCCCTAGAACTATCTCCCGAGACTTTAATATAAGCCTTTAAATCTCTTAAGAAAATCATCGGATTTTCCGAACTTCGCCCATCGAATGTCGGCAACTTCTGTGTCATTTTCACAATGCATGATTGACGTTTTTCTACCGATTGTTCAAACGTCTCTAGTTCCTGTCTGTCAGTCTGTCTGTCCGAAGTCCTACTAGTATTGCTCGTGCTGGAACCCCTTTCCAAACTGTCTAATCTATTCACTATTTCAGATAACAATTGCGTCACCTGTTCTGACGCCATTTCACTTGTGTGTGAAAGTGAATTTTGTGCTACCCGGCTATCGTTTTTTCTACGCCGGCCGGCCATCCTGAACACTAAACCGCCGTAGCTCGTCTGAAAACAATGCCCCTTTTTTGCTTATTTCTTATTTACAAACTGAACTGTTTAAAATCGTTTCTACGTTGTGTTATTTTTAAAAGTAACGCGTTAGACCTTGATTCTTTTAGAATATCTAGGTATCAGACTATCTAGGATATCCTTCGGTCTCGGCACCAGAAATCTGTACCGGCACCAGGCCAAGGTCGGAGCCGCCGCTATCAGTAGCTATGATCGTCTATTCTATCTATCCCAAAATGAGAGGACCCGATTCGGCTGTAAGTTTTGTAAGTAAGAATGATAAGTCTGAATTTCTCGTTCGTCGAGAAATCCGTTAGGCGTACAATAGTCGAACGAAGTTTGGTTCAGGAAGTTACAGTTTCTAGTTAGACAGAGAAAGCATATATGTCCGCGAGCCGGTAATTCGCATCAGTCAGCGGTGTATTGCGCCAAAACGATCGTTGTTATATTTTATGTGATGGCACCATCTGGTTTTTGTACATATGAGCGCATTGGAACATCTTTTGTTTTAGTTTTAGTTTTAGTGGTCGACCACAGTCATATTTGTTTGTGATATCGTATAGATATCCGTCGTAGTTTTACGACGTGAGTACTCAATGATATTTCATGTGCTCGCTAGTAGCGGCTTGTGGTGGTTCCAATTATATATTTGGTTCACGGCAATAACGATCCGAAAAGACCGGTTTACACAATTGCGATTCGAGTTCCGAAATGGGTTCTGAACTAGCGGTTACCTCAAAAGGTCCGTAACGTTTTGAAACCTTCAACTCTGCGCAATTTGAGCTGGATGTTATCAAAACGCAAGCATTATTGTTTTAGGAGATCTAATCCACACCATAGCGAAGTGCATAGTTCGATAAATACCGAACTATGAATTCCACTAGCCGCAGCACGTCCTGGGCTGAGCCAAATCATATATACCGACTCAACTTACACATTAGACCTCCAGCGAATTTACATTTAATTTAAAAATGCAACTTGAATCCAACTTGACCCAAGGCAATGCAAAACACCTACCCGGACCTAAACAATGAACTTTAGACTGTAAATTGATCTCTTCGCGCGTCCCCGACAACACTCAAATGTCAAAATATCAACAGGATATGTTATCTGTGTTGACACCGGTTTAACTTTGTTCTGAATTTGTTATTTCCATCCGCGGAACCTCATCGATCAAACAGTCTCCCTATGCCCTGCCAACCTAGGTTTAGCCGCAACTAAACTCCTGTCTAGCCTAGTCTAAAACCCTAGTGTTATACCACGTCCATTATCGACACCACTCGAAAATGGTTGAGTTTGATTTGAATGTGCTTGAATGTTTAACGACTGTGTGTGTGGGAATTACAAAACTCGCTACTCGAAGGAATGAGGAGAGGATTAGCCCGCGAATATCCTAAGAGCCAATCCAGGAACCCTATGGTGAAGGAAAAAGGAATTTAGGGTCGCTCCAAGCCCAGACTCAGACTCAGATAAATTGACTTAAAAGTTCTTTCCTAACGACCCAAGGATAGTTTTGGAATTTGGGGTAGGTTGATATAAAGGTAGGAACCGAGGTATATCTCGGCGCTTCAGACACTCACGAAAACCCACTGAAACTCCGCAATCACAAATTCGTATAGTTCTGACGCGTAACACGGCAGACAAAACTGTTTAGAACTCGTGAAAGACGACTGTCACAGTAGCTAGACGCTGAGACTGAATGCTCTCCCTTCCCCCACAATGGTATTTATACGCCCCACATGCGTCCTTTGCGAACACGCTCTGCCCAAGCGAAGCTTCTTATCACCAACTACACAGGGTCTATTTTCTACCATGCCATGCAGATCCGCCGTTCTACAAATTGTGTGTACGCATATTCACTATGATCAACCGTAGGTGATCACTCAAATCATTTGGTACTGCCGATACACAGAATCTGTTGATCGCTGACCAATAAAAGCTTGTTGCGATTAATTAAGCATACCCGACCGCTAGTTGCGCGTGGCAAAGACCACCAGAATGATATTCAAACTAGCGGTGTCAGACTCTCCATATCATACCTCAATCGCAATTGTATATTTGCAATCTACATAATAGCTTTCTCCGTATCGTTCCATAATAACCTTTCATTATTTAGTTATTCATAATTTTATTCAACGCGCAGCCAAATCGGCTCTGATCTCTACACATCTCGCAGGAATGCGACAAAAAAACTTGACCTGAACTGAAATTCCACGAATGAACCCACGCGTCTTTTTTTTTGCAAACTTTGCCAGTAAGCTACGCAAAACCCCCAAACGTTATCTGAACCGATTCTCGTATTCAAAACAGCGCGGCGTTGGGCTAGCTCTCTACCACGCAGAATGAAGTATCAAATGTACCGAACCTCGTGTACCATTACACCAGGAACCCTATGGTGAAGGAAAAAGGAATTTAGGGTCGCTCCAAGCCCAGACTCAGACTCAGATCTGTTACCTACAAGTTCTTATCTAACGACCCAAGGATAGTTTTGGAATTTGGGGTAGGTTGATATAAAGGATAGGAACCGAGGTATATCTCGGCGCTTCAGACACTCACGAAAAACCACTGAAACTCGCAATCACAATTCTCCCAGTTCTGACGCGTAACACGGCAGACCAAAACTGTTTATAATCGTGAAAGACGACTGTCATAGTAGCTAGACGCTGAGACTGAATCCTCTCCCTTCCCCCGTAATCGTATTTATAGTCCCCACATGTCTGAAAAAAAAATGGCGTCCTTTGCGAACAGGCTCTGCCCAAGCGAAGCTTCTTATCACTAACTACACAGGGTCTAATTTCAACCATGCCATGCAGATCCGCCGTTCTACAAATTGTGTGGACGCATATTCACTATGATCAACCGTAGGTTATCACTCAAGTCATTCGGTATGGCCGATACACAAAATCTGTTGATCGCTGACCATAAAAGCTTGTTGCGATTAATTAAGCCTTCCCGACCGCTAGCGCGCTGGACAAAGACCACTAGAATGCTATTCATACTAGTCGTGTCAAACTCGCCATCTCATACCTCAAACGCAATTGCATATTTGCAATCAACATAATAGCTTTCTCCGTATCGTTCCATAATAACCTTGCATTATTTAGTTATTCATAATTTATTCAACGCGCAGCCAAATCGGCTCTGATCCCTACACATCTCGCAGGAATGCGACAAAAAAACCTGACCTGTAACCTTCCTCGAACCATCCCACGCGTCGGCTCATTGTTTTTTGCTAACTTGCCCCTGAGCTACTCAAAACCCCAAACGTTATCTGAACCGATTCTCGTATTCAAAACAGGGCGGCAATGGGCTAGCCCTCTGTCACGCAAAATGAAGTATCAAATGTACTGACTCTCGTGTACCATTACAGCCCCCTCCTAGACCTTGAGACACTGTTTATCTCAGTTAACATAGCGCAAGGATCTCATTACCACTATGCTACCCATGCTTTGTCCATATCTACTCTATATGTACGGACATCTCAAATCATGTACACAGACCGATGAATCTGTCAATTATGTATATAATATTTACACAACTCGATTGAGCTCTCTCCTGTCTTATCTTATTTATCTATCTAACTATACAACCTCGCTTACCCGCAACTTATCCTAATTCGTATTACTATATATATACATTTTTTTTTGTTCCTTTCTAAACCATGCAAGATCCTTAAATCTACAAAGTAGTTACTCAAATTTACAGCTTACAGCTTAATTATATAACTTTTATACACTATCTTATTTATTTACGCCCTTATTCGTCCTCACATAATACCTGGCTATATTTATAGTATTGTAGTTACCCAATATCTCATTTGAAACCGGATCTACTAAAGTATAACAGTTCGGATATACCACTGCCGAAATAACATAAGGCCCTTTATACAACAATGAAAATTTCCGCATGATTTTATGTTCTTTATTTGAACGCACAAAAGTCTTAAGTTTCACATAATCACCTATAAGATAGACTTCTAACTTACGCCGTTTGTCTGCCTGTCGCTTACGTCGTTCACTAGAACTTTTAGAGTTTTCTATCGCTACATTCCGCACCTGTTCCGTATCTCGCGCACTATGACCTAATAACCATTCATCGCCTAGTTCCTTGTCAAGAGTTAACGGTTCCCGCCTACCAAACGCTAACTCATTAGGCGCAAAGCCTGTGCTTGTGTGTTTGATATTATTGTAGCAATTTTGAATGTCCGGTAACACGTCGACCCAACTACGATTACTTCCGCCGCAATAAGTTCTAATTAGTCGACCTAGCTCGCGATTCACTCTTTCTACGCTATTAGAATTTGGACAATACACCGACGTATGAGTGACCCGAATCCCCAGCTGTTTGAGACCAAATTCCCAAACTTTCGACATGAACTGTGGTCCTGAGTCCGTAATTATAGTTTCGATAGGTATTTCCCTATGAAATATCTTTGTACAAGCGAGCACGCTCCTACCTGTCACCTTTCACATTGGATACAATCTTATTACTTAACTGTACACGTCTTGAATCACATATATAACTAGTCGGTCCATAAGTTCTGTCACAAATATTTTGCCGCATAGTAAATAATACCAAGTTTTATTTTATTTAATACTATGTATATATGGTTTGATAGCTTATTAAATACTGATAAATTAGAACGATTATTGGATTTAAATGTTTAAAGCCATATTACACAAATGCTAGTTTCTTCAGAGATTTTGCACTTTTTTACCCAATCAAAAATACGGCCGTGATTCACTTTATCTTTTTTCCATGCCTCTTAAAACCTTTCAAACTTACGTGAGATTTTAGTCAGAACCCTCCCTGAACCCGTAACCTTCATTTTGAAGCATAAGATAACTAAGTCTGGGTAAAACTAATTTTCATATTCACATTTTACGTAGTGTACTTGTTGCCCACAAGATCATTTTTATACGTTTTTCTGAAAACGTAAAAAGTACGTAAAGTTCTCTTTGGGAGCAGTTGGAACTGAAAGCTAACAGAAAATCAAATGCTAGTTGTTAAGCATGGTCTAAAATCGAGGTTTCAGAATAAATAAAAAAAACCTTGTTGGTTATCTGGAACACTGTATTTTTATTAAATTTGTGGTAAGTGGTATTTTTGTCAGTTGCGGCGTGTTTTGGGTTCGCGATTGGCTCAAGTTATAAGGTTTTTTGTCATATTACGATAATCGTACAAAATGTATTGTATTGCAATTTGATTCGTTTAAAATAAGCTTTTTAATCATGTATAACACGAAAAAGAAAAAGTTTATTGCTGAGTTTTATCTATCAAAAACCTTGTGACAGAACTTAAGGACCGACTAGGTATATTGATATCCGAATTTACCTACGGGCAATGGCCCATAAAGGTCCGAGAAAACTTTCTCACCCAACTTTTCCGCCAACACCGGTGTACAAGGACCAACGGTATTGTTAGTACTTGGTTTGACCTTTTGACATATGTCACAACTTCTTATCACCGTGCTAATCACCCTACTCATATGAAGAAAATAATATCTGTCCTTCATCAGTGCTAATATTTTATATCTGCCGTAGTGACCTATTTCTTCATGAATGTGTAAAATTAGTTCCTCCTGTAGTGATTTCGGAATTACTAGCAACTGTACGTTCCGCTTCGGCACGTGAAAATATACTACTCAAAAGAAAATAAGGGCCACTTACATATTTCTGTTTTTGAGTAAATTTTTAGATGTAAACTAATTAATAAGTGACTAAATAATGATGTCCGGCCTCCTTCAGTATCCAACCTCTTTAATGCTGGTGTTTAAGTCTTACAGCTGGCCAGAAATTGAAGCAAATAAAAAAACTAGTTTCAGGTCAAATTCCTTTCAGATGGAATCACAATTTTATTCTGTTAAAAAACTATTTCTGTCCATCTTTTGCTTCTTTTAACATCTTTTGTTAATAATGCCACGTCAACGAAGGCATATGGATACCAATACTGCCACCAGAGCCGTTACATTGATTGTTGAAGGTCATTCACAGCGGTCTGTAGCTTTTTCGTTGGGTTTCTCTCGCCGAGCCATCCAAAATGTGTGGGATCGGTTCCAAGACACTGGCAGTGTCGCAAGAAGGCCTGGATCGGGCAGGGTGCGAGCGACTACGCCACAAGACGATCGCTACATCCGATTGAGTGCCCGTCGAGAGCGCTCTGTGAAGGCACGTAAGTTACAAAATCGCCTACGGTTGACAACGGGGACTCGTGTTAGTGACCAAACTATACGTAATCGACTGCATGAAGACCAGCAAAGGTCCAGACGCCGAGTAGTACGAATTCCTTTACCTAGGGTTCAACGTGGAAATCGTTGAAGTTTTTGCCGCGAACATTCAGATTGGAGCATGAATCAATGGGGTATGGTGCTCTTCACAGATGAGTGTAAAGTGAAGCTTTGTAGTGATGATCGGCGGATTAGAGTATGAAGACGACAGGGTGAGAGATTTTCCGATGTCTGCATCAAGGAAATTGACCGCTTTGGAGGTCCTAGTGTGATGGTTTGGGCTGGGATTAGCTTACAAGGCAAAACTGAGCTGGTTTTCTTAAATCAAGGCACAGTAACTGCACAACGGTACATCGATGAAGTCATCAGGCCTCATGTGATTCCATTCTCACAGAGAGTGGGGCCAGGGTTCTGGTTAATGCATGACAATGCCCGCCCACACACAGCTCGGGCCACTCAGACTGTACTGGATGACTCCCATATTCGTGTCCTACCATGGCCAGCGTATAGTCCGGATTTAAATCCAATAGAGCATATGTGGGACCAATTAAAACGAAGGGTTAGGGAGCATGAGCAAGAGGTTCACAACCAGCAACAGCTTATGGATGCTCTGAAACGTGCGTGGGAAGAGATACCTGATGAATACATCAGAAACTTAATCGAGAGTATGCATTCTAGGCTCCAGGAGTGTGAAAACAGGAGAGGAGGACACACCCGTTACTAAACCATTAAAAACACAGCTTGTGTCAGTTTTTATTTTGTTTTGCAAAGAGATTCTGTTTAGTTTTTGCTGTTGACAATGGACTAATTTCATGTTAATTGAAATAAGTGAAACAATTGACTACACAATTAAATGGTTATTAGCATAAGTTAAAACAAAAGCCTTGTTACTTGTTATTTCAATAAATATACATTAACACTGTTTACTATATTTTTCACGTAGCAATCAAAATACTTAGTGGTTATTTTCTTTTGAGTAGTATATAACGTATCACCTACTAGATTGTAATTATCAAAACCTCTCGTCTCCGTATCTACCACCCTACGTCTGATACAACCGCTAATTCGATTTAACCGCTCATCTTCGCTTTGTAATCTCGCAATGTCCCGTAATCTCGAAATAACACTTGCGGTATTCGAAGCCTGAAACCAGAATATTCCTGGCTGAACACTTATACTGTCATTCATGCCTCCAGGTCCCGCTATCTGCCTGCTTAGCGTGTCGGCAATTTGATTATCAGTCCCTCGCACAAATTCTATGTCGTAATCGAATTGCTCTAAAAACATAACCCATCTAGTTACGCGTGCCCCCAATAAAGTCCACGACTTAATGAACGTCAAACTTTTATGATCAGTTCTAATAATAACTTTTTCTCCCCGCAAATATATCTCAAATCGCTTTAAAGTGTATATAACTGCATACATTTCCTGTTCGCTGACAGACCATCTAGTTTGAACCCCCTTTAAATGCCTGCGAACAAAACCCTATAATTCATTCCTGGCCAAAATCATCTAATTGATAAACATAGTCCCCAATTCCTATAGCGCTGGCGTCACATTGAACATAATATGGTTTTCCCGCCAATGGCTGACTCAATATTATACTTCCTGAGAATTGGTTTTTTATCTCGTCAAAAGCGCTCTGCACCTGCGCACTCCAGACGAACTTGACTCCAGACCGTAATAAATTGTACAAGGGCTGTGTTAACGTTCCAAATTTTTTTATAAACCTCCTAAAGTAATTTATGAACCCCAAAAACGCCCTCAATTTCCTGACAGTTCTGGGTGACGGATATAATTTAAGTGTTTCAATTTTGTCCGGGTCCATTTGCAAACCTTGTGTAGACAAAATATGCCCCAATAACTTGACCTTTTTTTGTGCGAACTCGCATTTTTTTAGTTTGCATGTGAAGCCCGCGTCTTTCAATTTACTCAGAACCGTGTCCACTTGAGACAAATGCTGATCGAAGTCACCCTCAGTTAAAATCGCCAAATCGTCAACAAAATTTAAACAATATGACCTAACCTCTGGCCCTAAAATAAAATTAAGTCCATCGCCCTCGAAAATGAACCCACACTGGTTTTCAACCCCTGAGGTAAAACGTTGTAAACATAACTTCTGCCTTGATATACAAAACCCGTGTATCGTTTAGATTCGTCTGATAATGGTATAGAAAAATACGCATCTTTGATATCAATAACCCCTATGTAGTTCATTCGGCGCCCCGATTGCAATATCTCACTCATTAAAGGTGTAGTTTCAACTTCCCCAACCATTCCCGTGTTTAATTGGCGTGCATCTAGCAATATACGGGTCTCCCCTGACTTCTTCAGTGCACAAGTCAATGGACTACTGAAATCCGTAGATTGCCTGCTAATAATACCTATCTGTTCCATTTCTTCCAAACGTTTTGTTACTTTATCGCGATATGCGAACGGTATGGGATAGCTTCGTTTTACGAAAGGCGTTTCATTTCTCATTTTTATCTAATGAATATATTTATTTGTCTGACCTACCCTATCGCTAAACAACTCTGCATGTTTATTTAATACCGGTAATAACTTTGTTTTGTGTTCAACAGGTATTGATGAATTATTCACATATTCCTCTATCATATTTCTACTGGTATCTTGGTTCTGTACTTCCATTGTACAACAGCAAGAATCCTGATTAGGACCAGTACCTAATGGTATTTCACACATCCGCCCGGCGCTTCGTATAATTAGCCTCTTATTTCCCTCACACATTAAACTGGCTCGCGTCTGTTGTATAAAATCAAACCCTAGAATTAAATCTTTAGGCACCCTTGTTAATACTAGCATTGGAGTATCAATAACGCATTCACCTATTATTAATGGTAACGTAATTAACTTATCAACCTTTTCCTTACTGACCCCAAATGCACCTGTGATTCTCAAACTTGGAATCGGTATTTCCGTCGGTTTTCCCAATTGCCTGCATACTTCATCGTACACTCTCCGACTAATTACACTGATTTCGCTCCCCGAATCAATCAAACTCCTTACAGCAATATTCCCAATACGCACATTTATCTCAGGTAATGTCAATGTACTACATAATTCGCGCCCACACTCAGTCGAATCGTCGTCTCTGAATATCGTATGTAAACGCCTGTCATTTCGATCTCTACAATTCGATCTAGATTTTTCATCTAAACACACGGCATATCCATGCGCTTTATGCGCTTATAATTGAATAAATTCATTCACACCCACGTTCGAATCCAAATTACACAATTCATACAGTCTATGCTTTTTTTCAATTTGATCGGCTGTCCACCCGAAGCGTAATAAATATCTGAGCGCGAACGACCCGCGCGAGTCCACTAGTTTTTTGAATTCAAACTTATCGCATTATTCCTGTCACTTGAACTCTGCCCTGCCTCTGTATTATCTGAAACATCATTGCCCCTTTGGAACCCTATTGTCTTGAAACTAGCCTGAGGCTGTCTACCTCTACCGCGAAAATAACCGCGAGCGCGCGTCCCAAATTCGTTTCGCGCCTTCGTTCCCGCGTTATAATTATTCCTACGACTCACCGCGTTATAACGTATCGTATTTACCCGCATAGCACGATAATGCCCACGCATGCAGCTATTCCGCCTTACGTCGTTCGTATTCATTGTCCCCGAACTCTGCAACGCACTTAATACCCCATCGACATTCCTTTCTAAATGCCGAAGGAACTCGACCGCATCTCGTATAGTCATTGGTTCCTTTCTAGCAAAAAACGCTACCTGAATATCACGCGGCAACTGTCTGAAAATCGTGTTGATTTTCTCCGTATCAGTAAACGGTATCGTAAGCTCATATATGCTATTCAATTGAGAGGCAAATAATTCATCCATACTTTGACCTTTCTTAGAATCAAACTTCGCAGTTAGGAATCTTTGTTTAATTAATTCCTGTTCATTATCACCCCAGAATACCTCTCTGAAATCTTTTTCAAAATCCGAATAGGTTCGCCATGAGTCTCTGTATATGCTCATTCGAACTTTTGCAATTCCTAATAAACTATCCGTTGCCCATATCAAAGCCCTAGAGCTATCTCCCGAGACTTTAATATAAGCCTTTAAATCTCTTAAGAAAATCATCGGATTTTCCGAACTCCGCCCATCGAATGTCGGCAACTTCTGTGTCATTTTCACTAAGCATGATTGACGTTTTTCTACCGATTGTTCAAACGTCTCTAGTTCCTGTCTGTCAGTCTGTCTGTCCGAAGTATTACTTATACATGTACCCCTTGTAAGGGCACCAGGCCAAGGTCTGAGCCGCCGCTAACAGTAGCTATGATCGTCTATTCTATCTATCCCAAAATGAGAGGACCCGATTCGGCTGTAAGTTTTGTAAGTAAGAATGATAAGTCTGAATTTCTCGTTCGTCGAGAAATCCGTTAGGCGTACAATAGTCGAACGAAGTTTGGTTCAGAAGTTACAGTTTCTAGTTAGACAGAGAAAGCATATATGTCCGCGAGCCGGTAATTCGCATCAGTCAGCGGTGTATTGCGCCAAAACGATCGTTGTTATATTTGATGTGATGGCACCATCTGGTTTTTGTATATATGAGCGCATTGGAACATCTTTTGTTTTAGTTTTAGTTTTAGTTTTAGTGATCGATCACAGTTGTAGTATAGATATCCGTCGTAGTTTTACGACGTGAGTACTCAACGATATTTCATGTGCTCGCTAGTAGCGGCTTGTGGTGGTTCCAATTATATATTTGGTTCACGGCAATAACGATCCGAAAAGACCGGTTTACACAATTGCGATTTGAGTTCCGAAATGGGTTCTGAACTAGCGGTTACCTCAAAAGGTCCGTAACGTTTTGAAACCTTCAACTCTGCGCAATTTGAGCTGGATGTTATCGAAACGCAAGCATTATAGTTTTAGGATATCTAACCCACACCATAGCGAAGTGCATAGTTCGATAAATACCGAACTATGAATTCCACTAGCCGCAGCACGTCCTGGGCTGAGCCAAATCATATATACCGACTCAACTTACACATTAGACATCCAGCGAAATTTACATTTAATTTAAAAATGCAACTTGAATCCAATCTGACCCAAGGCAATGCAAAACACCTACCCGGACCTAAACAATGAACTTTAGACTGTAAATTGATCTCTTCGCGCGTCCCCGACAACACTCAAATGTCAAAATATCAACAGGATATGTTATCTGTGTTGACACCGGTTTAACTTTGTTCTGAATTTGTTATTTCCATCCGCGGAACCTCATCGATCAAACAGTCTCCCTATGCCCTGACAACCTAGGTTTAGCCGCAACTAAACTCCTGTCTAGCCTAGTCTAAAAACCTAGTGTTATACCACGTCCATTATCGACACCACTCGAAAATGGTTGAGTTTGATTTGAATGTGCTTGAATGTTTAACGACTGTGTGTGTGGGAATTACAAAACTCGCTATTCGAAAGGAATGAGGAGAGGATTAGCCCGCGAATATCCTAAGAGCCAATCCAGGAACCCTATGGTGAAGGAAAAAGGAATTTAGGGTCGCTCCAAGCCCAGACTCAGACTCAGATAAATTGACTTAAAAGTTCTTTCCTAACGACCCAAGGATAGTTTTGGAATTAGGGGTAGGTTGATATAAAGGTAGGAACCGAGGTATATCTCGGCGCTTCAGACACTCACGAAAACCCACTGAAACTTCGCAATCACAAATTCGTATAGTTCTGACGCGTAACACGGCAGACAAAAACTGTTTAGAACTCGTGAAGACGACTGTCACAGTAGCTAGACGCTGAGACTGAATCCCCTCCCCTCTCCAACTCTGGTATTTATACGCCTCACATGTCTGAAAAAATGGCGTCCTTTGCGAAACGCTCTGCCCAAGCGAAGCTTCTTATCACTAACTACACAGGGTCTAATTTCAACCATGCCATGCAGATCCGCCGTTCTACAAATTGTGTGTACGCATATTCACTATGATCAACCGTAGGTGATCACTCAAATCATTTGGTACTGCCGATACACAGAATCTGTTGATCGCTGACCAATAAAAGCTTGTTGCGATTAATTAAGCATTACCCGACCGCTAGCTGCGCGTAGCAAAAGACCACTAGTATGATATTCAGAATAGAGGTGTCAGACTCTCCATATCATACCTCAATCGCAATTGTATATTTGCAATCAACATAATAGCTTTCTCCGTTCCGTAATAACCTTTCATTATTTAGTTATTCATAATTTTATTCAACGCGCAGCCAAACCGGCTCTGATCTCTACACATCTCGCAGGAATGCGACAAAAAAACTTGACCTGAACTGAAATTCCACGAATGAACCCACGCGTCTTTTTTTTTCCGAACTTTGCCAGTAAGCAACACAAAACCCCCAAACGTTATCTGAACCGATTCTCGTATTCAAAACAGCGCGGCGTTGGGCTAGCCCTCTATCACGCAGAATGAAGTATCTAATGTACCGACTCTCGTGTACCATTACAGCCCCCTCCCAGACCTTGAGACACTGTTTATCTCAGTTAACATGGCGCAAGGATCTCATTACCACTATGCTACCCATACTTTGTACATATCTACTCTATATGTTCGGACATCTCAAATCATGTACACCGACCGATGAATCTGTCAATTATGTATATAATATTTACACAACTCGATTGAGTTCTCTCCTGTCTTATCTTATTTATCTATCTTACTATACAACCTCGCTTACCCGCAATTTATCCTAATTCGTATTACTATATATATACAAATTGTTTTTTTTTTTTTTTTTTTTTTTTTTTTTTTTTTTTTTTTTTTTTTTTTTTGTTTTTTGTTTCCAAACCATGCAAGATCCTTAAATCTACAAAGTAGTTACTCAAATTTACAGCTTACAGCTTAATTATATAACCTTTATACACTATCTTATTTATCTACGCCCTTATTCGTCCTCACATAATACCTGGCTATATTTATAGTATTGAAGTTACCCAATATCTCATTTGAACCCGGATCTACTAACGTATAACAGTTAGGATATACCACTGCCGAAATAACATAAGGCCCTTTATACAACAACGAAAATTTCCGCATGATTTTATGTTCTTTATTTGAACGCACAAAGGTCTTAAGTTTCACATAATCACCTATACGATAGACCTCTAACTTACGCCGTTTGTCCGCCTGTCGCTTACGTCGTTCACTAGAAATTTTAGAGTTTTCTATCGCTACATTCCGCACCTGTTCCGAATCCCGCACACTATGGCCTAATAACCATTCATCGCCTAATTCCTTGTCAATAGTTAACGGTTCCCGCCTACCAAACGCTAACTCATTAGGCGCAAAGCCTGTGCTTGTGTGTTCGATATTATTATAGCAATTTTGAATGTCCGGTAACACGTCTACCCAACTACGATTACTTCCGCCGCAATAAGTTCTAATCAGCCGACCTAGCTCGCGATTCACTCTTTCTACGCTATTAGAATTTGGACAATACACCGACGTATGAGTGACCCGAATCCCCAGCTGTTTGAGTCCAAATTCCCAAACTTTCGATATGAACTGTGGTCCTGAGTCCGTAATTATAGTTTCGATAGGTATTTCCCTATGAAATCTCTTTGTACAAGCGAGCACGCTCCTACCTGTCGCTTTTCGCATTGGATACAATTTTATTACTTTACTGTACACGTCTTGAATCACATATATATATTGATATCCGAATTTACCTACGGGCAATGGCCCATAAAGGTCCGAAAAAACTTTCTCACCCAACCTTTCCGCCAACACCGGTGTACAAGGACCAACGGTATTGTTAGTACTTGGCTTGACCTTTTGACATATGTCACAACTTCTTATCACCGCGCTAATCACCCTACTCATATGAAGAAAATAATATCTGTCCTTCATCAGTGCTAATATTTTATATCTGCCGTAGTGACCTATTTCTTCATGTATGTGTAAAATAAGTTCCTCCTGTAGTGATTTCGGGATTACTAGCAACTGTACGTTCCGCTTCGGCACGTGAAAATATAACGTATCACCTACTAGCTTATAATTTTCAAAACCTCTTGTCCCCGTATCTACTACATTACGTCTGATACAACCGCTAATTCGATTTAACCGCTCATCTTCGCTTTGTAATCTCGCAATGTCCCGTAAACTCGAAATAACACTTGCGGTATTCGATGCCTGAAACCAGAATATCCCCGGCTGAACATTTGTACTGTCAATCATACCTCCAGGTCCCGCTATTTGCCTGCTTAGCGTGTCGGCAATTTGATTATCAGTCCCTCGCACAAATTCTATGTCGTAATCGAATTGCTCTAAAAACATAATCCACCTCGTTACGCGTGCCCCTAATAAGGTCCACGACTTAATGAACGTCAAACTTTTATGATCAGTTCTAATAATAACCTTTTCTCCCCGCAAATATATCTCAAATCGCTTTAAAGTGTATATAACTGCACACATTTCCTGTTCACTGGTAGCCCATCTCGTCTGAGCACCCTTAAATGCCTGCGAACAGAACCCTATAATTCGTTCCTGGCCCGAATCATCTAACTGATAAACATAGCCCCCAATTCCTATAGCGCTGGCGTCACATTGAACATAATATGTTTTTCCCGCCAATGGCTGACTCAAAATTATACTTTCTAAGAATTGATTTTTTATCTCGTCAAAAGCACTTTGCATCTGCGCACTCCAGATGAACTTGACTCCAGACCGTAATAAATTGTACAAGGGCTGTGTTGACGTTCCAAAATTTTTTATAAACCTCCTAAAGTAATTTATGAACCCCAAAAACGCCCTCAATTGCCTGACAGTTCTGGGTGATGGATATAATTTAAGTGTTTCAATTTTGTCCGGGTCCATCTGCAAACCTTGTGTAGACAAAATATGCCCCAATAACTTGACTCTTTTTTGTGCGAACTCGCATTTTTTTAGTTTGCATGTGAAGCCCGCGTCTTTCAATTTACTCAGAACCGTGTCCACTTGAGACAAATGCTGTTCGAAGTCACCCTCAGTTAAAATTGCCAAATCGTCAACAAAATTTAAACAATATGACCTAACCTCTGGCCCTAGAATTAAGTCCATCGCCCTCGAAAATGAACCCACACTGGTTTTCAACCCCTGAGGTAAAACGTTGTAAACATAACTTCTGCCTTGATATACAAAACCCGTGTATCGTTTAGATTCGTCTGATAATGGTATAGAAAAATACGCATCTTTGATATCAATAACTCCTATGTAATTTATCCGGCGCCCGGATTGCAATATCTCACTCATTAAAGGTGTGGTTTCAACCTCCCCGACCATTCCCATGTTCAATTGTCGCGCGTCTAGCAAAATACGGACCTCTCCTGATTTCTTTAATGTACAAGTCAATGGACTGCTGAAATCCGTAGATTGCCTGCTAATAATACCTATAAATTCCATTTCTTCCAATCGTTTTGTTACTTTATCGCGATATGCGAACGGTATGGGATAGCTTCGTTTTACGAAAGGCGTTTCATCTCTCATTTTTATCTCATGTATATATTTATTTGTCCGACCTATCCTATCGCTAAACAACTCTGCATGTTTATTTAACACCGGCAATAACCTTGTTTTGTGTTCAACAGGTATTGATGAATTATTCACATATTCCTCTATCATATTTCTACTGGTATCTTGGTTCTGTACTTCCATTGTACAACAGCAAAAATCCTGATTAGGGCCAGTACCTAATGGTATTTCACACATCCGCCCGGCGCTTCGTATAATTAGCCTCTTATTACCCTCACACATTAAACTGGCTCGCGTCTGTTGTATAAAATCAAACCCCAAAATTAAATCTTTAGGCACCCTTGTTAATACTAGCATTGGAGTATCGATAACGCATTCACCTATCGTTAATGGTAACGTTACTAATTTATCAACCTTTTCTTTACTGACTCCAAACGCACCTGTGATTCTCAAACTTGGAATCGGTATTTCCGTCGGTTTTCCCAATTGACTGCATACTTCTTCGTATACTCTCCGACTTATTACACTGATTTCGCTCCCCGAATCAATCAAACTCCTTACAATAATATTCCCAATACGCACATCTATCTCAGGTAATGTCAATGTACTACTTAACTCGCGCCCACACTCAGTCGAATCGTCGTCTCTGAATATCGTATGTAAACGTCTGTCATTTCGATCTCTATAATTCGATCTAGATTTTTCATCTAAACACACGGCATATCCGTGCGCTTTATGCGCTAATAATTGAATAAATTCATTCACACCCACGTTCGAATCCAAATTACACAAATCATACAATCTATGCTTTTTTCCAATTTGATCGGCTGTCCACCCAAACCGTCATAAATATCTGAGCGCGAACGACCCGCGCGAGTCCACTAGTTTTTTGAATTCTGACTTATCGCATTATTCCTGTCACTTGAACTTTGCCCTGCCTCTGTATCTCCTGAACCCCTCTGAAACCCTATTGCCCTGAAGCTAGGCTGAGGCTGTCTCCCTCTACCGCGAAAATAACCGCGACCACGCGTCCCAAATTCGTTTCGCGCCTTCGTTACCGCGTTATAATTATTACTACGACTTATCGCGTTATAACGTAACGTATTTACCCGCATAGCTCGATATTGCCCACGCATGTAGCTATCCCGCCTTACGTTATTCGTATTCATAGTCTCAGAACCATGTATCGCACTTAATCCCCCATCGACATTCCGTTCTAAATGCCGAAGGAATTCGACCGCATCCCGTATGGTCATAGTCTCTTTTCTAGCAAAAAACGCTACTTGAATATCACGCGGCAACTGTCTGAAAATCGTGTTGATTTTCTCCGTACCAGTAAACGGTATCGTAAGCTCATATATGCTATTCAATTGAGAGGCAAAGAATTCTTCCATACTTTGACCTTTCTTAGAATCAAACTTCGCAGTTAGGAATCTTTGCTTAATTAATTCCTGTTCATTATCACCCCAGAATACCTCTCTGAAATCTTTTTCAAAATCCGAATAGGTTCGCCATGAGTCTCTGTATATGCTCATTCGAACTTTTGCAATTCCTACCAAACTATCCGTTGCCCATATCAAAGCCCTAGAACTATCTCCCGAGACTTTAATATAAGCCTTTAAATCTCTTAAGAAAATCATCGGATTTTCCGAATTCCGCCCATCGAATGTCGGCAACTTCTGTGTCATTTTCACAATGCATGATTGACGTTCTTCTACCGATTATTCAAACGTCTCTAGTTCCTGTCTGTCAGTCTGTCTGTCCGAAGTCCTACTAGCATTGCTCGTGCTGGAACCCCTTTCCGAACTGTCTAATCTATTCACTATTTCAGATAACAATTGCGTCACCTGCCCTGACGCCATTTCACTTGTGTGTGAAAGTGAATTTTGTGCTACCCGACTACCGTTTTTCCTAGGCCGGCCGGCCATTATTCCTATTAAACCACCGTAGCTCGTACAAAGAATTGTGAAAACAATGCCCCTTTTTTGCTTATTTCTTATTTACAAAACTGAACTGTTTAAAATCGTTTCTACGTTGTGTTATTTTTAAAAGTAACGCGTTAGACCTTGATTCTTTTAGAATATCTAGGTATCAGACTATCTAGGATATCCTTCGGTCTCGGCAACAAAAATCTGTAAGGGCACCAGGCCAAGGTCTGAGCCGCCGCTAACAGTAGCTATGATCGTCTATTCTATCTATCCCAAAATGAGAGGACCCGATTCGGCTGTAAGTTTTGTAAGTAAGAATGATAAGTCTGAATTTCTCGTTCGTCGAGAAATCCGTTAGGCGTACAATAGTCGAACGAAGTTTGGTTCAGAAGTTACAGTTTCTAGTTAGACAGAGAAAGCATATATGTCCGCGAGCCGGTAATTCGCATCAGTCAGCGGTGTATTGCGCCAGATCGATCGTTGTTATATTTTATGTGATGGCACCATCTGGTTTTTGTATATATGAGCGCATTGGAACATCTTTTGTTTTAGTTTTAGTTTTAGTTTTAGTGATCGATCACAGTTGTAGTATAGATATCCGTCGTAGTTTTACGACGTGAGTACTCAACGATATTTCATGTGCTCGCTAGTAGCGGCTTGTGGTGGTTCCAATTATATATTTGGTTCACGGCAATAACGATCCGAAAGGACCGGTTTACACAATTGCGATTTGAGTTCCGAAATGGGTTCTGAACTAGCGGTTACCTCAAAAGGTCCGTAACGTTTTGAAACCTTCAACTCTGCGCAATTTGAGCTGGATGTTATCGAAACGCAAGCATTATAGTTTTAGGATATCTAACCCACACCATAGCGAAGTGCATAGTTCGATAAATACCGAACTATGAATTCCACTAGCCGCAGCACGTCCTGGGCTGAGCCAAATCATATATACCGACTCAACTTACACATTAGACATCCAGCGAAATTTACATTTAATTTAAAAATGCAACTTGAATCCAATCTGACCCAAGGCAATGCAAAACACCTACCCGGACCTAAACAATGAACTTTAGACTGTAAATTGATCTCTTCGCGCGTCCCCGACAACACTCAAATGTCAAAATATCAACAGGATATGTTATCTGTGTTGACACCGGTTTAACTTTGTTCTGAATTTGTTATTTCCATCCGCGGAACCTCATCGATCAAACAGTCTCCCTATGCCCTGACAACCTAGGTTTAGCCGCAACTAAACTCCTGTCTAGCCTAGTCTAAAAACCTAGTGTTATACCACGTCCATTATCGACACCACTCGAAAATGGTTGAGTTTGATTTGAATGTGCTTGAATGTTTAACGACTGTGTGTGTGGGAATTACAAAACTCGCTATTCGAAAGGAATGAGGAGAGGATTAGCCCGCGAATATCCTAAGAGCCAATCCAGGAACCCTATGGTGAAGGAAAAAGGAATTTAGGGTCGCTCCAAGCCCAGACTCAGACTCAGATAAATTGACTTAAAAGTTCTTTCCTAACGACCCAAGGATAGTTTTGGAATTAGGGGTAGGTTGATATAAAGGTAGGAACCGAGGTATATCTCGGCGCTTCAGACACTCACGAAAACCCACTGAAACTTCGCAATCACAAATTCGTATAGTTCTGACGCGTAACACGGCAGACAAAAACTGTTTAGAACTCGTGAAGACGACTGTCACAGTAGCTAGACGCTGAGACTGAATCCCCTGCCCTCTCCAACTCTGGTATTTATACGCCTCACATGTCTGAAAAAATGGCGTCCTTTGCGAAACGCTCTGCCCAAGCGAAGCTTCTTATCACTAACTACACAGGGTCTAATTTCAACCATGCCATGCAGATCCGCCGTTCTACAAATTGTGTGTACGCATATTCACTATGATCAACCGTAGGTGATCACTCAAATCATTTGGTACTGCCGATACACAGAATCTGTTGATCGCTGACCAATAAAAGCTTGTTGCGATTAATTAAGCATTACCCGACCGCTAGCTGCGCGTAGCAAAAGACCACTAGTATGATATTCAGAATAGAGGTGTCAGACTCTCCATATCATACCTCAATCGCAATTGTATATTTGCAATCAACATAATAGCTTTCTCCGTTCCGTAATAACCTTTCATTATTTAGTTATTCATAATTTTATTCAACGCGCAGCCAAACCGGCTCTGATCTCTACACATCTCGCAGGAATGCGACAAAAAAACTTGACCTGAACTGAAATTCCACGAATGAACCCACGCGTCTTTTTTTTTCCGAACTTTGCCAGTAAGCAACACAAAACCCCCAAACGTTATCTGAACCGATTCTCGTATTCAAAACAGCGCGGCGTTGGGCTAGCCCTCTATCACGCAGAATGAAGTATCTAATGTACCGACTCTCGTGTACCATTACAGCCTTTCCAAACTGTCTAATCTATTCACTATTTCAGATAACAATTGCGTCACCTGTCCTGATGCCATTTCACTTGTGTGCGAAAGTGAATCGTCCTGTACTACCCGACTAACGTTTTTTCTAAGCCGGCCGGCCATTATTCCTGAACACTAAACCGCCGTAGCTCGTCCGAAGATTGTGAAAACAATGCCCCTTTTTTTTGCTTATTTCTTACTTACAAAACTGAACTGTTTAAAATCGTTCCTACGTTGTGTTATTTTTAAAAGTAACGCGTTAGACCTTGATTCTTTTAGAATATCTAGGTATCAGACTATCTAGGATATCCTTCGGTCTCGGCACCAGAGTATCTTTAACGGCATTAACGGCTAAGGTCGAGCCACCGCTATCAGTAGCTATGATCGTCTATTCTACCTACCCCAAAAGAGATGTCCCGATTCAGCTGTAAGATTTGTAAGTTAAGAATGATAAGTCCGAATTTCTCGTTCGTTGAGAAGTTCGTTAGGCGTACAATAGTCGAACGAAGTTTGGTTCAGGAAGTTACATTTTCAAGTTAGACAGAGAAAGCATATATGTCCGCAAGCCGGTAATTCGCATCAGTCAGCGGTGTATTGCGCCAGATCGATCGTTGTTATATTTTGTGTGATGGTACCATTTATTTTTTGTATATATGGGCGCTTGGAACTTCTTTTAGTGGTCGACCACGATTTGTAATATTTGTTTGGGATATCGTATAGATATCCGTCGTAGTTTTACGACGTGAGTACTCAATGATATTTCATGTGCTCGCTAGTAGCGGCTTGTGGTGGTTCCAATTATATAATTAGTTCACGGCAATAACGATCCGAAAAGACCGGTTTACACAATTGCGATTTGATTTTCCGAAATGGGTTTGAACTAGCGGTTACCTCAAAAGGTCCGTAACGTTTTGAAACCTTCAGCTCTGCGCAATTTGAGCTGGATGTTATCGAAACGTTGTCATTAGCGCTTTAGGAGATCTAACCCACACCATAGCGAAATGCATAGTTCGATAAATACCGAACTATGAATTCCACTAGCCTCAGCACGTCCTCGACTGAGCCTAATCATATATATTGACTCAGCCTACACATTAGACCTCCAGCGAAATTTACATTTAATTTAAAGATGCAACTTGAATCCAAACTGACCCAAGGCAAGGCAAAACAATCTACCCGGTCCTAAACAATGAACTTTAGACTGTAATTTGATCTCTTCGCGCGTCCCCGACAACACTCAAATGTCAAAATATCAACAGGATAGGTTATCTGTGTTGACACCGGTTTAACTTTGTTCTGAATTTGTTATTTCCATCCGCGGAACCTCATCGATCAAACAGTCTCCCTATGCCCTGCCAACCTAGGTTTAGCCGCAACTAAACTCCTGTCTAGCCTAGTCTAAAAACCTAGTGTTATACCACGTCCATTATCGACACCACTCGAAAATGGTTGAGTTTGATTTGAATGTGCTTGTATGTTGAATGACTGTGTGTGTGGGAATTACAAAACTCGCTACTCGAAAGGAATGAGGAGAGGATTAGCCCGCGAATATCCTAAGAGCCAATCCAGGAACCCTATGGTGAAGGAAAAAGGAATTTAGGGTCGCTCCAAGCCCAGACTCAGACTCAGATATGTTACCTACAAGTTCTTATCTAACGACCCTAGGATAGTTTTGGAATTTGGGGTAGGTTGATATAAAGGATAGGAACCGAGGTATATCTCGGCGCTTCAGAAACTCACGAAAAACCACTGAAACTCGCAATCACAATTCGCCCAGTTCTGACGCGTAACACGGCAGACCAAAACTGTTTATAATCGTGAAAGACGACTGTCACAGTAGCTAGACGCTGAGACTGAATCCTCTCCCTTCCCCCGCAATCGTAATTATAGTCCCCACATGTCTGAAAAAAAAATGGCGTCCTTTGCGAACAGGCTCTGCCCAAGCGAAGCTTCTTATCACTAACTACACAGGGTCTAATTTCAACCATGCCATGCAGATCCGCCGTTCTACAAATTGTGTGTACTGTAAGGATGGCGCTCCGTGGTTCCTTTTTAAAAAAACACTTTTATTACTGCTGCTGAATACATTTATTTCACTGTACTACACACCGAATTTTAGACAAAAATAACGAGAGTTTACAATGTATGTATCGGACAAAGGTTGTGGGGTGACTGCTGCCAGTCTCTATCGAAAACAGTTTTATGTAAAATGAATTAGCTAAGTCAGCGTTTACTGCAAACTACATTCGGTTATAACATCTCCCCCCATAAGACTGAGCTTTATCAATTTAAGATAAACGAAGGAGTAAACAAAACAAATAGATTTAGATTAAAATCAAATCAAGATACAGTGACTAAATACTAACTTGAATGTCACCTTTACTATCTTTAAGCAGTATCGCTACACTATAATAGTAAAATCTAAGTTCCGAAATAGAAATCAATAATTTTTAATATGTTATTTTATTATTAATTACTTTTACTGTTACTTAAGTTCCGATTTGCGGGTATTTTTTCAAAATTCCTAAACATAACTTTACTTTTGTTTTTATTTATTTCTATTTCGGGCAGGCTTCTAACAGACTTCTTATCGCATTCAAATGATTCATCAGATTCTGTGAATTCAATAGATGTATTATACTTTGTTTCATTTCTACTAGACTTCTTATTATGACCTTGGTTATATATTTGGATGCAACAAGATGTGTTTTTACATTTCATTGATAATTTGTTAGGCTTAGACTGTACATAGATAAATCTGCCATCATTAAGTTTTTGCCATATATTAACATTACCATATATTATCTTAAAGTCACAGATATCGGGAAGAGACAATGTTACTTCTGTTAACAGTTTTGTTTCACATAAAGGATTGTTTATTGTAAATAAAACAGAGGGTAATGGACAGATCATATACTCATAATTAACCTTATGACAATCACTTAGGCTATCTAATAATGCGTAACTTAATCTATCATCCGTAAGGGCTACATACATCTTAGATGAATGAATTAAAACATAAGTTTGGAAGTTGTACTCATCTTTCGGTGTAGGCAACGGTAAAATCTTATAAACATTAAACTTAACTGGGTTAATCAAGGGTATTTGAATTACAAACATAATCTTATTATTATAGTAATATGAAGTCATCCTAGATAGATCTATGATACTATGTATATTCTCTAGTGATAGAGAAACTGGGAACTCAATGTTCTTTTTATACATCTTGCTTTTACTTAGCTCGTTAAACAGGTGAATGGGAGTCAAAACATACGGATGTAAAATATTAGCTTTAGCAAAGAGGATAGAGTTCAAAATTGTATCTAAAATATTAGATACTGAAAGTAATGATGCTTCAATTAAATTGAGAATGGAATTGATTTTTGAAAGATTTACACAGTTTGTAGTTACTTTATTATTTTGTTCAAATATGTAATTTAGTTTTTCGATTTGTTTATTTATTCTTTTCTTATTGTCATTTAATTTTAGAATAGAGGTATTGAAATTATTTATGGTTGATTGGACAATGTGAATGTTATCCTTCATTAATGAAAACATCTCCTGGTCGTTATGTTCACATGTGGACAATGCGTCATCATATTTCCTAGCATCGTCTGCATCTAGAGTGCCAAAGAAAAATTTAAGAATTTCACCGCCAAATTCCAGGGCTCGCTTGAAGCGATCTTGAGGTTTCGATTCCGATATTAAATGAGAAAATGAATCATATTTTAATTTATTAGCTTTTATCAAAATCTGAAGAGGGTTTATGGCATCCTTACAATTTATATCAATAGCTAAATTCTGTGCTTTTTCACAAAAGCTAGAAATGCTCGAGATCGATTGGTCAATCTTTTGTAAGTAAGGTTCTATAGGTATAACTTCTAGATGCGTCACTACATTCCAGTAGTCGTCATAGAAATATACCACAGACGTCGGATCGAAGTATAGTCCAGGACTGTGCGTGATTGATTGGATAGGCTCTGAATAACTTGTTCCAAAGACGAATCTGAAACAATTATTGTGCTAACTTTATTTCATTAATGTGATATTTCACATGTTTCCTATTTATGCTGACTGTAACATTATTCTTGTCATTTACTTTAACTATCTTATAAGGTCCTTTCCAGATTGAGGACAGGGCCTTGCGCAGCCTATGATGTTGTTTAATGTAAACCATATCTCCTGATTTATAAGTTTTTGTTCTGGATGAAACATCATAGTATCTTTTTGATTGTTCTTTACTTTTAGTAATATTTTCTAAAGCTTTTTCACGGGAGTACTTCATTCTGTACTGTAAAGCGCGTATATATTCGGCATATGTTGTGCTATCACTTGAATCGTATAAACTACTGGGAATGGAAGGTTTATGGCCATACAATAGTTCAAACGGAGTGAATTCTGTTGTACAATGCGGAGTTGTATTATAAGCTAGTATTGCAGTTGCTAGATAGCAATGCCAATCGTCGTGATTTTCATTCACGAAAGACTTTAGGTACTCCTTAAGAGTCGCGTGACTACGCTCTAGAGCGCCATTTGTTTGAGGGTGATAAGGTGTAGAGAATAAGTTTTTGATCTTAAGAATTTCAGTCAATTGTTTAAATAATTCAGATGTGAAGCATGTGCCTTGGTCTGTGAGGATCATTTTTGGAAATGAAAATAGTGAGAAGAAATGTATGAGGTTACGTGCAATCTCATCAGTAGTAGAGGTTATCATAGGATAGGCACAATAAAATTTCGTTAAGTCATCCTGAAGAGTTAAAATGTACCTGAATTTTTAAAGGCCAGCTTCAGGCAAAATTCCAACAATATCTAGAGCTAATCTCTCGAATGGCTTAGTGCTCGAGGATGTTATCACCATGGGTGCCTTGTTGGAAGCTCGTAGTGGCTTATTTACTTGACATAATCTGCAATCTTTTACGAAACGTTCAATATCTGCCCTCATGCTTTTCCAATAAAACGAAGCTTTGATTCAGTTGAGCATGCGTTTTACTCCTGGGTGACCAGCTATGGTCGTGCCGTGATTTTCTTTCAGGATATTTGGAACCTCGGCCGGAGTAGGATAATGAATTTGGTTTTTATAGATATGTACTTTTATGTTTGTGCCATGAAATATATATGATATCATATTATATATTTTTACATAAGCTAGCTTGGTGAAAGGTTCTGTAAAATCTGAAATAGCTAGCTCCTTATCATAATCATCTTCGGAAATGATCAAGTCTCTCAATTTGAGTAATAAATTATAAATAGTTCTGTAACTCGTTTCATCATAATGATGGATTTTAGTGTATAAGAAATAGAGCTTCTTATTAGTCGCCTCAACTGACTGCACGGTTTCAAGTTCCCGTTCGGCTGATAAGAGCTCGGCAGAATGGTTTACTACGGATAATAGCTGTTCGCTGTGCGGCATAGAGCTATCAAAATCTAGAGAAACTGGACAAGCTATCGATTTAAGTTTCGTGGAAGTTAAACTTTGGTTATATTCCTGAATTTGCGTATCATTAGAGATTGATTTCGTGAATTGTTTCTTGAAAAATTGTTCATAAGTTGTCTTATTTATTCCTGAAAGAGTGATGGCATTTACTGGGTTACGAGATAGAGCGTCAGCATTTGAGTTTATACGGCCCGGTTTATAAACTATCTCGTAGTCATACTCCTCTTGTTTCAATCGCCATCGCAATAAACGTCCTCCTGGATCTTTTGCATTGAAAAGCCATGTAAGGGGACGGTGGTCAGTGACAATTCGAAATTTATACCCATAAATATATGGTCTGAAAGTGTTGACGCCGAAAAGAATAGCGAGAAGCTCCTTTTCAGTCGTGGAGTAGTTTCCTTCGCATTTATTTAATGTACGAGACGCATATGCTACTGGCTTATCCTTTCCAATTTCGCCTTGCGACAGTACTGCGCCAATGGCGTAGTTAGAAGCGTCTGTAGTTATGATGAATGTCTGACTGAAATCTGGGTACTGTAATAATGGTGCTGAGACTAACTTTTCTTTTAGAATGCTGAATGCTTGTTCTTGTTCATGAGACCAGTGAAACACTGTGTCTTTTTTCAATAATGAGGTTAAAGGTTTAGTTAAGTGAGAGAAATTCTCTATGAAACGTCTATAATAGCCGGTTAGTCCTAGAAAAGATTTTATGTCTTTCGGGTTCTTGGGTGTAGGGTATCCGGAAATAGCCTTTACCTTGTCTGGGTTAGGCAAAACACCCTTGTCGGTTATGACATGCCCGAGATAAGCGACTTCGCGTCGCAAGAATTCACATTTGTCAGGCTGCAACTTCAAGTTGGCCTCTCTGAATCTTGAAAATATGAGTTCTAGTTTTTGCATGTGAGATTGAAGGTCATGTGAATAACAGATGCAGTCATCCAAATATATATAACAATGAAGACCTTGGAGCCCAGAAAGGACTGAATTCATGAGTCTCTGGAATGTGGATGGAGCATTTTTTAAACCAAAGGGCATTCTGGTAAATTCAAAATGTCCTGAGATACCATTAGTCGTAACACTGAAGCCAGTTTTTTCAGAATCTTTGGGATCTAGCAACAGCTGATGAAATCCTGAAGCCAGGTCAAGAGTACTGAAGTACTTTGAGTGACCTAACTGGTCTAGGATATCTGTTATGAGAGGAAGAGGGTAAACCTCTGAAACTGAGACGTCATTAAGGCGTCTATAGTCAATTACGATTCGCCATTTTTGCTTGCCAGAGGCATCGAGTTTCTTAGGAACAACCCACACTGGTGCATTCCAGGGGGAGGTTGAAGGGCGAATTATATTTTGGTCAAGCATTTTTTTTATTTGACTTTCTACCTCTTCTTTATGAATTTCTGGGAACCGGTATGACTTAACATGGATAGGAGGTGCATCCCCGGTATTAATAGAATGTTGAATTTTATCTGTATGAGTTAGGAATTCACCATTAAGGTGAAATATATCAGTATATTTAGAAAGGCAGGTCATCAACGCCTTCTTTTCTTCTGAGTTTAAGTGAGAGCATCGTATCTGCTCGAGAACCTGTCTAGAACGATCAGTGTTTGAAGAACTCAGCTGATGAATGAGCTCATGCTGAGCATCATCTGAGTCTGATGACGGAAACTCAAGGGTTGTTAATTGAACCTTGAAGTTATCTATTGAAATCTCGGATTCAGTAGTGTTTAATACTGATACGTTTACTCTATTGTTGGATTTGACATTGACTATGCAGTTTGCTAAGAACACACCTTCACAAATTTGTTGATCTAATATTAAGGCTTCTTTTTGGCCTGAAAAATCTGATAGATTGGCAATTGGGCATTCAATCACCATCTCTGACCGTGGAGGTATAACATATGATGGCTTACTAAAGCATATAGGTATCGAGTGTCCTTGCATGTTTAATGAATTTGTGGAATACTGCACGTCGATTTTGAAATGTCGAATAAAATCACTACCTATGATTCCGTCAAAATATAGATTGATCTTGTCGTCAATCGCGTGGAACAAAAAGTCAAATATTATTTTGCTTTTATCGGAAATTACGTGTTCAAAATTGAGCTGGATGGACCCAAGAGATTCACATGTGGAATCGTTGTCACTTAAACCTTTTAGAGTGACTGTTAACGGTCCGAGCACTGGTTTGATCAAACTTGACTGTTTTACAATAGAAATTGAGGACCCAGTGTCTATAAGAAAGCATAGAGGCTTTTCATTTAAATGTGTCTTTAAATAAACGTGTGGTAAAGATATTTTATTGTTCACGTTATTAATTTTATAACTCTTTTCACGTATAAAATCCCTAGAAGAAAAACTCGGTTTGTCGCGAGTAGAGGGATTAGTTTTAGAATCTCCAAGTTCATTTGAATGACCAATAATAATTTCAGGATTAACTTGTGTTAGGACAGATTTAAGAACACAAGATTTGAGTCTTTTGTCTTGAATTTTAGATTGAGGTAGAGGCGCATCAAAACCCTGATTTTTACAGGTGCTGCCTGGTAGCTTAGTTGAAAACTCAGTGAAATAAGGTTCTGACTGAGGGGAAGGTGCAGAAGAATCCTGTGCCACGGCGTGTGTGCTACAGGTGCGACCTTGCAACTTTGCTGAGAACTCAGTAGACAAAGACTGGTCAATTTGTCGAGATTCATTTTCCATCATCTGTGCTGGGGGTAATTTAAGAGCATAGGGTTGATTTTTAATCTTCCGTGCTGGGGGTAATTTAAGAGCACGGGGTTTACCTATAGAAGGCTTATCATTCGTGTCGTTTACATTATTACATTGTTCCGGCAGACACGAGACCGAAACAGTGTTTAGTTTAAATCAACTTGGTCATCAGAAGAAACGCTAACAACATGAACATTAGAGCGACTATTGTTTGCCGCGTTGTTGTGAAATGCACCTGCGCTTGGCGATGCAGCGTCGTGGGAGTCGGCGGCGTTTTGATTATTTTTATACTTAAGTTTGCGACACTCGCCGATCAAGTGACCGTGTTTCTTGCAATATACGCAAGTTTTGTTCGAGGAAAACCTTGAATTCTGGTTGTTCCTTTGAGCAACATGAGGATTCGAATTTACGTGATGGAAATTAGGACTTGAAGTTTTCGCTTTATTTTTGTAACAATCAGAGGCCAAATGACCAGACTTCTGGCAAATAGAGCACTGCTTATTTTGGCGTTGTGCTAGTTTAGAAAGTTTATAAAGCTTTTCTTCCTCAATAGCATGAGTTATAGCATCTGATAGGGTCTTTGGATTCCTACAGCGCACTATGTGAGAGTAGTTGGAATTCATTCCCAACAAAAATGTGTTAAGGGCAAGATCCTCCATAGCGGCTAATCTGCCGATTAATTCTTTGTCATCGTCGCAACTATAATGTATATCAGACTGTAAACGTGTGAGACATGATTCAACACGTAATGAATATTGTGTCACATCTTCTGTGGGCAATTGCTTGCAATTTTGTAAGTCGACGAGCAAATGAGTTGAATGTTTTTTCTCTCCAAACGTGGCCTTAAGGAATTGTTTGATTTCAGGCCAAGTACTGAATTTCTTGAGGCAGCAGGCTAACTGCGCCTTGCCCTCAAGTTGTGAGACGATATACTTGCATAAAACATCCTGTTGATCTGTACTAGCTAATGAGAATGCGTTTTCGCAATTAGTCAAGAATGCTGGCAACAACTCGCGGTCCCCATTATAGGGTTTTATGAATTTGGTCAGGAACGAAAGAGTAATTGATGAAGTCATTTTGGGTTTTTCTTTTTTTCTAATTGTTACTTTGGGGCTTTGGTTTTGGCTTTCAGAAGAGGAACTTTCTGAATCAGATGTAGTTAATTTATCGGCTTCTTCTTCTAATTTTACTTCTTTTCCAGTCGACATTAAGTTACAGCTTTTGTAATGTAGTACAGATCATCAGTAAACACAATCAACAAAAATGTAAAATACAGTAGAAAGTGTGATTGCACTTTAAAAATAGTTAAAGAAAGTTTGTAAAAATAAATCTTGGTGTATATAGTTGTAAAACTTGTAAAAATCACTTGCACATTCACTTCAATTAGAAAGTTAGGAATAGATAAAATAACTCACAGAATGATGACGGCACTCACGAACATTTTGAAGAACGGCTTTTTCCAAAATCCGCGTAGAAACGGCGCACGGCAACTGCAGTGCGACGCAGTAATGACGTCAACAGGACGTCGAAGGCCCGGCGACCCAGGGAGTCGTATTACGGAGTACCTCGAAGTCACGTTGCGTTGTTCGTGATCCCGTTGACTTCCACGTGGAAAGTCAATATGAGCTGATGATGATGATGATTGGTTCACCCGTCCGTTTATGAAGACGGTGGTGGTGCAGACAATTGTGGTGCGGGCTCACACTCGAAAGCGGAGACTTAACGTCGACCACAGCAGCAGGAAGCGTCCAGGATGAGATGCGGGCTCGCGCCTGGCAGCGGAGACTTATCGTCGACCTCGAGAGCAGCAGCGCGGGCTTATGCTTGTATGCCCAAGTCTTAACGTCGACCACTGTCTATTAAAGGACCTTACTCCACAGAGCCACTAAATGGTTGTCAGGCGGGAAGTTATTTTGCGACGCGCCTAACACCTATGAATCTCAGTACTCACGAGTTTTCCTGAGATCCCACTTCTGACACCAAATTTGTAAGGATGGCGCTCCGTGGGTCCTTTTTAAAAAAACACTTTTATTACTGCTGCTGAATAAATTTATTTCACTGTACTACACACCGAATTTTAGACAAAAATAACGAGAGTTTACAATGTATGTATCGGACAAAGGTTGTGGGGTGACTGCTGCCAGTCTCTATCGAAAACAGTTTTATATAAAAAGAATTAGCTAAGTCAGCGTTTACTGCAAACTACATTCGGTTATAACAGTACGCATATTCACTATGATCAACCGTAGGTTATCACTCAAGTCATTCGGTATGGCCGATACACAAAATCTGTTGATCGCTGACCATAAAAGCTTGTTGCGATTAATTAAGCCTTCCCGACCGCTAGCGCGCTAGACAAAGACCACTAGAATGCTATTCATACTAGTCGTGTCAAACTCGCCATCTCATACCTCAAACGCAATTGTATATTTGCAATCAACATAATAGCTTTCTCCGTATCGTTCCATAATAACCTTTCATTATTTAGTTATTCATAATTTATTCAACGCGCAGCCAAATCGGCTCTGATCCCTACACATCTCGCAGGAATGCGACAAAAAAACCTGACCTGTAACCTTCCTCCAACCATCCCACGCGTCGGCTCATTGTTTTTTGCTAACTTGCCCCTGAGCTACTCAAAACCCCAAACGTTATCTGAACCGATTCTCGTATTCAAAACAGCGCGGCGATGGGCTAGCCCTCTGTCACGCAAAATGAAGTATCAAATGTACTGACTCTCGTGTACCATTACAATATTATTGTTTGTGTCTACAGGCCACCGAGGGATGAAAAAGGCCATGGCAATTTCGAAATATTTGAGAAAATTATGGAGGAAGTTATGAATTAATCATAGCATTTTTTGTGACTGCTACATAATGCCTAATTATTCATATTCATATGTACAGTTGTCAATTGTTGTCAATTGTAAGACGGGCTGGTTTCCGCAACTCGACGACGAAAGCGCCTATTTTGCGTGTGGGTGGGAATGCGACATCATTCGAGCCAACCCAACTCCTCCAGGAACGCCAGTAGGCCCTTTACGTTACCGACTATCCCTGGAAGGTCCCTAGATTGACCGAGGTGTTTAGCCCTGTAGTCCGCTACTCCTGTGCACTCCATGAGGACGTGAGCAGCCGTTTCTTCTGCCTCCAAGCAGGCTCTGCAAAGGGGGCTGTCGGTAACACCTAGGACATATAGATGTTTATTAAAGAAACCATGGCCAGTAAGTGCTGCAGTTACCAGTCGCATGCGCGGCCTACTAAGTCGAAGCAAGGTCTTAGCCAGCCTAGCGCTAGGGGACGGCAAGGCCAGCTTAGCCTGCCTGCACTCCTCATGGTTTGTCCAAAGAGTGGCATGATCATTCCTGGTCGACTCTCTCAGAAATGAGCGTACCATCTTGAAGGGAAGAGGGATGATAGGTTCGGGACCATACGCTGTCAAGCTAGATCCTTTACGCGCCAACTCATCCGCTGCATCGTTACCTCTTGATCCGCTGTGTCCTTTTATCCATTGAAGGATTACGCGGTTGTGTTGACATACCTCCATTAGTCGTTTGTGACACTCGTAGATTAGCCCTGAGTTAATAGTGTTGCTATTTAGGGCTTGTAGGACGGCCATGCTATCCGAGAGGATTCGAATGGAGGAATCTCTTACCTTTCTCGATGCTATGGCATTAGCGGCCGAGATGATGCCCATGCATTCAGCTTGAAAGACAGTATTATGGGCACCCAGTGGAATGGCTATCTTGATGTTTAGGTCCTCCGAGAAGGTGCCTGAACCAGTGCCTGCTTCAGTTTTTGAAACATCGGTAAAAATTCTGAGCTCTTTAACGTCGAGCCCCTCAACCCGATGGTCTTCATGTAACTGTATATTGTATTTTTTGTCAAAAACAAATTGTTTAGGGATTCTGTCACTGCAAGCCATAGAGATGGGAAATTTTTTGTAAACTTCCCCTAGGATGGCGGTGTGTGAGGTCCTGTTTTTCCTCCAAAGTCCTAAGGTGTTGAGTCTCACCGCAGATGACGCGGCCTCCTGCTTAATATACAGCTGGAGTGGCGGAAGACACAGCATGGCCTCCATTGCTGCTGTTGGAGTAGTTCTCATACTACCTGTGATAGCCATGCAGGCCAGCCTTTGGAAGCTTTGGAGTTTGCTTACCATTGTGGTTAGTTTGGTCCTGGTCCACCACACCACAGCTCCGTAGCAGACAAGAGGACGGATCACCGTTACGTACAGCCAAAGAATGATGTTGGGAGAAAGTCCCCACTTTTTCCCCACCATTCTCCGACACTGCCAGAAAGCAATACTCGCCTTCTTTAGTTTGTTGTCGATGTGGCTACTCCAGCTGAGCTTGCTGTCCAAGGTTATGCCCAGGTACTTCACCTCAGTTGCTAGCTGGAGTTCCGTTCCAAAGAGCTTAGGTAGGGTATACCTACCAAGAGCCCTATTGTTAGTGAACATGACCATTACCTTTTTTGTTGGGTTAACCGCCAGGTCATATTCTAAACACCAGCGCTCCACGATGCGAAGAGCTGTTTGTTTAAGGTTGCATACTGTGCTCGCAAATTTACCTGTGATGAGGATTACCAAATCGTCGGCGTATCCTACGGTGTAGTATCCATTAGCGTTAAGCTTGGTAATCAGGTCGTTAATGACCAGATTCCACAGAAGCGGGGAGAGCACTCCTCCCTGCGGGCATCCCCGCACTACCTCCGCCGATAGGGACTCTCCAGCTAGACGCACGATACGTTTGTTAAGCATGTTTGTGACACAGTTACTTACACTAGTTTGTCTACACAAATATCTTAAGCTCTCTTTGACGTGTTCAGGAACCGCATGTTCGACCGGCATTGTGGTATTGATCATTGCTCTGCAGTTGTTGAGCTTGTTCTGTAGTACCAACTTCACAAACAAGGGGCGGCACAATTTACGACTTTATTTACAAACGTCATAATTTTTAAAATGTTGGTACATTATGGTCATAATGATCAATATTCGGATAAGAAATGAGTTTTTACCAAGAAGTTTATCATAATGCTGGTCGTAACGTGTAGTTTTTGGACGCAGTAAAGAGGGTTTATGATATGTGTGTAGATAAAATAAATTATGAACCCTCACTATACTATGTAATAACAGAAAAAAAAACTACGCACACTTCTCAATACTCAATAGTTTATTTGCATTCCATAATGGTAAATTTGGTCTTAATAATTATAATAAATTGTCTCACATTATGGACCCTTACGGGCACAGCAACACAGGGAGGGAGAAGGCAGCTAATTTATTTTTGTAGGCTATCACTTAAATAATCTAATAACGTATAGTAGCTTTTATTTATTAACATTAGTTTTAGTTTTTTAAAGAAAATGCTATCTTTTGTTTCATTTGTCAATGATTTCGGTAGTTTATTATAAACTTTTATTGCCATAATATATGGACTGGAAGAGTGTAGTTTTAACCTTGAATATGGTAAACAAAGTCTGTTCTTATGTCTCAAATTTTTTTGATTCATTTGCTCACGGCGATTGAAAAAATGATTGTATTTCCGGTCGAATTTACATAGTTCCAAAATATAAATTGAAGGGAGGGTAAGGAGTTTATGTTTTTGAAAAAAGGGTCGACAACTATCTGTTTGCTATAAGTTAAATATGATTCGGATTAGCTTTTTTTGCATTGTAAATAGTCGACGCTGTTTCCCCATAATGTAACACCATAACTTAGCCACGCATACGCATAAGCGTAATACATGGCTAGAGCAGAGGAAAAGTCAGTGGATATTTTTATTTCTCTTAGATGTCTCTTCTCTTTTTTATTTCTCTCTTCTTCGACATTATTCATACAGAATTCAATAAAGTTTTTAAAATAAAGAAATTCAGTGACTACAACGGTAAATCAAAATTTCACAGAGCACTGAATAATCACGCGCGCGCCCCTACTAGAGACGGCAGTAATGGCAATATTCGTGCTGCGCAGTTGCGCTGAGCGCAACTACGGTAGGAAAAGGCCTTCAGTTTCTATTTGCCCGTTGTGGACATAGATAAAAATGTATAGTAGGAAAGTTGTGGAGTGAACATCATCAAAAAAAAGGAATAGCAATGCCTCATTGCCCTGTGATTTGGTGGCATAATCAAAGTAAAAATGTGAATTAAAAAAAAACTGGCATATCATATTACAAGTAAGTAGGTAGTAAAAAGCGATTTATAGTTATTTGAAAAAATGCGATTTTAGGTTGACTTTGAACACAAAACGCGGCGCGGTTGAGGATTTGTTTTGCTAGTGACTACGTTAGTGTTGTGTAGCGTTATATGGCGTCATATCGATAGAGTGCATCAATATCCTTAAAATACCAATGTATTATTGAATTACCATTTAAAAATTGTTAATTTTGCCACAACTTTTATCGATTTTCCTTTTTTCCCTAAATTTTTAGGTTTCCTATGATGCCTACATAAAAGATAAATGTATATTAGCAATAGCCATATTAGCGAATTTTCCTCAGAAACATGAAAAGATTTGTTCAGAACATTTCGATGCTGGAAGTTTCATGAATATAATAAATAGAGTAGGTACAAGAACATATCTTACGATGTTATTCCAACATTGAAACTCCACCCTATTTTTAACGAGGTAATGTAGTATCTATATTGTTATTTAGTTTGGAGCTTAAAATATTGAGAGCAAGTGTTTGGCATCGTAGAAAAAATTATGAACTTTTCAGATGAATCCGTCCACAAATACCAATAAAATGAGCCACAATGCTGATATAGTACCAGCGAAACGTAAAAAGGTAATTTATTTACATATACATAGTTAATTTTGGATCTCTTGAACACCTCATATACTTAGTATGTAATTCTTTCAGATCACTGGAGAATATCAACACGAAGCTGTTCAAGGTGATTTAGCTGAAAAAGCACAAGCAGAACAAATAATGGTAATTAACTGCACACAACATTTCGTCAAGTGTTGTGAAGCTCCTTAAAATCCACTGGTTGCGTCACATCAATGATTCTTGTGGTATTTTATTCATCTACAATAAAATACCAAAAAAATCATTGATCCTTCCTGAAAAGAGGTTAAAAACTATGTTAAAATTGAGCTGATAAGAAAGTCCTATTACAGTACTATGGAATACTTAGATGACAAAACTGCATGGTCCATACCATCTCAGCGCACAGAAATTCGACGAGGGGCGATGGATCAAGTCAATCACTCGCCGGCGAATTTCCTTAGACCGAAACCAGTAGTAAATGTTATGAAGTCACTTTTTTAAAAGAAGGTACGGGGGAGTTTCTTGCCGTTTCTTCTTAACCCCGAGGCCCACCTTCCGAAACAGTGTAGTCTTTTTTTATACAAAAAATGACTTGTAGTTATAAGTAAGAATAATTTTGACGTTGAATAAGATAATTTATTTATTTATATTTAATAAAAAAAACTGAATCGAATCTGAATCTCTAGAGAATGCACTGACCCTTGAAAGAATTGCTAACCTTCGCGAGCCTAAACCGGGGCGCAACTAGTCTTTGATTGTTTCTTAGGTAAACATTACAGCTATCGCTGAGTTTGGAAAATGTTGTAAGGTTCTTCCGTACCTACATTATATTTTCGAAAATTAATTGACTGGCTAAAGTTAGTATGTCAATTTCTTTAACAAGCTTTCTTAAGGAGTATGCCCGTTTTAAATTATAAATTGTTCGAATAGCCCTTTTCTGTAAAATAAAAATAGTTTGAATATCCGCTGCTTTCCCTCACAAAAAGATACCATAGGACGTGTACTTATGAAAGTAACTAAAATATACTACCCCAGATGTAGCCACATCCATGTTTTGTCTGATGTTCCTAACAGCGTAAGCCGCAGAACTTAATTTACCAGCTAATTTATCTATGTGGGTTCCCCACTGCAATTTGCTATCATTGGTTATTCCAAGAAACTTCATATCATTTACTTATTTTATCGTATTGCTGTCTTACCCTAAACAGGTCTCAACTTGTCTGACATTTGGAAGTGAGAATTTAAAACACTTGGTTTTACCAGCGTTAAATCATTAACTTTGAACCAATTCAAAGTTAAAGACAATACACCATTAACATCATCAAAATATTCTTTTTGTCTTTCAATTTTGAAGACCATTGAGTATCATCACACCAAACAATAATACTATGTCAGCCAATTTCATCACCATGAAAGGCAGATCGTTAATATACACCGTGAAATTTAATTGGTTTTACATAGGGCGCACTGTAAGTTTCCGGAACTGGCCACTTACATAAACAATATTTAAAAATTTATTGCAACATTTGAAAATAGAACTCTTTGGCTGTAGAATGCAGTTTGTTTCATCTGACTGCCTTTTGTTTTTACCTTGTGGCGCCATTTAAAAAATTGTGTGTCTGCATCAACATGGATTTAACTCGGGAAAATTTTCGTAGTATGATTTTCTACGATTTTAAGTGTAATTTGACAGCTCAACAGAGCATCGCTCGGCTTGAAACAGCTTTTGGCAATGAAGCACCATGCAAGACAACTGTTTATAGCTGGTTTGCAGAATTCAAGCGTGGTCGTATCAATCTCAGTGACGAATCTCGCGATGGTCGGCCGTCCACCGCTGTGACCAACAAAAACATCGATGCTGTGCGCCGTATGATTGAAACAGACAGGCATGTGACCTACCATGAAATTCGCGCATCCTTAGAAATAGGCATGAGTCAAATACAATTAATCCTACACAAACATTTGGGTGTGAGAAAGCTGTGCTCGCGGTGGATCCCACACAACTTGACCGAGGCTCAAAAAACGGACCGCGTCACTTGGTGCAGTGCCATGCTTACCAGATTCAACGAAGGTGCGTCAAATTTGGTGTGGGACATAGTAACAGGTGACGAAACATGGATTTATTGCTACGATCCCAAAACAAAGCAGCAATCGAGCGTATGGGTCTTTCAAGATGTTCCGAAACCAACCAAAGTGGCGCGCGTGAAAAGTGCATCTAAGCGGATGATTGCTTCTTTTTTTAATAAAACTGGACACGTGGCTACTGTTGCTTTAGAGAATCGTCGTACAGTGAATAGTGACTGGTACACGACCATTTGTTTGCCGGAAGTTATTGACGAACTCCGTAAAAATAACCGTAAACGCCGTATCATCCTGCACCACGACAATGCTAGTTCTCACACGGCCAGACAGACAAACGACTTTTTGAAGGCGAAAAATGTAGAACTCATGAGTCATCCTGCATACAGTCCCGACCTGGCACCTTGTGACTTTTTTCTGTTCCCAAAAATTAAGAACCAATTACGCGGTCAACGATTTTCATCACCAGAAGAGGCTGTCGAGGAGTATGAAAAACACGTTTCAGAGGTCACCACAGAGGAGTGGCACAAAAGTTTTCAAAACTGGTTTCATCGAATGAAAAAGTGCATAGACGCCAAGGGAGATTATTTTGAAAAACAATAAATTAATTTTGTACCTTTAATAGTATTTTTTCATATTCATTCCGGAAACTTACAGTGCGCCCCACGTACAGCCGCAGGGAGGCGATTTGTAATTAACAGTACTGTTGATTTCGACAATTTATACCGGCCCTAGTCGTAAAATAAAAATAATTGAGAAATCTCGTTTCCAAAAAATTGCGAACTAGTAGTAGCGCGTCGCCTCACCATTCCGTAGGTAAAAATCATGATATGTTATTAGATTAGATAGGCATCTTGTTAAAGTGGTAAAGGCGTTTGGTAGGTACTTACCAACATTGCAGAGTTTTCACACAGCTCATGAAGTTTACACTCACTTTTTTAATTTAGTTTTTTACACTCACTGATAACGGAGCAAATTGTTCGAAGTGCAGGCCATTTCGTTCAATACAAAGTCGTGCCCGTTTCACGCAATTACGTTTTAACTTTAATAAAGTGTCTCTGTCACGTCTCACTACATTAAACGCGTCTGTTATCCCGTCTTTAATTCTTTAATTCATCTCGAGTATCGTGTTCCCAAGTGTACACAAGGCGCTTCAGCTCGGACCACAAAAAAAGTCTAATGGTGTGAGGTCCGGACTCCTTGCTGGCCACGACACTGGCCCCCCGCGTTCTCACCAACGCTGCCCGAACACTGTGTTTAGATGCTCTTGCACGTCGCGTTGGTAGTGTGCTGGGCACCCATCATGCTGGTAATACAAATCCACCATCACTGCTAACGGCACATCTTCGAGTAGAACGGGTATGACGCGTTGTAGCATGTCCAGGTGCATACCTCCGGTCAAATATCCTTCCACGAAATGAGGTCCAATACTGCCAGGAAAGTGTTTAATAAAGGAACCTGTGGGTTTGGAATGCCAGGCATTCTGAGATGGTTCAGATGGTCCGGTTGTGCGTAGAGCCGCCGAGCTTCTGCTGTGCTGTAATTCGTAATAGCGTATTGTTGCACCATACTAAGATACTCCAAATTTGAGTATGCGTAATGCCGATCCATTTTCGCGCGTTTTTTAGTAGCCTCACGTATCACACGAGTGACGTGCTGTGGGTAACTAAAGACGCGCGCGCCGAAAATCAAAGGGTTGGGGGCAGGGGCAGATAGCATGGGTTGCGGCGTGCAAGTGCGATGATTGGCTAATGGCATGCGCTTGCATTGCACTAGGCGGCTAGCTTCTTTGAAGGCTTTTGACGTTGCCGACCCGCCGTGCGTAGGAAAAGAGGGCTACTAAGGTTTCTCACTGTTTCGAGATTGTGTCGAGATATTTTTCGTAAATAAAAAGAAATATGCCTCGATTTAAAAATAAAAAGACAATATGATACCTACTGCTCAAGGCGATTCACCTAGCCTTCGCTTTAAAACCACTAAAATGACACGGTGTATATCAGGAATAGGAAAGGGCCTAAAATGGAACCTTGTGAGACGCCAATTTTTACACCCGACCCATCAGATTTAACGCCATTGACGTCTGCCTTTTGAATGTTATTGCGACCGCAAATGATGAGTGTTATAAAAATCTCTTTGTCATGACGACCCGAATGGCCGAGTCGGCAGTGACCCTGCCTACGAAGCCAAGGGTCCCGGGTTCGAGTCCCGGTGGGTAGGATTCCCTGTATCTTGGGTACTATAGTAACCAAGATACAGGGAATCCTAGTTTAGGGCTAGATCAATGTGTGTAAATAGTGTCCAAGGTATACTTTCAGAGTTTTGTGAATTATGGCAACTGTTTCTTGAGGTTCTTGAAATCGACTATCCATTAGTATTCATGACATATTTATTGCACTTTTGTAACAACGTAATATATTTATGTGAAAACGACAAAAATCCACTCTATTCACATTATAGGATAAGAAAGTATGGATTATTACTCCAGCTACTATTTTTCACGAATTGGAATGAACATCTAACACTACAGTTTACCTTATTGTTACTAGAAAAGGGTTGATACATTTTTTTATATCGACGGGTATACAGGGTGTAACAATTTTTTATACATATTAATGTAACCAACTTTTACTACGAGCAGTAAAAGTTGTTCGTATCGTGGAGTAGAACCACATTTTTAGATGCATATGGGTATTTTGTAACAAATGTGTACTGACTTTTTTTCAAAATGGCGGACAAGAGGATACGCTGATGAAGTTTGACGTTCTTTCGGGATAAGCATAAATTATACCATTTTGCAAATCTTTTAATGTAATACTTCATTACAATGAGCAATACGACATGGACATAAATTTATAATTATTTTTAAACAATATCGCAAAAATAAAAATAGTCCTAAAAACAAAAAAATACGTGGTTAAACATATATTTTATTTTATCAAAATAGTTTTTCTATAATAAATAAGATATGACTGCTTTTTCCTAAGGCCAGCCGTGTTTTTACCCGAATGCAGCAAAGCGAAAAAGAGGAGGATTATGTATTAGGCCTATATGTATGTATGTCTGTCCCTTTGTACTCTCGCAACTACTCAACGGCTGAACCGATTTTGATAAATTATACATCAATAGAATCGTCTTGATAGCGCAAATATCACTGGGTGCATATGATAAAATAAAATAAAAAATAAAAAATGTGTTTCCGTACCACAGTTGGGTTTTGTACTTTTTTTAATATTACGTCATTTTTACAGAAAGTAACAGGTAGGTGTAATCATAATTGAGTATTTTGTTTAGGGACATTATTCTGAACAACTTTCATTAAGAAACCGATTTGATCAGAGCAACTTTATTTTTCACTTCTTCATAACGACAAGAAAAAAAGCTGATTTCCATGATGCCATGAATAAAGTTAACTTCAAAAAATGGGTATCGAATAAATTATAACCCAATCTAAATAAACCCACCTGTATAGTCATGGAAAATGCTAGATATCATTCTAGCCAAATTAACAAACTTCCAAGCTCGGTTAATAGGAAAAATGAAATTGCAGAATGGCTTACATTAAATAATATTTATTGCCTACCCTACCAAAGCCACCAAAAGTATGTGGTTGTTTTTGGTAAAACAAAATAACCTGACCCAGTATATGAGATTGGTAATTTAGTACAGGAGTATTTATTGCCTACCCTACCAAAGCCACCAAAAGTATGTGGTTGTTTTTGGTAAAACAAAATAAACCTGACCCAGTATATGAGATTGGTAATTTAGTACAGGAGTATGGTCACAAAATACTGCGACTGCCGTCATATCATTGTGACCTGAATCCGATAGAAATTATATGGGGCATAGTAAAAGGAAAGGTTGCCACAAAGAATGATGGTTTAGATAATATCACGTTCCTTCAGCTTGTACAAAACTGTTTTGAGGATATAACTGCTGATACATGGAATAATTCTGTGAGCATACAAAAAAACTAGAAGAGGAATATAGATGCAGGGGACTGGTAATTGATAGAGAAATTGATCAACTTATTATAAATGTTGGCAGCAGTGATGGTGAAACATCCAGTCTTACAACTGACAATGAGTCTGATATGACTAAAATTGAATCATTACAATCTGATCCTGAAGATCATGGAATGTCATATTGGCTATGGTACGGAAACACATTTTTTTTATGCACTCAGTGACACTTGCGCTATCAAGGCGATTCTATTGATGTATAATTTATCAAAATCGGTTTAGCCGTTGAGTAGTTGCGGGAGTACAAAGGAACAGACATACATACATATAGGCCAAATACATAATCCTCCTCTTTTTCGCTTTGCTGCAGTCAGGTAAAAACACGGCTGGCCTTACAAAAAAGCAGTTTTATCTTATTATTAGAAAAAACCTATTTTGATAAAATAAAATATATTTTTTAATCCCAACTGCACTTTTTGTAACGACAGTCACGTATTTTATTTGTTTTTAGGATTATTTTTATTTTTGCGATATTGCTTAAAAATAATTATAAATTTATGTCCATGTCGTATTGCTCATTATAATGAAGTATTACATTAAAAGATTTGCAAAATGGTATAATTTATGCTTATCCTGAAAGAACGTCACACTTCATCAGCGTATCCTCTTGTCCGCCATTTTGAAAAAAAGTCAGTACACATTTGTTACAAAATACCCATCTGAAAATGTGGTTCTACTCCACGATACGAACAACTTTTACTGCTCATAGTAAAAGTTGGTTACATTAATATATATAAGAAACTGTTACACCCTATATACCCCTCAATATAAAAAAATGTATCAACCCTTTTCTAGTAACAATAAGGTAAATTGTAGTGTTAGTTATGTTCATTCCAATTCGTGAAAAAATGTAGCTGAATTAATAATCCATACTTTCTTAATCTATAATGTGGGTAGAGTGGATTTTTTGTCGTTTTCACATAAATATATTACGTTGTTACAAAAGTGCAATAAATATGTCATGAATACTAATGGATAGTCGATTTCAAGAACCTCAAGAAACAGTTGCCATAATTCACAAAACTCTGAAAGTTTATAAAAACAAGAGATTTTTATAACACTCATCATTTGAGGTCGCATGGCACCCCTCTTGCTTACTGCATCAAGAAAAATATTTCGGCTGCTCTAAACTACTTCATTTTTTTGTATGGTTAATTAGGCTAATTAGCAATATTACATGAGCGATTTCGGGAGCTGTGAAAATAATCGGCAATTGAGGAGAAGATCTTGTGAATTTTTTGGTGGCGCGAAATGTAGGCAAGTCGAAAAATCAATATCACGTAATCGAATTAATCTACATAGGCATTTTTTCTTCTTTTTTCGAATATAGTGTGTATGACAAAGCTTTTCAGCCCAAAATAATGGTTTACCCATTTGGATTTTAAATTATAGTTTACGCAGAAACGGAAAAAAAAAAAAGACTGAAATTATTTTTCTTTTTTGTACAAGAATGTACATATAAAATACACAGTTATATATAATTTTATCACCTTTCTAAAAAGGTAAGGTTCAAATACAGGTTACCTACAAAAAAAAACAGAGCGTCAGCAAAAAACCAGACCACGGACAGCGCGGATCGCTAACCAAATTTACCTCGCACGCTGAAGGGGGGCCCGGCATTTTAGTCTCACACGCTTGAAGGGATAATGAGGGGCTTTAATATACGAGTGTCTCATAATAATAACAACACACGAGTATTTTAATGCCTAATTATGCACAGTTACATAAACTGTCTTATCTCTACATATCATAAGCTCTCTATGATTGTTAATTTAGAGCTATATTTAAAATGTAACTCATAATAAGTTCGATTTTAAGATAAGTTCGGTAATTAGCGAAGCGGCCAATTTGCATGGGTATACTCCCCCCAGTTTCCGAAAGATTTGTCAAATGTAACAAGCGATTAATCGATCATTAATTCAAAATAGCGACATGTGATTGGCTAAAATGCGTTTAACAATAGTTTAACAAGTTGTCACAGCTAATTTTCCTTTAAGAAACCGGGCGTTAGTATTGCTATAAATACTGTATACGGCTACTATCGCCACTTGGCAATATGTATATAATTAATTTAGAAACAAAATATAGGTGCTATTTGAAAGCTAATGAGATGGAGAATAATTCATAGTTATTTTTTGGGGACCAAATTCTGAATTAAACTGAAATTACAAAAAAAAGTAGTCGAAAAATTACAATTGTTCAAAAACAAAGCGTCATTTTAGTAAGCAGTTAACACTTTTTCAGCATTTTTTTGTAACTGGCAGATCTGCCTGCTCTTCATCATCACAATCCAGTTGATTTGACCACGACAAATCCATTCAGTCCGAAGTTATATATTTTTTTGCAATTGGTGCATGGTTCACGAAAATTTATAATCAAATGGCTGTAAAAAAAAATAATGGGGTGGGATTTAAAAAAAAATAATGTCGATAAAAAAGGGTCCTCTTTAACCCTATTTAATATGTCCAGTGTAGGAAGAATCACACTGTATTTAAAGTTATTTATCTACACACGTATCATAAACCATCTTTACTGCGTTCAAAAACCGCACGTTACGATCAGCATTATGTTAAACTACTTGGTAAAAACTCGTTTCGTATCTGGAAAACTACACATTATGGTCATTATGTGTAGTTTTTCTACATTTAACCGCTTGATTGCAAATGGGTAGTACTACTACCCATGGATTTTTTTACCGTAGATTGCAAATGGGTAGTACTACTACCCAAGCATTTTTTTACCGTAGATTGCAAATGGGTAGTACTACTACCCATAGGCATTTTGTGACGGACTATGTGACAAAACCTATTGTCTCTGTCACACTAATGATTAATTCAGTAAGGATCGTATTCCATCTCGTTCTCGGTTAAATAACCTTTATTTTGAGATACGACAACGTTTTAAACAATCCCAGCGATGGAAAAAGAATGATGCAATTCATTCCGTTCACTCCAGTGTCAAGTGTTGTTGTGTTGTGGAATTTGTGGTGTGATATTAAATAATTATGTGAGTATTTAGCTGATAATTGTTCATTTTCATATAGATTAGTTCCTTCCGCTACTGCCCAAACAAAAAACATTTGCTCAAAACCAGATTTCGTGCAATGTTTCACAAGTTTTGTCAACACAGGTTTGTTCAACCGAAATGTTATACAATTTCGTCATAGGCAATATTTTTCCGGGCTGGATTATGCAATTGCCTACATTTTTTTAAATAAACTTACGAGTTAAATATGCTTTCAATACATACTAAATTTGTAATATTATGTGTAATAGAAAATAAGATATATTTTTTTTAATCCGGGTGATTAACCACGGGGCGCTAGCAACCGCTAGCGAAAGTTTAAATACATATAAATAAATATTTTTTATCTACATATTGCGAGTTTATTTTTTTTCCATGTGTAATATTAATACAGGAATCTTTTAAATAAATAAAATAAGTAGGTTATCGCTTTACTTTTTTAGATATATATTTTTACATTGACCCTAGTCGATTTTACGCTTGAAGTCTATGTTTACAGCTATGTATGATTGTACAAGAGTATCAAATTCAATCAACACGTATGCCATTAGAATGTTTAGTTTACGAGCACTAACAATAACAACATTTCAAGCGGTATTCTCAAGAACCCATAGTCATAAATAATGTTTTTGTAGAGCGAGCCGCCGCGCAGCGGGCGGGCCCTCGATGACGTGTTTTTTATGGCAATCGACGGTTTTTTTTTTGCCGCGGCGCTGGCAATCGACGCATGATAATTTCCGGAGGCGATATCAACTGAGCGGATAATGACATTTGAATATTGAACGCCGACGCCCACCCGCGTGCCGTCCCTAATTTGTCTGTGAAGTTGGTACTGACATTCAAATTTCGAACGCCGACGCCCGTCTGCGTGAAGTTGGTACTAAAGAACAAGCTAAACAATTGCAGAACCACAATGCCGGTCAAACATGCGGTTCCTGAACACATCAAAGAGAGCCTATGATATGTGTGTAGATAAACTAGTGTATGTAACTGTACATAATTAGGCATTAAAACTCTCGAGTGATATTATTATGAAACTCGCCTTCGGCTCGTTTCATAAACCCACTCTCGAGTTTTAATGCCCTCCATTATGCAGCAGTCACATAAACTACTATTAGCGCCCTCAGACCAGCATTTTTATGTGCCCGGTTGGGCTTTAAAAAATATGAAAAAACCTGCTCAAAAATGATTCCATGCCGTGCAATCGTGACCAAAAAATATGAACGCATCTCTGATATTTTTTATGGTAAACCTACCGAAATAGTTTGATAAATTACTTTGTTCCGAATACTTCAGATTTGTCATGGTTCTACTGTAGTTTTAATCACGATCTGCCCCAACCCGATGAAATTAAAACTATTGGTTTATTTAATCCACAAAAATTCACATGCATTGGTGATGATGCCTGATTAGTAATCAATGATTTCTCATCACGAAAAGTCAATGGAAGGTACAGGTATATAGTACTTACACTGGATAGGTACATACTATATCCATCAAAAATCGGAACGAGCACCGTTGAGGGAGGTGAGTAACTGACTGATTGATGACAACAACCAACCAACCAACAGTGACAAGGAACACAACAAGCACGTGTAAATTGGTAAATTAAAAATCGTTTTCGTGACGATTTAGCATTTAATAAGTGTGTACAGAAATGGTGAGTATATGTTATCCCTATTTAATCTCTTATTAATTGTGAAGATAACCTCCTGGCCACTTCAAAAGATCACAATCATCTTGTTCTGGATTTCTAAGTTGGGATTTTGACCGACTTCTTTCTGTTTTGTTATTCAAGGACGTCCTAAACAAGCCTGCTGAAGAGTTTGGTAATGACGAAACACTGGAGCACTTGTGGGCCTCCAAGGCCATGGAACATAGCGATATCTACTTCAACGTAAGTTTCCAATTACCCATTCATGGGGCCCATACTGTGTTTTTTAGGAAGGTTAAAAACATAACCTTTGGTACACACATCGCCCTGGTCCTACACCACCTTGGGACAGAGTGTGGTCAGAGTGTTGATAAGGGAGCGGAAGCCCTTAGCATTCGCTGACCGCAATAGTGTTAATTATAATACCTTGGACACTATTGACACACATTGATCTAGCCCCAAACTAGGATTCCCTGTAACTTGGGTACTAGACAACGATACACATAGTTATTTAGATAAATATCATACTTTGATAGATAAACAACCATGACTAGGGTACAAACATCCGTTCTCGTCAAACAAATATTTGCCCCCACCGGGACTCGAACCCAGGTCTCTTGGCTTCGTAGACAGGGTCAATGCCGACTCGGCCATTCGGGTCATCAATTAATTACTCTAATGAATTCCAGGTTCTCTGCTCCGTAGACACCAGATGGCTCCGACTGACCCCGCACGATGATCTAATACACACACACTTCAAACAAGACTTCCCTGAACTTAACGTCTCATACATCAATGAGAGTGAGCTAAAGAGTAACACCAACAAAGCCAGATGGCGAGTCTTCTGTGAGAAATTCCGGAACATAATAGAAGACTACAGTTTCGGTACCCTTATGAGAGCTGACGCTAAAGGGGACTATACTGAAGAAAACACAATGCTTGTACCAAGAGTACAGTTCTACGCTATAGAGATTGCAAGAAATAGGCAAAATCTTAACAATGAAGTTAAGAAACGGTACAAATGCGCATCAAAAGCCAACATGGAAGCGCAGCAAAGAAGTGAAGTGTCAGTTTAATATTTTAAACTCTGTGCCAGTTACATGAGAAGTTAGGGGCTGTGCTCACTGAGGCAATGCAACGTCACTGATAACATGCTTGCTTGGCTTGTCCTTTTCGGTATCTACCCGATCCTGCAAGTCCAAATGTTAAGATTAGAACATGCCTAAGTCACGTTGCATGGCCTCAGTGGGCAAGCACCCTAGTTCAAAACTTGTAACCTCCTATTTTAGGAATTAAGATTTTCCACATGCAGTCATGTGTATCAGCTATGTAGTGCAGTCATATGACTAAATATTAATGTCTCCTGCTTTATTTTAACTTTTTAAAACCTAGTGTGATGTTACCCTGAAATATACTTGTAACAGCTTTCCCTTATTCGTTAGAGTTGTTGATATAAATTCAGCCATAGAACCGTCGTTCTAGTATTCATGGCCTTTTGGAAACAAAATTAAATATAATGGTATTTAGCTGTTGGCCTAATTGTAATAAAATGATTTGGATTTTGCACATGCCATTTCATAATAAAATGATTTTGTACCATTCACTGCAAATGGATTTGTCTTTTAGACTTACCCTCTGGTCCCATTTAAAATGAACAGAACATTTGGTCTAAAGGCGACAACACTTACCCCCAGTTTCCGATAGAGTGGTCAAATGTAAGAAGCCATTAACTGATGATAAATTCAAAATGGCGGAACGTGATTGGCTAATTTACCAGCTAATTTTCCTTTCGGAAACCGGGTGTATGCTACATAAGGATCCTAGCTTTATTTATATGACGTGGGATGGGAATGTTCAAGGTCCGTGGTCTGTGGTCTAGAGGGCTTCAAGCTTGCTTCTCACGCAGGAGGGATGAAATTAGTAATTTATCTTAATCACCCTATATGGACTTTCTACTTTCTGTTTCATCATCCCCTCCACTATGTAAAGGCGTCCTGTACCTACCTTGTTTGGCGAAGACAGGACGAGAAATATCACCCTGACTGTGTCGTAGAGACTGTCAAACATACTCCGAAGATTACGGTATTGGCAGTTATCAGTGGAAGAGGTACAGGACGCCTTTACATAGTGGAGGGGATGATGAAACAGGAGCAGTACAAAAAAGTATTGGGAGACAAGACTGATTCCTCAGATTAGTGAATGGTTTGCTGATCCTTCTGAATGCACTTTTATGCATGATTCCGCTCCTTGTCACAAAGCTAAATCAGTAACAGCATTCTTAGAGAAGAAAGCTATCAAAGTTTTGCCTTGGCCGGGCAACTCGTCAGACATGAACCCCGAGAATTCCTGGGAGCTCCTGAAACGGAAAATATCCAAAGAAAATACCAAAACAAGCAGTCTCATAGAGGCATTGATTAAAGTTTGGCATCACGATGAAGAATTAAAAGAAAATGTAAAAAAATGTATTCAGAGCATGCCAAAGAGGGTTCAAGCTGTAATTGATGCCAAAGAGAATCTACTGGCCACCCACTGTATATGTACTATTTTCAGAAACGCAAAATGCTCATCCATATTATTCTTTTGGGGCTTCCAAACAAGTATAGGAAATTTCATTTGAATGTAGGTACGTTTGTCTTCGTGTAACTATAGATCATATTTTGACCATTCTTTGAGTGCAAGTTTAATCAAAATCGGTTCTTTAATTTTTAAGATATGGACTTACCTGTGTATACAGGGTATTAACGGGGTCGTGTAGCAAGAAAGAGAAAATAGACTTGGCACTTAATTAGGAATACAACGCTGTAGATTGGAGTGCATAAATTAGCACTTTTTTCGCAGGTAAAAAAAAACTAAAAATGATTCCCTATTTATTAATTATTATGGTCACCCTACGGTGACGTGACCCTTATGACGTGACGGTTGACAATTACCTACTACTTACTCATCTAATCATTTGTTTATTAAAAAGGTTTTATCATGAATTAATAGGGTAACCATAATCTGAGTTATTAACTGGGATAAATAAATTGTTGATTAGTTTAAAAAAGGCTGTAATTTTTTAAAAATTTGCCCTATACTTGAAATCGCATTAATTCTTCGAGTTAGGACCGATAGGTTTGAATCATGACCCCGTTAACAACCTGTATAGTACGTAGTCTAGCTTATTATATCCACAAAATCCCTGCGACATTACCAGGTGAAGGAGATTTGTGGGCTTTGTCCATATTTTTCCATAAATCCCCCGGCGTTATAGGCTAAGCAAGAGTTTTGCCCTTTAGTACTGGAAAGGACTGGAATTCACAAATATGAATAAAAAGTCCACATATCACCTGCGGAGGGGATTTGTGGAGTAAGCCTATTAACATGAGCTTGTCCATGAGATGATAGAAATCTAGAAAAATGCAAGTTTTGTTAAAATCGGTTCAGAAGTTTTCAAATTATGAGAAATAGGACTGAAAAGGACAGGTTGTTTGGTGTATGGAATAATTAGTCCAACATGCCTTGTAAATGTCCATGAAATTTCAGAATTAGTCGTATTATAGTTAAAAAGTTGAGACAACCAATGAGAACACGATTATTTTATTTATAAGTCTACGCTGGACTCGTGGGCCCCCTGCGATCTTCCCCTGGGGGAACCACGAGGAAATAGTCGCTGGTTCAGGTCTGACCGAAGGACCAAAAAGATGTAAGTAGGTATTGTCTTTGAAGGGATATACACAGCTTACAATAAACTGGGTTAGCTATGTTGTCAGTGGAGTTTCCTTTTCCTAAGCGATTCAGCCATGAATCACCACTTGAAAGAGAAATGTTCTTTTCCAAACTCAAACCATATTATCAGTTTAGTTGACCATAATTAATTTATTTTTCTCCATGTATGTCTGACTTGTAAAAGTGAATTATTTTTGCCTACTTACAATAAAACATTCCACTTTTTGTCAGTGTTAGAAGTACAAATGTTTAAAAATAGTCTATTTTGGCTTAGATTTAGGCGCTCCGGCTTGCTCGCGTGAATAGTTAAGTATAACTGCAAACTATTAATAACTATAAATATATAATAAATGTAGCTTATTAATGTCCCCACCGAGGGTCACAGGCCTAACCCGGATACAAGTAAGATTAAGCCATACTCCACCACGCTGGCTCAGTGCGGTTGATGGAGGGGTTTTACGACCACTACCTAGCGAAAGTAACCGGGACTTACAGCTTAACGTGTCATCCGTAACACCGATAAATGTCCGTGAAATTTCAGAATTAGACGTATTATAGTTAAAAAGTTGGGACAACCAATGAGAACACGATTATTTTATCTATAAGTCCACGCTGGATTCGTGGGCCCCCTGCGATCTTCCCCTGGGGGAACCACGAGGAAATAGTCGCTGGTTCAGGTCTGACCGAAGGACCAAAAAGATGTAAGTAGGTATTGTCTTTGAAGGGATATACTGTATATATAAATCGATAGGTACTGCACTTATTTATTCATACATAATAAGGAGTACCAACAGCTGCAAAAACGTGATATTAGTACACATATTAGTCTTAGATAGTAATACAATGCCAATTATAGGAACTGACAGATAGGATGACAGGCAGATAAATTAATTATCTCATCAGGTTTCGAACCTGCATCTCCTGTGAGAAGCAAGCGTGAAACCATTAGACCAGGAGTTCATTACTTTATTACTATATAAACTAGACGCGCTGGTAATTTTGAATGTTCGATGTAGTAATTTGAAAGGGATTTTTAGAAATTCCCAGATTTCAGAATAACATGAAAGCCAATGTCAAAACATCATTTCAAAGCGATCGGTTTTCAACATACTTCAAAAAGAAGCAGGTTTGTCTGTTTTTTTTTGTTTATTACGCGATTACTCAGACAATAATGTACCGATTTTGATGATTCTTGTTGTGATTGGCAGGTCATGCTTAGAGGTGGTCCTATATACATTTTATCAAAATGTATTCAGCGCTTTTTGAAAAATCAACAATAACAAATATATACACACAGATGAGGTCTTAGTTTGTGGTTCCGTGCATCAAAAGTTATGATGTAGGACAGACTTCAATCGCATCCCGACCGGGATGGGAGAAATAGGGCTTGATTTTGAAGTCGGGTTTTTTTAGTTTTTAACTTGGTGAATTATGATTTCACGGATACAGAATAGAGCTGTCCTTCGACGTGTCCCCCCCATATTGGCCAGCACGTCGAGTATGAATGGCGAACTACCCTTTATGTATGAGGGGCGGTCACCCTCTGTGTGATGTGGTAAATGAGGCGGGTAACTAGACTCGAGAGAGCACCAGCAAGATCATGCTTGCCTAACTTGTAAACGCTGCGCTTGTTGGCTTGCGCGAGTGTTTCTCTCGCCAGCAGAAGCGTCGTGGCATGCGAAGCAGCAGCGAGGCATTTGTGATAGAGGGAATACTGTGGAACGAGCCACCGAAAGCGTTCCAATCGCAGCAGCTGCGCGTGTGGTGTATGTTGCGGTTTCATAGGTTTCCCTGTATGTATTACAAATCAACTGCTGCCGTGCGCACGCCAAGCATTGGTGTCCTTGGAGGCTTTAATGTTTACTGGAGTGCCAAAGAGTACCTATATAATTTACGAGTGGGCCAGCAGCAACCTTTGTTTCCACCCTGTGTTTATAAAACCCAAGCGTGTAAATCAAGCAGTGAGTTCCGGCAAACTGTCGCTTGGGGCAACGACGCCTGCACCCTTCATGCTACGCCACTGGCTTGTAGTAATGTAGTATCTTATTTTATTTATGTCTGTGGTAGTAATAGTCGAATGGAATAAAACACGTCAGTTGTTGTTTTTTTGCATTATTTATTGTTTCAGCCCTACGAAGCCTCCATGGCGGTGGCAGCGGCGGCGCTCTCCTCCGAGTACTTGCCCTTCTCCTTGCCGAGCGCGAGCAGGCGGCCCTTGGCGCGCCGGTCGAGGATCGCCTTGCGGTCCTTGTTCATCTTTAGCTTCACAATCACGCACTGGGGACGATAATGGAAGTTGTGATTCAACGTGCGGAAGATTAACTAGTGGAAGTTTCTTAAAAATACGCGAACTATTAGTAAAAGTACTAGTTTTTTACCCTTCCAACATATATGCATAATCTACGCTGGTTATATAGGATTGTAGGGGACTCTATGCTGGAACCATGATGGACTAAAAAATGTATGCAATTTAACATTTCGAGACGCAAGACCTCGAAATGTCAAATCATATAATTTTTCTTTAGCATTTCCTGAGATACTACAGTGGAACCATGATGGATTAAAAAAATGCAAGCGAATTGATATTTTGAGACAATATCAATTACATGTCGGGGGCAATTCATTCATGTCCGAAGGAAATACTTGGTTCCTACATCCCTGCACGTCCCCCCGGGTAGTGCTAAGGAGCAACAAATCATTCTCAAGGCATTCATTTCCAGGTTCTCGACAGATAACCTGACCAAGTTGTGAATGAAAGATGATTTTTAATATATTAGAGGACAATCTGACACAAATCGAACTAGGCCCCCCATACTAACCTCAATAAGGCTTGTGTTATAGGTACTAGACAACGATATATTTAATAAAGATAAATACTTATGTAAACACATAGAAAACATCCAAGACTAAGAAACAAATATTCATGATCATCACACAAATATTTGCCCTTACCGAGATTCGAACCCAGGACCATCAGCATTGTAGGCAGGGTCACTACCGCTAGGCTAAACCGTTTGTTGTCAAATACATTTAATACTGGCAAAATAAACCTCAAAAAGAGGTTTAAATAAGGAGATGAAGAAGCTACACCTTGATATGTCAAATGTTTCCGTGAATTTTTTCTTTAAATAGTCAATTAAGTCAAATTTCTTATTACTTTAGATATTTACATAGTTAGCAAGCACTTGTCAAATTTGCATCTTGCAAACATGTACTATATTACTCGTTTCTATGTTACATTAGAGTTTGCAGTCAGAGCCATTAGTTTATCATAGCTGTGCCCAGGCAGACTTTAGCCATCAATCACAGAGAAAACCTCCATAGCGTCAGGCTTCCGTTAGCCGGTCGGCACAGCTCTTAGAATGGTTTGTGATCATCATGTGCAAACTCAGAATGAAGGATTTAAAACATACATAATGGAATCAATGCGTTTCTATATAGCCCATTAATTTCACCCCCAGGGTCACAGGCCAGAAGGCCCAAATACAAGTAGGATTGAGCCATACTCCATCAGGCTGGCTCAGTGCTCAGCCCCCTTAGTAGTTTTTGCTAATTTGATGTTCAAAATAATTATGAGCTGGATCTAGAAAGAACAAAACTGTGCTTATCAACTCTAAACACCGAAATGAAAATATGGGATTGAAAAGTGACCCCACACTAGGGCTCGCATTAGTAAACCAACAGAATTCATATGGTCATTGTGATATAGGTGAGACAACTGTCAGAGCTGAGAGTTGTTTATTATTATGGGCCTGGGCAAGCTTCTTTAGTGGAAATTAAACAAAGATTACAAACCTTCGAGGGGTGGATGCCAACATATGCGCTGGCTCCATTGGCTTTTTCACGCTGGATCCTCTCAATGTAGACAACAAACTTCTTACGGTAGACCTGGACTACTTTGCCGACTTGCTGGCCTTTGTAGTGACCACGCACAACCTGGAATTGGAGACCATAACTTGTTATGCATGTGACTAAAGGTAATTTAGGAACTAGGTACTACTATTATGAACGGAAAATGAGTGCCCTCTATAAGTATTCTATATTAATAGTAATCGTCTTTAACCCTAATGTTGCTGGTATGGTATGTGGTTGTGTGTGGCTTTTCACTGAAAATGTTTCTCTATTGTTCCCTAATGATGTGTTTTTTAGTGATTATTTGTTGATGATGTGATTATTTGTTGTTATAGCAACCATATTGGTTCCTTTTTAACTAAGAGTAGCAGCCAACCGCATGCTTTGGAAATAATCGGAGGAGGCCTATGTCATAAAACACACCGAGAAGATACACCTAATAACAGTAGAATTTATTATTATGACAGCCATAGTAAAAGTAGCACACTATTTGGTCTACTAAAAGCAAACTAAGGCATAATTTTGCCTTTGAAGTTGTAACTTACAGTACAATGCACTTCAGTTTAGGAACCTACTGGTTTGTAAAATTACCATGGCCGTCTTAAAACAAGTCTTAAACATTGTGGGGTATTGGAATGGAAATGATTACCATGGTGATGTTCTTGTTTTGAACCTAATCTGAATCGCTAAAAGGTTGTGGTAACCCTCTGTGATGCTTAATTTTAAGGCAAAGAGTCAGAGCCATTATTGAACCATGGTGCAGACCATCAGAGACATTCAGGTAGAGCCAGAGAAAACCTCAAGCCTTACCTTCCTGTCATATGGGTGCCTGCAGTCTGTGAATGGTTTGTCTTCATCATCTTGCTTTGCCCTTTTATAGTAAGTTTCAGTAATCAATTTAGAGAAACCACTACAGTAAGATTTTTTTGCCCTGAATTTATAACATTATGGTATACCGACTAGTTGACACTACACTATGACACCCAGAACTATGCTACATAGTAATATTATAGTCTCGCTGGAAGTACAAATTTGCCAGACTACCTTGACATTCACTGTTGACTTGATCAAAACATAACCTTTACACAAACAACTCCTGTAGTATCGAGTACACTGTCCACATACCTGGACCTCATCGTCCTTGCGGATGGGCATCGATTTGACGTTGAACTTCTGTCTTAGTTCTTTGGATAGTGGAGAGGACATCAACACTCGTCTGATGTGGGAAGGCGCGCTGAAATGGCGCTTCCTGTTTTTCCTCCTCGAAGAAGTGACAAGCCTGTTGTACTTCATTTTGCTACGATCTTCACTGAAAACGAAAAGTAACACACATAAACCACTGATGCCAGGATATGTTTTTGTAGGTTACTGGCGCCTCTGCGTGCAAAACGTCAATTTGCCCGGCTGATATTTATGATCACAAACACTTTGATGTATGAAATATTCCCAGCGGTGGCAAGGAAATATGTCTCATAATTTGTTGAAAGGGATAAAACAACTGAAAAATAGGAATATCAATAGATTTTTACGGATTATAAACCCACCCGAATCGACACGGCAAAGAACCGAAAAAAGAAAGAAACAATCAGTGTTGCTAACACAGAAATAATAATAACCTACTTCTAATTTTTTTATATTTTCATTGAGATTTACTTATTTTTGACCGTGCTCCTTATAAAAATAATAGATTAAAACAAAAAATAATTGAAATTTAATTCTAAGTGGATCTGTAGAAGATAGAATTTTAATGTTCACTAAGTATTTAATTTTATACCAAGCAACAGTGTATTATTTAGATATGGCAATCAAAATATTTAACAGTCAAATCAAATGTTTCGTTCTTCGTTCGTAGTTCGATTGCGTTTAGTAAGCACCAATATGATTTAGGTTTTAGGTTTTAGAATTTTGTTTCTCAAAAGAACAATAATGTAGTTCACTTGATTACAATATTAAGTTTAGGAAATCCCATATGATGTGACAGAGGCACAAAAGTTCATGAATATTATCAACTAGGTCACCACACCGGTTACTTTGGACTTGATTTTTGTACCTCGGACTAAGACATTGTACTGTAAGGTTCGATATTTGTTTATGCGATTAAGGTACTGTTACACATGCTCATTTCAAGCACGAAAGCATGCTTATTTTGAGCAATTGCTACTTACTAGCATGTGTGTCGGAATGTTGCTCAAAATTAGCATGCTCATTTCGAGTTTGCTTAATGCTACTGTTACACATGCTCTAAAATAGCATGCTTAAAACCGTGCTATTGAGTATGCTCAATACGAGCATGCTGATGAGCAGTTTACATTTGCTAGCAATAGGCATGCTAGTTTTAAGTATGCTCCTGAATAAGCATGCTCAAAGCAGACATTCAAATACACATGCCATTTTATAGCGTGCTTCCTTGCTCTCTGTCAGTTCAAATAAAGTCATGGACAATCAAACAGCTATCCGTATGGAGCTAAACAAGATCATTCTTTTGCTGGCGATGCAATGCATCCAGAAGCTTATATCAGCTCGTCAAAAAAAGAAAAGAAAGAGAAAGATTTGGGTCCGGGATTGGATATCTTGAAGACAGGACTTTGGAGCAAGTGCTCAATTGCTTACAGAAATGCGAGTAGAAGATGCTACGGGTTATAAAAACTTTATGCGGATGCTACCGCATCAATTCGACTGTTTACTCTCTCAAGTTAAAAGCGCTATACAGAAACAAGATACACACATGCGAAATGCTATCCCAGCTAAAGTGAAGTTAGAAGTGACATTAAGATATCTAGCAACTGGAGATTCTTTACATACATTGGAAGCACTTTACAGGGTTGGAAGATCTACTATATCGATATTTCTTCCTGAAGTTTGTGAAGCAATATACAATGCTTTGAAGGATTATATAAGGGTAAGTAAAACAGTTGATAGTAGAGATAAGGCATTTATTAAAAAAATCAATAATGTATAAACATTTACGATGTAATAAGTAATAACTATACATACAGGTACTATTATTTTTTAATTTGTATTAGGTACTAATCAACAACATTTAACATTTTTTTATAGAAATAAGTAAGTCTTTTATATACTTTTATTACTTATACACTTACATGAATTAAGTAGTAGATAATTAACAACATTTAAACATATTAAGTAATAACTAAAGATCTTATACTAGATGCTTTTATTTCTTACAAAAAATAATCAACATTTGAACATATTAATTAACTAGGTTTAAGAAGAACGCCACGCTTGTTGCAACAAATCAACATTAGGAATTGCGTAAAATTGTGTGTCTGTTTGTGGAGCTGCGCTCAAAACAGAGCTTGTTGATATAGTTTGTGTATATGGAGTATTAATTAAAGTTGATTCCGTCGCGGCAGATAAGTTAGGGCACAGATGGCGACGTCTTGCTGTAGTCAAAATGTTCTGGATTTGAATTTGTACGTCTAATGCATCATACAGTGGCAGGCTTCGCAGTTGGGCTGCAAGATTCAGGCCAAAATAATGGAATTCGTCATATTCTGTGTGTGTATTTATCGCAGAACTTATGTTTTCCAACCGGTTGAGTGCATCATTAATTGGCTCTTCCTGTGGGGCTCTTTTACGTCGTCTTGATGTGACACTAGATTGACTAGATGAGCGTGATTGAGGTCTGTCTTGTGGAGTCGTCAAAGGTGGTGACATTATATTCTCTGGCGTAGTTGAATTTTCCGGATGCTGCAAAGTACCGTCCGAATGCTGCGAGGACTGGTCTGAATCCTGCAACATAAAGTGTAGTGTAATTTAATCAAGTTTTTTTTACAGATTCCAAGCCGTGAAGACTGGATACGCATTGAGCATGGTTTTCGTACAAAATGGAACTTTCCAGGATGTATTGGAGCGTTAGATGGAAAGCACATAAATATACTCGCTCCTGATGATACTTCTGACTACTATAACTACAAGGGTGCCCATAGCATTATACTTCTGGCCTTAGTTGATGATGACTATTGTTTTTCATACGTAAATGTTGGAACTAATGGAAGAGCTTCTGACGGAGGTGTTTATCAAAAATCGAATTTGGCACATGCTTTGGAAAACAATACTCTCAATTTACCGGACCAATCGGTTATTGTGGCGGATGCTGCTTTTCCTCTTAAGTCATATCTTATGAAGCCCTATCGAACAACTCCAACGCGTAGAGAAAAACTATTTAACTACCGTTTATCGAGAGCCAGACGAATCGTTGAAAATGCGTTTGGTATTTTAGTAACAAGATTTAGAGTTCCATGCCATCGACATGACCCCCGAAAAAGTTGATCGAGTTACATTAGCTGCTTGCGCTTTACACAATTGGCTTCGGAAAACATCAGATATGTACATCACGCAAAGATGCGTAGACTTTGAAGATATACAACAAGGTGTTGTGATACCAGGAGCATGGAGGGCACAACTGCGGCGAGCTTTGGAAGGCATACCACCTACACGCTACAGTAACCACGCTTCTCGACAGGCAGAAGCAATAAGAAACACCTATGCGCAGCTCTTTGAAACTACAGAGGCGGTACCGTGGCAAGATCATATGATATAAATTCACCATCGTCATTTAATTCTTCTGCCCTAATATAAATAAATAACCAAAACATGCTGTACTTGTTCTATGATATTAAATAATTATGTTTTACAAACAGATAAGTGCATTTCTATTTATTAAAAACTGAAACTCACCACTTCAATAGGTTCCCTGTACTCGCTGGTATCCCCAAGGAAGGAATTAATTTCATCAAACCATGCTGCGGATGGTTTGTAAACAGTAGCGGCACCAGAACCAGATCGCTTTGAATTCTCGACTTTTTTTAATTCTGCGTGGTACGCAGACCTTAAATTCTTAATTTTGGTTTTAATGATTTTCACAGTCAAGGACGGATCCTCCATGTTCGTTAATAAGTCTTCGTACGCATTATTTCTTTCAACATTATTTTTATACTGCGGTATGCGGGGATTCCACAAGCACTCGTTATTTCTATATAAAATTACAAATTTGAGCGTTTTTTCATCGCCCCAGCGAGACGTTTTGCGTGAAATTGTGCACGCGCACTTCACTTGTTGCGAACGACTGCGACTGATCGATACTAGCATGCTCATTAAGCAAACCTGTTTAGACGTGCTTGAAGCACGCCCCCTTCCACCCGCGCCGCAGGTAGCATGCTCAAAAATCGCACGCCTGTTGATTTTTACGGGCCTCTTTAGAGTGGGTGCTCACTTTGACACTGTTACTTATTTTGTAGTTTTAAAAAAAAGCGGCTTGGATGTGAGAAGTCAATGTGACACACTTCACCTTAGGCTTCGGCCAGCGACTGAGCTAAATTATAGTGAGGATTAGCGTAATGGCTATCGAGCCAGTTGTGGATCCCTTTTTTATATCAAATAAAAGCAAAAGTCAACTCTCTCTGTATACAGAGGTAAATAACTATAAATCAAATAAAAACAAAAGTCAACACCAGTAAAGTCTTTATCTTCATCTTTATCAAGTAGGCAGTGATCGTATAGTGGTTAGGACCACTACATTGGTGGAGGCGCCAAACGAACCGGAGAAATAAGAAGACCGTTTCAGAAGGAAGGTGACGTCATAAGAAGTGACGTAATAGAAGAGGATAGTGATCGTCGATCCAGACCTTGAAGAATCGAGGAAGGATCGAAAGTGCATTGAAAGGAAGTATATTTCTTACTTAAGTTTTTTATTTAGGAATTACCTCGACCTGCCAAGCGAGTGAAGAATCGAATAGGAAAATATTGTGGGAAGATTTTTATAGCGGCGGACATTTTGTGAAAAATTTTATGAAATTATTTCATGATGGAGGATTTGTCAACTTGTTTTTCGGGGAGTCCTCAGGAGTCCTTTGAAGACTTTTTATAAGACTTCAGAGATGCTGCATCGAGGAAGAAATTTATATCGTCGGAGGAATTAAAATTATTATTTCCGTCGTATTTAAAAGGTGGAGCCATATATTTTTTTAGGGAAATTAGGGGCAGTGCCCAGACATTTGAAGAGGTGGTGAATAAATTTAATGAGGAATTTGGAAGCACAGACTTTGCAGAGAAGTTCTACAATGCCAAGCAAGAGAAAAGAAGTTTATACTACACCTGCTCGGAAAGTACCTTGATACTTTATCAAATTTACGGTAGAAAGTACTTCATTGCATATCGAACAAATATGCGGGGAGAAAACGCATCTGAGCGGGAGAGAAAAGTGTATGAAAATCCATTTCTTACGTGTTTTTTTTTAATTTTGGGTAAGACTATGCGCCGGTAACCTAAATATCAAAAGCCAAAAAGTTTTTACAGTGAGTTTTTATCTCCAAGTTCGCAAAATGACACTGGCCACTAGCTGTGTGTTGGATGGTGTCAAACAAATTTTCAATTTGTGTGTTGTTTGAGGATTCAGTTTTCGTAGAAAGTAAAATAAAACTATCAAAATGATAAGTAGTGATAGTGATGATGAAGATTTTTTAACTCCGACGCGGTTGAAGGAAACAGCAAAAATACTGATTGATAACCTTTTACCACAGAAATCAATTAAAAAATATAATAAAACTTATGACGATTTTTTGCAATGGAAAACTGAAAAAATGCGGCATCTTTTTCTGAAACTGTTTTGCTAGCTTATTTCAGTGTAAAAGCGCAAAAATACAAACCAAGTACGTTATGGTCTATGTACTCAATGTTGAAAAGTACTATATTGACAAGAAACGACATAAATATTCAAGAATACAAAAAACTTACAGCATTTCTGAAAAGAAAGTCGGAGGGATTCCGTAGTAAGAAATCAAAAGTGCTTACTACAAAGGATGTTTATTCCTTTTTGCAGAATGCTCCAGATGACAAATATTTGTTGATAAAGGTAAGTTTATGAACAAAATGCACTGGTTTATGATTTATTACGTACCTATTTATGAGTAGAAATCTACTAGGTTTTCATGTTTGATATTTTTGTTTACAGGTTATTTTGATTTTAGGAGTAAATGGGGCCTTTCGTGCGCAAGAACTTGTGGATATGACAACAGACGATATCGAAATCCTCGAAAATGGAATAATCGTCAATATTCCTAACACAAAAACCAAAATTCAGCGATCATTCGTTATATCGGGCTTATTTTATGAGATAGTAAAGAAATATAACGAAATTCGCCCCAGTGACCCCAAAACCAATCGGTTTTTACTACAATATAAAAACAAAAAATGTACGAAACAAGTAATTGGGAAAAACAAAATAAGTAGGTACTGCGCCAAGAGAAATAGCTTCCTACCTTAATTTACTCAATCCACTAGAATACACTGGCCACTGCTTTCGCAGAACTTCAGCGACTATTCTTGCCGATATTGTTGCTGATTTAACCACAATAAAACGTCACGGTGGTTGGAAATCGTCCGCTGTTGAAGAAAGTTACATAGAGAATTCCGTAGAAAACAAAACACGAATATCTTCTAAACATCTTCTCAACCATCAACGAGCGCGGCGATGCCAGATGCCCCTCAGCAGCCAGTTGCCCCTTTGGCACCACAGCTTTCTAGGAGCGCAGTGCCAACAGCACAGCCAGTTATTCCTCCTACATTGTCGCAAACATCTCAAACAAACATTAATGGAAAAAGTGTTACATTAAGCTTCACTAACTGCAATAATTTCAATATAAATCTCAATTAGTAAAGATTTAGTTTTTTATTTTCATCGTAGGTGTAGTATAAAGCACTATGTATCACTCGAGAGAAAGTGCGATTCCCGATCTCGGGTGTTTTAAAGCGCTCGCCTACGGCTCGGGCTTCAAACGACACCCTCGACGACGGTAATCGGTCACTTTCTCCTCTCGGTGAACAATGTACTATTGTTGGACTACTTCCATTATTTAGGTGACCTAGCGAGGAAGGCTAGAGTTACCAAAGATGACATTTTTATAACGCAATTTTTAAGAGGATTGCAAAACCATCTTAGAAATAGATTAATGTTGAGCCATTTTGTAGATAAGAAGACGTTAAGGGTAGTGCTGGTACAGATGGAGAAATTAAGTCCGGGAAGTGATGATAATGTGAATGTGTTTAGGAACCCGGCAACTTTTGGACCGATTTTGGCCCATAGCAATAGGGGGGGGGTGACACATTTTTATCTATGGGGGAGACAGGCCGAATGTTTCGCCGTCGGCAAGTGATCAGGAACCACATATTAGACCTAGTACTAATAATTATAATTTGCGTCCTAGGCAAGCGGATTTTACAACGCGTCGTCGCTAGAGGCCGATAGCGGTGACCAGGCTGACCTGTGGAATGAGGGCCTCAGACGAGCTCAGCAACGTAGCACAGAAGCGAAACGACCAATGGGGAAGATCGTCGCAGTCGAGGCGGATCAGCAGGTCAGACCATTAGTTTTATTGAATTCTTCTAATGTAAACGTGGTAGCTTTTTTAGATACAGGCGCTACGGCTTCATGCATCAGCCCAGCCGTTGCAGATCAAGTGGGTGCGAGATGTATGCAAGAAGAGAAGAGACGGGTTAAGGCAGTAAATGGAAGTTTATTGCAAATTGGGAAATGTGTTATAGATTTTAGTTTGGACAATTTTAACTTGTATCATTATTTTAGGGGTGGATTTTTTAATAAAGAACGGTATGAGTATTGGTTTTGTTCATTCGTGTATGTGTTTTTTCCAGGGAAAAATACCGTTTTTCAATAATTTCCATACGAAACAAAACACGACACCGGTAAAACAAAATATCATGCGCGTAGGGATTCTTTCAAAACAAAAGATAGGGTCGGACTTTCTAGACGGTTCTAGAAGGAAACAAGTGAACTTCGGGGAAACCACGGTTATCGAGGATCGTGACGTGATAAATTCTATCGACTTTCAGGAGTTAAGAAAGGGCGATTACGTTTATTTCTCGGGGTTATCGGATTCGTGCGAATTTGCGTTTGGGGTGGAAGATAAACGGTTTATCGTAAATGAGGATTTATGTGAGAATGTTAAGCAGGTATTATTGGCGTTGTTGGATAGGAATGCGGATAGATTTGCGTTTGCAACTGACCAGTTAAGTAGGTCGGACATAGTGTCGGTCGATATTAAGACTTATGATGAAGAGCCGGTTCATTGTCACCCGTATCGCGTTTCGCCGGTGCAACGAGAAATTATTGAGGAGCAGGTCGCGGAGATGTTGAAACTAGGTGTTATTAGGGAATCCACTAGTTCTTATGCTGCGCCCGTTGTGTTAATTAAAAAGCCCGATGATTCATGGAGATTTTGTGTAGATTATCGAAAATTAAATAAGAAAATTTGTAGGGATAATTATCCTATTCCGCGGATAGAAGACATTGTCGATAGTTTGGATCTCAATTCAGGTTATTGGCAGACGGTTATTACGGAAGGTAGGCATAAAACGGCTTTCGTCACGACCACGGGTCTTTATGAATTTAATGTTGTTTCGTTCGGTTTGGCAACGAGTCAAGCAGTTTTCCAAAGGATGATGGATAATGTTTTAGCGGATTTAAGATTTAAAGGGGTTATGGTTTACGTAGACAATGTAATAGTGTATGGTAGAACGTTCGAGGAGTTTACCGATACGTTGCAGAAAGTTTTTGGGCGGTTTAGAGAAGCGAACTTGACCTTCAAGCCATCCAAATGTAAATTCGGTTTTTGCGAGATTGAGATGCTAGGTTATCTAATCTCGAATGAAGGAGTAAAACCTAGTGAGAAAAATCTGAAGGCTATGCAACAGGTTCCAACTCCCACATCTACGAAGGATGTGAAACAATTATTAGGTTTCTTTTCTTATTATAGAAAATTTGTATCGAATTTTGCGAGAATATCGTTACCTCTCACTAAATTATTAAAAAAGGGGGTAAAGTTTCAATGGAATGAAGAATTGCAGAATTCGTTCGATTATATTAAGAAGGTTATGTGTAGTGCGCCAATACTTTCCTATTATTCGGGGGATAAGTCGGTTACTACGAGAGTTTATGTGGATGCGTCTAACGAGGCGTTGGGTGCAGTATTGATGCAGGGCGTTGAAAAAATGAGTTCGGTTGCCTTTGCGTCTAGGAAGTTAACGGATGCGGAGAAAAAATATAGTACGACGGAGAAAGAGTGTCTGGGGTTAGTATGGGCGTTAAGGCACTATAGGCATTATCTTTGGGGATCGTATTTTCAGGTTATTACAGATCATAGCGCGTTATGTTGGTTACAGTCGAAAAAAAATATGTCTGGTAGGTTAGCGCGATGGGCGTTAGCGATACAAGAATGGGATTTCGTGATAGTTCATTGCTCGGGGAAGAGCAGTGTAGTGGTAGATTTTTTGAGTAGGAATCCGCTAATGGAAGAATGGAAACGGGAAACAGAAGGACCTCAGTCTTCTTCTCGTTCTGAACCTGATGATGATGGTTTGGAAGTTTTTAGTATTAATGTAGAGTCGTTACAGACGGATCAAGAGAACGATTCATTTTGTAGTAGATGGTTAACGCGGTTGAGCGAACGTCCGGAAGCGTGGCGTAGCGGTTTTTGTTTGAGAAATAATTTATGATATAAAAGCGTACGTAGAGTTGGAGAAATTAGGGAGGTATTAGTATTGCCTACTTCTTTGTTTCAAAATGTAATGAACGAATTACATGATGAGGCGTGGACAGGAGGTCATTTGTGTCTCGCAAAGACGTTGAAGAGGTTTCGGTCGAAATATTTCATGCCGAAAGCCGATAAGGAGGTAGAGCGAATGAATAGGTCGATGTTATCAAAATATTTAGGTGGTAATCAAAGGCAATGGTGCTCGGTTTGACCTGCGTATAACACTAGCGTGCAGGCGTCAACGAAAGTGTCGCCGTATAATATTTTATTTGGTAGCGAACCGTGCTCAGTGGTGGATCGATCATTAGGATTAAACGCAGTTGGTTTAGACGAAACGAAAGATGAAAGGGCAAATCGTATGGAAAGGTTGCTGACTAAGGCGTTAGGAAATATAGCGAACGCACAGCGTGTACAAAAGCGGTATTACGATATGAGATCAAAACCCAGATCGTTCCGGGTGAATTACTTAGTTTTGTTATACGTACCAAGGCGGATAACGGGAAGATGTATGAAGTTGGCACGTCTGTATCAAGGACCATACAAGGTCATTGAGATCGTTGGGAGGTCTAATGTGCTGATTCGTCGTCTGAACTCACGGTCACGGGGCGTAATTGTTAACACAAATCGTTTAAAATGCTTTGTGCTGCGTTGAGGAGTTCGTCTGATATTAAATAATTATACATTAGGAGTATAATATAATTTTATCCCGGTTGATGGTTTGTGGTTTATGTATGCGGTAGTGTTATGAATTGTTTATTAACCGGTGTTTCTTTTCATGTTGTTGCTGAACTATGATGTTCGATGAGGACCGTTCACCAAAGACCCCAGAAATATCTGTAACATACTAGATTTTCGTGGTAGATTACCTTTATATGAGAAACTTTTATGAACGACAGTTCGAATAATTGTTTAAACCGATCGCCTGGTTTTATCTTTGAGAGCAGTATGACGAGGCAATAGCTATTCGTCATAGGGTTCTGTTTTGGTTCCTTCGTTCTTAAAGTATAGAGTTGGGATGATTTGGTGAGGGGAGAGAGTATGGGTTGTTCATAAAGTTGGTAACGAAGGTTTCTCAATGAAAGTAATTTCTGATGTGGGATAACTCGGGTATTCGATACACATTCGAGATTCTTTGTAGTGTCTTAACTTGGGTAATTGGTTGCAACGGCGATTATCTTAAACTGTTAATAGTAAAAGATAGTTTACTGAATTCCAATGGATTAGTTGTGATGTTTGTAAGTGTAGTATCGGTTTTAAAGCTAGTTGATTTCATCGTATTATTGGAACGAATTTTAATGAACTCATTCTTAAGCTGTGGCTTAGTTATACGGTTCTATAGATTAATCCTGTTAATATGGTTGACGTTTCCTATATTTGAAAATGATAATTTTTTTTCTTTGATCTTTGCCTGCGTTAATTTTTGAAATATTTCCATTCGATGGAAAGAGTTCACAATGTGTTCACGATCTTTAAGCAAAGATCGAGTTGTGTTAATTTTAGGAACGGAGGTATTATAGTTGTCTGATAAGTTTTTCGCTAGTTTTTATTGTCAGAAAGTTTGTCGAATGATAACAATAGTCAATAGTCAATAGTCAAAGTACTTTAGTACTCTAGATATTTACATATACTTAGCAACCGTAATTTTTTGCCTCTTCTCTACATTGGACCACTGTGGGAGAAGAAGGGCGTAGAAACTCCCACAGATTGATTTTTAGATCTCTTTTAAAATAGGTTGTGAAAACTACTATGTGTGTTTGGTAGGTCCATAGATTTGTATGGATTTACTGCGTCCGGAATCCTGATTTGGAATTCCGAAACGGGATTCCGAATCGGAAAACCGACTGTATGTGGCCGGCCTTAATGGTCTTTTGACATTTCCTTATTGCGTAAATAATAAGCAATATTTTTCATTGCAAACGTCAAAAATTTATAGGTTTTGAGCTGTCAAAAAACCATTAATAGAGTGGACAAAGTATAGTGAGGCCACAGAGTATATTTAATAAAGGGAAAAGTGAGGTCGAGCCGTTCTGTTCGGCCAGCCGACCGAATCGTATAGAGAAGTGATGAAAGATGAAGTGGTCAACTAATTTAGTGAACGATTTCAGAAGCGGCAAGACCCCTTAATGTGCTACGTGAAAATATATATAAAAGGAATTCTAATGGAAACGAACGTTAATTACTTCCACATAAGAAAGAAATGAGAGCCCAAACAATGCGCTCGACTGAAACTAAAATAATGTGGCGCCAAAACACATTTTTTTAATAAACTACGATATTTTGTCAAAATAATTTCCAAGGAGAGTTTACGAATACATAATATCCACATTTTGAATGCAATTCCGTAATGAAATTAGTTAGGATTCCAGAATTAAAGGAAAAAATAAAACTATTTAGAGGTATCTTCGTAAAAAGGATTCTATGGAGAAAAAATCATCCAGTCGCGTTTTCTTTCATTGAGAATCTTAATAAAATACTCAATAAAAGTTAACCCAAAAATCTTACCTGTAGATGAGTTTCTAGTAGAGAAAATGGATTCGAAAAATAACTATTTTTTTTGACACTGTGGTGCCACTGTGCCGTTATAGGCTTTGAATTTTATTAAAATTGCATGAGTTTCAAAATCGCGATGCCTCATAACCAGGTCCAGTATCCCTACTTAGGGATACAGGCATGTATTAGGATTTAAACAAGATCTAGCCATTTAGCTATTCCTTGTACGGTTAAGTAAACGAGATTCGTTTGATCTTTTTGGTTTCTGAGTGTTAACTAGACAGTTCTTAAGAATGAACATTTAGTCACCTCTCCATACTCTATTTTGCGACTTGCTTGTCAGGGAGATAGCCCACCATTGCAAATATACAAGTACTTTTATTAATACTCGCTTTTTGTAATAATTAAAGAGGAAAGATAATGAATAATAGAAAATAAAAGTTTTAAATTACTATTCTATTTTGAAAGTTTCCTCACGATTTTTACCGTCACCCCTCAGAACCTCCGTCTAACCTCTCTTGTTTTTTAGCCGAATTCAAATAGGAGGAGGGATCTTAATTTGTCGGGATCTTTTATGTTTTTTATCGATGTTCAGCGATTTTTCTGAGACGGGTGGACCGATTTAAAAAAAAACACCTTCTAGTTGGTCCCATTAACACAGGTCAGAATCTGATGATGGGATCATGGTGAAATCGGGGGAACTCTGCAAATATTATAGGCAGACGTTTAGCGATTTTTGTATATTTCATAGTACCTCTTGCCAAACTTGCCATACTCTACAACAAAGTTCTGTATGAAGGCAACACTCCGGAATCGTGGGATAAAGCCATAGTCCCGATCCTCTATAAAAAGGGAGCTCAGTGTAATTTATCAAGTATCGATCCTATGCAACATACTTACCCGAACACTGGATGAATACCATCCGATAGAGCTGGCAGGCTTCCGGAGTCTAACAACTGATGGAAAGATGCCCGGGGTATAAGCGGCCCATATGCTTTGCTTTTTTCGACTATGAAAAGGCATTCGACAGTATCCACCACTGGGCCGTGTTTCATTCTCTCCGTCGTTGTAATGTTGACAAGCGATACCTGGATATTCTCCGAGAGCTTTGCCGAAATGCAACTCTCCAAGTATGGATGCGTAGGCTCTCTGACTTCGTGCCGATCCAGTGAGGTGTGCCCCAAGGGGACACAATCTTACCAAATTTATTTAATGGTGTGCTCGAAGTTCTGCTGAAGGCACTAGTCTGGGAGGACAAAGTTATTATTTCTATCTATGGCCGATGTTTATCACATCTTCGCTTTGCTGACGACCTTATCCTTCTAGTCGAGAACTTAGCGGATCTTCAGAGTATGCTCGAAGACCTGTATAAAGCTTCACTTGGGATCGGCCTGGGAATGAACGTGTCCAAAACCATGGTTATGACCAATATTGAGGGTCCTCAACCTAACATAATCGTAGGTAACTGTCGTCTAGAGACCGCTGGACGAATACATCTATCTTGGACACAGTTTATCCTTTGCCCAAAATTCTCTAGTGGGGGAGATCTCCAGGCGCATACAGCTGGATTACGCCGCCTTTGGTAAATCGGAAGACGTCCCAAAGTCCAAAATCCCTCAATGCCTGAAAACCAAGGTGTTTAACCAATATGTCCCGCCTATACTCACATATAGATCCGAGACATGGCCGCTCACAAAGGAATCCATGCATAAAATCTGAGTAGCACAAAGGGCAATAGACCGTGCTACGCTCGGAATCTCCCTTCGCGATCACATACCCAGCGTTGAGATACGACGACGCACCAAGGTTGTAGATGTGGGTATGCGAATCGCAAGGTTAAAGTGGAGATGGACGGGACACTTGGCTAGGAGGGACTACGGTAGATAGACCAAGGCGGTGACGGAATGGTGGCCAAGGGACGCGCTTAGACCGAGAGGCATCAGACCACCCGCCCGATGGTCGGATGACATCGCCAAAACTGCCGGGCCGCAGTGGATGGCCAAGGACCACACTAAATGGCGTAATGAAGAGGAGGCCTTTACTCAGCAGTGGGTGCAAGATAGATAGATAGATTACCTCATGCATTTACCCTCGGGAAGCATAATGTTGAGAAGTGGAACTGATGATGACGACTACAGATGGACCGATGTATCAAATTTATACGGAAGCCATTTGCAGAAAAGTCTTCCACTAAAATTAAAAAAATCGGTTTATACGCAACCTCAACTTTACCCCAAAAATGCATTATTTCATAATAACTATAATATTTTGCCCACTTATTTTACGTTTTTAGGGTATACCGTTTTTAGGGTATAGCCTTATAGTATCACTCGCGTGTCCGCCCGTCCGTCTGTCACAGGCAATGTTATCAGAGATAGGTCTTGAGATCTTTTGCAAAAAATATATTTTGATAACCGCAACATTTTTCAAGTCTAATATCAAAAAAATATTGCCTACATAAAGTGGAGAGGATAATGAAAAAAAAATATCATCGTAATAAGTCACGTAGGCTCTTTTTTACTTTTCAAAAATATTTAATTAAATTTTTAGTTTAATAACTTCAGAAGTTATGATTAAAAAAGTGCAAAAAATTATCATTCCCCCCTTATCTCTGAAAATACAGAGTCTAGATGGTAGCCATAAAAGTATACATTAAGGGATATCTCGTCCGTGCAAAGTTCCCCTTACTCAAGGCGGATTGACCCACAGTGTGAGAGGGACGGAATCGGGGAAAAATTACAAAAGTCCGTTTTAAATTGATACAAAATTAACTAAAATAGCTATACAAAATTCTATAATAGGTCATTTAGGTATTGTCAAAACCCATCGAAATAAATATTTTTCAATTCCTAGCGCTATTCCAATTTGTCAGAAAATTTTAAAAGTGTAAAAGACCTCATTTCAATAACTATTTCTATAGTGCGAAATTCCTCCAATCGCGTTTCTGTTATTACAAAATTATAGAAAAAGGTCCCAAGATTGTTATACTTATTAATATATTTAACTTGGAACTTTTTAATAGTAGAACAGCAGAGAAATAACTTCAAAAAGTGTCGATTTTGTCGATATATCACCTTAATAGCTTTTTTTTACGTAGCCTTGGTTGTGTCTCACTGCTGGGCAAAGGCCTCCCCTATTTTGGACCACTCTTTCCTGTCCAGTGCCGCCCCCACCCATGTCGGCAGAAACCTATCAATATCATCCCGCCATCGACGTTAATAACATTACAAGAATATTTATTTTTATAGCATTGAAGAAACTGTTGGTTTACCTGTGTCCTTATAGCTTAAGTGAATTCTATAGTGTTGACATTGAATCCTATGTAAATCGTGTAAGTCATTTTGAAATTATCGCACAACTCTGACTAATATACAAAATTAAATACAATTAATCTATATTGACTAAGCAAATTCCATTGTGATAATTTATGTGTATATCTATTTAAAAAGTTTTCTTAAATGTTTAAATGGGAGACTTCTTGATTGTGTGTACCTTATTATAGCTATGTAAGCTATCTATTTTTTTTTCCCTAATTGCTACATCCTATAGGTAAATATACATAGTACTTAAGTGATGTAAATGTAACACCGCCATCAACATGTAGTTTATTTCAATAAAATTGTTGTTATGAAAAAATGCAGGATATAAAACATAAGCCAAATACTACAGGAAAACTTACCCGGAATTGCCAAGTTTTTTATTCAACTGTAAACCACATACAAACATATAAAAGCACTTGGTTACGTACATGATTATGAAAGTAGCACCAATAGTACTATTAGTACCAGTAACTTTGTAAACAAAATTTTGCTATGTAAAATCCAAACTATACACTCCACACCATCCCTACCATTGTACAGTGGTACGGAACCCTTCGTGCGCGAGTCTGACTTGCTCGGCCTCTAATTCCGGCGTAATGCGTTCAAGATCGCGTGGCTACCGAAACTATTTCCTACTCCACTAAGCCAACTATACGCCTGTCGGGCATCTTCCGGGTTATGCCTTGACTTGAAGCATGTTTTGTTTCGAAAAACATTCCCATTTTACACTCTAAAAATCCAAAGTTACAAAATACTACAATAGGTATATATTTAACTACATTTCCATTCAGCTTGCCTGTTGGCAGAGGCCTTTATGGTTCTTATTGCCTATTGACAATCTTGTCTGATTTTTGGAGGGTTTTGGTCTTCTTTCCCCCACGGGGACTTTGAAGCTTGCTTGCGTGCGTGATACTGTAACATAAGATGTCAATCGTGACAATATCGGAGTTACAAAATAATCGAATGTAATTATGAAATTACATTACAATTGACTACGATGACGTAGTCGATTAAAAACGAACATGGTTCAAGTTTTAACTTTAACGAAGTTATATGAAAATTTAGGAATTTTTCGTAATATTTAAAAAAAAAATACACAATTAATTATAGGTTTTACTGAAATCAAAACTATCGATGACTGTTATTGTGCTATAATGAATATTGTTATCCGAAACCATTGTAATATTTGATTCGATAATTTTTACACAATAGTAAAAGTACACAGGAATATTTTATCTGTGGTGACCTTTCCCTAATCCTTCACAATCCGTCATTATATAAAAAAAAATGTTTACGTTGTTCGATTACTGTAAAAGTGGTAAAAGTATAATTCAAAGTATAGTTATTTAATTTTTTTAGAGCAATTTAAATTTTCCTCATAGTAGGTGTGAAAAGTTGTATGTGTCACTCAGGAGCAAAATTATTTTCGTCATGGGCGTTAACGCTTGAATCCTTCGTTACGTTCAGGATTCTAACTTAGAATCCCTCGCTACGCTCAGGATTCTATCGTAGAATCCTTCCCTTCACTCTGGATTCAATGTACCGCCCTCGCCGTAAATACATCATTTTGCTCCCTTGTGACACAAATAACAATTTTCCAGTTCATTCATTGTATTTCCATTAATGAGGCCTATTTATTTTTTGCATATACTTTTCCTAAACTGTATCTTTCCAAATAAAATGATTTTTCATTCGGTTCGGTTTCGGTTCATTGTCAATGACGCGATGACGACGGACATCTATAGATATCTATTATCTGACATTTTGTAATGCCTTTCCTTTTGCTGAATACCAAGGGATATTACATTGCCCCTAACTATGGTCCCTCATAGCCTAACTAAGAGAGCATAACAAGAGTAAGGGACCCTTCACCGAGGGACCTGATTCAGGGTATTGTAGTACGCCTTTAATAATTTACATGTTTTACCAATGATTGCCTAAAGAGGCCTAAAAAAATGCTTTGGTGAATAACTAAATTGGAGCAATTTTTATCACATTTGACGTCTGTCAACAGTATTCTTCTCCTTGTTTCGCTTAGAAAGGGAAGGGAGACCGATGCATAGCTCTGTCCCTACTGTTGACAGGTGACAAATGCTACTTCTAAGAATGGCTCCACTTTAATGTAGTTGATTAGCAATCCTGAATTTTTACCAATGATTGCTTGAAAAATATTCTCCTAACGCCAAATAATGAATATCTAAAGTTGATATCCATTCTCGTTCATGGTTTCATAAAAAAACAGTCAAGTGTGAGTCTAACTCACATTCCGTACCACTGCATAATGGTAGGGATGGAGTGAATAGTTTGGATTTTACATAGCAAAATGTTGTTAACAAAGATATTGGTGCGGCTACTTTCACACTCCATTTACGTTACTAGGTCAATTCATAAGTTTGTATGTGGCATTGAAAGTTATTGTATGGGAGCCCCCTTAAATATTCATTTTATCCTGCTTTTTAGTGTTTGTTGTTTTAGCGACAACATAAATATATCATCTGTGAAAATTTTATCTGTCTAAGTATCACGGTTCATAGAGAGGAGAGATACATCCTGGTGACAGACGGACGGACAGACGGACAGCGGAGGCTTAGTAATAGGGTCCCGTTTGGCACCCTTCGGGTACGGAACCCTAAAAACATCAAAATGTAATATTGCATGCAGTTGCCTTTTTGCCCTAACATTTAACTTACAAAAATGCGTACCTCATCATCTATCTATCTATCGATAAAGTTAGCAACCTACCTAATTTCCCTCAATGAACATTTCGAACCGAACTCCAATCAATGGAGCCGCCCATCAAAAGACGCCCAATCCCCCCGAATTCCCAAAACCGAGAACCACGCGACCTTGTGACCTCTGAGACCGCCTAACCGGCAGGGCGATGCGTGACTAAAAACTACCCCAAACAGAGGGAGCCAGAGTCAGAGAGTTGAACGCATGCCTGCGAGTTTGCGCAGTGAACCTCCCTCGCCCGGGCGTATTCAGTGAATGATGAGCTGTGAGACGACGCAGTCTCCACACCGGCACTGATACTCTGAGGTGTGATATGCCCCGGTGCAGGTCTAGTGGTCAAGTGGTGTGATGGATTAGTGGAGATGGCCGGCGGACCAGTGAGGGGACTTAACAGACCATGTGGGCGCAAGTAGGTAAGTCAAGGTCACTCCGATAAACAATATTTATGGGGCAGCCCCATGGTGACGGGCCGAGGATTTTTGGTGAAATCGAAGCTCCTCACATTCTCTCAAATCTAAAGTTACCACTCCACTCTCTCATTTGTAGTTTTTCAGTTAGCGATTGATGTGGTGCTGAACCGATTTAGAATCGTGGTTTACGTAAATAAATTTGACATTATTGTGTCGTTTGGAAGAATAAGGTTAGGGCGAGAGTCGTGTATCCGGTCTTAACTCTTAACTGATTGGATAACGATCTTAAAGCTCTCTAACAAACTGGTGATTTTAGTTAGATACTTCTTTTTGACTGCGAGTTGAATACATCTAGAACAGATATTTAGTTAGAATATTCTGTACATCTTTCGCTGTGAAACTGTTATGTTCAGAGCAACGTGATTGTTTTTCTTCTTCTAAGTCAAAGTCAAAATTTCTTTATTACTGTAGGTATTTGTACTTAGTAAAAGTAATTTTTTGCCTCTCTTTTCTACATTGGAGCACTGTGAGAGAAGATACTAATGGCCTCTCCTTAGAAACCAGATAAAATTTAACGACATCCTTCTGTTGAATATCCTCAGTCGTGGGTCAACCAGCAGCTGATAGATCAAAGATATTTAACAAACTCTTAAAGAAGATTTCATTGATACTGGAACCTACGATGGAGGCGACACAACTAAACTAACAAAACTAATTTAAAAAGTTGGTTTGAAAATGGATTTGGATTTAAGGATGTCAATTTAGATTAATACATTTTGATTATATTTTATTATACCTTTTTTACATTATACAATGCTTCTGGCCTCACACTAGGATACCCTCTGTCTTGGGATCCAGAAACAGCGACGTTACAAACATGTAAACATCCAAGACCTGGACCTATTTTTCTTCCTCCCCAGAAGGTATTCGACCCTGGGAGCTCTCGCTTGAGGAGCACAGCCTCGTGATATAAAGAGAATATTACTTTATTTATTATTTCCTCTCCCCTTTTCCTAATCTTGGCCTTCATCCACCAGATCTTTTCCCAAAGACCTAACTTGTCCCCCAAGAGATAAGCATAAATAAATAATTATAAATGTAGCCCATTAATGTCCCCACCGAGGGGCACGGGCCTTTACCCGGATACGCGTAAGATTAAGCCATACTCCACCACGCTGGCTCAGTGCGGGTTGGTGGAGGGGTTTAACGGCCACTACCACGCAGCGATAGTAGCCGGGTCCTAGAATTTAACGTGTCATCCGAAACACTGAACGTCCGATAATTATCTCATTGGTACATGGTCAGGATTCGAAACTGCATCTCCTTTGTGAGAAGCAAGCGTGAAACCCATTACATCACGGAGCTCTTATTAATACAAAACCCGATTTGAGATAACTTACCTTTAAAGGTATGTAGATGTATGGTAATTAAGTCTTTAACTAAAATATTTAAATGACAGACAGCCATGGCTTAATTCTCGTCGGCTCCCACCAATGGACGCATCTGTGCGTATAATTGGGCAGTCGCTGATAAAATTAACGCGTGGCCGAATTTGCAAAGCGTATTTAATTAAAGTTGAAATGAGTACTTTCATAAATCGTTATATGTGAATGACAGCTCCTGTCAAGAAGCCTTTGTCGCTGTGAAGCCTAGACACAGGCTTTAATAATAATAATACCTTGGACACTATTTACATACATTGATCTAGCCCCAAACTAGGATTCCCTGTATCTTGGGTACTAGACAACGATACACATACTTATATAGATAAATATTATACTTAGATAGATAAACAACCATGACTAGGGTACAAACATCCGTTCTCATCAAACAAATGTTTGACCCCACCGGGACTCGAACCAGAGTCCCTTGGCTTCGTAAGCAGGGTCACTGCCCACTCGGCCATTCAGGTCGTCGAAGGCTGATAACAAACCCATTTTTTTAAAATGCAAATAGGCAAAAATAATGCACTTTTACAAGTCAAACACTTACTTAAGTCTCAAATACATGGATAAAAATAAAAAATAAATCAAATATGATCAACTAAACTAATGAGTACATGACTGATTAAGGTTTGAGTCTGAAAAAGGAAAAACTCCCTTTGAAGTGGTGATTCATGGCTGGAATCTAGCACAGGAAAAGGACACTAAACTCTACCAGTGCTCCGGAAATATTCTCCATAAACTCTACCAGTGCTCCGGAAATATTCTCGTCAGAGAAAATAGCACCCAGAAACTTTTTTTTTTCGTATTTTTTTTTAATTTTAATTTTTATTATACCATGTACAATATACAAATAATCTAATATTATGTCAATATTTTAAAATTTTATATTATAACATAATTGCCAACTAGATATCTCAAAATAACAATCTCATAAAATAAATAAATAAGAACAAAGACAAGCTGACATGAACGTAACTTATGAGAAACCAGACAGGACCCTGACTAGTCCCCCAAAGCAGCAGCCGTTCACGAGTATGACTTATGCACCAGTCATCACCCCCCTCGCCATATTTGAGGTAGGGGAGCAACCCGCTACTCAGAAGGGCTATTAAAAGTGGTTATTATAGGTACTTTGAACATCTTTCAGTATTAGATCAGAATAACTTCATTGAACATAAAAAGTATGATTTAAATGCAGCCAGATACATTGCTTCTGGCCCCGAGGAAATTAGTGATACCAATTCCGATAGATTTTAGAATTACAATGGCTTTTCAAAAGTTCACCAATTAAAACAAAATTAACCTCCAAAAGGTTAGCGCGCCATAATTATAATATATATATATTACAACCACATAATTTAAAGAAAACAAGAGTTATTTGAAAATAGTGTGCAAAGGCATATCTCTAATAAGATATCTCTTCCAGCAAACTAGACCCCTTCCAAGACCCGACTATCTTTTGTTTTTAATCCGTTGCCAGGATTCGAATAATGTATGTTGTGGTGTAAAAACAATCCAGACAAAGTTAATTAAGGTCTACCCACAGACTGTGAGTTAGAATGTAAATTCACTAGGCAGCGAATTTTAGAAGGCAGAGAGCTGAATTACTTGACTCTCCTGACCCAAAGGTTTTCCTTTGGACTAGAAGCATAGAGGTAAACAAGAATGCAAATAAATAAATTAGCATAATAAGCTAGAAGCCATCCCAAATTAAGCTACGTAGAGTTATTAGTTAAGAATGAGATAAGAAAGGTAATTTCCTGAGTGTATTACGGAGTGTTTTGTAATTCAAATAAGTATACTAAACGTAAACAAACACGAGGTAATTCTTCATTCGCCATTTTGTATTTTTGTTTGATGCGCAAATACTGGTCTGCATTTTGTCTCTATAAACATGTCAAAGGGCTTTACAGATCCACAAACTTATACCTGGCCCGGTGGCGTAAGATAATCTCATTCGGGTCAGATGCATTTGTGGATCTATAACTGAAAGGTGTTCTTAATTTGTATTTTATGGCGTTATTTATGAAATTCCGTATTCACCCGCTCGCTCGCATGTCACGCAGAAGATGGGTTTTTAGGCTTTCGTACCCAAAGGGTGCCTAACGGTTTAAAGCCTTCCGCTGTCCGTCTGTCTATCCATCTGTCTATCTGTCTGCCTGCCAGCGGGCTTTATCTCATGTCTCTACAACTGTAGAGAGTTGATTATTATATTTTCTTAATTATTGGCGGTCTAACAACTGCTATTATCGCCAATGTCACGTGTTTTCACATATTGCAATGGAAGAACTCTTTGGAGAACCTGGAAATTTTTCTGTTGATTTGTTGCTCTCGTTATCACTGCCCAGGAAGGACGTGCAGGGCTGTGGGATCCAAGTATTTCCTTCGGACGTGAGCAACTGCCTCCCCTGGAGAGTTAAAATTTTCACAGAATGGGTATTTCTGTTTTCGCTACAGCACCTACAGTACTTTCGTACAGTTACCTACACGCAATAAAAAAACAAAAAGGTGCCCCCATATATACTTGAGACTTTTTTTACATATTTTTACTTTTACCTACGATCGTGCGGACCGCAACCATTCGTGTGTGAGTCCGACACGCACTTGTCCTTTTTTAAATCCCGATGCTGACCATCTGTTCATGCTGTTTGATAGGCAATTTATGGTTGATCAGCTGAATATGTGATGCAGTAGTAAAATTGCATACAAAAAATACTTTTTAACCCCACATAACCTTTCCGTTACATAATGTAAAATAGTTAGTTAGCTAATGTTAGTACCGTATTTACTCTTTTATCTACACACGTATCATAAACTCTCTTTACTGCGTACAAAAACCGCACGTTACGATCAGCATAATGTTAAACTACTTGGTAAAAAATCATTTCTTATCTGAAAAATTACACATTATGACCATAATGTGTAATTTTTCTACACATTATGACATTCTAATTTCGAACGCCGACGCCCGCCTCGTGCCGCCCCTAGTTTTTCTGTGAAGTTGGTACTGACATTCAAATTTCGAACGCCGACGCCCAAAGTTGGTGCTACAGAACAAGCTAAACAACAGCAGAGCCACAATGCCGGTCAAACATGCGGTTCCTGAACACATCAAAGAGAGCTTATGACATGTGTGTAGATAAACTAGTGTATGTAACTGTACATAATTAGGCATTAAAACTCTCGAGTGATATTATTATGAAACTCGCCTTCGGCTCGTTTCATGAACCCACTCTCGAGTATTAATGCCCTCCATTATGTAGCAGTCACATAAACTACTATTATCTACACACGTATCATAAACCCTCTTTACTGCGTTCAAAAACCGCATGTTACGATCAGCATTATGTTAAACTACTTGGTAAAAACTCGTTTCGTATCTGGAAAACTACACATAATGGTCATTATGTGTAGTTTTTCTACATATAATGACATTCAAATTTCTAACGCCGTCGCCCACCCGCGTGCCGTCCCTAGTTTGTCTGTGAAGTTGGTACTGACATTCAAATTTCGAACGCCGACGCCCGTCTGCGTGAAGTTGGTGGTTGGTGGGTAAAGAACAAGCTAAATAATTGCAGAACCACAATGCCGGTCAAACATGCGGTTCCTGAACACATCAAAGAGAGCTTATGATATGTGTGTAGATAAACTAGTGTATGTAACTGTACATAATTAGGCATTATGCAGCAGTCACATAAACTACTATTGAATTCGAAATAAAGGCCACAGTCCTTTATTTCGAATTTAATAGCAAGTTTCCTCAGAATGAATATTCTTACTATTATAACATGTACCAAAGAGATAATTAATTTACCTTAATAACATTATCGGAAGTTCAGTGTTTCGGATGACTCGTTAAGCTGCAGGTCCTGGCTACTATCGCAGCGGTAAAACCCCTCTATCAACCCGCATTGAGCCAGCGTGGTGGAGTATGGCTTAACCTTACTCGTTTCCGGGTAAAAACCTGTGCCCGTCGGCGGGAACATAAATGGGCTACATTAATTTATTTTATTTAGCGCTCTTTCAGTTTAAGTTTGTCATGCGGGGCCCTTTGTCTTAGACCCTGCCTGATGAAAACCGCACGACACTGAAAGTGAATGATGACTAAGAACGCTATCATTGTCGTGCGTATTTGTTGGGTCGCGGGGCGCCATACTGACAGCACACGCATGCGCGCGCGCACCTTTAGTAAAAGTGTTATCATTATCAAACACGCATGAAAATTAAACATGCCCTATTCTGTGGTACTGTAGGTACTTCAGGGAATTACTGATTCCAGAGTGATCCAGATATATATCTGGGTAGCATTCTTGCGATGCCTGGAATTGTTGGGATCGGAATGCCGTTGCCATCCACTGCTTTAGAATTAATTGGTCATAGAATAGGATTAATATACCTCCGATTCTCCAGTCTCCAGACAATGAGGCTCCTTTCCAGTTACTTGACCGAATGCTCAACTGCTAACTAAAAATTTGACTGACACTTATAAGGCTGAAAGCGCCTGCTGAAACTGATGCTCATATAAATGCCGTATACATTTCAAACTATCACTGGCCCTCATCGACAGACTGTGACATCAATAATTTGAGTGCCATTCAAACTTTGCAGTTGTATAATATAATATATAATAAGCTGGGGCCTTTGTTGTGATCGTTATTTGTTTTACAGTAGATAAGCATGCTATCCTTATAAAATTGACAACACCATTCTCTTCCACCCTGTATAATCCACATGAAAAGAAACACGTCAACGTAGGTAAGGCGACAGCCTTTTTTTTTTTGGAGGGTAAAAAACTGGAATTACCCATGCCCAGGAGTCAGACCTCCCTGCTATGTCCGGGTCCCCACATATTGAGCGGGCATAAACTCCTGTGGTATACGGACTAAAAACAACCCCATTGTGTTTACAGTTATCTGTCTAAGACTTTACTGTGAGCCATGGCCTCGGTAAATGGCTTTCTACCTGCAATTTGCCCTTTTGGGCGATATATATGTGTATATGATATATATGGGAGGCGGATATATATGGGAGAAGGCGTCAGCCATCTTGATATCTGCGACCCTCCGAGTCTCCGACTGTAAACATTGTATAGTCATCGCAACGAGAGTTGAGGCAAAACCAAAAAAAGACTTATATGGACACGTGCTTGCCATCTATTTGTAAAAACATCCTTATAACATTACTGGCGCGACTATACTGTCACTAAAGTCGTGCGTTGTTTTGCTTGTAATAACATGTTCTTGAGAGCTCCGGGGACTTGTGGTTTCAAGAATTCCGTGGTCTAGGAGTTCCACGCTCACTTCTCCAGCAGGAGATGCGGGTTGAATCCGGTGCTGACCGCGAATATGAGCATTCTAACGGCGATGAAAAATATCGCGGGGAAACCTCATATCTCTATAGCTGTGGCGATGGGCTAGCTTTCTATTACGCAAAATGGACTAACAAATAACTAATAATAGCTAAATCGTGGGCACCAATGTGAAAAAGGACGTGTATGGTGTGATGCTATCACATCATTGTATTATCAGTGTATTGTGACAATTGGAATAAATGTGCTCTCTTGTTATATAAATATAATAATATAACCACTACGAACGCATTGCGGCGGTGTTGACACGATAATAGAAAATTGTAATGATTTCTTCTGTTATGAGAAAGAAAAAATAATACGGTTTGTGTATGTGCGCCCACCTCATCTCTAGCTGCGCCGCCTATACCCACATTTGCAACTCCAAGCAGAAAACAATGCCAACTCGGGAAGATAAGGTTTTTGCAGCCTCTTGATTTGATTGCACTTGGGGACGAGTTGTAGTATCGTCGACCCAGTTTGGTCGCACAAAGTACCAAGCTTATTTGTCGTACAAATAAGCTTGGTACTTTGTGCGACGAGCGTAATAAAACCCTGCAATGACGTGTATATTTTGTGTCCTGGCAACAAACTAGAGATAGTTACTTAGTTGTCAAACGTGTGTCTCCAGGGCCTTTGAAAGTGGTATTACTTTACAGTTTAAAAAAGAGTCACTGCATTAGAAAGTAGTTTAACTTTAATATCATAAAAAACAAGTGCGAGTTGGACTCGTGCAGGAAGGGTTTCGTACCGTTATCTATAAAAACGGCAAAAAAACCACATTTGTCGTCTACCTGTTGCCGTTGTCAATATCGAGCTAAAACTAGCAAAATAATCATGTTTGTTGTATGGGAGCCCCATTAAATATTAATTTTATTCTGTTTCTTAGTATTTGTTGTCATAGCTGCAACAGAAATACATCATTTGTGAAAATTTAAACTCTCTTAACTATCAAGGTTCACGAGATACAGCCTCTTTGTGACAGACGGACGGACGGGCGGACAGCGGAGTCTTGTAATAGGGTTCCCGTTTAACCCTTTGGTTACGGAACCCTAAAACACTCAAATAACATAAGATAGATAAATCACTTGATTCCCAGTCACAGCACACGCTTACAGGAAAGAGAGACAAATAATTCACCAAGTTAAAAACTTAAAAAACACCGACTTCCAGTCCTTTGTCTTCCTAAACCTGTCTACTTAATACAATACGACTATACGGCACATAAGTGAAAAAAACGCAGATTGCATCTCATTTCATAATAAAGAACGTAAACACCACTAAAAGTTCACCAAGTTAAAAACTTTAAAAAAAAAAAGGTCCTCCTAGGTCGGGCGGGATGATAATGTCGTCAAAATCAATCAATCAATCAAATGTCTTTATTACTGTAGATATTTACAACTACTTTGCAATCGTAAATTTTTGCTGCTTATCTACATTGGACCACTGTGGCAGAAGAAGGGCGTAGAAACTCCCACAGATTGATTTTTAGATCTCTTTTAAAAATGGCTTGTGATTAACTAATACAAATATTACAATATTAATTATTATAATTAATAAGCAGGAATAATTAATTACAAAATTATTAACAGCAAGGTCGGTGTACGCGAAAACAAGGCTATGAAATCTTCTGACAGTCAAGTCCACACGTATTAAACGACATAAACGAATATACGATACTTATAGACAGAATTCATCATATGACAATGACCTTAAACACCACTGATAAATAAGTCACACTAAGGCAATAATAATTCGCAATTTCGTTTAGTTCCAGTCTTTTTGCTTTAAAAACCAAACTACTAAACCAATTTCTAATTTTCAATAAATGGGACGAAACTGGAAGGTCAACCCTATCAAATAATAAAAATATTTTTGAAATCGGTTCATAATTAGTAACAGTTTTGAGGTAACAAACATAAAAACAACCGAATTGAGAACCCCTCCTTTTTAAAGGTTTAGTCCTTGGTTAAAAATTGACAGATATAATAAAATGTTAGATAACAAACATAAAAAACAAACGAATTGTAACGCGACTGTGTTTATTTTGATTACAATGAAATGTATTTTACGGCTCCGGAAACGGTTCGTAACGCTTTCTATTTTAAAAGTGTTCAAAGTTCATTAGAACTTATATTAATAAGGCTCTTGCAGCGAAGCCGTAGCGCTCGTGAATCGGAAAAGTAGCAACACGATTCGCGGTGGTTGAAATTTTAGCCATTACCATGTTAAAATAAAGTTTAAAACAGCTCACACTGCAACATGGATGTTAAGGCAGTCGCTGAGGCAGAACATTGCTAAAATTGAGTTTTTTCAGTCAAAACCACTCGTTTTTCTTAATTTCAAACAAACAATTTTTTATGTTTGTTACCTCAAAACTGGTACTATTTATAAACTTTTTTTTATTTGAAAGGGTGACCTTCCAATTTGGTCCCATTTTTCGAAAATTAGAAATCGCTTCAGTAGTTTGGTTTCTAAAGCAAAAAAACTGGAATTATGTCATCCTGGTAAACGAATTTAATAATAATAATAATAATAAAAATCTTTACTTTAGGCTTACAAAAACCCATATCTATAAATACCTTACAACTAGAGATATATAATGTAATATAAAAAACACATTAAATATAATCTAACCTAGCTAGGGATTTTCTTCATCGTTCTCGCTTCCCTGTAGCGTCGGTAAACGATGCCCTCCGGCCAGTAATCGTTGGCCAGGAACATCGTCTTGAGGTCCGCCGGCACACGCAGTTTGAAGGAAAGGAACTCCTTGGGTCGTTCTGACTCCAAAACTTCGATCTGTACATTTGCCTCTTTTATACCAGACGGCGGATTTTTCTTCAGCTTTTCCAGGATATGACGTTCAATTTGCGTATTATTGCTCTAATGAGACTTATCAGTGGTGTTTAAGGTCATTGTCTTAAGATGAATTCTGTATAGACAGAATTCATCTTAAGACAATGACCTTAAACACCACTGATATAAGTATCTACCGTATATTCGTTTAAGTCGTGTATTACGTGCGGACTTGACAGTCAGACAGACAGATTTCATAACCTTGTTTTCGTGTATTCTGACGACATTAGCATTCCGCCGGGGAGGAATAAAGGGCTTGAACTTGAAGTCGTTTTTTTAAGTTTTTAACTTGGTGAAGTATTTGATATCAACAAATGTCTGACAGTTAGAGTGAAATTCTAATCCCAAGGTATGTATGACATACATAGTAGGGTGCATCTGCGGAGTCTGCTAGAGTCTGATCTGTCAGGAACCTACTCCTGTATTTCGCTGTTTGTATTAGACAAACTAAGATGTTGTTGAGTAAATAATATGTATTCGGCTTTGCACACAGCCTCGAGCCCGCATTAGCCAACAATTCGAAACAGCTTAAATTGCATTTGCCTAAGGCTTATGTTTAAACAATTACCAAAACGCACCTATTTTACTACCAATAAATTCGAAATGACTGCCAGAATGGATAAATGTCCACCAAATTGTGTTCGGATAAATGATCACCAAACTTCTTTTTATGTTTTGTTTAAGTTTAAGTGTTTTAAGTATTTTTCGTTTTTCTTACATGTTCAACCTAACACAACTTTGCAACTTTTGGTGTTTATCCATTTTGGGTAGGAAAAAAATATTTTGGTGAGTATTGTTGTTTATTATTGTTTAAGTATTTGTTGCCTTTGCCTAACTAAAAGTACATGTACTATTACTTGGAATATAAAAAGAATATCGATATGGTTCTTGCGTCAAATAATCCAGCGACCCAATTATTTGACGCAAGAACCATATCGATATTCTTTTTATATTCCAAGTAATAGCAATATATAGTTCCCATTGACATGTATGTGATGTTTTCAAACACACCGATTGAAAAAATAAAATAAAATAAAAATAATAAAATAAGGTCAAGTGCGAGTCAAACTCGCGCACGAAGGGTTCCGTACCACCGTGAAATGGTAGGGATGGTGTGGAGTGGATAGTTTGGATTTTACATAGAAAAATGTTGTTTATAAAGTTATTGGTGCGGCTACTTTCACACTCCATGTAGGTAACCATTCATAAGTTTGTATGTGGTATTGAAACAATTGTTGTATCGGCCCCTTAAATATTTATTTTATTTTGTTTTTTAGTAATTTTTGTTACAGCTACAACAGAAATACATCATCTGTGAAAATTTCTACTATCACTGTTCATGAGATACATACTGGTGACAGACGGACGGACAGCGGAGGCTTAGTAATAGGGCCCCGTTTGACACCCTTCGGGTACGGAACCCTAAAATCGGATGTCTTCATAACATATGTTTTTTCGGGATTGGCGAAGTGATGTAGACATTACGAGGAATAGTGCTTTAAAGATGGGCATATGACCGAATGTGACGTTGCCCAACTTCTTAATTTGTGTCACGACGTATTCCGAAAAGGGTAATCATGCTGCGGCGATGGCCTAGCTCCCTAACACGTAAAATGGGTTATTGAGTGACTGGTCAAACGAGGACTCCGCTGTGCCTCTGCCACCCTATACGGAATCAGGATTCAGTCGTCTAATCGTTTTCTCAGTGTCACAATTTGAGACAGATGACCATTCCACCGTCTAATTTGCCACGGCGTGTCTATTTTTCCGGTCTATAAATAGCATTTGACCTATAGGTACCCCACACATTACACTTCAGTGAGGTACATAATATCCCACACTGTGACGCAAAGGATGCCTTTGTAGGGTAAATACTGTACGCTCTCTTGACTTCAACATCACTGTCGGATATTTATAAGAGAGCTGTGAAATTCTGTGTTTATGATCTCGTGTACAGCACAGCAGTGCATGCTCTAAATTCGTCGTAACTGATTTTGAAAAACCGCAACTTCTTACTCACATATAATCTATGGTTTATGGTTTATACCTTACGTAATTTCCGCGCTGGTGTTCAACGTTACTTGGCAGATTGCTATTTTGTTGATTTATTCTATGAAAAATAGTATCAATCTAGCTCCTATAGATTATGTTCTTTTTCACATAAAATTTAAAAAAAAATACACCTAATTTTATGTTTTTTTACCATTTTGTTTTTGCGCTTAGTAGAATCTACAATACACATACAATCTACTAATTTTAGAAATATGTTACTGTGTTTTTCACTAGCTCGGTTGTCACTGATGGTTTAAACTTCTACGATAAACAGATATGCCCTACCTAACTAAGAATGTCTCATTACTTTTGTAGGTAGAACCTGTGTTTTTTGTCTGTGCAACAAACAACAATTTCATTTCACCTTAACACCTCTGATAGAGGTCTAAATAATTATAACAACCAAAAACAAAATGGTATTCACCATTTTTACATTCGGGGTGGCTGAGACAGATCATCTACGTTTACAGGGGACTAGCCCATCGTAGCAGATAAATAAATATAAGATAAACCCTTTTATGCTGCAGATATATACAGGATAACAAAGTAATAATGCATGATGGCACTCCTTTTTTCACCAGTTCGGTAGAAGAGAAATTTCAAACTAAGTTAAATTCTTATCAATTTACAATCACTCCAGTAGTAGACCCCAGGCAGGCATCGGACATAGAATATACATATGAAGTTTTATTACGAACGGTGCCAAACGGGACCCTATTACTAAGCCTCCGCTGTCCTTCCGTCCGTCCGTCTGTCAGCTGTTTTTATTTTACTATATCACACGCCGACGCGTCGCAGGCAACGTAGTGCCTTTCAATTTAATTATACGGCGAAAAGCTCACGGCAGATAGAAATCTATTGAATATCAGGTTGCCTAGGTTAGCTGAAAGAAGTATCTTTTTTTTTAAGAAAAGCTCGCATTTCGTGTATTATTTTCATCGTCTTGTATTATTTTCATATTTAAGTTGCGGAAAGAGTGATGTTTGTGAATTAGTCACCAAACATGATAATTGACGTAATGAATAAACAAACACCAGGTAAAATTATTAAAAAAACTCTGTAAGTAACTGATGCCAAAGTATTTAAAATAAAATACCCAATTGTCGACGAGCTGAACTTTTATAAAGCACGGTGAATCATGATGCTCTGCAAAAACATAGGTAGTGGGTGTCTCTTATCGACGGTATCAATAATATCAATATACAGCACGTACGTGATTCTCATACGAGATCGGGGGGAAGTACTTTTACAGCGGGGAGTCCCCCCTGCGGAACGTGGCACGTGGTCCAATATGGTGAGTGTTTTATTTATATAGTAGTATTCCTTTCATAGTCTTCTTCTTACATGCAATCGCAGCAGGATTCAATTTTTATCATATAATTCTGAAATTTTTCTTAAGAATATTTAGAACATAGAACGACCTAAAAGCTCCTATTACCGAGGATTTTGACAACATTGGAAAGTAAGAATCAAAAATAACCATTTCTAATTATCAAGCCAGGTATAAAACACTATTTTTGACAAAATGGACTGGTTATGTTTTGATATTACCTCATGAACTATGTTTATTTTTGACATTTTTAATGAAAATATAACTGTCAATGATCAAATCGATTCCCCTATCGAGTCATGAAAAAGATTTGAGCCTATTAGCGCCGGAGTAGTCTCCTAATACCGAGGGTGAAAATATATAACATCGTGATTCCGTAGAGTGAAAAAAAGTGTTTATTTGTTAATATAGCTCAGAGCTTAAATGTTTGCTAAACTATATTCAAACCGGATCAGCCGTTTGTGCGCGATTGAGTATATTCTAGAAATACTTTACTTATTTTTTAATAAAAGTTATATTATATAAACATTTTTACTGTATCTAAAAGATAGTAAATTTTACGTTTTTGCAAATAAATATGATACTGAATTTTGTTTAACAAACCGCGATATTAGGATTAAATTCTGAAATGCATATCCTATCACCGACAGCCGACCGAGTTTTATTTTTTATTTTTAAGTCTAATATATCTTACATAAAGGTCAATAAGGTATATTATTAGTACACAGGTATGAAAACGTAATAATAAAGCTATAAAAGTCAGTTTTTACAAACTTGAGCAATACAAAGATATAAAATTCTTAGTGTTAAATTAGGCGTGTACTTACTTGAGGCTGAGCATTTGTGTGATCCCGTGAATCCCGTGGCAGTGTTGATTCATTTTAGTAAGTAGCATTATTATCAAACGACACCTATGTGGTGAAGTGAAAGATTCAGAATAACAAAATTTAATTTTGATGGACTTGAACTTACTCAAAGGCGAACAAAACACGAACATAAAAATACTTTATTAAAAGGAGCCGGTATTGACTACAGCAATAATATGAGCTATTACTTAGTATTATTACACCTGACTCCGTATACATTGCTGAACTTGCCTCTAGGATCCTTGTGTGATCTAGCAGCCTCCATCATAATATTAAACCTCGCCTAACTGATTTAGCTAGTTATAGGATTATTCGTTTTAACCTATTCTTACAATTAGCGCATTCATTGTTCATTCCAAAAGACGACAGGTTAATCCGGGCTTTGCATCAGCCAACAGTTCCCAGGATCAATGGGATAATCCTCATAATGCACACCCGCTCATTTACGAAGATCTCCCCCTGAGGCTGCTTTTTAATAGGGATAAGACGCTATTAAAAAAGCAACCTAACAGTAAAGGATGTATTTTTAAGAAACGGCTGTAGATTGGAGCGCGAAGTAAAGAGGTTGAACTGTTTGATCAAACTTAATTGTGTAAACTGGCTGACACTTTTTTCTTTTATTTGCTGCCCTTTTTAGGGTTCCGTACCTGGAGGGTGCCAACGGAACCCTAATACTAAGCCTCCGCTGTCCGTCTGTCCGTCTTTCACCGGGTTCTAACGGATCAACCGAAAGAGGTAGAACATTTTGTTTTATTTGTTAAACGGTGATCTGAACATTACCTTTCCCGATATTATCGGAAAAGATCTTTAATTGCGGGTTACATTACACTATTCATAATTGCTCCTTCTAGCTATAATAATAAGTTTTTTATCATAATTATCTGATTTTATTTCTATAAATAAGTAATAATAATAATAATAATAATACCTTGGACACTATTTACACACATTGATCTAGCCCCAAACTAGGATTCCCTGTATCTTGGGCACTAGACAACGATACACATACTTATATAGATAAATATTATACTTAGATAGATAAACAACCATGACTAGGGTACAAACATCCGTTCTCATCAAACAAATATTTGCCCCCACCGGGACTTGAACCCGGGACCCTTGGCTTCGTAGGCAGGGACACTGCCGACTCGGCCATTCGGGTCGTCAAGTTACCTACTCAATTTCTATCCACTTCCGGTTTCAATGAGCAAGGAGTTTCGTTAACCTGAGAACATAGTTCAATACTTATTTTACATACTAAATACACAAAGCTCTTTCAAATGTAGTCCTACCTAGTATTTAATATTTTATTATTAAGAATTAAAAAAGGTATACTCGTACAAAATACTGTCGTTTTACGTTTTTCCGTGTACAATGGTATGGAACCTTACGTGTGCGGGTCCGACGTCCTACTCGCACTTGACCGGTTTTATATTTTATTCATGGCCAGTTGAAAAACATACTTAATTTTTCTTCATGACAGATATAAGTTGAACGTGACAGTTCTAATCTCGAGTAAATAATAACCTAGTTTGACAGGCTTTTGTTGAGTAAGTAAGTAGGCTCAGCAACAATTGTGACTAATTTGAGAGAGTTTCCGTCTTCTGTCGTAAACTTCGATTCCACCTCGCGATTTACGACCACAGACAATTTATGGGGCAGCCATATTGCTTTTACTGTCAGAAAATGGCGCGCAAACAAGATAGTCTCCGTCCGTATTAAACAAATCATGGAAATGTCGAATTTCTGCGTTCATTCCCCGCTCGCTGGGGATTTTCAAAAGGAAATTGTAAGGGAACGAACTAAGTGCTCTACAATACAGTTTGAGAATTTAATTAAATTCCAAAATGGCGGTATTAGGGTCTGTGTCCGATGTAACATAGCTTCCCACGCCGCCCCCACCCCTTCTCAGCGTTTTTGTTGAGTGAAACCTTTTTCATATTCTGTCGATTCATTTTTTTTGGCACATTTTGTAATGTTTAAATATAAACCAATACTCGTATAATCGACAAGCGGTCCGTGGTCTGATGAGTTTCACACAGGAGATGCAGGTTCGAACATTAAGATAATTGACCGAGAGAGCGAAGTGTCCAGTTTCAAGATGGGCCAATAATAAGTCTGCCTGTTCTCGCCTACAGATCGCATTTTTCAACGGATTATGACGAAAATTGGCACACAGGTTGCTTGATTTATTTATTTTTTTCAGCCATTTGCAATTTTTGATTGGGGGGATAATGGGGGAATTTTGCTGTAGCGTTATTTAGCAACGGATTTCAACCAAATTTGAGAGGCACACTAAGGACTTCATTCTACACGAAAAAAAATCCAAAAGGGAGGACTGGAGCGGGAAGCATTTCGGGGTATTTTCAACCCCCTGTAAATATGCTGTAGATAAAGCTAGACACTTGAATTTTCTGTGACTAATAGGCCACAATTTAAATAGACAAATTTACAAAATTCAGTTAATTTGAACCAATAGATTGGAAACTACAGAAAGGTGAACTGCATGAAAACGCTGGACGTACTAAGGGCTTAAACTGCCTTGCTTTTTATAGGTCATGGTACGAATTAGCAATGCAGTTCAGTTTGAGGCCTTAAACTGAATAGATTTAAGAGGTCATAGTAGGCCTCCAGGCGTTAAAGTTCTGTCATGTTGTCACTACTGATTCATCATCGATCAACAAAATTCTAATATAGGTACTTCTAGCAGACCTACAAGCTTCAAATTTTAAACAAGCGAGTTAAACTGTTCTCACAAAACTACTGGTTAATTTATCTTAAGTACAGTATCGGACGTTTAGTGTTTCGGATGACACGTAAAGCTGTAGGTCCCGGCTACAATCGCCACTAAGTTATTTCCCATAAAGATACTAACAAAAACCAACGATAAATATAATTTTTGACAGCAGATATTGCCACTTCATAACAAACCTGATTGATAAGATAACCTTAGTTATGCCCAACACTCGTTATATTGACATCTCACTTACTTTCTCACAAAAACAAAATGTTTGAGTGCGATGAAGAGTTCAATATCATTTTTGCGTGCGAAAACTGGGCTGAATATGAAAGATATCTAGATGTAACAAACTTTTTATGAGGGAACTTCCTGTCCTACTGCTTTTCGAAGCATTAATAAAGAGGTCAAATCATTTCTGTCATAAAAGCGGATGTAGGCAAAAGGACAGTTCGCCATTCATTTCTTTTAATCTCCGACGAAAAAAGTATATTTCCATACTCTTCATCTATAAAGCGTGTTATATTTTCTTTGGTTTATTTAACCAAACTTCGTCATAGGAACTAGGAAGAATAAATAAATACAATGTAAGTAATTGAGTTATTTTCGCCAGATTATGTTTATTGCTTATATCAAGAAGAGCGCGACGCACTGGGGCACTACCCACCTTTCCTCGTAACGCTTCGTCGTTATTTTGAACTCTCAGAACTTGGGTTTGGATTATACCAGATCGACGAAATTCTTGGGATATGATGTCAATAGTAGACACATTAAACCCAAAAAGTTTCAGGTGCATAGCTCTTGTACTTTAGATTTTATTGCTATCTAAAAAACCTTGATTTAATCACTGACTTACTCATTCACTGTTGATCAACAAAACTTTTAGGGCACTTCCCGAAGTCCTAGAAAGCTGAAATTTGGTATGTAGGCTAGTATTAGCACATAAACAACCGCAAAATCTTAAAACTTGGAATTTTCACCCCTCAACCCCCTAAACTAGGGGATGAATGTTAGTATGAGACTTCCGCAAATTTCGAAGCTAGAGGTCTGAAAATTTATACAGTGACTGCTTATTATAAATACTAACTTTACATAACCTTCAATACTCCATAACTGCAGCGATGGGCTAGCCCCCTGTCACGCAAGTGTATTCACGGAGTATTTAAACACTGGCTGAAAATGGGCACATTTGTGCCTCTGCCACCTGCCGTATGGGAAAAGGCGTGACGCTATATTATTATTATTAACTTTACATATTTCAGGACTTGAAATAAATCACCTACTCTTTAAATAATGGCCTGGAAGTTTGTATGGGTTTTCCTAGGGGACTTTCGTCAGGTTCTAGAATATTACTACAGTACTCATTACTTATGGGACATCTATTTATGTTTCCGATTGTTATTCACGGGGCATGTTAAAAATAGCAAAACTTATGGTGGCACCTTAGGCCCCGGATTTTACAAACGAACTGCATTTCAATTGCGATAGCGAGGGCACAGAAACCAAATTTTAATCCCCGCCCGACGAAGAACTGTAATCAGATTCTAACGAGTCAGCTACTAAAAGATGTCATGTTAAAAGCTTTTCATAATCCTGAAATTGCACTAAAAGCCACATATAGTGTCGAAAGTCCCAGATATATTGTATTGTACTGTATAAAGCTCGCGAGTCAATTGAAAAATATGAGGAGGATGCTTAAATATAAGTATCAAGATGCGTAGAAAAAACAATAAAAGTAAAGTAAATGTAGTCCATTAATTTCCCCACCGAAGGCACAGGCCTTTACCCGGATACGAGTAATATTGAGCTATATTCCACCACGCTGGCTCAGTGCTGGTTGATGGAGGGGTGTCGGGCTATGAAATGCATCCCGGATCTTATGCAACATACAAAAAGAAATGAAATCCCACCAAAACATTTTCATGTAAAAATAGCCAAGAAGAGGGAAACAAAAAGTTATCAGATCTCAAGTAGAGCCAAGCTTCTAACTCTACACGACACGCCCTAACTGTACAGCCCTAACTTCACAAACTCTAACACCTTACTCAAAATATGTGGCTTGGCCGTTTCGTTGCTTGCATTTTCCAATTTAAGCTCATGTGACGGTAGTGAAGAATAAATAAATACATCGTGAGTAGTTGAGTTATCTTCGCCAGATTATGTTTATTGCTTATATATATATTACACATAGATAAAGCAAGACAAATTATTTTATACCCGACTGCGCTAGGAAGATGCGATTAATAATTTTCTATTTATAATTTCAGGTTATGTTGTAACTTTCAATCGCGGCTTAACTTAACTTTACCAGGTTGACTTAACTTTTTTTAACCAACGAGAGGAAGGGGAGAGTTGAGGGTTGCCTCATTTTATTTTAAGGATAAAGTGCTAAAGAAAGACTACACCTCCCTATAAGTATATAAATAAATCTTTCGAAGGAGGCGAGAGATAGTAAGTAGGTCGATTCAGGTCACAATCTCGTTTGTTCTCGCATTACTGGCTGAATGTGATCTGAATGTCCTTTTCAGTAATAAGATATTTTTCTTCATAGGAAATGTAGGTTTATATGATTTTATAGATACTTAGGTACAAGATACAGCAAGAATATGTTACGCGGTTACCTTCTAGTTATTTTCGCTATTAGATTTCGAGATTTAACCCTAATTAATTTAAGTCAATTTTTGGATGGTTAGTTTAGGTCGTGTGAACTACCAAAAACCACAGACTTGAATAGTAGGGACAGGGCACGGAGCGCTTGAAAGTGTCGCTACAAAAACAGTACAAAATCGGGAAAATTGGACTGTTTGCAATCAGTCGCGCTTGGACGGTGACAGCCGATTGACATATCGGCAGCAAAAACAAAAATGGTGACCTGCGACGTAAAAAGGTGTAAATCATACCCAAATCGCAAAACACAAAAACAGGGAGTGTCGTATCACAAGTAAATATTATATTTTCAATTACTATTGGCTTTAAATTGATTATCTATAAAATATTGTTCTCGAAAAAATCCTCAAACGAAAATCAACCATTCGGCTGACGTAACTTTGTAGCGACGCGCGACGCACAGTGAAACTGCCCGCTTCCTATATTTGAAAAACGATCAGATTTGGTTATTTTTCTATTCGTAATGTTAAGATTACTATTCGTAATGTCATTAGGTTACTATTCGTAATGTCATTTGGTTACCCCCCCCTAACTAATTCATAACTTTTTCTATGATTAGGTAGTTTATTACTTATAAATTAAAAACAAGATCTTAAATTCCAAGTCACTCTACTAATGTGTATCTGTAAGCTTACATCCTCTTTCATAATTTAACGGCAAAGACAAAAAATAATATGCCTATTTAATTATGTTTCAACTTTTTATTAATTAAACATGAGCTAATTGCGTGAGACCTCGCCCCTTAAGTAAAATTTTAGCTAGATATATTTTATTTCTACTCCTAATCACCGATTAAAAGTCACCGGGTATTTGAGAGTTATCCGTAGATCAACTTTCCTAATATTGTGTCTATACACCACAAATCGGAACGTGACCGGGCGTTTGTGTTGCCGGACCGAACGGACGTGTCCCCCCGAAATCTCCCAAACGCATTTAAACAAACAATAGTTTTCATCCCCGGCGCGCGCCTTTTGTTCTGCCTCCGGAGGCCCGAAAACGAGCCTGGCTTATACCGCGTGTTACTGTAAGGGTTACCTGGGGAATGTGCGTGATCCATCTAGGCACCCCATCTGTGCAATACCACGCATTTCAGTGATTGTGATGATACTAGTGCGGTCAAGTGTAATGAATGCCCAGAGAACTACGCGATACTCTTAGGCATCCCATCTGTGCAAGCCCTAGAATTTATTCTAGGCCAGGTGCACGTCTGAGCCACGCAGCGACAGGCCGGCAGCGAGCGACGCCTACGCAACACACCCTCAACGCTACTGCCTCCACCACCACCGCCGCTAAACACACCAACCTGGTGAGATCATTCCGATTAGGACATCATTGATAGTGATTACCTACCTCTAACTTTATTTCTCTCAGCACCACTCGCCACCTGACAATAATAAACCACCACTTACCGCGGCCGCGGTCGCCCCTATTGACTAAGGCATAATCACATTTATAGGTGCGTCATAGGCAGGATATAACAATTCCCTACCTACGCAATATCAAAATCAACTAATAAAACATTATTATAGCTACATATACTTATATTGCTTTGCCTGAAAATAAATTCGAGATAATTCTCCTCGAGATTTATTTTCTCCTCATCTTCGAAAGACCATTCAAAACAGTCATTAACAATAACCATCCACTAAACCCTGAAACTCAGTGAATAAGCCAACCCAAAACTTAACAATCCTAGAATTATTTTTATGTAGCTAAACTGCAAATATACTAAACCCGACAATAAACAAAAACTAAACAAGTGCAGGCCATAAAAATGCCATCTCACCAAACTCCCAGAAACTAGACAAAACAATTGACTGCTATTTAGGAACAATTGAAAAAGCTTCGAAGCACAAAAGGCTCACAACGTTCCCTCACACATCTGGCACCCATTCTATGGTGTCAGCCCATCTTGGAAATACCGGGAAACATTAGAATAAAAATAGATCGTAAAAAGCCAAACAGCGTCTCTCATCATACCGGCCGTACACCTCTTAGAAACAACCCACACACACACATTCATATTAGCTAAAATACCACGAGGCTTTCTCCTGTAGTAATATCTCACAATCTAAACTCTACCAATGCCCAGAGAGGGAAACTGCCTGTTCCATGCAATTGCAGACCAAATCAACCATCTGTTTGGAGCGACATTCAACCATACCCACATCAGAAGCGACTTAGCTAGATACGTGGAAGCTAACAGCAATTATCCACGCATCAAACATGCGATCGACGCACCAAACGCAGAAGCTTTCACTGAGTACATAAAAAATCTCCACATACAGGGCACGTGGGGCGGTGAAGAAATTATCATAGCAGCTGCGGAGTTCTACGTAACAAGTGTAGCGATCCATCAACAAAATGGCCCATCAATCGTATATAGCCCCCAACAAGAATATAACTCAACTTGACCTTTTCCGACAGCCACTACGACAGCGCATACATAATAGAGCCCCAAAACGTAATCAACAACCTATCAACAACCAGTCAAATCTACATCGCAGCATCTCACTTTTCCCATACCAAAATACAGCGCGACTACCAAAGTACCCTCAAGTTCCACCCGCTCCAAAAACAGATAATATGATAGCGGTAAATCTAAACACCTTCCCCCGGCCTACCCAAAATGCACAACTCAAGATAAGATGACCAATGACTTTGATACTTACCGTACCGACACATACACTCACACGCCACAAACACATGCATCCCCCTCCGCCGGGTCAGATACAACCGGGTATTCATCTCTAGGGCCGAGTCACGGACCTAACTAATATGCACTAATGAAGTGAATTGAAGTAGGTGATATCAGTGTAATGAGTCTCACTAGCTGAGCAACAACCTGGTGAGATCGCTGCGATTATGATAGCCCTAACTCAGATCAAAAGGCAAAACGAACTCTATATCTGGCAGGTAACCCCCTTCGTAATGCTAAATACCATTTCATAAACAGATACCACGCTCGCTTCAAATTACTACGCCAGCTCCAAACTATTCCACAGACACAGTGCCTAGATAGGTAGGCCAGAGATAGGTATACCTAAATACAAAACTAAGCAGGAACCTACCCAATAACAGTAAAACAAAACATAACCATTTCTAACTTTATCCGGTCCGACAAGCCCACAAAAATAAAACAATAATGCAAGCCCGTCTACTACATAACTGCATATTCTGAGAAATAGCGAGAAACAGCAAACAATTGCACATCATAAAAGGATCATTTCACCATCTTCCAGAAAACAGGCAATTAACAAAAGACTTCCACTGATGAACAATAACAACAATAAAATCGGAGACTTTTTGTCCTAAGCGGCTCTCTACCGAGAATAAGGGCGCACGAAGATACGCACAAACTTTGACAATCGCAACCCGTACGATCTGTTAATCGTAGACAAAGGTAGTTCAAATAAATCACGCTATCTCTAAGTTCTTTCTTTCAACAACATCCCAAGAAGATAACCTAATGGAAGCCTTACCAACGCTGAGATGGTAACTGCCTATTCACCGCAATTGCTGACCAAATTAATCACCTATGTCAATTAACATGCAACCACACTCACATTCGTAAGGACCTAGTTAAATATGTAGAAGAAAACGGCGATGAACAGAACAAAGCTCGCAATCACTGAGCCTGAAATCCTTAACAACTCACCACTGAAAATCTACGCAATTACGGTACTTGGGCTGGAGAGGAGATTATAATACCAGCTGCCGAATACTTTCTACTTAACGCAACAATCCACCAGCAAAATACACCATCGCTCACATTCACGCCCAAGAATCCAGCGGATGCAGTGAAATCTATCAACCTCAACGTCACAGGACACCACTACGACAGCGTTTACTTGCTTGAATCGCCAAATTTACCCACGGATCAAGCAACCGATAACCAAACTGATAACACCATACTTTCGCCGATACTTAATGCAACACCCATGACCTCCTCAGGGTCAACGATGATACGAAACAGCCCCATATGTAAACCACAAGTCACATGCGAGCGTATGCGCATTGCTACTTGGAAGGTTAGAGGATGCGCCGAAATAACTAAAAGACTCAACATTGACGCGGAATTGACTAACAAAAACATACACATAGCCTATATACAGGAAACAAACATGATACATATGTCAAAACACTATCTCTGGTATCTGTATGCTCGCATCGGACAAGACGCTATAAAGAAATACAGGAAAAAGGGAATTATAGGAACAAACCTCCTTCACAATATTGCACACAAATATTTTAAAAGTTACATCAAAAGAAAATGCATGTACAAGGGCGAGTTGTCTCTGAAAAGAGATTTCTTCCAGCAAAACAAGGCATTACAGGAATTGCTATCATAAAAGGGTAGGCAGTGCACGATAATTACTATAACTAAAATGCCTAGGAATAAATTAAAATATCTGTAAAATACAGATAGCAAATACGAAATATTTACCGATATATACATAAACCTTACATATAATAAAATAAATACAGTAACTTTTACGAAAGAGACATGTAGAGCTCTTTAATATGTTTCTTAAAAGAAAAAAGAGTCGGACTGTCTCTTATATTGCAAAGAGGTGCGTTCCAGAGTCGGACCGCCCGCAGCCTGAAGGAGCGTTTATACGCAGCGCTGCCATGCCGCGGAGTAGCTAAAAGTGAATAATTAAATATCATCGGAGAACTGCTCATGGCAAACTTAAAAGTAGAAAGACGAAAATTCTTATAAGAGACCCCACAAACAACCAGTGAATTGGACGTAGTTCCAATACGAACCGTAAACGAAATCAAATATCTCGGCACATATATTACGGCAGGACATAGGACACAATAAAAAAGAGGTGCCGGCAAGCCATATGCAATTCCAAGGCCCTAATGCATTTTATAAAGAAATCCAACATAGACTGAAATATAGTGCGCCTGATTTACAAAATGGTCATTGCACTGTTTATAAAATACGGACAAAAAGCGGCAACCCTCACTAAAGCAAACAGTTGACAGTCAGTATATGAACGCCTGATCCTCAGAGACATGTTTGAGAACGCCAGAAGCTTTCCAAGATACCACAAAATTTATGACTGACTACAGGGCAAAACGATAACCAAACGAATCAAAAACCACCGGATATGTTACTATACATATTCTGCGACGCCCACAACAGCACTTACTACACGCTCCATTCAAATACGAAGCAAGGAAGAAGAAAGCCGGCCGGCTTATATACACCTGGAAAGATTTCCTTAAGCATGACATCAAACATCAAACACAGTTACTGGACAGAATCATCACACAACAGGGACGATGTCAAGATGGCCTAGAGGCAAATATACCGTATCCCAGAAACAGACAGCAAAAGCGAAACTGGGAACTTACCGGATAACCCAAACGAACACGACTCAGGAAACTCAACTATTAACAATAACTGAAAATAGAAGGAAAACAAGAACTTGAAGAAAACAACAGCTGCTCTCCAAATCCCACATCCTCCCCATTCCACATATCCTATATTGGCTTCAGGCTGAAGAGTCGGTCGATTGAATTCACTATCCTTCCCTTCCTACAGAGCAGGTCATTCCGCCCCCCCTCAAAACTTGTGCCCTCTGGTATGCCGGCCGAAAGACCGGAACAGGTTTAGAACCCTGGCTGGAGAAGCACCATTCATTCATTCATTCATTCATATACACCACAAATCGGAACGTGACCGACCGTGACGCCGTTTCAATTTTTCGTACTGTCTTGGTTCCGACGAATTCCGACAGGGGGCAATTTTTCTTAGCCTCAAAGTGGTAAGAAATTGAGTACGGGAAGGCCTATCCTTAGAATTTATATCGATGCCAAAAACTAAATTGCTTGGAACTGCCATGCCTGCGCCTATTCGCATTTTGCGAGGCTGATATAACATTATACATATATCTTACGCTGAGTAATTGGAAAAAAAATAAATGAGTGGTGATCAAACTAATTTAATCAAAAGAAACCTATGAGACTAATTAAGTCGCCACTTCATTTTTTAATTTTGTTTCTAACAACCTAGTCATAAAATACTACCTGAGCAGTTACATGAAGGACATTCAAATGTATGTAGAAGTACAAATTAAAGTTGCTCCGATGAAATAGGGTTATTCTCAGGATTTATTATTTGAAACTTGTTCAGAATAACGAATGGAAATATAAATGCAAAATGATGTTATCTCACAATGTGCCGTATTTAAACGGAAACCTCCCGACAATAATCTAAACGCGGGAAACGCTATTAGGGTTGTCAAACGACACAAACTTGATATCCGTCGCAGCCGCGCTCGCGACTAACAAGATTGCTAGTCGGCAACCCTGATCGTTCTATAGGCTTTATCTTATGATAAAATGATTTATTTTTAAAACATAATCTAAAAAAAATAATTCAAACTTCACAGCGATTCGAAAATTGAACACCAATGAGAGAATGTGTCACGTTTACGTAATTACCGTTTTTTTTAATTTGAATGCTTATAAGTTGAAATAAGTTTCACTTCTGTCACGAGTATGGCTTTTAAAACAACTGAGCGATTAATTATATTTTACTGTCAAGGCATTGACCAGTCACTAATAAATCCCACTGTTTACTTAACTTCAGTTGTATATACATTATAGTACATTAATTACTTTGTTTTGTTACTTTACGAAACTAATTTAATAAAAATATACCCACTGAAAATTGGAAGAGAATGATTTTGATTGAAAATTTCATCGATTTACGTTAAGGTGCTGCGTATTCCCGAGCATTTTCGATAATACCCGACCATTTCGGAACACAACTACCAGGGTTGGCTTGGCTCCCTAACGTATGTAAACACGATGCCCTAAATTTTGCCGAACATCGAGACATTAATTATTGCAAATCGATGTCGCGTAAAATGGCAACAATGGGGAATTGGATTACGTATTACTATTAAGTATTCTGTGTTTTATTAAGTTACTGCAGTTACAGCGGCATATAGACTTGAGACAAAGCGCCATGAGGATAATTGTTTGTCTATGCAGGCGCATGCATTGCTTCTGGGCCCACGCTAGGACAACTTGTGTTGTAGGAACCAGTAGCTTTTTAGAGAATATCGATGTTTTCACCGTTGTAGGCGTTACCACTTCTTACCACTGGAGAAGCGTAGAGAAGTAAACGACATTACACTACCCATGAACATAGGCAACGGTACTATTGACAGGCCTGTTTTTTTTTTTTTCGAATTATCTATGTTGCAACTCCGTACTGATGCTCTTAGATTAAGACAAAGACCCTTGCTATACACACCGTGTGTGAGAACCAATTACAGACGTAATTACTTTTATCTACACACGTATCAAAAACCCTCTTTACTGCGTTCAAAAACCGCACGTTACGATCAGCATTATGTTAAACTACTTGGTAAAAGCTCGTTTCTGGAAAACTTCACATTATGGTCATTATGTGTAGTTTTTCTACATATAATGACATTCAAATTTCGAACGCCGAAGCCCACCCGCGTGCCGTCCCTAGTTTGTGAAGTTGATACTGACATTCAAATTTCGAACGCCGACGCCCGCCTGCGTGAAGTTGGTACTAAAGAACAAGCTAAACAATTGCAGAGCCACAATGCCGGTCAAACATGCAGTTCCTGAACACATCAAAGAGAGCTTATGATATGTGTGTCGATAAACTAGAGTATGTAACTGTACATAATTAGGCATTAAAACTCTCGAGTGATATTATTATGAAACTCGCCTTCGGCTCGTTTCATAAACCCACTCTCGAGTTTGAATGCCCTCCATTATGCAGCAGTCACATAAACTACTATATTATAGGATCAGTTGATAGTTTTAACTGCCTACCCCTTGAGCTTGACATAGATTTATTTTGTACCAAAGCTAAGCCAGATTTCTCAACAATTTTTCGTCAAAACCGACTGACACAAATGTCTAAATTTTATTTTATTCGTAATCCTGTAACATTTTTCTGTTAATTCTTTTTCGTTTTAAACATACTTGTTAAACCTTTATTCTAATTCTATTCTAATTTAAGGTAATTTAGCTATATATTAGTTTTATGTAGGTGAAGACTTGTTATTTGCTCGTTAGCTATTCTGTGATTTCTAATTGTCTTTGCTATGTTCTATGTCTTTTCTGTTAGTCTTCCTAAAACCATTTTTTTTTTCACTTTTTATTTCATTGTTTACATCCTAATATCACAGAAAACAATGAAAATACTGTTTCAAACAATAATTTTAACTACTAAAATCACGGAGTTTATTTTGTTTATTACCGGTGCCGATTAGTTATCCAAAACAGTTTTATTTTGGTGACATAGTTAATGGAAGAAGCTAAAAAACCTGCATCGTGCCAAAGTGCAATAACACAATTAGAAGTGCAACTGATAAAGTGTTTATTTCGAGTTCCATGAGATCAAAAAGTATGAACACAATGGTGTAAAATAATGAAGAGATGAAGTATCGTCAACATCATGTTTTTACTGTTGTGGAGGTTTTAACTTTAGTATCGTTATGTTACATTTGTATAGTTATTGTTTACCTAGATTAACATGGTGCGAATTCGGGGTAGGATTTAGAATCGTTTGGCAAGATGAGGGGGGTAAAAGGGGTTAAATATGGTAGGGGCTGGTGCCCTGATTATAACACTACCATTCTTATTATAAGGTAATGCATATTTATCCAGTTAATAGTAAAATTTGTTTCTTATTTTTCCTCTATGGTCCATTTAAAACATCCTGTATAATCAAAACAAAAACAAAAAAGCGTCACGGTTTTTCGATACGAGGTGGCAACGGCACAGTTATCAGTTTACCACATAAACATAAACACAAACATTACCTGGCCCCAACCAGAAACAGCGACATCAACCACATATAAACATACAAGACCTGGAGATTTATTTTTCGGTAACCCCAGCCGGAGATCGAACCCGTGACCTCTCGCATGGTAGGCAGAGCCACAACCGCAGCGTCCCAGAGGTCGTCGAAGTGTTCAGGACACTTGGCGAGGCGAGGTGATGGCAGGCGAAGCAGACGCTGACCGAGTGGTGGCTGAAAGAGGGAAAGACCAGCAGCCAGATGGGTCATTGAAAACTTTTATTCGATTGGCACAGAACCAGATCAGTTGGCACAAAAAGGACTAGGCTTATACCCTGCAGGGGGGGAAACAACTGTCCGACCCAAACACGATTTCTCGCCGAAACCGAAACCGAAATTCTGGCGAGCGCCCAGTTTCGGCCGAAACCGAAACCGGTTTTTTTTTTAATTTTATTTACAGAAATTCATAAGTTTCTATCTACTAGCCAGTAAATTTATTTGAATAAAATGAAAACAAAAATTTTACGCATCAAATCAATATTATATTGAAAAAAAACTTTGAATTTAAAAATTATTAACAAATCTTGCAGACGGCTTTCACTAAATCTGTTGTGCATTTTTCGAAAAATTACCAGAGTGGATTTTTCTCTCTCTGCGACATTTTGTTTTGTTTGTGATATGTACCTAAAACCATATAATTAAATGAAATAACAAAACATGAAAGTACCAAAACATTAGAAGGTTAAACTTGTCTCAGACAGATTTATATTTAACATAAAACATAACCCTTAACATTCACACGAAAAACCACCGGCCGTAATTTCATTTCTTGCGATTATTAATTTAATATGAATTCTGCATTATATTTGTTGCTATTACGCTTGTTTATCAATCAATTTAGTATCGAAGTAATATATAAATGTACTCACCATTTATTTTGTGTGAAAACTAAAAAACTATAGAAATAACAAACAACACAAACAAACTGTACTGATTGTCAAATGAATTACGTTTGACTGATGTTATCCAAGGTCATCCGCACGATGTACATGTCGCAAGCGCGCCGGCCACCGTAACCCAACCAGCTCGTGGCGGGGACTGCCGAACTCACCCGATAACTAACGACCGTGAGTTTCGGCTGATTTCTGGACGAAACCGAAACATGAATTTTGCGCTGAAACTGGCCGAAACCGAAACCGAAATTTCGGTCGGACAATAGAAACAACCTGCCGATGTTTTATGCCGAAAATTACACATTATGGTCATAATGTGTAATTTTTCAGATAAGAAATGAGTTTTTACCAAGTAGTTTACCATTACGCTGATCGTAACGTGCGGTTTTTGTACGCAGTAAAGAGGGGTTATGATACGTGTGTAGATAAAATAAATTTATATTTAAAACTTCCATCGAATACACGTAATTACCGTTCTACCGTAAAAATGGCTCTTCACGTTAATCAGACCATGGCCCGCTGGCTTTTGGCATTGTCCGTACTCGACGTAAACATTTGAACCTGTGTCAAAAAAATAAACATCTAAAACTCTCTGCAATGGATCAATTGAAAAGTAACTAACTAGTTTATTTTAAGCCACTTCCTGTGTGATAAAATGGGACGCCCGAAACAGCCGGCGCCACTGTTTGATGGCTCGTTTTTTTGGTTACCAGATACCAACCAGTTTAGTTTCTTTCTAGATGCCTGCGCTTATGGGCTGGTTTGAAAACAGAAGAACATACGAGGTTCTCTGCTGGGTCAAAGGTCCCGATACACCCGGGTTAGAGCCTACAGCCGGGCGGTGCGTTGGACGCCTAATTGAACCTTCTGACTTAAAATTATAGACAACGGTCGAATAATCTAATAAGAGTTATTTCGTCACGCTGCATTATATTTGGGTAAAATACTGCCTTTGTATCAAAGAACTTAACATATTCAAACTCTTTTCAAAGTTATGATTGAAAAAGAAATAATTGACGCTGGGTACTGGCAGGTTTGTAGCACGATTGCTACGAATACTACGAAGCTTTGTGTGCTACGGCGTAGTAAATAAAAAGATGTAGCCATAGTGCGGATTCAGAGAAGCGATTTTGTCGACCGTATAAAAGTAAAATACAGTGAATATCATCTATATTTTCTCCATAGCTGAGCTGACTGGACGCAGCCAGATTTCAGTGTGGCTATAAACGATAGCATAGCATTTTGCATTTGTTTCGCAATGAAAATTTGGTTTAAAATTTGTGTTAAGGGAAATTTATGATAATATTTTTTTTTATGTCCGCGCTCCATGATGGTCGAACGTGAGGCTGCATTCCAATTATTTATGTTTTTTAAATTCCTTATTTTTCGGCCAAAACTTATTGACGGGCACGTCTACTAATTAGTTTATATAGGTTTTATTGCCAATTTGGATGACTTTACGCGATTCCACTTGAGGCGATGCGAATACAACATTTTTATATAAACAATAAGATAATGAGGTTACGCGTTCCCATTAGTTTAGTTAGATAGATAGAGGATGTCTCTTCTCTATTTAGTATGTTCTTCTTCATCTTGGGTCTTCTAGCATCTTGTTAAGTAAGGGAATGGCCTTACCACTGTTCTTCTGTAAGTCAACTCGGTCATTTGCAAATTCCGATCGATAATTCATAATTTCTTTATTGCACACAAACATGTAAGAAAACAAGTGTTACATGAAAATAGTGTACAATTGCAAGCTTATCTCTAATAAGAGATATCTTCCAGCAAACCAGGTTAAGATGGGAATGGTTGATTGCTGAGCAGGGGTAGACCTAAGTGTACAACAATATATTGAAATAAACGAGTACTTACATAAATATTAATAAAAAATATCTTCTTTTCACATTTTATTCAGAGTTCTGCTCAAGTAGCTATGCATTTAAAATAGTAGTTTATGTTACTGCTACATAATGCCTAATTATGTACAGTTACATGCCACAATGCCGGTCGAACGTGCGTTTCCTGAACACATCAAAGAGAGCTTATGATATGTGTGTAGATAAACTAGTGTATGTAATTGTACATAATTAAGCATTAAAACTTTCGAGTGATATTATTACGAAGCTTGCCTTCGGTTCGTTTCATAAACCCACTCTCGAGGTTTAATGCCCTCCATTATGTGTCAGTCCCATAAACTACTATTAAACTTGGTGCAACTGTGCCTCTGCCAACGCATAAGAGAAAAGGCGCGCAGATAATTTAAGTATAAACAAATCCAAGTACCTCCACCATAAGGGCCACAGCAAAACAATTTCGCGCCAAGTTATGACAATTATTCCGAACAATGCCGAGTTCGTACGAAGCAATTACCGAACGCATTTCGCCGTTTGCCCCCAGTTGGATTACATCAAGGAAATTCAATTTTACACGTGTGCACGCAGTGCGAGTGAGAGTTAAGAGTTCTGAGTTTGTTTCGGGTACTTTTAAAATTAAAAAAAAACAACATAAGGACAAAAGTCATGCGGCACACCCTTTGATATAAAACTATAGATGAAGTCTTGCTGCCTCTGTCTCCCGCTCGGGAACAGACAAGGCCGTTATTATGTAAGCTGAGCGTTGATTCATACATAACTATCAAAAACCCGTTGCGTGCCATGCGGGTGTGGGTCCAAATCGACGCTCAGGTTCAAGCGGCACTTAAACTGAGCAGTACTCGGTTATTAGAACTACAAAGTCGTCATAAATATCTTCTAAATATAAGAAATACTAACCCAAATAGACGGCACCATTAGCATATTTCTGACCTATATTTACTAACGGCTGAAAGCGGCTGAAATAGGCCACAATAACTGCACAGATAAAGAAAATACCAGAAAGGGGAGAAAAACACTGCATATTTTCCTTTGTAAGATTTTCCAGAAAAAAACTCGTTATGCGCCGGCAAAAGAAGTTTCAAATCTCTTTGTCTGACGAAGGAAAATACGAACCTGTTGGTTGTGGGTGCTTCGGCGTTCTTGTAATGGAATGGAGTGCAAATTTTGTAATATTGGCATGTTTTCTAACGGCCTTCCTAATAAAAAAGTTATTCACGGTTTAACTTAATCAGTGTTTTGTCCTTTTCATACGTCGAGTAAATGTCAAATTTCAAAGCAAGACAAAACACTGTATAAGTTAAACTGTGAATAACTTCTTACATTAGTAAGGCCGTAAGAGGTTATGCGATGCACTGCTGCTTCGATAGGTTATTTTTTTAATTGACCGAGCGAGCGCAGCGAGCAAATCGTCCAGTTTCGAGATTGGCCAAAAATGCATTTGTCCTTCTGTCTGTCTGTCTGTTCTCGCCTACAGGTCCCATTTCTCAACCGATTCTCGTGAGATTTTGTGAGCATGTTCGATTATAATACTTATGGCATTACAAAGATATTCAAAAGTTCAATTTTTTTATTACTGTAGATATTTACATATACTTAGCAAACGTAATTTTTTGTCTCTTCTCTACATTGGACCAATGTGGGAGAGAGAACAAGGGCGTTGAAACTCCCATAGATTGATTTTTTAATCTCTTTTAAAAATTAGCTGTTTTTAACTAATACAAATATGTATAACAATATTTATTATTATAATTAATAAGCAGGAATAAATAATTACAAAATTATTAACAGGTCTGTGTTGAGCCAGATTAACCCCATACAATCCCGTCATTATTTCGAATAAACTTAAAGTTTATTCGAAATAATGAAATGAAATGTTTATTCGTCAACTTACATCAATAAAAAACATTTAAGTAGTGAGTGCGCAAGAGGGTAGCCATAAAATTGCTGGGTACATCGGTGGAAATCACGATAGGGGAAAACCTGTGTTGTGATTTCCAGGTAAGTAATCTTGAGATTGTAATATCCCTTTTTCGACAAAGTCGCTTCAACATGCTTTTTAAATTGCTCGTAAGGCAATTTCCAAATTTCCAGAAGTATCTTATTGTAGTAGAGAATACACTGACCCTTGAAATAATTGCTAACCTTCGCGAGTCTAAACCGGGGCGCAACTAGTCTGTGATTATTTCTTAGGTAAACATTACAGCTATCGCTAAGTTTATAAAATGTTGTATGGTTCTTGCGTACATACATTTTCGAAAATAAATTGACTAGCTACAATTAATATGTCAATTTCTCTGTTCGTTTCAAATTATAAATTGCTCGAATAGCTCTTTTCTGTAAAATAAAAATAGTTTGAATATCCGCTGCTTTCCCCCACAGCAAGATACCATAGGACATGACACTATGAAAGTTACTAAAATAAACTAGCGTAGTTGTAGTCAGTATGTCAGTTTTTATTTTATTTCGGAAAATGTGTACCTAATCAGACTTTGCAGTTCTCTCCGCCTTCACAAGACGAACCCGTAGACACCAGATTTGACCTCCTAGGACCGAGGAAACGCGAGTCATCGCCAAAACTTTTACCCATATTTTCCTTTAAAGTCTGCATAGTAATTGGAAAATTCAAGCACCTGACATTCAATTTCAAATTGGACTTTCTTCGTTAAATTGTTGCGGAAAATAGACTTGTATCGCATTATAATAAAATCTTTTGTCCGTCAGTCGTGACAATATATTTAAGTATGTATGTCGAAGGTCTAGTATAAAAGACAAATTACAAATTCAGCGACAACTAATGTTAACACCAGTCAGGCTTCATGGGCTGTTATCTAGCACGAGAATAGATATAGGTGCATACGCTCGATAATTTTCTTTTTATCGCTGTCTGGAAAAAATAAACTCAAAATCTACCGGAATGAATTTTCAATACGAGCATTAAAAGGTACCCGTCTGCCCACTAAAAATTCTAAAACCTTAATGAAGACTTTCTGTCCTTTGAGCCGCAACCGAAAGCTCCCTGAAAGTTCAACACAAAAGCTGGGTCGCTGGATTATGCACATGCACTTTTAGTTAGGCAAATGCAATTTAAGCTGTTTCGAATTGTTGGCTAATGCGGGCTCGAGGCTGTGTGCAAAGCCGAATACATATTATTTACTCAACAACATCTTAGTTTGTCAAATACAAAACAGCGAAATACAGGAGTAGGTTCCTGACAGATCAGACTCTAGCAGACTCCGCAAATGCACCTACCACGTATGTCATGCACACCATGAGATTAGAATTTTATTTTAACTGTTAGGTTAGGTTAGGTTAGGTTAGGTTAGGTAAGTTTAGTTTAGGTTAGGTTAGGTTAGGTTAGGTTAGGTTAGGTTAGGTTAGGTTAGGTTAGGTTAGGTTAGGTTAGGTTAGGTTAGGTTAGGTTAGGTTAGGTTAGGTTAGGTTAGGTTAGGTTAGGTTGATATATTGATATCAAATACTTCACCAAGTTACAAACTTCTACAATTGACTTCAAGTTCGATACCTATTTCTTTCAGCCTGGTTGGGATGCGAATTAATTTTATGTGCAGGGAAAGCCCCCTTCAAAACTTTTGCTGCATGGAACCACAAACCAAAACGTCAACTGTGTACATGTCGCAGGCAATTTGTAAGATTCAGCATTTTACAAACAGCGTCGGCCTTTTACAAACGCGCGTTGCTCTGTAATATGCCGAAGGCAAGTTGACACTCCTTTATGTTTTTAATATTTTTTGTTGTGCTTACATGTTCAACCTAACACGAAGGATAAAGGGGGCTTCGCTTCGCTCACCCCCATTACTCTTCACCTAAGCTACCGCAATGTTTTGCCCTGCTAATTTCAATTTGTCAATTTGCTTTCGGCATATTACATAGCAGCGCGCGTTTCTAAACGGACGACGCGTTTATAAAATGCTGAGTCTTACAAATTGCCTGCCACATATACACCGTAAGATAGTCAAAACCGTTAGTTGACAAACTAACGCGTTAGGTGATCAACTATCGACAGAGAGTAAACCAGACCGACAGGGTTTAGAATTTACGTTTCTTTTGTTCTTACATGTCATTCGCTGCGCTCGCCCCCTGTAGTCTTCACCTAAGCTACCACAGTGTATGCCCTGGTATTTCGTTTGCAATTCAAGTTTAAACCAGTTTACTATTTAACGGTTTTAACCGGTAGTTTATCAACTAACGCGTCATATAGTAAGCAGTACGCTACAGTTTACTATCTGTCGATAGTTGACCAACGAGAAAAAAAAACTGTTTGTTTATGAACTAACGGTTTTGACAATCTTTTTGTTTTTGTTATTTTTTCAAAAAAACATTTAATCTATTTTGATAATATTTATAAGGGACCATCTTTTAAGTATGACCTACCAATCAAAATAAGAATCATCAAAATCGATTCATAATTGACGGAATAATCGCGTAACAAACATACAAAAAAAAACCTTTTTGAAATCGGTTGCAAACTGACACGGATGGTTCACATACATATTGGGGGTGCTTGTGGCATCTACTGTTATGTATGGTCTGAAGTTTCTGCTGTAGTGGAGGGGTGGCAATACACGCTTGGCGTAATACATTTTTTTTTCGGTATAATCAGCTGATCGGGTCAATGTACTGAGGGTCGATTTTGTTTTCTCATTTGCCACCATATGTTTCTTGGGGAATGTTGTTCATATTGATGGGTACTATAATTCCCCAAAATATGGTCAGTTAATTAAATATCACCCCAGTATAGAGTATAGGCCCAGCCGGCTTTAGATATCACCCCAGTATAGGCCCAGCCGGCTTTAGAGAATTGAGATAAAGGTGATACTCGAGATATTCGAGGCTAGTATTTTAAAGTTAGGATAGGTAACTCAGCAAGCCAATATCTCTGGCTCCGTACCTACAAGTCAAGATTGACTTCTATGTGCTGACTTTTCCTCCAACTGTGGCTACTGGTTACACCCATTTGGGAAAACAGCCGTGAGCATACTTGTAGTACATTGTACTCGTAACTACAGTCTGGTATTTGAACTTGGTGTAGACAAAGTGATTCCGGGTGAAGTTTCTGACATCCGTGCGGTCTGCTTACATCGCACGGCGAGAACAAATCTTCTGTTTGCAACTCGGAGCTCCACGTTGTATGCTCATGTTGCCTTGTATTGTTAACGGTGGTTTGAGGATACGGTTTTGAACAGACACTTAAACATAAAAATGTATATATAGGCTCGTATTGCTTTTGCTCCCTACACTAGGATACTCGTGTCGTGGGAACCAAAATCAGCAAATACCATATTTACATACGGGCACATACATTGCTCCTGCCCCCACGCTAGGATACCCTGTCTCGTGGGAATCAGAAAGAGTGACGACCCGAATGGCCGAGTCGGCAGAGACCCTGCCGACGTAGCCAAGGGTCCCGGGTTCAAGTCCCGGTGGGGGCAAATATTTGTTTATCTTATAGTCATGGTTGTTTATCTATCTAAGTATAATATTTATCTATATAAGTATATGTATCGATGTCTAATACCCAAGATACAGTGAATCCTAGTTTGGGGCTAGATCAATTTGTATAAATAGTGTCCAAAGCATTATTATTATTATTATTGCTTTTCAAAAGTGAGCCTACATACAAACAACGTTGACCTTCAAATTCCATCCATTAGCCTGACCAGCAAAGGTCAAACGTGACAGCAAGCTGGCTGCCTGAGGGCGGAAGGAATCCGATATTAAGTGACATTCCTCTGCACATCTATTTTACCGAAACCGCCTCTGCATTATAACGCAGTCTTGAACGATTGGCTTACCCCTTTTCAATTGATATGGACTTTTTATTGTCTCAATAACGTGAGCAATGTGTTTAATAGGATTACTCAGAGCTAAATTTTCGGAATTAGAGTGAAAATTCGACGATGAAACACGTTTCATCCAAATAACTTTCTCATATAGGTATGAACAACCTCAATGCTTGATGTGATGTGATGACAGACACTAAAGTCAAGCTGTTACCATCTCTCGAGGGTTCCGTATATATTTATGGGGGCTCCCGTACAAGAGTTCTTGAAATACCACATACAAACTTGTGAATGCACCTGGTTACGTACACGGAGTGTCCCACCCACACGCAAAATAGGCGCTTTCGTCGTCGAGTTGCGGAAACCAGCCCGTCTTACAATTGACAATTGACAGTACACGGAGTGTGAAAGTAGCCGCACCAATAACTTTGTAAACAACATTTTGCTATGTGAAATCCAAACTATTCACTCCACACCATCCCTACCATTGTACGGTGGTGCGGAACCTTTTGTGCGCGAGTCCGAATCGCACTTGGCCGGTTTTATTTCCTTTTCATGTGCAGAACCCTAACATCCATTCTGAAATTATATTACCGGCTTTGTTCAAATCTCTGCGGAAATTACGGACAGTAGAGGTTTTTTAAATAAGCTCAACAGAGCGGACGAAACGCCTCGGTGTTTTAAATTGTGAGGTTTATGCCAAGTGTGTTTTATTCGGTTCCTTTATTCCTTTTATCTACACACATATCATAAACCCTCTTTACTGCGTACAAAAACCGCACGTTACGATCAGCATAATGTTAAACTACTAGGTAAAAACTAATTTCTTATCTCAAAAATTACACATTTTGACCATAATGTTTAATTTTTCTACATATTATGACAATCAAATTTCGAACGCCGACGCCCGCCTGCATGCCGCCCCTAGTTTGTCTGTGAAGTTGGTACTACAGAACAAGCTAAACAACTGCAGAGCCACAATGCCGGTCAAACATGCGGTTCCTGAACGCAATCCTTCAGTTCCTTAATCAAAGAGAGCTTATGATATGTATGTAGATAAACTAGTGTATGTTACTGTCTGTACATAATTAGGCACTAAAACTCCCAAGTGATATTCCACTCTCGAGTATTATTGCCCTCCATTATGTAGCAGTCACATAAACTACTATTTGTTGTCCGTTGGTCGAGTGTTGATTGGCATGTTCTGGTTCCTATATTTAACCCAGTAAGTTGAAGTAGTGAGTAAGTAAGTTAAAGTTAACTGGGTGGGTCCCACCAGGGAGCGCAGGTATTTCGTCCTTGAAGCCACCTTGTAAAGTGGGAATTCATGTCTTTAATTTGGATCAATATCAATTTCTTTTTCACGAAATGCAGCAAAGCGCAGAAGGGGAGGGTTATGTATCTATGTATAACATAATAACAACATGTATGTATGTATGTCTGTTTCTGTATTCCCACGTAACTAATCAATGGCTCAACCGATTTTGATAAATGACACGTAATTAGATTCGTCTTGATGGCCCTAGTGTCATGGGAACATAATATTAAAAAATGGCGGATTTTATACTCTTTGATAAGCGAGCTAAAGAAACTTTTTTCAAGACTCTGGACTGGGGAGTCAAAATGAAGAACTTTAAAAGGCGAGTGTGGAAATATAGACTAATCTTGCACAAGCTATGAATAATAGTTTTAATAAAGGATTTATAGTTTTTTTATTTTTAACGAAATTCAGGAAATAAATGACCTAATTATAAAACTTAAAACAGTCGGGACTGCGGTACACTAAAAAGCACAAAACAAGCAAATAAGACTAAACGGAATTATTGAGGTTGGATAAAAATATAACATTACAGTGTTAAATTAAATTTAAATGTAGGAAAGACTCATTAAACCTCATAGAATGGCTTCCGCTTGCATTAAAATTTAATTATTTTTACTCTTTTTAATAATTTTGTCGAATCTCAATATTTACGTTAAGTCTTGTCTGCTTGTTTTGTGCTTTTTTGTGTACGTCATTTCTTAGGTGAAATGTCGGTGGATACTGCGGTGGATTAAGAAATATCGATGGATCATAATCAGATTTATTAATGAAGTTGGTCGAATGATTTTTCTGTTTTTTTCGCTGACTGCATCCGGTTAATATTTAATTCCAAGCACTATTATCTTCCCTAAAGGCCGCGTTTAGTCCCACTACCGGTCTCTATTGATAGAATTTTCTTAGAAACTAGTTCTGTAAGTAGCTATTAACAAGGACAATAGAAACATTGGTATTGTATGTATTCCCGCCTCGATGAAGAAGACAATAGTCGCAACGTTTTACCTAGTTTGTAAACTTATTGTAAGCCTCTCTGAACCCTTTGTATGGAAACTGTGTTAAGCAGAACGTAGACTGTATCCGTAGTTGTTAGTAGTTTATTTATTAGTAACGTAACCGTCCGTGGTCTACTGTTTCACGCTCGCTTCTCAAGCAAGAGATCCTTGATGTCACCCGGCGCTGACCACGTTCCAAAGAGATAAGTAATTTATCGTAAGTGCATATAATCAAGTATTTCATAAAAAATATATTTTCATTCGGAAAATTTACCATTTGCGAGATTTTACGACATTTACAACATCGCCCGTCAGCCAGGTTACTATTCAACATATCCGTGTTGTCTTTAAACTGTATTTAAGAGTTTTATTTAATGAAAAACATTACGTCCAAGTTTTCTTCTTGCAAGATGAAACCTCTTCATCTATACAACGCAATGATAATCATGTCTTCTACATAGCACGTCTCAATAAACAAACATGTTCGCTCAGCTAAAGCAAACAGCGACTATAGCAAATAGATGCTCCATCAATCAGAGCGCAAACAACATTTTCTCACAAGTCACAACATTACGTCTTGCGACGCCACAGAATATGGAAACAGAACAAATAGGCTGCTTGATCAAAAAAAACTGAAGGTACTCACATTTGGTGCCTTTTCAGTGTCACGTATACCTCGCGCCACGAATTAAGAGCGCTGGGCGACGTTGGCAGGAATTAATAGGCATATGTACAGGTATTGAAAAGTGACTACTGTGCATTCAAGGCCACCGCTCATAACTCGTGGCGCGAGGTATACGCGGGATTTAGTACGCTTACAGTGTCGTGTGTATTTGTCACGCGGGACGCGGGGCGCCACACTCACAGCTCCCGCGTGCGGGGTCAATCCCGCGATGGTGATGAATTTTTAATACAAGAAATAAGAATAAACTATCCAGCTACTCTAGTAAAGTAAAAAAATATCCAATTCCTTCATCGGTCAATGTATATGCTTTTACAATAAGGTCCCCGATACTATTCAAAGCTTAGCGACACATAAATTCAAAACGTTTATTAAAAGTAAATTATCTTGGAAGGGATATAACTCAGTGTCAAATTATCTAAAAGACTTGGGGATAAACTGCTTCTTCTTCCATTCGCTATCTTAAAAATAAACATAGGTGAAATCAATGTATTGTTAGTTAAAAGTATTTCCTTTGAAAAAGGGCTTCATCAGAGTTTCTTGTGAGTTCTTCTCTGAGAAGTATCTGCTTTTGGAATGTATAACCAGTATTACATGAATGACGTGCTACAAGAAATGAGATTATTCAACAGAATAAAGAACATTTTGATTTGCTGAACGAGGCCCTACTGTGTGTAAGGAACACACAGTAGGGCCTTCAGCCTGAGGCCCCTTTCAGTATCGCAGAGAAAATTTATAGATTCATATTATCATCATCACCATCATCAACCACTCAGGGATACCACTGTTGAGTATAGGCCTCCTCATGTAGACGCCTTTTGACCTGGTCCCGTGCAACCCGGGTCCACTGCTTTCCTGCTATCCTCACTATGTCGTCGGACCATCTGCCAGGTGGTCTACCGACTTTGGCCTCCTCTTGGCCATCACTGGTTCCCGATCTGGTCCATCTGCCATCTTCTTGATGACCTCTCTGCCTACCATGCAAGAGGTTCGGAGTTAAATCTCCGGCTGGGGACACAGAAAAAAAATCCCAGATCTTGGATAGTTACATGTGTGTGACGTCGCTGTTTCTGGTTCCCACGACACAGGGTATCCTAGTGTGGGGCCAGAAGCAATTTAAGTGCCATTAGTGTATGTTTATGTTTATCTTTACGCTTTCCAAACAGCAGTGAACGAATTAAATCTCGAGTCAAGCGAGTCCAGTAGCACTATTCTGTGTTTGTGAAATCAATCCGATTGCTTTAAATGGATGTTGAAAGCTATTCGCCAACTTCACACTGACGTTGACCAATCAGCATTCGATTATTCCACACGAGCTGTCATTTAAAGCGATTGTAATTTGAATTTAAGCAATTTAAAAACCATATCTGCATCTATGATATCAAAGATTATATTAATGACTAGCTGAAGCCCGAAACTTCGTCTGCGTGGACTTTAGAATGAAAAGACGAGGGTTGGGGGACCGAGAAGAATATATTAAAAAAGACACTGTACAGTACTCAAGTACTGTTTACTCTTTCTGGCGTTGTGTATATGATTTCAGTGTAGTAGAAGACGATATCGTCAAGTCGACGGGATGCCACTTGATGTGATTGGCGCACTACCGTGAGGATTAGCTCTATAGACAATTGGCCTGTGCCCAGCAGTGGGTCGATGTGGGCTGAGCATGAGGATGATGAATAGAAGACGGGGGGAAAGAGAAATATCAACTACAGCAAGACAAATCGAAATTCGAATAAAGGCGAAGGTTGAAGACGTAGGGAAACAAATAACGGGACTAGGTAAATAAATTAAATAATAAATAATACCTTCGACATATTGATCTAGCCCCAAACTAGGATTCCCTGTATCTTGGGTACTAGACAACGATACACATACTTATATAGATAAATATTATATTTAGATAGATAAACAACCATGACTAGAACATCCGTTCTCATCAAAGAAATATTTGCCCCCACCGGGACTCGACCCCGGGACCCTTGGCTCGTAGGCAGGGACACTGCCGACTCGGCCATTCGGGTCGTTAAATCTCGCTAATAGCTGGAGATAGGCGGGACATGTGGCTAGACGTCATCTCGGAGGGCGGACGTCGATCGATCAAAAATAATGAAGTCGAGGGATCTCACTAGATTAGTTGGTACAGGATCATGAAGATTGGCGCTCAAGTGATGAGCCTTATATCGATAATAATTATTAAAGAATTTTCTTAAAGACCACATTGTCTATTTTTCCTTCTTGTGACAATACAAAAAGGTTATCTGCATTTGTAACCCGCGACCAAGCAACTTATTGAATGGCCTTGGGAAAATCTATCAAACCTTATGTCTATTCCAGCAGGCTTCCAGCAGCCGTGACATTCTGGCCTTGGTAATTAACACCGCTAATTTGTCTATTTATTTGATAGCTGTTGATTATTCTCTTTTTCAAGCTCCGTCCTTTCCTCCGTACCAATCACATTCACGACGCCAGAAAGGTTTAAGAGCTCCATTTTGTCCAGCAGCTGTGGTGTGGTGGTGTCTCTTTCAATGGAGGGCTCCGCCACCTCAACCCTTCTTTCCTGCACACCGAGTATGTAAGGGTTAACAGCTCCTATGTACAGCAGCAGTCGTTGTTTCTGTTTCAATGTTTTCATTCTTACCGATTATGTCCACGACACAAGAAATTGTTATAAGCTCCAATTTGTCCAGCAGTTGTGATTGTTTTTGTTTCCATTAGGGCGGGGGGCTCCCTCATCTCACCTCCCCGTTATTTACTCTATGCCTATTATGTTCAAAATGCCAGTAATGGTTAAAATCTAATTATAATTATTTCTCTAGCTATACCTGTTCGTAATCACTTTTCCACTCCTAAACTCCTTTCTAAATATATTTTAGACCGGGCGATCAGTTGATTTGTTGGATGGAGAAGTGAAAAACAAAGTTGATCTAATCAAATCGGATTCACAGTGAAAGTTGCTCAACATTATGTCCACTACAACCCCTTAAAATAAGACTCAACCTTTCTGTTGTAGCCTGTATATCCAAAAATCTTTAAATGAACGCCTAAACTGTCTTCCATATTATGTTCTATCTGCCTCTAAAAACTATATGAAAATCGGATCAGTAGCTTTGACCTTGTCCTTCAAAACAGACAGACAGACATTCCAAATATAGCCGATTTGAGATCTCTTGCTGTTCTGGTGCCTGGCGGACCCCCGCGGCTTCCCGGCCTACCCCTCCCGCGTCCTATGTATGCGCGGCAATATTTAAGTATCTGTATGTCTTTTTTTGTAGTAAATTATGAATTATGAATAGTTTATAACCTACTTAGTTTTATACTACTCAAGTAGTTCACTCATGTGAACACCCTAAATTCATCCTCCCAGTATAATTTTATAAGCTTTTATTTTTATTTAGTTTAGTTTCACCCGTCCCGGACGCGTCTTCTGAAAAGACCGTGGGGTACAACGCTGGGCCACGTTGTGCCCCACGGGTTTTTCAGAATTTTGAACCGCTCGTAAAGCCAGAGCGCTACAGTGCGACGCTGCGTTGTGCCACACGGGAATTTTTAGCGCTCACATTGACAATTCAATATCTGAATAGCCCGAGGCGTACAGAGCCTGCAGCGTTGTGTCCCTTTGGCTTTTTGTTTTTAGCTTTTAGTTAAAAACCAGACCGTTACAACGCTACAACGCGCCTTTGTATTTCCTAATTTTAGTTATTAAAAATGTATACTTCTCATAGATCAAAGTTGTTCAAGTTACGGCCAAAAATACATGTCAGTTCTTGTATTCGTCCTGCCCCTTTCTTCACTGCACCTAGTTTACACTATAATTTACAGCCAAATTGGTTGCTTAAGATCACTTTCTGTCCAAATACTGAGTTAGGTTATGTTAGGTTATAACAGTTCTATGGACTACCTGAAGCCGAGCGAAGCCGAGCGGAGCGAGGCGACCCCATGCAGTTTCACAGAACAGTTTTTTTCAACCTGCATTTATTTTCGACCAGCAGTTACATACAAACTTTTTTGTCATTACACTAAATCAGTTTCTCATCAGCGACGCACCGCACGCGCTTGCTGCGCTAATCCACTTTCTCTTTCATGCCTAGCGCATTGGTCGCAATCGTTATACCCGACGGGCTATTCAGACGATGAATTGTCAATGTGAGCGTTGAAAAACACAATGTGGTAAAACGCAGCGTCGCGCTGTAGCACTCTGGCTTTTCGAGCGGTTTGAAATTCTGAAAAGCCCGTGGGTCACAAAGCGGCCCAATTTTGTACCCCACGGGCTTATCAAAATACGCGTCCCGGGCTCTGTCAGTCTCTGTTATCAAATCAATTGCAAGTTAAATTTGACCCAATTCCCGGTTTCCCTTTGGGCTGAAATTTTGGATGCATATTTAAATCGGATGACAATGCAATATTTTTATGGCCAGCTAATTTAGAAAAAAAAAGAAGTTTATTTCTTGTTACGGCTACGGACTACTAACATGCTGGGAAGTGCAACTTTCGTAATGCTTTCTATTTTGAAATTGTTCAAAGTTCTTGCTTAGAGAGCGAAGCCTTTAGGCTCGTGTATCGCTAAAATTTGCGACTCGTGGTGGTTGAAATGGTCTTAACCATATTAAAATAAAGTCCATAACAGCTCACACTGCAACATGGTTAGATACGTCAGTCGCTGCGGCAGAACAATGCGAACATTTTGTGTTTTTTATTCGCAGTTTATGCGAAGTGAATAATATTTCTGCGAATTGTCGACTTTCAGGCCAAGTTCTCTTTTGGTGCAGAAGCATTTGTCGATGTCCAAAAAGAGTTAAAGATAAAAGTGTTCAGTTTACCCAAAAACCTCGTAGGACTTTATATATGTCACCGTAAGATAGCCAAAACCGTTAGTTGATAAACTAACTGTTAAAACCGTTAAATAGTAAACTGGTTTAAACTTGAATTTCAAAAGAAATACCAGGGCCAACACCGCGGCAGTTTTGGTGAATATTAGGCTTCATGTTAGGTTTGATGTAAGAACAAAAGAAACGTAAATTCTAAACCCTGTCGGTCTGGTTTACTATCTATCGATAGTTTGATCAACTAACGCGTTAGTTTATCAACTACGGTTTTGACTATTTTACGGTGATATAGATATTTCTAAACTCATACAAAACGTCAGGACCCAGGTTGCGGCAAAGGTCACGCCAAAGAGGTCGTGTTTTGAACTAACTATAACTTGTCTGTTTTGTCCACAGGCTGTGCCGCTTGCCGACAGCCGGTGTCTCCTAGCACCGGCTTGGCAGGCGCCGCGCCGAGTTGACAGCATGCCCACTGCCCCCAACGAAACATTTGCCAACCTCACGGACCTCGCAGACCTGCCCACCAGCCCCTACTCACTCGCCCAGAAGATCGTCATAGCCATCGTCGCGTCCTGCTTCTCCATCCTCACCGTCGTCGGCAACTCCATGGTCATGATCAGCTTCAAAATCGACAAACAACTCCAAACGATCAGCAACTACTTCCTGTTCTCGCTGGCGGTTGCGGATTTTGCGATCGGACTCATATCCATGCCGCTGTTTACGATGTTCACGATATATGGATACTGGCCGCTCGGGCCGTACGTCTGCGACACGTGGCTGGCGCTGGACTACCTGGCTTCAAACGCGTCGGTGCTCAATCTGCTTATAATAAGTTTCGATAGGTATTTTAGTGTGACGCGGCCGCTGACGTATAGAGCCAAGAGAACTACACGCCGTGCTACAGTGATGATAGGCAGTGCGTGGGGTTTCAGCCTGGTGCTGTGGCCGCCTTGGATTTACGCGTGGCCATATATTGACGGGGAGAGGAAAGTGCCACCGAACGAGTGTTATATCCAGTTTATAGAGACGAACCAGTTTATTACGTTCGGGACAGCGATAGCGGCGTTTTATGTGCCAGTGACTGTGATGTGTTGTCTTTATTATCGGATATGGAGGGAGACGAAGAAGCGGCAGAAGGACCTGCCGAATCTTCAGGGCGGGAAGAAGCACGACTCGTCGAAGAGATCGAACTCTAGGTGAGCTAATTTAACTACATTATTTGGAAGTATTACTGTACTTTTCTAACTTTTACCAGAGTGAAACCAATAGACGCCTCTCAAAGATATCCACCATCCAACAAGACCCGCAGCCTTATGGCGTAACACTCTGAAGTTCATAGCGTGTGTCTATGGTTCATCTCATGCTCATACAATTTCATCGATTGCGGGGTATCACCGAAGGCTTCTAGGCTTCATTCAATGAGCTTGGGTTTGGCCTCCATTATGATGCTACTTGCGTGATTACCAATTTGACAGATGAAGCTGTTGCAAGGTGTCAAACGTAAATGTCTATATGAAGTTCATAGCTCAGACGACTTACGCCATAAGGTCATCTGTCACCAAATAAGAACATGAAAGCATCGGATGTGGGTGGCGGCTCAATTGAGAACTCAAAGAGACTTACACTCAAATTAAAGAAAGTCTCAGGCAAGAAAGTTATGCACTTTAGAACTTATGAAATCAAAACTATTATTACTATTTTCTTACAAAGGGTACTACAAGTTTTCAATAAATTTTGAGAAATGGTTGACACCAAGCTTCATGAAAGCTAAAACAATATACGCACTAAGATAGCGTCACAACTTTTACCATACAGGGTGGGAGAAGCACAATTGTGCCCACTTTTAGCCAGATATTCAATACTCGGTTTTGCGTGACAAGGGACTAGTCCACAAATCGTATATTAATCGATTCTAAACAGTAAGAAGAGGTACTGCCGGGGCTTAGAGACGTCGGTTTAAAAGCTTTCACTTGTAACTTTCCGTTCCTTTGAGCTTAGGCAGCCTTTGTTCTCGTGGATCACGTTTAGAGTTCCTTTGGCGACAGGTGAAGTTAACGGAGGGTTTTTTGTTAACATCAAAATCGATACATCTTGAATCACGAGTACTTGCTAACCGCATTTATTTACTTTTAAACAAACATAGTTATAACGTCACGCCTTATCCTATACGTTTAGGCAATAATAATAATAATAATAATACCTTGGACACTATTTACACACATTGATCTAGCCCCAAACTAGGATTCCCTGTATCTTGGGTACTAGACAACGATACACATACTTATATAGATAAATATTATACTTAGATAGATAAACAACCATGACTAGGGTACAAACATCCGGTCTCATCAAACAAATATTTGCCCCCACCGGGACTCGAACCCGGGACCCTTGGCTTTGTAGGCAGGGTTACTGCCGACTCGGCCTTTCGGGTCGTCAATCATTTAATACTCCATTCTGTGCCTTTAATACTTGTTCAATAAGGTTCCCCTTGCCCTTAACTTGTGCAACGTATGAGCGTAAGATCAATCCCACAGCACTATTCACTAGACTATTCGTAAGGATAGTTATGCCTTACATCCAGTTAGGGGATATATCACAGAATTACTTATCCCCCAAGCCGACTTGACGCCTGTCAGGGATCTTCCATCTCATGTGAAACAAAACATGCTTCAAGGTGAGTGTGACATGAGAAGGAAGATGTCTGACAGGCGTCTAGTTGGGTTGGTGGTAGTAATCTCGCAAGGACTATCCCACAGGGTTATTATATCCAGTCCTAGCGCGAGCGCGCGACCTCATAAAATACATGAATATTGAATTTTGTATTTGTTGTTAGAGTTCCACCATCTTTACTGTTCAGTCGATAGCGTCGCTAGTAGTTTTTTTTTATGTTATGGACATTTAAGAAATTCACCAAGAAAAAACCGGCCAAGTGCGTGTCGGACGCGCACGTTCAGGGTTCCGTAATAAATTTAGGATATAAGCCAAAAAATAATAATAGGAAGGTACTCAATTCACATACACCTGATACATCTAGCCAAAATATCACTATCATTCTTCACCAGCAAATAATGACTTTGTGTTTCATATTGTTTGTATAAATGACAATGTTATATTTGCGGTTTTTAATAAAGGTGTTAAATAATAATAATAATAATAAATCTTTATTCATAGTAAAAAATATACACAACAAGGAGATAGTTTTGTCGACTACTATCATAACTAGGCTCACAAGTAGCCTGGATTTATGAATTAATAGGCCCGCGCCTCTTACGAGGATCGTGACAGTGATTCGGTGGCGTCGTGTTTTAAGCAAAGAATGAAATTACATGCAAGAAAAAAATATAAATAAAAACATACAATGTTAAGTTAAACAATTTTCTAAACAATAATATGTTCCCCCAGAGGGAAGGACACAAAATAAAATTTTAATACCTAACATGCTACACGCCACAGTTAGAGGATGTGTGTGTGCGAGGGTATGTGTGTGTGTGTGTGTTTTATCTACACACATATCATAAGCCCTTTTTACTGCGTCCAAAAACTGAACAAGCTAAACAAGTGCAGAGCAATGATCAATTCCACAATGCCGGCCGAACATGCCGAATAATATCACGCGAGAGTTTTAATGTCTAATTATCTACAGTTACTTGCACTAGTTTATCTACACACATATCATAAGCTCTATTTAATGTGTTCAGGAACCGCATGTTCGACCGGCATGGTGGCATTGATAATTCCTTTGCACTTGTTTAGCTTGTTCAGTAGCACCAACTTCAAAAACAAAGTACGGGCGGCACGCAGGCGGGCGTCGGCGTTCGAAATTTGAATGTCATAATATGTAGAATAAACCGGTCAAGTGCGAGTCTAAATCGCGCACGAAGGGTTCTGTACCACCGTTCAATGGAAGCGATGGTGTGGAGTGAATAGTTTGGATTTTACACAGCAAAATATTGTTTACAAAGTTATTGGTGCGGTTACTTTCACAATCCATGTACGTAACCAGGTGCATCCATAAGTTTGTATGTGGTATTGTTGTATGGGAGCCCCCTTAAATATTTATTTTATCCTGTTTTTTAGTATTTGTTGTTATAGCGGCAACAGAAATACATAATCTGTGAAAATTTCAACTCTCTAGCTAGCTAGGTTCTTGAGATACAGCCTGGTGACAGACGGACGAACGGACGGACAGCGAAGTCTTAGTAATAGGGTCCCGTTTGGAACCCTTCGGGTACGGAACCCTAAAAATTATACATTACGGTCATAATGTGTTATTTTTCCGATAAGAAATGAGTTTTTACCAAGTAGTTTAACATTATGCTGATCGCAACGTGCGGTTTTTGTACGCAGTAAAGAGGGTTTATGATAGGTGTGTGGATAAATATAGCTATGAATCTTAGTAAGTCAATAAATAAAACAAAACCGCGGAATAATAAGATTTTCTTTTTAAATAGAAAAAATAATTGTGGTCATGGTCTCTGAAATCTAGCATCCGCACTTAAGGAATACCGGTCGTAAATGATGTTCCCGAGCTATCTGCAGATTCCCACAACATGGTGGTATCCCGTGGTCCCACCAGTGGGAAAAAGTAGTGGGAACACGGGCCCGGAACGAATTAATATTCTGAGTCACTCGAATCGTTTTCACTGTCACTCTGTAATTGTATTATAAAAGGTTCATCTAAATATGCATGTTTCCTCTGTATTCATTTTACCCTGGCCCTGGCCAATCCGGAGTCGGTTCAGCTCGGTCCAGCAGTTGCGTGGAAGGTTGAGGCCGTGTGGCCGATCGCTCGGTTTTTTGACCAGGTGCGCGTTTGGGGCGGGGGTGGAGATCCATCTCTCCGCCCATTTCTCGGCTGCTGACGTGGTTCCTTCAGAGATTCGGGACGCGATCAACTAGGTACTGTGGTCTAGGAGTAGCCTCGCTTGCTACCACGCTCTCAACATCGGGCCCTCGGCGAGCGGCGCGCGCGCGTTTCGTGGACCGGTCGCGCGTGTCCGTACGTTGTGATTATTTCAGGACAAATTGAACACGCCAATTTCAGAATAAAAATTATGCGAGAAAAAAGTTGGGTTATTGGACGATAATTTTACGTGACGACATCATAAGAAACGCTTAGGCCGATCTTGCCTCTCTATTGCTAGTTCCGCGCTCTCGCTTGCACGCTCGGCTCAGGCGGAACTTGACAATGAATCATGCTTTTTCGTGCGTGTAGCTGGCGTTCATCAATTAATAAGAAAACAACATCCTGTAGTTTCTTCCAATTATCTCGCGTCGAAGAAAAAGATTTTGAAAAAAACTTGCTCAGAAAGTGTCCTACTGCATCTCTTCAAAACGAAACTGTAATCTAAGGATCATTAGGAATTCGATTTCTCATCTTGAGTCTTTGGAACCTATACATATTCATCGTGATTGCGTTGTGCGCGGTACTCATTTGCATTTCAATCTTTTGTACTCTCGAGGCCGAAAATCTTGAAACCCTTGAAGTCAAAGTAATTACTTACTCATGGTCCTGGGTGTGTCATGGTCAGCAGTGGCCGACCGAAACAGGGTCTTCAACCGAAACAGAAACTTTTAAAACTGAAAACAGGGACAGGGAATTTAAGAAAACACATTTTCCGTAAATTCCCAAACTTTATCAATTTAGGAATTTATTGAACAATGATTGATACCTTTGTATGATTTTTACGTGAAATTTTAAACAATGGCAATTAGTTTTTACTTAGTATACAAAAAAATACATCAAAGTCAAAGGTCATCGATGTAATGAAGGTAAATATATAAACAAACCTTTGTTTGAAGGTTTGTTCCGGCCAGGCCGAACGTTCGGCCGGTTTTTGGAAACCGAAACCGAGCCTTCCGTCGGACCCATATTCAGTATTTATGTACATGCTTAAGTAAAATCGCAGTAAATGCATCGCTTCATTTTTAACACTGTAATGATTTAATTCCTTTGATAGCGTATCATGATCAACACAATCAAATGCCTTCGACAGATCGCAAAAAACGCCGATAGCACCCTGTGCGGCCTCCCATGTGTAGAAAATGTGAGATATAAGGGTAAGCCCGTATCTGTAGTCGATTTACTTTTGTATGTTTGAAGTGTTGAGCATTTGAATGAATATAATATTTTAAAATATTTTACTTAGCGCTGGAAGTACAGATTTTGGCCTGAAATTTGAAATTACCCTTGTCTCCCGACTTGAACATGGGTATCAATTTACTATGTTTCTTGAGGTCTTGGAAAGCTCGATCATCAACACATTTATTGAATATATAAGCTAAGTGTTATAAGTTTTAAGGGCTTCAACCAGAATTACTGAACCAACGACTTTGACTGATATACCCCACAGGTCTTCAATACTTTTTAAGTTAAGTTATCTTAACTTTTTGACAACGTCCTGGGGATATACATGATTATATTTAAAATCTAAATTACTGATACATACCTACATAGTTATAACTTTGCCTTTATTATTTGCCAAACCGTTTTCATTCTATTGTTTGAATTTAGTATTATTCTTTCAAAGTATAAAGTTTTGCATTTCTACAAATCAACATAAAAGTTTTGGAGTATTTGCTAACTTAGTCTAGAAGTTCGATGTCAAAGTTATAATTTTTTTGTTCATAAAGGTCATTCAAGATAACACTAATTTTACGAATTACGAAATAGTAGATTTCCCACGAGTTCGCAAAGGCTTATATTTACGAACCAAGAAGTTTACGGCACGAGCCGAAGGCGAGGATAGTAGCGAGGTTCGTAAAGAAACCTTTTCGACCAAGTTAGGAATATCATTTTTCCACCTGGGATCCCAAAATCAAGCGACAAAGTTGCTATTTTGAGGTTAAAATGCGGAAATATTAATTATTATTATAAAACAGCATCACTTGATTTAAGAAACAGTTGAGCATTTCAGCTATAAAAGGCCTATCCGCTATAAATATTATGATTGCCAACAAAGATAAAATAACTGTTCTTGGTCTACTTTTTTCATCAAATGGCCTTTCTACGCCATTAGTAAAGTGGGTAGTTTCCTCGTCTATGAACTGTGGATCTCATTTTCACATTTCTGCTCGAGACATGGTATGATATACGGTGTATTCATTAGAAAAGAGGTGACGCCTGATTTAATGCTATGCAGGCTGACAAGATGAAATAATAAAAAATGGAATGATACATCCAATTGTATCCACAGACGATGCCAAAAATAGTGGATGATCTTCTCTCGAGTCCTCGAAATTATTTCTTAAATATTTTACTCTACACACACTCTAGAGATGACAACATTTCATTTTTGTTTAAGTAAAAGGATTTAATGTCCATTGAAATATATTTGAATGCTTAATACGAAACACAATCAAATATATTTTTCTATTCATTCGTTTTAAAGATACTTTTAAAATAATTCAGATATCGAGGTGTTGGCAGAAGAACTACAAATACCTTTGCCTAGCATTATAAATAATTTATTTAAATATGATAAATCAAAATTTTGGAAAATGGTAAAATGAAAATCCTTTTAACAATTGACCAATTTTCGAAATAGCTATTAAAATTAGGGGGTTAATAATTTTAAATGTTGTGAATTACTGTCAGATAAACAAAATCAGGAAAATCCACCAACCACCGACAACAACCTAAACATGGAACGCGCGTCAGTGACCGTATCTAATTCGTAATTCAAACTCTGACCTCTTCAACGATCCTACCTCATCCTCATCCTCTTTGCAGCGGGAAAAGTTTTTAATTACTCTTCTAGGAGCATCTATTTATCATGTTGGCTGACCTGCGGCGACTGTTTTACTCCGGAAATGAGACAGCTGATTAATTGTAGGTAGCTAGCCGCCATTTATAATGCAGGCCACGGTTTTTTAACTAGTCTTTGCTGTCGTTTCAGTAGGTCCATAGATACTTTATTAAAATTACCGCCCCATGTCAAAAGGTCCGGAAATAATAGTGGCAAATAACTGAATTTGTATGAATTTTTTATGGCTTTTATGGGAAACTATGGTAGCGGTGGCGACGAGGCTATCTTGTGAGTTGCTCGATCATCATGAGAACTATTGAATTTTGAAGAACAGCAGAAAAAATAAAGGTTGTATGTTATTTTCCCATTCATCTGTGGGAGGAGCGACTATGGGAACCTTTGAGTAATAATGTATAAATACTAAAGTAGGCGCGCAAACTGACTTTCTCGCAGCTATAAGTAGAGCTAATTCACTCAACACTAGGAGTGGACAGAGGCGTTTCCTCAGGAAGAGATCCGTTGATCTGACCCTGACTCCCCACGCCCCAGAATGGGTGCGTGAGATGATTGCATTGATTGAACACCAATTCAGTCTGTGCCAAGCGCTTGCCGAGCCGTGACGCTTTTGATACGAGAGTAAGTCACTAAATAATGCCGTCATGTGCTCTGCGGTACTGTAAAAACTACACCGTACAGACCAAAAAAGCCAAGGAATAACTTTTCATGTCAATTACCCTGTTTTATCAGTAAAATACGCATATTTAATAATATTTTGTGAATTATAAAAATCAACAAAGCGACAGCAATGTTTTCTCTTTGAAAATCAAAGAGTAACAAGATTTTTACATGCAGATGTGTCATTTCCGAATACCAACGTGTTATGCACGTCACATATTTTTTAATTTTTATTGCGCATGAAAATTCACATTACAAACTTATGGAAAAGACATTTACAAAGGCAAGCTTATCTCTAACAACAGATTACTTCCAGCAAGGCCATGATGATACGGATAAATTTCATAGCAGTGACAGGTAGACCCTTGCGCAGAAATATAGCTTATGTTTATCTGACGAAAATTTAAAGAACTGTCAATTTATGTATAAACTGACTAACAACATCACAACCAATGAAAAAAAACCCATTAAAATATAAGATATGTATGCACTTATATGTATGCAAATAAAATAAAAGAGAATATGCATCCTCTTTTATTTTATTCCCAAATACACATAATAGGTCGCCTGCGCTTAAAAGTATGCAACATAGGCAGGATTCACTCGATAGGTATACTTTTGGGCAAAGGCGACTGTACGTCTTCGGCATGTCGCATCTGAGCACAAAGATGTTTTTCTATGACAACTGACACGCCCGCTTTCGTCAAGAGGTCGGGCACATATTTTGTTCGAGCTAGCGTCTCTAGTATTTATACATTATTACTCAAAGATGGGAACGGTGAAAAACTCACAATGAAACTCACAATAGTCAACAGGGTGAAAGACGACCCGAATGGCCGAGTCGGCATTGACCCTGCCTACGAAGCCAAGGGTCCGAGTTCGAGTCCCGGTGGGGGCATACTTGTTTGATGAGAACGGATGTTTGTACCCTAGTCATGGCTGTTTATCTATCTACCTATAATATTTATCTATATAAGTATGTGTATCGTTGTCTAGTACCCAAGATACAGGAAATCCTAGTTTGGGGCTAGATCAATGTGTGTAAATAGTGTCTGGTGCGCTCGAGCAACTCACGCAATCCTCTCTTGTAGAGGAGACCTACAAAATACCATATATTTTATCGAATCATCTACAAAACTCACGCAATTCATCTAACGTAACTGATGCAACATAATTACGCACCGCGGCCCATTTCACCCACCAGGTCGATATTTTCGCCATAGCTCTGTTAAACCCTCACAGACGCGCTCGTTTCTCACCGGCGGCGCGGCGGCGGTGGCGGCGGCGTGACACGGGACTTGAAGCATAGATGTGCGCGTAGCGTAGCATGTAAATAGGATTTGATTGTGTTTGAGGCGCGCGTTCCGTTCACGTTTAATCTCGCGAGCTCTGTCGATGGCGTGTGACAAGGTTTTGAAACTTTTACGTGTTGGTTTTTACGTGAATGAAACTGTTTTACGTGATGTTTTAACAAGTTGCTTAGGTCTGTTTAATAGGAAATCTGAATTATCACATTTATTTGCATTTGAGCCATTAAAACACACCTTAACCAAACCACAAAACCTTAAAAGGCCCCTCTTTTGCACGTTTTTATTAGGGTTCCGTACCCGATGGGTGCCAAACGGGACCCTATTAGTAAGCCAGTTAGTAGACAGTATAAGATAGTTAGACAGTAGAAATTTTCACAGATGATGTATTTCTGTTGCCACTATAACAACAAATACTAAAAAACAGAATAAAATTAATATTAATGGGGGCTCCCATACAAAAGTTCTTTCAATACCACTGTTAGCGAGGTCTACTGCCCACAGGGCCACTAGTATGTGTGTGATGTCGCTGTTCCTGGCTCCCACGACACAGGGTATCCTAGTGTGGGGCCAAAAGCAATGTATGTGCCTGTATGTAAATGTTTATGTTTAATGTTTTATGTTTACATATACTTAGCAAACGTCATTTTTTTCCTCTTCTCTACATTGGACCACTGTCACCATCACGATCTAAGACATTGCAAATCGTCTTTCAGCACAAGAGCTATATCAGGATTTATTAATGCTGCCTACCGCGGCGAAAGCAGGTCTTATGTCCCCCGAGGGCACACATATCCCTTTAGGTAGAGGGTCCCATATTTCTCACGTAAATCTCTGTTGTCGTTATCTTAGTTAAATGTCTTTGGCCCCGACAAAAAAGTTTTCTCGTTACAAAATGTTGCCAGGCGTCTTTAAAATCCCCTTAGGAGCTTTATTCCGTCCGGAATCCTGAAAATGGTTGGGTTTTGTTCTCGGGAAATTGAGATTCAATTCCAAATTATCCTATATATTGCACGAGACAATCGAACACAAAAGAGGTCTGTACAAAGGCGAGCTTATATCTAGGAGGTTCGAAGCTTGAGGATTCCGAGGTCTGGGGTTTTACTGGTTAAACAAATTATCTGGAAACTTCATTTATAGGTAGGTTCCTCGTTGGTCTACTTTTAACTTTCGTGTGTACCGTGAAGAAAGCTGTTCAAAATGATAGGTACTATATGCTCCCCAGGCATCTGTAGCTGTTTATATGTATGACGAACGTAAACGTTTTCACAAATCAATAACAACAATGGCGGTTCAATAAAATATCACATTGCATAGTTCTGAACGGCCGCGATCTGGTACAATTGGCCATGCTAAAAAAATACTTACTACTTTTTATTTGATTCGTAAATTAAAAAGAGCTCCTTCTTCGTAAATTAAAGACAGTCTTCAAGCTTTGCTTCTCACACAGGATATGCAGGTTCGATTCCTGACTATTTACCAATGAGATAATTAATTCATCTAAAGTACAGTTTCGTACGTTCAATGTTTCGGATGAGACTAAAATGTGTTGGTCCCGGCTACTATGGCTACGTGGTAGGGTTGTATAACCCCTACACCAACCCGCACTGAGCCAGCGTGGTGGAGTATGGCTTAATCTTACTCGTATCCGGGTAAAGGCCCGTGGCCCTCGGTGGGGACGTTAATTGGCTACATTTTTTTATTGTTTATTATTTTTAATTGTACATTGCTTTTTTTAAGAAACGAATTGGGATATGTAATAGATGTATAATATATTTTTTAAATTACACCTCCCGTGACGCCACTTATTCACAGTTTTTTAAAGGTTTAACTTGTTTCTGATCATAGAACTAAATACCTATCAATATTTGTTTACGTTCCGGCTGATATACATAGGTATATCGACTGACAGAAAAACTGTTGATACTTGACAGTTTGAACTGCAAAGGGTATTTGAACAAAATAGGGACATTTGAACATATCTATAACAACAAACCTCTATAAAACATTTTTACCTGCCCATTGTATGTGTTTGTGTGAAAGAGAGGGTTGCCGCGGTGCTGCTCACTCTGTTTCAAGCCTTACTGTACAATAAATATATTCAAAATCAATAAATAATAAACAAAATAACCTAAATGAAAGCGTTATAATAACAAAAGAAATATTACTTTTCTGCGCTTATAACTTTTTTCCTCCGGCGTATAAAAATAAAATAAAATTACAGAGTGAAAAATGGATTTTAACTCTTTTTTATAAACCATATTTGGTTAGTGTACGCGAACTTTGACAAAGCGGGGAAAAAATGCCCGATGACGTGTAAGGGTTTTTTACCGAAAGTGTAGTGTGTACGAGCACGATTTTTTGTTCGGGATGGTTAGTCTCCTTGTATTATTAAGCTATGGTTTGAACAAAATAAAATAAACAGTTTTTAAGATATAATAGTAGTTTATGCGACTGATACATAATGGAGCATTAAAACTCGAGTGTGGATTTATGAAACGAACCGAAGGCGAGTTTCATAATAATATCACTCGAGAGTTTCAATGCTTAATCATGTACAGTTACATACAATAGTTTATCTACACACATATTCTGGTCGTAATCATTATGCTGGTCGTAACGTGCGGTTTTTGGACCCAGTAAAGAGGGTTTATGATACGTGTGTAGATAAACATAGTAGTGCAACAATAACGTCAAAATTAATTTTTGCCTAAAAAAACATTTTTCAGTGGTAATTTATATATGAGTGTTTAAACTAGTCGACATTTGAATGTAGTAACCTACTTCGAGTGATTCTTTCAGAAAGGCGTGAAATGTGATGGACCGAGCTTTATTTACTAAAAGTAAAAAGCCCACCTATAAAAGCACCGACTGTAGCGTCACACCTGTTCCCATACTGAGTGGCAGAAGGACAAGTCAATACATTATTTAATCAGGTAGTCTAATAAATCTAGAAACGTGTCTCTGAACCTATTTCAACAAAAAATTTTGACAATATCAGAATTGTATATTTCTAGCAGTTGTTTTTTATAAACTCAATGTTGTGTCAAAAAGACAGCATTCGACAACGACGACGGAACATGGTAGTATTTCATAGAACTCGTGAACACAACCGTTGTCACAGTTCCTAAAAAGTATCTATTTTGACCAGCAGTCAAATACCTGTCGCAGTTAGTTGGTTAAATTAGACACTTAAATAACACCCTAGACCGTTAATTAAAGACCGACGTTTAACCAAGTCGCTAAAGATCCGTCAACAAGTGAGTGAACGAAACGTTTAACGAGTTGTCTAAACGTTCCTAGGCAACAAGACATATATAATATAAATACACTTAAGTACACATAACACATATTTTATATGTACTTGTGTTTTAAGTATTTTTTGTTGTTCATACATGTTCGACCTAATACGAAGGATAAAGGGGGTGAGCGAATCGAAATCTAAGCTACCGCAATGTTTTGCCCTGATATATGCTGTGCAAATCAGTAGTGAAAAGATACTCTGAAAGTAATCAGCTGTTGTCGTGACGCCATCTTGTTTTACATTATTTAACCAAGCCGGCGCTTTCGGTAAGTAAGACAGATTGTTAAACGTTTTCTATTCCTATATTTTCTATTTATATAAAAATGCTAGTGACTTGATTAAACGTCGGTCTTTAATTAACGGCCTAGGGTGTTAGTTAAGTGTCTGATTTAACCAACCAACTGCAACAGACACATGAATGACATTTCATCCTGACCTCTTTAGTTCTCATTTTCGCCACCGGGTTCAGTCCGTTGCTCAGATATTATCAATCTATGTTGACGTTTAGACGAAGGCAAATTACGAACAATGTCCATCCATCTTGCATGTCGCAGATGTCGCTGGGTACAAATTAAATTAACTCTGCTAACTGATTTGTTCAAAGTGGGACACGATGGGATTATCACGTTACCGCGGCTCACGCAACTCCGTGAATGCAGGACATCGGTAGCGTAGTTTGCGAACCTACATTAAAAAAAAAACAGGTCTGGGATGTTTATATGTATGTGACGTCACTGTTTCTGGTTCCCGCGACACAGGGTATCTTTGTGTGGGGCTAGAAGCAATGTATGAGCTTGTATGTTATTGTTTATGTAATGGGAGAAAGGCCTCACACATACTAGACGCCACCATAGAAGATGTGACCGCATTTCTACTTTATATTTTTGTAATTTCATCATTTCAGCCTGTTAATGTCCACTGCTGAACATAGGCCTCTCCAATCGCACTCCAGCGTGACGGGTCCGTAGCCACCTGCATCCAACGAGATCCAGCGATCCTCACCAGGTCGTCGGTCCATCTCGTAGGTGGCCGACCCACACTGCGCTTGCCAGTACGTGGTCTCCATTCAAGGACCTTTTTGCCCCATCGGCCATCCGATCTTCGCGCTATGTGGCCTGCCCATTGCCACTTCAGCTTGCTTATCCTACGGGCTATGTCAGCAACTTTGGTTCTTCTACGGATCTCCTCATTTCTGACTCGATCTCGTAGAGAAATACCAAGCATAGCCCTTTCCATAGCTCGCTGCGCGACATTGAGCCTCTGAAAAAGTCCTTTTGTGAAGCACCACGTCTCAGAGCCGTAAGTCATCACTGGCAACACACACTGATTGTACACCTTAGTCTTCAGGCACTGAGGGATTTTGGACGAGAAGACGTTGCGTAATTTACCGAACGCTGCCCAACCTAGTTGGATCCGTCTACTGACCTCTATCTCAAAATTGGACTTACCTAATCGGACTGCCTGTCCCAGGTATATGTATTCGTCAACAACTTCGAGAGTAGAGTTCCTAACAGTTAGTGCGGTGGGTGCAACATGGACGTTGAACATGACCTTCGTTTTGTCCATGTTCATTTTAAGACCCACTTGTTGAGAAACTCTATTGAGGTCATCGAGCATTTTTCCAAGATCTTCAAGCGACTCAGCCATGACTACTATATCGTCGGCAAATCGAAGGTGAGTGATGTATTCGCCGTTGATATTGATGCCTAGTCCTTGCCATTCCAGGAGCTTGAAGGAATCCTCCAGAGCAGCAGTAAACAGTTTCGGAGATATTACATCTCCCTGTCTTACTCCTCTCTTTAGGGGGATTTCCTTCGTAGAATGCTCCTGTACTCGAACTGACATGGTGGCGTTGTTATACAAGCACTTCAGCACTTCAACGTACCGATAGTCAATACGGCATCGCTTGAGAGATCTAAGAACAGCCCATGTTTCGACGGAATCGAAGGCTTTGTCCACAAACGCCAAGCATAATGGGCGATTATACTCTTTAGTCTTTTGTATAATCTGCCGAAGTGTATGTATGTGGTCTATGGTGCTATAGCCCTTTCGGAAACCGGCTTGTTCGGTAGGCTGGAAGTCATCGAGCCTGTGTTCGAGACGGTTCGTGATAACTCTCGAGAATAGCTTATAGACGTGGCTCAGCAGTGTTATGGGCCTGTAGTTCTTCAGTAAGGTTTTGTCACCTTTTTTGAAGAACAGTACCACAACACCCCTGTTCCACGCCTCAGGCGTTTTTCCCTCGAGCAAAGTGGAATTAACTAGCTTCTGAAGGACTTTCAGTACCGGCGTCCCGCCCGCTTTCAGAAGCTCTGTGGTAATTCCATCCTCGCCCGGTGCCTTGTTGTTCTTAGAGGTTTTTTTTTTTATTTTTTTTTTTATTTTTTTTTTTTATATATTTTTGTAATTTGTCCAAAGTTTATTATTCGTCTTAATACTCCAAAGTACACTAACTACATCTACTACGTGGAAAGCCATTCCATAACACGTTGCATTCATAAAATACCGACCGAGAAACATTAAAAATATCAGTCATCAAAACCATGAAAAAGGCGAAATAAGGAAAACCGTCTGAAATATGATCCCGGACGTAAATTAGGCTGTACAAGAAATATGATCCCGGACGTAAATGAGGCTGTACAAGAATACCATTTCAATATTTTCTTAACAAAAAGATGGAAATATGCATTGCAAGCGTCAAAATCGTAACACATTAGCCAGGGAACGACCCAGTTTAACATTTCGCACAAAACTCGCCCATAATACGTGAAAAGAGGCGTCAGTATTGCTTGAAGATTTCTAGTAGATACGTCATTTTCCACTGCATCTTCCATAAAGACATTGATAGATAGATTCCCGCCTGCAAAGCCTTGCCGACATTTTCTCAGAACAACTCATGCCGATAGACGGGTCCATAATAGCTCTTATTACGTAGCATTGGGGATCAAAGTATGTGAAGTAGCAATTTGGTGGATTCCTATGACACTTTTCTAGATGCCATGCAATGGCGTGTTTTCAGTTTAAAATTTATTCGAAAGACATTCTTTTGCTGCGTCATTGCCTAATATCCTCTTTGGGAAGTTCTTCTATGGAGTTTGCTTTGGGTTTCAGATGTACTTCTTTATTTAGTATAGGGCGCCTAGGACGACCATAGGAATTTGGACATATCGCCTGTGTTTAAAATCAGAGATGTCCTGAAAACACACATATTAATTTTCCACTTTTATTTGCTACTGGCTGATCCCCGCAACTTCATCTGCGGGTTCATAGGAATTATCATTAACCGAGATAACGTTACCCTCTTTCTAGTGCAGTCGGATAAAAAGTATCCTATATGTTAGTCTAGCTCATAAACTACCTCTGTGCTAAATTTCATTCAAATCCGTTTAGCCGTTTTAGCGTGATTGAGGCACAAACACACAAACATCTAAACATCCAAACTTCCTAACATCGCTTCTTTCACATTTATAATATTAGTTAGATTATTATAAAAAATTGGTTTAGTGATATGGATTGCTGGATATGTGTTATCTAGGCGAATGATGATGAACAGAAAATTTTTACTTTAGCAGTAGAAATAAACTTTACCCATTTTCTTTATCGGGCTAATTTTGACTAAGTAAATCCCAGATTTATTGAGATTTTCATAGCTCTTCGGAATAATTCAGATTTAAGCTGATATAAACCTGTCATAAATATCCGGTAGATGTCTCCCGGATGTTGGTACATAGTCAGCCTCGAGATCAGATCTGGCATATCTTGCACCACAGGCGAGCGCGTAACTACTAGACCACGGACGTCCTTACCTAACAAATTAGTGGAAAACAAACCAAGGAATTCTAAGTCCGTCTCAATTAACTAACGAACTTAACTGAGAGCTTGAAACCCAGCTTTTGGGCGATAGCCATACATTCCATTTTCAATTATTTTAGTTTTATATAGCGGCTCTGGAATCGGTCTCGGTATATGTGAAGCTTGTCTGCAAATGAATATGCAACCAGTCCCCTTGTTTATTGATTCAAATCTATCAAAAATTATGAAACCAATGAGAAAATAATAATAGTTTTCCCAAACACCGACTTCCAACAGGATATAACTTGACCGTGTGGTAGTACATAACTTGTGATGAAAGTGTATTTAACTCCCAAGCGCGGCGAGGGTGTTATGAGTTAATTTCCGAATAAAGCGAGGGAATTATGACTGACTCCTGAGTGCAGTGAGGTGTTCAAGCGCGCCTTAGACAAAAAACACTTTATTCCCTTGGTGTATAGTCTACTATTTTAATATATTACTCAAATATTACATTCAAATATCATAAGTAAAGCATAAAAATATGAATAATAAATGATAATAATAGCTCGCCTTTGTATATGTATTGTAATTTTGTAAGTGTTTATTATTCTTTAGACCTTCTGATTTTGTGGAATAAAGTATTATATATTCAGATAGTGACAGTTTTATTCACTTAAAGTTCATTGTTTTTATAAAAGCCTACAAGATTTCAAGAGAAAAAGAAAACGCCTTAGGCTTAAGTGTTTTTTGGTCTTCTAATTATTTGTTTAAATAACTACACTAAATAATTAAACTCTTTTTTTTTAGATATATTTCGTTCGCATCGGGCCTGAGAATTTTTGGGACACCTCCTCCATCTGGAAACATGACAGTTTGTGCGGACTGCCAGCCGTAACGAGAACAGAACCTTATCGCTCGGTGACGTCACTTTAGCTGCACGCGTTAGAAACAAAAGACGCTCGTATCGAGAGCCCCTCAAGGAGTGATGAGTCAGATGTAGCCTAGATACGCTGCTTTTATAAAAAAATAACAATGTACTTTATCACTCTGAGTTAAGATTCAAAAGCTGAGAAAGATGGCTTGTTGGGACTCAAGGATATGTTAGTTTCGTCGATGTTGCGTTTGTGTGAGGGTCAGAAGAGTTGTTGTGTTTTATTAAGAGACAGTGGAAAGTAGGGTACAACAGACGACCTGCGAGAGGTCCCGGGTTCGACCCCCGGGGGGGTAAAGTAAAAAAACCCCAGTGCTTGGATGTTTATATGTGAGTGACGTCGCTGTTTCTGGTATCGACGACACAGGGTATCCTAGTGTGGGGCCAGAATTAATATATGTGCCTGTATGTAAATGTTCATGTTTTCACGTTTAAAAAGTTGATATTTATTTGTGTTATTCTTCGCGAAGGGAATACATAATAATAATCTAAAAGCTGTGAAAGTCTTTGCTTCGTTGGGAGCTCAAGAATATGTAAGTTTCCAAGATAATAGCGTTTATTTGAGGGTCAATAGATTTGCTGTGTTTTTACTAAGAGGCATTATGAAAATAGGGCACAAGATTTAATTTTGACACATTTCATACATTTTGACAGTTGCTTAATCAACTCCAAACGTGATAGGGAAATTTCGCGTAAGTTGACCTTAAAACGTTGCTAATATTAAAGGTCATAAGTTCTGTCACATGTGCAATATGAAATAATTTAGACATGTTTATTATTTATGTAAACATTTATATAACAAAATTAACTTAATAAAACATAGATTCTTATGGTAATAAAGTTTATTCAAAATGACCCCCGCGATTTTGAATACAGGCCTTTATTCTGCGCGGCCAGTCGTCTATCGCAGCACGAACGAGGTCCATCTCGATATCGGCGGCTGCCTTAATCAAGGATGCCTTGAGTGACTCCAAATCAGGATGAGGCTTTGAGCAGGCCTTTTCCTCCAATTGTTGCCATATCTTGTAATCTAACGGACTCAAATCTGGACTGGAGGAGGGCCAGTCTTCGTGCCGGATGAAGTCGATTTCACGCGCCGCCAGCCAGTCTTGTGTGCTTTTCGCTCTATGAGCTGGCGCAGAATCTTGTTGGAATACCCAGTGCCTGTTATTAAACATGGTATGAGAAACAGGTTCCACAAGGTTCTTGAGGACTGTATTTTGATACACAACTGCATTCGTTTTTACGCCTTTCTCACAAAAATGTACCTCAGTTAAGCCCCAATAAGAGACTCCCAACCAAACCATGAGCGAGGATGGAAAATGACCTCGTTGGACACGCGGTATATGGTTGCTCGCTTCTTCACTGCTGTGTGCGTACACCTTATCATTTTGTTTGTTGTAGCTCTCTTCCACGGTGAAAATTTTTTCATCCGAAAAAAGAATTTCCCGATGCTTTTTTCCCGCGTACCGCTTCAACAAAGCGCGGCATCTCTTCAGTCTCAGGTCCATTAAACGAGCGTCCAAACGATGTCCTGTCTTTCTTCGATATGCCCTAAGCCCTAAGTCTTCATTTAACACCCTTTTCACCGTGGTCCTGCTTAACCCCATCTGAAGGGCCAACAGTTTCTGCTTACGTATGGGATTTCTTTGAATTCGCGCCTTCACAGCTTTTGTCACTGCTGGAGTCCTAACAGAGCGAGGGCGACCACTTCTTGAGCTGTCATCTACACTCGAGTCTTCATTGTATCGTTTTATGGTACGATAAACGAATCTTTTGGTTATATTCAAATTTTTCAGTAAGTCGAAAATCTGAATTGGCGCGTAACCGCAACGATGCAACGCAATAACTGCGACACGGTCTTCTTTAAGTGTCCACTCCATATTTAAAAATGAGGAATATTCTAAAAAGTACACATTTTTATTTTCATGAAAAATTCGAAATTCGAATTCAATAAACTTTTTTGTGGCCAGCGTTCTAAATTCAAAAGTTTTTATTGTGTGACAGAACTTATGACCTGACTGTGTAGTTACGAACTGATGTCCGTAACTACATCTGCGTGTTCCTAAGAATTATCATTTACCGAGATAACCTACCCTCCTTCTGGTGCAGTCAGATAAAAAGTATCCTATATGTTAGTCTTGCTCATAAGCTATCTCTGTGCTAAATTTCATTCAAATTCGTTTAGCCGTTCTAGCGTGATTGAGGCGCAAACATCCAAATATCGCTACTTTCACATTTAAAATATTATAGTTGGATCGTTTGGTCGTCTTCGTCATAAAGCTTGAAGGTTGGCCAGCCATTGGACCTCTTCATCCACAGAGTGGACTTGACTTGATATTGAGTTGAGTTCAAGTCTTTCTGGAGGCGACCTCTGCGGTATGGCGGTTCGAGGCTCTATCTCCCATAAGCAAGAGGTCCCGGGTTCAAATCCCGACTGGGAAAGAAAGAAAAAAACCCCAAGTCTTGGATATTTACGTGTTTGTGACGTCGCTGTTTCTGGCTCCCACGACACAGGGTATCCTAGTGTGGGGCCAGAAGCAATGTAAATGCCAGCTATTTTCTGTTAATCTGACATCTATCCAGATACCTTCCAAATTTGTACGTTGAAGGAAGTTAGCAAATTTAGAATTGACGTTTAATCAATCTGAACGCGATTATTTCACACGAGCATTCAATTTAAGCTATTGTGATGTGTACTCCTATATATAAAGAATATAAATCTATAAAGAATTCACAAATTAATTTAATTCGTTATTTTTATTTTACTGCACAACACTTCTCGGCTTTTTGTTTCTTTTATTATCGTAAATCAATTAATTGTTTTCAGATTTTTCCTCCAGTATACTTTTAATGAGTCACCTGGGTGCCAAATTCAAGTTTCCAAGACATCTGGATCATCGAGTGTCGAATGGTAAAGTTAAAGGATGGTAGGCTACTAGAGGAAGATCTAGATGCGGTTCATCGATGGAGTGTGAAAAATAAACTCCAATTCAATATTGAGAAGTGTTATGTCATGTCCTTCACGCGCTCTCCTCGGCCCATTAGCGCAATGTATGCACTCGGCACGGAGTCTATGACTCGAGTGTATTCGATGAAGGACCTCGGTGTTAGGTTCGACCCTGAGCTCGCATTCCATGAGTAAGTGAGCACTTTAGCCAAGGAATGTTTCAAAAGATCAGGGTTTGTGATACGGAATAGTAAGGGATTGCAGGATTTGGGTGTGGTCCAGCTTCTTTACACGGCCTTATTGAAAACAAAACTTGAATCTAGCTCGGCTGTTTGGAATCCACACGAAAGCTCATATGTCTTTTTGCTCGAGAAGGTACACAAAGATTTTCTACGATATCTATACAAGAGGAAATATGGATACTACCCTTACCTTTATCCATCCGCTTTTATATTGCTTAGGCACAACTCACTAGTGATCTGTTTGGTGATGCATGGAGGGATATCTTGCGAGAGCGTGCCAGGTTCTGCGAGATGAATGCATGATAGTGCTGTCATGCAATTATTTTCTTGGATGCAATTGTTATTGATTATGACATTAATATTAATTAAACTGACATGCCTTGATAAAAGAAATTATATGATATTATATAGACTAGTATTTAATCGCACATCAAAAATACTGATTTTTACAGCAAAAAGGGATCAACAAAAACACTTTTTATGATTTTAATATTGTTTCTATACACTTATCATAAGCCCTCTTTACTGCGTCCAAAAACCGCACGTTACGACCATCATAATGATATACTACTTGGTAAAAACTAATTTCTTATCTGAATATTGATACATTATTACCATAATGTTTCAATTTTCGACAAATTATGTCATTCAAATTTCGCCCACGCCCGCCTGCGTGCCGCCCCTAGTTTGTCTGTAAAGTTGGTACTACTGAACAAGCTAAACAAGTGCAGAGCAATGATCAATGCCACAATGCCTGACGAACATGCGCTTCCTGAACATATCAAAGAGACCTTCTCGCCTTCAGCTCGTTTCATAAACCCACTCTCGAGTTTTAATGCCCTCCATTAAATATCAGTCACATAAACTACTATTATCTACACACGTATCATAAACCCTCTTTACTGCGTCTAAAAACCGCACTTTAAGACCAGCATAATGTAAAACTATTTGGTAAAAACTCATTTCTTATCATAAAATTTGTACATTATGATCATAATGTACAAAAAATTGTCAAATTATGACATTCAAATTTCGAACGTCGACGCCCGCCTGCGTGCCGCCCCTAGTTTGTCTGTTAAGTTAGTACTATAAAACAAGCTAAACAACTGCAGAGCAATGGTCAATGCCACAATGCCGGTCAAACATGCGGTTCCTGAACACATCAAAGAGAGCTTATGATATGTGTGTAGATAAACTAGTGTATGTAACTGTACATAATTAGGCATTAAAACTCTCGAGTGACATTATTATGAAACTCACCTTCGGCTCGTTTCATAAACCCACTCTCGAGTATGAATGCCCTCCATTATGTAGCAGTCACATAAAGTACTATAAGACACGCATTAAGAAGGAAAAATTATTTAGAATTATAAGTAGAATCATCGTAGCCCATATAGTATGTTTTCAAAATCACCCTATATAACTCTACTTCACTAACCTTGTAAAGTAAATACATTTCCTCACGCCGTTTCAACCCTAAAAAGCGGAAGCAATATCTTACAGCAGCATCTTTCTAGGTTCAAGTTGAGTTACCCTAATGCTGCACGATTTTAGTCACTATAACGCTCGAGATACAAACTGTTAGCGCTGTGGTAGTTTACCTAGAGCCAGCCCTAACCCTACTTTAATGGTCCTTCGTGCCACAATACTTCCACGAGTCATTCATTTGTCAATGTCAACGGTTCCGAGAGACCATTGCGGGAAGGACGTAAAATTCTATGTATGTATGTACTATGTACATAATATATTCAGACCTTTTCTTAGAAAGGGGTTATAAGAGACTAAGGACCTCTTGGCATACATCTTTTGCTCCTTCCACATGCATTCATATGCCTCTTCATAGTTGTAACACATGATAGCAACACTGCTTTTACCAGTGGCTTAGTTATCCCTACGTTTAACCTTTTGTAGCGTCACCTATCAGGTGATCAACATACTAAATAGAAAATACAAATACAAAATTGTTTATTTGTACATCATTGTTTGTAACTAGGTTTTATAATATTTACAGTGTTTTAAGGTGCTGGTACTGGGTGTACAAATATTAACCTTATTATATAACACCTTAAAACAAAATGTAATCTAAACATATATTGTGGTGGACATATTTAGATTTGTTGAGTAATCAGTTCTTTAACATTAAAGTATTCATTGATATCATAGTACATTTTATGTTTTAAGATTTTAGTAGGTAACTGTTTTTTTCACAAATGTTTATCCAATTTTTTATAGCATTTGGTAATAGGTTAAATATTTTTTGGTGACATAGAAAACGCTATTTCTATATAGCACTCATTTAGGAGAAGGAAGTACTATATGGTTTTTATTACGTAGATTTCTTTTGTGAGTCGTGTTTCGTTCTATATAACGTGTATGATAGTTTTTCTTAACGAACATTAAGCACTCCCTGAATGTCTAATTTTTTTTAAGTAAGGTTTGCAGCTTTCCGTCTTTTTTATGCCAGCGATGGCACTAACACATTTTTTCTGATGCCTAAATATTTTGTCCCTATTAGTATAATTTCCGAAAAAGATGATACCGTAACTAAGTATAGAATTCAGATATCCGAAATATGCCTCTGTGGTCGCAATCTGCTTTAATCTCCTAAGAGGGTAAACAAAGCTGTTTATCTTACAGCACAGTTTTTCTATGTGCAGTTTCCATCGGCAGTGTTGGTCTAGGTGCAGTCCGAGGAATTTTATTATTTGTACTATTTCTACGTTATTCTTATCACAGTTTATTTAGTTTCGGTGGGTTTGCTTGTGGTTTACGAAATTGCATAATTTTAGTTTTTTCTAGGTTAATTTTCAGATTGTTATTCTGAAGCCATTCGCCAAACCCACTCAATGTATTGTTTATATCTAGTTCGAAGTTTAGTGGCTCTGTACATTTTATGACAACGGAACAGTCATCCGCAAACAAAACTGTAGGAGGTGGAACATTTTCTGGCAGGTCATTTATATAGGCTAGGAACAGGAGAGGCCCCAAGATACTTCCCTGTGGTACTCCGTATTCTACAGCCCTAGTGTCGGACGCGTGGTTTTGTTCTGTTCCTGTTTTATCTATACTATTGATAATGCAAAACTCTTTTCTATTTGCTAAGTATGAATTTAATAGATTTTGTGTTGAACCCCTAATACCAAAACTTTTAAGTTTTTCCAGCAATAGTTTGTGGTCTACGAAATCGAAAGCCTTAGTCCATGTACATCACTGAGACATGTTGTCTATTGTTGATACTGTCATACACATGTTTTAAGAGGTCATATAATATTGTGGACTTATTTTTTCTAAAGGCATTCTGTTCGTCTACAAAATAGTTGTGCGCTTCTAGAAAGGAATTTAGTATGATATGTATTGCCCGATCAAAGATTTTAGATATTATAGGTACAAGAGTTACTGGTCCTTTTTATGTGAATAGATTTTATAGCAAAAGTTTTAAATCAATCTGGATAAGTCCTTGTTCAAAGCACATATTTATAACGTACGATAGTGGCACGGCCAAGATGTGGGAGCTAGTCTTTAATATTTTGGTTCTGATTTCGTCATATCCTGCACTATTTGTATTATTTTTGTATATTATTTATGTAGACATTTTGTAAGATAATAGACTTCTGTAATATCTGTTGGTACCATGAATATTGTTTTTTGGTTAGATTTGGTTGGTCTAAACTTAGGTATCTTGCTACTTTGACGTTCTACTTGGTCTATAAAGAAATCATTAAATGTCTTAGCTATGTCTCTTGGGTTATATATTATTTCGTTATTATGATTAATTTCGTTAATTTTATTGTTATAATTTCGTTAAAAATTCTGAATGATTTTCCACGTAGCTTTACATTTATTTTTGGCAGTTTTTATGTAGTGCGATTTCAAAGATTTTTTGTTAGAGTGAGGATTTTCTTGTACCGTTTTGCGAATGTTTTCAAGTCTTTTTTATTTATTTCCGTTGATGGTTTACTTCCAGAGTAGTTCGAGTTTCATACATGTTTTAATAGCTTGTGTAAGCCAAGGTGGTTAAGATCCAGCTGATAGTCTAATTCTGCACATCGGGAAGCATAGTTCGAAGAACAAGGTGATTGTATCCATTAGCTTTTCGAAAGCATCTCCTGAGTTGATGCATTCATAGACTTCACTAAACGATAGATAGTAAAACTAACATAATAGATAAATGTCAAGCAATCAAACGCAATAGTTGACAGTAGTTGTCAACAGATGTCATCAGTCATCACGGATCGGAGAAACTGTTGGCAATCGATCCCGCATCGCGTAGAGAAGTTTCTTCGTTTACTTATTATATTTAAATCGTCCAAGCATAAGCTGTCGGACTGGTGGTCCCCAGGCGTAGCAACCTGGAGCGCAATATCCAATATCTACAGCCAACGCAGCCACCGGACCTCTTCTATATATAACCACCTTCTTCGCTTCAAAAAGTGCGGCGTTTAGACAAAACGAGCACAAGGAAGGTTCCCAGGCTAAACTTAAGTCTCGATGCCAACAAACCCCACCCGCATATACACAGCTTGAGTCCCCGAGGAAGCACGACGGTAACAACACTATCACAGTGGCGTGTAAAGTATAAATCTATGAGCTACAATGATAGCTTTCACCTAGCGAGGCGACCGTGCTATGTGAAAGCATATACATACATTCCTACTTTCACAGCACCGTGATCGTGTGCAAGTGAAAAGGTACTTTTTCAAGACTTTATTGCCACAGCTTCGGAGATGTGAAGGCATGAAGGTATGAAAGCATGAAGGTATGAAGGCATGGAGATATAAAGGCATGGAGATTTGAAAGAATGGAGATATGAAGGGAAGGAGATTATGAAGGGATGGAGATATGAAGGAATGGAGATATTATTATTATTATTATTATTATTTATTTATTTCAGGTCATTGAATATACCCATAGAAGTACAAATACAAAATTATGTAGAATTTAAGATTACAATATCAAAATGGCGCAATAGCAAATTATTATTGTCAAAATTTTAAATAAAAACAGGCATAACATTGATATCAATATGATGCAAAAGCAATTATTTGCTATATAATAATTGTATAAAGCCGTATATATAAGATATGAAGCCAAGGAGACATAAAGGAATGGAGAAGGATTGTTACAAGGCGAGAGTGACTGCCCAGCGCTTGCCAGTACGGTATGGGCACTATACGTGCCTGACAACTACCTAAGCATGCGCAGGTACCAGCTGCTAGCGGGCGTCACGCACTGCACGGTGGCTGCCGGCAGTCTCCGCTAATGCGGGGGCGGGACAGCCTCAACGCAGTGTTGGCTGCGGCACCACTGAATGATCTGTCTGGTGATGCAGATATTGTGCAAGAGTGTGCCAGGTTCTTGGAGATCATTATTGAAATTATTGTCATTGTTATTATTGTTGAATTGATAAAAGCAATTAATTTTTATATGATACATAGATATGTCTGTGATATGTATATCAATTGATGTGTATCCATTCCCATTGTTATGATCCGTTATTTAATAATCCAATTATTTTGATGTAATACTCGCGAGAATCTATGTATGTTAAATGTATGTATGAATTGATATATGTTTATGCAATATGTGCAGCGATTTGGAATATCGCTTGCTTTGCAAATTTACATTAATAATAAATGAATATATGAAGGAATGGAGATATAAAGGCATGGAGATATGCTGGAATGGATCTCCATTCCAGCATATCTCCATGCCTTTATATCTCCATTCCTCCATTCATATCTATGAAGGCATGGAGATATGCTGGAATGGAGTTATGAAGGAATGGAGATATGCTGGAATGGACATATGAAGGAATGGAGATATGAAGAAATGGAGATATGAAGGAATGGGGATAAGAAGAATAATATTCCCATTGATGGACTTGTAAATGTTTCTGGTTCCCACGACACAAGGTATTCTAGCCAGATACAGAAGCAATGTAGATGCCTATATATAGATATTTATGTTTATGTCATACATCTTCTTCTTCTTGGGAGTGGCGTTTGTGTTGCCGGACCGAACGGACGTGTCTATAGACCTCCGACATCTTGCAAACGCATTTAAACAAACAATAGTTTACAACCCGGCGCGCGCCTTTGTTCTGTCTCTGGTTTCTCGCGTTTCGGAGATTTTGTTTCAGCGAGATGATATGAGAGTGTCTAATATAGCTACAAGTGTGAAAGTAGAGTGCGTAATGTGTGAATTAGATAGGTTCTGAGCTGCGCCCTACCAGATAATAGGCTACGCCACGCTGCTGTGACAATACGTGTACAATATTGTGTACGACAATAGGTGCACATAGCTGAGACAACTCAACGAGTGTTGCCTGGTGAGCCCGTTCCTATTCAGTGTCCACATATATTATCTCCACAGACGAATCTACTAGAAGAGACCCCGAGTTTACGTCTCACGCAATACATAACAGTACTCCCTAACAACACGCGGTTATCCTGGAGTATTAACCGACCCTATCCAGCACATTAGGTGTGTCATGACACTGGGATATCTCCTCAGCAATAACCTAACCTTATCAATGAATTGCTTTCTCCGGACACACAAAGGATTACATAGGACGTAGAATCTTCATTATTTAAGGTATTTCTTAAGTGAATTAACCCATAAAATTAAGCTCTCTCAACAGCAACAACCTGGGAAACAGACTTATTTCCTTTCATCACAGACATTCGTGGTGCTTGATACATCATCATAAATACTTAGTCAATAGAAACTAGAGTTGCGCAACGAGTCGTGGTATTATCCCACGCCAAGAATCAGGCCCTTTCATGCACTTCCTGCAGGCACGTGAATAAGGACACTAAAACCCAAACAATACCGGACAGAAAAAGTTAAACAAAAGAGATAACTTACGACAAAAAACATTCCTCAAACTAACACAGCTGCAAAACGGCGAAGCAAATACGTATTTTTTTTGTGCAACAAGCCCCATCTCTGGACAACGAGCTAAGAAAAAACGAATTCCAACGAGCAATAAACAATAGGGCCTTGTACAGGGACTGGACCTCGACCCGTGTCACGGACCTCACTACTACGCACTAATGAAGTGAACTGAAGTAGGTGATGTCAGTGCAGAGAGTCTCACTAGCTGAGCAACAACCTGGTGAGATTGCTCCGATTAAGATAGCCCTATATCAGATAAAACAGAAAAACTACCTTTATATCTGGCAGGTAACATCCTTCGTAATGCTGGTTACCATTTCATAAACAGATACCGCTCTCGCTCCAAATTACTACGCCACCTCTAAACTATTCCATAGGCATAGTCCCGTACAAATAGGTAGGTGATAGGTATACGAAAATACAAAACTGGGCAGGAACCTACCCAAGCACAATAAAACAAAACTAAACTATTGGCCACCATCCAGTCCAACCAGCCCATCTTGACCTGTTACAAAAATAAAATAATCATTTTACCATCTTGCATAAAAGGATCATTTTACCATCTTGCAGAAAACAGGCAATTAACGAAAGGCAGCTGACGAACAATAACAAAAATAAAATCAAAGACTCTTTGTCCTAAGCGGGTCTCTCTAACGCCCATTTTATAGCTTCCAGGCCCAGCCTCCAATTCTCTTAGAAAATACCGAGAATAAGTGCGCAAAGGTACGCACAAACTTTGACAGCCACAACCTGTACCATTAACAATAGGTACGTAGGTAGTTCAAATTAATCAAATTAGCTCTAAGTTCTTTCTTTCAACAACATTCCAAAAAGATGAAAGCCTTATCAATGCCGAGAGATGTGAACTGCCTATTCCACGCAATTGCTGACCAAATTAATCACCTATATCAATTAACACTCGACCACACCCACATTCGTAAGGACATAGTTAAATATGTAGAAGAAAACTGCGATGAACAGAAGATAAAGTTTGCAATCGCCGAGCCTGAAGAAACCCTCAATGAGTGCATTAAAAATCTGCGCAATTACGGCAATTGGGCTGGAGAGGAGATTATAATAGCAGCCGCCGAATACTTTCTAATTAACGTAACAATCCACCAGCAAAATACACCATCGCTCACATACAGGCCCAAGAATCCCGCGGATGCAGTGGGATCTATCAACCTCAACTTCACAGGAAACCACTACGACAGCGTATACTTGCTTGAATCACAAAATTTACCCATGAATCTAGTAACCGACAGCCAAACTGATAACAACATACCTTCCCCAATACTTAATGCAACATCCATGACCTCCTCAGGGTCAACCATAACATCAATAGATGACATCCCTGACAACACCGGATATACGATGATACGACACAGCCACATATTTAAACCAAAAGTCACATGCGAGCGTATGCGCATTGCTACTTGGAACGTTAGAGGATGCGCCGAAATACCTAAGAGACTCAACATTGATGCTGAATTGACAAACAGAAACATACATATAGCCTGTATACAGGAAACAAACATGACATCGGGGACATACGTGTCAAAACACTATCTCTGGTATCTATCAGGCACAACCAGCATCGCACACTGTGGCTTAGCTATACTAATTAGAAAGGACCTGAACTTATCGGTCCACAATATAAATCGAGACCTGGAAACCATGGCAGCAACAATAACATCGGCCACTAATACACTATATGTAGTAAACGCACATATCCCCAGCTCTTCCACGAGAGCAACCGCAGCGTTTTCGCAACTTATAAAGATTATTCAAAAGAAACCAAACAAAGCCAATATATTAATGCTATGTGACTTTAACGCGCATATCGGACTAGGCGATACAAAGGAATACAGGAAAAAGGGAATTATAGGAACAAATCTCCTACACAAATCATCAAATATCATCGGAGAAATGCTAATGGATATTTGTTCCCGCGAAAACTTAAAAGTAGAAACCACCTGGGCTCGCAAGTCATGTCGGGCCCATGGTCTAACGGAAAAACAAAATCACAACTAGACCATATAATTATCTCGAATAATGCGCCACACACATTTAACTTCATCAAAGGACAATGGAGCTACCTGCATATTTCCGACCACAAGATAATCTGGGGTGAAACAGACCCACTAAACCTGCTTCCAAGAACTGGCGACACGAAAATGGAATCAACAAAGAGTACAACCTAAACTAAGTACAAAGCGATAGCAGCTTTAAAGTTCAACTATAAACAGGGTTCGTACGCCGCCCTAGCACGAAATGAAATGAATGACACAAAAGTAAAATACCATAACGGGATTATGGAAGAACTTACGGCGAACAACTACATATTCGAAGCCAAGGGTCCCGGGTTCGAGTCCCGGTGGGGGCAAATATTTGTTTGATGATAACGGATGTTTGTACCCTAGTCATGGTTGTTTATCTATCTAAGTATAGTATTTATCTATATAAGTATGTGTATCGTTGTCTAGTACCCAAGATACAGGGGATCCTAGTTTGGGGCTAGATCAATGTGTGTAAATAGTGTCCAAGGTATTATATATATTTTTTATATTTATAGAAAATGACGACGAATATACGCCCGACATTCCGTGGCAATCTATTACAGGGGTTATGAAGTCAGTAGCCCAAAAAACACTTTCCGTAAAACCCGCTAGATCGCGGGAACACCGAATTGCTCTGGCAAATTTACAAAAGGCCAAATTCCTTAAAAGACGTCTACCAACCGACCAAACAATCAATAAACAACTCAAAGAATGCCGACGACGTCTTGAGGAAATTATTGATAATGAAGAAAAACGAGAATGCAGAGCATTTTTTGAAGGCCTAGGAAAAAAACACCCAAGCAAACGCATGCAAATCGTGTACCACTATTACAGACGACACCAGCTTCAATCGAGACGGTGGAAAAAACAACGATTTATCCCAATGTCACGCTGGGGACAGGAATTAAGGAAATCAGAAGACCCTAAAATTATGATTATCCCTAACGAAACTTCATTAAACCCTGACTATCTAGAAAATGGTCCATCAATAGCCGACATAAAAACGATAATCAACCGCATGCGTAACGGAACAGCGCCGGGTACAGATCAGGTAGTCCCGGAACTGTACAAAGGAATACCGCCACAACTGTTAAAGGTTATTACCAAAACAATGCACAGAGCATGGACAGAATATATAATACCGGAGTCCGGGAATGAAACGGTCTAAGTACCTATCCCCAAAATCAGAAACCCTCAAGACACCAATGACTATCGCCGTATAACAATGTGTAATACAGGATATCGCATATACGCGACATACCTGCTCATCAAACTAGACGAGATAACAAAAGAACTCGGGAACTATCAAGCAGCATTTCTCCGCAATAGATCCACCGATGACCACATCTTCACACTACGCAGAGTATTAGACGAAGAATGGCGCGCGGGTAAAAGAACATATGTACTGGCGCTAGATATCGCCAAAGCATTTGATACTATAGACCTAAACGTGCTCAAGGATATTCTCCTTTCAAGGACCAATAAGATTTTAACCAATAGGATAATAAAAGCCTGCATGTATGAACGGACCTGCATCAAATGGTTCGGACAGCAAAGTAACTTGATCAACAAAGGAAAAGGAGTAAAACAAGGCTGTCCACTGTCACCAAGACTATTTACAATATTAATGGATGATGTCCTCAAAACACTGGAAGAAGAAATTCCCAACATAAAACTGGACCAAGATGAAGAAATAGTCTTACCACTTATTCTCTCCTTCGCGGATGACCTCATCATCGTTTGTCAAGATTTACAACACCTTGACCAAATCGTCACGCAATGGAAAGCACAATTAAAAACAGTAGGTCTCGATACTAACGAAACAAAGACGAAAATTCTTATAAGAGACCCCATAAACACCCAGCGCCCACACAAGTGATCCTATTGGACAGAGTTCCAATACGACCCGTAGACGAAATAAAATATCTCGGCACATATTTAACGGCAGGACATAGTAGTAGAGACACAATAAAGAACAGATGCCGGCAAGCCATAGGAAATTCCAAGGCCCTAATGCATATATAAAGAAATCCAACATGGACTGGAAAATAGTACGCCTGATTTACAAAATGGTTATTGCACCGTGTATAAAATACGGACTTAAAGCGGCAGCCCTCACCAAAGCATACCGTTCTAGACTAAGAAAATATGAACGCCTGATCCTCAGAGACATGTTTGAGAACGCCAGAAGCTATCCAAGACACCACAAAATTCATGACTTACTACAGGGCAAAACAATAACCAAACAAATCAAAAACCATCGGATGTGTTACTATACACATATTCTACGACGCCCACAAAAACACCTACTACACGCTGCATTGAAATACGAAGCAAAGAAGAAGAAAGTTGGCCGACCCATTTACACCTGGAAAGATTCCCTTAAGCATGACATCAAATACTACGGTAAAGAACACAGTTACTGGACAGAATCAGCACACAACAGGGACGAAGTCAAAAAGGCATCGAGCCAAATATACCATATTCCAGAAACAGACAGCGAAAGCGAAACGGAGACCTTACCGGATAACCCAAACGAACACGACAGGACAGGAAACTCAACCTATAACAATACCTGAAAATAGAAGGAAAACATGAACTTGAAGAAAACAACAGCTGCTCTCCAAATCCTATATCATCCCCATTCCACATATCCTATATTGGCTTCAGGCTGAAGAGTCGGTCGATTGAATTCACGCTCCTTCCCCTCCTATCGAGCAGGTCATTCCGCCCCCCCTCAAAACTCGTGCTCTCTGGTATGCCGGCCGAAAGACCGGAACAGGTTTAGAACCCTGGCTGGAGAAGCACCATTCATTCATTCATTCATTCATTATGTCATACATCTTCTTCTTCTTGGGTCCTCTACTCCTTGGCGAGCCTTCAACTTCTATCGGTCATGAGCGGCCTCAACCATTTCTGGCTAGCAGATTCCGATTGACTCGGCTCCGTATGCAATTGTCCTCGTCCAGGAACTATTTTGTCGCCCTCCCCTACGTTTCCCTTCAGGGTTGAAAACAAGACCCGATGGTCAGACGGGACTTTCCTTGTTGCACTGTCATCGCCATCTGTGTCCATTGATGTCAAAAATCACCGTCAAGTTATTTTGGACGTCCTATTCTACGTGTTTATGTTGCCATGAAAATTCCTGTTTGTCTGGGCTTTCGAAATGGCTTCCGTGCCCACAGCCCTATGCTACTCATCTGCAAAAGTGGGCGCATTCCTAAAGCGATTTCATTGCGGTCGCCTCATCACATATTCACCGCTTGGACTGATTTAGAGCATTTTTGTATTATAAGGGCGGTTAACGTTTGGGGGTCAGATGATTGGTTAAAATATTGATATTTCTTCGTAGGGTGCCGTTGGATATAAAGTTCAGAATTTAAGAGTTGTCTAGATAAATTAAACAGCTTAGTGTAAGCACTTATAGCCTGTTTCACAATGTCCGGATACTTATGCCCTAGGTGGCAAATAATTCGTACGTAAATTTCCCATCGAAATAATCGAATTTTGTGCGTAAAATGTGGGATTTGTCTGTCACATAGGACTCAAACTCAAATTTCTTTATTACCGTAGATATTAACATATACTTAGCAAACGTCAGTTTTACTCTTCTCTACATTGGACCACTGTGGGAGAGCAGGGCGAATAAACTACCACAGAGATTGAATTGGATTTTTGAATCTCTTTTAAAAATGGTTGTGTTTAACAAAGTAATACAAATATTACAATATTACATAACATAAAATAGCGTCACGCTTTTTACCATACGGGGTGGCAGAGGCACAATTGTGCCCACTTTTATCCAATACACAGTTATTCAATACACCATTTTGCATGACAGGGGGCTAGCCCATCGCCGCAGGTCACGATGTTTTCCATCACCGTTACAATATTAGTTATTTTAATTAATGAGCAGCAATAAATAATTACAAAATTATTAACAGCAAGTTCTATGTTGAGTTGGATTAACCCCATGCAGTCCCGTCATTTAAGCAATCTTGAACATTGCAATATCCCTTTTTTGACAAAGTCGCTTTTACGTGTTTTTCAAATTCCTCAAATGGCAATTTCAAAACTCATCCGGAATCATCCGGATATAGTGAAAAAGGGCCTTAGCGATTACTACTATATGAAGTGTAAACCAGCGTATGTATACGAAAAAAAACGTCTAACCACAAAAAAACTCCTCATTAAAGACTAAAATGTATGGGATTTGACGTTTGTTTAAAGGTTAAACTATTTAAATTTTTTATATTAACACGGCCTTACCACAAAGAATAAACCACTGTTCAAAAATTGTTTAAAAATAAAAATGTATGAGATTTGAAGTTTGTTTTGAGGTTAAACGCTGTTTAATGTTTATTGTGGTAACACGGGGAAAGTTGTTAAAGGCTATCTAAAACGTGAGCTTACGGTACTCCTGCAACCCCTTTCAGTTATACATTTTCTTCTGAACTTCCATTCCGTTTCTTTCTCAATTTGCGGCATTTTCCAATCGATCGAACTCCGCTCTGGCTTCCTCCAAAAGCGGCGGCGGTATTTAGCGGACGTTATACAGGTGAATGACGTCACTCGAACGATTCTATGTAAAACAATAAAACCGGTCAAGTGCGAGTAGGACGTCGGACCCGCACACGAAGGGTTCCATACACACACACACACACACACACACGGAAAAACGTAACGACAGTCTTTTGTACGAGTATATATTTTTGATTTTTAATGATAAAATATTAAATACTAGGTAGGTACATTCAAGACCGGACCTTTTTTCTGTAAGTAGTATGTAAGTATTAAACTCAGGTTAACGAAACCTTTGCTCATTGAAACCGGAAGTGGATAGAAATTGACTAACTTATTTACAGAAATAAAAAACAAATAGGATAAAAAACTTAATATAATTTATTATAATTCGAATGAGCAATCATTTATCGTATATTGACAAATAATTGAGCAAAACACTCAATACCTGCAATTAAAGATCTTTTCCGATAAAATCGGGAGAGTCCAATTTTCACCAATAAACAAATAAAACAAAATGGCTAAGAAAATTTCCATACCAATAATTTATTGTATGGGTACTTCTTCTTATTCTTAAAAACCGGTTTGTTTAATTATTTGTTGTTATAGCGGCAATAGAAGTACACTCTCTTGTTTCAGCTCTCTACGGTAGATCCGGTAGAGCCCGGTGACGGACGGACGGACAGACGGACAGCTGAGGTTTAGTAATAGGGTCCCGTTTGGCACCCTTTCAGGTAGGGAACCCAAAAAAAGGCATGGTTTTCTAGAGAGCGGTATTTTACACCAAATATCGCTCTCCTGCATGACGGCCGTCATGACGGTCTTCAATGTTTTTTTTTAAATATCGGTGTCACATTTATTGTGAAATTTATGTCAACGTCCACTTTACCCTAGTGACCCTGCCTACGATGCTGACGGTCTTGGGTTTGAATCCCGGTAAGGGCAATATTTGTGTAATGAGCATATGAATATTTGTTTCTTAGTCTTGGAAGTTTTCTATATATACTTAAGTATTTATCTCTATTAAATATATTGTCGTCTAGTACCAACACAAGCCCTACTTATGTATTTCCACATAAGTTATCTTTGTACTCAAAATCGTATTATGTTTAATAATTTTTATTGTAGATTATCCAGGAGCACTTAGCACTATGTATTTACACTTATATTGTCAACTTATCTTTGTACATAAAATTATCGTAACGTTCAATAAAATATGGATTATGCGGGAGCATCGACACAGGTCCGTCCTCGGCGAAAACCACACAAGACTGACGAAGATCGCGGAAGTGAGATGCAATAATTACTCGCGAATAAGAAAAAGCGGGATGGCAATAATGCGCTCGCGACTAATCTAAAACAACGTAAGCGCCAAAACGTAAAAAAAAAACAAAAAAAAACTATTTCAGGGAATTAACTTTCAAATTGAAAATCGTTAGAAATAACAATTGTTCATACATTGCAATTATCACACAGCCATATTCACTTACTACTGAGGTGTAATAGGATAAAACCATAAAAAAAGGGTTGATTGTATTTATTTTCTATCAAGAAAATTTTATCCAAGCAAGTTTTCCAATTAAGAATCTCTAGATTATATAGTCAAATTACATATACCAGAAATTAATTACAATTTGCCCAGTATTTCCTGAAATGCACATGTAAACAGCACCCCATATTTATTTAATCAGCGTCTTAAGCTTACTATGGGCCTAGTTAGATTTCATAGAGATTGTTCAGGCTTCTCAGCACCTAATGACCTCGTAGGGGCCCATCAGCTACGAGGTAGCGTAGCGATCAGTTGCCAAGAAGTTTGAACGTCGGCGATTCACCGAGCTAAAATGATTGGATTCGATCTAACCTGGTCTGTGCTTAGGTCCCGTCAACCTCCTGTCTCTCTGCAAGGCCCGGGTGCACCCTAGGCTCTTCTTGGTAGACAGGTTCTTCAGCCAACCTCCTGTGTGACTGGCGGGCCAGCCTCGATCAGCACAGTGTTCCAACACAGGTTATGTTACGTGGTAAAAAACCAATCGGCCACGTAAATGCGAACTTTATCTGGTTCGGGGAACCACAACACACTCAGCTATATAGACAATCCTGAGGGAACCTCGAATACATTCCAGATGGGCTGCGATTTAATTTCAATACCCTATCCAATACGGGTTACATTGCGAGGGCTTTCGTCTGTCAGTTGTCAAAAAACTGCAAGGTTGGCAGCAACGTCAAATTCAAAATGGCCGTTCCGAAACCATCGATCGAATATCGATTTGGAATCGAACAATCACCCGCCCGGACAGGCACCCACCTGTCCCCTAATCTACGGGCAGCCGAGACAACGTTGCTACCGCTCGTTTTAGAACCGAGCCTCCTACTAGAACCTCTGCAGACCGGGGGGTCCCGTCCTTGCCAGGGAACAAGTTAACAATGCGCCCCCTGCGCCAACGTAGTGGCGGTAGGTTATCATCCTTAACCAGAACGAGGTCACCAACACTAGGGGGGCTGGTTTTGTCAGTCCACTTAAGGCGCTGTTGTAAGATATGCAGATACTCGAGCGACCAACGCTTCCAGAAATTCTGAGTAAACTGCTGCAACATCTGATACCTTGACAACCGATACAATTTCACTCCCTCGAAGGGGTGCTCGGGCAACGCGTTAAGTGGCTGTCCTATCAAGAAATGGCCTGGGGTCAGAGCCTCCAGGTCATTTGGATCCGAGCTGAGCGGACACAACGGTCGCGAATTGAGAACGGCCTCGATCTTACAAAACAATGTCGCGAGCTCCTCAAAAGTCTCGTCTGACCTACTATACGCCCCAAGTGCGTCTTAGCTGACTTAACTACGGCCTCAAAAATCCCACCCCAGTGGGGGCAACTCGGTGGGCTGAAGGTCCACTGTATACCCCGACGGGAGAGGGCCGTTCCAATATCCACTTTATTTACATTCAAAAAGTTGACTATCTCTCGTAAGTATCGTTCCGCACCGACGTAGTTAGTGCCGTTATCAGAGCGGATCAAAGTTGGAAGTCCCCTTCGAGAAACAAACCTATCCAAACAAGCAATGAAAGCCTCTGTCGAGAGATCAGCAACGAGCTCGAGATGTTCCGCCTTGGTAGATAAACAAACAAACACACATGAGCTATACCGGTCCAGCAGAAACCCGGCGTCAGGGTCCTTAGCCTTCTGGGTAACATGCACGGCCGCTCTGGGGCCATGATCCGAAGATACTACTACATGGCTGTGGGGCCAGTCCGATTCTCTCCTGGCAAGCCAGGGTGGTCCCCACCACAAATGGTATCTAACGAGTTCAGGAGCCCGACATCCCCTGGATGCACAATCAGACGGGTTCAATTCTCCTGGTACATGTCTCCAGGTCAGTGGGACCTCAGACGACACAATCTGGGAGACACGGTTCGCAACAAAAACCTCTAAGTTATGGACCGAAGCCTTCAGCCAGCACAAAACAATCTGGCTGTCCGTCCACGCGTTCACTGTATCCTCCAAAACCACTGACCCACGCAACACTGTTAGAGTGTGATTCAAAAGTTTGGTCAAAAGAGCAGCCCCGGACAGTTCCAGTTTTGGAATCGTCATCCTTGTCCGAATAGGCGCTACCTTGCTTTTTGCCAAAACCAAACGCACGTCGACCTCCCCGGTGGAGGTGACGGTTCGCAAATAAACCGCTGCCGCAAACCCTCGTTCAGAGGCATCACAAAACCCGTGAAGGGTTGCCCTGTAATCCCCAGCAGGGACCAATTTCCTCGGCAGCGATACATTATTTATGAGGCCCAACCATTTTGCTAAATCATTCGATACAATGCAGCCCTGAGCTCCAGAATCTAATAGGGCGCGAACGTATGTTGGGTTGCCCGCCAAATCCCAAACAAGCACAGAGGCGATCGGTAACACCAACGTCTCCGGTTGGGGGGCAACCAATGGTTGGGCCGCAAATTCCTAGCGAGGACCTCCGGGGCCCCACTGTGCCTGTAACCGATCAGGTATGCAGCTATACGCCAGAGGGTCCCATTGTACAAATGGCCCACGCGCCGGTTCCATTGCCACCCTACGACGCCCCCCGAAGGGGGGTGGGCGTGAATTCAACCGTGGCCGCTCCATGAGCGGGGGGGACATCACATGCGACCGACGAGGACGAGGCGACGAGCGGGGCGACAACTGAGGCGGCGTCCGAACCGCACCCGCATAGCTCGAAGGTGTCCCATGCCACCCGCCCGTTACGGCCTGCTCAACACACCCAATGTGCCGCTGAGTCGGATGCTGAGTCGCAACCGAGAACTCAGGGCCCCCCATGTGATGACCCTGAGTGCGGCCCTGCACCCCTGGGTGGCCGCGTGCTTGTGGCCCCATTGCCCGCTGAGTCGGATGCTGAGTCGCAACCGAAAACTCAGGGCCCCCCATGTGATGACCCTGAGTGCGGCCCTGCACCCTAGTACTGCCCTGTGCACGTGGGGACGTTGGCCCCTGAGTTGCGCTCCGAGTCGCAAACGAATTCTCAGGGCCCCATGCCGTGTCACCCTGGGTACGGCCCTGTGGACGTGGGGACGTTGGCCCCTGAGTTGCGCTCCGAGTCGCAAACGAATTCTCAGGCCCCATGCCGTGTCACCCTGGATACGGCCCTGTGGAGGCTGTTGGCCGGACCGGTTCATGCACAACAGATTGTTGTGGGCCCCACCACAATATCCGCACATTTTTGTGCGCGTGCAGTCCCTAGCCATGTGTGGCCCGAGGCACAGGAAACACCAGCTCCGCTGCTTGGCCATCCGGCGCCATCCCTGAACCCTAAGTTCCCCGAACTTATTGCAATTGGCCACAGCATGGCCAATCTGCCTACAACATGGGCAGGTCTCACTATGTGGGGTCAATGCACTCACAGTCCCATACGACTGCCGGTTGGTGCGGTCCTTCCTTGTCGGAGGGCCCCTACTCACAGCGCTCCCGGCAGCTCTCTGTGGCTCCGAAGGATGGGTGACCGTCAACCCCAAATTCTCTGCCCGTCGGGCCTCCTCTTCCAAGAATCCGACCAAGTCGGAGAAGGCGGGCAGGTCCTCGGCCGACCTCCCGTGAGACTGTTCGAAACGAGTCTGCACGTCAGCGGGTAGGCGGGAAAGTACAATGTACAGCAGTAGGTACGACCATTCACCAACCGGAAGTCCAAGATTCTCTAGAGCCTTGGTGACGGACAACAACGGGTTCAAAACCTCCGTCTGTATGGCCCCGACCTTGTTCACAACCGGGATACTAAACAAACGGTTCAGTTGGGCATCGGCCAACCTCCGTTTGTTATGGTAACGTCTGACCAACAATTGTCTGGCCGTTTCATAGTTACCCTCCGTAACTGTCAAATGAGCGACCAGCTCCCTAGGCTCACCCCTCAATGCTGCCACCAGCTGAGCCATCTTGACAGACTTGGTAATGTCCGATCGCATGTGCACCAAACTGTCGAACAGATTGATGAAGCTCATCCATTCACCGGACACTCCGTCAAAAGTAGGCATAGTTATGGCCGGTAACCTGGACCCTGAACCCTGAAGCGGCAGAGGTGCTTCAATGTCACCACCATGGCTGGACTCGCGCTGTCTACGTATGTCCGCAGCCTTCTGCGTGATAGCAGCTGCCATCTCCATACATTGGTCGACATCCCCTAGCAACCGTGACAGCCTGTCAGGTGCGCAACCATCAACTGATTCCGCCTGCGCGGACAATTCGAGCACCCTATTGTAACGTTCCTTAACGTCCATAGACCGCTCCAATACCACATCATGCCTATCTAAACGGTCTATCAGACCGTGTGCGGAGGAAAACCATCTGAGTTCCTTAGAAACACCCTTCTGTATTTCAGATAACGACATGATCGGAACGATACTTACTCACAATTTTCAGTAACTCAATTATATTGGACCCTCCAGTCTACAACCCAAACGAGGGAACCCTAAACCACAACTTAAACAATGTTATTTTCCTTAAACAATAGGAACCGAGTTTTATATCTATATAAATTCTGTAAATAACAATTTAGTTTCCCTTTATCACTACAACACACACAGATAGTCAATATTAGTTCAAGTTATAAATTGCTATAACTGAAAACAATGTAATAGCCTGCTATCAATAGATGTAACTACCTATGTTAACCAAAACATTCTTCAATAGCATTACTAGACCACTAGTAGATTGACTAACTGGTAATTCAATGCAAATTTCAATTCACCTACAATGTACCTAAGTTGAGTACCTACTATTCTGAGTCACATCTCAGTACAACTGGTAATTTAGGGAAAACTGTAATATCTGTCTGTCTACTACCAGCAATAGACTTATAGCTTACAATACTACCAATCTATGTGGATATAGGAACACAACCAAGTTACCTAGTAACCGCCTATACCTACAGATTGATAGTCCCAAATCGTGCGTTCCTGGAGCCCTTGACGGCTGCAAATCTCAGGAAACCACGCTCTAGCTACCAAAATGTTCAGGCTTCTCAGCACCTAATGACCTCGTAGGGGCCCATCAGCTACGAGGTAGCGTAGCGATCAGTTGCCAAGAAGTTTGAACGTCGGCGATTCACCGAGCTAAAATGATTGGATTCGATCTAACCTGGTCTGTGCTTCGGTCCCGTCAACCTCCTGTCTCTCTGCAAGGCCCGGGTGCACCCTAGGCACTTCTTGGTAGACAGGTTCTTCAGCCAACCTCCTGTGTGACTGGTGGGCCAGCCTCGATCAGCACAGTGTTCCAACACAGGTTATGTTACGTGGTAAAAAACCAATCGGCCACGTAAATGCGAACTTTATCTGGTTCGGGGAACCACAACACACTCAGCTATATAGACAATCCTGAGGGAACCTCGAATACATTCCAGATGGACTGCGATTTAATTTCAATACCCTATCCAATACGCGTTACATTGCGAGGGCTTTCGTCTGTCAGTTGTCAAAAAACTGCAAGGTTGGCAGCAACGTCAAATTCAAAATGGCCGTTCCGAAACCATCGATCGAATATCGATTTGGAATCGAACAGAGATTGTTCTCTATTTATTTATTATTTACCGCTTACACATAATTTGTGGTCAATGTTATTCTCCTTCAAAAGGCGGCCGTCACGTCAGTCTCGAACATTCTACGTGTCTACGGCCCTCTTTTTACGGCCACCATATTACGTCCGCTAAATGTGACCACCTCTTTTGGAGGAAACCCTGAGCTTAAGCTTTACGTTATCAGGTGGACATGCCCTTTTTTAGGGTTCGTAATTTCATAATTTCTTTATTGCACACAAATGATATAAAAAAGGAGTTACATAAAAATAGTGTACAAAGGCGAGCTTATCTCTAATAAGAGATCTCTTCCAGCAAACCAGGTTAAGTTGGAGATGTTGATTGCTGAGCAGGGGTAGACCTAAGTGTACAACAATATGACGAAATAAACGAGTACTTACACAAATATTAATAAATAAAATAAAACATTTAATGACTATAATTATATACTAAATACTTATAATATAATACTAACTACTACTATTATATATAAATGTGCTAATAAATACTTACATACATACTACCTGTAATTCTAAAGAGAGAGGTAATGCTTCTTCACGCGACTTTCAAATATATTGAGAGTAGGACTGTCCCTGATGGTGCCAGGGAGTGCATTCCACAACCGAATGGCCCGGAGTCTAAACCCGTGCTCATAGGACAAACCCGTGCTCATAGGACAAACCCGTGCTCATAGGGGTTCTGTACCCGATGGGTACAAAACGGGACCCTATTACTAAGCCCCCGCTGTTCGTCCGTCCGTCTGTCACCAGGCTGTATCTCTTGAACCGTGATAGATAGACAGTTGAAATTTTCACAGATGATGTATTTCTGTTGTCGCTATAAAAACAAATACAAAAAAAAAATAAAAAAAAATAAGGGGGCTCCCATACAACAAACGAGATATTTTGCTAGTTTTCCCTCGATATCGATAAAGGCAACAGGTAGACGCTTGAAATATTCACAGAATATTTAGTTATAATATTCACTTTAAATATAAATAATAAAATTAAAATAAATATTTAAGGGAGCCCCCCCACAACAAACGTGATTTTTTGGCGTTTTAATAGAGAATGATACGGAACCCTTCGTGCGCGAGTCCGACTCGCACTTGGCCGGCTTTATTCCATAGGTGAAGTTTTGACTCGGTTTTCACGTTGATTCTAGGTTTCCATGTTGTTTCCAGTTTTCAGTTTGTTTCGAATGTTTGTAATGTCGTGTTCAGGTAGAGTTAATGTAGTGCGTGTGTGCGTGTGCGCTCCGAACTCCGACAAAAAAACTCTAACAACTGCATGTTTATTTGTGCGGTAAAAAGTCCAGTTTTTCTTACTCCCTGCCCGCAATTAGAGAGCATATGAGGCAGAGCCTCAACCACTACGCCACAAATGTCCATTCTCTCTCACGAAAATAAGCCTAAAAAACTGGTGTAAATAAATGGGAAATATTTAATTTCAAATCAAAAATACTGATTTTCACCTCAGGGCAAAGTGGCGGGCCAGGATAGGTTAAAAGGGGGAGTGAAGCGAAGCCCCTTTTATCCTTCGTGTTAGGTTGACATGTAAGAGCAAAAGAAACATAACATTTTAGTAACTACACATAAAATATTAAAAACATAAAAACTGTTTTTGTTGGACATTTTTGGTGTGCAAATATTTGATGTGCTATTAAATACTACCCTAAATGAAATAGGATTGCCAGTCAGGATATAACATGTATTCTGTATGTGATAGGTTGAAAGGTGTCGACAGCCTTGACGAAGGTTGCATACGCTACGATAGTTTCCAAGATGGCTTTACATTTATGAATCCTTACAATATTCACTTGAGCATCTTAGAGCGCTTATTGTTATATTTTTGGACAGAATATTCTGTTAGTTTTACTGTGACGTAACATAATAGTAGTTTATAAATGTGGCTACTACATAATGGAGGGCATTTAAACTCGAGAGTGGGTTTAATAATAATATCACTCGAGAGTTTTAATGCCTAATTATGTACAGTTACATACACTAGTTTATCTACACACATATCATAAGCTCTCTTTGATGTGTTCAGGAACCGCATGTTTGACCGGCATTGTGGCTCTGCAGTTGTTTAGCTTGTTCTGTACCAACTCCACGCAGGCGGGCGTCGGCGTTCGAAATTTGAATGTCAGTACCAACTTCACAGATAAACTAGGGACGGCACGCAGGCGAGCGTCGGCGTTCGGAATTTGAATGTCATAATATGTAGAAAAATTACACATTATGGTCATAATGTGTAATTTTTCAGATAAGAAATGAGTTTTTACCAAGTAGTTTAACATTATGCTGATCGTAACGTGCGGTTTTTGTACGCAGTAAAGAGGGTTTATGATACGTGTGTAGATAAAATAATTTATATTATAAATTATAAAATATTTCTCTTTACTGCGTCCAAAACCGCTCGTTACGATCAGCATAATGTTAATGCTTGGTAAAAACTCATTTCTTATCGGAATATTGATACATTATGACCATAATATATCAATTTTTCCGCAATGCCGGTCGAACATGCGGTTCCTGAACACATCAAAGAGAGCTTATGATATGTGTTAAGATAAACAAGTTATGTACATAATTACGCATTACAACTCTCGAGTGGTATTATTATGAAAACTATCGAGTTTTAGTGCCCTCCATTATGTATCAGTCACATAAACTATTAAAGATGAGAACGTGATGTAAATGAAAGTTTCTTTTCCGGAGTTTTATTGCGAAAGGAATTGGTTTATAACTAAAAATATATATGTAATATAAAAAAATCATTAGATGGTTTTGGGGTACTCTAGGACATTGTTGACTTAATATTGTGTAGCATTTAGACACAAAGATCATAAAGAAGGTTCCCAGACTAAACTTACAATTACAGATTATTACAGGTCGCTAGATTCTATGATTATTTAGATATAGGTTCGTACTAGGGGCTATCCGAAGACCGGCTTAGAGTGTAACAAGCTCGTGGTGACCTCCACTAAACACAATATCACCGTAATAACGGTTTATATTATTTTATAAACTAGTGGTTCTGAGAGAACAGTAGACCTCGGTTCAATTTCAAAAATTTAAATCCGTCTATTTAGTTTTTTTTTTCGCAAAATCTTCTATAGAACGAAGTCTTTAGTGTGCCTTTTAAATTTGGTTGAAATCCATCGTGAGTAACGCTACATCACACTTCCCCATTTTCCCCCCTATTTCTACCCCTGATCAAAAATTGTGATTGACCTTAATTTTTTATTTAATCCAGGAACTTTTGCCAATTTTTGGCAATTTGGTTAAAAAATGCGACCTTTAGGCGAGAACAGACAAAAGCATTTTTGGCCACTCTCGCTTCACTCGCTCTGTTAACTATTCCCATAAATAATTTAAATGTTTGTGTGATATTTACATGAAAAGCAATTTGTAAAGGTTTCCGATTGAAATTTCTAAATGTCAGGAAATTTATGAAAAGCCTATCGCTTAAGCACAGTCACAATAAATGACAGCTCCTGTCAAATAATCAAGTTGTGATTTACACATCTTTTAAAAGCGACTGACGTTCCTAGTTGTTCTTAATAGAGCTACTGTTTGTTCAGTTTGTAAGTCCATTTAGAAAGATCGTAAGTCAGTTAGTTTTGGTGTCTTCAGAATTCCACAGATTTGTAGAGTTGTTAAGCAGCTTCGGTTTACTCTAAGCGCTGAAAGTTATTTATAAAATCAGTTCAAATATCTCATTTTATGAAAACAATCTAAGATTAGTGCTTTTGGTTTAAGCTAAAAAATGCGTTTGCGTGAGTGACTCGTGCCAGCGATACTTTTGAGAGAAGAGCTCTGCGCTTCTAGCCGCGGATCTCTCACTCACACGCGTCGTCCACACGTGTCTCACAAACGCAAGTCAGATTAAACCAAAATCACTATACTTTTTTTTTTAAAGCTTGTTCCAAACGCAAGTTACAATTCTAATACCATTGATTATTCGCGCGTTGTGTACACTTCAAATGGAAACAACATCTCCTCACAGTAATAATAATAACTAAATTATGCGCAACCCGATAACGGTCCTTATCGTTTTGGATCCATTTCGGGTACCCGGAATGTCTTCAATATTAAATTTTTCGACGTATTCAGTTCACGTTCAAATATCTCTGGCGAATCAGATGATTTATCTGTGTAATAAAATTTTGAATTTAGATATTTGGATTTCGCTACCCTAAAATGGAAGTTTGAAAATTTAAAGTAAGTAAATACGTAACCTGTTATCGTCTAGGTCGCGGAAATGGTATAATTTCCCACTGTGTGGCAAAGGCAAAATTCCGCCCACATTGTAGGTGGCCCTAGTTCGTAAAGTTATCTATTGCTACTATATGTATGAATGTTCATTTGTTCCACGAGAACATCGAAACTAATTATCAGAGTTGGACAAATGAGGTAACGATGCACCTATATTGTAGGTCTCCTTGGTCGTAAAGTTATCTATTGTCAGAAGGGGGGTTATGATTGTGACCGATATACATATATGTATGTATGTTCATCTGTTCCCACAGAACATGTCAACTACATATCAAACCTTAACAAATGATCCTTAGAAGCGTCTTCATCGTCTGCTGGTTACAGGCTATGTCATTTTATTTATTTGTTTTGCAAGCATACCAACATAATGCACAGTTATGACAGAGTTATCAGTAGCTCAATCACAAGCAAAATATTCGATAGATGCACTATCGAAAAGCAAATGTCAGTGATTTTTATTTTTTATTGCATAAATAGTACTTTTCCCACTAGAGTTCGCAAAGGCTTCATTTACGAACTGAGAGGTTCGTAAAAAACCTTTTCGAACGAGTTAGGATTATAATTTTTCAGCCTGAGAACCCAAAATCAAGCGGCGAAGGTGCTATTTTTAGCTCAGAAGTCTGAAAATATAATTTCCTGTGTTCTCGAATATCTTTTAGGAGCTGTCGTCGTGAGGCTCAGATCAAATAATTAATTATGAAGAGGTTCCAATAACAGGTTCGCATCAAATTACAATACAAAATTAACTTGACAGCACAACATAAAACAAGCAATTGTTGGGATTGGGATTGAGCTTTTATTTTGTCGCAATGTGATACCATGTGATACATTCAGGTGACGTCACACTAAATTCAATATGGCGCCCTGTTGAGTGCTTACATTTATGGAATAAAATGTAACGTAAAACTTTTTCAACAGCGCCGTGTTGGGTATAAAAAGGGCTTCTTTAGCGTATTCCAAAAAATATATATTTAGCTCTTTCTCGTTGCTTTGCTTCCATTTAATCGAATTGATATGAAATGAAACGCTTATTTGCTTGATCTGTGGTACAATAAGTGGTGGTAAATGTAATAAAGTGCTCTACACATTTCACCTGTCCAGGTATGCAAAATTTGTACTTAAATTATTTAAGTAATTTCTCATTATTGTTGCCTCCTTATTAATAATAATAATAATAGCTTGGACACTATTTACACACATTGATCTAGCCCCAAACTAGGATTCCCTGTATCTTGGGTACTAGACAACGATATACATACTTATATAGATAAATATTATACATAGATAGATAAACAATAATGACTAGGGTACAAACATCCGCTCCCATCAAACAAATATTTGCCCCCACGGGGACTCGAACCCGGGACCCTTGGCTTCGTAGGCAAAGTCACTGCCGACTCGGCCATGTATTATTGTATCATTTGTTATAAAATTAGTATTTTAAGATTAAGGTACTCTACATTATTAAAACATTCTTTTAGTTGCAAAATCTTAATTGACTGCGGGACCTTATTATATATTTTTATTAACATTCTGAAGCAACTTCTCTTACAGAATTCGGTTCCGCATGATGGGTTCACAATTTTATCGTGATATCTTGTGAACGTGTAGGCGTCCCTGTATTTTATAAAAATATTTGATAGACCACGAGCAAAACACGCCATTTCAACATACAAGGTGACATTTAATTAGCTGACCATATTTTGGGGAACGAAATAATCCATAATTATGAACAACTTTCCCCAAGGAACATGTGGTCGTAAACGAAATATTTTTTTGGGTCTTCCATAGTAACTTGTAATCAGCTGATGGGGTCAATGTACTGAGGGACGAAAAATATTTTTCATTTGCGACCATATGTTTATTGGGGAAAGTTGTTCATAATGATCGGTGCTATGAATCCCCAAAATATGGTCAGCTAATTAAATGTCACCTTGTATATTGTATACTGTATAATGATAGAGTATTGCCCGGCTGGTGGTTATAAATATAGGTTTCATATTCATTAGCGGGTCATGTTTTATTAGTCGGGACTTAGTTTTAAACCTAAATGACTTTTAGTCTTGTTTCATTTCAGCTGTAATAGACGACATTTATTCGCCATAAAATAATGAAAACTTCGTTGTTTTCTCAATACGATGATATATTCGTACGAAGATTGCTGTTTGCACAACGTTGCCATAGCGAGGAAATGGAAAAACACGGAAAGCATAATCAAAATATGTCGCAAATATGTTAAATAATTGATGAGTAGTATCTCGCAGCTCGCAGCCCCGTGTCTTACAAACCCAGGTGCAGATGGGAGTGAATTTTACGATTCTTGTGTATCGGGTATGGAATTACGCATTTCCATTCAATTTAACAATACCTTACCCTTTTTTATTCAATGTGCTGAATGTATTGGACTGGGGAGCTTTTTTGAGGTTCGGTTATTTTATTGTGACACATTTGAATTCTTAGGTCGTTTTAGAGGGTTCCGTACCCAAAGGGTGCCAAACGGGGCCCTATTATTGCCACTGCTGTCCGTCCGTCCGTCTGTCTGTCTATCCGTCTGTCCGTGGGCGGTAACTCGTGAACCGTAATTGGTAGAGATTTGAAAATTTCACAGAATGTGTAGGTATTTCTGCTCCGCTGCAGCAAAAAGTGATTAACTACACGAGATTTTTTTAATTTAAGGGGTCCGCATAGCTAAGTAGTAAATCAGGTTGGTATACAAACATGGACACTAACCCAAGCAATGTGCAAAAGATTGGAAGCATTTGAAATGTGGCTGTACAGAAGAATGCTGAAGATATCATGGACGGATAAAATTACCAATGTTGCTGTTTTAGACAAAATGCACAAAGGAGTAGAGCTCATACGGGTTATAAAAAGCAGGAAACTAACATATTTCGGACATATCATGCGCAACGACAAATATAACCTGCTCCAATTGATCATACAAGGCACGATCCAAGGACGCAGAAGACCTGGTCGCCCACGTACTTACATCCTGGCTCCAAAATCTGAGAGAGTGGTTCGGGATGAACACAACATCCCTTTTCCGAGCGGCAGTATCCCGTGAGAAGATCGCCGTAATGGTCGCCAACCTCCGATAGGAGATGGCACCCGAAGAAGAAGAAGATACAAAGCCCTGAACTGGCACGGCCCGTAAACCTTTTGGGCCTGGACGTTGTTCTGGAACATGCAGCAGGGATGTAGTAGATGTGGCGCGGTCACCATAATGAACACAATGGATGGAACACTTACCGATTTCTCTGCTAAAAATCTATCTTCCTTGATTGCGCTTGACACAGTATGATTTTAAAGTATTGAATCTAAAGTAATAATTAATTGACGAAATAAAAGGTTAAAAACCGGTCAAGTGTGAGTCTAAATCGCGCACGAAGGGTTCCGTACCACCGTTCAATGGAAGCGATGGTGTGGAGTGAATAGTTTGGATTTTACACAGCAAAATATTGTTTACATTTAGTTGGTTGACTTGTTATGTGACGCCTCTAGAACATCTCAATACGAAAACACTTGTGGAAATAACCTCGCCTTGGTGTATGTTTTTTCCCTTTCTTTTTATATTTACTGTTAATGTGCAATAAAGTTTATTGAGTATAGGTCTGAATATCCCATTCCCTCACAAGTCACACAACAGAGGGCGATAGTGTCGCCTGCCATGTCATACCGCGATTTCTATTTCGCACAGAACTACTGACAGCCCTAGCGGACAGATATCATCTCTGTCCCTCGCACAGTGGCGCCCACGGAAGGACATATCACAGAGCAGGACAGCTATTGTTCCAAGTTTGCGTCGGAAGCCGCTTTTATGTTATGTACTATTGTTAGTAGGCTGCGCGATGTGTATTCTTTCTGTACGTCCAGGGAGTTCGAATACAGTTGGTGCTGCAAATATTGACATAGACATAGACATACGTTTATTCACAATAAAACACACCTCCATAAACATGAAAATATAGTATATGTGAGGTAAATGGCATAGTTATGGTCATGGTTATGGTCATGCATGACACCTATTTAGGTAACAACGCGCTGGTAAATCAGGTATTTTGGTATTGTATTGGAAAGGACCTAAACCGTTTGGTAACTCAGGTTACTGACACTACATTTTGATTGAATCTCAGACGAGTTACAAAAGAGTCCGCAATCAGCACCACCCTGTGTGTCGTCTTATCAGGAAGTGACTCAATGTAAACTGGTTAATAATTCGCATCTCTGATCAGTTTCATTTCAATGCCCTCTGTAAATATGGCCTAAGAATCACCCTGACAATGTGAATGTTATCTCTTAAAATATATTATTTGAGTACCGGGAGCTTAGAATTACCGGTAAATGGTCACCTACTCATATGTGATCATTACTCTCGCTATTATCATTTGCTCCCGAGGGCGTAAAATGCCGTATTTGGCAGTCAGGCTCCAAACAAAATGCGCCCGCCCGCCGACAAGTTCAATACGGCATTTTGCAGCCCTCGGGAGCATATTGCTATTCGAGTTCCATACGCGACTCGAAGCCCAGTTGACTTCCGGAGTCCTCAGGATACTATACAATTTACAGCACGGACGCTGGATCAAGGAGGCAACATGCTTCCATTATTTTCCGCATACGTATTTCACTCCCTTGCTAGTTCGGTTATCCCGCCTCACGGCAGAATTCCCGGGAATTTTCGAGAATGTAATGTTCTTGCCGGACGAAAGTATCGTTTTTGTCTCTGAATGAATAGTCATTCTTACTAACAAATAAATATATTGCATAATGCCGTTTCCAAAACGGTGTGGCAGATTTTGAGTTTATAAATGATTAGTTACAGTATTTCTCAAAAAGTAAGTCCGTTGATGTTTCAAGATATTGGGTGATTTTGATAAAAGCTAGGAGCTGCAAACGTCATCGGACGTTTCCGTTTCAGGAGAGGGCAAAAATGCTTTCGTATGTCCTGATGTATGTGCGGTCCGGATGTGATCCTCTACAGGCCACATTTCTCTGATTCTCGTGAATTTTGTGAGCAGCTTCGATAATTAAATATATTTCTTTTGTCGATTCAGTTTTTGGTTTTTTTTTAAATGGCGCAGATGTTTAAAATTTCAAAAAACTACACTTCAAACAACTTGACTAGTTGGATTTGTAGAGACCGCGAAAGTAACAGGCTTTATCATTTCAGTAAAAAGTCAATAGGTTTAACCCCTCGCTCCCCCAGCCACTTGGCGCCGACACAGCTCGTCCCCCAGGCACACTTAAGCCCGCGCGGCGCGCGACACTTGACTGACGTATCAAGTGATTATGTTGAAATGGTAACTCTTAGAACTATGAGAGTGCTAAATATGAGTAGCTAATGAAACCCTCTCTTAGTCAATGCAAAACTAATGTCACAGTTACCTTCCTTTATTATTGTACCGACATGAGAATCACAGACATCTATGAAAATGGTCCTTCTCGACAAATCTAGCAGACATGAGAAAAAAATCAACAACATATACATGTTATTTGATACCTACGTAATCTAAATAACATTACCCTTTTAAAACAATAAAAACATTAGTGTGTTCTTATATAAACTGTTCAATATTTCAGCGTTTGAAATTTTCCAAAAATACGGAAATCGAAAAAGTGTTTTTTTTGAGGCACGTTTGGAATATTTTTTTCTATGAATGACCATAGACAATTGTATCGGATTATAGACTTTGTCTTATTGAGCGTCTGGAAAATCTTTAACAGTACCAACATGACAAAAATTGGCCAAAATATACCGGTTTAAAAAAGCGCGGGAGCGAGAGCGTCATATGACGCTTGGGGGACGGACGGTACTCGAGGCGAGCGTCATATGAGGCTTGGGGGATTGTAAGGTTAAGACCTCAAAATGTAGTTTACAAAATTATTTGTGTGTGGCTACTTTCATACTCCATGTACGTAACCAGGTGTATTCAAAAGTTTATATGTGTTATTAAAAGAAAGTTTCACTCGCGAGGTCTACAGCTTACAGAGCCACTAGTTTTACTATTTGTTTTTTCCAGTCTTACTTTTACCTAACTTTGATTGCGTGCACGCACACAAGCGAAAATAATAAGTCAATTTACGTGTGTGTTGGCGCTGAAGAATATAATAAATATCATGGCAAGGATAGATTGGTGTCGGTTATTTGCTAAGAGTTTTCGCAGCGAGTAATTAGAAAACACCATTTAAATCTTATTGATCGTCATCTTATCATATGAAAAAGACACTATTAAGAAATATAAGTGATTTCTCGGAAATTCCCGATCTCGAAATTCTCGGCGACGACACCGCGAGTCTACAACCGCCGCAGTAACAGGAAACTCAGGAAATCCATTCGAGCAGTGACTGAAAATTATCCACTCATATACGCAATTTTACACCTTATTTCCTTCAAGATAAAAGCCTTCAGACCCTTTTCAGTTCTACCGGTTAAGATTGTTCTGTTCTGGGCTATCTCACGGTCAAGTTTGCTAACAAACGAAAATTTTACTTAAGGTTTTAGAAAAAGGTTCAGTTTTGATTGAAACAGCCTAGCAGCATAGGCTGTTTTGGTATTCAAATAAGTTTTGCAATGAGACTTTGCAAGGGCTCTGTGTTAAATTCGATACAATAAGTGGAACGATACAACAGCTCTATGGTTTTAGTAGGTATTCATTTAAACTTTGGAATATTTTGGCGTAAACCTCATTGAGTTGTACAACTTTTTGCAATGGGCGGTATTTTTCTTTTCGTGGGGCGGATCATTTTTACGGCGAATCATCTCTAAAAGTTTTTAACAATTTGTTTCGGGTTTTGTTCTGGCTCTATCGATTTTGCTGTTCCATATTGTTTGGGTGTCATTTAACGCATACAATTTTCTGGCTTTCAATCAAATGAGGCCCGCATGAGGTTTTAAATTAATTCACTGATGGATATATTACAATTAATAAACGGTGAAGTGCTAGTCGGACTCACGCACAAAGGGTTCCGCACAATGGTATTCAAGTTTCTAGCATGGGGATTAGGTATCTTTAATTTTCCTGTGTGTTTAAATTGCAAAATGTTATTAGCAAAGTTATCGGTGCGGCTACTCTTTTTACTACATGTATGTAACCAGGTGCAGTTATAAGTTTGTATGTGATGTGGTATTAAAATAAATTGCACATATTTTTAGATTTCTTATTTGCTCCTCACTTGGGCAGCATTTAATTATGTTTTTTTTTCCTGAGATCCTCGCAATAAGCTTTTTCAACATGTCACTAAATACCGCTTGTTTATTTTTATGTCTGATTTTCCCCCATTGTGCCCCTCTATTTAAACCATGCATTTCTCATTATCTTTCCTTTAATATTTGTATAAAGACCTATATTTGGGACTAGGGTGGATGGTATTTTTTTGCCTGTTTTCTTAAATATTTTAATTTAATTTGAATTTAAAATATTTGAAATCCTCGCAACAAACCAATTTTTTAACGTGCCACAGGATACAGTTCGGAAAACTTTTTACAGATTGTTATCCCCCAGCCCTATTAAAACCATACACTCATCATTATTTTTTCTGTTATATTTAAGTAAATACCTAAGTATTTTTTAAATTTTAATATCAGATGTTTCTGAGATGAGGCAGAAAATGGTCTTGTATTGCCTATTTTCCTAAATATAATTTTAACTCAGCATTGAAATCATCACTAATGAGAATAAAATATTTCAGATCCTCGCAACATGTCCTTTATTTGTCATGTGACACGATACAGTTTAAAAAACTTTTTCTTAAATTTTCCATTTTGTCACCCATAATTGCCCCCCTAAATTCAAACACGTCCATTTCACATAAAAGAAGACCACAACGAAATTGGGCCGGAATTCGGTGGTTTAATATTACTTTTTCATACCTAGGACAGACACACGAATGATGGTTCCAAATTTTGCTTTTTAAGGCACGGAACCCTAAAAATGTGTGTAAAGGCTGACTTTATAACATGTCAGTCCCATTGTCCATGCACGAGAGCGGGCAAGGTTACTGAACTTCGTCCAGCAAAAGCTGTATTGTAGCTAGTTTATATCCCTATTAAGCTTAAGCTGAATTTAATTACACAATTAATTGTTTTTAGGGTTCCGTACCCGAAGGGTTCCAAACGGGACCCTATTACTAAGACTCCGCTGTCCGTCCGTCCGTCCGTCCGTCCTTCTGTCACCAGGCTGTATCTCAAGAACCTAGCTAGCTAGAGAGTTGAAATTTTCACAGATTATGTATTTATTTTGCCGCTATAACAACAAATACTAAAAAACAGGATAAAAGAAATATAAGGGGGCTCCCATACAACAATTCTTTCAATACCACATACAAACTTATGGATGCACCTGGTTACGTACATGGAGTGTGAAAGTAACCGCACCAATAACTTTGTAAACAATATTTTGCTGTGTAAAATTCAAACTATTCACTCCACACCATCGCTTCCATTGAACGGTGGTACGGAACCCTTCGTGCGCGATTTAGACTCGCACTTGACCGTTTTTTTTTCCTTCTACAGCTCAGAAATATAAAGTCATTTATTTAAAAAAAAAACACATATCTCCGTAGCTTCAGCGAAATCCTCTGCCGCGCAAAATTGAGTATTGTAACTGGCTACCATGGGCACAATCATGCCTATGCCAACCCATCTGGGAAAAGGCGATGCAAAGCTAAGTCCCATAATGATCTTACAAAAAATCATGCAAACTTGCATTTTACATGTTTTCGTCGCAATCTCTTTAATATTCAGACTAACACAAGTTTTGGCATAAAGCCAGAGGCTGAGGACATTAATCTGCCTATACGTCATTTTGATTAAACTCTTTATGCTTTGTAATGCCTTTTACTCGTAAACTACTGAAGAACGAAATTAATGATATTTTTATTGAAATTCCCACCCTACCAAAGACTTCATATATACAGTTAGACACGAAATTAACTGGAAAAGGCGGCATATTCATTAAGTATGTCGGCCGGCTCTGTTTCATCGGATTAATACCTGGAATTAAGTGGAATGTTTGAAATTGGAATGTGCTTTTCCGAGGTACCTATATCATTTGTCGGGTCTCGAGAATTACCGGGAACACATACAATAAGTAACTACATACTATACAAATGCTCACGTCTTTTTCCCGAAAGAGGAAATGAGGAGGAAAGTCATTTAATGCAAATCCTAAGAACTAATTGCACTACTAATTGGCTAGTATTTAATCGCACATCAAAAATACTGATTTGCACAGCAAAAAAGCATCAACAAAAACACTTTTTATGTTTTATAGTAGTTTATGCGACTGATACATAATGCCTAATTATGTACAGTTACATACACTAGTTTATCTACACACATATCATAAGGTCTCTTTGATGTGTTCAGGAACCGCATGTTTGACCGGCATTGTGGCATTGAGTTGTTTAGCTTGTTCAGTAGTACCAACTTCACAGACAAAGTAGGGGCGGTACGCAGGCGGGCGTCGGAGTTCGAAATTTGAATGTCATAATATGTGGAAAATTTACAGATAATGGTCATAATGTTCAATATTCAGATAAGAAATGAGTTTTTACCTAGTAGTATAACATTATGCTGGTCGTTACATGTGGTTTTTGGACGCAGTAAAGAGGGTTTATGATACGTGTGTTAGTAAATAAATAAATGGCTACATTGTTATAAAATATATTGTTATTTGTTCCTCCACAGTGACGAAACTCGGGAGTTCGACGGGCGGACGCGGTCGGAGTCGGGCGACGCGGACTCTGTGTACCATGTGAGAGGAGCTCTGCAGGACGGAGCGAGATGGAGAGAGCAGCAGGTGAGAGCATCTATCCAAATGGGGTTGGCCGGTGAAAGCTAATCATAGGTGGCGCCACGTGCATTTGGTTCCTTTATCCAGTTGCCACTTTCAACGATCGACTAATTTCTGGAACTTTTTCTGTGATAATTGGTTATCGGAATTTATTTACTACACAACAAAAGTAATTTTTCGTGTATATGATATAATGTCATGTAATTAGTACTATAAAACTTAATTTTGTATTTTTGGCAGCGGTATTTTACAATACACACATGACTGGCGATTGAACACACTGTACTGGCAACACAGAAGCGTGACTTTGACGTTAATGGAACCAACCGATACTAGCGCCACTTTGACAGTTGTCAACCCCTTTGACGAAATTCTGAGTTTATGAGCTAGAGACGGCTAGTACCGCTCTAGCTGCAGTTCTATTTTCTCACGCAACCGCATTGATAGCTGGCTGCAAGTCAGTGCGTTGATATTCTGCGGTTTTATATAAAAACGCACGTGCGGCAGGCCGCATGGGGCACACCGCACCCACCGGACTGCTAGTATGTTGTGGGCTGTGGGTCTAACGCAAATACGCACGGCAACGGTTTTAATTTTATTTAACAAAATCATAGAAAGAAAAGCCGCATATTCAAATTAAATAACGATCTGGCTATGCGTGGGCGCACGCAGTTGGATGACTGCGTGACGTTGTGTTTGTTTATTCATTTTAATTTGAAAAGCGAGTCACGGAATCAACGCACTAATGAACTTCGTAACAAATCAACGTGTATTCCTTAAGAAGAAACCAGAGTTTGAAGCAGAAAGTTGGAATTTCTGGTTTCACTTCAAGGTGCCTAATTCACTCACGTAGTCACGTCTGAATTCCGCTCGGAAAGTTTGCGCGAATCGCAAACCAAATTAAAAGTTTTAATTGTGTGCATTTTGAGCTTTTAGCGCTAAGCTTCTAGTAGGCGAAGATTGCGTTTAATATTTTTGCGGTTGGAGTTGGTGAAAAGATTTATCTTTTACTATAAAGTAAAACAAATCAACGTAACGTCACCCATTTTTCCATACGGGCGGTGACGGAGGCACAGTTGTCGCTACTTATACCCAGTAACTCAATACGCCATTTTGTGTGACCGGGGGGGCAAGCCCATCGTTATGGAGATATTAAGTTGACAGCAAAAAAAGTTTTTTTTTTAGAATCCATATACTTCACTGTAAAGATATCTACAAATTTTCTTTTTAAGTTAACGTTTATTGAGTATTTTATTAAGATTCTCACTTGAAGTAAAACGCGATGGGATAAAAATTTCTTGATAGAATTTAATTACGAATATACCTCCAAATTGTTTGATTTTTTCCTGTGATTCTGAAATCCTAACTTATTTCATTGCGGAGTTACATTCAAAATGTGAATATTATTGTATATATTCGTAAATTCTCCTTGAATATTTGGGAGACAAAATAGCGTAGTTTATTTTTAAACAATTTTATGATGTTTGACGCTACGTTGTTTTAGTTTGAGTCGAGCGCATTGTTTGCGCTCTCTTTTCTTTCTAATGTGGAAGTAATTAACGCTGTCGCATTCTTTTACACTCGTATTCCTTTTAAATACATGTTTGATATAGCCTTAAGGTATCCTCCTAATGTTGTCTATCGCCGTAACAACGTCTTTAAACTATGTATTAGTCTCATTGCTACATGGTCCGCAACGAGATTCGAACCTGCATCTCCCGCGTGCCAGGCGAGAGCGGATAGACCGCGGACGTTCTCTCGACGACCTCTGTGGGTCATTGCGGATCGAGTCTCAGCTTCCTAAGCGTGAGGTCTCGGGTTCGAAGACCGGCTGGGGACCAAGATAATAACCCCAGGGGGCCAATTCTCATCCCGTTAGCAAATCCATCGCATGCGTCTCTGAGTCGCGTAAAATCTAATACAAATTGTCTAATGCACGACAAAAACTGTATTCTGGCTGACATGCGACATTGAATTGTAACGAAATTGCAAGTCTAAAAATTGTAGAATAATCTGTGAATTGTACGTTCCGTTCATATCGATTATAAAATTAACTTAATCGAGATTATCAAAATCGTAATTAACTTACATGTTTGAGTGTTCATACGTTGATAAGATGTTTATTTGTTACTATTTCGTTAATTGTAACCATCATATTGGTTAATTTAATATAATAATTTACTTTCGAAAAATGTGAATGATATTAAAAACCTAATTCGTACAACGGAACGTTGGAATTTTTCATGTGATGACATTGGTAAGTAGGTATACATTTTCAGTGTTTCAAGTGTGCTGCGTTTTCAAAGTTTTTTAACGAACTCCAGCGATAGCCATTTCCTCCAGCGCTTTTCCCATAGAAACAGACAAACTCGCCATGGATGATCTTGTTCAAAACAGCGGTTTGAGTGGTATAATTTATTTTTTCTCTTTGTTGTCTTACATTTCAATCAAACCATAATGGAGATACGTAGTACACCTACCAACCTACAAGTCAAGAAATAAAAAAGCAAAGAAATTTCTATATTGTAAGTTACGAACAACAACTGTCTTAAACGTCAGTTTCTACACGTCTTTTTGAAAGTCGCATGCAAAGTAGCACGCGACTAGAGCCGAACAGAATTCGTTAGACAATTAATACGTAAATTTTGATTTCATACGACAAATGGCGAGTCATACGCATATTTTACGTCTACGCTTTCAATCCGCATGGGCCAGAATTGGCTCCCAGGTCTTAGATATGTGTGTGACGTCGCTATTTCTGGCTCCCACGAAGCTGGGTAGCCTAGGGCCAGAAGCAATGAATGTGCTTTTAGTTTGGTTTTAGGCGTCACCACCAGGCCAGGCACCCTGAATATTGGATAGTCTAATACTGCTTAATCAGCCCCTGTCGGTTGCGTGTTGGCGATACGCCAAGCTTTCAGCGAGCTTTCGTTTAACAGCATAATGTTGGATCCGCGATCAGTCGTGTCGTGTGGTGTGTTGGGAACTGGGAACATGGGCCGTTTATGAGGACTGCAAGATAGTTAGTGTGGATTACACCCATATCCTCCATATTCTGTTGTTAGTTAGGCGTCCTCCGAAATTTATGTTTTGAATTAGGCAAATTGACATGGGAAATTTGCCGCAAAATAGTCATTTTAATGCGTATTCTATATCAGTGGCTCAAGCAGGAATAATTACCAGAGTGAATACCATTTTTAGTTCAGCGAAATTACCGCTAGAGGCGGTGTACGCGTTGCCATACGAATGCTTAACTATAGTCGCTATCGTGTATAGTTTTGAAAACTCATAGTAGACGTACAGGTCTTGTATGTTTCAGGATGAATCACATAATTAAGTATGATAAACTAACAAGTGTTGCTAAGTACATGCAGAAAGTTGTGGTATGTTGTTAAAGTATTGTTCAAGGATACAAAAATAACTATGTTTTGGAAATATCGCGTGGTGATATCCATGTTAAATCTTAAGTGGCAGCCCCCACCAAAGCTAAACGCTCAAGACTAAGACAATATGAACGCCTGATCTAGAGTGAAATGCTCGAGAACGCCAAAAACCACCCAAGACAGGAAAATACACGACATCCTACAGGGGAAAACAATAACCAAACAAATAAAAAATTACAGAATGTGCTATACTATACACATATCTTAAGAAGCCCCCAAAAAAGCATACTCTACGCCGTCCTGAACTATAAAACTAGTAAGAAGAAATTTGGACGACCCACATACACTTGGAAAGACTCCCTCAAACACATTAAATACTACGGAAAGAATCCTAGCTACTGGATGGAAGCAGCACATAATAGCGATGAAGTTAGGGTCGCCTCAAATCAAATATACCAGTTACTGGAAACAGATAGCGAAACTGAAAGCACATCGGACAAGAGATAAACCGTTGTGGACTGCAGAAAGGATCGAAAATGTAATTAAATTAGTTAAAGAATATAAATCAGCTCCAATTTTGAATAAATCACGTAATAGGAATCAATATTATTATGGAAGTAAATATGCTATATAATGACTATTAACCATTCAAAAGTTTTGATTCTGAAAAGACTCAGAATCTCACTCAGAACTCAGAAATCTGAATCAGATTCAATCATTCAAATTATTTCATCTGAAGTCTACTATAGTGTTCTTACAAAGTGCCATGAATCAACAACAATCATGGCGGTCGAGATGAAATGCTGTTTTCTTTTAAATCAAAATACTTTATACCCACCCAAGCTGTAACTACATTCATAAAACTTTGTCATGTTTGTAAATAAAAAAAAACTTTTCCTAAAAAAGGAATCGTGGTACGTCCAATAACTTCATGCGAATTTAATAGTCGGGGATAGGATGATTTAATAGATCAATCCACTCCAGACGAAAGATATAAATTAATTAAAAAATTGGTATCAATGTGGCCTTCTTGTAAAATAGTTAACGGCAGGCCAAGGCATCCGGCGAGTCAAGGCTCTGTAGAAAGAGCCAACCAAGATGTAGAAAATATGCTTCGATCCTGGCTTGTCGAAAATAATTCAAAAAAGTGGTCAATTGGATGCTACTTTGTACATTTTCAGAAGCATTCTTCATTTCACCGCACTATACAAAGAACATCATATAAAGCATTATTTGGTACAGATCCCAAAGTAGGTCTGGGGCCTTATTCCAGCTAACTTACTCAATAAGATTATGACTGCACACAAGAAAAATAAGTTTTGACAAAAGATATAAGCAGCGCATAAGAAACGATATGTTCAGAAGAGAGGAATGATGCCGCAGCTACGCAAAAATAATTATAGGATTGTTAAGTTTTGGGTTGACTCATTCACAGGTTGTTGATAATGACTGTTTTGAATTGTCTTTAGTAGACGAAGAGAAAAGAGATGCCGAGGAGAATTCTCTCGGATTTATTTTCTGGCGAAGCAATATAATTTATATGTGACTGTAATAATATTTTGATAGTTGATTTTGATAATTTGATGTTACGTACCTAACACCTATGGCGTACCTCTATTGTGAGAATGGCTTAGTCAATAGGGGCGACCGCAACCGCGGTGAATGGTAAACAACATATTTCCCAGGAGTTTGCAAAGACTTGTATTTTGGAACCGAGAAGTTTACGGCACGAGCCGAAGGAGTGGGTCGTAGCGAGGTTCGAAAAAAGCCTTTTCGAACGAGTTAGGAATAGAATTTTTCCGCCTGAGAACACAAAATCAAGCGGCGAATGTGCTATTTTTAGCTCAGGAGTCGGAAAATACTATTATTAGGCAGGCGAGTGGTGCAGAGACAAGTAAAGTTAGAGTAGGTAATCACTTTTAATGATGTCCTAATAGAATTTATCTCACCAGGTTAGTGTGTTTAGGTGCGGTGGTGGTGGAGGCAGTAGCGTTGAGGGTGTCCCTGGCTGTGTTGCAGTAGGTGTCGCTCGCTGCCGCAGTGTAGCTGCCTGGCTGAGACGTGCACCTGGCGTAGAAGTCTAGGGCTTGCACAGATGGGGATCGAACCCATTCCCTGGGTATCCAGTATCCACTACACTTGACCGCACTGATATCACCACAATCACCAAAACGCGCGGTATTGCGCCTGTAAGGCAGGCCCTTTTCGGGCGTCAGTATAGTAGAAGTTGTGTGTGTTTTCCCAGTCAGAAAATACTTTTTTATTTCACTTGGCACAAGCGGCTTTTCAAATAGTCTGCGACCATTGTGCTTCCATAGGTAGGTGGGTCTTTCCACATGTAAGAGTAATGCGAGTCACGGTTTTATTGCGTTTTTTTTTCATTAAAGATACAAATTTATAGGTATAAAGAGTAACATTTTATTTAAAGCTAAAATAACATTTAAATTTATATCTTCAATGAAACAACACGCAATGACAGCGTGACTCGCATTACTTTTGCCCTAGAATACCCAGGTACTATCGACAAAAGTGAATCCTGACCCACAATTGAGCATTGTAGAATCGCGACTGTTTGACTCAGTGCATGGTGTTAATTTTACAAGGTTCCATAGTTGGTCAGGATTCACTTTCTTCAGGTCTTAAATAAAAGTTATTAATTAAAAGATTTTTAAGATATTAATTAAAAGAAATTTCATTATTTTTACAGCATTTTATTTCAATTTTCCTCATAGTGAATCCTTCCCTTCACTCTGGATTCAATGTACCGCCCTCACCGTAAATACATCATTTTGCTCCCTTGTGACACAAATAACTATTACTTCCCATGGGTGGTTTTATTTTATTTTTATTTTTTACGAATCGCCAGAGAGTCGATGATTATTGAGTTACGTCATAGTATTAAAAATTATTAAACCAATAGATACGTTTCATACTTATCTAATATTGGCAGTATGTGTATTTTAACTTTTTTCAGAATTCACGAGGGAACACGAGATTACATATAATACCTTATCATTTCTTGGTTAATAATGGTTTCGAAAAGTCAGTCCAGTGACATGGACATTGATTTAATTCCCAAAGAACAGGCAAAAACTGTTGTTAACAATCTATTACCGCAGTGCTCTAAGGAGAGATATCTTAAGGCATACAACCATTTCATGAACTGGAGATCTGCTAAAAACGTCAAGACCCTTTCAGAAAATGTCTTTTCCGCCTTCTAAAGTCAAAATAGTACCTTCGCTGCTAGATTTTGGATTCTCAGGTATTTATACATTATTACTCAAAGGTTCTCAGGCGGTAAGATTATGTTCGTAACTCGTTCCAAAAGGCTTCTTTACGAACCTCGCTAAGAGCCCCGCCTTCGCGAACTCGTACTAAATGTACTTCTTCCTTAGAGTCGAAATTAAAAGTAGAGTGTTTAACTCGGGTGAAAGTGACCCATTTCCCCATCGAAATTTTGGCGCCAGAAATATCTCCGGTGAAATGGGTCACCTTCCACCCTTTGTTAACAATCTACTATTAATATTTAATATGCTTGCTATTCGACTTGATGTAGGCACAGAGGAATAAATAGGAACAGAGAGAAAGGTTCTAAGGAGCCTGCAAAATTCATACCTATATTGGTAGGGTTGGCAAAAGAGAAAAAAATAAGTGTTACGAGCTTTTATTGACGAGCGATTTTATTATCTTATTGTTAGGGCGGTATGCCATTGAATTACTTAGGTATCTAATACAGTTCGTCACATGAGGTCACCCACTTATAAACTCAACTACTCATCATGGCACATACATATTTGTAGGGTAATAATAACAATTACCTCACTATATAACACGGTTTGTGCTACCTACTTTAACATTTTTAATAGGTATACCTAGTCTGGTACTTGCCTAGTAGACTCCTTGGGATAGTTAAAATATGAAATTTCTTTTCTGTTTCTATTATTATTCATACAAACAGTACAGTACATAATTTTGAAAGTCCAAAACGTACACTAAAATACTTTAATAACTATTTACAGTTTATTCTACATCAAACAATTAGATAAATTAGGTGACAACAAATAAGACGTGGTTTGTGCAGGCCCTCCGATTGGGCACTGGCCGAACGAGCGTAAACCGGTTTTATCCAGCGGCGGCGCGTACGCGACACAGCAGCCAGTGCTCACTCACACTAATTGGTGTTTCGTATTCGAAATTTGAATTTTGTTTTTCCTCTAAAATTCAAAATTGTTCGGGCGACTAGTAGTCTACTAATAATAATACCTTGGACACTATTGACACACATTGATCTAGCCCCAAACTAGGATTCCCTGTATCTTGGGTACTAGACAACGATACACATACTTATATAGATAAATATTATACTTAGATAGATAAACAACCATGACTAGGGCACAAACATCCGTTCTCATCAAACAAATATTTTCCCCCACCGGGACTCAAACCCGGGACCTTTGGCCTCGTAGGCAGAGTCATTGCGGACTAAATGTCATTTCTACTGATACCAATACCCCAATGCAACAAACTTACAACATTTTCTCAGACTGAGCCAATTATAACTTGAAATCCAATCACAGTTGCACTCAGTTCGAAATGACTGAGAATTCCGGTGACATTCCGAACAAAGCTGCATCCGACTCCACTATTATTATGTTATTAGCACTGTCCGCGCCTTTAGTAATGGAGCCGCCATTCGTACGCCAATACTTCTAAAAAAAAATGGTTATCTGTAAGGTCGGTTTACGGACGATATTTCTTTGTAATAACGTCATAAGGTGAACGCTTAGGCCGATCGTGCCTCTCTATCGCTTGATCCACGCTCTTGCTTACACGCTCGGCTCAGGCGGAACGTGACAATGAGTCATGCTTTTTCGTGCGTGCAGCCAGCCGTTCATATATTTATAAGACGTTATCACGTCAAAAATACATAGCTTCACGCATTTTCCTTTTAAGCAAATCAGAAACACAGTAGCGCCTACGTTTCGTTATTCATAACTGTATGTTGCGTGACAGGGAGCTAGCAGCTATGGAGATATTAAGGATTCCTCACTATGTTTTCCTTCACTGTTGGAAAAATCGTATGTATTCTTAATCTTCGTCTTAACCAATTATACCGGCGTTTTTTTGCCACGAGGATTTCTGCCACCTACAGCCTGCATCCAGTTTGACACTGCTCCATTCAAACTCCGTCGCATTCACATTCTACTGCGAACAGATTGACATAATGAAGCCCATATGTATAAAGCTAATGCCTACACAGTGATATTTCCATATAATTATGTACTGCTGCATACTGCTGTGGGGGACAGGCATTAACATAATATTTGTGCTGCAAAAGAGGGCTGTTCGTGCAATCTACAATGTGGGTCCCAGAGAATCACTGCGTTGTAAATTTAAGTAAATTAACATTTTGACAGTGCCGTGTCAGTATATTTATGAAAATCTAATGTACGTCCACAAAAATATTGATAAATTTCCTAATAATAGCGACAGGCACAATGTCAACACTAGAAATAGGAATAAACTAGCTATACCTACTACTAGGCTCCATAAGGTTAATGTATCTTTTAAAGGGCAATGTATTCGCTTTTACAACAAAATACCGACTGAGTTACAAGAATTGTCTGTAAATAAATTTAAAAATGTTGTTAAAAATCACTTATGCAAAAAAGCTTACCACAAAATACCAGATTATGTAGAAGACAAGAAAGCTTGGGAAGGTGTTTGCTCCAATTCTGTAAAAAATAACGCATAAAGCTGGAGGTTTCTAGTCGCCTCTTTGCCTCCAGCATCTAAAACATTGAGGTGACGGCATTCAAATTGAGTTCTATATTTCCCTGTACCTTATACATGTGTTAGTTTAAGATTTGACATTCTCCAAATGTTACCTATGTGTTTCTTACGGAAATAAGCTCTTTTTGAATTTTTAATTTTGAATTATGTTGACGAGTCTGCAACACAAGTTGTGTTTCTTTGTGTATAGGTGTTGCTGCGTCCCGCAACAAATGCCATTTGCGCAGGAGATTTCTTTCGTGAGGCGGCTCCATAGTAATTTTTCTGAGGTCCATGTTGCCAACTATTAGCTGCCATCCAAAACCTCTGAACTGAACCTTATCACTAATAGTGCAAAGATCATATTCCTTTATTAAACTTCCTACAAATGCCACAGGACCTATGCATTCAAAGGTCTTCTTCTAGTGTTTGTATCAAGGTTTGGTTTGCCTTGTGGCGAGTGAAAGGTAGTGATGTGGTTGAGTTGGCACTGTGCCAAGTTCAGCTTTTGGGAAATATTTGGCACATGGCACCCGCGCTCTGTGTCGGCTTGTAAATAGAGTTATGGTATTTTGTATTAATGATTCAGGTCGATTTTAAATGGCCGGCGTGATAGATGCGATTAGTATAGTGGGAAATGGAGTGTTTGAAATATATGGTCCGATTTTGATGCCTTTTTTTAAGATGTTTGGTTGCGCGGTTCTTAAGTTTGTTTAGATTGTCTTCAGCGCTTATGACCAGATCTTTTCAGCAACGAACATCGGCTCAATGTCGAATCCGCACTCGTTTATGGAATTTGACAAAACGCTTAAATATGATAGAAACAAGCATATCTTTCCGCTTTTTCCCATTGGACATTTTATAAAACCATTTGTATATTTCGATTAATAGGTAGATGTCTAATTATTTTTTTAATAATTTTTAAACTAACACTCCTCGTGACGTCACTTGTTCAGTTTTGGAACGGTTGTACTTGAAGTTGGTTGTTTCTGATTATAAAACTAAAAACTATAATATATTTGTTTACGTTCCGACTGCCATCTGCGCTATCTGACAGGAAAACATATGTCATGACGTCATATTTTTTTGTATAGGTTTTTTTTTGCATTTGCATTTTTTTTTTGCAAGTTTTTGAATGCATAAGTTCGTCCTGCATGCTGATGCAGAGCTGCTCGTCCCACAACCTTTGGCAGTTCCTGTTACTGTACTCGGCCAGACAATGGACCTCTACATCACCAAGTGATGGGTATAGGACTCTACCATAGAGGTCACTTGGGCTTTATGCCGAGGCCAAGAAATCCAGGAGCGCCACATCGGAGATATTCCGGATCCCAGACCACCGTGTCTGATGGAAAACTCAGCTTGGGTTCAGCTTCGGTTATCAAAATGGGAATTATGAATTTTGGCCAACGTTAGTTAAATCGTCTAAAAGGTTGACTAGAACAGAGTATTTCGAAAGAGGAGAATAGCGAACAAGGCAGGTGAAAATCGTTACCATTTTCACCTGCCTTGTTCGCTATAAGGCATAAGGCAGATGCGGATATAATTTATAAATTACGGTTCCTTTTGCAGCCCTAATTGTCGGATATGAATAGTTCGCACCACGAGAAATACAATGCAAGGCCTATTTATATATATGAGGTCTTTGTAGTGTTGTGGGGCTATGCCGTCAAGGCCACCCGCAGAGCCACTCCTGCAGGACATCACCGCGGCGGCGACGACGTCCTCGGCTGTTGCCTGGGGGGTTCAGAAGTGTCAGGGATGCCTTTGACTGTATAAATTGTTAAAATAAAAACACGTCATCAAGGTACTGAATTCTTGAAATCACTGTAACTTTTTGCTATAATTAATTAGAGTCCTGCTGCCTTATAATAAAATGTTGAGATTTATTAGTCCTTCATTTTAAGATGAATTCCGTTCCCATTATAACCATTGTATGTTTATGTTTATGAATGAAGGTTTCATTATGTCATCTCCCATCTCTTTTACCAGGCGGCAGCAGCAGCGCGCCGAGCTCTTCGCGGCTTGCCCGCAGTCCGCGCCTGGTGCGTGGCCTGGTGGCACTCCGGTAGAGAGGATGCTGAGGACACGGAGCCTGAGGAGGAGCCCTCCGACCCCGGGTACGCCACACCCGTGTCGGTTGAGACGCCGCTGCAGAGCGTCGTGTCTAGGTGAGCATACACATACACTAGCATTGTCTATGTGTGAGGCCTTGTGGTGCTCCAGTAGAGAGGACGCCGAGACGGTTGAGATGCCGCTGCAGTGTCGTGTCTAGATGAGAACACACCTTTAAAACGTTATTCACATCCGGAACGCCAAGACCGTTTCCCGATTTCGGCAAAAGTAGTTTCGTTTCATAACCAGTTACAATTAGTACTACTGCGTTAGGCATCTTCTTTACCACGCCGTCTACTCTGGTCCTAAGCCTCTCGTATCCAATCCACTGCCTACCAGCTTGGTAATTAGGCGATCCGTCCTTCGAGCCGGTGGTCTGCACACTGGACGTCTTGTGGTTCTGGGTAGCTTTGGTCCTTCTTCCGACTTCTCTCCTTGCCAAGTGTCTGCTAACCCACTTCAGTCAGGTTTCGCTTGCCGTCGTCGACAATTTTAGAACCGCGTCGTGTTGTGTATTTATCTCTGGATTGTGTCTAAACTGTTGTTTCTGAAAATGCCCAGCATAGAACGCTCCATTGACTCTGTGCGGTTTTTTTAAATGATTACTTCTATATCCTGGGCCTTGTTTCTAAGCTAATAGTTCCAACAGAAGCATTTGAAAATTACAACTATTTTCAGTGGGTAATATACAGCGACATTGCTCGACCATCTCTGTGAAAGCTGCGGATGACCTGTCAGATGCTGTTTGTGGTATCACCTGCCTGCGGAATTATTCAGTAGTTCGACGCAAAATCGACGCAGTTCATGTCGAATTAACTTTTCTTTTCCACATATTTATATCGATAGATTTGATTAATTGAATAAGGGAGCTGTAAATATTTTTACGGAAACACCCAGAAAGCGTGAAAATTCAGTCGGGTTTGTGATTTTTAGATAGATTCTGAACTAAATATTTCGATTGGGAAGGTTTTCAGAATGATTTATACTTTTGCGGTAAAGAAATTCAATCCGAGTTTCAGCAAAATGTTCAATTGACACAAACATCAAGACAAGAACGAAAGAGCCAGTTGTCGACTTAGACATCTATTTAAGAAAAATATGTCAGTGAAAGATAATACAAGTGCCTATATAAATATATTGAGATGGGATAAAACTAGCGCGTGGGAAAATGATTGAGCACCGATTATTTTATTGATGACAAGCATTTGCCAGACTTTCTAAATGGCTCAGCAAAATGTTGCAGATATCAAAATTCAAAAAGAGTTTATTTCCATAAGAAACACATAGGTAACATTTGGAAAATGTCAAATCTTAAACTAACACATGTATAAGGTACAGGGAAATATAGAACTCAATTTGAATTGCGTCACCTCAATGTTTTAGATGCTGGAGGCAAAGAGGCGACTAGAAACCTCCAGCTTTATACGTAATTTTTTACAGAATTGGAGCAAACACCTTCCCAATCAGCGTTGCAGATCATCTGCAACATTTTGCTGAGCCAGAACCTATTCTCTTGTTGCAATGTATGTTTTTGTTTATGTGTTATACTAGGATTGTTAAAATTTATGATTTTCCTTTGTATTTTGTCTCTAATGTAACAAGGAATTTAGTGATTATCTATCGATCTATTGCCATAGTTATTTTTCAAGTAAAGTCGAGTTACATCATCAACATAAACATTAACATTTACATACAGACACATACATTGGTTCTGACCACGAATACCCTGTGTCGAGGGAACCAGAAACAGAGACGTCACATACATAATAAACACCGAAGACATTTCTTTCTGTATCCCCAGCCGGGGATTGAACCCAGAACCTCTCGCATGGTAGGCAGAGCCACAACTGCAGCGCCACTGCAGAGGTCGTCGACACAGAAACGCAGTCTTTAACCAATTCTCAGTTTGTAGTTTCCTCGACAGACCCACGTGTACTACACTCTTAGAGCAATCGAGAATATTAGCTTACTACGTTAGAGTGGTGCGTCGCAGGAGGGGCATGTTGTAACGTTTGTATGGCGCGGGTGTTCAGTGCGGGGTGACATGGTATCATGTCATAACCCACGCACCTCTTTATTACCTAACGCTATGGTTGCCTATGGAAAAAGAGCGTCACGACGTTTCGCATACGGGGTAGCAGAGTACAACTGCTCCCATGTTTTGAAACATATGTACCTGCGTATACATGTTCAATCTCTCTTTACAGATGCACCTCCCTCAACGTGATGCGCGACCCGTACGCTACGCGCAGCGCGAGCGCAGGCGACGGCGGCACCTCTCCCCTCCGGCGTGGGTACGAAGCCCCTGCCCCCCCGGCGCCCGCCGCCCCCACCGCCCGCGACTCACGCTCCCTCCCTGCTAACACGCGCATCAACGCCACAACCTCCCCCGCACCAAAATCCGCTTCTGCTGATTCCGTATACACGATTTTAATAAGACTACCAGGCGCTGACACTGAAGCAGACAGGCCAAGCATAACGATGATCTCGGAAGAATCTCCGCCTAATGCCAGAACTCACTACCGACCGCCTTTGAGAGGCGATTCGGAGTTCAACCTACATCCAGCTGGACACCCAGCTTTAACCAGACGTACCTCACACATCCAAGATGTAAGGATACCGCTGAATGCAAAGATCATACCGAAACAGCTGGCTGGGAAGGGGATTCCTTCGAAAACGCCGAAGAAGAAAAAGACCCAAGAGAAAAAACAGGAGACGAAAGCGGCTAAAACACTTTCTGCTATTCTTCTTTCATTTATTATCACTTGGACGCCATATAATATCCTTGTGCTGCTAAAGCCTTTAACAGCGTGCACTAAATGTATCCCTGACTATCTCTGGTCATTTTTCTACGCATTATGCTATGTCAACTCAACGATAAACCCGGTCTGCTATGCGCTGTGTAATGCGACTTTCAGAAGAACGTACGTGAGGATTTTGACGTGCAAGTGGCATAACAGAAATAGAGAAGCTATGACAAGAGGCGTTTATAACTAGCGGTTTTTTTTTCTTGGGTGGTGTGTCGAGGGCTAGGTTTTGATTGCACAATTCCAACTCGCTCAAAGTCATGCGCTGCTTTTTTTCTTGGGTGGTGTGTCGAGGGCTAGGTTTTGATTGCACAATTCCAACTCGCTCAAAGTCATGCGCTGCCTCTCAAGGGAAATCGGCGTAAGTATGACTTTTATTTACGTTACACTTCACTTGAGTTATAGTTGGTGAATTTCGGAAAAGATTACTTCGCTTGAAACCAACGCGTATTTATTGAATTTAATTTTAGAACGACGAAATTAGGGATGTCTGATAGACCAAGGCGTGTTTTGTATTTCTTTTTCATATGAAGTTTGTAATAAAAACACTTTCGTGAGGATTGGACGCCAATCAAATATTAATACAATGAAATGATTATGTTTGGAGCCTATAAACCATAGAAGCTTGAAATGAAGACATGTCGTGTGAAAAATACAAGAAGAGTTGAGTGATAGCAGTCAGTCGGTACCAATCTAACGATTGCCCAATTTTGGTACCTGATATTTTGCTTGAGTTATTTATTTGAAATAAATTATAAAATAATTAAATTATTATAAAATTAAAAGTTCTCTAGTCGATGGTTGTTTCTTATTTTTCGTTTTAAACTGAAGTTAGTGAGTTAGTGTTACTTGTCCCGTCCATGCGTAGATATTATCTGATTTCTTATGTACCTAGCGATTTCATGAAATTCATTTGTGATTCTTCATTATTAACTTAGTAATATATGTTACAAAAGATCAACCTTTATGTCTTGGGGATGATATAAATAATAATTGTAGTGTATTGTATTTATTTATTTCTTGATATTACAAACTTTATTAATGACAAGTATAGTCCCTATAAATCATATATGGGTCGACAAGGCGAAAAACGAAATGATAAATGCTAAAGAGGTTATTGGTAGGCTAATATTGGTATGTTTAAGTAACACGAGCTAGTGATGTGAAAAAGTATTATTAAATTAAATTAACAGTCACTTGAAACTTAATTTGTTGTTACTTCCCTGAAATTTCTCTACATGGTGTTCTTATAAGGTTTGAGCTTTTAGGATAAAATATTCACGAATTTAGAATGGACCTTTATTTTATGTTCCTCATACCTGATTGAATTTCTAAACTACTGTTTATCTTTTAATTGTATGCTTGCCTTGGCCGTGCACAGTATTGCAATAATAAAGATTCCTGATACCTGATTATTTTGTGCAATAAAAAAATAATTGAGGGTAATTTTGTATGCTATGTAAATGTAAATAATTAAATCGAAACTTGCAAAGAGAGAAAGAACAGCCTTGTTTTCGTGTCACTTTGATGTTTAGTAATAACTATTTGAAGCAATATTCTGATAACAATCTGTATAGATTATGATTTATTATAAAAAATATCTAGATAAAACTGAATGATAAAACAACTAAAGTGCCAAATGCCAGAATGCCAAAATACAATCATAAGGTTGATTTTTTTCTAGACTTACGGATTTGATGGTTTTTGTAAAGGCTTCACCTTTTTTTCTCGATTTATTAACAGTCATCGATATTATTGTCATATAAATAGCGATTTTAGAATAAAAAAGCTTTTTTTGTTATGTTTCATCCAAAAAGATAAATATGGTACAACGATATTAATTAATTATGTTAGAATTTCCTAAGAGTATGCACGCAATTAGCTGGGCTGAGCTACATACTAATATTGCCAGCTAATTCTGTTTCTTGCTATACTTGTTACCGCAGATATACTTCCTTCTTGTCATCTTAATTCTATAATGTATACTCGTACTTAATGGAGAATAGACCTTATTAAAAATCGAGTAATCTTATAATATAAATGTCACGAAAGTCTTGTAAAAGTAAAGTGTGAAACTGATTAAATTTTAATAGTGAAATTCTAAATATATGTATTGTAATATTAGATTTATTGTACCTTATTAAAGTGTAAATACAAAACATTTAATTCGAATAACTCGTATCTATAATATTTGTATGTCGTATTATAATATAATATTATGGTTATTAAGGTTATTATACAAAAATGAATGTGTGTTATATTGATTTTATAATAATAATAATGTTGTACATCAAAGTATCCATCAAATGTTATGAATGTTATATAAATTGTTCCTTTTGTGGATGGGGTTTTATTAACCTATTTTATTAAATTAAATGTACGTGGTAGTAATAGAGATTATTAATATCATACTTATTGGATAATGAAGCCCTAGAGTTACCATAGAGAAACAAAATTTTGTACCGGTCACTATAAACAAGAATTATTTCGGTATTTGATTGCACATTGGACACTTCATTTGGGTTTCGATACGATGATGATTACGACGATAAAACTATAACTTAGAAATATATATAAGTTATTTCATTACTTCAACGCATTTATAAATTAAATATTATTTTAAATTATAAATATGTACCTATATAAAAAATATAATATATAAGTATGAAATATTCTTATTATATAACAAAAATGTGCAATCCAATATTAAATTATATTCAATAATTATACATAACCAAACTACCTATGTATATTCAAGTAACAATCGATATTAGTGTTTGAATGGCAAATGATAAAATAAAAGTACCTACATAATGTTATTCCTAAAATATTGTCAAAGCGCACAGTAAAATTAGTTTGTACCAATGAACGTATTTTTTGTAATTACTCCCTAAAGGTCTGTAGTGTCTGTAGTTTAATTAATGCAAAGTAACTCGTGTCAACTCAAGCTAAGGGCACAAATTGATACTTTTTCTAAACAAATGTGCTCTTACAGTATTACAACCTAGGTATATGTATTATCAAACAGTTTGTGGTCATCAAATTTAGTTAAGATCAGTACAAATCTCATCCATTATATTTTTTTTATATATTATCTTTTTTTTACCCATCTGAGCCACTAGCTGGCCAGTGAAGTAAGTAAACTATTTTGTTCAGCTGCCATAAAATGAACAGGCTTTTATTTTATTTATTTATTTAACACAGGCATGGTGTCTGTGCGGGTTCTTTCGACCAATAAACTCGATCTGCCCATAAGTGTGTGTAGCATTACAATGACTACAATGTAAACTTATAAAATACTAATTACGTCAGCACATAACGAGAAAGTTTTTTGGAGAGTTATAAAGACTATTTCTCAATGGTGTTTAGGCAAGCTTAGTAATGCAAAACTTAAAAAAGCATTACGAATGCAAATTCGTTATGTAGTTTTTTTTATTACTTACTTTTTTATTCTTACCAATTCGAAGTTTAAAGCCTCAATGTGGATATAAAGTTTACCTTAAATACTCTATTATATTTTGCAGTCAAATATATCTCGCTAAGGGGATTTCTAGTTATAAAACGTAAGATATAAATGTATCTTATTATTTCCTTTCTCTCTCGTGTATAGGAGATTATTTGCATTTTTGGTGGCAATATTTAAAATCATTATCCAAGGGATTATAATAACGAACTGATTTTTCATTAAATTATCGTCGTCTATCGTAGTAATATAAAATGAAATAAAAATAACATAAACTAAAACCGGATGACCTCTGAAACTATTTGTATGAAGAGCGATCAAATAAGTAAACAGCATGGTGTACACAATGCGTGGGTTTCATATAAAATTAAACAAAAGTTGAGAGATTTTTTATCAATCTATATTTTTTTCATTTTAATATACTAAGTTATTCTTATATAAAGCTCAATATGTTATATTCCATTACGAAGTAATTTTCTAACAATGAAACCAAGTGTCAAGAATAGTACCTCTTATCTCGCGATTTAAACTAGTTAACTATAATATTTATTATTATCAGTGTACGAGTTTAGTCATTCACGATGTATTAATGTATAAATAAATGTGTTTTGTAAATTATTTTAACAACTAATCCATGTTTTTGTATAACCAAAGACAATAAAAATTTAACTAAAAAGTGTATTTTTATTGCATCCAAACTTTCGCCATCCCAAAAGCAATTCTTATGGGAAACGCGTACCAAAAGCATATCGATTGCTACCAAGGGCGTAAATGCCGTATTTGGTCGTCAGTCTCCAAGCAAAATTGGTGCCGCCGACAAGCCAAATACGACATTTTGCGCCCTTGGGAACAATCGATATGCTATCGATACCCTATCGCTATGCGTTTTCCGTGACAGAATAGCGCCCCAGCTCAGTTTGAAAATAGAAAAAAAATATACCAACAGGCTTTGTCTTCAATGAGGACTCATTCGGCTGCCAGAGAGCACCGTCTGTCATGTTTCCACGCCAAAGTCAACTAATGCAATTTCACCTATTTCTCTCTCTTTCGCTCGCTCTCGCCCTCGACACGTCAGTAGGATAGTGTCGGATGCTAAGACCTCATCAAAGCGAGATGCCTAGCTTGTTGGCACGCGGATAACTATCCAGTCCTGTAATAGACAGACGTCACCTAGACTACTGAAGATTCTAGGGTATTTGTGGGGGAACAACATAAAATTTGCCTGTTTTTTATGTTTTTTTTCTTTTCCGGCCAGCTGAGAAGTGTAGCTAGTTTGCTCTGCGTGTAGTACAATTGGACGCCGCTAACTTGCGATGTGCCAAATTTATAAGGATGTGGAACAATCGGCGCTGACAGTCAGTCGTGAGGAAACAGCCTCAATATCCACATCACTAACATAGTGTCACGCCTTTCCCATACTCGTCGGCAGAGGCACAATATTGCCCACTGTGGAGATATAAAGGATTCCCCATGATGTCTTCCATGGCCGTGAGTAAGTCCACATAATAAAATAATAAAAATAATAGTTGCCCATTTAATATCCCCAACGGGGCCATGCGCCTTTACCCGGATACGAGTAAGATTGAGCCATACTCCATCATGCTGGCTCAGTGCGGGTTGCCGGAGGAGTTTTGATGACTACAACTAACAAATAGCAATACTAGCCGGGACCTACATTTTAACCTGTCATCCGAAACACGGAGCGTCCGATGATGACCTTAAGATAAATTAATCATCTCATTGGTACATGGTCATCGCCGGAAGCAATCGTGAAACCACTAGATCACAGATCTGACACATGATAAATTAGTTACCAATTCAATCATTACGAGCATCTGCAGCCTTATAGCGTAAGTCGTCTGAGCTATGAACTTCATATAGACTTTTACGTTTGACACCTTGCACCAGCTTCATCTGTCAAATTGGTATCACGCAAGTAGCATCATAATAGAGGCCAAACCCAAGCTCATTGAATGAAGCCTAGAAGCCTTCGGTGATACCCCGCAATCGATGAGATTGTATGAGCATGAGATGAACCATAGACACACGCTATGAACTTCAGAGAGTTACGCCATAAGGCTGCGGGTCTTGTTTCCTGCATCTGGCTATTATTCTATACCGCAACATCTAACCCTGTCCTTTTTGAAATTGACTCGTTGAAGGCCACCTTCTGAACATAATTACTTGACACATCTATTTGTATTTGTCACCATAAGATCTGTCTGGTTTACTATCTGTCGATAGTTGATAAACTAAAGCGTTAGTTAATCAACTATCGACAGATAGTAAACCTGACCGACAGGGCTTAGAATTTACGTTTCTTTTGTTATTTCATGTCAACCTAACACGAAGACTATTGAGGGGCTTCGCTGCGCTCGCCCCCTCTAGTCTTCACCTAATCTGCCGCAGTGTTTGCCCTGGTATTTCGTTTGCAATTCAAGTTTAAAACAGTTTACTATTTAACAGTTTTAACCGTTAGTTTATCAACTAACGCGTCAAATAGTAAGCAATACGCTGCAGTTTACTATCTGTCGATAGTTGACCAACCTACGAGTAAAAAAACGTTAGTTTATCAACTAACGGTTTTGACAATCTTACGTTGATATATATAAATACAAACATGGATCCCAAAATGTGTTGGTAAACGCGAAACACGTAAACGACTGGACCGTGAAGTGACATTGGATGAACGTTTTTTAAACTATGCTTTGAAGTCTTAGGTCTTCCTTCGTCTTTCTTACTGAGAGAAAATATGAAAAACGCAAAGAGAACAGCCGCAAAATCGAAAATTGAATTTAGGATTTTCTAAGAGAATTTAATACAGTGATGGAGGTCGGGGGTCGAGCATCCAATTCGAAATTGGAATTTTGGTTTTTACTCTAAAATTCGAAGCGGCCAGTTCTCTTCACGGGAACCATTAAAAACCGTAAAGCACGTAAGCGAAACTGCCCCGAGGGTTCATATAAAAAAATCCAGTCATACTAACAATCGCAATACCTTTCAAAGGTATCGGGATAGATGCCAAGAAATTCAGAATCCAACTACAGCACTGCAGCCAGCAGCAGCATTGCTTGATGGATTTCTAATCATTCGATTAGAAATCCATCAAGCAATTTATAACTAAATCGTTTGCTTGATTCATTGCTGTACCTATCATATAGTAGGATGTACTCGTTATATTAATATGTGGTCATATTTTCAGAGTGAGAAACAATTTCATGAAGCAGCTTTATATTCAGTTGAAGTAAAACGCTTATTCCTATAATTAAGTGTTTTGGAGGAGTCAATTATACATTTAGATACAACAACTCAATCATGGCAATAAATATCGTCAATTCACAAAACTTAACATGCTTAATTACGCAAATGGATATAGTACGCAATTATATAGCTGCCTTTTAATTAATGCAATTACTTTGCAAATTAAACTTTAAACGTCTAAACGCTGCCTAATTATCATCTCCTGCTGATGTGCTGCTAAAGATTAGTTGGCTTATAAACATGGCTGGGTGGTTCCACGCTTGATTCTGAAGCAGGAGATTCAGCTTCGAATCCGGTGCCCATTGGCACAGGATTCGAAGCTGAATGAAGTTCGAATGTACCAATGGGATAACAGCTGCTATCGAAACTTAAATTGGGAGTAGTAATCGTACCACCTCCCGGACCCGCACTGCGCCAGCGTGGTGGGGTGTGGCTCAATCTTACTCGTGCTGTGTCCCTTGGTGGAGACATTAATGGGGTGCATGTATTATTATGAGAGAGAGACACAGATGGCCTTTCGTTATAGCTAAGCAGATATGGAGGCTTCCCCATGATGATGGTTATCCATCACCGCAGTGTTAGTATTATTGACTGAGCGAGCGAAGCGAGCCGTCTCCCTTTCAGGATTGGGCAAAAATGCTTTCGTATGTAGCTAGATAGATAATCCATTTTTTCACTGTAAGAATACACGCAAATACAGATTCTAACAAAACTTAAGAATTTATAGGGTGCAGCTGCCAGCAGTGAACACGACATTTGCGAAAAGGTTCAGTTTCTTCGCTTTGCCACACCTATACAATACAATATGCAAGCACAACGAAGTCAAAACTACCACTGTACGCGAGTTAAGGGTTAAGCTCTTGAAGTGGCTAGTGACATTAGATTATGATTCCACTGAAGCGCTTCTAGTCTAAAACTTCTCTTTCTAAAACAAATTCAGAATTGCTTATTTACTTATTTATCTATCCTTATCCCTGATTATATATAGATATATATTGTTAATGTGTGTAGTATATTTTATATTACTATTTCAGTGGTCTGGAAGGGTTTGGTCACCTTGGTATGTAAGAGTTCCCTAATTACAATTACTTTTTATTTTATTGCTGTTGCTATCCCAAACTCAGGACAACACAACATTGAAATTTCATTATAGACCTCCACGATACAGGTTATACCTAGTGTGTGGGTCATAAGCATAATAGTAGACTGTTACATAACTTTCTGGTAAATATTTTTTTTTTTTTTTTAAGATATAAAAGATAGAAAGAAACTATACATGTGCATATTCCACAGTGAATAGGCCCTGGTGTTGCAGTTATCTACAACGCTGGTAATTCTGCCAGAACCCATGTCCGGATGTGTGCCCGGATGTTATCCCCCACAGGCCGCATTTCTCAACTGATTCTCGTAAAATTTTGTGAGCAGGTTCGATAATTATATAGATTTTGTTGTCGAATCAGTTTTTGGAAATTTTTCAAAACGGCGGAGTGTGGTCCGTGTGGGAGTTTTAAAATTTCAAAAAACCGCTACCGTCCAAGCAGCTTGACGAATTTTAACGTAAGAGGCTATATAATTTTAATGATAAAACAATAGCCCAACCTATTACCAACTTTTCACTAAAATTATAAGACCGCAAAACGTAACTTACAAAGATATTGGTGCGGATACTTTCATACTCCATGTACGTAACCAGGTGCATTCATAAGTTGGCCGCAGCGCCACTAAAGTAATCAAAGACGAAATATTTTCATTTAATTTTCTTTAAAAAATACCTATCCTTACATGCTAAGCTTAATTCGATGGGTATAATTACAATCATAATCATATCTGGGTACAATAAACAAAAAGACATCAAATAAATAATTAAAATAGTTGCTCACTGTGAGATAATTTAATTCAATTCAATTCAAATCGTTTGTTTGCACGTATACAGGTATAGATGTTATTTATAATACCCAAGTATTTAAATTTCGTTCAGTGTATTTTACCGTATAGTACGTATAGTACGGTGTACAAATATTTACAAGTTATCAAGTATAATTTAACAATACAGGGGCGATTCGATTTAATTTTACATGTTAGAGGGTGAAATTTTTTAATAATACCTATACCTAAGTGCCATGTGATTTACATTTTTATTAATTTTTATTATCTCATCGGTAGATAGTTAGCACTCGAACCCGCATCTCTAGATTTAGAAACACGACATTTATAAATAGCTTTCATACCCTTTTGCGCAAAGAAGAAAAAAGTAAGTGTGAATCTGCTAAAATTACAATTTTTTTCATAGCGCTGGAAGCACCTTATACTTCCGAGCTTGATACCTCCGTAGCTTCGGCACTAGACTAGGACCCTGTCACGTAAAATGGATCAACGAATGGGTTCATGTGGCACAACTGGGCCTCTGCCAGCCCGTATGGGAAAAGGCGTGACGTTTTTTTTTACCTAAAGGCTACCCAGGACTCAGGACTAATTCGTAGAGGTCAACCTGTAGCAGTAGCAGTGGACGACCTTTCTAATCTCATCCCCAGTCCAAACTCGCCCGGTTTTTTATATGCCTATCAGTTGCAAGGGTACAGTTTTTCGAAAAAGAGTAAAAAATCTTCTGATCTTTTTATACTAAGTGTGATTTTTTAGAGAAATGTTTGAATTTTAATATGTAATTAAAGTGTGTAAAGTGTGCAAAATAGAGAAGTGGCAAAAAATGACGATTGCTAAATATATGTAAATATCTACAGTAATAAAGACATTTGGAATTTGGAATTTTGGAATGTTAATTATTGTTTTCGAAGTGTGATTTTGACTGGCTATTGCTTTAAACCAGCGTATAATTCCTTTGTTGTATGTTAATTTATGTAAAAAACACTAAAGTACCTAACTAGTGATAATTTTATACCATGAATACAAATAGATAACAATTCACCAATCACTTTTCTTACCATCAGTAAAAGTACTGATGCGTATTCTAGCTCCATCAAGTCCCAGCTCAAGTCTTAGAAAGATAACTGTAAACACAAAAGGGTTGTTTTAGTCCGTATGCCACACGAGCTGATGCCCCCTCAATTTGTAGGGACCCGGAGACAGCAGGGAGGTCTGACCCCTGGGCATGGGTAAATCCATTTTTTTACCCCTCCAACAGAAAAAAATAAAAAGACGCATTCTAGCCACACGCGCAGGTAAGTATGTATATTCTAGCCACACGCGCAGGTAAGTATGTATATTCTAGCCACACGCGCAGGTAAGTATGTATATTCTAGCCACACGCGCAGGTAAGTATGTATATTCTAGCCACACGCGCAGGTAAGTATGTATATTCTAGCCACACGCGCAGGTAAGTATGTATATTCTAGCCACACGCGCAGGTAAGTATGTATATTCTAGCCACCCGCACAGGTAAGTATGTATATTCTAGCCACACGCGCAGGTAAGTATGTATATTCTAGCCACACGCGCAGGTAAGTATGTATATTCTAGCCACACGCGCAGGTAAGTATGTATATTCTAGCCACACGCGCAGGTAAGTATGTATATTCTAGCCACACGCGCAGGTAAGTATGTATATTCTAGCCACACGCGCAGGTAAGTATGTATATTCTAGCCACACGCGCAGGTGAGTATGTATATTCTCGCCACAAGTGCAGGTGAGTATGTATTTTCTAGCCAGACGCGCAGGTGAGTATGTATATTATAGCCAGACGCGCAGGTGAGTATGTATATTCTAGCCACACGCGCAGGTGAGTATGTATATTCTAGCCACACGCGCAGGTGAGTATGTATATTCTAGCCACACGCGCAGGTGAGTATGTATATTCTAGCCAGACGCGCAGGTAAGTATGTATATTCTAGCCACCCGCACAGGTAAGTATGTATATTCTAGCCACACGCGCAGGTAAGTATGTATATTCTAGCCACACGCGCAGGTAAGTATTTATATTCTAGCCACACGCGCAGGTAAGTATGTATATTCTAGCCACACGCGCAGGTAAGTATGTATATTCTAGCCACACGCGCAGGTAAGTATGTATATTCTAGCCACACGCGCAGGTAAGTATGTATATTCTAGCCACACGCGCAGGTGAGTATGTATATTCTAGCCACACGCGCAGGTGAGTATGTATATTCTAGCCACACGCGCAGGTGAGTATGTATATTCTCGCCACAAGTGCAGGTGAGTATGTATTTTCTAGCCAGACGCGCAGGTGAGTATGTATATTCTAGCCAGACGCGCAGGTGAGTATGTATATTCTAGCCACACGCGCAGGTGAGTATGTATATTCTAGCCACACGCGCAGGTGAGTATGTATATTCTAGCCACACGCGCAGGTGAGTATGTATATTCTCACCACACGCGCAGGTGAGTATGTATATTCTAGCCAGACGCGCAGGTGAGTATGTATATTCTAGCCACACGCGCAGGTGAGTATGTATATTCTAGCCACTCGCGCAGGTGAGTATGTATATTCTAGCCACACGCGCAGGTGAGTATGTATATTCTAGCCACACGCGCAGGTGAGTATGTATATTCTAGCCACACGCGCAGGTGAGTATGTATATTCTAGCCACACGCGCAGGTGAGTATGTATATTCTAGCCACACGCGCAGGTCAGTATGTATATTCGGGCGAGTTTGGACTGGGGATGAGATTGGACCCCGGTTAGGGATGAAGAAAAAAACCCAGGCCTTGGATGTCTATAGGTGTGTTGTCGCTGTTTATGGCTCCCACGACACTAGGATTAGTGTGGGGCCAGAAGCAATGTATGTGGCTGTATATAAATGTTTATGTGTATGAATTACTCCTACGTGTGCTCTAGGCGACTCTCTGTATTGTATCACCCCGCATACATCAAAGCTCACCGCGTCAGTTTATCATTGCTACCACCGACATGCAATTTTAAAATCTACATACGAGTTTGCATCCGTGATGCGTCCCGTTGGTGTTGCCATATAGAGAATTTTGACGCCTAGAAATCGGTATTTGGATTCCAATTTCCCCATGATTCCGCGAATTCAGCCTACAAACCATAACATAGCCTTTTTTATACGGGTTGGTAATTCAATACGGATTTGAGTAGATATTCAGGTTACCTATGTAACTTCAAAACTTTCCTCATTTCGAGTCTACACATCTCTAGACCTTTAGAGTTTCGAGCCAAATATCAGGATTTTTCCCCCCTCTAAAACAGTGCAAATTTGAGCACGGGTTTAGACTCCGGGCCATTCGGTTGTGGAATGCACTCCCTGGCACCATCAGGGACAGTCCTACTCTCAATATATTTAAAAGTCGCGTGAAGAAGCATTACCTCTCTCTTTAGAATTACAGGTAGTATGTATGTAAGTATTTATAGCACATTTATATATAATAGTAGTAGTTAGTATTATATTATAAGTATTTAGTATATAATTATAGTCATTAAATGTTTTATTTTATTTATTAATATTTATGTAAGTACTCGTTTATTTCGTCATATTGTTGTACACATAGGTCTACCCCTGCTCAGCAATCAACTGGTTTGCTGGAAGAGATCTCTTATTAGAGATAAGCTCGCCTTTGTACACTATTTATATGTAACTCTTTTTTTATATCATTTGTGTGCAGTAAAAAATTTATGAAATTATGAATTATGAAATTTCGAGAAGATTTGTGTTAAATTAAACTAAATTAAGGTTGTTGGACTAAAATATGTCAAAATCTGAGGAGCGAGCTATATCCCACGGAATCGGGAGGGAGGGCCAAACCGTCAAATAGACTCACGTAATTAATGGACGCCCACTCACAGTGCAGATTTAGTATGTCGCAGAGTCAACTCTAGAATAAGGAGTCAACCGACATGCTGACCAATACCGTTAATCTTGTACAAATGGTCACACTTGTGCGAATCAGCAAAAAAATACAGCCTCGACCTAGCATATGACGTGTTGCGCGCGCGGGTAACACAGCCTCGACCTAGCATACGACGTGTTGCGCGCGCGGGTAACACAGCCTCGACCTAGCATACGACGTGTTGCGCGCGCGGGTAACACAGCCTCGACGTAGCATACGACGTGTTGCGCGCGCGGGTAACACAGCCTCGACCTAGCATACGACGTGTTGCGCGCGCGGGTAACACAGCCTCGACGTAGCATACGACGTGTTGCGCGCGCGGGTAACACAGCCTCGACCTAGCATACGACGTGTTGCGCGCGCGGGTAACAACTTGTAACAACGGATGAGTTGTTTTGTTTGTTATTATTACTAGGTGGAATGGAGATCGCTAGTCAATGATGCAGTTTACAGGGTTCCGTATACAAAGGACCCTTTCAGAATCATGTTGAATAACAATCAACTAACAATTTGATTCGAAGATGGTTAACAACAGAAAACCTAGTAGAATTTGTGCTTTGTTGTGCGACAATATTTTTAGGAACGTGTCGATGTTTAAATTATATCGAAGGTGACAAAATAACACAGAGTAATCGTGGCATTCCTGGTTATTTAGTATTCCCGATAGGCTAAAATAAAAAATAATTATAAACGCTGTTGCTAACAGCAATTTTACGCCGATTTCCATCTATTTTTATTTTAAATGTCACATTGTTTATACACTATGTAGTATTTAAATCTGAGGCATTTATTCTTGTGGGAAGTAGCAGCAACTTATCCTAAAACACAGGGTTCGCCCTATTTTAGGGAGTAGCGATACATCCCTTGTTTGCCATGCTAAACAAGCTTGTAATGTACATTTATTTCTGAAAATAAACGATTATTATTATATTATATTATCACGTATCATGTAATTCGGACATCTAGGAATTCCAAATTTTTTTACATTGTCCAATAACAACACGATTATTGCACACGGCAATTATTGCACACGGCAATTATTACACACGACAATTATTACACACGACAATTATTACACACGACAATTATTTCACACGAGCTGTCTTTAACTGCAGCTAAAGACAGCTCAAGCTACAAGCTAATTGTATATGCGATGTTCTGTAACCTTATCATGTATCTAGGAATTACAATAGCAAATTACAATTGACCAATTGGAACACGATTATTTCAAACGGGCATACGGCTAGTCTATCGTTGTAGCTAAAGATACAACGATAGACTAGCCGTATGCTTCCCATGATGATGGTTATCCATCACCGCTATATTATTGGCCGAGCGAGCGCAGCGAGCCGTCTCCGTTTCAGGATTGGGAAAATTTGCTTTCGTATGTCCGGATGTTATCCTCTACAGACAGCATTTTTCAACCGATTCTCTTGATTTTTTGTGAACAGGTTCGATAATGAAATAGTTTTTTTGTCGATTCACTTTTTGGAAATTTTTCAAAATGATGGAGATGTGGGGGTTTTAAAATAAAAAAAAACCGATACAGTCCAAACAGCTAGGTGTCGTTGGATTTTAGAGAGCGTGAGCGTAACAAGCTGTATAATTTTATTGAAAAGTCAATAGATTGGGGGGTTTAAAGCCGCAAAATGTAGTTTACAATGTTATTGGTACGGCTGCTTTCATACTTCATGTACTAAACCAGGTGCATTCATAAGTTTGTATGTGTTATTTAATGAAAGTGTCACTCGCGAGGACAGCTCACAGAGCCACTAGTGACAAGCTGGTGCCGATTTACCGATACCGGAGTGACAGTCTGTTTCGTAAAACTAATCTTGATAATTTTGGAGCAGTTCATCGAGATCACTACAATGGCACAATAAGATGATCCCTTGTCACGCAAAAGATACAGAGTTAAAGAATGTGTCTCTACCCCTCAATATAGACAAATTAGTGACGATGTCATGCTACGAGTATGTATGTATGATGCGATCATTGTTCAACCGTAACGCCTTCACTCACAGTTGACTGAAGCCAATTTAGAGTCCACCAGAGCGTGGTACACAACACCAACCACTGAGGCATGGCGTGACCAGTCCATCTTCTCATCCCTACACAAAGATCCAGGTCCTTAAACACAATAAGAAACCCTTTGTCCGAACAGCACAAGGATACAAAATGTAAATAGATACCTGATGCAACAGATGTACTACTTACAACAGGCGGACCTCCGGTGCATTTCGGTGGTATAAGAAATCGGATTTGGAATATTAGAGTATAAATAGTGTTGGTAACAACAGCTGGTAGTACACTTCGGCGGGAGGAACTGATCAAGATGAACACCTACGTTATTGCTGTGAGTTTCTTTTATATGTTCTGTTTAATAAGTAATTTTAAGATCCCTCCGTAACTCATTACTATGTTAGGGGGCGATTATTCCATCCCTAGACAAACAGTTAGATGAATTTATTTGATATTTCACACGTACAAATTCTGTGAAATTCCTCAGATGAACTGGCAGATAAACGATGCCTGAGGATGGAAAATCGGCCTCAAGTAGTTCGTTTTAACACCTGGCTCTTCATATTGTTTATGTATTCTGGCAGCTCTCCATGTGTCTTCAAAACACAGGAAGTAAGGGACACAGCTATTCGCCAGTCTCCCTTTCCTTTTCTAAGAAGGAGAATCAGATCGACGCACAGCTGTGTTTTTATGACACATATCAGAGGTAAAATAACTGTGAACGGTCTGTATCTATAAAAGATTCCTACGATAATCATAATATTTGGCACCTCTCCTTTTAGTCCTCTTAAGACTTGGTTTCTCATATTATGTTGAACGTGGCCTTGTGAACATTATTGCATGCTTGCAGCTGTGGCTACATAGCTGTAAGTATTCATCTATCTATCTCTTACCCCCACTGCTAAAACCTCCTCTTCAGTAAGTGATTTTAAAGGTATCGCACCCAAAAGGTGCCGTACGGGACCCTATTACTAAGCTGTCTGTCACCGGACTCTATCTGATAAATCGTTTTTGGGGTCCCTGTACAAGAGACAGGTTTTTTGGGGTTTTATTTTACAATGCTACGGAAGCCTTTGTGTGCTACCCGCATCCGACTCTTTCTGTGATCAATGCTCTGACGTCATACAGTCGGAGTAGTACGGAGAGCACTACACAACTCACTACAACAACTCATTAAGTACATATTTGTTCTTAGAGTGATAAGTAAAAGGACATGTTGTTATGATAGATAGATAGATAAATCATTTATTATAGATATATCATACCAAAAGAGCACAATTACAATTATAAAACAAATTAAAACACTTCAGGTGAAATAAAATACTAGACACAAGTAATAGTAAGTGTACTGCCTCCCCAAATGGGCTCCAACTCAGCGTATGCTGCAGCATGACAAGGGTGCCTCAGTGCTGGTATTCTGCTGGTGAGAGTGCGCAATCAAGTGTAAACTAAATAGTATATGTTATAATATATATGTTAAATAAACATAAAATAACAGCAATAAAAATATATATGAGTAAATCTAAAATATCTTAATATAAATAAATCAATAAATCAATGTGAGCAAATTTATATTAAATATAGTGTACAAAATATATAATGTGTAACAGTAAAATAAAATAAAATATACCGCACATACCATACCCACCCAATTTAAAACGTGAGTGTCGGCCTGCCTGCCAGGAATATTATTTAAATAAACGTTATATTGATTGCGGGAGAAAATAAAAATAATCAGATATCTTAACTAAAGCTGTTTTTGTATGAAAATAAAACATTTCTATTCGATTTCTACTAGTACTTAACCGATTTTTTAAGTTCTTAAGCTCATAGAGTTAAAAATTATCACAGATCACGTGTTGTTTTGTGGTTTGTGCAGCAAACGTTTTGATGAGGACCTATCATGTTCATAGAGACCAGGAAGAAAGAAACGGGGATTATTAAAGTTATGTATCTTTGTAATTATTTAAGTTTCCTCTTTTCAGTTGGCCTGCGTTTTGGCTGTGGCTCATGGCAACCCCATCGGTAAGTATGAAATAATCTCGATTCTCCTTTTTATTGTTTTTAAGCAAATCTTCGATTGCTTGTAAAGACAAGTCAAATGATTCACAGAGGTAATCAAACAAGTAATTCAAGATGGACTAATAGCAGTAAGTCCTCGTTACATGGGGCTTGTCTTTCAAAGGGTTGATTAACAAAATTACCAATCTTATGTGCAAACTCAATGCATCAAAATATTTTACACTGTTTAGGCCAATATAGATTCACCTTATATTAGGGCTCTGGCCCAAATATTTTTTATAAGAATTCGCCATTATGATTATAGTCTATTTTTTGATAATAAGGTTTAGCCTTCTACAAGATGGTCCGGTCGGTTTCACGATTACTGTTGTTAGTTGAGCTTAGAATATCGATTTTAAGGGTGCAATTATATTGTACCTACTTAATTACAGTATGTCTTTGAGATAAGTGTTCGTACTGACTGAGACCAAGTACTACCCGTTCATTTCCAGTTGACCGTTACAAAATGACGACACAGGGCGTCAGGAGGTTAGGACGACAGCTATTCGTACCGTTGACAACAAAAGTTGTACTTGGTGGTGGAGCTGGTTAATTTGATTACTTGATTAAAATCATAATTTTGCTCACGTCGTCTGTTGATTGTAAAGAGTCGGCTTCCTGTGTATTTATTTGTAAGCCAGATAACATCCACTTTGAGGTTAATTTAATTCCCCTCTACTCTTCAAAAAATTACATTAATTTGATTAATAAACTGCGTTTAACGCTATGCAAAACTTTGACTTTTTAACTCTTAGTAGACGTGACTTGTACAACAGTTACACAAACATAAACTAACAGTTTACTAACTAACCAAACTTTCTTAGGACAAACAAAAATATTCTAAACAAAACTATAGCAATAACCGCGAGCGACTCGGGATGATGATCACGGGACGGCCGGAACACAAGTGCGTACGTAGGTAGCGAGCGATGCTGTCGGTACTAACGAACGCAAGCGGTGCGGTGCGGTGCGGTGCAGGGGGAGAGGGAGGGGAAATTTGAATTTAGTAACGGTCAGCCACGGCAAACTTGAAATGAACGGGTAATACCTATTTATTCTAATAACCGGAGTACCAAACTGCGTATCAGGTAAAGATCTATTCATATTCACGACCCGAATGGCCGAGTCGGCAGTGACGCTGCCTACGAAACCAAGGGTTCCGGGTTCGAGTCCCGGTGGGGGCAAATATTTGTTTGATGAGAACGGATGTTTGTACCCTAGTCATGGTTGTTTATCTATCTAAGTATAATATTTATCGATATATAAGTATGTGTATCGTTGTCTAGTACCCAAGATACAGGGAATCCTAGTTTGGGGCTAGATCAATGTGTGTAAATGGTGTGCAAGGTATTATTATTATTATATGTCGTAGAGATTTTGGCATGACTTTGAGTGTCCCTCAAATGTTGAGTTGACACTTCTACATCCTGAACTTACCTTACCTTCCAGGCCTCGGTCCCATCTGGGCCCCAGCCGCCGTCTCCACCGCAAACATGGTGAAAGCCGCGCCCGTCCCAATCATCAGGACAGTCGCCGTGCCAGTCGTTACCTCCGTCATCTCCAGCCCAGTCGTCAAGTCGGTCGGCTGGGGAGGACTTGGACCTATCGGACCACTGGGAGTCAGTGGTCATGCCTGGAACGGCCTGGGCTGGAACGCAGCTGGCCTTGGCTGGAACGGTGGACTCGGCTTGAAGGGTGGACTCGGATGGCACTAAAAAACTGACTAGGAAACAAAACTACTAACTTCTTGGACTATTGAAGACGAAGTGTACTTACTATGGAACTTTAACGAAATTTACTTCAAATCGAATAGGACGAACCTCGCACTAATATATTTCTCTCACCTCTATTGGTTGAGTTTTATTTTTTGTTCTTTTGACATCATTAGCAGCTAGCTCAAAGTCAAAAACAAAGATCTTTATTACTGTAGATATTTACAAATATTCCGTACACATAATGTTTTGCCTCATCTCTAAGTTGGAGCACAGTGGGAGTAGAAGGAAATAGACACTCCTATACATAGATAGATTTTTAGATCACTTTTAAAAATCTATACCTATACATACAAGATATATAATTTACCTGTTGAAAAGGGCTTATCGGGACTTCTTGAAACAGGCAGTACGATATCTTGATAAAATAGCTTGTTGAGTCTAAGGATTTCAGGCAGTAAATTCTATCGTCAAAACTCCATGGACAATTTCTAAGTATTTAACTTTTGGTCAGCCTCTGTCGGAAAAGTGAACTTTCATGAAAGTCATGCATAACTAATGATAGCGGGTTTCGTTAAAGAACAGGCCACTCTATTTACAAAAACGTAGCACAAAGTGAGCATTTGTTTTTAAAGTATAAGTCTTTTAAAACCGCCGTGAATCGGACCCTCCTGCTACCCGAGGCTGGCTTCCAACGACCGTGGAGCAAAGTTGTCTTTCGTGTCTTTTCATGTATTTCATTCATTCATGTCTTTACGTCTGTCTGTCTATAACCATTATTCCTGCGTGTAAGAAGAAATGTACCACATATTTACACTTCACGAGGTTATACTTATCAGGTTATAGATACATTTTAGGATGTATGTGTTTGGCTACTTCTTAGCTTTTATAGAACTAAAAAAAACAATAACATTTATTAAGGCTATTGAGTTTAAGTTCATCTTAGTCAGACTGAGCATCAACTATGAACTACAGTTTCAGTTAGAAGCTCAAAAGTATCTAGCACTTCGATGTGCTGCACTGCCATTAAATTGTTTGAACAGAGAACGGCGAAAGAATGTATAAATATATGTACAAAAATACTACAACTGGGATCTACAAGAAATGACAGGGAGAGCTGGGAGAGTCGACTGTCTCGCGAAGTCTCCATTCTCGCGAGTTGAATGATGATTACTTATTCAAAGGATACAACAACACTCGCTTCCGAGACTGGGAGACAAAGAATAGCTAAGGTTCATCCTGTGATAAGGTTTGTGGAGGATTACGTAGACTGTTGATCAGATAAAGTATCACTCAGTGACTGAGTCTCGGTCAGATCCCGAGCGAAAGAGAGAGGGATACACCGCTTTGAGTTACCGTCATCGGTAGATTCTTTGAGTTGTTGCTGGTTGTGCTTAGCCTTACCAGCCAAAAACATGTTAATATTTACAGAAAATAAAGAAATTTTGATTTGAATTGAAAGCGAAACAGAATTGAATTGAATTGAATATCCCCGTTTCTGAAAGAGTGGCAAATGTAACAAGATATTAATCAAAGATTATTTCAAAGTAGCGATACGTGATTGGCTGAAATATGTTTAAAAGAAGAGTTTTAACAGGTTGTCACCGCTAATTTTCCTTTCGGAAACCGTGTTAGACTTCTGCCATGTTACTATGAAAAATATTTACATTTAACCTCAAAACAAACTTCAAATTCCATACAATTTTGTCTATGTGTTGAACAGGAGTTCTTTTTTTGGTAAGAGCCCTACACTTACTCCAAATTCGAATTACTCAAATCCAGTACAAAATCTTTGACTTTGAATTTCATATTTGATCTGGACACAGTTTTTGCTACGAGATTAGAAATTCAAGTTTAAATTAAATGATGATGTCTCAAATAAAGCACAGTCTAGCAAGGTAAAATTTATCAACCTGACTATTGCTCTAGCTCCGATGCTGAATAATTAAGGGCTATAATCAGCTTGCTTTGTAGCGAAGAGCTGTCACTCAGCCAACTGGGCTTCAAGAACTCCCAAAAGGTTAGCGGTCATTATTACACACAACAGATAGGTATACAGAGAGATAAACTCGCATTTGTATATCTTTATTTTATAACTGTTATACTGCCAAATAATGTTGACTTATTCGGTTTGGCTGTTTAACAAAATTCAATATAATAAAAAAGGCTCGTATTTAATTTGCGCAGCAAAAAAGAATTACCATTACACTTTTTATGTTTTATATATTTAATGACTACTTAAGTTTATGTTTTAAGTATTTTTTGTTGTTCTTACATGTTGAACCTAATATAAAGGATAAAGGGGGCTTCGTTTCGCTCACCCCCTTTACCCTTCACCTAAGCTACCGCATCGAATAATAGGTTTACTTGCTGTGCAAATCAGTATTTTTGATGTGCAGTTTAATATTTCCCATAAAAAAAATGCACGGAAGAGAACATAGAGATAACTCGCCCTATAAACTTTCCAGATCTTTAGTTTCCATGAATTTATTAGTTGGAGGTAAACTCTTGTGTGTGCATTAGATGCACACTGTCGACGAAGCATGTTGCATTTTAGTTTTGCATAAACCATCCGTGTAGCCTGAAATAGGCTGGTTCTTGTTAAGTTACTCTACTGCGGTCTGAAAAAGGTACTTATATACTATATTCAGCAAGAGCGTTGACAAGGCTTAAATAGCTTACGTCGAACGCCACAGAGCTCCGAAAATTCGGTCTAAAATGAAACTCAAACGGTTTTCATACGTTGCCTCGTTCGTCACCTGAGTTGCAAAAACGCTACAAAATATTTCTATTTTTGAATTACTCACTAGAGACGCTCTTACGATAACGTTGAATGTTGTAGAAATTTTTGCTTGGGTCATGTTTCTGAAGTAGCGCCTAATGTTAAGATCGGTGATAGTAAGAACGGTAATTTCAGTGCAGCATGAACACGAGTCTTACCCGACTCCCGGTGCGGTCGTTTGTATTTTTTAACTTTTATTTTGCATTAAAGTTCGAGGATTTGATTAGCCAGATACTCGTAATTCATAATTCTTTATTGCACAAAAATATTTTACAACTAACATTAAAATAAAATGTATGTAAAAAGGTGAGCTTATCTCTAAAAAGAGATTTCTTCCAGCAAACCAAGACATTAAAGGAAATATTATTATAAAAAGTAGGTGCACTGCACAATAACTAGTGTAAATAAAATGCCAAGGAATAAATTAAATACTTATAAAATAAAGACAAACTACTAAATAAGTATCGAAATATACTACATACTCTTTACATATAAATACATACAATAACTTTCGCGAAAGAGAGAGGTAGTGCTCTTTGATACGTTTCTTAAAAGAGAAAAGAGTGTGACTGTCTCTTATAGTTCAAGGAAGTGCGTTCCAAAGTCGGACCGCCCGTAACCTGAAAGAGTGTTTATACGCAGCATTGTTATGATATTTAATTTTTAATGCAGAAATATCCACATTCTCTTTGCCAGAGGCAATTATATGGAGAGCGACATCTTCGGGAGTAAAGTAAAAGGCTTGAGATGCGCGCAAATACTAGACTAATTTATTATAGGATATCCTAGCTTTATACTAGGATTAATGACGTGCATTCTTATGCGATAAGGTATATTTTTATTCATCACGCACTATGTCTTCATAGTGCGTGATGAATATAAATATACCTTATCTGTGACGGTCGTCAACTTATCTTAACATTACGTGAAAATATGACTAACATTGTCGACCGGCACATTCTCAAATATCCAAGCACACTTGTGAAGTTTGCCACTTGCTCAAACAGCGCAATGCTGACACGCCCTACAAACCCTGGAAAGAGGCCTCAAAGAGGAAAACATGTGAAATCGCCGGCCAGGCACAAGAGGGCATGCCGTTACGCCTCCTTTCTCACACCTCAGTTGCATTTCGCTTACATTTTGTAACCTCTTTCGTTTGATCTTTTCATAGCTTGTTGAAACTTTTCCTTAAACCACGTTTTTTCCTAGATGGTGCGACACTTTTTTAGCTACCCATAATTCCACCACTTAATTGTGTTCAGTGGTCGTCACAAGTGGTCGGTGGCCGTTACTTTTTTACCCCGTTGCTTGCAGCATTATAAACAACTTCGCACGGGTTGACTGAAGCGAATGGAGAGAGTGGCGTGTTTTGTGGCGCCCCGCAAGATGCGAGCAGCGGCGATTTGTAGCGTGTGCGGCGAGTCCAAATAAAACGTACAACGTACTTACCACCGTAATCAGAGTCATTTAATGAATAATAATAATAATAATAATACCTTGGACACTATTTAAACACATTGATCTAGCCCCAAACTAGGATTCCCTGAATCTTGGGTACTAGACAACGATACACATACTTATATAGATAAATATTATACTTAGATAGATAAACAACCATGACTAGGGTACAGAAATCCGTTCCCATCAAACAAATATTTGCCCCCACCGGGTCCCCTCGAACCCGGGACCCTTGGCTTTGCAGGCTGATTCACTGCCGACTCGGCCATTCGGGTCGTCGATTGATCCGATACCATATTTAAATCCTTAATGAATCATTAAATGACTCTGGATGTGGCGGTTAATACCATAGACTTAGCTAGGCCCAGCGACGGTGTCGCTAGTGTCGTTTTCTTGACCGAGCGAGCGAAGCGACCGAAGGGCTCCATTTCGACAAGATAGGAGGCCGATTTTGCTTTCGTGTGTCTCTATGTCTCTGTGTCTGTCAGTTCCAGTCTAGGGGCTACAGTTTTCAAGTGATCCTCACAAAACTTGGCACACATTGTTCGATTCCAAATCGATACTCGATCGATGGTTTCGGAACGGCCATTTTGAATTTGACGTTGCTGCCAACCTAGCAGTTTTTTGACAACTGACAGACGAAAGCCCTCGCAATGTAAACGCGCTTTGATAGGGTATTGAAATTAAATCGCAAGCCATCTGGAATGTATTCGGGTTCCCCTCAGGATTGTCTATATAGCTGAGTGTGTTGTGGTTCCCCGAACAAGATAAAGTTCGCATTTACGTGGCCGATTGGTTTTTCCCACGTAACATAACCTGTGTTGGAACACTGTGCTCGTCGAAGCTGGCCTGCCAGTCATACCTGGTTGGCTGAAGAACCTGTCTACCAAGAAGAGCCTAGGGTGCACCCGGGCCTTGCAGAGAGACAGGAGGTTGACGGGACCGAAGCACAGACCAGGTTAGATCGAATACAATTACTACAGCTCGGTGAATCGCCGACGTTCACACTTCTTGGCATCTGATCGCTACGCTACCTCGTAGCTGATGGGCCCCTGCGAGGTCATTGGGTGCCGAGAGGCCTGAACATTTTGGTAGCAAGAGCGTGGTTTCCTGAGATTTGCAGCCGTCAAGGGCTCCAGGAACCCACGATTTGGGACTATCAATCTGTAGGTATAGGCGGTTATTAGCTAACTTGGTGTTGTTCCTGTATCCACATAGATTGGTAGTATTGTAAGCTATAAGTCTATTGCTGGTAGTAGACAGACAGATATTACAGTTTTCCCTAAATGACCAGTTATACTGAGATGTGACTCAGAATAGTAGGTACTCAACTTAGGTTCATTGTAGGTGAATTGAAATTTGCATTGAAGTACCAGTTAGTCAATCTATTAGTGGTCTAGTAATGCTAATGAATGTTTGGTTAACATAGGTAGTTACATCTATTGATAGCAGGCTATTACATTGTTTTCAGTTTATAGCAATTTATAACTTGAACTAATATTGACTATCTGTGTGTGTTATAATGATAAAGGGAAACTAAATTGTATTTACAGAATTTATATAGATATAAAACTCGGTTCCTATTGTTTAAGGAAAACAGCATTGTTTAAGTTGTGGTTTAGGGTTCCCTCGTTTGGGTTATAGACTGGAGGGTCCAATAAAATTGAGTTACTGCAAATTGTGAGTAAGTATCGTTCCGATCATGTCGTTATCTGAAATCCAGAAGGGTGTTTCTAAGGAACTCAGATGGTTTTCCTCCGCACACGGTCTGATAGACCGTTTAGATAGGCATGATGTGGTATTGGAGCGGTCTATGGACGTTAAGGAACGTTACAATAGGGTGCTCGAATTGTCCGCGCAGGCGGAATCAGTTGATGGTTGCGCACCTGACAGGCTGTCACGGTTGCTAGGGGATGTCGACCAATGTATGGAGATGGCAGCTGCTATCACGCAGAAGGCTGCGGACATACGTAGACAGCGCGAGTCCAGCCATGGTGGTGACATTGAAGCACCTCTGCCGCTTCAGGGTTCAGGGTCCAGGTTACCGGCCATAACTATGCCTACTTTTGACGGAGTGTCCGGTGAATGGATGAGCTTCATCAATCTGTTCGACAGTTTGGTGCACATGCGATCGGACATTACCAAGTCTGTCAAGATGGCTCAGCTGGTGGCAGCATTGAGGGGTGAGCCTAGGGAGCTGGTCGCTCATTTGACAGTTACGGAGGGTAACTATGAAACGGCCAGACAATTGTTGGTCAGACGTTACCATAACAAACGGAGGTTGGCCGATGCCCAACTGAACCGTTTGTTTAGTATCCCGGTTGTGAACAAGGTCGGGGTCATACAGACGGAGGTTTTGAACCCGTTGTTGTCCGTCACCAAGGCTCTAGAGAATCTTGGACTTCCGGTTGGTGAATGGTCGTACCTACTGCTGTACATTGTACTTTCCCGCCTACCCGCTGACGTGCAGACTCGTTTCGAACAGTCTCACGGGAGGTCGGCCGAGGACCTGCCCGCCTTCTCCGACTTGGTCGGATTCTTGGAAGAGGAGGCTCGACGGGCAGAGAATTTGGGGTTGACGGTCACCCCCCAAGCAGCATTTAAGCTGTAAAGAAGCTGTATATTAGATCTTTTTGAAACTAAGAGCTGTATTGAAGCTTACATTTAGGCTGTATAAAGGGTAAGAATGCTTATATACAGCCCTTATAAGGGCAAAAGGGCCACAAATTATACAGCCTTAGGCGTTACATGTGCTGTAAAATAGTGCAAAAGCTGTATTAGAGCTGTATTAGAGCTGTTATTCGGTATAAAAGGAAACCATTAGCTGTATTTCAGCTGTTTTTCGGTGTAAAAAGAAACCATAGCGGTATTAGAGCTGTCATTTGGTGTAAAAAGAAACCATAAGATGTTATTTGGTATAAAAATAAACCATTATATTCATAAGAGCCTATATTGGGTGTAAAAATAAACCAATACTCAGTTTTAGTTTTACAACGAGGTTGCGCCAGGAACTCCGAGCTGCTGATCATAAGGTAAGTAAGATAAAGATTGATGTTATAGTTTATATGTAATATGGAAACCATTTGTAAATAGTACCAAGTAAATATTATGATAGATTAGTTTATATGGTGAACTATACATCATTCTGCGTCAGTATTGACTTGCAGATTTATATTTATTGTATACCTATGTGAGATTTATGGCATAATTTTCACGCCCTAGCATAATAATTAAGAAACAGTAAAACTAAATATTAATTAGCGGGAAGTAGTATTTGATTTTGAGGTTAAAATAATACAATATATTTTAAGTAATAGATATGAGGGCAAAATCATAATTATTTGAGTTGGTAATTATGAAACGACTTGAGTTATTACCTAATATTGTCAAGTATTTATTATATTATCTTTTTAAATATATTTTCATACATTCGAAAATGGCGATAATTTGTTAAACAGCCTTAACGATATTTGAACACCATTATAGTCTAACTAGCTGTACTACGTTATAAGTAGAGTCTTTTATACAGCCTTTGGCTTTTAATCATCTTTTTAATAGAATATTTTTACTCGTTAGGCTGTTTATTGGTTCATCATGCATAGCCTTGTAATTCTCTTTAGAGATGCTTAGAAGAAATTAAAAACCTTTAGCCGTTAATCAATATTTTAACTTGCCAAGCAATTTATTATACGAAGGCAAAGAAGGCATTTCCTTTATTTTTCTCCTTCGGTGTGTCATCGTAGGTAGTCTTTCTTACGTTACTTGGAAGTGGTTAGCAAAAACTTCAGTTTTATTTTATATGGGTTTATGTGAACAAAAAAATATTGCGTTAGAGTGTATCATAATGAGTTTTAATATTTTTTTCAGATAACAATGCCATTTAAAATAATAGAGACGATAGAGAAAGGACAGAAACAACTTTGCATTATACCACGTGCGTGGGAATCAAAAAATGTATTGAGATGGCCAAGAAAACGAATAGATGCCAAACTAGTGAAGGATAGAAACTCGAGACCCGCAAGTAATTGGTCTTATTCAAAATGCACCGTGAAAAGACCGTCAATAGGATCATACGAAGAAGCACTCACAGAATTAGATGTCATGGTGGAAAACAGTGACACTGAGGCCGAAGAAACAAGGGCAGAAATACCTATACCTAAAAAAGTTATTATATTAATGTTTGTTCACACCAGCTCGCGGGCGCGGGTACGGGCGCGGTCACGAAATATCAAACATACACACACATAGCTAACTTTTTAATATTTGAGTACCTGAGTTGTCAAAGTTATTCAGAGAATAGCACTGACTCGCATTCGAAGTAGTGGGCATTAGTGAGGTAGAAATACGTAATCTCGTGGCTGTGATTGTTCTTAAAACAGAATATTATTTTTAAAGTTGTTGCTAGCAAAATGTGTAAGGTGTAGAATATGACATAAGCGATAAGTACACAGGTACTCTGAATTATTAGTTAAGTGATTACGAATCTCGTGGCTGTGATTGTCCATAAGACAAAAAATTAAGAGATACGCGAATCTCGTGGATAAGATGTTACCTATCTAGTTAGTACAGATAATGACAAGGCTGTGCTTGTCTTCTACACCTACAAAAAGTTCTGTAATAATTAATAATATCATTAATTAGTAGGTAACAAATAAAATACATTAACTCGATCTTGTGAATTTTTATTTCTCTCATAAACTTAAACTGTATGTAAAAGGGGTATGAAGTACAATTCATTTTTGTGTTCAATACATACTAGTTTAGTCTTTATATCTTTGGGATAAACAACTATTTCTGTTCGCATGTTAGATTGTAATTTTGCTTTGACTATATTCAAGTATGATGATTTCACCGGTTTTTCAAAAAGTTCTGTCAAGTCTGTAATTTTATAGCCATATATTTCTATTTCACTGCCAACAACAGTAATTGTTTTTGTTTCCATGACTTCATTATTGGTACATAAAAAATATTTATCATGTGATTTTGATGATATTATACAATCTTTTAAATGTAGCACAGTTAATTTCCTGCTATTAGTAGATACAAAAGGTTCACGATTTGTGAGTTGTTGATTTTCTCTGCTGCTGCTGCTGGTAGTTTTCATGGATGCTGAATCTTCACTTAATCTTTTTGCAACTTGAGCAAGAGGTTTATTGCCGTGCCTAAGCATTCTTTTAATTAAATACAGCTTGTTTTCAAAAGGAAAAGCGCTAAATGTATGTAGTGGGCCAAACCGTTGTACTTCATCTGCTACATGGACTATATTATGAACATTACTAGTTACATAATCTTTTCCGTAAAAGTCTTTATAGTGTTCAACAAAATACTGGAGGAGTTCTTTTGCCAAAGGAAGTAAGTGCCTATAGTTTTTACTGGAACATATTGTTATACCACAAAAAAACGTTAGAAAATGTAAAAATGCATCCTGTGATAATACGTCTGGAAGTATGACAATGCTTAAGTAAAGCAAGAAAGATCTATATTCAGATGCTTTCCAATGACTAATACAGTCTAGTCCTCTCACTGCCCTGTGAATTTCTGATGGCAATTTAGATCTGATTAAAAAACTTGAAACTGTTTCGGTATCTGTAGCACGCCATTTGGTTATGTACTTTCCAAAATTGCCACTGCGCCAACCAATAAGTAATCGCTTCATTATTCCTAAATCAACTAGGTGTAGAGAATCTGCTACCGGGAATTCTTGTATCATATCAACAGGTAGCCCCAGAAAAGGAGAATCTTTTTTATGGTGAGCTCCATACTTTTTTTCACGAAATTCTTGGTCTGTTCTAGGGCGGCAATTAGTTTCAGGAAAAGTCACTGTGTGTGAAACATATGAATACTCTCCTACTGTTACACATTTTAAGCAACCATGCTTTCCGTTAAAATTGCATACACCTGAAAGAAAAAAAAAACGTTATTTTTATTTAATCAATTTACACAACAGTAATTATAACGGACATAATCATAATAAATAATAAACTATAGAGTCGTGCAAAGCTAACTCTGCAGTTTGATACAGCAACACATAATATTTCAGATGTAACTATCGGTAGTTTTGGTCACTTAAGGATGTTAAAACCATTAATCAAGGAGCAGGACGCTATAACATCAAATTACATAGGTAAGTAATATGCGTATATTTTTTTTAATTAGGTTTTACTTACCTTTAATGTAAGCTCTCGCAGGTGAATCACATATAATACATCTTATTTCAATGGATATTTTCCTTTTGACTTGTTCAATATATATTCCGTCTTGTATTAAATGTTCCATTTCCTTTACGAAATTATCTAAATATTGGTCTATTTGTTTTGGTTTTCCAACACCAAAGTAGATTCCAATTACAAACGGTTGAATATCGGGTTTTACATGTATAGAACACAAAATTGGCCAAAACTCTTTATTAGAACTTTTGAATATGGGCAGACCGTCAAAATTGAAATTTAAAGTCACTTTGGTTGGAACATCAATCCATTTCTCTAATGATTTCTTTAGAGAATCAGTGAGGCTATTATGCCAGTATTCACCCTGCTCTATAGTTTCGATACGTATCTCTTTTACGGTACGTAAAATTGTTCTAGCGTCGCGTGGTAATATCTCTGGAAATCTGCTATTTATAATTGTACTTAAATCATTAAGTGCTACTTGAGATATATTTTTTTCTATAGCCCATTATTTTATTCGCTGACGAAACAATATATTTTTTGAAAACTCATCGTCATCATCACTTGAGCTACTTGCGCTGCTGCACGAAGAAACTTCGTCATTAGGTCCGGAACATTCGACATCACTATTCTGTTCATCTTTGTCTACAATTTTTCCTACGGAACCTTCACTAGATGTCGATGGCAACGCTTGACTTTGGTTTGTCCGTACATCGTTTACTTCCTCAATAAACGATGTTTCATCATTGTTATTTGCGATTGCCCTTGCAATCTTTCTCTTCACTGCACCAATTCTTTTCCTTTTCTTCCACATAATTAACTTTTAACCCGACTGTCTATATTCACACGATTCCAAGCAAATTGATCACCTGTCAGTAATACAGCCTAAAGCTGTATTATAGCTGTAATTTATTGTTTTAGTTTTATAATACTCTCCCTAATAGAAGTTAATAAAGCTACTGTAATTACAAGAGTGTAGAATAACTCCATAAGAATTAGTTCTAGAACGGAGTTGTCTTATACCCTTGTACAGTAACAAGTGTCTATCGATACTATTATAACACTATGAGCTGTAATAAGTAAGTGATTACATGCAAAATACAGCCCATGTACAGCTTTAATGATAAAAGTAGCTTTAAGGTGTCACACAACACTTAATGTTTTATAGTAGAGTTCGAATATTCAGTTATTGCACCTTAAACCCACGAAAATTCCTTTATAATCTTTTTATACAGCTTGAGCTGTATAATAGCCGACAAAACACTTTTATACGACTAAAAGCTTTTTCTGACACTCTTATACGTTTCATATAGAACTCTAAGTTCTAAATAGGCTGGTTTATGGACGTTGACGACACTTCCGTGCTGCTTGGGCCATCCTTCGGAGCCACAGAGAGCTGCCGGGAGCGCTGTGAGTAGGGGCCCTCCGACGAGGAAGGACCGCACCAACCGGCGGTCGTATGGGACTGTGAGTGCATTGACCCCACATAGTGAGACCTGCCCATGTTGTAGGCAGATTGGCCATGCTGTGGCCAATTGCAATAAGTTCGGGGAACTTAGGGTTGAGGGACGGCGCCGGATGGCCAAGCAGCGGAGCTGGTGTTTCCTGTGCCTCGGGCCACACATGGCTAGGGACTGCACGCGCACAAAATTGTGCGGATATTGTGGTGGGGCCCACAACAATCTGTTGTGCATGAACCGGTCCGGCCAACAGCCACCACAGGGCCGTATCCAGGGTGACACGGCATGGGGCCCTGAGAATTCGTTTGCGACTCGGAGCGCAACTCAGGGGCCAATGTCCCCACGTGCACAGGGCGGTACTAGGGTGCAGGGCCGCACTCAGGGTCATCACATGGGGGGCCCTGAGTTTTCGGTTGCGACTCAGCATCCGACTCAGCGGGCAATGGGGCCACAAGCGCGCGGCCACCCAGGGGTGCAGGGCCGCACTCAGGGTCATCACATGGGGGGCCCTGAGTTTTCGGTTGCGACTCAGCATCCGACTCAGCGGGACATTGGGTATGTTGAGCAGGCCGTAACGGGCGGGTGGCATGGGACACCTTCGAGCTATGCGGATGCGGTTCGGACGCCGCCTCAGTTGTCGCCCCGCTCGTCGCCTCGTCCTCGTCGGTCGCATGTGATGTCCCCCCCGCTCATGGAGCGGCCACGGTTGAATTCACGCCCACCCCCCTTCGGGGGGCGTCGTAGGGTGGCAATGGAACCGGCGCGTGGGCCATTTGTACAATGGGACCCTCTGGCGTATAGCTGCCTACCTGATCGGTTACAGGCACAGTGGGGCCCCGGGGGTCCTCGCTAGGAATTTGCGGCCCAACCATTGGTTGCCCCCCAACCGGAGACGGTAATGTTACCGATCGCCTCTGTGCTTGTTTGGGATTTGGCGGGCAACCCAACATACGTTCGCGCCCTATTAGATTCTGGAGCTCAGGGCTGCATTGTATCGAACGATTTAGCAAAATGGTTGGGCCTCAATATAAATAATGTATCGCTGCCGAGGAAATTGGTCCCTGCTGGGGATTACAGGGCAACCCTTCACGGGTTTTGTGATGCCTCTGAACGAGGGTTTGCGGCAGCGGTTTATTTGCGAACCGTCACCTCCACCGGGGAGGTCGACGTGCGTTTGGTTTTGGCAAAAAGCAAGGTAGCGCCTATTCGGACAAGGATGACGATTCCAAAACTGGAACTGTCCGGGGCTGCTCTTTTGACCAAACTTTGAATCACACTCTAACAGTGTTGCGTGGGTCAGTGGTTTTGGAGGATACGGTGTACGCGTGGACGGACAGCCAGATTGTTTTGTGCTGGCTGAAGGCTTCGGTCCATAACTTAGAGGTTTTTGTTGCGAACCGTGTCTCCCAGATTGAGTCGTCTGAGGTCCCACTGACCTGGAGACATGTTTCAGGAGAATTGAACCCGTCTGATTGTGCATCCAGGGGATGTCGGGCTCCTGAACTCGTTAGACACCATTTGTGGTGGGGACCACCCTGGCCTGCCAGGAGAGAATCGGACTGGCCCCACAGCCATGTAGTAGTATCTTCGGATCATGGCCCCAGAGCGGCCGTGCATGTTACCCAGAAGGCTGAGGACCCTGACGCCGGGTTTCTGCTGGACCGGTATAGCTCATGTGTGTTTGTTTGTTTATCCACCAAGGCGGTACATCTCGAGCTCGTTGCTGATCTCTCGACAGAGGCTTTCATTGCTTGTTTGGATAGGTTTGTTTCTCGAAGGGGACTTCCAACTTTGATCCGCTCTGATAACGGCACTAACTACGTCGGTGCGGAACGATACTTACGAGAGATAGTCAACTTTTTGAATGTAAATAAAGTGGATATTGGAACGGCCCTCTCCCGTCGGGGTATACAGTGGACCTTCAGCCCACCGAGTTGCCCCCACTGGGGTGGGATTTTTGAGGCCGTAGTTAAGTCAGCTAAGACGCACTTGGGGCGTATAGTAGGTCAGACCGCGCTGACTTTTGAGGAGCTCGCGACATTGTTTTGTAAGATCGAGGCCGTTCTCAATTCGCGACCGTTGTGTCCGCTCAGCTCGGATCCAAATGACCTGGAGGCTCTGACCCCAGGCCATTTCTTGATAGGACAGCCACTTAACGCGTTGCCCGAGCACCCCTTCGAGGGAGTGAAATTGTATCGGTTGTCAAGGTATCAGATGTTGCAGCAGTTTACTCAGAATTTCTGGAAGCGTTGGTCGCTCGAGTATCTGCATATCTTACGACAGCGCCTTAAGTGGACTGATAAAACCAGCCCCCCTAGTGTTGGTGACCTCGTTCTGGTTAAGGATGCTAACCTACCGCCACTACGTTGGCGCAGGGGGTGCATTGTTAACTTGTTCCCTGGCAAGGACGGGACCCCCCGGTCTGCGGAGGTTCTAGTAGGAGGCTCGGTTCTAAAACGAGCGGTAGCAACGTTGTCTCGGCTGCCCGTAGATTAGGGGACAGGTGGGTGCCTGTCCGGGCGGGTGATTGTTCGATTCCAAATCGATACTCGATCGATGGTTTCGGAACGGCCATTTTGAATTTGACGTTGCTGCCAACCTAGCAGTTTTTTGACAACTGACAGACGAAAGCCCTCGCAATGTAAACGCGCTTTGATAGGGTATTGAAATTAAATCGCAAGCCATCTGGAATGTATTCGGGTTCCCCTCAGGATTGTCTATATAGCTGAGTGTGTTGTGGTTCCCCGAACCAGATAAAGTTCGCATTTACGTGGCCGATTGGTTTTTCCCACGTAACATAACCTGTGTTGGAACACTGTGCTCGTCGAAGCTGGCCTGCCAGTCATACCTGGTTGGCTGAAGAACCTGTCTACCAAGAAGAGCCTAGGGTGCACCCGGGCCTTGCAGAGAGACAGGAGGTTGACGGGACCGAAGCACAGACCAGGTTAGATCGAATACAATTACTACAGCTCGGTGAATCGCCGACGTTCACACTTCTTGGCATCTGATCGCTACGCTACCTCGTAGCTGATGGGCCCCTGCGAGGTCATTGGGTGCCGAGAGGCCTGAACACACATGTTCCTTGAATTAAAATTTTTTTTGTCGAGAGCTTTTCTCGATTTTCCCCTTGGGGGGGAGTTATGATGTCATAAATTTTTTGTATGGGTTTTTTTTCTTTTTTTTTTTCTGAAACCCATCTTGTGGGTTATCAAATTAAAGGTCTTCGTGAGCCGGTTCTAAAAATATACTACAACATTTACTTTCTTCTAAAAACTCAACAAATATTTTCAAAACATACCAAGTTTGGACTCCTCGAAGTATGAGACGGAAAATTGATATTTTGGAAGCTGTGCGCCAACTGCAAATTGAAATTGACCAAACAAACTGCAATAATATCACATGAGCTGTCACTAAAGGTGGGTCCAGACGTGTTCTTTTGTCCGTTACGGACCTCCTTTTCATATCGGCTGCGATCGAGGCGCGCCGTACCACCGTACCGTACCACCGTACCGTAACGAACGGGGCGTCCAAACTAGCGTTCTTGGATCGCGACGCTGATATGAAACGGAGGTTCGATACGGGCAATAGAACATGTCTGGAACCACCTTAAAGCGACTGACATTTGAATTTGACAGAAATCGGGATAATCACTCAGCTGTGGGCCATCAATAGATGATTGATTAATTTTCCTAGACTTTGAACTTTAATACAAGGCAATAAGGTTCAAAATCGCGGGCCTTTTTTGATCTACCCACAGACGAGAAATGCATGACATGATGTACAGTAGACTTATCATGTAATTACGATATATAGGACATACTTATATTAATCACAAAACAATTATTTGCACGAGCTGTCATTTCTTGCGACGTTGCTCGTTTACGCGATGTTCTGATTCGTAAATTTTTCAAAAGCTTATGTACATAGAGTTTATGTCTCTGTAGTGCTGATGAACTGGGTATTCTTAATTAGCTATTAAAAAAAAAGGCCAAGTGCGAGTCGGACTCGCCCATGAAGGGTTCCGTTGCAGCAAGTAACTGTAATTATGTGACCGGATGTTTGTGTTGCAACTTTGTTTTTCATAGGGTTTGTATGAATGACAAAGTTATCTTAGCAGTTTTAAATTAAAAACTGCTTATTTTATTTTGGTCAAACCAATTTTCGTTGAATTGAGATTTTTAGATTTTTCACTTTCTTACTTTAAAAGTAAGAAAGTGAAAAGTGTTCAGGCCTCTCGGCACCCGATGACCTCGCAGGGGCCCATAGCTACGAGGTAGCGTAGCGATCAGATGCCAAGAAGCAAGAACTTCGGCGATTCACCGAGCTAAAGTAAATAGATTCTATCTGACCTGGTCTGTGCTTCGTTCCCGTCAAACTCCTGTCTCTCTGCAAGGCCTGGGTGCACCCTAGGCTCTTCTTGGTAGACAGGTTCTTCAGCCAACCAGGTATGGCTGGCAGGCCAGCTTCGACGCGCACAGTGTTACGTAAATACGAACTTTATCTGGTTCGGAGAACCACAATACACTCAGCTATAAGACAATCCTGAGGGGAGCCCGAATACAATTCCAGATGGCTTACGATTTAATTTTAATGCCCAAAATCAATACGCGTCACATGCGGGGGCTTTTCGTCTGTCCGATGTCAAAAAACTGCCAAGATGGCCGCAACGTCAAATTCAAAAATGGCCGTTCCGGAACCATAGATCGAGTATCGATTCTGAATCGAACAATCACCCGCCCGGACAGGCACCCACCTGTCCCTTAATCTACGGGCAGCCGAGACAACGTTGCTACCGCTCGTTTTAGTACCGAGCCTCCTACTAGAACCTCTGCAGACCGGGGGGTCCCGTCCCTGCCAGGGAACAAGTTAACAATGCGCCCCCTGCGCCAACGCAGTGGCGGTAGGTTAGCATCCTTAACCAGAACGAGGTCACCAACACTAGAGGGGCTGGTTTTGTCAGTCCACTTAAGGCGCTGTTGTACGATATGCAGATACTCGAGCGACCAACGCTTCCAGAAATTCTGAGTAAACTGCTGCAACATCTGATACCTTGACAACCGATACAATTTCACTCCCTCGAAGGGGTGCTCGGGCAACGCGTTAAGTGGCTGTCCTATCAAGAAATGGCCTGGGGTCAGAGCCTCCAGGTCATTTGGATCCGAGCTGAGCGGACACAACGGTCGCGAATTGAGAACGGCCTCGTTCTTACAAAACAATGTCGCGAGCTCCTCAAAAGTCAGCGCGGTCTGACCTACTATACGCCCCAAGTGCGTCTTAGCTGACTTAACTACGGCCTCAAAAATCCCACCCCAGTGGGGGCAACTCGGTGGGCTGAAGGTCCACTGTATACCCCGACGGGAGAGGGCCGTTCCTATATCCACTTTATTCACATTCAAAAGGTTGACTATCTCTCGTAAGCATCGTTCCGCAACGATGTAGTTAGAGCCGTTATCAGAGCGGATCAAAGTTGGAAGTCCCCTTCGAGAAACAAACCTATCCAAACAAGCAATGAAAGTCTCTGTCGAGAGATCAGCAACGAGCTCGAGTTCAGGAGCCCGACATCCCCTGGATGCACAATCAGACGGGTTCAATTCTCCTGGTACATGTCTCCAGGTCAGTGGGACCTCAGACGACACAATCTGGGAGACACGGTTCGCAACAAAAACCTCTAAGGTATGGACCGAAGCCTTCAGCCAGCACAAAACAATCTGGCTGTCCGTCCACGCGTATACCGTATCCTCCAAAACCACTGACCCACGCAACACTGTTAGAGTGTTATTCAAAAGTTTGGTCAAAAGAGCAGCCCCGGACAGTTCCAGGTTTGGAATCGTAATCCTTGTCCGAATAGGCGCTACCTTGCTTTTTGCCAAAACCAAACGCACGTCGACCTCCCCGGTGAAGGTGACGGTTCGCAAATAAACCGCTGCCGCAAACCCTCGTTCAAAGGCATCACAAAACCCGTGAAGGGTTGCCCTGTAATCCCCAGCAGGGACCAATTTCCTCAGCAGCGATACATTATTTATATTGAGGCCCAACCATTTCGCTAAATCGTTCGATACAATGCAGCCCTGAGCACCAGAATCTAATAGGGCGCGAACGTATGTTGGGTTGCCCGCCAAATCCCAAACAAGCACAGAGGCGATCGGTAACACCACCGTCTCCGGTTGGGGGGCAACCAATGGTTGGGCCGCAAATTCCTAGCGAGGGCCCCCGGGGCCCCACTGTGCCTGTAACCGATCAGGTAGGCAGCTATACGCCAGAGGGTCCCATTGTACAAATGGCCCACGCGCCGGTTCCATTGCCACCCTACGACGCCCCCCGAAGGGTTGTGGGCGTGAATTCAACCGTGGCCGCTCCATGAGCGGGGGGGACATCACATGCGACCGACGAGGACGAGGCGACGAGCGGGGCGACAACTGAGGCGGCGTCCGAACCGCACCCGCATAGCTCGAAGTTGTCCCATGCCACCCGCCCGTTACGGCCTGCTCAACACACCCAATGTGCCGCTGAGTCGGATGCTGAGTCGCAACCGAGAACTCAGGGCCCCCCATGTGATGACCCTGAGTGCGGCCCTGCACCCCTGGGTGGCCGCGCGCTTGTGGCCCCATTGCCCGCTGAGTCGGATGCTGAGTCGCAACCGAAAACTCAGGGCCCCCCATGTGATGACCCTGAGTGCGGCCCTGCACCCTTGGGTGGCCGCGCGCTTGTGGCCCCATTGCCCGCTGAGTCGGATGCTGAGTCGCAACCGAAAACTCAGGGCCCCCCATGTGATGACCCTGAGTGCGGCCCCGCACCCTAGTACTACCCTGTGCACGTGGGGACGCTGGCCCCTGAGTTGCGCTCCAAGTCGCAAACGAATTCTCAGGGCCCCATTCCGTATCACCCTGGGTACGGCCCTGTGGACGTGGGGACGTTGGCTCCTGAGTTGCGCTCCGAGTCGCAAACGAATTCTCAGGGCCCCATGCCGTGTCACCCTGGTTACGGCCCTGTGGTGGCTGTTGGCCGGACCGGTTCATGCACAACAAATTGTTGTGGGCCCCACCACAATATCCGCACAATTTTGTGCGCGTGCAGTCCCTAGCCATGTGTGGCCCGAGGCACAGGAAACACCAGCTCCGCTGCTTGGCCATCCGGCGCCGTCCCTCAACCCTAAGTTCCCCGAACTTATTGCAATCGGCCACAGCATGGCCAATCTGCCTACAACATGGGCAGGTCTCACTATGTGGGGTCAATGCACTCACAGTCCCATACGACTGCCGGTTGGTGCGGTCCTTCCTCGTCGGAGGGCCCCTACTCACAGCGCTCCCGGCAGCTCTCTGTGGCTCCGAAGGATGGGTGGCCGTCAACCCCAAATTCTCTGCCCGTCGAGCCTCCTCTTCCAAAAATCCGACCAAGTCGGAGAAAGCGGGCAGGTCCTCGGCCGAGCTCCCGTGAGACTTTTCGAAACGAGTCTGCACGTCAGCGGGTAGGCGGGAAAGTACAATGTACAGCAGTAGGTAGGACCATTCACCAACCGGGATGCTAAACAAACGGTTCAGTTGGGCATCGGCCAACCTCCGTTTGTTGTGGTAACGTCTGACCAGCAATTGCCTGGCCGTTTCATAGTTACCCTCCGTAACTGTCAAATGAGCGACCAGCTCCCTGGGCTCACCCCTCAATGCTGCCATTAGCTGAGCCATTTTGACAGACTTGGTAATGTCCGATCGCATGTGCACCAAACTGTCGAACAGATTGATGAAGCTCATCCATTCACCGGACACTCCGTCAAAGGTAGGCATAGTTATAACGGGTAACCTGGTCCCCGATCCCTGATGCGGCAGAGGTGCTTCAATGTCACCACCACGGCTGGACTCGCGCTGCCTACGTATGTCCGCAGCCTTCTGCGTGATAGCAGCTGCCATCTCCATACACTGGTCGACATCCCCTAGCAACCGTGACAGCCTGTCAGGTGCGCAACCATCAACTGCTTCCGCCTGCGCGGACAATTCGAGCACCCTATTGTAGCGTTCCTTAACGTCCATAGACCGCTCCAATACCACATCATGCCTATCTAAACGGTCTATCAGACCGTGTGCGGAGGAAAACCATCTGAGCTCCTTAGAAACACCCTTCTGTATTTCAGACAACGACATGATCGGAACGATACTTACTCACAATTTGCAATAACTCAATTATATTGGACCCTCCAGTCTACAACCCAAACGAGGGAACCCTAATCTATAACTTAAACAATGCTGATTTCCCCAAACAATAGAAACCGAGTTTATATCTACACAAATTCTGTAAACAACAATTTAGTTTCCCTATATCATATAACACACACAGATAGTCAATATTAGTTCAAGTTATAAATTGCTATAAACTGAAAACAATGTCCAAACATTCATTAGCATTACTAGACCACTAATAGATTGACTAACTGGTAACTGGTACTTCAATCCAAATTTCAATTCACCTACAATGTACCTGTAATGTAATTACTATTCTGAGTCACATCTCAGTACAACTGGTCATTTAGGGAAAACTGTTATATCTGTCTGTCTACTACCAGCAATAGACTTATAGCTTACAACACTACCAATCTATGTGGATACAGGAACAAAACCAAGTTAGCTAATAACCGCCTATACCTACAGATTGATAGTCCCAAATCGTGGGTTCCTGGAGCCCTTGACGGCTGCAAATCTCAGGAAACCACGCTCTTGCTACCAAAATGTTCAGGCCTCTCGGCACCCGATGACCTCGCAGGGGCCCATAGCTACGAGGTAGCGTAGCGATCAGATGCCAAGAAGCAAGAACGTCGGCGATTCACCGAGCTAAAGTAAATAGATTCTATCTGACCTGGTCTGTGCTTCGTTCCCGTCAAACTCCTGTCTCTCTGCAAGGCCTGGGTGCACCCTAGGCTCTTCTTGGTAGACAGGTTCTTCAGCCAACCAGGTATGGCTGGCAGGCCAGCTTCGACGCGCACAGTGTTACGTAAATACGAACTTTATCTGGTTCGGAGAACCACAATACACTCAGCTATAAGACAATCCTGAGGGGAGCCCGAATACAATTCCAGATGGCTTACGATTTAATTTTAATGCCCAAAATCAATACGCGTCACATGCGGGGGCTTTTCGTCTGTCCGATGTCAAAAAACTGCCAAGATGGCCGCAACGTCAAATTCAAAAATGGCCGTTCCGGAACCATAGATCGAGTATCGATTCTGAATCGAACAGGGGGGGGACCCTTTTTTACAGTTTGGAAGGGTCTGTCACTTTAAGGGTCTGTCTCTTTACAGTTTGGAAGGGTCTGTCACTTTAAGGGTCTGTCTCTTTACAGTTTGGAAGGGTCTGTCACTTTAAGGGTCTGTCTCTTTACAGTTTGGAAGGGTCTGTCTCTTTAAGGGTCTGTCTCTTTACAGTTTGGAAGGGTCTGTCTCTTTAAGGGTCTGTCTCTTTACAGTTTGGAAGGGTCTGTCTCTTTAAGGTTTTACTTTGAGGAAAAACGGTTTCAGAAACCTCATCGTCATTTTTAAAGACTTATCTATAGACATCCCACACTTATAGATTTGATGAAAAATTGATTATATTTATATTGATTATGTTAATTTTTCAATTTTTTTATAAAAATCGTAAAGTGGTTTACAAAATACATCTACATACCAAGTTTCAACTGTGTAGTCCTAATAGTTTCATTAAGTTGCTGTGACATACGGACGGACAGACGGACAGATAGACTTGACGAAACTATCCTTGTTTCTCTACGGGACCCTAAAAAGGTACCAAACTGAGAAAACCATTCCGAGATAATTGTGTTACTTACTAAATTCCGTTATTCCCATCAAGTTATTACAGGACTACTGAAATATCCATAAAAAACATAATGTACTTCATATGCCCCTACCCTTCACCGTTATGTTGGCTGTTCTGTATATAGAACTGTCAAGTATCAACAGTATTCCTGTCAGTCGATAACGCAGGTATCCGTCGGAGTAAACAAATATTGATAGGTAGTATAGTTTTTAAGTTTTATAATCGGAAACAACCGTCCTCAAGCACAACCGCTTTAAAACTGTGAGCAAATGAGTGAACTCACGAGGGCTGTTATTTTAAAAAAGATTACCTGAAATATTCCAATTAGTTTCTTAAAAGGCTAAAGGATCAATCGCACATCCAAAATCCTGATTTTACAACAAAAAATAATAAGCAAAAACACTATATTATATTATATTTTAAGTATTTTTGTTGTTCTTACATGTTCAACTTAATATGAAGGATAAAGGGGGCTTCGCTTCGCTCACCCCCTTTACTCTTCACCTAAGCTACCGCAGTATTTTGCCCTGATATTTGCTGTGAAAATCAGTACATTTGCTGGGAAAATCAGTATTATTGATGTGCTGTTTAATATTTCCCTTAAAATAGCCGTACATATTTTTTGGGAAATATCAAACTGCACATAAAAAATATTGATATATTGATAGATATTGATGATGAATGCCTCCATTATGTAGCATCACATAAACTACTATTATTTACACACGTATCAAATGTATGTAACTGTACATAGTATCTCGAGTGATATTATTATGAAACTCGCCTCTCTCGAGTTTTAATGCCTTTCATTATGTAGCAGTCACATAAACTACTTTAAAACATAAAAAGTGTTTTCGCTGATCCTTATTTGCTGTGCAAATCAGTATTTTTGATGTGCGATTAAATACTAGGCGTACTTTTTTAGCATGGCCCGGTACTGTAATACGTATCCAGTCAAGCGTTGGAAGGCGATATTTACTCATTAATATCTTCGTCAACTTGCGTCAGTCGTTCGTCAGCCGACCGATTACGAATCACTGGAGCACACTAAATGTATTTGTTGGAAAAAATACAGTTTATAGCTCCGAATTCACAGCGATAATTATGAATGAAATTGCAACGTAAATACTTGGGAACATTGAGTACGTTACCACAAAAAAATTAAACTACTGTTCAATACTTGTTTAAAATCAAAAATGTATGGGATTTGAAGTTTGTTTTGAGGTTAAACGCTGTTTAATATTTTTTGTGGTAACGCGGTGATTATATTGTTTCATTTCAATTATCTCACTACAAATGTTTTTTTTTTTGTTTAGGTGGCTCTATGCATTCATCTGATCTATGCATCTCATCATTCATGAAAAAATATGGAGTCTTTAGAGTCATGTATTGGATTTGTAAAACAACCGGCTTGGTTATTTGACTATATAGACAATTTTTAAAATCATACCTGAAGTTGAAGCAGTATTGCAGGTAAAGGCAAGTCAATATCACAGAATAAAAAAATAATTTCAGGATCTTGTACTTCCAGCAGTTATACTTTATCATAATTTTGTGCTAAACTGAAGCTGAGCTGAATATTATGCGTTGTCTTACTTTTACCTAGAATTGTTATGATTTCTATTACAGTTGATATTTGGCTTTCAAGATTCTGATATAAAGTTTCCTGAATGCTGACTTGTTCTTAAGGGGCTCACTTGTTTTAATTGCTATTTCAATTAAGCAGCGCGTGGAATTTCTTCGTTTCCTACTTTCTGTGTGAACTGAACGTAATGGAGTTTGAGGCAAAGATGAGGTGATTTTGGAGATACAGGCAGATGTTACACTGTTTGGTAGGTTCAATGATGAAGAAATAATTTGTAATATGGTTAACTGGAAAATTACTCTTTTTTCGCGACTGCCACGAAGCGGTTATGTCTTTGACTTGTATGAATAAGAAATAAGAATCTTTATTTTCATATCATGGTTTACGTGGTCTTAATTATGTAATTTCAATTTCACACGATATGACCTAAATAGATTTACAAATTATTATTTACGTCACTTAATGAATAGTGAATGTTATTAGTGATTTTATTAATGTCAATTGTATGTGTTTTTATTCTTAGTAATAGATATATATATATATATATATATATATATATATATATATATATATGTAATGTATTTTTTGCAATACTTCAGTATGCATTTATGTTTGTATGTATGTCTGTATATCCAGTCCTACTATCAAAACTTTGAGACCTTTTGGAAGGACGCAACTTTTTGCGATGACAGTTCTTTAATCTTATATGGTACGTTGTTCAAATTTGCATGAAAATATATGTCTCTCTTGTGAATAATAATGAACATTTGCTAAGCGACCATGGTGTATGATATGTGTAACAGTTAAACACAAACAATTTTTAAAATAGATCTAAAATTCAACCTGTGGGAATGTGAAGAATGGCGTTCTTCTCCCACAGTGGTCCAATGTAGAGAAGCAGCAAAAAATTAAGTTTGCTAAGTATATGTGAATATTTAGAGTAATAAAATAATCATATCTTATGCAGAGAATCTATCTCCCTTGCGGTGCAGCATGGCAACTCGGCAAGTGTAATGGAGACCTTTGCATCGGATGTTTTTTCTTAGTTATAAGTTAATTTTGACATTTTGTTTTATATTTTATTAATTCGTTTTTGACTAAGCTCTCTCGAAGCTTGACGAAGGCGGATACTTGACATTTTTATTTCTAATATTTCTTTATTGTAATATTGAAAAAAAATAACTGAACTTTGAACCGAAAATTCATGGAGCCGTCAACATTTTGGCGGCAGCTATGATCAAGTGCGAGATATTTGGTGCCGTGGTAAATGAGAAAAAGACAAAAATTGGACCCCCAAGAAAGAAGACTGATTAACAGTAACTAAAACCTAGGTGAAAGATTTATAGTTCCTCTTTATAGTACTTCAATCTGCGTTAAAAAAGTTCGAAAGTAATGATTATTATATTTAAAAATAAATTTTACACCATACTTTGAGTTTTATTTTTAAAGCCCTAACAAAATCTTATGACCTCTGGTGAGTACTTTAGACGTTGCCAGTCGGCGACAAGAACATGATACTGTTCGAAGGACCAGTCAATTTTCATACAAATCACGTACTGCCAGCAGGACCTCAGGTCGCTTCCGGCAGGACGATCACGTACTGCCAGCAGGACCTCAGGTCGCTTCCGGCAGGACGATTCACACAACAACTAGTTTCGGAAGGTGCGAAGCGCTTCCAGCAGGACAAACCATCGGGCGATCTATCATTAACGAAATCATTAATATTCGATACAATTATTATAGTACAGTGTTCAATTAAATTAAATTTAAATGCAGGCGGAACTAAATTTAATTGAATACATACAGTGGGTTCAGATTGCAATTTCAATTAAATTAAAATCAACACTGTAATAATTTTATCGCATCTCAATGATTACGCTAAGTCTTATCTGCTGGTTTTGTGCTTTCTCGTGTACCGAAGTCGGGGTTTTTTTGATTCTTTTTTATGACGTCATTAAGTAAGTAAAAGAAGCTGCCAGGCAACATGTAGTATAAATTACTGGCTAAACCTGCGAACATCTGTGCCACCACGTATGGGGAAATGCGTGGCTATGATAAGTTGTTGTTCTAAAACTCTGGCTGGTATATCTATATTCGTCTACTCTTTTCCAAGCAGCGAACGTCGGGGCGTCCATAATTCTATTTTCCTTTGAACGGAAACTCAAAACACCTGCAGAAGCCTCGCCCGTCTTCTAGACACTGACAGGGGAAATTCGACTCAAGCGACGCCGTTTGTCGGACCAGTTTGCCGATATCGGCAATTAATTAAAAGCAACGGGAATAATTTGAAAGAGGTATTTATGAAATGGCCGGGCGCTGGGTTCGTCAAACGCCCATCTTTGATGCTGTTCAGTTAAGCTGCCTACTACATCATAGTATTAATATGGACCACATCGGGCTGTTCCATCTGTCGCAAATGTCACAATATTAGACGTTAGAATTGGCGTTAGTTTGCGTCAATTCAAATCAAAACACCTTTTTTTGTCTGCTGTCGCGAAAAATTTCCTTTTTCTACTGTCGTGTCGCGCAGTAGATGAGATTCTCGCAGTCGTCATTATAGTATATAAGTGTTTCGCGTTTAACTATTTACCAAGGTATAAGCCTAACGGATCCAGCAAGAGGCAGTGGGACTTCACGCCGCTGAGCCCAGATCCAGGTTGCGATCGTGAAGAGGCTTGCAGAGGCAAAGCAGAGCTGATGTAGCTACATGGAGAGCTCTACAAGCGTGAGTAGCCTGACCCAGGAACGGAGGTAAGTGAAGCTCTCATATCTCTTTGTTGGGCCTAGAAGTCTATATTGCCACACATCAAACTTACCTTCACAAACCCTTTCCTTTTTCGTCATACAGTCCGCTATATAGCTCACCTCGCGCGTACAGATTTATTCCTCTATGGAGACACTCTCCAATCCCAGGCAATATACATGTTCGGAAGACATCCCTTTCCTTCAATAAGTCTTTGAAAACATCATAATGTTAATGGAAACCGGGTCGCACTAGCACACAAAAGGTTCCTAACCATCGTACAAGAAAGCTTAAAAAAAGAAGAAGAGGATAACTTAATGCGTGGTTGCGAACTCAGTACCTTAAGATTGCGAAACCGATATAAAACCAACAGCGCCACCTCAACCATGTGATAAGCCGCGAAATCTACGATCATATTTGAATCATGTTATGGTGTGTTACATCGCGGGTGGTATTACAACACGTCTCTTGTATGGGGACCACTTTAATTTATAAAACCTCGTGTAATTCATTATTTGTTGCTGTAGCGGCAACAGAAATGCAAATTCTATAAAAAATTCAACTCCCTACCTACTACCGTTCATGAGATCCACTGACGGACAGACAGACGTATGGACAGTGGAGGCTTGTAATAGGTTTCCGTTTGGCACCCTTCGGGTACGAAACCCTAGAGAACAAAATAGATGTTTTGCAAATAAACGTGCAAAAAATATGTTGCTTAGAATCTAAAAGGAATATTGATACTTTTCTTGCGCCAAAAATTAACTATCCAAAATTAGTGGTTTTGGAAAGTAAATAAAGAAAAACACTTTTGCGATTGACGTAACCGCCATGTTGCAGTGTGAGCTAATAACTTTAGTTTAGTATAATCCAGTTGCTTACTTTTCCGCACAGGAAGGTACTATTTATAATATCATTGTCAGCACTGGTACCATTTATAATATTATTGGTGTCAGTCAAACAAAAACATATTTATTCAATTTGAAGGTAAATTAAGACCCAAATTTACCATTAGATTCCATCTTACTGGAAGTATATAAGCAATAAAAATCCCTATTACAATATCTTTTCAAGTACAATATTCCCAGCTGCACCTGAAAGCAGTTTTCTTTACATTTTCTCGCTTTATGTAACATGAGACGATCTATCTATTCTCCATCACTCATCCTGCCTCACCCATCACGTCGCCCTCCCCGCTATCCCTTCCCTCATGACACCTCCCCTCTCTGCTAAGACATCGACACCGTCGCGTCTTGTTAATGCAGCATCCGAAGCAATGATGTGCCTGTTTATATTAATGAGATATGACGGTTCGTTCCCGACCACTGTTAGATTGTACATACGTCATCATACTAGTAAAGTTAAATGACTTATATCATTGGTACGAGGTCAGCACCAGGATTTGAAACTGTATCTTCTGCGTGACCAGCAATCGTGTAATCATTTGACGACCTGCATGACCCTGCCTACGAAGCCAAGGGCCACGGGTTCGAGTCCCGGTGGGGACAAATATTTGTTTGACGACAACGGATGTTTGTACCTTAGTCATGGTTGTTTATCTATCTAAGTATAATATTTATCTATATAAGTATGTGTATCGTTGTCTAGTACCCAAGAATCAGGGAATTCTAGTTTGGGGCTAGATCAATGTGTGTCAATAGTGTCCAAGGTATTAATATTATTATTAAATATAAGACCACGTACGAGGCTGGCGCCACCCCAGCGAATTCTAGTGAATTATACTTTCACCTGAGTTTTAGGGGAAATGGAATTCAAATGTTAAAAAACGCTCTTCACCGGCCTATATAGGACTTACAGAGCAACATAACTTAATATTTGTCATAACGATGACATAAACAATTACCTAAATACAAATCCGGTCCAAAAAATTACGAATTCCTGCTGACACTGATGCTCAACATGCTAGTGTAAGGAAACAACTGCTGTTATTCTCCTATTTTGCGTAACTTGAGATTTACAAAAGGCTGTTTTGGCCTACTGCGGCGTCTTAAACGCTCATTGAACCTTTATCAACATTTCAGGTTCACACAAGCTACCGCGCGTGACGCGTCTCTGCAAAGCATTTTTCGTTTTCTCATAGTTCCGGTCTAAACACTGATCGTCCATCATTTAAAGTTCGTCATACGCAGTGTACACGTTGTTGAGTAGGGTCATAATTATAGCTATCGCACCTCAGATTTATTCATCGAACCTTTTTGCCAACTAACTCTATGCATCGCATCTCACAGCTGCGAAACATTAAGTGCGCTACCAACATAGAGGTTGACAAAAAAAATAACTGCTGTTTAACACTTGTTTAAAATCAAAAACGTATGGGAGTTGACGTTTGTTTTAAGGTTAAACGCTGTTTAATATTTTTTGTGGTAGCACGGTTAGTTATCAACGACGAAGGAATGGCTACAAACGCCATCTGCTGATAGAAGGTTGAACTTTTCCATAGAAAGAATTTTCGATTTATCGGCTTTGTCTCTACGTTTTCGATTATTTTATTTTTACATAAACATAAACCTACTCAAAACTGAGGAGAATTAAGCGAAATACAAACCAGTTGGGGCATAATAGAGTGTTAACAAGACAAATGTACAGCAATTCATTTTTGTAATTATAGCAGAAGAACATAGAAGATTACTCTGGCCACTATTGCAATAGCCCTTACTTTGTAGTGTAGTACTTGTGCCTCGCAGAATGGTAGTGCACGTAACGTCAAGGCGTGTGACGTCATAGTGACGTTAGATCTTGTGAGTGTAGTTAGCAGACAAATACAAAATATCTCCAAAGGGTCCGATAATATCTTTTTAAATAGTATTTCTGCTTGTGGTGGGAGCAATCACGGAAAAGCTGAGTATAATATACATAAATCAGGATATACATATATATGTAAATATATTTATCTACACACGTATCATAAACCCTCTTTACTGCATACAAAAATCACACGTTACATAATGATAAAATTCTTCGTAGAAACTCATTTCTTATCTGAATATCTGAATTTGCCCTGCCGTCCGAGACTTGACTGTGAGCAGACGTGCTATCGGCTGCCTCATTTATTTTTGCTAATTTTAATAGTCAACTATTCACTAATCTAATCACAGTTTGCTTGCATTATCAGTTAGTTAAAGCTTAAATTGGTGTGCTTGTGCCCGTGCGTCAGTGATTGCGAGTGCGACTTGAGGGGCCCCCCGCTACCCTCGGGGAAACGAGAGGTTTGAAATAATTCATCTCGCTCTTGCCCCGTTGCTTAGCACTGCGCTTGCCGGTAAAGAGAGGTACTGACTCACTTATATCATTCATCTCGCTCCTACTACCCTGCTGTCGATCGTGCCTGCCTTCTGCCGTCGTCGGTCGTGTGAGTCATCCGTATTCATCGCAAATAAAACGCAGCTATGGACTAAATTTGCCGATCAAATAGACCTAGATTGACCGTAATATATTGTGCCGATCAAGCTATCATAACGTCGCAACATGCTCCGTTCACCTACATCTGGACAAAAAACCACCTCTTCTCGATCAGAAAACGACCTTATGAACCTGGAAAAAGAACCAAGCCATCAAATGAGTTCCTCTGAAGGATTTATTACCCAGAGAGCCAAACGCCCCGTCAGAGGTTCTGAGGAATCCGAACCTTCCGACTTCAGCGAACTAAAAACAATGATACAAACAATGATGTCTTGTCAATCTGATCGTCTCGATAAATTGGAATCCCTAATGCTCAATATAAAAGTCCAAACCTCTAACATTGAGACGACTAACACAGAAATCCAAAAAACTATGTCTTTCTTATCTGACCAAATTTCTACAATCGATGCCCAAATATCTAACCTGGAAGCTGACCGCAAATTTATGGCCGCTGAACTGACCACAATCCAAGAGAAAATAACTTCTTTTGAACGACACAACACAAAAACCTCCATCGAAATTCGAGCCGTACCAAAAAGAAGTAAGGAAACCAAGGCAATGCTGTACGAAACAATTTCCCAACTATCGAAAACCTTGAATCTGCACTACTCCTCTAGCGATATTCGAGACGTGACGAGAGGACCCTCCAAAAAGGAACAGAAAACCTCAACCCTCACAGTAGAATTTTCAAACACACTGGTTAAGTCACAGTACCTTGCCATGGCCAAAAAATTTAACAAAAATAAAGAAAAAGAATTTAAACTGAACAGCACTCATCTTGGCTTCACCGAAACAGCTTCACCGATCTTCGTTGATGAACTTCTGACCACAGCATCAAAACGGCTGTTTTACCTAACCCGCAACTTCATCAAACAAAGCCACTACAACTTCTGCTGGACCACAAATGACAGAATATTTGTTAAAGAAAACATAGACACCCCGTATTTTCAGATCAAAAGTGAAACACACCTAAACTCGCTAACTAACCTAATTACGGAATGACTATTTAAGCTACATCGTAATTTAAATATCTCCAGTATTGGATTTTTTCTCATTGCTGATTGTATAAATTCACACTTCATCCCTAATTTTAAGTTCACCACACCATTATACAAACTCCTCATACAAACACACACCTACCAAAACAACAACACACAAACACTAATGTATACGCATTTAAATCCAGCCGGTACAATAGGCAACCCCTATTTATTTGTTATTTTTTCACTCCCCCGCAATACTTACCTTTTCTTAACCCAATTACTTGTTATTTTTCTAGAAACTTTAATTCCCCAAAATCCCCAACAGCACCGCACTAAATACAACCTTTCCAAACAATACCATGTCTTAGATGCTTACCTTTCAAATGGCTAATAAACAAACAGATTTCTTTCACAACCTGGACCAATTCAATTTATCAACCGTGCACCAATGTACACCAGAATTAGCGCACTCCGTTATACCTATTAATAACAATAACCTAAAGCTATTGTCTCTTAATATACGATCTATAAACTGTTACTTTTCCAACTTTTTAACACTCCAATCTAGGTTAAACATCAGCTGTGACATTCTGGTTTTTACTGAATGTTGGCTATCCTGCTTATCAAACAGTATAATTCCCACGCTCGATAACTATACTACTGTTCAAACAAATACACACCTTAATCAAAACGACGGTGTAGTTGTGTACTTAAAATCCAACCTTCCCCATACGTCCGAAGAACTAAATCTGTGTGGAACGGCTTCTGGGCTATTAATAAAAGTAGGAACCGACTCAGCGATTATTTGTATTTATCGTTCACCCTCTACTATTAACATAGACAATTTTCTTAATGCTCTCGACAAAATAATCTCATCTCTGTCCAACTTTAGATCTGTTATCCTTGCCGGCGATATAAATGTAGACATAACACCCGCGGCGCTCGATGCCAGCTCGCATAATTATTTAAACCGACTAGCCTACCACGGTCTTCTCCCAGCACACGACCTACCCACCCGAGAAAATAGCTGTCTTGATCACATTATACTGAGATCACGTCTACCTACACAAACCATAATCCTTGATACCAATCCAACCGATCACTGCCCAATTTTATTTACCTTGGACCTAAAACCCACCAGAAACTTATCACCCACTTTATCTTCAACAATAAATTACAATAACTTAGACAAAGATTTTGAAAAGTCGGATCTTACCCCTATATTTTCCATGTTAGATCCCGAAACCGCCACAATATCCACCCTATCTAATATCATAACTACAAATACCACCACCAAAAACATTCCCAGAAAGCACACAATTAAAAAACCCTGGATTACCCCCGGTTTACTACGTTGTGACGTTCTCACGGTCCGTCAACTTTTTATATTAAAGACTAACCTTCTTCAACACCACATTACACCTTACGACCCGATCTCGAAACGTCGTAAGGATAGAATCTGTCATATCCCCTTCCCAAAGCTTACCTTCACTAAACGTGAAGGTAAGCGTTCATTAAACATAATGCCAACCTGGGTCCCTATCTTTACAACAAAATTAACAAAATCTTACCCATTCATCACATATCATACCATGAATGCAATCTAAAATTGACATATTACCTAAAATCGCTTTCCTATGATGAAACCGAGAATCTTCTCTCACCCTTTTTGGTAATTCAAGGGTATAGAAATTCCCATTTACCTGCGTAATACACCTTCAGAAGACACACACTGTAAACACACACACACACACACACACACACACCACACACACACACACACACACACACACACCACACACACACACACACACCACACACACACACACACACACACACACACACACACACACAAACTCACACACACACACACACACACACACACACACACACACACACACACACGTTATCCATATTTGCATGTTAGTTTAAGCTTTATTTTACCCTATTTAAAATTTCAAATTGTTTTGTAACCATTTCCTTTCCTTATTAACCTCGGAAGAGGAACGGGCCTGCGTGCCATAAATACAGGTTAATTTTTAGCCTAGCTATGGAAGCAGACACCTGCCATATGCCTATAATTTGTTACAAATTATTGTACACCCACTGTCTTGAATAAAGTTTATTATTATTATTATTATTATATTGATTCATTATGACCATAATGTACCAAAATTTGTCAAATTATGACATTCAAATCTAGAAAGCCGACGCCCGCCTGCGTGCCGCCCCTGGTTCGTCTGTGAAGTTGGTACTACTGAACAAGCTAAGCAATTGCAGAGCAATGATCAATGCCACCATGCCGGTCGAACAGGCGGTTCCTGAACACACCAAAGAGAGATTATGAACTGTACATAATTAGGCGTTAAATTTCTCGAATGATATCATTATGAAATGCCTTATGTAGCATTGTGTAGCAGTCACATAAACTACTATTATTATATTATACAGTGTGTTACCAGCAGCTGGGCTTTTAATTAAGGACGTTAAAATAACGTGTGTCTGTAACGTAACCATAACATTAATTTAATTAATAAATAAAATTTCAGAGTTTGTTGACTTTTTAACAAAATTTTAATTGCCCGCAATGTAAAGCACGCAAGTTACTGTCAACACTTGTCGTGCCTGTCACACTGTCACACTATCGACATGCCTTGTACCAAGTAATTCAACTACATGAGTTACGACTATTAGGCAATACGTCTACTACATTTAAGCTGCAAATTTAGAGTGATTGACCAGCCTCGTTTGTTTAGCAGCTAGCTTTTCCATCATGATTTGCAGTTGCTGACAATAGACATCTGCCGTAATCGTCTGGCCAGATTTAAGAAAGCTGTAGTGAATGACACCAGCACTAGTCCACCAAACGCTCATAAGTAACTTTCCTGGAGTCAATTTTCGCTTGGGACATGGTTTGGCTGGTTCCGCAGGGTTCACCCATTGCGATGAGCGCTTCCGATTATCGTACAGGGTCCACTTTTCATCACAGTTAATGATTCGATTTAAAATCCTTTCATTATTGTGCCGGATGAGTAATGCAACGCAGCAGTCAACGCGCGTTTGTTGATTTGCTTCACTCAGTTCGTGAGGTACCCACCTTTCAAGCTTTTTCACCTTTCCACTTTGCTTCAAGTAGATTAAAACAGTTTTATCACTAACACCGCAGCCTGCAGCTAACTCGGACGTGGTTTGCGATGGATCCGCTTCCACAATAGCCTTCAATTCTTCATTATCAACTTTGGTCTCCGGCCGTCCACGGGGCTTGTTCTGCAGGTCGAAATTTCCAGACCGAAAACGTTGGAACCAAAAACGCACTGTGTTTTATATTGCGGCACCGTCGCCATACACATCATTAATCCTTCGAGCCGTTTCTGCAGCACTGGTGCCACGGTAGAACTCATACTCGTAAATAACGCGATATTTCAAATTTTCCATTTTGTAAGTGACTGAGTTAAAAACAATTGAGGAAAAAACAAATGAATTATAATTTTAGAAACACAAATACATGAGTAAATAGCTGTATAAATTTGAATTTGGAATTCCTAACCATAGAGGAGATATTTGAGATCAAAGTGGCCAGTACGGCGAAACGCCAATTTCATATGTAAGGACCTAATATTACTCCCTTATCCGTAGCAGACTGCCAACACCTTTCCACGGTATGATGGCCACGTTCAAATTCAGGTATCGTCAATATATATCACAATTTTTTTATCAGCACCAAGTAAATCATTAGCTTTCATCCGGCGTAAATATCAACCTCTCCAAGCCTGTATGTTTGGTCTCCCGATTAGTTACCTTATTTGATATCATTTAATTGAATCGATATCCCAATTTGTTCTTGATGTGGTCTCACTTCCTTTATAATTAAAATCTCGTTTAGCAGCATTCATTATTTTATAGTAGTAATTTTTCCGCACCGTACAATTATTGAATTCTCAAACTCAAAGCTTATATTTTAAAGTCATACAGAAATATTTTATCTTACTATCTTACTTACTTACTTATCTTACTATCTTACATACTTATCTAACTTCGGAATTTTATTTTTCCCTCCTTATTTTTGAGACAGTATTTTTGACCACTCCTGTGGTGGCAATTAAACGTTCTGTAGCTTTTGCTTTTAATTTCAGGTATCTTAGCTTATCTCTTGGAGTTTATTTAGAAACTATCCAGAGTCATCCAGTTAGTAAGCACTCTTTTCGAGTCTGCTCCCTCCTTTTCAAAATAATTATTTTACATTCACAATTATTTCGCGGCTATTAATTATTTATTTACTCAACTTCTCATCCCTATTACTTACACTCGACCTTCATAAAATATTTTTTTCCTACCCAAAATGGGTAAATGATCACCAAAACTTGCAGAAAATATCAGGGCAAAATACTAAGGTAGGTTAGGTGAAGGGTAAAGGGTGAGCGAAGCGAAGCCCTCTTTATCCTTCGTGTTAGGTTGAACATGTAAGAATAACAAAAATACTTAAACCATAAACTTAAGTACATAAAACATAAAAAGAAGTTTGGTGATCATTTATCCAAACACAATTTGTTGGTCGTTTACTAATTCTGGCGGTCGTTTGGAATTTATTGGTAGTAAAATAGGTGCGTTTTTGGTGATCATAAGCCAATAACAAATATTATGTTATAAAGCTAGCTACCCTCTATGGGATATAATATACATATCATATCTCAAGATTTCTTTTGTTTTGTATGAATACGTTCACACGCAATTACAAGCCTAATAATGTCTTCCTCATTTCCCACCCTTACTGTTGCCGCCGTAGGTAGAGTCGTGCCAAGCTACACTTTGGCAAGAAAACCAAGAATGATGGCAACATTTGCAAGCTACTGCGTGTTTTTTAATGAAATGTTTGGTTTGTCTATTGAATCCATATTGAAACACGCAGTAGTCCTCTAATATATTACTTATGTTGCATTTTTTTCCTCTACACACTCTCAAAAAAATATTGCCATTGCAACAAAAAAACTTTGATGCTGGACAGCCGTCAAAGGTGCATAGTTATGAGGGCAACGTTTTTATTGTTACTAAGTAAATTTACCAATTTTGATGTTATAGCGATAAAACATTGTTGAAATTACAATGCTAAAATTGTTCGTGTCACTATATGATTTCTTGTCCTTTTGTTCCCATGACAAATGCCTTTAGCTATCATATCAAAGGTATATTATCCCGATGACAAGGGGTTTTGCTAAAAAGACAAAGGTTTACTGTCCATGGATCTAACTTTGTTTTGTTGAATTATCTATCTTCCTATGTGCTTTTATCAATTCACCGTTGCTTCTCCGACAAAGTTACTTTCCTCGTATATATTTTGCTGCTCTAGCAAAATAACATGGCTGATCTTATCCCTGCACTTTGTTAATGGTACACCATGAAAAAATATTATATACTCCCCGAAGCTTCTGACTATTATTCCAGGAGTATGCGTACCCTGAACTATGTTTAATGTACACCATACATCTGTATGGTGCAAACACAGAGCACTCCGGTCAAGGTACTTATACCCGTAACAATATATAGGCAGAAGCTTCGAGGAATATAGATTTTTTTCAGTGTACCATTTACAAAGTGAAGGGATTGAAATCTACAATGTAGTACATTGCTTGGGTAGCACAAGATAAGAGGATAGAGGTATTTGAGAATCCTAAAATAAAATAAGAAAATATTTATATCAAAAGTATGTAATAATCTCTACTTTACTTATTTATTCCTATGGCATTAGTAAACAGTTCATACCAAATTATAAGTTAATATTAAGGGATTTAAGCCACTCGGTGGCTTCGTCAGTAAGCTTGATCAGGTCCTCGGGAGGTCCCCCGGTATATCGCGTTACTGGGCATTCAGAGATAATATGTTGGATGTCTTGTACTTAAATTCCGCAGGTACAAGCAGGAGAGTCTATCCAGCCGCAGCGATGTTTATATTGGGCACAGCGTCCATGCGTAGTCCCGTGCGTAGTCTGTTGAAGTTACACCAGTCGCGCCTTGGCAGCTGGAACCCCTTTAGTTTGGAGCCTGGAACAAGATCTGAGCCCAATTTGCCGGCCATTGTTGAGTTCCATTGTTGCGACCATTGTTGCATGAGGTTGGAGTCTTCTTGCAGCATATTTATCGCGATTTTGTTTGGTGGGTTTCTGGATTCAAGACGGTGAACGACAACGACAACGGGTCAACGACATGAACCTCATAATTGTATTAGGGCACTGTTACTTACCAAGCATAGACTGCAGTCGCCGCAGTTTTTTTTCTGTTAAAAAAGTCTCCAATGCGCTTCGCAAGTCTGCAATCACTCTTGAGCACAAATACTACTTCTCTGCACGTCATCCACGTTGAAACTGGCAGAATAGGAGAAACAGTTTGCGCTTGCCAGAACAAGTATAAGACGTCACTTTGTAATTTTATCTTAGAATAGTTTGTCAAAACATATACTTCGTATTTTGTTAGTATATAACGTTGCCGTATCAACAACATCATTTAGCCGTAGTAACAACTGTTATTTTGATAGATTAAACTTTGCTGTAACATCACTTCATAACGTTGCCGTGTCAACAACACCATTTAGCCATAGTAACAACGCCTATTTTGATAGATTAAACTTTGCTACAATATCACTTCATAACGTTGATAAGTTGACAACGTGCCGTTGTTATCCCGTTTAAACATTTTTAACATAGTTACCGTATCTACGTGTCTTTAGCTAAAATAACAAAAATAATTTCAACAATAAAAAAGTTGCCAAAGCAAATATATTCGTGGCGCGAGGTATACTTAATGCTCGCATTATCTCTCTCTCTCCCTCTCTCTCTCTCTCTCTCTTTCTCTCTCTATCTCTCTCTCTCTCTCTCTCAATCTCCCTCTCTCTCTATATCTCTCTTTCACTCGCGATCTCCCTCGACCTAGATCGTTGCTAACCTTACACGTTTCCTTCACACCGTCTACATGTCTCTGGGCGATGACGCCACATAACAACTTTGATGGGAACTATCAAGCGCATTACTTTTCTGCGGAGCTGTTCACCTACTTATATATAATAGACAGGTACATCCTGTCGTCCAAAAAATATCAAGCACCTTAGTAGACAAGCAGCACCTCGGGTGCAAAGCATACTGGACGCGAGTTCCGGAGATTACCCGGGGGAGTGGTTGAGGGGAGGGGTACAGGGGGGTGGTGACTCCCTATCCGGCCCAAATAGGTTGGATGTAGTACTTATATTTCCCTCGCAATATTAATTTGACGTGAACTACGAAGGAGTTGAGAGTGTTGCTACAACGAGTAGTTCTGTGAATCGACCCATCGAAAAAATATATGCACACAATTTTACTGATGTCACTCATCATTAAAATGGGTAGTTATAACATTTGAATAAAAGATAAATTGAAGCTTCGTCTAAAGATGTCTGGGCTTGAACCGGGAAGGCCTTTACCTAGCATAGGAACACAGAGTAGGCTTAATAAAAATTTATATTTGGTGGACTTGAGAATAGTCCGGAGAGGAAAATAGGGATTTACAACGAAGGAAAACTTCTGAGGGGGATTAATGGCGAAATGGCAAAAGGATTGTGGAAGCGCCTTCAAGGAGATAACCCGTCATTTATGCGGGTTCGAAACCTGGCCATTTACCAAATTTATAAGTCATTTATCTTATGTACATTATACGGACTCTCTAACGGTGTTTTCCATCACTTATCTTCGCAGCTGGGGCGCTGGGCTTGTTGTCAGGCAAATTAGCCATGTAAAAAAGTAGAAGGTACCAAACTGAGAACACCATTTCGAGATAATTGTGGTCCTATCAAAATTTCGTTATTCCCATCAAAAATATCACCGGATTACTGAAATATCCGTAAAAAAAATAATGTACTTCTATTAGTTTCTGGAGATTTTGAAATTGTCATTTGAGCAATTTAAAAAGCATGTTAAAGCGACTTTGTCGAAAAAGGGATACCGGTAAAAGGGGGCTAATTGGGTCTAATATACTACGCAGAGATTTGACTGCATTTTCTATTAGTTCCAATCAGCCCCTCAATTCCAATTAGCCCCCTTTTACGGTATTACAATGTTCAAGATTACTTAAATGACGGGACTGTATGGGCTTAATCTAACTCAACACAGACCTTGCTGTTAATAATTATGTAATTTTTTATCTCTACTTATTCATTATAATAGACTAGTTTACTTCATATACTTCCATAGCATAATGTCTTACGGCATACTGCTGTGGGGGAACGCTGCAGACATTAACATAATATTTGTGCTGCAAAAGAGGGCTGTTCGTGCAATCTACAATGTGGGTCCCAGAGAGTCACTGCGTTGTAAATTTAAGGAAATTAACATTATGAAGGTGCCGTGTCAGTATATTAATAAAAACCTAATTTACGTCCACTAAAATATTGATAAATTTCCTAAGAATAACGACAGGCACAATGTCGACCATCCAGGCTCCATAAGGTTAATGTATCTTTTAAAGGGCAATTTATTCGCATTTACAACAAATTCCCAACTGAGTTACAAGAATTGTCTGTAAACAAATTTAAAAATGTTGTTAAAAATCACTTATGTAAAAAGGCTTACTACAAAATATCAGATTATGTAGAAGACAAGAAAGCTTGGGAAGGTGTTTGCTCCAATTCTGTAAAAATAACGTATAAAGCTGGAGGTTTCTAGTCGCCTCTATGCCTCCAGCATCCAAAACATTGAGGAGACGGAATGCAAATGCAGTTCTATATTTACCTATACCTTATATATGTGTTAGTTTAAGATTTGACATTCTCCAAATGTAACCTAAGTGTTTCTTATGGAATTAGATTGTTTTTGAATTTGGAATTTTTGAAAATTGAAAAATAATTTTATAATTAGTGTATTAGTTAAGCAAAACCAATTTTTAAAAGAGATCTAAAAATGTTTTCGTTTATTGTTTCTACGCCCTTCTTCTCCCACAGTGAACAATGTAGAAAAGGGGTAAGTATAAGTATTTACTTTTACTTACCTTACTTTTATTTACTAAGTATAAGTAAATATCTACAGTAATAAAGAAATTTGACTTTGTCTTTGACTTTTTCTTAAAATAGCCTAAAATTTCACAAAATAAAAGAAAAAGTAGAAGGTATATTTTTTAAGCATGGCGATGGTGTATTGAATTACTAGCTAAACGTGGGCATTGATGTGCCACGGCCACCTCTCATGGAAAAGGAGTGACGCTGTATTTGTTTGTTTGTTTAAAGTATTTTAGACGGAAACATTCGCCTTGGAGCAATCGTTTTCTGAATAGATTTGATTTTCGGCGAGCTGGCCGAGTCGCGCAGCGAGCTATGGAAAGGGCTATGCTTGGTATTTCTCTACGAGATCGAGTCAGAAATGAGGAGATCCGTAGAAGAACCAAAGTTGCTGACATAGCCCGTAGGATAAGCAAGCTGAAGTGGCAATGGGCAGGCCACATAGCGCGAAGATCGGATGGCCGATGGGGCAAAAAGGTCCTTGAATGGAGACCACGTACTGGCAAGCGCAGTGTGGGTCGGCCACCTACGAGATGGACCGACGACCTGGTGAGGATCGCTGGATCTCGTTGGATGCAGGTGGCTACGGATCGGTCACGCTGGAGTGCGATTGGAGAGGCCTATGTTCCATCAGCAACCAGCAGTGGACATTAACAGGCTGAAATGATGAGCTGGCCGAGTATGGAATGGAGTGGCGTATCGTTTCAGACCTCTGCCTCCCAGTGGTGATGGGGTTTAGAACAATTAATTAATCCATAGTAGAACCATACAGGTACAGCCAAGTAGATCAAGGAAGAATTCACGATACGTTATCAAGCCTGTTTTAGAATGTAGGTACAGTTCAGAAAGTCTTAGAGGTGATATGACCGATAACCTAATACTTCATAAAATCCAGTTTTTAAAGGCAACAAATATTTGTGATCACCAAAATATTTTTTTCCTACCCAAAATGGATAAATGAATACCAAAAGTTGCAAAAAATATCAGGGCAAAATACTGCGGCAGCTTAGGTGAAGGGTAAAGGGGGTGAGCGAAGCGAAGCCCCTTTATCCTTCGTGTTAGGTTGAACATGTAAGAACAACAAAACATTTATTGGTAGTTAAATAGGTGCGTTTTTGGTAATCGTTTAAACATAAGCCGTTTTTAAACACTAGAGATGTGTATGTTTCTACCGGGAATAAATAGGCATTTAAAGTTTAATTCACTCTTTATTTTGATTTATTACGAACATGAAAATAAGCTAAAGCTACTATCTATATGCATGACAAGTTAAAGCCCGCTTTAAAGTTACAAAAATGATAAGATCTTAGAAACACAAGTATTTTATCTACACACGTATCATAAACCCTCTTTACTGCGTACAAAAACCGCACGGTACGATCAGCATAATGTTAAACTACTTGGCAAAAACTCATTTCTTATCTGAAAAATTACACATTATGACCATAATGTGTAGTTTTTCTACACATTATGACATTCAAATTTCGAACGCCGACGCCCGCCTGCATGCCGCCCCTAGTTTGTCTGTGAAGTTGGTACTGACATTCAAATTCCAAACGCCCGAAGTTGGTGCTACAGAACAAGCTAAACAACTGCAGAGCCACAATGCCGGTCAAACATGCGGTTCCTGAACACATCAAAGAGAGCTTATGATATGTATGTGGATAAACTAGTGTATGTAACTGCCCTCCATTATGTATCAGTCACATAAACTACTATTACAAAGTCAGGTCAAATTACATTATTATTAAATTAAATCTAGGTAGGTATTAATATCATTATTATACCCAAATTCAGATATAAACTGCCGCTTATATTAATATATCGCTGTCACTTCCCGAGCGAGATACAAGTGGGCCGAAAACTATAATCTTTTACTCCTAACATTTGAACATAAATTATCATTATTGATATGAGGGAAAGTCAAAAATTAAGCATCTCCTTCCAATGACAGGTGATTCCTTTGAGTGCCGGTTCAACTTTGGGTAATCGGTTGTGCGTCCGGGCTTTAGCCGCTAGAATAAGTATATTGTATGACTTTAGACCGCTAGAATAAGTATACTGTATGACTTTAGACCGCTAGAATAAGTATATTGTATGACTTTGGGTGTCTGTAAAACTTTGTGTTAGCATACTTTCGTAGTTGTATAAATCTATCATATGTTCTTATCTTCACAAAGTCCTGGTGCTGGCGGCATCCTCAGCGGGTTTGTGGGTCGCTTGGCTTCTTCGCTGTGTTCTAGGTTGTGAGTTTCCTGAAATTAAACACAGCATTTCATTATTTTTTTTAAGTTTACAAAATATCTTTCTTTTCACAAGATGAACCAAGAGCCACGTTGCGTCCACGTTTATTCGGTTCTTCAATTTCATAAATACTCTATTCATTTACTTTGACGGTTTTATAAAAAAAAAGTTATAAGCGTTGTATTATTTAAAAATCAAAAGCGGAAATACGTGTGATCCCGTCTTAAGAGCGTCTGTACATTATATGCTATAAGATTGCTCGATTGTATCCATATGATAATTTATAATCTTCTTCTTCTTCTTCTTCTTTTCGAGTCGACGGTCATCTCAGATACGGGCGGCCCAAAAGGCCGCAACCGCAATAGCTCGCTCGGTAGCCTTATACAGCTCCTCGTCCGTGCAGGTTGTCGGGCACGCAGGGCACCCAGTCATGTGCGCAATCGTCTGTCTCGGGTATCCACAGACGCACGCCGTGTCTAGTTCCGAGATGATGCCCCACCTCGCCAGGTTAGCTCTGGACCTCCCCACTCCAGCTCTGAGACGGTTGAGAGATTTCCAGATCGGCCAGCTGAGCTTGTATCCTTCAGCTAGTTTCTCTTTCACGCAGTTGCTCGGGTCTGTAGGGTTCAGTCGCGACTGCCACTTGGCGAGGCGTGTGGTTTGAGCTGGTTGACTTAGCGGCTGCACTGAGTGCAGGAAGCTTTTTCTGGAACGCAGCCTGGGCCTGGCTGGTACATGGTTGAACAGGGGATGCCGTCTGTCATGTGTCTGCTTTGACCTTTCAACCGAGCTAGAGACAGATCTCCGAACCTCCGGGGGGGCTATTCCTGCTAGCTGGTACAGCTTGTCGGTTAGTGTGGGTTTCAGACAGCCCGTTATGAATCGACATGACTCGTTCAATGCCACGTCGACCAGCTTTGCGTGCGTTGAACGTTCCCACACAGGGCAGGCGTACTCAGCCGCAGAGTAGCACAGCGCCAGAGCTGTGGTGCGCAGGACGGTTGGCTTTGCTCCCCAGGATGTCGTGGTCAGCCTCTTGAGCAGGTTGTTGCGTGTGCAAACTTTTTGTTGGGTCTTCGTGCAATGCTGCTTCATTGTCAGGCATGCTGCATGCCTGCAGGCATGCAGGCTGCTGCATTGTCTAGGGTTACGCCGAGGTACTTAGGGAAGCTGTTGTGGAACAGTTTTACGTCTCTCCATATGATGTTAACTTTTAGCATCCCTATTGCGGAGATGGTATGCACAGACCTCGGTTTTGGCTGGGTTTGGCTTCAGACCGTTAGCAGCATAGTATTCGCCAAGCTTGTTCAGGGAAGAGGAAATTATTCCCTCCACGCTCTCGAAGGTGTCCGATTGAGCCGCGAGTGCTAGGTCGTTAGCGTATATGAAGCTTCTGGTATCCTGTGTCCTAGGCTGGTCATTTGTATATTTGTTGAACAGACTTGGCGCCAGGACACTACCCTGTGGCAATCCATTACGCAGATTTCTCCAACGGCTCTTCTGGGTTTGCAGGTTAACTTGAAACCGGCGGTTACTGAGGAGCTGTCCTACGATCTGGCAGAAGTCATAATCGCCCGTGATCTCATACAGCTTTTTAATCATTACGCTGGTGTTCACAGTATCGTAGGCCGCCGATAAATCCACGAAAGCGACACCCGTGATTTTCCCTTTCTCAAATCCATCTTCAATGTGCTGGGTCAGGTTGAGAACTGGCAATGGGCAAGACTTTCCGGGTCGGAAACCTGCCTGTTCTGGGATCAGTTTATCGTCGATGTATGGAGTAAGACGGCCAAGAAGGATCCTTTCGAACAGCTTGTATAGGTGGCATAGTAGGGAGATTGGACGAAAACTTTTGGGGTCATCAACTGGTTTACCCGGCTTGAGTAGCGCGATGACACGGGCCTTGCGCCATTCTTTTGGGATCTTCTTGGTTTCCAGACAGTTGTTGAAAAGCCTCAGAACCCAATCCACCGTCACAGGGCCGAAATGCTTTATCTGTTCGACAGTGAGGTCGTCGAGTCCACACGCCTTCCCGCTTTTCAGCCTTCTAATCGCGGCAATCATCTCTTCGCAGCTGAAAGCATTACTCAGGGTGTCAGTCTCGGTGGCCGGGTTCCTAAGGATCTTCCTAGCTCCTGGGAGGGGTTTAGTCTTGCCATTCAGCAGCAGTTGGTGGGCGACCTGGTTTGCAGTAACATTTGTATATGCTCCAGAAGAGTTCTGGGTACCAGTTAGTTTCTTGATTGTAGACCAGGCTTTCTTACTGTTGTGCGTCATGTCAACCGACTCGACCAGGTCTTGCCATTTTTTCCGTCGGGTTTCACCGATACACTGCATTAGAGCTTCACCGAGGGCGGTAGTGTTTTCGGAAAAAGGGTATTTTTCAAAGGCAGTCTGGTATTTCTGCAGAAGTCCGGCAGTGTCGCCAGTTAGTCCTGGGACATAAGATGTGGCACAGCCCCTCGGAATAGTCCTGCGCGATATTTCCTTAATCACGTCAATGAATGAGCTGTAGTTATTTGGCGTGGCCTCGATGGTGTGAATCCTGCTATCTAAAGTAGTTGCGAACTTCTCCCAATCCGCTTTGTTGAAGTTGAAACGCCTCCGGAACGGGACTATAGTAGGTTCGATTGCAGCGTTTACTTCACAGAAGATGGGTCTGTGTTGGGTGCGTGGGATCGGCCGTGCAACTCGTTTTCGGCATTGGGAGCTAATGTTTGAGCTAGCGAAGATTAAGTCTGGGTTGTATCCCCTTTTCCATCTGCCACTGTTGAAGGATGCCGGTAGCTTTGGGTCGTGGATCAGTGCAAGGTTATTGGCCTCGCTCCATTCCTCAACGACTTCTCCATTTCCGTCCGTTTCCCTGTACCCCCATGCGACGCTATGACTATTGAAATCTCCAGTGACAATTCTGGTTATCGTGTTGCCGAAATTGGGTGTCGCTGTGAATTGGAACGGGTTGTATACGGATGTTACAGTGGCGTCCGACAACTCCACGGTCAGTATCTCCACATTATTGTCGTCTGTTAGGTGGGCGGACTTCACGTGCGTACCAGGTTTGGTGTAGATCGCGCTGCCGTACTTGAGATGAGGTCGTTCGATGATACGGGTCATATTCATTATATCCGGCCTCGGGTTTTCTGGGCCTCGGTGCGTTTCTTGTACGCACAAAACGTCAGTCTTATTTATATGGCACAGCTCAGCAAGTAAAATTGCTTTGTCCGCTGAGAAGCCCTCTATATTAATAGAGAGAACTGTCAAGGCAGGCCCTGATAAGGGCCGTATATTGCGAGCTTGGATCTTACGGATGGCCATCGTGGTGAAAAGATTAGTCAGCCTGCTGCTTGTTGATGCTAGTAGCTGCTTCCAGGGGACGCCGGGTGCTTAAGTAGGTATAAAGCGTGCATCACACTGGGAGGCTCTTTTCATGTCCCCCAAATAATTTATAATAAAAACCGGACAAGTCCGAGACGGACTCGAACAGGAAGGGTTCCATACCATCACACAAAAAACGCGCAAAATAACTCTGTACAAGAGACGAGTTATTTTTCGCTTTTGCCCGTACAGGGAAACCCTTTTATTTTCTAACTAATACGGTATTTGACAAGGTAGTGCGATACATCTAGAACCGCGTCTAAGCTGAACCTTTTTCAACAAAAAAGTTTGACAATTTCAAATACAAATACAAATATGTTTATTTTGCGTAGATATGGTCACAGTAGGTGGTAAAATAACATTTAATCGGCACTGCATATCTAGCCACGTAGTGACATGCAAAATAGCACTAAGGTAGTGCAATACAATTCTTAAATATTAACTAAAACAGTTCGGTGTTTACTAGGGGGATCTGTAGTTACTTAGTCAAACGAATTATTTAATTTATTTACTAAGTTTATACATGAATATATAATATTATAATATAATATTTACTAAGTTTATAGATGAATTTTATTAACATGAGAGTTATAAAATTCTTTAATGTTATAATAGCATTTAGTAACCAACCATTTGCGTAATTTATATTTAAATACATTAAAAGGCATGTCATGTAGTTCTGTTGGTATGGCATTAAATATTTGTATTGACATACAGTAACAGTTCCGTTTGAGTAGAGCTGTATGTGCTAACGGAAACGCTAACTTATTGGGATACCTGGTGTTCAGAATTGTATATTTCCAGCAGTTGTATTTATAAACTCAATTTTGTGCTAAAAAGACAGCACGTGACTATGACGTCACATGCTAGTATTTCATAGAACTCGTGAACAAAATTACCAAACAACCAAAAAGTTTTGACGCTGTCAAATGCCGTATTGTGTTTCATTCATAATTCCTGTTTTTCTTTTGTTTTTATAATGTTTCTAGCATACAATTTCAGATTAGCTCTAGCATGGCATACAATTTATATTATTTATTGTTCTAAGTTTAAAAGTAAATGTTCTTATTGTGTTATAAACTAGAGTAAATTAGATATAATACTTATGTCAGGTAGAATATTGCTTGAGCCCACCGGGGTCCATAATAATCTACCACTATTTTATAAAACATTATTGTTATTATGGAGAGCAATAAACGAATATGAATAGAATATTTTTTTGCTGTACAGCATCAGAAATACACATGCTGTGTAAATTTCAACTCTCTAGTCTAATTTAGTTACATACAGCTAAAGCCCGCTGACGGACAGACATACGGATGGCCCATTGGGTACGGAACCCTAAAACAACTTTACCATACACCATGTAAACAAACTTACATTTTCTGAGTTGACATTATCCATTTCATTGAATGTCCTCATCATCTTCTGTGCCCTCTTCTGCGCTGAAGCCGCTCTTTGCTGGAGTATCTGAAAATGTTGAAAGGTAATTGTTATTGGGGTTCTCGTGATATGTTTTGGCCTTTTTCCTAACCGAAAAACTGCAACGACCAACTAGTTGGACAGTTATGGCTCAGTATGTGGTTTTGTTCCTGACGAAGCAACTGATCGAGGACAGTAATAAAGTCGACTAACTTGAATAAGGTAGATACCTACCAGGAGATAACACAGCTGTAAGAGGAGTGAGGTAAAAAAAACCTCTTAGAAGTTTACAAGAACCGCTGGTGAATTAATACTTCTCCAAATAATTAACAAAATATTCACTTCCCCAACTGTTTCTTGAGGTAATAAATAGTTGGTCGGTTTAGTTGGTTAGCCAGAGAATATTATATTCTAATCGTGAGAATAAGGGGTTTTTGGTTGGAAGACTTTGCAAGGATAGCCATCGAACCATAATTAATGCGGATGGACTATTCAAGACCGGGTCGCGTGGCGTGTTCATCATTAGCTGTTAGAAGCCCAGTTATAATGATCAGCCCACTTCCAGACCCATGGTTTTTAACGTGGAAGAAGTAGATGAAATCCAGCGTATGGGTAGAAATGTGCCGAAAATATCCATATGGGTAATGTTATAACTTCTCGTTTTATGAAAATTGTCAACGATATAAAACATTTATTTACTCATTTAAAAATAATAACAAACCAAATTCTATCCACAAACGCTTCGTCAAAATATATTTAAACTTCAATCAAAAATTATACAACTTTAAAACATAATATTAACATTTCTGTGCTAAGGGGTTCCAATAACGTTGGCAGCATTTCGACGCTACCTACACAGCCAGCGATATCTTCTGCTTAAGAAATGCCCCCGAGCGGTAGTGAAAACCTTTTTCCCTAAGACAGGGCGTCCCAACTCCCTAATAAACAGTTTACCCTGCGCCCCCATTCCCCAGTCGTCTCAACCGCCAGCGGTACAAAAATGTAGTTCATCATGAGAGAGGCATATTTTAGACATTTCTAGACATGTCTAGCGGCAGAATTGGCCGCGGCACCAGCCGTGGCCGCAGTTGACGCAATTTGGAAGGCTGCAAAAGTAGAGACGCAAGTCGCGACCCATAAAAGGAAGGGAACCGAGGTCAGATCATCAGGGCGCTTCCCATTCGAACGGCACAATCCAGGTGGCTCCAGCACACTCGGAACGTTAATCAAAACTAAAGATCTACGGACAATTTCATTTATTGCGTGATGCCGCAAAAACCTGCCAGAGCTCCTAACACAATGTAGGCCATGGCGTACCAACTCGCCAACCCATGCCCCACAAACACATCGATGAGGTTGGCAAATAATGCATCTGAAACGCAAGGCGAAAGCCACATTGTTTGCTGCGCTGAGAGCTGCTTTAGATGCTGTTTGAAGGCCGCAAGGATATAAATATTTGACTGAAGAACTCCAGGGATTCCCTCCGGGAAAATTGGGGCCCCCAGAATTGTGAAATCAACCCTGCTCACATGGACCATTCCCGGTACAACCGAATGTATATCGGCGCACAACTCCTGCGCCAATTACCCAGAAAAAGAAAACACCTTACACTTCTGAGGGCTAAGGATCAAATTATTAAGAAAAAAACTCAGTAGGCGTCCACCTACCTACCTTCACGTCGACCACGGTCAACATTCGGTAAACAAAAGAAGCAAACAAAATGAACATTTTAGGTAGGTACTCGTAATTAACGTCCTTCTCTGCTTAACTTCATCCAGTTTTGAGGGAAGGCAGAGGAAGTAAAAGGAGCAAAAAAAATAAAAAAATATGTAAACGAAACAGCTGTAGCAAATTAAAAATATGAAGCAAATTAAACAAAAGAAGCAAAACATTACCATAGTGTCAAATAAATTACCATCTGCCTTCTCTGCTCAGCTTCAGCCACATTCTCCTCGATAGAAGGCAGGGTGGTCCCTGGCTGCGGGGGCTGCAGTAACCGCTGCAGCTACAGGCTGAAGTAAATGAAACACGAGAAGCAAAAGAGACAAATTAAACAAACGAATCAAATTAAACAAATGATGCAAAAGCAATAAAATAAGCAAAAAACAAACAAAGGAAGCAAAGAGGCAAACAAAACAAACAAAAGAAGAAAGAAATTAAGCAAACTAAACAAATAAAAAGAAGCAAAACAAACAAAGTGTTAAATATATTACCGTCTGCCTCCTCTGCTCAGCTTCAGCCAGTTTCTCCTCGATGGAAGGTAGGGTGGTCTCAAGCTGCGGCGGCTGCAGTAACCGCTGCAGGTGTGGCGGAGGTGAGGCGGGGGGCTTGCGGGACGAGTCAAGTTCTTCCAGAGGTATCTCGAACGCTATTGCTGTCGAGAAAATTAGTAAGTTAGTCATCTCTCATTAGAAATTAACCTACCTTTGTACATTGTTTATTTATCTAAGTATATAATTAATCATTGATATGTAATATTTGTACCAGTTCATCACAACCTATTTCAAAATAGACCTAAAAAAAATATGTGGGAGTTGAGTCTATTTTTTTTTATTTTTTTTATTTTGTTTATTTGGAGAAAAAACAATGACAGGTGACATAACATAAGAAATGGACTAACAACATAACACAAAACCTGACATCTTAAACATTTCTCACTAGGACATAACACAAGACCAGTTTTTTGTATTTACTTTGTTTACACAATTCAAGATCGAAGTTACAGTTTAGGGAAGGATATATAATTAGGGATAGTATCTATAAAGATGAGATAACGTGCAGATGATACACAACGTACACTAAATGAGACATAAAACATATCCAAAATAGACACCGACTTATTTTTTGAGAATCATCTGAAATATCAACCTGACCATTAATTATGAATTAACCCACACAGCAAAACTGCACATAGCAAAACTGCACGGCCAGGTCAAAGGCAACAGACTGCGTAGATAAACAAACAAACAGACATTTCACCAACATCCATCTCACATATACACAACTTTGTATTTTTTTATAGACCTCAGGCCTCAATCCCGCAGTCTCCATTTGAGCCCTGTAGAAGTTTACCGAGTTGCACCTTATAAGAACTGAGACTGCAGTTAAACAAGTCTAGATCTGAGAATTTTTTGTTGTAAGTGTCACACATCCTATGAAGGGGCAGTCGGGAACCAGTGACTGTGGTTGACAGGGGGATATGAAATAACCTTCTTGAACGTGTCCTAGCCGGTATAGCATACTGTATTGCTTCTACAAGTTGTGGGCAGTTGTAGTGACTGGAACAGATGTTGCGAAGAATGATAGCATCGGAACGTTCCCTCCTGCGTTGTAACGACATGATGTTATATTCCTTCAACAGATTAGCATACGATAGCTACTCATTACCAAGCCTAATGTTAAGGCCACGCAGGAACTTTTTCTGTAGCATTTCTACCTTTTTGACATACACCACGTAGTGTGGACTCCAGACAGAAGAAGCGTATTCTAGGTGAGAACGGACAAGTGAGAGATACAGAGAGATTGAGGATGATGCTCTTTTGAGTTTGCTTGTTGTAGGGAATACGAAGCCTAGCATCTGATATGCTTTAGTGCATATGTACTGCACGTGCTTATTGAAGGTAAGCTTACTGTCAAAAATGACCCCGAGATCACAAATGGATTCAACGCTTTGTAGTATGTGGCCACTGATATTATACGGGTATCTGACTATCACCCTCTTTTTGGTAAAGGTAATGACAGAGCACTTGTCATATGCAAGAAGTAGTTTGTTTGAAGTACAGTAATTGGTGAGTCTGTCGATGTCGGATTGCAGTAGCAGACAGTAGGATTCGAGATAACACGGTACAATTTTAAATCATCTGCGTAGAGAATAAAATTACTATATCTAAAGCATTGGTTGATGTCATTGATGAAAATTACAAAGCCCCGTGGTACGCCGGATGTAACGGGTGCTGGGGAAGAAGTGAAGCCGTTTAGTGCAGCAGCCTGGCTACGATTGTCTAGATATGATGCGAGCCATCTTAGCAGGTTACCTTTTCTCGCGTCGCCCTTCATCTCCCACAACGGCCTGATGATGACAACGAAAACAAGACTGATAGTGACGTTTCTTGTCACCATCAGACTTGGAAGAAGACGGTCAGTCCGTCTTGTCCGGTTGAAAAAAGTCTGGGTATCACGATACTGAGGACGGGTTTCTCCATCAGACTGATTGCGACGACGACGACGAGAACGACAGGGACATATATGTTCGTCGAAAAGTCTTATGAATATCCCGAGACCTAGAACGACAGATTTTTCCATCAGACTCATTAGAAGAAGGGGCAAAAAATCACGTTTCCTAATACTTCTTAATATTTACAGAAAACATGTTTATTTTTATTTTTTATCGTAAGTTTTATGTGATATTTAACAAAATAATGAAAATAGGCATGACAAATTACAGTTTGTTGACTTGAGTGCAATGATTATCGTCATCATGCTCATCCTACATTGACCTACTGCCAATACTAGGCAAGGTCTGGCCTGTGTCAACTATAACCAGAGAGATCCCGTCGACTGCATGATAGCCAAGCTGGACACTTGTTTGATAACGTGGCTAAGGTAGAGATGGGCAAGGCACTTGGCAAGACGAGAAGACGGTAGATGGACCAGATCGTGGCGGCCAAGAGGTGGCCAGAGATCCGTCAGCAGACCACCTGCCATAGCGAGGATAGGAAATTAATGGACGTGGGTTGCACAGGCGTTAAATGGCGTACGTACAAACATGAGAAGGCCTATATTCAACAGCAGGTTCCCTGGCAGTCTGATGATGAATGATGAGAGAGACGGCGGACCACAGCAGTCACAGATAGGTGGCCAAGTGGAGCGACAATACCAGTGGCCTGACCTGCTGGTGGTTAGCTAATAGCTGGTGTCCGATGGTTCGATGATATCATCAACATCACGGTAACAAAATTAGCCTGGAGCCACTTAACGGAGATGAGTTTATTTCTCTTCTGTACCGTAAACTAAATGCATAAGTCATTAGCCATGCAAATGCTGACACAGAGCGCGCATCCTATAATAAGCCTAAACTTTAATTCCCAGACCAAAGGAGTTTGAACATTTTGGAATACGTAATATTGATTGCATCCCTTTGAGGAATGATAGCCCCCCTATAATATGGTTGAACTTTCCCTAATCATTAAAAAATAAATAATGGAACCTAACACGTGATTCGACCGGACCCCTGTGGATCAAAATAATTTTTCGTTTGCTGCCATGTTTAGTTGAGAAACGTAATCAGCGGTTCTGATTTCCCAGTTGGACTAATTAAAAGTCACCTTGTTTGTATAACAGTTAAGCCCACGGCCATGGTCCAATTGAATAAGTTAATTAATGAGGATTTATGTATGTTTCAATGAGTACCTACAAACAGCGCTGGTTCTGATGGGCTCATAAATAGTTGTTTTTAGAGGAGCAGATATTGAATTATTGGCTAAATATGGATATAATTTAATCTGTTACTGTTTAAGAGGTCCTTTCCTATTTCCAAACGAGGTGGCGTTTGGAAATAGGGAAGGACCTCTTAAAATATGAATATTCATAGTCCCTGCCGGGTCCACATTCGCTAATGTCGACAATCTATAAGCAACGCCAGCAACTGTAATTATTGTTCGAGCCGTAACCAAAAATCATACCGTGTTACCACAAAAAATATTAAACAGCGTTTAACCTCAAAACAAATGTCAAATCCCATACGTTTTTGTTTTTAAACAAGTGTTGAACAGTAGTTTATTTTTTGTGGTGAGGCCCATAGCGTTTACTTAGTTCGAGAGCCTGGTCACAGCAAGCCGTCGAATGATGCTTCGCAATGTGTCGTACACACTAGAACCTCACAACTGTATCTGCTCGATTACAGATGCAACTCGCTAATGAGTATCCAGCTTTAACTGTACACTTTTCTGTCCGAAACAATACTCTTTTCTAACAGTCACACCTTACCTCCCCCTACTTTGGTTAAGGCGGATGCTCTTAGCAATTGTTTTTCGAGAGCTGAGACCCTCTTAGCGACGCGCCAGTAGATTATTCTCAAGTTACCCCATTTTAAACTGCGCTGCAGTCTTATTCAAAGCGCCATTGGGACGAAAAATGTACCACAACGGTGTAGCTTAACTAGATCCTGTAGAACGGAGTAGAACTTTCCTTTCCATCGCAATTTTATTTACAGACTAAAATGGAGTTGAGTACTTGCCACTAGAGATTGAAAAGATGTCTACTATTATTTTTTATAAATGTTGAGAAGTTCTTGCGATGCGCTTTAACTAAGGATGGAATTTCTTTGAACTCGAATTAAATAAATTCTAATTGAGTATTTATGTTGCAAAGCTCGCTGAAGACAGGTTGACTTTTAATAATGGTCATGTAATTTGTATCAACATCGTGAAAATTGGGGATCTAACGAATCCAGACTTAATCCGTCCGCTCTTTGGCCTCAAAATTGGCCAGCTATTTTCAAGCTTATAGCTTGGTAATAGAATTAATAACCAATGAAAAATTGGTTGTATGGAGGCTCAGTGGGTTAAAAACAATTTTCTCAAAGAAATATTTCAGTACATTAGATACCATACAAGAATGATGTCACCAGCTGATGTACTGAATGGTCAATGTACTGAAGGACTAAAAATCTTTTCTTATGCGATCAAAATATGTTCTGGAAAAAGAACATTATGATGGGTACTTTAATTCGCCCAAAGATACCTTGTAGAAAGGGTGTATCAGATGAACCTTACTTATCCCATACGATGTTGTGGAGGCACGATTCTATCTAGATCACGAATCTGCCCGTATTCCAGATATTGCTCCATTGTTATTCCAGTTGTATCACCCGGGCAGAGACAAGAACAAATTAGGAGGTCCTTGGAATTGCTAACAATACCCGAGTCATCACAAGAACCGCTAAGCTAAGCCAAGCTAAGCAAACAGATGAGCTGAGTGCTTAGGACACATAGAAACGAAGGTCTTACCATACACTAATAGATAGCAAGTTTAAGGTTAAAAGCCAAAGAGGGCGCCCTAGGGTTAAATATACAGACCAACTAAAGGCTTGGAGCAGTAGTGGATCTACCAGGAAATGTAGAGCAAGACAAAGACTAGTGGAGGTAGCTGCAAACCAGGGTACGACTAAGCCCCTTAATACATGATAGTATTCCAGTGATTTGAGCGATAAATAATAAAACTTACGAGGTTTAGGCCTTATAGGCGTATCGGGCAGCACCATGGTTGGTAGATCGTCGTCCTGGTCATCATCAGGTCTGTGGCCATTGGCCTTCGCTCCATTGGCTTTACCATGACCATTTTCTGTGGCATCCTGGGCTGGTATGACCTGGCCAGATGAACCACACCCCATGGCTGGTTAGAGTCCGTAAAGTGTCTGGTTATTGATCAAAAGCTTATACGCCATTATTGTTCAAATATATTTTTGGTAAACACTTCACTTCACTGTTCTATTCTGGAGGATTCAAAATATACTAAAGCTGAATTGCTAGTTACACGCAAAAATACAGGGTTATTTTTGGACGCTTAGCCATAGTATTGCAGGAGTACAATCAATTTATGAAATCAAAAACTTTGTTTTTTTCGCGAATGTGTCCTCACACAATCTAAAATTATGCTCACCCACTGGTTTGTATTATTGTCGGTCGCTAGAGCGGCTCGCGGCGGGTTGAGCGCAAGGGTGACCGTCCGCGCCTAGAAATTTAGTGTTGACAACCTGGCGTAAAATGCGGATTTGAAAAAGGAAAAGTTGATATTTTTTTACCAAACATTTACTTTTGGCTAGGGTACAAAAATAATTCTGCGTAACTGACCCGGTGGCCAAAACAAGAACTAAAGATGTCAGGCATGAATTCACGCTAGTGAAGCGTTCGCGGGGTCAGTTAGTAAGGTACTGTACCTATTTCCATTGTCCATACCTAAGTCCTTGGGCCGAAAGAGTAAAAAAATGTATAACCTATTCCCAATCCTTCGTGGTCTAATGAGTTTCACGGTAGCTTCTCTCTAACACAGGATATGCAGGTTCGAAACCTGGCCAAGTGCCAATGAGATAAAGGGGACGTTTTGAGAAAGGGACAATATTTGTGGAAGGGACATTTTGCGAACGGGACAATTGTGCGCCTGAAGGAATTAATTTTCCTTAAGTACCATTACCCGACGTTCAGAGTTTCGGATGACACGTTAAGCAGGTCCCGGCTAGGCTACTATCGCTATGTGGTAATGGTCGTAAAGCCCCTGCATCAACCCGCACTGAGCCAGCGTGGTGGAGTATGGCTTATATCCGGGTAAAGGCCTTTGCCCCTCGGTGGGGACATTAACGGGCTACATTATGATTATTGTAACCTATTAACAATTAAATTAAAATAAACATTAAACATAAACATTTACATACATGCACATATTGCTTTTGGCCCCAAACTAGGATACCCTGTGTTGTGGGATCATCAAACATATAAACATCCAAGATCTGGGGTTTTTTTCTCTTTACCCCCAGCCGGGAATCGAACCGGTCCTCTGGCATGGTTTGCAGAGCCACACGCCACAGAGGTCGTAGTAATCAATATTAATATGAACGAGCGTCAAAAATCAAGCGTTTCCTTCCAATGACAGGTGATACTTTTCTCATTCAATCGCCCCGTCAACTCCATGCTCCAATTATCGATGCTACGAGTATCTTCAAACTCCAGATATTATCTTGAATCGTTATAAGGTTTTTTTTGTTTGTTGGTTTTAGGTTATTTCATCGATTTGATTGGCAGAAAAATAAGCCGTTTTCTATTTCTTTTTTTTCTATTATCATAACAATCAGTTGCATTTATTCTATGTTAACGTTATAGACCAAGAATTGTAATATTGTTATTATTCTTAGCTAACTATTTTTTCATAAGTACCTATAAATGCAGTTACTTTGTCAGGCTGTATCAATTTCACACACTTTTGTGACGTATACGCTAGCAACCATACACTCGTTATTCATAAAACTTATTAAACCTAGTATAGCTAAAATGTGCTTTGTCCTTTTCTCACAAACACAAATTTCAAAGTGACAGAAAAATACAAATCAAATCAAATCAAATCAAATCATTTATTTGTGAAACATAGGTAGGTAGTAGGATATGTACATTCAGGTGTTATAAAAATATTATGTATCTCTATGTCTAGCCATCGGGCATACAAATATTTCATGCAAATGTAGGTAAGTACATATTAATAGTTTTAACAGAAAAATCAATTGGATTCATATTACATTACATTTGTCAAATATTACCATAAACTTACAAGTTATTATCAAAAAGGTATTCTGATATGGAGTAATATATTTTGTTGATTAGAAGCTTACGTAATACCCTTTTAAATTGCAATATATTGTCGACATTACGTATATTATCAGGTAATCTATTAAATATTTTTGGTGCCATACCAAAAATACTGTTTTTAAATAATGCTGTATGGTGTTGGGGCATACTAATTTTGTTAAGGTGTCTTTTGCTATTAATTTTAGTGTATAGATGCATGTTCGTCTTGACAAACATAGCTACCTCAAGAATATACAGGGATGGCACTGTCAGAATATTGAGCCTCTTAAAATGTTGTTTAGCGCTATCTCTACGGCAAAGACCACATACGGCCCTGACACATTTTTTTTGTGCAATTAATACAGATTCTTTACCTACTGAGTTACCCCAAAAAATTATTCCAAATCTTAGTGTAGAGTCCACATAGCCATTATATGCCATCAGTACAGCTTCTTCACATACAGTTTTTGATAGTTTGTATAGGGCATATGCAAATGTATGCAATTTTTTACAAACTTTATCCATCTGTGTTTTCCATTTGAGATTTCGGTCAATGTAAATTCCCAGAAACTTTGTTACCTCCGTTTGTTCAACACTTTGTCCTGAGTGAGTTATGTCCAGATTATTAATTTTATTATTATTATTTTGAAAATTTATTATTTTGGTTTTACCAATGTTAACTACAAGATTATTTTGCTCAAGCCAGTAAATAATTTTATGTAGAGCATTATTAATTTCATCTTCAAATTTATTTGGATCGTCGCACGGTATAATAACCGTGCTGTCGTCTGCAAATAGCACCATAGGATGCTCTACAACATTGGGTAGATCGTTGATGTAAGCTAAGAAGAGCAATGGGCCCATCACACTGCCTTGTGGTACTCCTTGCTCTATGTCTCTAGGTTTTGATGTGTAGGTTTGTTCCATTTTTGATATAGTACATATCTTATTTATCTGTGTCATTTGCTGTCTTTTATTTAGGTATGATTTTATAAGTTCTATCGCGTTCCCCCTTATTCCATAATTCTGTAATTTACTTATAAGGATGTCATGTCTTACAAAATCAAAGGCCTTGCTCATGTCCATGAATATAGTCACTACTGGATTTCTTTTGTCTATGTTAGTAAAAATCTTAATAAGAAAATCATAGATAGCCATGTTTATGGTCTTATTTTTTCTGAACCCTTTTTGTTCCGGTGCAAATAGATTCTGCTTTTCAAAGTAACCGTATATATTTCTATAGATCACCTTTTCAAATATTTTTGCAAGAATGGGGATTAATGCTATAGGCCGATAGAAATTCATATTGTATTTGTCTTCCTTTTTAAATAATGGCTTGACAACTGCAATTTTCAGTTCATTTGGGAACTTCCCGTGTTCCATACATTTATTTATTATATGACACAGGACTGGGGAGATAATGAGAACAACATATTTTAAAACCTTAGTTGTTATTTCATCATAACCAGCGCTGTTCGTGTTCTTTAATGATTTAATGATTTGGAAAATGTCAAAGGATGTCACTGGGTTTAAAAATATTGAATTACAGGAATTGATTGAGTATAAATTATTATTGTTATTAGGAGATGTCAAGATAGATTCATTATTATTATTAGATGTCAAGTGAGGTTCACTTTTATTATTATTACATGTTAAAATTGCATTATAGTTATTCGTCCTCTTGTCAATTGATTTATTATTATTCGATATGTCAATAAAAAAGTTATTAAATGCTTCTGCTATTTCCATTGGATTTGTGATATTTTTACCATCTTTAGTGATTTTTTCAATATATTCCTTTGGCAAGTTTGTTTGAGATTTTTTTATTACGTTCCAGGTTTCTTTACATTTATTATCAGCGTTTAGAATTCTATAGTTGTTTTGAGCTTTTTGTGTCAGTTTAATAATATTTTTTAGCTTTTTTGTATATACTTGAAAAACTACTTTGTTTGCCAAATTTCGGTGTCGTCGATATTTCCACAGCAGTTCTCTTTTCCGCTTGCAGCATAGCCGAATTCCCTTGGACATCCATTTCTGTTTGCGCATTAAGGAAATTCTTACCTTTATTATAGGAAAACATAATGTAGAGAGTAGGACGAACATATCATAAAATTCCCTAAACGCATGAATAGGATCGTCGGATTCGAATACTTGATGAAAAGATAAGGAATTGAGGTGTTTCGCAAATTTTAACATATTCTCTTCACTATAGTCACGTTTCAGTACATGCCATTGTTTAAGAGAGTAACTTTTCTTTACTGGGCATTCTAACAGTTGAGCGGAATGATCTGAAAGAGCGAATTATATTACCTCACTCTTGCATCCACGAATATTGTGCATTATATTATCTAGACATGTCTTGCTGGCATATCTAGTAGGCTGATTGATTTCGATTTTGAGGTTGTAACTCATAGTTAACTGTTTGAACCGAGTGCTATTTTTATTAATTTTCAGTAAGTCTATGTTAAAATCACCACATAATATAATTTTTCTATCGTTTTTGTACACAAAATCATGTAGAATATCGTTTAAAGCACAGAAGAAGGTTTCAAAAGACTTATTATCATATAAAGGGACTCTGTAGATACATATTATAATAATTTTATGTTCAGTTAGTTCAATAGCACTGGCTTCGAATATATTACTGATATTGAATTTATCAATGCTTTTAATTTCTTTAAATTTATGAGGATTTTTAATGAGTATGCATGATCCACCATGTCGGTTTTTTCTACAAAAACATGAAGCCAATGTATGGTTAGGAAACGTCAATTGATTCTGGTCACTATCTATCATATTATGTTCTGTAATACATATTACATCTATATCTGTATTTCTGCCCTCAAGTTCGTTTAAATGTATCATTACCTCGTCTGACTTCGTAATTAGACCATCTATATTTTGATGTATTAGATTTAACTTTTTATACACGAAAAAGCTGCCTACTATTGGTATTTCTGTCAATGTTTATTTCTTCTCTACATTTGATATCTTCAACTTCCACTAGTTCAGGATGGCACTCTTTGTTCTCCTCAATCTTATTGACATTGTGGTCCGGTTCTGTCTGGGTATATTGGTCGATTTGCTTGCTGTGGGTCATGTTGATAATGTTGCTTGTGGAATTAACTTTATGGTCTAGAAGTGATATTTCTCTTAAAATTAATGTACATAGTTGCATGTTATACATTCTCGGAGTCGGTCTAAATCGGTTGCTGTCCATTTCGATGAATGATAGGTTTATGTGCTGGCTGCATATAAACTTCAATTCGTAGTTAAGCTTCATTTTGTTTAGGTATTTGTTGTAAGGGATGTTGCAGACTATGATATTTGTTTTAGTTACCGTGTTGATCCAGCATTGGAAATCGAATTGAAATCTGTACGGATTAGTATCGTTGGTTCCTCCAAGCATTACTACATAATCTTTTTCTGTCATTGTTGAAATCTCCTGTCTTCCCGATTTGACGACTTCTGTCATTGATGCACCTGGTTTACTATAGCATATTACTATGTATTTTTCTCCAACTAATTCTTGTATGATATTACGAATATTTCTCCCTTGTTGATCAGCTATAATCATTATTCTACGTTTTTTCGGCTTAGTCTCTACATTGGTTTTCGTCAGTGGTGGCGTTCGCAACTCCACATTAGCCTTTTGTATTTGAGCTGTCGGCAGTACTTCAGATTCGTTTGTGAGTTCTATAAATGATTTCTCCAGCTCTCGACATACGGAATGTGAGTATTGCTTGTGTAAGCCTCTTGTAAGACTTAATGGTACCTGTCGGGACATTGTTCTATACGCCGGTTTGAAGGGAAATGGCATTGAGGATCTTCTTGGTGTTTTAGTGGCATTAAGTATGTCTGTGCTTGTGACTTTCTTGTACAATTCGATATTTTTTTTGTATGTTTCATTTTCACATTTTAGGTCAAATACCTCTCTCACAAGTTTGGCAATTTCTTCGTTTGCACTCTCCAGGTTGGTCTTTAATTCATCCGCTTGATTTTTAAGATCTAATATCTGTGATCTGTCACATATTGAGAAGTCTGGTAGGCTAGTGGACAATGCGTTGTCAAAGAGTGTAGAGTTCAGGAACATATCATTTTCACTTAAGTTCTCGTTACTTGCACTCTTAGGTCTGTTAAGTCTTCTAATCGTCACATTTTCGTTGTTAGATTGCATCGTTATTGTTAAAAGTTAAACAAAAAGTTGATACTTAAAATTCACGAACTCGGGAATCGAACCCGAGTCGATTGGGTTTGAAGCACTGGTGTTGCACTTTACGCCATGGAAGCAATACCAATCGCGGCGAAAGTAGGTATTATAATCTCGCACAGCACAGGTGACCTCTGTTGGCAATTGGTGGTATCACGTAGTGTATTTTTTCCAGCAGGATGTGTTGCAGAAGTACTTTGGTCGGAGTTGCTTCTTTTGGTGTTAGGTGTCGCTACTGATGTGTCGTGATGGCAATGACGGTCAAGGTACCGTTATCTTGATGTTATGTGAATGTGAGAATTTTAATTTATTCACTATTTATGTATGACACTGGTTACTTTGGTCACTTTTATCTTTTGTGCAGATATGATAATGTTATGGTCGTCACATTTACTAGGGTTTGCTAGATTTTACTGTCACTTTGCACTCACTTATAACCACTCTGTTATTTTATTGTTTGTACTGTTTTTTATCACTGGATAACAACTCCACGTCTGAATCGGTTTGTTATTTACCAAAAAATTCTGATTTTATATAATTTTAAGTAGATTTAGTTATTATAATGATTTTTTAACACGGAGCTCAATGTTTACGGCTATACTAGCGCCCTCTCTTAGACAGCCTCCTTAACCATTCGGCTAACGAGTGCTGTAGGTGATTATAAAGTGAAAAATGAAAAATATTAGACTCAAGGTGGGACTCGAACCATGTCCACCTTGCACAGTTTAGACAGCCTCCTTAACCATTCGGCTAACGAGTGCTGTAGGTGATCATTTGAATATGGTCTTTGCATCCAATGTAGTTGAAGGTCGGAAGAGGTGGTTCTGTGCGTTATGTCGTTGGTGGACTTTGTACTGGCACGATATTGTCACTAGATTTACACAATTATCTAAGCACGTTATGCCAATATTCACTGAGTTTTATGATATTTGTCTTGATATGACATTGCTTATCAATGATTTTGTGTCCATGCACTCTTGTAACTGTTCACTGTTTCATTGTTTGTTATTGTCTGGTAATATTATCTTTCTTCACTTAAATCACTGGTTTAGTCCGGTTTATATAGTTGATTTTATATTGTCTATACTTAATTAATATTATAACACGAAAAATAATAATTGATTAAGCTTAATTGTACCACTAATTATTTTTTAACACGGAGGAGCGTTTAAAGCGGTGTTAACTTAGTAGCGCCCCCTGGCGGATGTAAACGAGATAAAGCGGCATTATAGTTAAAATAGGTTTATTAGACGTTTATGAATAAGGCGGTTATTAATGAATAAATCAAATTCACAGTACATCTTCTTAGTACAGAAATTGATAAAAAAAAAACATTTTTACTTCCATTTTCACGGCTATCATGTCGAATAGACTACGACCATCTTAAAAAAAATAAATATTACAATTTCTTGCCAAAAATCGCGTGTTCAAATTGACAGTTCACAGTTTGCCGCGGAAACGGACCCATCAGAGGTTCATGTGAGCGTCACGTGACAGGAATACACAGGAAGTAAGGGACTTCCGCATAAAAAAGATCGGGAGACTAGAGCACTGTCTCTTACTTCCTGTGTCTTCCTGTCACCAGACGCTGATAAATGTTTACAAAAATGTTCTGATCACGTTGAAAATCAATAAGAAAATTTGAAAAACGTGAAAAGATTTCTTTTATGTTTAGGTCTCAAAATATAATTAAATCTGCTAAATAACCACAATGGACTTAAATCAAACCCTAAAACTGGGTTGTACTAAAACAGCCGTTCTAAGAACAGCTACGTAAGTACAACTCATGATGAATGATCCATCCAAAAGTGGATCAAGTTCTTTTCAGGAAGTTTTTAGGGTAATCGACGAGTAATGATGACGATTGGGGTTAGGGGAGCATTAGCTAGAAGCTTTTAATGAGAATATCGATGTTTTAGACATGACATGACCTACTCGAAGATATAGGGTACAGGCCGCACCAAATATCTTTGAGAAGGAGAATAGGGTGAAAATGAGAAGGTGAGATGTTAAAATTAGGGTTAGGTAGAGCTATATTAGCTTAAGTTGATGTGAATGGTTTCGCGCAATTTACGATAGCAAAAAAGGTGATTGATGAACAAATTAATGAATACACTAGTTCCTACCAAAAGATACTGCATCAAACCAGCGTGCCTACGAGAGTAATGCCCGATTTCACCCACAGTTAAGGAACACTTAGCTCTTTTTCTTAGCTGTCTAGCGATTGTTTCGGTGGCTGGACTCTTATATTTAGGGGGTACCCAAGGAGCCTAGATGATCCTTACACTTAGGGCAAATCGAAACAACCGCTAGGTGGCCCCTGAAAGAAATAAAGTGTTCCCTAAAAGATAGGGATCGTTGGTGAAATCGGGGACAAGTTTAAAAAATAATTGCAATGACTTTCGGGGTAAACATGTCATACTATGTTTTGTTTGTAACTTTGTCTAGGATCGATAATTCATGGGTTGTTTGGTGGCCGAAAAAAATAGACACCACTTTCAGCGATTGCTTTGTCCCCCCTTATTCTCATCTACTTTTCGATTTCCAAATCACGGCTGAAGAAGTTATCACTTCAAGTTTGTCGACGTCGATGTTTATGTTTATTTTATTACTTATCGCAGTTTTCTGTTTGGTTTGCTGACGCTATATCATAGAACAAAGCTTTTGAAATTTCGCTGTCAAGTAGCTGTCAATGTCAAATTGATCAACATAAAAAAATATAGCTATAAGTACCTACTTAGGTAATATTTTGATATCAGAATAAATATTGGATATGTAAAACACACATTTTTTATGTAGATAAGTTTACGTGTTGGAGCTATGTAATTTTTATGGAAGCTTGGCATCCCGCTCTTGTGACGTCACTGTGTCCCTAACTGTCCTACTAATGCTTCAAGGGCGAGAGAGAGCGAGAGAAGGAATCCAAACGCATTCCTCGCTGGTGCCAAGTTAACTAACTTTGTGGCGTAGTACAGACGTATTGAGTGACAAGGTAGTGGCAAGATATGTACAATCAGCATCAGATATATGTGCGCACGCGCACTCAAATAGATCACAAACAACCAGAAATGTCTACTCAGCCAAAGTGTCGAAATTGTGTCAACATCTTGACGGCTTCTGTGGCATTGCGGTTGTGGTTCTGCCTACCACGAGAGGTCCCGGGTTCGATCCCCGGCTGGGAATTTAAAAAAAAGCCCCGTTCTTGGATGTTTATGTATGTGACGTCGATGTTTCTGGTTCCCACGACAAGTGTGGAGCCAGAAGCAATTTATGTGCCTGTATGTAAAAGTTTAATGTTTATCTCCTGTGTTAACATGGATTTTGAGTGTTGACATCATATTGACACTTTTAACTGTGTAGATGTTTCTGGTAGTTAGATATATTTGAGAAGTTCGCGTTTAGTGCTAACTGTACAAATAAAACTTATTTGTAACTACGATCTTTTGCATTAACTTCTACCACTAAATTAAGTTTCGCTTTACCTTAGGGAATAACAACAACAACTTGTGGCCAGAGTGAACGCGCGGTGACTAGAGGCTGTGGCGGGCGCGACTCGGCTTGTGGCCACAGTGAACGCGCGGTGACTAGAGGCTGTGGCGGGCGCGACTCGGCTTGTGGCCACAGTGAACGCGCGGTGACTAGAGGCTGTGGCGGGCGCGACTCGGCTTGTGGCCACAGTGAACGCGCGGTGACCAGAGGCTGTGGCGGGCGCGACTCGGCTTGTGGCCGCAGTGAACGCGCGGTGACTAGAGGCTGTGGCGGGTGCGACTCGGCTTGTGGCCACAGTGAACGCGCGGTGACTAGAGGCTGTGGCGGGCGCGACTCGGCTTGTGGCCACAGTGAACGCGCGGTGACCAGAGGCTGTGGCGGGCGCGACTCGGCTTGTGGCCACAGTGAACGCGCGGTGACTAGAGGCTGTGGCGGGTGCGACTCGGCTTGTAGCCACAGTGAATGCGCGGTGACTAGAGGCTGTGTCGGGTGCGACTCGGCTTGTGGCCACAGTGAACGCGCGGTAACTAGAAGCTGCGGCGGGCGCGACTCGGCTTGTGGCCACACTTGTGGAGCTTTTGCATGACTGTGCAGGTGTCGCAAACGATAGGATGGATATGTCACCGTAAGATTGTCAAAACCATTAGTTGATTCAACTAACGGTTTTTTTTCTCGTAAGTTGGTCAACTACCGACAGTAGTAAACTGTAGCGTACTGTGTACTATATGACGCGTTAGTTGATCAACTGACGGTTAAACCGTTAAATAGTAAACTGGTTTGAAGTTGAATTGCAAACGAAATACCAGGACAAACACTGCGGTAGCTTAGGTAAAGACTACAGGGGGCAGGGCAGCGAAGTCCCCGAATAGTAATCGTGTTAGGTTGACATCTAAGAACAAAAGAAACGTAAATTGTAAACCCTGTCGGTCTATTTTACTATCTGTCGATAGTTGATCAACTTACGCCTTAGTTTATCAAATAACTGTTTGGATTGGACTATCTTACGTTGGCATATACATAGTCAGGTCATAAGTTCTGTCACATGTGCAATATGAAATAATTTAGACATGTTTATTATTTATGTAAACATTTATATAGCAAAATGAACTTAATAAAACATAGATTATTATGGTAATAAAGTTTATTCAAAATGACCCCCGCGATTTTGAATGCAGGCCTTTATTCTGCGCGGCCAGTCGTCTATCGCAGCACGAACGAGGTCCATGTCAATATCGGCGGCTGCCTTAATCAAGGATGCCTTGAGTGACTCCAAATCAGGATGAGGCTTTGAGCAGGCCTTTTCCTCCAAGTGCTGCCATATCTTGAAATGTAACGGACTCAAATCTGGACTGGAGGATGGCCTGTCTTCGTGCCGGATGAAGTCGATTTCACGCGCCGCCAGCCAGTCTTGTGTGCTTTTCGCTCTATGAGCTGGCGGAGAATCTTATTGGAATACCCAGTGCCTGTTATTAAACATGATATGAGAAACAGGTTCCACAAGGTTCTTGAGGACTGTATTTTGATACACAACTGCATTCGTTTTTACGCCTTTCTCACAAAAATGTACGTCAGTTAAGCCCCAATAAGAGACTCCCAACCAAACCATGAGCGAGGATGGAAAATGACCTATTTGGACACGCGGAATATGGTTGGTCGCTTCTTCACTGCTGTGTGCGTACACCTTATCATTTTGTTTGTTGTAGCTCTCTTCCACGGTGAAAATTATTTCATCTGAAAAAAGAATTTCCCGATGCTTTTTTCCCACGTACCGCTTCAACAAAGCGCGGCATCTCCTCAGTCTCAGGTCCATTAAACGAGTGTCCAAACGATGTCCTGTTTTTCTTCGGTATGCCCTAAGCCCTAAGTCTTCATTTAACACCCTTTTCACCGTGGTCCTGCTTAACCCCATCTGAAGGGCCAACAGTGTCTGCTTACGTATGGGATTTCTTTGAATTCGCGCCTTCACAGCTTTTATCACTGCTGGAGTCCTAACAGAGCGAGGGCGACCACTTCTTGACCTGTCATCTACACTAGAGTCTTCATTGTATCGTTTGATGGTACGATAAACGAATCTTTTGGTTATACTCAAATTTTTCAGTAAGTCGAAAATCTGAATTGGCGCGTAACCGCAACGATGCAACGCAATAACTGCGACACGGTCTTCTTTAAGTGTCCACTCCATATTTAAAAATGAGGAAAATTCTAAAAAGTACACATTTTTATTTTCATGAAAAATTCGAAATTCGAATTCAATAAACTTTTTTGTGGCCAGCGTTCTAAATTCAAAAGTTTTTATTGTGTGACAGAACTTATGACCTGAATGTGTATAATACTGACGCGTACCACCCGCCTCTCAGCATGATTGTGCCGCTGTTGAAAGCGCGGGGCGCAGACCAGCAAGCAACCAGAATTTTGCCAAGGGCAACCATTCAGTCCTGTACGAGCTCATGGGTAGCATATCGTGGAACAAAATTATGCCCGACTACGCCGCTTTCAGTGAGCTGACAGCATTAAACGCTACGATACATACTACGAGACCCACATGAAGAGTATAGAAGACAATATTAGATATGAACCACGCGCGATTTGGAAGCATGTGAATGGCTTCAGATCGGAGGGTGGTTTCGAACCTCGGGTCATACATCAGGGGCAAGATGTGTTGGAGATGAAGCAGCGGTCGCATTTGCACTTGCTCTGGATCTGGTATAAAGTTCAGATGACTCGTGTACTGTTAATTACGTCCAAATGTCACATAGTTCCCGTAAGGTTAGAGCAGGGAATGAGGCAGCTGAAGAAAGGAGCGCAATTGGACCGGACCCTCCCTATCCTTACTTTTTGAAGGCCAATAGCAATCAACTTTTAACCTCTGAGTCGTATCTAGCTCAATAGCAATGGAAGTACCTCACCAGCTGGAAGCTTTCTCGATATACTTGGTCCTATCCCCAAGGCAAATGACGATTGTGATCCTGAGCTCATTGCCAAAACAGTTCGAGTCGATCATATACGTTAATAGTACATTATGATACAAGTGTGGTATGTTGGTCATTACACTCGAGTCGGTTTTTAAGCCTGAGCCGAAGGCGAAGGCTTAATGGAGACGAGAAATTAAAACTAACGAAATGCAATACTGTGAATAAACTTAACAAACAGAAACCCATTTGAAAGATGGCGGCCGTAATTTTATTTTTTCGCGCGCTCAGCGCTGCATGCGCGCGCAAGTCTGAGATAAGGGCACCGGCAAAGTAGCTAATCAGCCACATATTTATAAATTTTGAAATTGGGTATTTATAGGTAAAAATACACCGTCAAAATATAAATACCAACAAGCTAACAAGCAGTTTCATGAAATTTTTTAATTATTTATCACATTTTGAATTGAATTTTATATTAACGCAAATAACATTAATACTTCTTGCTAATATTTAAAAAGATATGTAATGAAAAGGCACTAGTGCGATAATGTAAAAGGCACGGCATGGGTAATATTCTGCATTATCAGTGTAAATACTCTGTAATAAGACCTACTTTACGAGCAGGTGTGTTGAAAAATCTATTTGCAGACTGCACCGTATCTCTTTTCGAAATTCAAAATTCAAGAGTTTATTTCCCTACGAAACACATAGGTTACATTTGGAGAATATCAAATCTTAAACTAACACATGTATAAGGTACAGGGAAATGTAGAACTCAATTTGAATTCCGTAACCTCAATATTTTAGATGCTGGAGGCATAGAGGCGACTAGAAACCTCCAGCTTTATACGTTATTTTTTACAGAATTGGAGCAAACACCTTCCCAAGCTTTTTTGTCTTCCACATAATCTGATATTTTGCAGTCAGCCTTTTCACATGAGTGATTTTTAACAACATTTTTAAATTTATTACTGGGCAACTCGCAGGGAGTTCAGGATCTATCGCTTAGTGACCACCAACTTACAGACTTTGGTCGAGACCGTCTCAACGAGCAACGATCGGGTATGCCAGGTGGACGTCGCCTATCAGGACTTCCAATTCCGTGAGGCTTTCGATAAGGTCAATTTGCTCCACGGCGGTTGGTTTTCTTCGCCGAGTACCTGAGGAACTGCCAAAATATGTGTGGTATGGCTTTTTGAGTCCAAGCGGTCTGGTTCTGTCAAAGTTCTATTCTTCGTTCGTTGTTATTCGTCATTAATCATAATGGGAGACCCTGTGTCGTGGGAATCCGAAACAGCGAGATCACACACATATATTTAAAAAGTGTACATTGGATCATGCATCGTTATATCCATTATCTGATTTTTTGAGCCCAATATCATACACTTCGACTTATTTGGGTTGAGGACTAAAGTGTTCTATCAGAGGGTCTACTTACTGTTTCTGCCTTCATAATAAAATAAAATAAGTTTGGATTCGACTGTCTCCGGTTAAATTATAATAGTCATGTAAACGGAAGTTGTCGTTCGTAAAATTAATGCAAATTCAATTTAGGAAACGGAAGTTATAATCGGCTCTCGTAATCGTATACTAAGGCATCGGAATTCAACACGACGACGGGAACCGAATGGCAGTTGCAGTGTTGTATGGACTCTCGCTTATTCCTTATCCAGAAGTAGTCTAAAAAAGGTCGAAGTATGATTTTAGTGTAGTAGAAATTTTAGTATGATTATGTATTTGTCGCAGTTAGTTGGCTAAATCAGACTCTTAACTAACTCTCTAGACTGTTAATTAAATACCGACGTTTAATCAAGTCACTAAAATTCTGTCAGACAAGTGAGTGAACGAAACGTGTAACGAGTTTTCTGAACATTCCTAGGCAACACGACATATACAATATATATATATTTTTATGTTAACTTAAGTTAATGTTTTAAGTATTTTTTGTTGTTCTTACAAGTTCAACCCAACACGAAGGATAAAGGGGACTTCGCTTCGCTCGCCCCCTTTACCCTCCACCTAAGCTGCCGCAATGTTTTGCCCTGATAGAAGCTGTGCAAATCAGCTTTTGTCGTGGCGGCATCTTGTTTTCCAATACGCCGGCTGTTTTACGATGCTTTATTTAAATCTAGTAACTTGGTTAAACGTCGGTATTTAATTAACGGTCTAGAGAGTTAGTTAAGTGTCTGATTTAACCAACCAACTGGTTGGTTGGTTAAATCAGACACTTAATTATCAGACACTTAATAATCAGACACTTAATCGTAAACAAACCAACCAAAGTATGAACTAAGTGTAATGGAAGCGCCTATTGCATTGATATCTATGATGTGATCAAGAACTAAGTGCAAAATAATATCCAATAGTCTTTTCTTTACATCTATCGATTTTGTGTGTTCTGGATATGACTAATATGTTCCAATAGTGTCTTTGGGTGTGCAGAATACCACATTAAAGTATAATTTCAGTTAAATTTATAACACGTAGACAACGAAAAAGTGCATGAAAATTCACCCTTCAATACTAGACCGTGCACTTGCACTTGCAGATGGGAGGTGTAGGGTGTAGGGAGGGTGTACAACAGTACACAGTTTAAATTACAACACTGATAGATAAATGGTGATTTTTTGCTTTCTTCGCAGAAAAGTGGAGCCACCGCGCTAGGCGCCCGCCTGCAGTGTGGCCTTCGAGAAAGAGTCACGCCTTTTCCAGACGAATTGGCAGATGCACAGAAGCGACAGGTTTAGCTAGATATTGCTCCATTTTGCAAAACAGAGGACTAGCCCATCGCCGTATTTAATAAGACGTAGGATATTGTAGAATTTCCATCTTTGAAGCGTTATTCCTCTTTGAGGAGACATTTTCCATCTCTTTTATTCAATCGTAGTGTTTAAAATCATCATATCAATAGGAACCATATTAAAAAAAAAACCTAAAACGTATTATCATTATCATATAGGATCTAAAAGGAATATTGATAAGCTTTTTGCGGCAAAAAATGTGTAATCAAAATATATTAAAACGTAGTGGCTGAAGTTATAGAAATAATCTGTGGTTTTTGACAAACAGTTAAATATACACAACTTTCCCACTGTTCTGCGCAGCGTCTAACGTAACAGCCGTGCTGCAGTTACAGCTGCATCACGGCTGTTACGTTAGACGCTGCGCTGACTTTATTTTAATATTGTGTCCAGGATTTCAACCAACATCGATCGAGTTGCTAATTTTCTCGATACACGAGCCTAAAAAGGGAAATAGTATTATTTTCCGCTGCGTATCTGCACTGAACAACGCAGCCCGGAAGAAACGTTGACATATCACCGACAATCCATCTCTCGGGCCCCCCCCCCCCGCCCCGCCCGCGCCGCCGAAGTGACATGCGCGATATTTCACTGTTTGGGTACAGTAATGCTATTTCACAATGACTGCCCATCTTTACATCAGATTCACATAACCTTTTCCCGCACGGGGTGGCAAGGCACAGTTATGCCCACATTTAGCCAGTGATTATGAACTCTATTTTGCATGAAAGGGGTTTAACTCATCGACATACCTATTGAGGTATGAATGATTTGAATATGGGGTTAATCTAGGTCAACACAGACCTTGCTGTTAATGACTTTGTAATTATTTATTCCTGCTTATTATTCATAATAATTAATGGCAACAAATATAGTGATCACCAAAATATTTTTTTCACACCTTTCATTCGGAAAAGTAAGTTTTGCTCCACGACGAGAGGGAGCAAAATGCTACTTTTCTGTTCAAGCTACTTTTTTAATGTATTCATTGCCATGTAGCATTTACGCAATGAGCACAGATTAAAATAATCGAATGTTATTATGAAATTACATTACAATCGACTACGATGGCGTAGTCGATTAAAAACGAACATGTTTGAAGTTTTAACATTAACAACGTTATATGCAAAATTATGAATTTTTCGTAATATTTAAAAAAAAATGTCACAATAAATTATTTGTTTTACTGAAATCTAAACTATTGATGTCTATTATTATGATATAATGAATATTGATATCCGAAACCATTGTAATATTCGATTCAATTATTTTCACACATTAGTAAAAGTACACAGGAATATTTTATCTGTGGTGATCCTAATCCTTCACAATCTGCCATTATAAAAAAAAAATTTTGTTTACGTTGTACAATTACTGTAAAAGTGGTGAAAGTATAATTCAAAGTATATATTTTTTTTAGAGCATTTAATTTAAATTTTCCTCATAGTCGGTGTGAAAAGTTGTATGTGTCACACAGGAGCAAAATTATTTTCGTCATGGGCGTTAATTTATTTATTTATTTATTTATTCAGGTAATCAACAGCGTTACAAAACAGATAGTCCTTAAAATTAACACGAATTACATAGCCAATAATAGATTACCACAAAAAGATCCTTTTGTTGTTACAGTATGTGTTTTAGTGAGGCAAAAAGAAACGGACCAGTAGTAGAGAAACGGACCAGTAGTAGAGAAACGGACCAGTAGTAGAGAAACGGACCAGTAGTAGGGAAACGGACCAGTAGTAGAGAAACGGACCAGTAGTAGAGAAACGGACCAGTAGTAGTCGTTACGCTCAGGATTCTAACTTAGAATCCCTCGCTACGCTCAGGATTCTATCGTAGAATCCTTCCCTTCACTCTGGATTCAATGTACCGCCCTCGCCGTAAATACATAATTTTGCTCCCTTATGACACAAATAACTATTTCTTACCCAAAATGGGTAACTGATTACCGAAAGTTGCAGAAAATATCAGGGCAAAATACTGCGGTTGCTTAGGTTAAGGGTAAAGGGGGTGAGCGAAGCGAAGCCCCTTTTTCCTTCGTGTTAGGTTGAACATGTAAGAACAACAAAAAATACTTAAAACATAAACTTGTACACAAAACATAAAAAGAAGTTTGGTGATCATTTATCCAAATACAATTTGGTGATCATTTACTAATTCTGGCAGTCATTTCGAAATTATTGGTAGTAATTTTTCGAATTTTTTGGTATTCGTTTAAACACAAGCCATAATTTATTGTAATATTTGTATTAGTTAAGCACAAATATTTTTTAAAAGAGATCTAAAAATCAATCTGTGGGAGTTTCTACGCCCTTCTTCTCCCACAGTGGTCCAATGTAGGGAAGAGGCAAAAAATGACGTTTGCTAAGTATATGTTAATATCTCCAGTAATAAAGTACTTTGACTTGCATTGACTTGACTTGATTAATCACCATTAGAATTGCATCACTAACTAGCAAATTTTGACATCACTTGAAGTGAACACAAAGTTTTTTATTAGCATCTATCCTCTCTTTGTAGACTACAAAGGGACGTGTTTACATTTGAAACCCGCACATTCCTTCTGAGAATTAATGGACATTATGTAGAAACAAATAGTACAAGTCGCATCCACACATGCAAGGTCACTTAAGAGAGCTATCGAAGGATTCAATACAGATCACAATGAACATCTTTCCCTACTGTTAATTATAATCTTCGCCGAAGAAACATTTATGTATGTTCGAAATCGAAGGGAAATTACTGCAAGTATGAGCTAGGTGATAAGTTGTTAGTACATCTCCACGAAGGATCTCCCGTGATTCTCTTTATTCGAATTTCATCAATCAATCAGCCCAAGGTATATAATATAGAAAGTATCGCGCTCAGTCTCAGGATAGGAGTAGCTAGCGAGCAGGGGTGGACCCACCTTTTCAATTCAGGGGGGAGTTACACAGTCAAGGTATAGTCAGGATCGGCTCCAATCCGTCACAAGTTGCAAGCGCACACACTCCCTTATTCACGTGGCCAGCTAAAAAATATCCAATGAGATGTGTTAAGAAGGGCGGTGCAAGCCGGCCCGGAAATTTAAAATGTCTACCATGTTGAGCAGCGAGTAACTGGTAGGAAAAGTTATAGGGGCGGCGCAATCCGCCCCAAATATTACACCTTGCTATCTATCTGGCTATAGTTATGAATATTGAACACATCCTGTCATAGGAGCGGCGAAAGCAAGTAATGTTAGTCATATGATACAAGCATGTATCACATGGCTAACAGGACATATCCCACCCCAGCCCAATTGGCCATGTAAAAAAAAACAATGGTACCAAACTGAGAAAACCATTTACCAAACTTAGTTAGGAACATGATTATGATATATCTCTCATAATCATGTTCCTAACTAAGTTTTGTTATTCTCATCAAAAATATTACAGGATTACTGAAATATCCGTAAAAAACATAATGTACTTCATTTGTCCTCTATGGCGTAGTTAGTTTAAATTCCCTTCGCCGTTAAGTTGGCTGTTCTGAAAAACTGTCAAGAATCAAGAATATTCCTGTCTGTCGATAACGCAGATGCCAGTCGGAACGTAAACAAATAATGACATTATAGTTTTTTAGTTTTATAATCGGAAACAACCAGCCTCAAGTACGATCGTTCTTAAAGTGTGAGGAATTGCCGTCACAAGTGATGATATTTCAAAAATAATTAGACATCTATCACCCGAAACAAATTAGTTTATTTAAATAGCCTACAACTTAATAAATAAAGAAGAAGAAAGAAAAACTTCAAAAAGTAAAATAAAGTAGTACGTATTTTTTTGAGTATTTCCAATTCTCCACTCCTTACGACTTTAAGCCACTAAGAGGCAAACGCAAGTAGATGTGTAAAGATGAAATTTGACATGGCTAGCCAATCGATCAATCAGCAACGAACTGGTTCTGTCATAGAGGCGGCGCAAGCCGACCCGGATAATTCATATGACCAGCAAATCCAGTAAGTTATGAGCTCGTGCCCCGCCCCTGTCACATGGCTAGTAAGTCAAGTACAATAGTGAGCACCTGTTAAGATCTATTATGAGGGGCGGACCAAGCAACTCGAGAATAGTTGAACTGGAGCTTCGAGCAAATTTGTGGATTAGTCAATACCATCATAATGTTGCACTACTAAAAGGCTAGCATTTAATCGCACATCAAAAATACTGATTTTCACAGCAAAAAAGGATCAGCAAAGCACTTTTTATGTTTCAAGTATTTTTGTTGTTCTTACATGTTCAACCTAATACGGAGGACAAAGGGTGCTTCGCTTCGCTCACCCCTTTTACCCTTCACCTAAGCTACCGCAGTATTTTGTGCTGTGCAATTCAGTATTATTGATGTGCAGTTTAATATTTCCCTTATTAAAATAAGTATTTAATCGATTTACGAGAGTGTCTTGTGCACGATTGCCGCATGAGTAGATTTGGCTGCTCGCAAGCAATGTTATTGTTACCTAATGTCTTGTACCTGGCTCCGTCCATATGCCATTATACAAAGTTTAATGTTATTCAAAGAGTTATTATATAGTGCCGATTTCTCGCCACAGGTAAGGGTTAGGCCATATTGTTTAGGCTCTGATCAGCCCTCATTACACAGCACAGCTTGTCTTTGTTCTTATTTATTTATTTTGTTAGATTGTTATTTTCAGACATCTTATTGGCACTTATGGATACGATGCTATAATATTGTCATTAGATTAGATAATTTTTATATCGTACATTGTGTAATAAAAAAAATATGACGAAAATTTAAAAATGACATTCCCGTTGAGTTTCTTGGTGCTTTCTTCTCTGACGCGCGTATTTCCGAAGCACTGGTAGGGTTTATGGAGTTTCTTTTTCCTGTGCGAGATTCAGCCATGAATCACCACTTGAAGGGGAAATTTACTTTTTCAAACTCAAACCATAATCAGTTAAGCACTCATTAGTTTAGTTGATCATATTTGATCTATATTGATTCCATGTAAGATACTTAAGTAAGTTTTTGACTTGCCTTTGACTTGACTTTGCAATAAATGATTTGAGTTTTGAGTTTAGAGTTATAGGCCTCTTCTTGACCACGTCAACTTATTCCAGTTCCTGAGCCTCCCGCATCCACTGCCTAGCTGCATGGATGTAAGCATGTTTTTAAACCTTAGTGGTTAATCCAACATTATTGACCGAGCGAGCGCGAAGCGAAGAAGAAGCGTCTCCGTACAGATCGGGAAAAAATGCTTTCATATGTTTGCCGGATATGTCAGCCAGCTGTTATCCTTTAAGATGCAGATACACGAAGCCAGTGGCACTGGCGCTAGTGAGACTTTCAGCCAGTAATGGCCTCGTCTAAACCTAGCTAGATGGGCGCTCTATTACCCCGGCACTGGCCGCCAGCTGACTTGGCTTGATTTTACAAGGCTAAAACAAGGTTTACAACAACAAGCCAGTGAGACTGGCAGCCAGCATTGGCCTCGTGTAAACCCAGCTTTACGGTCGCATTTGTCAACCAATTCCAGTGATATTTTTTAAGCTGGTTTGTTAATTATTATTATTGATTTATTAACGATTTGGTTTTAAGATTTTTTTCAAAATGGCGGTGTAATGGTGTTTGATAATGCGCAACATATATATTCCCAAACAGCTTGACAGATTTTAACAAACGAGTTGTTGGCTTTGGGGATACCTCGAGAGTGATATTGGCTATATAATTTTGGTGAAATGACAATTGGTTGGATTTTAGGTCGCAAAATGTAGTTTACAAAGTTATAGGTTGGTACCCGTTGCATTCATAAGTTTGTAAGGTATAAGTTCAACAGACTTGCAAGGTACATAGCTTACAGAGCCACTATTTTATTTACTAAGACTTGAATCAAACATTAAAACAATTCTACGGAATACGGTGCATAGTTTCAAAAGAATAAATAAACAACACTTCCTCTTAGCCTTTACAAAGTCTTCTTTACAAAGAAAGCACGAAGTTTCCTCCCACGGAAACGAAATCTCCGTTTCTACCCTCACAAATTTTCATTCAGAACATACTGTTCATTTATTGTAACTCCGACTTATTTTTCTGCCATTAATATCTGTATATCCGATTTGACCTACTTTTCCTGTCATTATTGTGAACACATAGTTTTATTCAATCGATAATTTTCGCACTTCAAACCCAAAACACAATTACAAGATTACACATCACAATATCCAATAGACAAATTGACGCATAAATCACAGGAATATATTTTCATAAACTATTTCACAATCAGGAATCGATAAGCCCGTGCGGTCGCGAAGACCTCGTTCATGACACTACTATCGACATACATGAGGTTATTTTCACCCCACTAACCATTTTTCCTAGTTGCGATACAGCGTCGTTAGGACGCGGAGTCTTGATACTTTGGAATTTATTGATATCAAGGGTCGATCACGTGTTTAAAACAATAAGGAAATAGATGACTGGCATGCTTGGAGACCCAGGTAAAGGAGATCTCTAGACGAGTCCAGCTAGGATGGGCTGCTTTCGCAAAATTAAGGGATGTTCTGACCTCTAATATCCCTATTAACCAATTAACCAATTAAATTAAAATTAATTAACCAATGTGTACTTCACACTCTCACATACGGTGCCGAAATATGGACGATCACAAAGGAGATTGTGCACAAAGTCACGGTAGCACAAAGAGCCATGGAGCCTGCCATGCTAGGCATCAGGCTGTCCGTATCGTAATACCGAAATCAGACGCCGAACCAAGGTGGCTGATGTGGGTAAGCGGAAAGCACGGCTTATGTGGAAGTGGGCAGGACACTTGGCAAGGTGAGAAGATGGAAGATGGACCAGATCAGCGACAGAGTGGTGGCCAAGTGGAGGCCAAAGATCAGTCGGCAGACCATCTGCCGGATGGACTGACGATGTGGCGAGGGTGGCGGGAGAGCAATGGACGCGAGTTGCGCAGGAGCGTATTACTGAATGGCGTGTTTATGAGGAGGCCTATACCCAACAGTGGGGCCCCTGACAGGCTGATAATAATATATAATAATACCTTGGACACTATTTACACACATTGATCTAGCCCCAAACTAGGATTCCCTGTATCTTGGGTACTAGACAACGATACAAATACTTATATAGATAAATAGTATAGTTAGATACAAACATCCGTTCTCATCTAACAAATATTTGCCCCCACCGGGACTCGAACCAGGGACCCTTGGCTTCGTAGGCAGGGTCACTGCCGACTCGGCCATTCGGGTCGTCAATGATGATGATGATGATGATGACGATGCTTGGCTAAGTCTTGCTTATTTATTATGTTTGTGACGTCGCTGATTCTTGTCCCAAGGACACAGGGCATCCAGTAGTCATATATGCGGGCTCCCCGGCCCAAAATGTAAGGGGAGAGGAGAAAAATAAAGTAGCCAAGTGCCCCGCTCGCCAAGGTGCGTTCGCTAACTTATCACTTGCTACACGACGCTAAGAAAACGTGTGTTAACAAAAATATGTGAGCAGACTTATTTTTTGACATTCCCCTTTGTAACGTATCACATGACTGCACGGCAAACGTTTAATCGCATACGTTTTGACGACCGGTTTAGCCTAGCGGGTAGTGACCCTGCCTACGAAGGTGACGGTCCTGGTATCGAATGCCGGAGGGCACATAATTGTGTGATGAGCATGAATATTTGTTTCTTAGTCTTGGATGTTTTCTATGTATTTACATAAGTATTTATCTCTATTAAATATATCGTCGTCTAGTACCCATAACACAAGCCTTATTGAGCTAACTATGGGCCTAGTTCGATTTGTATAGGATTGTCCTCTAATATTTATTATTATTTATAATTTATATTCTTAAGTGTCGCGTCGTCGTAGCGAATGATAAGTTTTAAGAAGCGAATGCATCTTGGCTACCGGGCAGGTCAAATTAGTTGCATAGTGAAAGTTGTTCTGAATTATATTTCCTTAACAACCTCTTGCAATATTACTACCCCTTCCCAGTTAACCTAAGAATACAATATGTGATTTTATAATTTCCGAGAGATTCCATGGATGCCAAATCACACGCAAATCCACCTCAACGATCAAGACCACCACATCCTACTACCTGACAGGACAGTGGAACAAAGCTTACACAGGTATTACCCTGTGGCTGTGAAGCAGTGAGGCCGCCACCCACACGGCATCCACATGCCATCGACAGGTCATTACGAAGTCGATGGAACGTTGAACCTGTGAGTACCAGCATGCTAGATAGAATAAGCAATTAAAAAGAGATTCGTTCTTTGGACATATTCAAATCTGAAAAGAAAGAAGGGACTGAAAGGGAAATACTAAACTGCACATCAATAATACTGATTTGCACAGCAAATATACTGATTTTCACAGTAAATATCAGGGCAAAATGCTGCGGTAACTTAGGTGAAGAGTAAAGGGGGTGAGCGAAGCGAAGCCCCCTTTATCCTTCGTATTAGATTGAACATGTAAGAACAACAAAAATACTTAAAACATAAAAAGTGGTTTTGCTGATTCTTTTTTGCTGTGAAAATCAGTATTTTTGATGTGCGATTAAATACTAGCCTTTTATTAATATGTAGTTGTGCGTCTGATGAGTTGTAAGTCAGGTATTAATTTATATATTTTGTTGAGAGCGGCCACAGAAAGAGTGGAAAGTTTTTTAAGACAATTTTGTCCTTGAATGATCTCTTTCATCAATGACTAATGACAAATCTATCACTTACAACTTAAATTTAAATAAACCGGCCAAGTGCGTGTTGGACTTCTTACATGTGGGTTTCCGTAATATGAAAATGTTTTAAAATTTCATGACTGTAAAGTTCTCAAAGGTCTATTAGGAAACTATCCTGAACAAAGCCTTTGATGCTTTTCATGACCTTTACAACCTTAGCGGAAGACTCAGGATCGATCATCAAAATTAAAAGCAACGCACAAGGTTAAACCATAATGGATGTCTATGGGACTTAAAATAAGTTGTAAGTTAAAAAGATCTCTTAATTTCGCTCTTTATAATAATAAAATAGAAGCTAACAAAGCAAAATGTATAAATTGCTCAAAAATGTTTAAAAAAATAATGAGAAAATCTCGAGAACAGAGGAATAATAATTATGTGAGAAATAGTATAACTACAAGTAAAGCGTCATGGAATGTGGTAAAAATGAGTCGGGTATTTATCAAACATGACATTTCCTTTCACGAATCAGACATTAATATAGCAATGAGTTCTGTAATTCCGTATACGAAGGGTCCAAATAGAGCCCTATTGCTGTCACTCACGGCCTTCCGGCCGTCCGTCGATTGTCACACAGGTTTTACGGCCTAACCGTTAGAGCCAAATATACACAGTTTAAACATATTAACCCTGTTAGATAGAATACAGCTGTTTTTTTTAATTCCCTCATTTTAGGGATTATATTCTACATACTTTACTTGCTTTTACTTACTTACTTACTTACTTACATTTGTTGACGATAAAGATAAAGATTTGTATTTGCTGCGATAAGGGTAGGCAGTCGATCGTCAATCATTACATAATAACACCTTATCAGCTGTTAATTTTAGCTTGCAAATTCTGTAAATCCATATCAATTCTGTAAATTTTTATTATTCAAATAATAAAAATTTACAGAATTGATATGGATAAAACAATGTTCATTGATGTAAATAATCTAGATAATTTCAGAGATATGACATTAAATATAAAACATTATGGAATTATCTTTGAGGAGGCTAACAGTGTGACATTTTAGGTATTAATATAGGTCTACATTTCAGTTTGAAACATCACACTGATAAAGATTGTAAGAAAATTTAGAGATTTATTTTTGTATCATTAAGAAGGCTTTTAACAACAGCGGAGAAAAGGACCGTTCGAGTGGCCTATCATGGTTATGTAGAGTCTTGTCTTGAGATATGGTCTTGTGGTTTGGGGAAACGACACCGATATTAATAATGTTTTTATTGAAGAAAATAAATGTGTGCATGCAATTTGCGGTATAGCCCCAAATGAATCATGCAAAACGATGTTTGCTAATTATTGCCATTACCATATTTGCATATATATGAAATTGGAATGTTTTTAAAACTTAACCCACAATTGTTTAAAAGGTCACAAAAACAATATACAAAAAACAAAAGAAATCCGAAAAGGTTAATTAATAATCATACCCCACGTCCATCATTGTATCTTAAGAATTGTCCTGAAAATATTTAATAAATACCCGAAGACTTCAAAGTATTATCAAATAAATGTTTTTATTCAGGTGATGAATTTATAATATAACCAAGCGTGTAACTTGTAAGTGAAATAATTATAAGTTATAAGTATTAGTAGCAGTCAGATTTATTGCTCCCTGTGTAATATGGACTATTTAATATTTGCATGCTAAAATTAACAGCTGATAAGGTGTTATTATGTAATGATTGACGATCGACTGCCTACCCTTATCGCAGCAAATACAAATCTTTATCTTTATCGTAAACAAATGTAAGTAAGTAAGTAAGTAAGTAAAAGCAAGTAAAGTATGTAGAATATAATCCCTAAAATGAGGGAATTAAAAAAAACAGCTGTATTCTATCTAACAGGGTTAATATGTTTAAACTGTGTATATTTGGCTCTAACGGTTAGGCCGTAAAACCTGTGTGACAATCGAAGGACGGCCGGAAGGCCGTGAGTGACAGCAATAGGGCTCTGTTTGGACCCTTCGTATACGGAACCCTAAAAATTCAGTGTCCTACTGTCCTATCTTTACTGCCCTCTAAATAACCCAACAGCCAGTCTAGTCATGATCAATCAATTGCTTTGACAGACACCCAAATATCAAAGCATTAATAATAAAATATAGAGGAGGCATGTAGCGTGGGTTGGCAATCAGTACAACACACCTTTGCCATTGATTATCGCTACATAATGCATACCCCCTTACCCCAATGCCCTCAAATTAACAACAACCAGTTTACCATGACCTCTGCACTACTTCTACCCCTTCAATGGGGAACGCAACTACGGATTGATATTTAACATCTGATTATATATATATATATGTAAGTAGTTAATTATTTAACAGAGCGTTGAAGCCTATATGCTACAAATGCCGAACTTTCAGTTCATTTACTTCATAGAAAATGTTGTAGAAAGTAATGTTCGGATGCACAACCGACCAATCAAACTTAACGGACAATCAAAGTCATCGTGTGACTGTCTCTCGCACGAAAACAGTTAGCGCCACAGTAAGAGCTCTTTGGGTTAGTTCATACGGATCTCGGGATCAGATCAAAGTTCATACGGATCCCGACGATTCGTTCACACCGATCCCGCGTGGGATCAGCTGACCCCGTAATAAAATGTAGCAGTGCACGCTGATCCCGTTGTACAGAGACACGAAATAAAGAATAATAAAAACGTATGTCGTACATACATACAATACATACATACATAGCGTCACCCCTTTTCCCATACGGGGTGGCAGAGGCACAACTGTGCCCACTTTTAGCCAGTGATTCAATACTCCATTTTGCGTGACAGGGGGCTAGCCCATCGCCGCAACTGATGTCGTATATGCATAAAATCGATATCCGAGGATCCGGTTGGAGTCCAATCATGAGTCAGATTTTGAAAAATTCACGGCGCCATCTTGAAACTCTGAAAAACTGAATGAAATTTTGGACTAAACCAAAGTCAACGTCAAAGCCTCTTCATTGGACCACTGTAGGATAAGAAGGGCGAAGAAACTCCCACAATAGATTTTTAGATCTCCTTTAAAATTAGCTGTTTTTAACACATAACATAACAATGCGTCACACCATTTCCCATACGGTATTTTTTGTCGCGCTCATTTTTTGCCGCTGTTCAGTAATTCAGTCAGGCAAAACGAGTATTTTTGGCGAGCAAATACTGGATATACAGTCACACGTTTAAATAGCTCGAGTCGCTATTTCAAAATATCTAGAGATATCTTGTTATATATAGGTATAGTAGAGAATGCACTGCCTGACCCTTGAAAGGATTGCTAACTTTTGCGAGTCGAAACCAGTACGTAGCAGTTCTGTGACCATTTCCTATGTTAACATTAATATATTAAAATAATGTTCATTACAGCTCACACTGGAACATGGCTATTGCGTGAGTCGCTACGCAGAACAGTGCACCGATAGAAATTTAGTATTCTTTATATATATCTTCAAAACTATTTAGATCCATTTCTACAACTTCAGATTATGACAAGGTTCATATTGTTAACTTTCCAATTCTACAACTTCCCAATTCAGCAACTTCTAAATTCAATATCTTCGCGAAATGACAACTACCCAATTCAACAACTTCCCAATTCGACAACTTCCTGATTCGACCACATTATATTTAATAACAATTGTAACTGGTAAGGCCCCAAGGAGAGAGAAGGTTGGGATAGCCCTTGGTTCCAGGATTGACACTCTTTCTGTACTTAAGGAAGGAGTTAATCTTAATATACTGCCTGAAGTTCTACCACTTCATAATAATAATAATATTTTTTTATTCATAAAACCATACAGCACGAAAATAAATTACAAGAACTTGTGTTTAAACATTAGAGCTACACTATTTTCATAAAGCAGTCCAAAGACTGCTCCAGCAGCCAGTGATCATGACACAGGCATTTTAAATGCTTAGCTTGGACTTTGGACTGCATCCTCGCTAAGAAGTTGGCATTCGCAAAGAAGTTGGCAACGTCGCAAAGAAGTTGCACAGATAACGGGTGGGTGTGTGGCTTCCGAGGAAGCAGGATGATCTACCGAAAGATCCTCTAACGATGATTAAATTTCAGAACACGGATACTGTTGACCTGGGCATACAGGCCTGGAAGCTTATCAGCAGGCAGAATATGCCTCTGAGAGCCTGTCTGCCGATGGGCGTACCGTCCGAGGTTGCTGAATTTTGGAGCAAAACCATCCGTTGTGCTTTCAGATGTCCCAACTCAAGGCCAAGCTCAGCTGTGAATAATCGGGGGCTAGGGCCGGAACACCCGAGTCTATTTCTGTGATGAACACAACTTGTGTGTTCATGGGTCATAGAAGGTAGCCGGTTTCCGGTATAGGAAAGGAAGAGAAGGTTCGGAGCGAGAAGGAGTCGGGTGGAGTCAGGGCACTCAAACTGATCAGACCTGTCCATGGAGCAGGAGCCTTGTATCCAACCCAGAAGAAGACGCAGAACACTACATACTAACTCTTTCTTGTAAAATGACAGACACACATATTGTATACATGGTCACAACTCACAACAGAGGACCACCCACCCGGCTTTGTTCAGCGGGTGTCCCACATCATCTTCTACCTATCTTTGTATTGATGTGAACCCAACACAAACGTGTTATGTAAATAATTGGGGTCAAATCAGAAAATATTATGAAAAATTAAGGATCTTAAATATTTTTTTTCCTAATTTAAATATCTGTTTAAGAAAAAATACAAAAAGAACATTTCTTATCTGCGAAACCACTGACCCAAAAAAAGAAAAATACGTAAAGGTCTTTCAGGAAAAATAATAAAAAATGTATGGTTTACGTAGGGGGGAACAATTTTTTCAATACTACATACAAACTTATAAATGCACCTGGTTACGTACTTGGAGTATGAAAGTAGCCGCACCAATAACACACAGGAAAATTAAAGATACCTAATCCCCATGCAAGAAACTTCAATACCATCGTGAGGTGGTACGTAACCCTTCACTCGCACTTGACCGGTTATTTATTTAACATTCCTATTCTCCTAAAAGTGAGCTCAAGGTGAAATACTAAGTACCGCTGGGGTGGTGCCCAGCCTTAAGCCGTACTGCTATTTGAGGAACCATCCTTCGTTGAGCTGCAGCATTCGGACATTAGAAAGCTATGAATGAATGTAGCCCATTAATGTCCCCACCGAGAGGCACGAGCCTTTAAGGTGATACGAAAAAAATTGGGTTTTTTTTTTAATCCATTTACTCCACCATGAAGCCATCAACAGATTTGATTTTTGGGATAACGTTTATTGAGTATGTATTTGATTAAGATTCTCACTAAAGGAAAACGCGATTGGATGAAATTTTCTCGATAGAATTTAATTACGAAAACACCTCTATTTTTTATTATTTTCTGTAATTCTGAAATCCCAACTAATTTCATTGTGGAACTGCGTTAAAAATGTAGATATTATTTTCTGTGGTTTAGCGCTCCGTTAGGACATTTTCCTGATTCCGTCCCTCTCACTCTGCGGGTTTTTCCGCCTGGAGAAACGGGTACCTTAGCACGGACGAGGTATCGCCTTAACCGGACACGAGTAAGATTGAACCATACTCCACCACGCTGGCGCGCTAGTGATGGCCAACCCGGCACTGTATGAAGTTATCAAGCTGCCCCATTAGGGCCTCTGACACAGCTTCACGACTGCTACCACCGATTAGAGATAGTAGCCGGGACCTGCAGCTTCACGACTGCTACCACCGAGTAGAGATAGTAGCTGGGACCTGCAGCTTCACGACTGCTACCACCGAGTAGAGATAGTAGCCGGGACCTGCAGCTTCACGACTGCTACCACCGAGTAGAGATAGTAGCTGGGACCTGCAGCTTAACGTGACATGAGAAACACTATCCACGGATAGTTCGAAGCAAATGCCACATAGAATGGACACCCATCCAGTACCCGTCTCGGCCAGATGTTGCTACCCGCACGATCGTTTCCGATGTGCGACCACGGACTATTTAGAACACATTTTTTTATTATTCAAGGTAAAATTGTCTATACAGGGTGTTAACGGGGTCGTGTAGCAAGAAAGAGAAAATAGACTTGGCACTTAATTAGGAATACAACGCTGTAGATTGGAGTGCATAAATTAGCACTTTTTTCGCAGGTAAAAAAAAACTAAAAATGAATCCCTATTTATTAATTATTATGGTCACCCTACGGTGACGTGACCCTTATGACGTGACGGTTGACAATTACCTACTACTTACTCATCTAATCATTTGTTTATTAAAAAGGTTTTATCATGAATTAATAGGGTAACCATAATCTGAGTTATTAACTGGGATAAATAAATTGTTGATTAGTTTAAAAAAGGCTGTAATTTTTTAAAAATTTGCCCTATACTTGAAATCGCATTAATTCTTCGAGTTAGGACCGATAGGTTTGAATCATGACCCCGTTAACACCCTGTATATATTAGGTCCTTACATATAAAATTGGCGTTTTGTATGGAGAAATTGAAGTTAACTCAATTTTCAGTACAAACATTTTTGTATTTTTTTTTAGGAATGACAGATTCTAATTTTATAAACTTTGTGTGTATGAATGAGACAACATTTAGCTAACGGAAAATTTTATATAATTGTTGAAAAGTGTCAGCTGTAAAAAAATATTACGAATATTATCATGAAAATGGATGACATTTAGGAGGCATTGATTTTGAAGATAACATTTTAGTTATCAAACTGAAAATTAAAAGAAATTTAATAAGTAGATGTAAAATATTGAAATTAATTTTAAAACAATAAAAAAAAAACTGGAAATAGCTATTGAATTACTCGAATTATGAACTCCTGAATCTTGAAGAAAAATTCGCCAATTTCATAGGTAAGCACCCAATATATGATAGAATATCAATGATCTCCGGTTTGCCCATCACCCTGCGGTCCCACTAAACGGGGGGGTGAGGTAGGTCTGTTTACTTGGACACACTCGCACACATGCATAAAGCAAATCGATTTGTGTAATTACGTGCCTGGGCATGTGTTGACGCATGGTTTGTGTGGTGACTACTGAAATTGGTCAATTTTGATAAAATTACCGGTTGTAGGGTTTTGTAGGTTTTGGATATTTGGGTCACATTTTATGGATGTGTGATTGACAATGTATGTTTTTTAAATTGAGGCTTAGGAGCTTTTGTACTGTAAAACATTTGAATAATATGTGTTATGCTTGTCCAACACGCAATCATTATAGATTTCTAGGATCATGCTGTCATTATTGGATTATTGGTGTATTTAAACTACTGACAACCTCTGTGGGGTTGGGGTCGGGATTGTGCTGCCCAAGTGAGAGGTCCCGGGTTCGAATCCCAGCTGGGGAGGAAGAAAAACATATTCTCAGGTCTTGGATGTTTATATGTGGGTGACGTCGCTGTTTCTGGTTACCACGACACAGTGTATCTTAGGGTGGGGTCAGAAGGTAAGTATGTGCCTGTATGTAAATGTTATGTTATTGTTATGATTAAACAGTTAAACTTCTGATTGTTAGTCCTATGATTTAAAATTACTGCTCTATCTACCTATTTTTTTTTAAACGACTAACCTATCGTTGAAAATTACATCTGTGAATCCATACAACTTATTGTAGTTTGCAAATCTAAAAAACTATACGGTAGAGCAGCGCCATCTAACGTAATGTTGTATCACTAAATGAACGGATCAATATCATCAACACTTAAACTTGCACTTCCCTCTACATTATTTCTAAACAAACGCAACAGATGGCGCTAGTAGTAGACATCCATCACTTTTTCATGTTTTTCTAGAAGTGGTTAAAAATAATTGTATTTTTTTTAGTGACATTTAGTTTAGAAGTTCTACAAATAATCAGCCAAGTGGTAGACTATCTCGTACGCGAGAGTTCCGTACAAGTTCATAATAAAACATTGTCAAGTTAAAAAAAGCTTTTAACTAAGAGCCCAAGGTGTTTAAAGTTATCTTTATTTTTCATTACTCCTTTGCCCCCTAAGTTGCGGTGTAACGCGATTATACTGATAAATTAGCTTTCAGTGCAACATATAATAGTACCTACCCCGAAGGTCACCTGCTCTTCAAAGGGAAAAAAATGTAAATATCTTTAAATAAAATACAGAAATTCTTACGGTGACGAGAAAGTTCGTGGGGAAACTAACTAACTAACTTTATACTTTATTGCACAACACACAAGATGCAGACTCATAAAAATGGAAAACACGTGCACAAAGGCAAGCATATTATCTCTAACAAAAGATTTCTTTTAGCAAACCTAGGTTATACAGGATATATTTAAGAGCACGTATACTTACGAATGTGCACGACGTTAAATAATTAAAATTACACTGCATACAATATATACTTAATACATAATATCAATACAAATAGATTATGTACGGTAGCTTAACAACCTTAGTAATGGCTAGTATTTACTCGCACATCAAAAATACTGATTTGCACGGCAAAAAGGGATCAACCAAAACACTTTTTATGTTTTAAATATGTGTACTTAAGATTATGTTTCAAGTATGTTTTGCTGTTCTTACATGTTAAACCTAACACGAAGAATAAAGGGGGCTTCGTTTCGCTTACCGCCTTTACCCTTCATATATGCTGCCGCAGCATTTTGCCCTGATATTTGCTGTGCAAATCAGTATTTTTGATGTGTAGTTTAATATTTAGTAATACACAAATTTATTTACTGCGACTCTATTCATTTTGTTGGAATAGTATAAAATAATTAAAATATTAATAGTAATAAACAAAAAAGTCGCCATAACGTCAGTCAGACTCGGGCAAGCTTGAACTTCCAAAATTTACATAGAAACTAGCGACATCTCTATGTCTAAGCCATCACTATGTCATTTTTGCTCAGATAAACGAAACTCTTTGCTTAACTAGGCCATCCCTCAGGTCCTCAGTCACTATTTGACCAAGGTATTGAGTGTTTACCATATAATTTCATAGTACGTAAAAAAATAAGACTTCGAGTTTGTAATTTGATTTATTTAAACAGAGATAGCACATAGGAAAATACCAGTCTTCCAAAATATCGATAAACAAAGCAGGTAAAATATCTATAATTTTTGTCGATAGCCGTTTTTATATCGATATACTTACCCCATCGCTGGTTGTCACTAAAATTGAACGCGAAAATAATACTATATTGGTTTCAGTCATACAAAGTAAAGCGGTCGTGTGAGGAAAGAGTGTCGGTATATTAACTTTTGTTCAAGGAAAACAAACAGCCCTCCCTCTATTTACTTAGATACTTAATCTGTAGGCTTGCGAAACTGGTTATTTACCTGTACTAAATCACCCTGAAACTAGTATAAGTTAGTATACATTACATTGAAAGAGTTTTATTGAATTTCGCGCCCTTTTTTTTATAGAATCTGTCAGTTTTAACCGGCTTCAAAAAAGGAGGTGGTTCTCAATTCGGTTGTATTTTTTTAATGTTTGTCACCTCAAAACTAGTACTGATGAACCGATTTCAAAAATTATTTTTTTATTTGGAAGGGTGCTTCTCCAGTTTGGTACTAATTTTTGAAAATTAGAAATCAGACCAGTAGTTTGGTTTCTAAAGCAAAAATACTGGAATTATGATATCATCCAGATAAACGAAATTGCGTAATAATGCTTTACTGTGACTTATCAGTGCTGCTAAGGTCATTGTCATAAGATGAATTCTGTCTAAACGTACCGTTTATTGGTTTATTTCGTGTGATATATGTGGACTTGACTGCTAGACAGAAATATTCCGTAACCTTGTTTTCGCGTAAGTATTTTGACAATATTCGCATCGCGACGGGGGAGCAAGAAATAGGACTTGTTCTACTTTTTTAAGTATTTGACTTGGTGAATTGGTGTTTACATTCTTCATCTTGAAATGAGAAGCAATCTGGTATTTGTTTCACTTATGTGCCGTATATTCGTATTGTATTAAGTAGACAGGTTTCGTAGTATCGTTTTCGTGTCGTAACAATATCGTAGAATTGTCTATTTCATGATATAGCCAATCATTATTGAATTATATCAATCAATCATCATTGAACGAAGAAACTGACTGACTGACTAGACAACACAGTAACTTGAAAAATTTAATTCCATGAACTTCTAAATTTAAAACGAGCGGTGGATTTGTTGTTCTTACACATGTCAACATAAAACCAAGGACGAAGTGGGCTTCCATTCATAATTCTCAATTTTTCGCAAAAATTCAGTATATTTTCGAACAATTCAGTATTTTTTTCGCACAATTAGTTAATTCGCTTGTTTTATTAACAAAATTATTCTATTATCTTTCATCAAAAAGAAAGCGGCTCTCTTCATCGTCCACCAGTGACCCGATCAGGTGAGGTATCCAAAAACGGCCACCAGTAACTGTATTAAGCGGCGACCACGCAATACGTATATGGTCGTTTTTGGGGCGAGACATTTGGCAGGACGACAAATATTGGTTGCAAAACAGGGAGTTCAATGACCTTAGGTTGATGGAATAGGGTCGAAGGTACTGATGATGCCTAGGTTCACTTTGAATTCTCTGAATTTAAAAATAAAAAAGTTTAACTTGACAGAAATACTCATCCAGCGACTGATTTACTAACTAAGGCACGGTTGAGCGACTTCAGTCATTATTAACATACATTAACAAAAAGTTATTTTCTTATTTTTTTATTTATTTTTTAATCTGTAGCATTCTAGCATTATTAATTAGTGTTGAGCTATGTGTGTAATTTTAGATTAACTCTAACTTGGTTTAATTAATTAATTAGTACATTTGCAGTGATGACGAACTGTTTTCGATTCTTACTTTGACTACTTAGTTTTGAATTATTTATACAAGGTGACATTTAATTAGCTGACCATATTTTGGGTAGTGATAGTACCCATCATTATGAACAACTTTCCCCAAGAAACATATGGTCGCAAACGAAAAAAATATTTGGGTCTCCCATAGTAACTTGTAATCAGCTGATCGGGTCAATGTACTGAGGGACGTTTTTTTTTCTTCATTTGCGACCATATGTTTCTTGGGGAAAGTTGTTCATATTAATGGGTACTGTCATTCCCCAAAATATGGTCAGCTCATTAAATGTCACCCTGTATTTTATTGCTACAAGTGATAAACTATTATTGGCTTTTTTAGTTTTAATTTAGCTATTGTCAGGCTTTATAAGCTGTTGGTTATTCACTGAGCTGGAAATGAATAAATAAATTATTTTAGTGGTTCAGACATTAACAGAGCGAGGGACGGTGACAGTGGCAGCATGACTTTGAGCATCTGTTATACTTTGTGCATCCGGTCCTAAGGGTCTTGGTACTTGTTATCGTACATCCCGGTTTCAGCAAATTACCTGAGTTTAGGTGCTGGGAACCTTTATAGCAACCGTTATTGCAATAGCGCTAAGTACGGGACGCAGCATGACGGCTTCTGAGGACAAGGATCTTATAAGCCTTAGATCGCGTTCGGATTCCAGCTAAGATGAAATAAATCTCTGGTATTGAATGTTCATTTGTTGTTTGATGCTTCTGTTACAAATTCCCACCACACGTGGTTTGCTAGTGTGAGGGCAGTTGCAATTCTGGTGTCAATAAATTTATCGTTAGTTAAATTGACACTTGAACAAACTGAAAGGAGGAGGTCGGGAGTAGTGGTGTTTACCCTAATCTATATTTCGAAAGACCCGTTAGATGTTTCACGAAAAAGGCAATTTTAAGACATCGTTTTGTGAATAAATTACTATTGATTGCTTATTTGCCTTTTGAATCTTCTGACGAATGTTGAATGGAGAAAACGGTAGTTTTGAACTGCGTTTGAACTCAAATAGGTCCAAGTTGCGTAGTGTTTATTCATAGATTAGGGACTGCTAATCCAGAGCCGCGGCGATGGGGCAGCCCTTTGTCACGCAAAAATGGAGTTAACAGATATTCGTGACGATTTCTTATAAACAAAAGCATTTCCATAAAGGGACATACATTGCGTCTGGCCCCACACTAGGACACCCTGTTTGGTGGGAACCAGAAAAAGCGACGTCACACATATATTAACATCCAAGACCTGGGGATTTTTCTCTTATATCCCCAACCGCGGATCGAACCCGGGACCCCTCGCATGGTATAGGCAGAGCCACAACCGCAGCGCCACAGAGGTCGCCCAAGTGTCTCGACTACCCCGTATGCAATCACCCCGTGACACCACGTTCCTAACAGCGTAAGCCGCAGAACTCAGTTTACCAGCAGATATTCATAATTGCGTAAGCTGCACAATACCAGCTAATTTACAGGAGATAGCACATCGCCGCAGCTGCCTCACGCCTTTTCCCGAAACTAATTTAGTATATAGGCTGGCCCAGCTCATTTAATTTCTTAGTGTACATGTTGCAAATCCAGGAAGTCGTGGCTTTGCAACAAGTACTTTGTTGAACTGTGCCATATTTGTGTCTCAACCTGGTCGGATACACTTGACCTAGTATCTATTTGAAGCTGGATCGATGGCAAGTGATAGTAGGAGAAATTTACTCTGGGAAATACTGCAAGCTGCATATACACCTCTATTATAGTGATTGTATATATAGATATGATACAATCACTATAATAGAGGAATATGAGATTGAGTTGTAGACAAGGTATTAAAATAAATATGAAAACATGTCTATAGTTAAAGCAGTAAAAGGCTTGACGATGTCAAAATTGTGAATTTCTAGCAATTGTATTTTATCAACTCAAAGTTGTGTAAAAATACAGCATTTGACTGTGACGTCACAAGCCTGTAATGGAACTTGCGAACAAAATTAGCGTTTTGACAGTCGAGTTGTTTAGTTTCAAAACCAGCCAAAACGAAAGCGCTACAAAAATTTGGCCCCTCCCTTACTGTCAAATGCCCCCAAAACACCTAAAAAATGGAAATCAATTCAAGGTTTGGAATCAAAACCCACACGACTTTTACTGGTTTAGAAATTCAAAAACTTTTTACTTATTTGTGAAAAATGAGCAAATTCGTTGGGGGTTATGAAAGTAAACGACTCAGTACATTAAAAGTCTCTATTTTATCAAATCACATAGCGGATTATAAATATTTTCATCTCTTATTTATTTCTCCCTCTTCAAATGTAACGGAAAATGGAATATTTATTAACTAGCTTCAAATGATTCATAATTCTTCATTGCACAAAGATAAATAAAAAGTTACATTTGTTGAAAACATATGTACAAAGGCGAGCTTATCTCTAGAAACCAAGGCATGAGAGGAAAAATAACCAAGAAAGGCTAGGCAGTGCACAATATTAAATAACTTATCTGTAATAAATAATAAATAAATAAATTAAATATCTATAAAATATGTAAAATAAATATAATAATATGTAAAGTACCAATAGATACATAAACCTGTACATATAGTAATAATATACATACTATAACTACTATCATGAAAGAGAGAGGAAGTGCTCTTTTACCCGGTTTTTGAAAGTGGGACTGTCTCTTATCTTGCAAGGAAGTGCGTTCCACAGTCGGAACGCGCGCAACCTGAAGGTGTGCTCATACGCTGCTCAAATGACCGCAATTGTGCCTGTGGCTTCTCTTAACAAAAGAGGTTTTCAAAATCGGATGACATACATATAGGTATTTAGAACACCTGTATATAATCTACACCAACACGTGGAAAATTTAACACCAATTAGGAAAACCGCCAATTTTGGTTGTCACCATTTTTGTGCGCACAAGTTGTGGGACTAAATAGTTCACAGCTTTTGTTATTCTTATAAGGTCTGTGAATTGGCCCGGAACTGTTAAATTCAACAAAAGAGGCCGGCGCTAAACGTGTTAAATGATTGTTTTTACAATGTCACGTGTTCAACAGACACTTGGCTTTTATTGAGCTCCTCGAATATGGAAGGTTTGAATACAATTTGCGTTTTGAAGTAAGGTTTTAGCTTTGAGTAATTATGATAAATAACTCCCAATTCGGGTTAATGAATGATTAGAAATACTGCTGTATTCTGTCTTTTCTTCGACAAGTGTATCTTATTTTATTATAAATAAAAATGATTGCAACGCATTAATATCCCCACCGAGAGGCCTTTAACTGAATACGAGTAAGATTAAGCCATACTCCATTACGCTGGCTGAGTACGGGTTGATGAAGGCGTATCGAGGTTGTGACCAACCCGACCGTCAGAAGTTATTAAGCTGCCCTATTATGGCCTCTGACATAGCTTTACGACGACTACCACCGAGTAGCGATAGTAGCCGGGACCTGCAGCCTAACTTGTCATCCGAAACACGGAGGCGTCTGAAACAAATGCTTCATGGAACGTACACCCCATCCAGTACCCGACTCGGCCAGATGTTGCTACCCGCAAGATCGTTTCCTATGAGCGAATACCGCTAGGCCACGGACGCTTCTCTTATTATATTATAAAAGGGAAATAGATCATCATCGTTATTAGTACACTGGACGTGGGCCTTAGCATAGATTTAACATTATTCAAGGAACTGCTTGGTTTGGGTTTAGTTCGCAACTTCCATCTGTTACATTCATCTAACTGGATTTTGATCAAACAAAACTCTTCTTAATATCTCCATAAGCATACATATCCGTAATCCTGAACATAAACGAGGTAATTTTGTTTGAATTTTCAAAGTATTTAGGCCTAGATGTTACCCGACGGATGTCTATAATAATAGACACATGCACTGTAAAACGTTAAGTTTTGGAAATAAAGGTATCGACCAATTAATGTTTCCAATTGATGTTTCGATTCGAAGGATTTCAAATTAACCCCGAATACGGTATTTTAATTACGGACAAGGTAGACCGATATACCTGAACCTATTTCAACAAAAAAGTTTGACAGTATCAGAATTGTATAATTCCAGCAGTTGTATTTTATAAACTCAATTTTGTATTGAAAATACAGAATTTGACTATGACGTCACATACTAGTATTTTATAGAACTCGTGAATAAAATTGCCGTTTTGACAGTTCCTAAAAAGTATCTATTTTGACCAGCAGTCAAATACGCCACTAATGGCGTACGCAGACTACCAGCAAGTTCAAGAGCACATGACAACACCTGATTGACATCTTCGCCATAAACCGTCAATGGTACGTAGATCCACCCAGTAGAACCCTGTCCATATTCATCCACTTTCGATCCAACCGCCCCAAACACGTCATGTAAACAAAACCAAATACAAAAGGAAAACAAACTTCATTCATCCATCCCATGTTATGCAACATAACGGTATAATATAAGCGTTTTGAGGTGCCTCAGGACCAAAAAAGATATCCCTAGACGCTAAAAAGTCTCTTTAGTCTCTTTAGTGGGTACCTGATAAGGTCTCGTACCATATCCGAGAAGCCTGGGTTTATTATATGGAGATGACCATGGTTGGTGCATGTTGCGGGAAAACTGGGGAGTTGGTTATGGATGCGAAGTGCCTGGAATGCTGTTTTAAAGTTATGTAATGTTTTGGTGAAAAAAATATCTACTTAATAGCAAATGTAGATATCACACCAAAGATAGCCAAATGAAAAGTAAATAAATAGGAGTAAAGACAGTTATTGTAATAATGTAAATATGATTCAGGTTTGTCATTTGTCAAAGTACACGTACAAATTATTTAAAAGCCAACTATCTGCATAGTTAATAGGTCCCATAGAGTTTTCAGGATAGCCACTTCATGATAGCTGTCTACATAGATACGGGTCGCAATACACAGGCCGAGTTGCTGCTTTTGTTTATGTAAATGAAAATGCCTTATACTTAATAGTTATCTGACGAATAATTGTAAAATCTGCTAATTAAGGCCAATATCTCATAAATAGGACGACCATCAATATTCATAATTTCTATAGTGTACTACACAAAATAGATATGTCACCGGAAGATAGTCACAACTATCAGTTGATGAACTATCGACAGATAGTAAACCAGACCGACAGGGTTTAGAATTTACGTTTCTTTTGTTCTTACATGTCAACCTAACACGAAGACTATTTGGGGGCTTCGCTGCGCTCGCCCCCTCTAGTCTTCACCTAAGCTACCGCAGTGTTTGCCCTGGTGTTTTGTTTGCAATTCAAGTTTAAACCAGTTTACTATTTAACGGTTTTAACCGTTAATTGATCAACTAACGCGTCATATAGTACGCAGTATGCTACAGTTTACTATCTGTCGATAGTTGACCAACTTACGAGAAAAAAACCGTTAGTTGATCAACTGATGGTTTTGACTATCTTACGGTGACACATATATAGATAACTTAATGTTATAGAAAAAACACATGTACCTTCTTTTGATTTCTGTCAGCAAACCATGGATGGAAAGGAAAGGTAAGAAAGTTGAGCGAAGAAGACCTGCGCGTACAATAAAGATCCGATAAATATATTATTCAACCCAGCCACTACCCCGACCGCCCGCGATCGCCACTCTGCCCACAGCAGAGTTAACTGGAGTAGTGTTATCGACTCACTCCCTTGTTTATGTGTCAGGTCCAAAATTATGGAGCGTCTGGGTCTCTTTGGAGATGCACGTGGTCTGGTCATATGGAGAGGTCCACCACGTGGACTGTTCATATGGTGAGGTCTTGCCTTGACATTCACCTAGAGATGGTTAGGGTTTCACTTTTTATCTTAGACCTTACGCGTTTGTGTTCGCTTGCGTGAGTTTGTTGTTCCTCCCGCGATACTCGATGCTTGCCGAGGCTTGAGGAGCTCAGACGTTTGGCAAACTTTTGCAAGCATGTGAATCAATTTTAAGATTCTCGCTCGCTTGATTCCGAATCATTACTGGTGCACCTCGGTGAATAAATAATGAACCCAATAAACACCAGATAACTGTATAGTAGCTGTATCCCAGTCAACCGTGGAAACCTTAGCAGTAAAAACATTGTCAGCACCACCTCAGCTGATATAACTCTTAATTGGGCACTGATTAAATTGAGGTCTCAAGCTGTTCTGTAAGCTAATAAGCTTAACCTTATTCTTGCTGTTAATGGTAGGAAAGTCTTCAGCAAGACCCCGGACTAAGATAGGCAATCAGTCTAAGTTAAGTCCTAAGGCCACACACACTGTCATTCACACACTACAGTCTAATTACTAATTAACTAGGGTTCCTAGATACAGCCGGTGGGGTGGGCTATTCTGAGAATGCAGGCGACTACAATACAAAGTGGATGGAAACCTATAGAAGCCGGAGCTTCAAATGAACAACCTTCTTTGTAAAGACAAGCAGGTTGTAACGTTGTAAGTTACCGTTGTCTTCACTCTATCATTAACTGGTCTTATTTTAAATTTAAGTAGTAATTCTCTTAATAAAACTACCAAATGAGGCTAGTAATCACAGTATTAATTTTCACGCGCTGTACTAGCAACATTCCACTGTTGACAACTCACTCGCTCTGCTATGATTGGCCCGTTTTAAACTAACTAGCCGTGACCGCAACTTGACTTTGCGGCGCCGGCGTCATTCCGAAAACTCACTCAGCACTATACGCACGTCCGTCCTACTGGCGCTCTGTAACGGTCCCCTTTTACCGTACGCCGACGAACGACTCTAAACAGTAATTACTTACGTTTAATCATAACGTACTACTAGTAGTTACGTTTTAGTTTTGTCTGTGCTTCATATTAACCCCGATTGAGTTCCCGGTTCCTGACACCGCTTCGGGCTAACCTGCTTCCCTGCTCCGGCTGCATTCGGACCGTTACTTCTCCGACGTCAGCGGCACTCCGACTACGGCAAAACCCGCAGGGAAGATTCGTTGCTGCGTAACCAGGGTCAGACTACATTTGGAGAACCCACGTTAAATAAAATTTCTTGTTGGCTACCTATTTGGAATCTTTTTATTCCTCTCCAAGTAGGGACGTCACAGTGGCGCCCATAACGTGGTTAGTCTGGCCTTGCTTACGCTGTAAGTAGTTAGTTGTTTGTGTGTGCGTGTTTTTTGTAAACGTTTACCTGTGTTGTAATTTTGGTTTTGCTTAGCAACTTCTGTGTACGTGGTTATTATTCAAACTTTTAAATTGTAGTGTTTTTTTCAAATTCCTACGTTGGTTTTAATTTCTCGTTCTCTTATAAAAAAATTAACCACCTACCCACTAGTTGCAATATTTTTATTTGCAGTTTTAACATATATATTTTTTTCTACATCGTCATTCACTTCATTCATACCGTCAAAACCTAACGTACATAAATCATTTTGTAACAGAACGGAGACTAATTAGTAGCGTCATTTTCAATTCCTTGATTTCTCTTCCTGTGCTGTCCCGGGAAATCAAAAAAGAATACGGCAGTTGCATTTCCTCCTGTGCATGTCGTAAGAGGCGACTAAAGGAATCAGTACACTTTCACTACTCATCTCTTTGGTATTTATTATTTGAGCTGCATCATGTCTTTTCAAATTAAGTTTCTCTCTCTAAACAAAGCAGAACTGGAGTACGAAGTTGCCATCAGAGGTGAAAACCCAGGCACTACCGTAGAAATTTTACGTAAACAAATAACTAAACTTGTGACAGAATACCCGTCAGAGGACGTTCTGTTATCTCACCTTGAACCTAAGGACGACTTACTTGCAGTCGTCAAAATCTTGGACAAAGTGCAATCTACTCTTGACGGACCTGCACCAGATAGATCCTCTCTTCTTAGGACACAAAATCTGATGCACCATGTCTATCACAGATTAAGTCGGGTACCTACGGATGAAAAGTTCGAAACGGGCCATGATCAACTGTCGGAGATTTACCGAAAATATTATTCGAAGATCCTAGCTCTCTTATCACAAGCAAAGGATCCCCTTTCAATATCTTCCTCGTCTAATACTGCGTGTAGGGAATCAACGCCATCTGTTAGTGGCGCGAGCGTGATTTCTGTAACTTGCGAGCGTGGCAATACTTCCGAACTTAGTAAATTGAAGTACGACGGGAAATCATGTGTTCGGGCTTTTATCGAAAGGGTTTCGGAACTGTGTCAGGCCAGAAATATTTCGGACTCCAAACTTCTGTCCTATGCAACGGAAATTTTCACCGATCAAGCATTGCACTGGTTCCGAAGTATAAGAGATAGCGTTAACAACTGGTCGGATCTCAAATCTCTGTTGTTAGAGGATTTCAGCCAAACTGACTATGATTATCGTCTACTTTCTGAAATTAGGGCTCGCACTCAGGGCGAATCAGAAACGATAACCATTTATCTTTCCATAATGGCAGGAATGTTTTCGCGCTTATCGAAACAATTATCCGAAGAGGACAAATTAGAGATACTATTGCACAATATCCGGCCATGTTATGCGAGTACGTTGGCCTCGGCAACTCAGATTGTGGATATTGGGGTATTGAGAACGTTGTGCAAAAATTACGAAAATATACAAACCCGTATGTCACACTTTCGCGAGCCACCAACGATTACCACACACACACTAGCACCCGAATTTGCTTACAAGCCATGTAAGACGAAATCTGACAACCATGTCTCTGCGATCGCTCCTGCAACAACTGTAAAGTCAAATAACTTTTGTCTAAGATGCCGCTCTAACACTCACGATCTTCGTCAGTGTAAGGTTAGTCGTGACGTCATCGTCTGTTTTGGGTGCGGTAATAAAGGTGTAAAGAAACCTGAATGCCCTAAATGTACTCCTACCGTTCAAAAAAACTAATTAGCCAGAATTGGGACGGTTCTAAGGGTCATTTCGATAGAGTAGATTTTGAAAAATGGCTACAAACCCTTAGAAACTTCTTCTCTAGTTTCAGAGTCGCCTCAATTCTGGATAGTAAACCAACAAAGGACAGTAGACCCTATATTTCCGTTAGAATCGGGGACATCCCTGCTTCTGGTCTACTCGATTCTGGATCTGCTGTCACTATTCTCGGCAATGATTCTCATAAATTATTGTCGGACCATGGTCTAAAAGTATTTACCGATGATTGTATCTCCGTGACTGCTGCTGGAGGCCAGTCCCTTCAAAGTATTGGCTACATCAATCTTCCCATTCACTTTGAAGAACAATTCCACATTATTAAGGGTTACGTGTTACCAAATGTGGACAGCCCACTTATCCTAGGCATTGACTTTTGGCGGATTTTCAATATTTGTCCCAAATACTTAGGTAGCATCACCTTGTCCAACTCTTCTTTGGCAGAAATAAGTATCGACAAAAATGAGACTTTTATACAGTCTTACGATAATCTCTCTGATTCACAAAAGTCCACAGCCGATTCAATTGTCAGTCAATTCCAGGAAATCTCCACTGACAGTATGGGCCTTGGTAGAACTAGTCTTATAACTCACCATATCGATACTGGTGACTCTCAACCTATAAGACAACGTTACTATCGAATGTCACCTGAGAAGCAGCGAATTTTGGTAGAGCAAGTCGACGAAATGCTAGCGTTAGATGTAGTTGAACCTTGCGAGAGCGCTTGGTCGTCCCCTGTCCTCATTGTCTATAAAAAGAATGGACAACCTCGCTTTTGCCTCGACAGCCGTAAACTGAATTCGGTCACAAAAAAGGACGCATATAACCTACCCTATATAACTGAAATATTAGACAACCTACGCGATGCAAAATTCTTATCTAGCGTAGATTTGTCGAAAGCGTTCTGGCAAATTCCAATAGCTCCAGAAGATCAAGACAAAACTGCATTCTATGTTCCAGGCAGAGGAACTCTCCGTTTTAAGACCACTGCTTTCGGTCTCACCAATGCCCCTGCCACTCAACAAAGGCTTGTCGATCTTCTGTTCGGGAATTTTGATCTAAAGGCGTTCGCATATTTAGATGATATTATTATCATCAGCAGCAGCTTTGAGGAACACGTGTCCTTACTACTAGGCGTGCTGCATAAATTAAAACAAGCGAACTTATCCATCAACCTTGAAAAATGCAAGTTCTTCAGAAATGAGTTGAAGTACTTGGGTTATGTTGTGGATGCGCATGGCCTTCGCACTGATCCTGAAAAAGTCGAGGCTATCCTTAATTTCCCAACACCCACAAAAAAAAAAGATCTTAAACGCTTCCTTGGAACAGCCACGTGGTACCGCCGTTTCGTCCCCAACTTTAGCACTATTGCCGGACCACTCAACCAGCTGACTTCAAGTAAGAAGAACGCACCCAAGTTTCAGTGGACAACTGAAGCTGATGATGCTTTTAATAAGCTAAAAGAGTGTCTTGTATCAGCCCCGGTTCTCTCTTGTCCCAATTACGATTTACCGTTCGAAGTACACACTGATGCGAGCAATTTTGGGATTGGTGCCATGCTCACACAAACGATTGATGGTAAAGAACATCCGATTGCATACATGAGTAGGGCGTTGTCGGGATCTGAGAAGAACTACAGTATAACCGAGAGGGAGACGCTAGCAGTTTTAACCGCTCTAGAACACTGGCGGTGTTACTTGGAAAACGGAAAAACCTTTACCGTTTACACCGACCACTCCGCGCTCAAATGGTTCTTGTCACTGGACAACCCTACCGGAAGACTAGCACGCTGGTGTGTGAGGTTGTCTGCCTTTAATTTCGAACTTAAACATCGTCGTGGGGTCGATAATGTCATTCCAGATGCACTATCTCGTGCTTTCCCATGTGCTTCTATCAGTACGGTCAACTCTAATTTGACTACTACTGACACATGGTACAAAAACATTTATAACGGTTGTTTAGAAAAGCCGAACCTCTTTCCTAACTACTTGATCGAAGGTGGTGCTCTCTATCGCCACTCCAAAAATAAGTGCGAAATGATTTCGGAGTTTTCCTGGAAGGAAGTGGTGCCGAAAGAATTGCGTGACAGCGTCATAGAGGAGAATCATGCTGACCCTACTGCTGCTCACTTGGGTATTTTCAAGACCTATCGACGCTTACTTCTTCGATACTACTGGCCGGGCATGCACCAAGACGTCGTACGTTTTGTTGGTTCTTGTTCAAAATGTCTCACTTACAAACCACAAAACCATCCGACGCTGGGTACGATGGGTCGACCTAAACAATGCTCACGGCCGTTTCAAATGATATCCATTGATTTCATAGGTCCACTTCCGGTCAGTCGAAAGCAGAATAGTTATATTTTGGTCGTAACATGTTGCTTCTCAAAATATTGCCTTATTTTTCCCATGCGACGCGCTACTTCGGAAGCTGTCGTCAAGGCTCTGGAGGACTCTGTGTTTCTGGTCCACGGAATCCCACAGACAATATTCCTTGACAATGGTACCCAGTTTATTAGCTCGGTAACAAATACCCTCTTTAAGAAATACAAGATACCTAACGTATTCTTCTCTCCGAGATATACTCCGCAAGTAAACACTGTCGAGCGCTATAACAAAACAATAGTTACATGTATTTCCACCTACGTGGACAATGACCACAGAACCTGGGACACTAATATTCCCAAAATACAGTATGCCATTAACAACTCCGTCAATGAAGCAACTGGCTACACTCCATCGTTCCTCGTGTACGGACGAGAAACGGTTACTTGTGGTTCTCATTATACAGATAACGATCTGGGTGAGGAACTACTATTTCTGCCACGCGACATTTACGCTGAAAATCTGGGTCACCTGTCAAAATATTTTGATAAGGTACAGGCATCTCTTTGGCACGCACATAAAAAAAATACGGCGCACTATAATCTTAGGCGGAAAGAGGCAGAATTCAGCGTAGGCGACATTGTCCTAAAACGTGCTTATGTCTTGAGTGATAAAGACAAGTACTTTAGTAAAAAGTTAGCGCCCAAATATACCAAATGTCGCGTCTCCGCTAAGAAATCACCCTTGGTATACATTTTAGAGGATATGACGGGAAAGGACTTAGGCACCTGGCATGTTAAGGATCTAAAACTAGTTAAGAATATTTAGAATTAGGTTTTGGATTTTCATTACGTATGAAAACCCTTTACTGGGCGAGGGGGTATTGTAACGTTGTAAGTTACCGTTGTCTTCACTCTATCATTAACTGGTCTTATTTTAAATTTAAGTAGTAATTCTCTTAATAAAACTACCAAATGAGGCTAGTAATCACAGTATTAATTTTCACGCGCTGTACTAGCAACATTCCACTGTTGACAACTCACTCGCTCTGCTATGATTGGCCCGTTTTAAACTAACTAGCCGTGACCGCAACTTGACTTTGCGGCGCCGGCGTCATTCCGAAAACTCACTCAGCACTATACGCACGTCCGTCCTACTGGCGCTCTGTAACGGTCCCCTTTTACCGTACGCCGACGAACGACTCTAAACAGTAATTACTTACGTTTAATCATAACGTACTACTAGTAGTTACGTTTTAGTTTTGTCTGTGCTTCATATTAACCCCGATTGAGTTCCCGGTTCCTGACACCGCTTCGGGCTAACCTGCTTCCCTGCTCCGGCTGCATTCGGACCGTTACTTCTCCGACGTCAGCGGCACTCCGACTACGGCAAAACCCGCAGGGAAGATTCGTTGCTGCGTAACCAGGGTCAGACTACATTTGGAGAACCCACGTTAAATAAAATTTCTTGTTGGCTACCTATTTGGAATCTTTTTATTCCTCTCCAAGTAGGGACGTCACAAGGTATTTAAAATAGGTGATAGTTTGCCGATTCCGCATGCAAAAATCTAAATCTCAACTACTCTATGGAAAATCTATGGTTAATTTTGACGCCACAGAGTAAGAGTTTCGTTTGTCTGAGTTTGACGCCGTATGAATTTTGAAAACAACCACTTCATACATTTGCTAGTTTACATTATTTAAAACACCTACTTGTCTCTAGTACAGCCCATGTTGCAAATGGTTATGGGAGAGATGGTAGGAACAAGAGGAATCAAGACTTAATTTTATTTTTACCTTCATTTTCACGTTTAACGTATGTCGAATAGACCACGCATAAAACGTAAATACCGGTAAAAGGCGGCTAATTGGAATTGAGGGGCTAATTGGAATAATATAAAATACAGAGATTTGGCTGCATTTTCTATTAGTTCCAATTAGCCCCTCAATTCCTATTAGCCCCCCCCTTCTTACCTATAATTTAATGGTGATAATCGAGGGTTCAAACTGAAAGTTGACAATTTGGCGCGAAAACGGACCTACAGCGGAAGTGACGTAACAATTGTTCTCAGCAAGGAACACAGATCTGCATCAATCTCCTTCTGTGCTTTAGCAGAGAAAAGGAAAGGGAGACTGCCGCACAGATCTGTCCCTTACCGAGAACAACCATTAGGTGGGGTGTTTTAAAACAAATGCTGTTTGACGTTAGTTGAATTTGTATTTTTTGTTGAAAATCAATTCTAAATAAAACATAAACATCCAAAAAATATAATTTAACGTGCTTATTTTTATATTGGTAGTAGTAATCGTAGTAGTACATAACAGTAGTAGTGTCCTTGTAGATCCTAGTAGAGTTGCATACAAATAAAATGTATTTTTTTCGTATTTTGCTCGATTTTTAAAGTATTATCTAGTACTATGCTACGAAACCCTTCGTGTCCGACTAGCACTTGGCTGGACTTATTGTTATTTGACCACTAATCACGGTTCTGTAGCTCATGACATATCCTATCAAACCGACTTATCACTAATGACAGATCTTGACACCAATATTCGCGCTCTGATCGGTTCATCATCAATTAAGATGATTAAATTAAGAGAACATCCTTCCCAACATCGATTTGAAATAGATTGTGATACAATTTTCTAGATTTCAGAGATAGTAAGTAGATCTACAGAATGTCTCTCTTGACCAGGTCGGACACTTACTTCCCTCGCCGCGTGCGCCGGACGAAGCGCCGTTGTCTGCGCACGCGCTGGCAATACGGACACGCGGGGGCGACGCGACTCGACACATGGCTGTTGTGTGAAATAAATCCTAAAACTTAGGTTCATGGTCAGAGTTAGACACAGAGCGGTTGCCGTTAACCGGCACTACGACATTTTCATTGGTCGGAAAAAAACGGAGAGTGGCAATGATTGCTTGGATTGGCCGCCAAAACCTTACAAAAATTATAAGTATCGTTAACCTTAAAAAAGGTTAACGATACTTTAATGAAATTCTTAATAAGAAATACTTTTTATAATTCAATCAACAAAAAAAAACATATTTTATTTGCTCAAATTCAATTTTATATCTTAAATATCTTGATTTTTATTTAGGTGGCTTAGGTGTTAAAATAGCAACTGATTGTATACCCTAAGTACTAACCTTAAACCTAAGTATAAGATAATAATCCTGCATTACACTTTGCAGGGCGCATGTTTTGGGGTTAAACTTTATTTTATGATCTTTGTACCACATGTAAGCCATGAATAAATGAGTATGATAATGATTCCTCCTTGATATGTTTTGGTAATAACATACAGAAGGAGCGACATAGAAAAGACATGTCTCTTCTCTATGTTTTGTGTGGCGATGCTTCTACACATTTTATGTAAAAAGTACTCGACTTACGTCCTTTCTGTGTGGCCAGTCACTAGTGAAAGAAAAGATTAAAGACATGGCGAATATATGGTGAGATGGTGTTTGTTATAGTAATGTAATATCTGGTTATAGTAATGTAATATGTGTATTATCTGGGGAACGAGCCCTGCTCGGAGATTGATTGGTGCAGTAGATCGCGTCGATAACAAATCATCAGACTGCACAGCACTCATCCTACGTGTAGGCTGAATGATAAAATACCTGTGCCATTTGACAAAAAAAAATAGCGTGCTTGCTTGATCAAAGAAACTCTTTGGTGAGGCTTCTCCCTCCGACGCTCTTAATACTGTCACGTGATGCTAGGGCGGGGATCTCACGGGAATGACGAGGTAATCTTTTGAATGTCGTTGGAATTTCTGCATAGTCATAAAGTGAAATTATCGAACCATTGTGTGGAAAAGATAAAAGCATGAAAACTCGAAAAAACCGTTATTCCTGTTATAAGAAAAAGTTAGATCGATTTTCAAAAACCCCTTTATAGAAAATTTAATCGAAAACCTTAGCGCCGTTTTCGAGAACTCAAAACATATATCGTTACAAATATTCCTCGTAGAATAGACTACGGCCTACGGACTCGCACCTGTGTTTACAGCTGCTGCTGAGAGCTAGAATAATTACGTTACTCAACAATCAACAGGGATAATGCGGGCTCTAGCTATTATAGTATATAAAGCTGTTTTATTAATTTTCTAGCTGTTTTTTGTGTGATGGGAAAAAAAATATGGTATTAACCATGCCCGGGAGTCAGACCTCCCTGCTATGTCCGGGTCCCCACATATTGAGCGGGCATCAGCTCGTGTGGTATACGGACTAAGAAATAACCCCAGTGTCTGTGTACAGATTTAACTGTGAGCCATGACCTCCGTATTTGCTGAAGGCTTTGTACCTGCAATTTGTACATTTGGGCGATATATATGTGTGTATGATATATATGGGAGTATGATACAGCTGTTTTATTAATTTTCTAGCCTAAAAATTCTGTCGCAAAGGTAGTGAACCGCGAAATTCGCCGCGACTTCCGGTCGCCAGATGGCGCTGTTTGTTATGCAACATTGGCGCGAAAGCTAACTGTGCATCAGTTTCCGGTGGTGCCGTACGTGCGGCCGGAAGGAAAATTAATAAAAATAATCATCATTGAACGTCACGTGCAGGACTGCCATTTTTGTAGGGTGATTGACACATTTAACGGATTGATGGATTTGTTTTTGATAGTATGATAATGTTCATAATTTTTTTAATACATTTTTAGACCATTTGTCATTTTTTATAATTGGAAATTAGTTGTGCACAGGTCATTACTTGTTCACAATTTGATTTGATTGAATTTGATAAGCTCGAAACGTTCGAAACGATTCTAAAATCGCTCGGTGGTCTAGTTTCATCCCCGCTCACACAGGAGATGCGGGTTCAAATCCAGTTCTGACCTCTGTACTAATAAGATAAGTATCTTACCTTACGTACACTATACGGACTTTCTAACGGTGAAGAAAACCGTCGTGCGGAAACCTTCAATCTCCATAGCTGCGGCGATGGGCTAGCCCCCTGTCACGCAAAATGGAGTAATGAATAACTGGATAAACGTCGGCACAAGTCGTTAAAGAACGTCTTGAATACAGCATTACTCCACGGCTAGTATTTAATCGCACATCAAAAATACTGATTTGCACAGCAAAAAAGGATCATCAAAAACACTTTTTATGTTTTAAATATTTTATGTGTAGTCAAGTTTATGTTTTAAGTATTTTTTGTTGTTCTTGCATGTTCAACCTAACACGAAGGATACCTACCCTTCACCTACCCTACCGCAGCATTTTGCCGTGATATTTGCTGTGCAAATCAGTATTTTTGATGTGCAGTTTAATATTTCCCTTACTCCACATCATTTATTGAATACTTTATTGCACGAAACACACATTCAAATGGAAAATACTGTACAAACCCGAGCTTATCTCTTCCAGCAAAACTAGGGTGGATAAACTAACGTACTTTCTTTTGATTTACTTTTAATTTAAAAATGGTTGCACGATACGATTTTGAAGTATTCTCGTGTGTCGCAGGAAAATCAGCAATGGCTCCCCAGGTTAACTAGACTTCAATGAGAGGCCAATTACCTATTGTAATGAGTTTGGACCGTCTCAGTACAATTAAGTAATTAGGTTAACTTGATCCATCTGTGGACCCATCTAAATAGAGTGTGCTGTGAATACTCAGGAGACAGGAAACAGAATGTTATGCAGGATTTTAGGACCAAGATCACACAAAACCACTGAAGAGAGCATTGGCAAAAAAATAAATAAAATTAATTGCAATAATTCTCAAAAAATTATATGTTATTCACAAAGAGATAATCTAGTTTAAATACTATGTCGTTACACGATTGGATTAATTTGGCTCCGATCATAAAAAATCCTGAAGATAGTCCATATTTAAAAGGAGATTCAATAATTTTAATATAAAATTACTGATTTTTCTCATAATTTTTATACCTTACCGAGCTCTAAAAGAGGAAAATTTCCTCTTTTAGAGCTCCGTATTAATCCTTAAATTTTATCAATTAGCTTATTTCCGTTTTTCAGTAAATTCGAAAAAACACCTAATTTTTAAAGTATCCGGGCGGCCCGATGCTAGTCCGCGCCGCCCGCCACCCGCCAGTTCCGCTACCCCGCCAGTTCCGCTACCCCGCCAGTTCCGCTACCCCACCAGTTCCGCTACCCCGCCAGTTCCGCTACCCCGCCAGTTCCGCTACCCCGCCAGTTCCGCTACCCCGCCAGTTCCGCTACCCCGCCAGTTCCGCTACCCCGCCAGTTCCGCTACCCCGCCAGTTGCGTTACCCTGCCAGTTCAGCTACCCCGCCAGTTCCACTACCCCGCCAGTTCCGCTACCCCCCAGTTCCGCTACCCTGCCAGTTTCGCTACCCCGCCAGTTCCGCTACCCCGCCAGTTCCGCTACCCCGCCAGTTCCGCTACCCCGCCAGTTCCGCTAACCCGCCAGTTCCGCTACCCCGCCAGTTCCGCTACCCCGCCAGGAGACGACGGGCGAATGCGGCGCCCCCCACCTCAACAGCCAGAACTGGGCATTTAACAGAAAGGTTGAGTAATATTTTAAGAAATCTCAAATCATTTATTGCAGCGTAGGCCACAATAATTTATACTTTTACGAGTCAAATGGAGAAAATTAAAAAATAAGTCAAATATGATCAACTAAACTAATGATTGACTGATTATGGATTGAGTTTGAAAAAGGAAATTTTCACTTCAAGTGGTGATTCATGGCTGAATCTGGCACAGGAAAACGAAACTCTCCATTAACTCTACCAGTGGGACATAATTCTGAACAACTTTGACTATGAAGCCGATTTGATCTGAGCAACCTTTTTTTACGTCTCCATGCAGTTGGATCGGGCATCACCGCGGCGGGGCGGTGAGCTGGTGTGTATGGAGAAGTGAAACAACGTTCCCTGATAATAATGATCTTCCTAAGTACCCCGTGAAATATGACTACACTTTTCTGATAAAAGGTGTTATGGAACTGTTTATTAAAATTTTAAGCAGTCATCATCTGATCAGTAGTTTTCTAAACCCTTTCTTATTGTGCAAATCATAGCGTCACAGCTTTTCCTATACGCGGTGGCAACGGCACAGTTTCAACCGCATTTATCCATATGCAATACTCCATTAAGCGTCAGGGGGCTAACTAATCGCCGCAACCACGAGTGTAGAGATATGAAGGTATAGGGGTAACCATCGGTTAAATATTAAATTATATCTATCTTAACATTTCGTTGTTCGATAGAGAAATACACAATTTTTTCCACTGAGTAGCCATTCAGCCGTCCAACGTTCCTTAACAGACAGAATGTTAATTTGGCAATTAATCGTCGTAATTAAAAAGGAGTGATTTTTTTTCGCTACGTATAATCATTCTCTTTGTCATTATGCTACATATACACTTGGGACATTTTTAGTGTCCATACATGGCAACACTATTTTAATATATGAATGTCAAAGATAGTGTTTTGTTATTGTTAGATATTTTGAGTGAGTTTCCGCGAAAGAAATTGTGTTTGAAGTGAGTTTTACTGCTTAAGTCTTGGATAATTGCATATCAAATTGATCATAATGATATTTCCTGCAAGATTCAAGTATAATTTTCTCAATTTTTAACAAATCTTTCTTGGAAACGGACAGTAAAAAATAATCAGGATTCGCCATTTTTTAGGGTTCCGTACCCGAAGGGTTCCAAACGGGACCCTATTACTAAGACTTCGCTGTCCGTCCGTCCGTCCGTCCGTCCGTCTGTCACCAGGCTGTATCTCAAGAACCTAGCTAGCTAGAGAGTTGAAATTTTCACAGATTATGTATTTCTGTTGCCGCTATAACAACAATTACTAAAAAACAGGATAAAAGAAATATTTAAGGGGGCTCCCATACAACAATTCTTTCAATACCACATACAAACTTATGGATGCACCTGGTTACGTACATGGAGTGTGAAAGTAACCGCACCAATAACTTTGTAAACAATATTTTGCTGTGTAAAATCCAAACTATTCACTCCACGCCATCGCTTCCATTGAACGGTGGTACGGAACCCTTCGTGCGCGATTTAGACTCGCACTTGACCGGTTTTTTAATCATTCTCGGCGCTTTGTTCATCAAACAGGTAATTAACTATTTATAATATTAGTTCTGTATTTCTTCAGTTTTTTAACCAAGTATTTTATTTTATACTGACGTGAGTACTTGGCCAGCAATAAAACTTTTATATCGAGTAGGCCGCCGCCACATTGGCGTGCGAAAGTCGCAAAAATTTTGGGAGGGTTGTGTGGGTAGGATTAGAACTGCCTATTTAAAAGGAATCAAGTTATTTTGGATTTTCTCCATAAAACTAACCTGACCTACAGGTTCACACTAAATTCTAATTTCGCCTGAGTAATCCGAGGCTTTGCCCCCTCCGCTCTGGCTGGTTGTGCAGCAAAAGTCAAACCTAACCTACATACCATACTCGCTCAACTGAGAACTCTGGGTTGGAAGCATCAACACAGAAGCCCGAATGAACAAACCACAACTGTTTGAATGCCGCTCAAAGTCATCCTGTTATTTGACCAAATGCACAGAATACCGCTCAAATAAAGCGCCGCTTACTCAACCAACCAATTCTCGCGGTTGGGATACGGATCCATTCCAAACTTTCGGCTCAATACCAAGGGACCTCAACAAACCCTCGTGTTATCCCGCCAAAAACCACAAGCTCTGATGGCTTACATCGCCATATTTTTTTCAACTCACGCGCCAAAACCGGACGGAAGAAGTTACATTTTTAATTTATCACAGACCCAAACGTAGGGTGCGGTCCGATTGACACTAGTAGTTCTAAACAATCACACTGACGCTGTCAGTTCCTGACCTTAAACTAAGAGTTGTAAGGCTGTACATCCGGGTCTTAATCTCTCGCTCAGGAAAAGGCATCGCCAGTATGATATATAAGCGGCACTTGACTTGAGTCTGTGAGAAATCACCCTTCATACTCCAAGCTTAGATCGCCGCTTTTTGCACTACAACTGTATACATTACAGTCCTCGTATAATTCTAATTAACATAAGGTTTCCCGTAACTACATGCTCCGTACCAAAATGGCGGCGGGCAGTTTTTGTGATTGCGCGTACGCTGAATATCATAAACTGGGACGGTGGCACAGGGGGGCATTGTTTAATGGCAGTATGTTTATGTTTATACAAATGTGGCTTGTCTGTATGTAAGTTTGCGATTTCTGGGACTAAAATGCTACGAAAATGAAAAAAGAAGTCTTTGTCCTAGTGCTTGCAGGTGCTAAATGCAGGTCTGAATCCCGATGCCGCTAATGTACTCAATAAGATCAGTAATATGTCTAAAAACAATTCTAACGGGCGATGGAAACCTTTATATCTCGATAGGTCCGCCGATTTGCTAGTAGTGTTTGGTAGTCCATCACCCAAAATAGAGTATTTAACAAAAGTCTAGACGTATACGCAAAAGTGCCCAGCCACTCCAAATGGGAAGGTTTTTTTTTTTTAATGAGAACCCCACCCCGTGTGTTGTCCCCACGCCAACGAGACAGGGTTGCGCCAAGCGTTTCCCGCAACTCGCGAAGTAACTGTCCACCGTAGTACGAGCGAGCGGTTTTTACACAACCCTGGATGCATAGGACCTGGGTGTTGATTCTGCTGATGCTTTAAGGAAATGTTTCAGTCCGCTGACTGCTCTTTATCAGGATTCTTGCGAATTCACTCATATATTATTTAAATGCAACGTAGTACAGTGTTTTAACATAATTATAACTAGTAACAGCAATCCAGAAACAACTTTGGCTTAACTTAACTATAACTTCTAACAACTTCTACGAGTGTGTGAGATAATCTCGTCAACTGCCGGTTAGACCATACAGCTCTGCTGTAGCTTTGTACTTTCACAACAGATCCTCTAGGGGACTCGTCCAAGAGTCGTCAAATCAAGGTAATAAACAGTACAAAGCCTTCAATACATTTCGCATTGAGTCCAGCGTTCTTTTTGCGACACTTTTTGGTCATTTATACCTCTTTCCTCTCAATGAGGCCAGTTCCCTTACGTTTTTATGTAATTATTGTAATTTCCCCTGCCATTTTTATTTATTTATTTATAAATCTGAAATGTCTCTATGTAGTCAGTAATCGGTCATTATTTGCAATTTTAAATAATTTGGTTGGCTGCTAACAATCACTTGCTTAGCTTTTTCAAAATTATAAGCAGATTTTTTGGTCATTGATTGAAGAGAGAAAAGCAACAAGCGATAGGCGTGTGTCTTAGTAGGATCCTCTCGCCGGGCCGGGCGTTCCAAGTCAGTTTTTATCAGCAAGTCGGAAATAGAATTTAATTATATCGAAGTCCTGATTTATGGACGATCATGAGAGATATTAGAGATAATTATACTACGGGCATTTTTTTTTATTATAGCATGCCTACTCGAGTTACCATGTGCAGGTTAAGGCTAATCGGCCCCAAAGCCAAGTTGCATTCGCTAACGTATCGTGCAAAGAATCATGTGACTTTGCGCGACAAACGTTAAATCGCGTAGATTTTCTCAGCGTCGTAGCGAGCGATAAGTTAGCGAATGCATCTTGGCTTCGGGGCCAGATACTTATAATAATCAGACAAGTGGGGGTCAGACTCGCAGACGAAGGGTTCCGTACCATCAAACAAGAAAGCTTAACCACTAAAAATACTAAAAAAAAAATAGGACAATATTATTTCCGAACATGGATTCGAACCCAAAACCCTGAGATTGCCAAACCGATATCTATACAAACATTTACAAACATTTACATACAGGCACATACATAGCTTCTGACCCCACACTAGAATAACCTGTGTCGTGGGACCAGAAACAGCGACGTCACACACATATAAACATCCAAGACCTGTTTTTTTTTACCCCCAGCCGGTGATCGAACCCGGGACCTCTCGCTTGGTAGGCTGAGCCACAACCGCTGCGCCACAGAGGTCGTCGAACCAATTTTGCCACCACATCCATGTGATAAGACCTCTTCGATCACATTTGATACATGTTATGTTATGGCGTTACACCGCGGCTTTAACTAAGAAATAAACAATGACGACCCGAATGGCCGAGTCGGCAGTGACGCTGCCTACGAATCCAAGGGTCCCGGGTTCGAGTCTCGGTGGGGGCAAATATTTGTTTGATGAGAAAGCATGTTTGTACCCTAGTCATGGTTGTTTATCTATCTAAGTATAATATTTATCTATATACGTATTTGTATCGTTGTCTAGTTCCCAAGATACAGGGAATCCTAGTTTGGGGCTAGATCAATGTGTGTAAATGGTGTCCAAGGTATTATTATTATTATTATTATTATTATTATTATTATTATTAATATTATTATTAATATTATTATTATTAATATTATATTATTATTAATAATTTTCTGATTCTGATTCTGATTCTGGTGTTAAAACAAGTCTCTTGTATGCCGACCACCTTTAATTTATAAATCTCATGAAGTTCATTATTTGTCGGCCACAGAATAAGAAATACACATTCTGTGAAATTTTCAACGCTCTACCTATTTCAGTTTAAATATCGAAGCACGGGCGGACAGAAGGACAGACGGCCAGCGATGGCTCACCGACAGAGTCCCGTTTACGTGTCGCTTGTAAACGGGACTCCGAAGGAAATACTTGGTTCCTACAGCCCTTCACGTCCACCCGAGAGGACGTGAAGAGTGTGCTACGCAGCAAAAATACATTCTCAAGACGTTAATTTCAAGGTTTTCGATAGACAACCTTACCAAATTGTGATCTTTCAAATACGTCTGATACTGGCAATATTAACCACAAAAGAGTATAGCACGCCAAATTAAAAGAATAATAAGACTTTGAGCATACGCTTACCACAAAAAGTATTAAAAAGCGTTTAACCTCAAAACAAACGTCAAAACACATACATTTTTGTTTTTAAACAAGTGTTGAACAGTAGTTTATGTTTTTCTGGTAGAGCCAGTATGAAATGCTGCCAGTATGACCAGCAGCAGACCGTAAATTCGGCCAAATCACCTGAATATAAAAAATCGATAAAGTGCAGGACGGACCCTACACCGAGGAAGAAAGAGAGTAAATCTATTTTTGTTATGATGGAACTACGAATTAACGGTTTTCGGTATATCCCTTTATTTGTGATTGACTTTGCTTCATGCCAAATTTCATGGTTATAGGTCGACTGAAAGTACCCTATAGGTTATAGGTCGACTGAAAGTACCCTATAGGTTATAGGTCGACTGAAAGTACCCTATAGGTTTTGATTTCCGTGCGAGTAAATTCAGTGATTTGGCGGGAAAAACACCGTATCTTTTGACTGTGTTGACCTAATTTATTTTTTCACAGCTGAAAGGCACCATAAACTCAAACTCAATTTTTGTAATTGAAAGAATGCAAAAATAATGCCCTTTTCCAAGTCAGACACTTGTACAAGGAGAAAAATAAAAATAAATCAAATATGATCAACTAAACTAACGAGTTAAACTTATTTAGGTTTGAGTTTCAAAAAATAAAATTCCTTTTCAAGTGGATGATCCATGGCTGAACCCCGCACAGGAAAAGGAAACTCCATTAACTCTACAGTGCTTCGGAAACATGCCCGGCAGATAAGGTAGCACCAAGAAAGTCTACGGGGATGGTATTTTGTCAATTTTCGTCATTCTTTTTTTGTTTGCTTTCTTATGCTACAATGCACAATATAAAAATAATAAAATCTAATAACAATATTATAACATCGTATCTATAAGTGCCCATAGCCAATGCCATAGACCTGAGTGATATAAATTTAATAATAATAATAATATATCTTTTATTTCAGAACACAGAAGGATGCATATTTTGTTAGCAAGAAATAAAAATAGGTACTTAATCTATGTTATTTACTTATTACACTTAATTCTAATACTAATCTCATTCATATAAATAGGCCTGTCTGTGGCACGGCTCACTTTTCCACATCCACTTTTAAACTTGATACCGTCACGTGATCTTGAGAAAAAGGGCCTCTTGACAGACGGACACACAGATAGACGGAAAACGAAGCGAAAGATGTTGACCATAAAAAATGCCAATATATCGTTGTCGAACAATCTAATGCGTTTTGTGCTCCGTGTGCCGCAGTATCAACAATCCGTCAAGTCAGGTCGTCCCTCTCATTCCGGTAATTCTATTGCTAGCTCACCATACAAGGACTCGCAATACAAGTTACCGCCAGGGCCGTATCGAGGGATACGCACAGCTAAGGAATAACTATACTTATTTAACCGCTGGGGACCTAAACCTGGCTATGAGGCAATCCGATTTTGATCCCAATGACATGATATTAAAATTCATAACCTTTAACGGGAAAATGTATCTTTAGAAAATTTCACAATTCTTTATTGCACAGAATATTATAACAATAATTATACACGAAATTAAAAGGCAAAGGCGAGCTTATCTCTCAACAGAGATTTCTTCCAGCAAACCTATCAGGATAGGATACGTATAAACTGAAAAGTGTAGTCTAGTGCAATTATAAAATTACCAAATACCAATAAAATATAATACTTACTATAAAAATACATATAATAAAAGAAATAATAGATAAAATAAAAATAATCAAATGATGATAATAAACAGATAAATACAATTACATACTTATATATACAATACCTTTGATGAAAGAGAAAGTAAGTACTCTTTCAAGCGATGTTTAAAGGAAAAGGGAGTGGGACTGCACCTAATGCTGCAGGGAAGTGCGCTCCACAGCCGAGGTTAATACCGAATGTAATCCACGATGACGATGAAGACCACGATATGCAAGTAAAGTCTCTTATTTCTTATTTCTAATCCACCAAGCCAACAAGGCGCCTGCCGGGTGTATATTTGGTTCGTGTAGCATCGGCCTTCTCATGTAACACACGCCTGGAAGGATTGACTGTACAAAAGCGAGCATGACCTCCTCAGAAAGAGACCTAATCCAAAAGTCACCAAGTCAGAAAATGACCTCCTCAGAAAGAGACCTAATCCAAAAGTCACCAAGTCAGAAAATGACCTCCTCCGCCTGATCATATGTCTGGCATAAGATGAGAGATACTCTATAAGATGAGACGACTCGACTAAGCCAAAAACGACGACTTCTATGGCGCAGCGGTTATGGCTGTGCCTAATATGCGAGAGGTCCCGGTTTCGATCCCCGAAAGGGGGGGGGGGGGGGGGAGAAATCCCAGGTCTTGGATGTTTATATGTGTGTGACGTCGCTGTTTCTGGTTCCCACGACACAGGGTAGCCTAGTCTGGGGCCAGAAGTATGTATGTGCCTGTATGTAAATGTTTATGTTTAAATATGCCTCTGCCAACCCGTATAGAGATAATTCACCAAGTTAAAAACTTAAAATACCGACTTAAAGTTCTAACTCTATTTCATCCTCCCCAGTCGAGGTGAGAATGAAGTATATGAACATGAAAAGTCCTCATCAAAACTTGTGCTGCACGGAACCACAAACCAAAACGTCTTCTGTGTATTTTTTTGTTTTTGTTATTTTTTCAAAAAGCGCTAAATATATTTTGATAAATTTTATATGCAATTACTTCTGAAGTATGACCTACCAATAAAAATAAGAATCATCAAAATCGATGCATAATTGATGGAATAATCGCGTAACAAACATACAAAAAAAAACAGTCGAATTTAAAACCTCCATCCACCTTTTTGAATTCGGTCGAGTAAGGGATGATAAGGGAAATTAGGGAAAGCCTAAAGTTAATTCTCCCTCTTCTCATTGTGCCTCTCCACTACGGGAGTCGGTGTCAGCTCTCCCTACTACTCTCTGTTCTCTGCCAAGTGCATGAGCTGTTCTACGCTGTCCACTCCCATCCGTTCCATGATGATGTTGGGGAGCAACGACTTTCTTCTTCCGCCAGCGCGTCTTTTCCCCACTACCTTGTCCATTATGATAACCTGAAGGTGTACGTATCGTTCGTGTCTAAGCACAAATCCCATGTAACTTCATTTCTTCCTCTTTATGGTCAAAGTTAGTTAATTAATGTAGGTAAAATGCTCTATATTTATTTATTTTTTGGTTAAGGGGAAAAATCTTTTTAAAGATGGCCAGGAGTCAGACCTCCCTGGTATGTCCGATTCCCTACACATTAAGCTGGCATCAGCTCCTGTAGTATACAGACTAAAAGCCAAGGGTTAAAATGCTCTATACGTACAAAAATGTCAATGACTTTTGCCACGTATTTTTAATAATCTTGCTATGCTTCAAGCGGGCACCAAAAGTATTCTTGTATGCTCAATTGCTCAGGGCACCAACTCCAACCCTGGTTACTACCGCTCTGTAGTACAACCTGGATAACATTGTAAGAACACTCCAAACCAAGTAAGGCAGGGAATCACTAGGAAAAACTCAAACTTATGAGATAGCACAAACGTGACGGAACGCACTACCTTTCCTGATGGTCGTACTACGGGTGCGCACGATCGTATAAGTATATCCTGATTAATTTTATTAGGGCAAATTGGCCACGTAACGAGTTTCGAATGCGATGATTATGTTGAGAGGTTATACATATTTCATTTATGTGCGTGGCGAATTTTTATGAGGATTTAACGTAAAAAGGAGACCGGCTACGAATAGAGCTGAAATTATCTTTTAGTGTTCTTTTGTAGATATTTTTCTCGTATGATTTCGTTTCTTACGCCCATTAGGTAGGGTTTTTGTAGGGGCTAGAGCACAGACTAGTGCTTAATTATAGGTAAAGTGTAGCTTAACTACCATAAACCGAGGGTAGTTGGGATGGATCGCGAGTTTGAACACTATTCAATGGTAATAAAATTTAAAACCTGTAATGTAAAGGAAAAGTGGGGTCAGCTAACGCCGGGTGGTAACTGAGGGGTTAAACGTCATTCAAGCGATGTCATCACAAAAGCAAGAGCCAGTGACGTCATGACTTTGAATGTACGCAAACATTAAAAGAAAACCTTTGACAAGGGAAGACCGCCAAAACGGCAAATTATTTCTAAACAAATAAAATACAAGTTCGCGAATACTTAATGAGACTGCCGTGCAGTAAAATAATAGTAGTTAATGTGACTGCTACATAATGGAGGGCATTAACACTCGAGAGTTTTAATGCCGAATTACGTACAGTTACATACATACACTAGTTTATCTACATACAGATCATAAGCTCTCTTTGATGTGTTCAGGAACCGCATGTTTGACCGGCATTGTGGCATTGATCTTATCTCTGCACTTGTTTAGCTTGTTCTGTAGAACCAACTTCACAGACAAAGTAGGGGCGGTACGCAGGCGAGCGTCGGCGTTCGAAATTTGAATGTCATAATATGTAGAAAATTTACACTTTATGGGCATAATGTACAAATTTTCAGATAAGAATAGTTTTACATTATGCTGGTCTTAACGTGCGGTTTTTAGACGCAGTAAAGAGGGTTTATGATACGTGTGTAGATAAAAATACTAACTGCCCTGATAACAGGCCACTGTAAAATTAAAACACCATCTCCCTATGCAGGGGGTGCATGGAAGTGGACGAGACCGTGGAGCACATCCTGCTTGCATGCCCATCCACCTTAGACACCAGGATAGCAGTCCTGGGAGGGGCATCATCGATTGCGGACCTGCTCGAACATCCAGGCCTCCTACTCCAGCTGTTGTAGGAGTTGGGATTTCTGAATTAAAAAAGGGAGGTACAGGGGCAATGCTCAAAGGCCCCTCTCAAGTGGTCCAGGTGCAGGTACTTAAGCTCCCAGAAGAAGGCAACCGGTCAAAAGCAGACGGAGTTTGAGCTTTCATTATTTTTGAGCGGCAGAATTCGACAAACTGTCATTTATGTCACCTCACAAATTAAGGGTGCTGCGCGAAAATGGCGGACCACACTGCGCATATAACAGGTATTAAAAAATTACTGGTGTGCTTTGAAGGCCAACGTTCATAATTCGTGTACCTTTGAAAAACAACAAAGTACCAATCAATACCTATTGTAAGTCAACAGTCGTCTTCAAGCGTAAGTAATTAACGCAAAATTGGTTCCTTGAACGCGTCTGAAAAATGTCCTTCAGCATTCGCCCCGGAATGGTGTGCGCGTGCGCGTCGGCAATAATTTTCGTGCGCACAATGACTGCGCGCGCCATTTTGAGAGCGGACGCGCCAAAGTTGGCGGCGCGTGCGCCGGTGCATGCGTAATGTTGTAGAATGCGCATGGGTTTTGAGGGTGGTGGGATATCATTATTTGAGGATGGTTTTTGGATGTTTACGGTTTAGTGATAAGTGGCAACCTAACCCAACTTTTTAAGTTGCCAGCCATTTTTGTCTTGTTAACTTATGTCTTTACATTTGCGCAGATGGCTTTGTCAATCGTTTTAAGTTATGTATTATTTAAAACTGTGATATGCAAATAAAATCTCTTATTTCTTTTTTCTGAAAGAAAATAATACATTCATACATTTTATAATAATATTTTCATTGCCAAAAAATTATAATCAGCTTTCTTATTACATAGCTCCAATTCACAGCTAATTGATACAGTCTATGTAATATTGATGATGTACTGAGAAACTGAGAACAGAGGCGAATAAGATTTGTCGATTCTACATTATCTTAGCTAAAGCATTATCTCAAACCTATCTTCTATAACATATTCCAATACTATAAATCTAATACAGGCTGCAATTAATTCCCAATCGTCCCCTGATGATGTCTCGTTGGCGCCTTTCCACTCCCGCCATTTCGCTGCGGTTCGCCACAACGTCACAGTATGTGGTCACCCGGATAGAGATGACGCTGACCTATTGTCGCTCAAATCATTAACAATAATGACCACTATAGCAACTATAGCAATCGATAACACGCACAGAAGAATGTCTAATTGATATTTTATTCAATGAGTACGATTTCCATTTGACAGGGTTGAGAAGGTGTGTTCCACAGTTGTACAACAGGTAAAAATGAATTAACATAATATATCTACAAACGTATCATAAACCTTCTTTACTGCGTCCAAAAACCGCACGTTACGATGAGCAAAATATTAAACTACTTTGTAAAAACTCATTTCTTATCTGAATATTGAACATTATGACCATAATGCGTATTTTTTTTACATATTATGCCATTCAAATTTCGAACGCAGACGCTCGCCTGCGTGCCGCCCCTACTTTGTCTGTGAAGTTGGTACTACAGAACAAGCTAAACAACTCAATGCCACAATGCCGGTCAAACATGCGGTTCCTGAACACATCAAAGAGAGCTTATGATCTGTGTGTAGATAAACTAGTGTATGTAACTGTACGTAATTAGGCATTAAAACTCTCGAGTGATATTATTATGAAACTCGCCTTCGGCTCTTTTTATAAACCCACTCTCGAGTATTAATGCCCTCCATTATGTATCAGTCACATAAACTACTATTAAGGGTTTGTTAGGTTAGGTTTTAATTCTGAACAACTTTCATCTTGAACATTGACATTGACAACCCGAATGACCGAGTCGACAGTGACCCTGCCTACGACGCCAAGGGTCCTGGGTTCGAGTCCCGGTGGTATTTGCCTGATGAGCTCGGGTGTTTGTACCCTAGTTATGGTTGTTTATCTATCTTAGTGTAATATTTATCTATATAAGTATGTGTATCGTTGCCTAGTACCCAAGATACAGGGAATCCTAGTTTGGGGCTACATCAATGTGTGTAAATAGTGTCCAAGGTATTATATCTTAAAACCGGTTTGATTTGATTAAAGACCAACCTTCTGCATCGCGTTTTTCTTTCCTGCTATGTGTACTTTTTATGGCGTTACGCATTTGACCTCCCGCAGTGACGATGTTTGCAACATTGGGTTGTGTTGTGGATCAGCTTATTATAGAGAATATTATATTATTTTGTTTACAAAGAATGTGAAATTATTCCATTAGATTGAACTAAACTATACGTCGAATTCCTTGGATTCACAGTAAACACAGATTGTAACAGAATATTACGTTCGCCACACAAGCTTCTTGGCAGATTCAGATAGCCTTGTGTGGTGAACTGGTGACTGCAAAATTACTGGATTGCATGCATCTATCGAAACTTGCCATCCAGCCGACGCTTCAAATATAACAGAGCATTAAAGAAACAGCTTGTAAGTAGTTATAGTCGCCCCCTAGACAAGATTACTTATTGTAGTTATAGTCGCCCCCTAGACAAGATTACTTATCACTACACGAGCATAAGTTTCGTTTCCTGAGGAAAATTGTCTGAGTGTCCGAGTGTTGGGTTAGTGCCTAAACGTAGGTCAAAATTGTGTGTAAAAAAAGATCACTTTTTTTAAATTTTTAGCTTTTTATTTTACCTAGATTCTATTCTATCTATCCTACGCCTACATACCTGGTGTAAAAGAACAAGAACTAGTAGGTTGACGATAGAAGTTCAATAAATATGTCCAGCACATTATCTGTCGAATACGTAAATGATATAAATATTCCAAGTGTTCCTTCGGATCATTACGCAGGTAATATTCCGTACACACATCCATACTCGGTGTATGTAAGTGTATGTGAGTTTTTTTTGTTTGTTCACATATAAGCCGTTCTGGGCTTGGCCGACGCGACCAATGACAGAGTATGTATGCATGCAGTGACCACCTTATTACTGGTGCCATGTCAAACAGCCGTATTGGAATATGGGGGCTGTGGAGTCGACATTAGAAATAATAATAATATTTTAGATTGACGGTATCTGGCAGATACATTGCTTCTGGCCCCGCACTAGGATAACCTGTGTCGTGGGAACCAGAAACAGCGAAGTCGTACACATGTATACCCGCGCCCAGCAGTAGCTTGATGTGAACTGAGAATGATTATAATGAATTTAGGAATACTACGATTTTTTTCTATGGCAGCGAAACAAGCAAATCCACATTTTACGTTTAACCACCATTGCACAATATTTACAATTTTCAGATTCATCGATATTTTTACGAATTAATGAGTGCAAAAATGAATTGACATCTTAGTAATGATAAACATCCGAGTGCTTATATTTTCATGTAGAAGGTTTAATGAAAAGTTCTCTTAATGTTTATTATAGAAAATTCAATGATGATATGTATCGTATTTAACATTTTGATCAAAATATTGCTTTGTAATAAGAGCAATGACTACTATTCAATTTTTTGCACAGAAGCTAGGATTCTACTCCATGCCCTTTTAGCCTGTCAGCTTTGAACATTCATTATCAATCAAGCTCCGTGATTGGCTGACAGCTGACCAATCACGTGAGTCGTTAAAGTTTATAAAAAATATAAATTGGCTTTGCTATTAATAGTGCTTATGCCAAATATCAATAAATACAAGTCACTTTATATACAAGTTTTTCTATATGACAGGGTTTGATCTTGTAATGTATCAGCATGCCAATGTATCGACCCAGAATGATTTGTAGGTACAGTAGATTGTAGGGGAGTTTTTTACATGACATGCTTTTATAATTATTTATTAGTAAGTGTAGTCAACTAAGCATACCTTAAGTTTTAAGAACTTGTTAAAAATGTAGTGTCGGTAAGTGAACTAGTATTGTCTTTGAAACGGTATTTATCCATTTTCAAATGTGGTTGCGCGTTTTTTCATTACATTTTAATATCAAAAGTCTCAACCCAGTGTTTCCAGACGCACGATAATTTTACCGTAACCGTTACCAGATTTACAGCCTATGTAAGAGATCGAGAATAATAGAAACCTCGTACACTTTTGTAGATTTCTTTGAATTGGCCAGTTTTGGCTCGGTAGTTATGTTTTTGCCTCATGCAAATGACTGTGAACGGATTTTCAGTAACTAAAACGAATTGAGTGAAAATAGACCTTGGAAATCGTCTGTTTACAAACACCTTGTGTTTTACTTTAACGCATTACGCCAAGGAAATTACGTAAATTTCGAACCCTCTAAACTAAATAAAGGTATACCAGAATGACATCTGACAAACAATTATAATAAAACAAAGAAGATTTTACCAATATCCCTGACATTAAGTATAGGTAATTAAAAATAGACGACATTATTTTCTGCAAACAAGTAGTATGTACATACATTCATTACATACTTTAAGTTTCATTTGTCATCTCCAAGCGCAACACGTAATAGATGAGTAGTCTAAAATGTGTATATTACGTGTTTTTTACAAAGTACGAGATTATGCACTAAAAGTACGAGATATTTGGCATCGCTGGTACGAGAAAAATAGTCCAGCTTCTGGCAACCCTGTCTCACCCTGCATAGTTTGAATCTACAGACCAAACAAACACATAAACAAATACAAACTACGAGTACCTATTTAATGGATTTGATTTAAATAAAAATCAGTAAAACCAATTTTCATATTTTTAAAATTGTTTTAATTAAGTGACAATGAAAATAACTCAAATGAAAAAACCTAATAAAATAAAATAACTTAAAAAAGAAAAGACGTTACACCAAATACAAGGAAATTTTACGTACGAGAAAATAAAAATCAAACCTATTTCGTAATAATTTCAAGCTAATAAACTAAAATACTGACATACATAACAACAAATAATTAAGTTTTAAATGCCATAATGGGTCAATATTACCACTGTTGCTACACGAAAGGTTAAATAATTTTTTATATAGTTTACACATAATTTTGTTAAAATATCTACTGTCCCCCAAAAAATGCTTCTAAATCGAAGTTAATAACTTCCAATCGCCTAAACTCAGCTAGAAAAGTAGTCGAAAGACAACTGCTCTTAGCTAATAATCGTATTTCAGCTGCGCAAATGATTCTGTGCTACATCGTTCTTGAAAAAAGTGTTCGTTTGCGCTATTTAGCTATTTTACTGGTACCAGAAAAACCAAGTCATATAAATGTGACTTGACTAAAGTCGGGTCAAGATACTAGGTGACATGACAGCCTCTCTGTCACTGACGTAATAAGGTTGAATTTAGTTTGGCCCAGTGCACCTATTATCTTGACCCGACTTTAGTACTTACTAAGACTTTGCTAGTTGGGAAAAAGTTACCATGTTATTTATGATTCTCGTTACAATGTACGACATATATTACGTGCGGGTATTCCAGACTCGAAGTTTCTTGGCGCTGATGCCGCGTGGGGGGGGGGGGGGGCAGTACACAAGAGAGATGCTTACATGGGCGAGAGAGAGAGAGGTAACACTTCGCTCAGGCTTCAAGAAACCCTTCGGTTTCTGCACAACTGTGCCTTAGCCACCTCATATTAGAAAAGACGTGACGCTGTACTTTTTGCTGTCGTATTGAGTCAAGGAAATACTCTTCATACTTAAGGCTTGTTTCACAATGTCCGGAACATCGTGATTTATGATTATCTATAACATTGTTAAACAGTAACTTTCTTATTATTAAGTTAGCCGAACATTTTAATTGGCAACAAATATAATGATTACCAAATTAATTATTTCTTACCCAAAATGGGTAAATGATCACCAAAAGTTGCAGATAATATCAGGGCAAAATACTGCGGTAGCTTAGGTGAAGGGTAAAGGGGGTGAGCGACGCGTAGCCTCCTATATCCTTCGTGTTAGGTTGAACATGTAAGAACCACAAAAATACTTAAAACATAACAAAAAAGGAAGTTTGGTGATAATTTATCCAAACACAATTTGGTGGTCATTTACTGATTCAGGCAGTCATTACGAATTTATTGGTAGTAAATTTTCGAATTTTTCGGCGATCGTTTAAACACAAGCCATTTTAATTCATGATACAACTATGAGTTTGGACTTGTGGAAATTATTTACACATATTTAAGGTTTTGTTCCATTACATGCTAAGTAACATTTGGTAGAAAAATATGCGGTTACTTAATTAAAGATACATGGATGACATTGATTTCCATCTTAGGACCCGATTTTTATAACCGTGCACCAGTCATTGTATACAGGGTAACTTTTGATTAATTGGTCATATTTTGGGAACTGATCCGAAATCCGCAATATATTTTTACCAAAACAAAGATATTAATTATTCTTATTGTTTTTAGAACATTGAAAAGTTCACGGGTACAAAAATGGACTTAAATTTACTAAATTTCAACGAAATTAGGAATAAATTACATGAAAATACATAGTTATTTAAACAACCATTAATTGTACACATTTTGTGGTATTTGATTAAATATCTGTAGGTTATTACATGACGTAAGTGATGTAGCGAAAGGCAAGGATAATTTGGCTAATGTATTGCAAGTTTGCAAGTACATGTAACTACTTAGCAAGTTGCAAAACTTTGCTACATAGTTACAAATACAATTTAAAATAGAAATAACTAAACAAAAACTTCTTCAGGTTCCTTTTCTACATGAAGAAGGTATCTGTAATAGAAACAAAAAGTATGATTAAAAAATATAGTTAACTGATTTATTTTTTGTTAGAGACTAACTATTAAAAGTAGAGTCTGTGAATATTTGATTCAGATTTCAGATTTCAGATTATAATTAAGGGTTTGCTATATTTTCGTTGCCCAGACTTTAGAGGTAATAAAGTTAGGCAACAAATATAAAGATCACCAAAATAATTTTTTCCTACCCAAAATGGATAAATGAACACCAAAAGTTGCAAAAATATCAGGGCAAAATACTGCGTTAGCCTAGGTGAAGGGTAAAGGGGGTGAGTGAAGCGAAGCCCCATTTATCCTTCGTGTTAGGTTGAACATGTAAGAACATGTCTCGGTCTTGGTCTCTGTCTTAGACTCGGTCTCGGTCTTAGTCTCGGTCTCGGTCTTAGTCTCGGTCTTGGTCTCGGTCTCGGTCTCGGTCTCGGTCTCGGTCTCGGTCTCGGTCTCGGTCTCGGTCTCGGTCTCGGTCTCGGTCTCGGTCTCGGTCTCGGTATCGGTCTCCGTCTCGTCTCGGTCTTGGTCTCAGTATCGGTCTCGGTCTCTACCTCGGTCATCACTCACCAGTCACTTCCTACTCCCAGTGCTGAGGTCCTGCAGCTCCCCGCTGTCGTCACTAGACACACTCTGCCCGTTGTTGCTCGTCACAGTTGAGTTTCCGCCGGTCATCATAGAGAGCGGGATCGTGATGAACTGCGGCTGGTGTGATGATGATGATGATGATGACGCTGTTCAACAAAACAAAATATAAACATAAATTCACATACTACATTGATTCTGGCACTACACTAGGTGGCCCTGAGTCGTGGGAGAGAAAAGTGACAAACATAATATGTAAGATGTGTTGTAAGTCTACACGTTTAAGTAGACCCTGACCGGAGCCGGGATTCGTCGGGACTCTAGTAAATCAAAATTTCTTTATTTCTGTAGAAATTTTACATATGCTTAGCAAATGTCATTTTTTTGCCTCTATCTACATTGGACCATTGTTTTATTTTATTTTATTTATTTATTAAGGATCGCCAACAGATAATATGTTTTTCTTAATGTTTACCTACCCTTTCCAAATGTTTACCTACTTAGTGGTGACCACATCATGCAAAATTTTTAATGCAATTTTGAATCACAATTACAAGAAAAATAAAAAAGGATCTGAATGATACATGTACACGAGAATAACAAAAAGTAAAAATTTATACAATTAATACAAAGTTAAGTTTAGTTTCTTCTAAGATAGGAAAATTTCCAACTTAGACCTAAAAGACCAGACTAGACTAGAAGACTAGAAGACCAACGATTTTTTCTATTACAACCTGCCTTAGGTTGTAATAGAAAAAATCGACGTGAAGTTTGTTACTTGAATGCAGTGCATTGTATGAGCGAAACATTTTAGTGAGAGGTGAGTTTGTGCCTAGGTTTGTTTTCCAACCAGTGTTTTTATGTGCCGGGTCGCGGAACTCTGACTGGAACCGCTATGCTAAAATAGTCCAACACTTGAAACAATCTATTCCAATTGAGGACTTTGTGTATAAATGTGAGATCTAGAATCTTGCTCCTGACTGACTGAGTACGTCATGTGAAGTACGACAATGTGTCTGTGTAGGATTGCAGTTGAAAATTGATGGAAAGAAAGGCGAAGAAACTCTCACAGATTGATTTTAAATCTCTGTTAAAAACTGTTTGTCTTTACTAGTACTAATAAAACGAAATTAATTTTTAAAAAAATAACATGATTATTATTTCTAATTTTCGTGTGTCTAAACCGGGGTGCCACTAGCCTGTGATTATTTCTTAGGTTTACATTACAGCTATCGTTAATTTTAGGAAATGATGAGAGGTTCTTGCAAAAAAAAAAGTTTGCAAGAACCTCTCATCATTTCTTCTTATAAAAAAGTTTGAATATCTGCTGCTTTCCGCCATAACAAGATACCATAGGACATGACCCTATGAAAAAAAAATAGCTTTCCTAATACCGTAAGCCGCAGAACTTAATCTACCAGCTATTTTACCCATATGGGGTCCACAGCAATTTGATATCAATGTTTATGTAAAGAAATGTCGTGTCATTTACTAATTCTAACGTGTTGCTGTCTCACACTAAACTGGACTGAGGAGTATGACCCCACACTAGGATACTCTATGTCGTGGGTACCAGCGACATCACTCACACATAATCATCGACCAGGGTTTTTTTGTTATCCCCAGCCATGGATTGAACCCCGGACCTTTTGCATGGTAAGCAGAGCCACAATCGTAGCGCTACAGAGGTTAAGGTTTAAGATATTTATTTCTCAAAAAGAATACAATATTCACTTACTTGAATATTGTATGTAAATAAATAATTACACAAATAGATTTCTTCCATCGCGCGAGACATTAAAGTAGGGTAGTCCTTGAAAAATGTAAATATTTATGTTAAGAATGTGGTGATTTTGAGATGTATATTTTTAAAAGTTTTTGATAAATTGGTAGTGATCTCGCTTCTTTTATAGCTTTTGTGAGTTTGTTATACAGTCGTGCCCCATCTGCAACTATGCTGTTTTTACCGTAGTTTGTCCTGTGGCGTAGTATAACAATGTTATTTGCTTGTCTAGTCAAACGTTTTCGTAGATCTATCTTTTTTGTGAAAGTAATTTGGGTATGATTTTTCGTATAAGTATGCATGTGTTATATTTGTATGTTTGTGATATGTTTAATAATTTTGTTTCTGTATAGATTTTAGTCGTAGTTGTTAAGAAATCGTAGCGAAAGAGAGTTTTAATGACTTTATTTTGTTTAATCTGCAGTGGAACCAGGTTTGTTTTCGCCGCTGCACCCCATATCTCTATTAGGTATTCTATATGGGGTCTTGCTAGTGAGTTATAAATGGTGTAGCGGACACGTTTTGGTAGGCAACGTGAAATACCACGCAAGGCACCCGATGGATTCGTTAATTTACCTTTTACTTTTTCGATGTGAGGCTTCCATGTTACATGACTATCCATAATTAATCCTAAATATTTTTCTTCATTTGTTTTATCTCTTGTTACTTGGTTTATGGTTAGAGATTTATGGACTGGTATTGTTTTGTTTTTAGCAGAAAAAATTAAGTATTTAGTTTTAGACGTATTAATTGTGAGTAAGTTACTTTTAAGCCACTGGTGTAGAGTATCTAGATCTTGCTGAGCTCTGTCTATTATCATGTGGACATCATTACCGAAGTAAAATAGGCACGTGTCATCTGCGTAGAGAGTGATATCGCCTGTTAAGCCAATATCTTTCATGCTATTTATGTAAATAAGGAACAGAAGCGGTCCCAGGACTGATCCTTGCGGCACACCGAAGGAGACAGTCCTAGGATCGCTTTCGTGCTCATTAATTTTAACCACCTGGCTTCGATCATTAAGGTATGATTTAAAAATGTCAAAAGCACTGCCTTCAATCCCAATGCCTTCCATTTTAAGCAGAAGTATATCGTGACTAACGGTATCAAAAGCCTTCTTTAAATCAATAAATATTCCAAGGGGTATGTTTTTTTATCAATGTTAAGTCTGATTGTTGTTATTAGGTCAACTGCTGCTGATACAGCATTAGATTTAGGACGGAACCCGTATTGTTTGTCGTACAGAAAATTGATTGAAAGAAGGTGATTCTCGAGGCGGTTGTAAAGAATCTTTTCGAATATTTTGATACTATCGGTAGTACGGAAATTGGTCGGTAGTCATTGGGATCGGCTTTTTTTCCAGATTTGTTTATTGGTCGGACTTTTGCTTTCTTAAGTGAGTCAGGAAAATTTCCTTCTAACATACACAGATTGATGCTTCTGCTAAGAGGCTCAGTTATTACGCTTTTTATACATTTGATAGTTTTAGAACTAATGCCGTCTATGCCTGTGCTAGTGTTTGGTTTAAGATTATCGATAATTTTTCCTACTTCAGTACTATTTGTTGGGGTGAAGAGTGTGGTGGTGGTTGCGAACAACTTTTTTGGTATCTCTGGGATATCGTAAGATTGGGTTGTAAGTATGTCATTTGCCAATACTGAACCTATACTAGAGAAGAAAGAATTGAAGTACTCGCATATGTTCTTAGGGTCATTTATGGACCCAGTAGGGGTATCTAATTTAGACGGAACAGATTCTGTTTTCATCTTATTGCTGGATAATGTATTTATAAGTTGCCACATTTTGCTCGGACTCCCCTTACAGTTTTGAAATGATTTATAGTAATATTAGTTTTTAGCCCTTTGTATATTTGTAGACACTAAGTTCCTATCACTCAAAAACTTTGCCTTGATTTGCTGGTCATCTGGGTTTAGTTTAGTCTGTTGCCAAAGTAAGTTTCTTCTGTTTATTCCTGATATCAGTTCTTTATTAATCCATTCAGTCTTCGGTGGATTTAATACCTTAGTTTTCTTCACTTTGCTCTGTGTCACTGCTTCTAGTATAGTATTTTCAATAGAATTATAGTCAGAGGTTTCTAGTTGAGGTTCGCGTTTTAAGATGTTCAGTCTTTTATAGTCAGTTGCTTCGTAGGATACTCTTTCTAATGGTTTGCGTTTATAGTTATGCACCTCAACATATATTTGCTTATGATCGGACAGAGAGGAGTCTATCAGTGCCACATGGAAAGAGTTCTCCTTTAGATCGGTGCAAACATGATCCAGAATTGTCTTAGTAGTGGATGTTTCACGCGTGCAATACTCCTTGGTAATTTTATTAAGTAACTTGTAGCCATTTTCCTTTACTGTATCTTTGTATTCCTTGACAGGTTTATCATTAGTCAATAGGTCATAGTTGAAGTCTCCAAGTATGATTACTCTTTTTCTTTTTGAAAGATAGTCAGAATATGTGTCTAGGAATTCACTGTCGTCTGTTTTCCCTGGTTTATATATCCCTCCAATATGCAGGGAAAGCATCTCAATTTTAATCCACAAATAGTGACTGTCATTTTCAGACTTTTCTTCTAACAATTCATGCTTGAGGTCATTGTGCACGTATATTGACACTCCTCCGCCAATTTTTGTTACTCTGAAGTTGTAATAGTGTTTATAGTTCGGGATTTTTAATCGTTCTGCTTCGTCTTCACTTTTTATCCACGTTTCGACCAATACTATGACATGTATTTTATGTAGTGCTTCTAGGACACATCTTAGCTCTTCAATTTTTCCAGGTTTGACTAGGCTTCGTAGGTTGGCATAAAGTATCTTCAGTGATTTTTTGTTATAATGTATTTCAGAGTAGTTCTTGGCGATTTCGTAAGTAATGTCGCTCGTAGTGGTATGATCTGGGTTGGTTGTTACTTTTGGTTTTTTGGTAGTAGCTTTGTTATCTTCGGGACACCGTTAACGTATTTTATGGTGAGGTCCTTCTCTCCATTCTCATCAATGCGTTTTCTTAGTTCACTCTGTAGGGCCTTTAAGAATTGTTGTTGTTTTGGGGTTTGGTCTGAGTATATTTTTATGTTTTCTATGTTCAGTTTTTTCTTGAGTATTTTCTTTGCTATAGTCTGAGACTCAAAGCCTACCTTGATTAGTCGTGGTGTTTTGGCCTCTGCTTTACCCAGGCGGTACAGTTTCACGATCTTTGGAGCTGGCTCATCGACGTAGACACTCTTGATTATTTTTTCGACTTCAGTACGATCATGCTCACGTTTATCCTCAACATTCATCGACGAAGACTCCGACAGTCCTGATATAATAATATTTTTATCTCTTATAATACGTTCCTGTATTTCTGATATTATGTCAGAGTCGGAAGAGGTCCTTTCTGATGAATCGCTTTGACAGGTTGTGTTTTTCTCGGAAACTGGAGCAAGTTCCAGTAGGTGGAGATCGTTTTTAATTTCAGACATGTTCTTATCCGTGATGCTTTGAGATGATTTCAATTGTGCAATCTCAGTTTTCAATAGCTTATTTTCCGAGACAAGCAGGTCTGTCGTGCATTTTATATCAGCAATCTGAGTATTTATCGATGCTATGTTTTGGTTGATTGACTGGATGCTATCTTTTTGATTCATAGTGAATATACAGAGCAGTTCTTTCATTTTAGCTTGAAATTTTGAAAATTCTTGTGCAAAGTCATCGTCTGGGTGTTTTCTCTTCCGGAAAGTGACTTGCGAGATATTTTCTAGATTGGTAACATTTGTCAAGTTCGGGACGGATTGTGACCCTGTAGGATATTCATGTGGGGTTTCCAGTAGATTAGGCTTTATCGCATAGTACTCATTGTTGAAGATATCGCAAGTTAGACTGGACTATTTTGAGTCATAACAATACCAAGCGCATGCACGTATATCTCGCGTGATCGTTGTTGCCGGGCGGTGCGGGTTAAAGATGACAGTAAAGCGCTTTATGATCGGAACGCGTTCAGTAGTAATAGTTGCGGCGTTGCTTGATACCGGTCAGCTAGTTGTGCTCGGACTCGTCTAATGAGGTTGTGGCGAAAAGGTCGTAAGCGCCATGCAGAACGCGTCGCTTACGCGTTTTTCTCAGACACTCGTGTTTGCAGTGAATATTACTAGATTTTAGGGTTTAACTGGTTGAGTTCTAATGTTTCACTTTATACAACGTCTTTTTCCAAGAGTACACCCAACACTTTCACCGTGGCACCAAAAACTTCGCGGTAAACATCTGTTTTAACGTTTAGAAATAATTAAAATGTTCGGAGCTGTTGACAAAGACTGTTTGCTCGCGCGACGTCAAAACGCAAACCGAGGTTAAAAACTTTACATAGACAAGATATGCTCTTAATAATGAAATCATTATTAAGATCATCAAACCCTTATCTTTTTTTTCAATCCAATGAGGACCAGCAAACAACACTATCTCAGTCCATTTCTCCACCATAAAAGGCATATTGTTACCAGGAATAACAAATGGCCTAATATTTTTACACCGGATCCATCAAATTTCACGCCATTGATTTGCTGTTCTTTGTAAACAACAGCATAGATCTAGCAATACTCAAGAAACTCCTTCGACGTTGCAGCTACATTAAACCTCTTTGGCAGAATCCATCTTAAAGATCAAGCACCATTAATGTCATATCACACACTCTTTAACTTACCTAAGTCCTGTCCCTGATTAGCTAGTCCAAGTATAAAACTATGCGGGTATCCCATATCTAAGTTGCCCAGTCCAAGGTTGGAACCAAGATGCCGATTTTTACACCCGATCCATCAATTACCACGCCATTGATTGGCTGTCCTTTGTAATCAACAGCATTGATCTAGCAACATTCAAGAAACTCCTTCGTCGTTTAAGCTATATTAAACCTCTTTGGCAGAAACCATCTAAAGATAAAGCACTATTACTGTCATATCACACACTCTTTAACTTACCTCCGTCCTGTCCCTGATTAGCTAGTCCAAGTATAAAACTATGCGGGTATCCCATAGCCAAGTTGCCCAGTCCAAGGTTGGAACCAAGCCCGTCCAAGCCAACGCCAGCCAGCATACTGGGATGGTACAACATAGCGCCCCCCGGTAGGTCTATTTTGGGAAGTATCTTGGTCAGGTTGGGCTGGCTTGATTTACTGCTGTCAGGTTCTTGGGGCGTCGTTGAGGTGGAGGCTTGGGGTTCCCTGGAAAATCAAAATATATGTATTGTAGTTAAAGACACCATATGTTTAGGTAATAACGACAAACACGTCCGCGCGCCATTCTTAAATTTGGGGATGAATGAAATATCCAGTTTGGGGACGTGTGCGTGAATTAGCAAAGTCAGTTAGGCTGACGAAAGTCCATGGCCTATGGGGTTTTTGAGATTTTTCCACATAGAGTAACTAACAAGGTTTTGGCTTAGCAGGAAGATTTGCCTACTCAGTCAGTTTATTTTTTTTTATTCTGAAGGACTGTTTCTTAAATTACTTCGGTCTCGGTCTCGGTCTCGCTTACCTATTGTTGGTCTCCCTATCAGGGCTGTCTCTCCTTGACCACTCCTGCCTGTGTTGTGGCTGCTGCATCAGCTTGTCGCACGGAGACTCCGGCTCACTCCCGCTCTCGTCTCCGCTGTCGCCGGAGGAGGCTGGCTCGTCCTGGAACAATGTCATACAATCAGGGCCATATTTTCAACTAGGTTCCCGCAACTTCGTCAGCGTGGGCTTTAGTAATTAAAAGATGGACAACAACTACGGCAAGACCAAGTACTATCCGACATCCGAATGAAGATACGAAGGTCGAATACGTAGGCAAGCGATTAACGTAACTTATACTTTGTCCACTTTATTAATGGTTTTTTGACAGATAAAAATCCCTACACTTTTGACATCTGCAACAAAAAATATGTCTTATAAGTCGCATATATCGCAATAAGGAAATGTCAATAGTTTTCACAATGTTTCAATGGCGGTATAAGCGGTTTAGGTTAGTATCGCCAATATCACTTGTTTTATTATATTGCACTGTAATTGGAAGGGTTTTTCTTCGAGCATCTGGAAATATTGGTATTGATTTTTTGTCTCGTTAGCACTAACTACCGTGCTGGGGGCCGTGCAGGGCTGATCCAAGTTTTTCCTGCGGATGTGAGCAACTCTCCCCTAAGGCCATATGGATTCTTGGTTCTTGACGACCTCTGTAGTATTTCACAAGCGACAAGTCCGGGGTTCGATTCCCGCCCCGGGAGGGAAAAAATAAATGTCAAATTCCATTAACAGCATGATCTGTGTTGAGCCAGATTAACCCTATACAGTCCCGTCATTTAAGTAATCTTGAACAATGTAATATCCCTTTTTCGATAAAGTATAATAAATATAAACATAACGTCGCTTTAACATGGTTTTAAATTTCTCAAATGGCAATTTCAAGGCACATAACATAGCGTCACACCTTTTCCCATTAGGGGTGGCAGAGGCACAATTGTGCCCAATTTTAACCAGATATTCTATATACCATTTTGCTTGATAGAGGGTTGTCCGATTCCCACAGGTATGGAGTAATTTTATAATTTCATAATTTCTTTATTGCACACAAATAATTAAAATAACAAGTTATATTTTAAATAGTGTACAAAGGCGAGCGTATCTCTAGCAATTGTTCTCTTCCAGCAAACCAAGTCGGATGAGAAAAATTTATCGCTGAGCAAGGGTAGACCTTCAAAAAAAATTCTAAACGGAGTGACAAAAGACCCTTAACAAAAGGGCTAAAGGACTTGGAGCCCGCGTCAGAGCAAATTTGAACGCTTCAAAATTTGCCTATATTGTCACCCCGTATTAGTGCTAACGTTGACAGACATTGTTGACATGAGAAAGCAATATGATGGGCCATATAATACAATAAGGATTGCCATTTCGACAATGTTCCTCCGTCCCTAGGTTTGGTCTGTGGTTTGGAGCAGTCGTACCTTTGTCCTTATGTCCGACTTGATAAATTCCTATTACAAAGGTACATTGTCCTTATGTTTAAGGGGTATTGCCACTTGGACAATGTTCCTCTGCCCCTACGTTTGGTCTTTTGTTCGGTGTTGGGCCTTTGCGCTTACGTCCATTATGATACGTGCCTATCACAAAGGTACATTGTCTCTTGTTTAGGGTGTATTGCTACTTCGACAATGTTCCTCTATCTTTACGATTGGTGCAGTTGTTCTTAGGTCTATGTTCCAATCGCAAAGGTACACTGTTTCCATGTTTAAGCTGTATTGCCTCTTTGAAAATATTCATTTGTCCCTGCGTTTAGTCTTTCATTTGCTGCAGTTGTGCCTTTGTCCTTACGTCCGACTTAATACTTAATGTATCTTTATATAAATAAATAAATAAATACGTTCCTATCACAAAGGACATTGTCCCTATATTTAAAGTGTATTGCCACTTCGATAATGTTTAGTTTTTTTTGAGTGCAAAGGCATTTATACCCCTCCAACCGTCGTGGATAAAACTCATTTTATAAAATCGCAGTGTCAGCCAAAATGGCACTTATTTTTAAGGCCCGGCTCAGGATATCATATCACACAATCGGCTAATGGCCTGTGAAATAACGTTCGATTGGACAAGATTTCGGGCGACTTGCACCAGATTTTCGTCTGCCGATAAATAGCGTGATGTTACTACAAAAAATACTTAACATAGTTTAACCTCAAAGCAAACGTCAAATCCCATACATTTTTGTTTTGAAACAAGTCTTGAACAGGAGTTTTTATTTATAGCAGTTTAGACAAAACTTAGATACAACATGTTCAATTCACGAAGTCAGCAAGGTTACTGCCAACCAGCCAAAGCCATGAATGTTAGCCGTTTTTAAACTATATTTAGCGGCATGTGGTTCCGGTTTTCGGAGAACCATTTCCTAGATGTAAATGTAGCCCATTAATTTACCCACCAAGGGGCACGGGCCTTTACCCGGACACCCGAGCCATACTCCACCATTATTTAAGTGAATCTTATTATTGACCAGCTGACCCGCCCGACAGACGCTGTTCTTTCTAAAGCCTGTGTATTGGAGTACCACTATTGAGAGATCGATAAAGATTTTAAACCTTTTGCGTTTTTTAAATTGTTCGTAAAGTAAACGATAGTTTGGTTGTAACGATAGAGGGTATCCAAGTGTGGGGCCAGAAGCAATAGTGTATGTGTATGTACGAAATTGTTGTTATGTTATGTTATATTATAAATAAACAGATTGGGTCATATCATAAAGCTGGGCTCTAACGGTGATTTTGATTGATGAAAATGGATTGATGAAATTGGATTGATGAAAATTTCTCCACTCAAAACCAAAAAAAATGTATGAAAGAATGATTGAACATTGTCATTCTGTTTGGGCTGTAGCGCCTGCCAAAGAAATGGTCACACATACATACAAACATATACACACATAATATAAACACACCCACATATACGTATAAACACTCGAAAAACGTTTCTCTCATATTAATTTGTGAGATGAGTTATCGCTGTAAAGAATTAAGAATGAAGAGAGAAAGAAAGAAGAAACAAAAAGCGCCTTTATTCCAGTGAACTCAATGGACGAACCGACATATTTCATGGTAACTGCACGTCCAGCCGCCATCGCGTCGAAACTTCGACTGTTGGAAACGAACTGATGCACGCGCACTCACGTTCAGTTTTGGTCTAATACAAACGGACTGAAGCTATTGGATTATCGTGGCCGGTGCGCCCGGACAATCCGTGGGTTGTCATCAGTTCAGTACAATATTAGACACTCACGGCCAGTTTTAACTGACGTTAATCCAATTTGGTCAGTCCAAACTAGCCTTAAATGCCCAGCTATAAGATGTTAGCGCATGTGTCAGCAACGAGTATATTTACAGGCTTTCTCAACCTTTTAGGACGTTGCGCTATTTGGCACTTAAGCACACCTAAAGGCACAGGCTCGCTTTGAGAAGAGGAATCCACGGGCACATTTCATAATACTATTTCAATTGCCTAAATACCTAAAAATAACTCAATGTGGTATATTTCAATGTTTGTGTTAGTTTTCAATACATATTATTTGAAATAGTATCAACATTTCCGATCGTCATATTCGCAGACGTACAGAAATCCCTTAAAAGGCTTGTCCTTATACCAACTCCATAGGAACTTAAGGAATCAATTGATGGAAAATGTGTAACTGTTGTCTTTTTATTTATACTTTGTCTAAGAAAATGTGTTCTTTCTATTTCTTCAACACCAACCCTTAACAACGACATCAGGTGACGCAAACCCTCCAATTTTCGCGACATTTTAGCGAACGCGAGAAAAAATATACAGACTGACATTACCAGCACTTACAAACACATACATAGTCATCGGTAAGTGGGTTAGCTCACTAAACCTATTATAACACTCTGTCATTGGCAAAACTGTTGCTTACCCATGGCGTTAGTTATACTTTGTTGAGTTTTCTTTATATTTTTTATTATTTTAAATCCCCGACAAAATAGAGGGCTGTTGCACGTTTTAAGCGTCTGTCTGTGGCACCATAGCGGTCAAACGGGTGAACGGATTTAATCTGGTTTCCAGTATTTGGTGGAAGGCTTCAGTGCGATGGTTCCATATGTTTTATTAAACTTGGTTAAGTTGTTCGAAAGTTATGACACACAGGCGGACAGAGCGGAGGCTTAGTAATGGCCCCATTTGGCACCCTTCAGGTACGAAACCCTAATAAGCATCTAAAACCACTTGAAAGGGATATTCAAACCATAATCGGTTACTCATCAGTTTAGTTGATCATATTTGATTTATTTTTTATTTTTCTCCCTGTATAAAAGACTTAAGTGTTTGACTTGTAAAAGTGCATTATTTGTACCTATTAAAGTGCCTTCTTGCAGTCAATGATTTGAGTTTCGAGTTTTTTATAGTACGGGTTAACATCGCGATAGCGGTCATTGACACGACTGCTATTGCGAACCGAAGCATACATGGTAACCATGGTAACGGTCGGTAACCATAAAGATCAGCGAACGCTACCTTGATAAGCTTCAGCTTATAAAGGTAGCGTTCGCTGGTATACATTCCGTTGCCGTGAACGACAGTAATATCGAACGTTGCACGTAATAAGTAAGTATCACTCTGAACGACACAGTAATATCGAACGTTGCACGTAATAAGTAAGTATCGCTCTGAACGTCAGTAATGTCGAACGTTGCACGTTATAAGTAAGTATCGCTCTGAACGACAGTAATGTCGAACGTTGCACGTAATAAGTAAGTATCGCTCTGAACGACAGTAATGTCGAACGTTGCACGTAATAAGTAAGTATCGCTCTGAACGACAGTAATGTCGAACGTTGCACGTAATAAGTAAGTATCGCTCTGAACGACAGTAATGTCGAACGTTGCACGTAATAAGTAAGTATCGCTAACCCAATCACGAGCATACCCCAACCCAATCAGTGGTACACACGAGTCTATTTATTTATTTAAATTAGGCACATCTACAGCACACCATATAATAATTATTACAACATAAAAAATGTATAGGAGGGTTCTTATATGGGAGCCTTTTACAGATGAGTACAGCATTGGTGAATACAAAAATACTTATTTTAAATGAAAGCTAGTGACAATAGAGATAAAGGGCCTTTCCACAAAAAAATAAACTACCGTTCAACACTCGTTTAAAAACAAAAGTATATGGGATTTGACGTTTGTCTTGAGGTTAAACGCTGTTTAATATTTTTTGTGGTAACACGGAAAACGTCCCAAACTTACTAACTTACTAAGCTACATTAAAACTTAACTACTACTATAACTATAATATACACAGTCGTCAGGTCATAAGTTCTGTCACAATATAAAAACTTTTGAATTTAGAACGCTGGCCACAAAAAAGTTTATAGAATTCGAATTTCGAATTTTTCATGGAAATAAAAATGTGTACTTTTTAGAATTTTCCTCATTTTTAAATATGGAGTGGACACTTAAAGAAGACCGTGTCGCAGTTATTGCGTTGCATCGTTGCGGTTACGCGCCAATTCAGATTTTCGACTTACTGAAAAATTTGAATATAACCAAAAAATTCGTTTGTCGTACCATAAAACGATACAATGAAGACTCTAGTGTAAATTATAGGTCAAGAAGTGGTCGCCCTCGCTCTTTTAGGACTCCAGCAGTGATAAAAGCTGTGAAGGCGCGAATTCAAAGAAAACCCATACGTAAGCAGAAACTGTTGGCCCTTCAGATGGGGTTAAGCAGGACCACGGTGAAAAGGGTGTTAAATGAAGACTTAGTGCTTAGGGCATATCGAAGAAAAACAGGACATCGTTTGGACGCTCGTTTAATGGACCTGAGACTGAAGAGATGCCGCGCTTTGTTAAAGCGGTACGCGGGAAAAAAGCATCGGGAAATTCTTTTTTCGGATGAAAAAATTTTCACCGTGGAAGAGAGCTACAACAAATAAAATGATTAGGTATACGCACACAGCAGTGAAGAAGCGAGCAACCGTATTCCGCGTGTCCAACGAGGTCATTTTCCATCCTCGCTCATGGTTTGGTTGGGAGTCTCTTATTGGGGCTTAACTGAGGTACATTTTTGTGAGAAAGGCGTAAAAACGAATGCAGTTGTGTATCAAAATACAGTCCTCAAGAACCTTGTGGAACCTGTTTCTCATACCATGTTTAATAACAGGCACTGGATATTCCAACAAGATTCTGCGCCAGCTCATAGAGCGAAAAGCACACAAGTCTGGCTGGCGGCGCGTGAAATCGACTTCATCCGGAACGAAGACTGGCCCTCCTCCAGTCCAGATTTGAGTCCGTTAGATTACAAGATATGGCAACACTTGGAGGAAAAGGCCTGCTCAAAGCCTCATCCTAATTTGGAGTCACTCAAGGCATCCTTGATTAAGGCAGCCGCCGATATTGACATGGACCTCGTTCGTGCTGCGATAGACGACTGGCCGCGCAGAATAAAGGCCTGTATTCAAAATCGCGGGGGTCATTTTGAATAAACTTTATTACCATAAGAATCTATGTTTTATTAAGTTCATTTTGCTATATCAATGTTTACATAAATAATAAACATGTCTTAATTATTACATATTGCACATGTGACAGAACTTATGACCTGACTATGTATACACATTTTATTTGGGAAATCAAGGATAACAAAAGAAAAAAAAAGAAGGCAAATATACAATATAGGCTATTAATTAGTGTAGACTAATTTTCTTTCAGGATTTTATTCCTGAAAGCAGGTAAGCGATCGTGAAAAATGTCCGTGTTTGATTTGCTACTACAGAGATCATTGTACTTATTGCACAATCTGGGTATTGGTGAGTGTTTGTAAATGTTTGTTCTGCATTGAGGGACGTTGAGGGCAGTGTGACCATCTTGAAATTGGAAATCCTGCCCATACCTAAGATGAAAACCTGCCAAATAGTGCCACACACTTTGAATAAAATGCCGAAAAAATGCCAACTTATTAAATATAGGTAGGGTCTCTAATATAATAAGTAACCCACATGGTATTTTAAACTGTTTAATAATACACACACATTACATTTACATGTTTATTCGTTTACCCAATGAAATAAAAATAAAAATAAACTTTAAACTACCTATAAAGTTTTTGTATTTTTTTTCATTGGGTAAACCAAATACCGAATACAATAAACTATCAAAAAATCAAACATCAGCATTTATATCGTACTCTTCCCTATCATTCTCATTATACATGGCCTTAGTCATCTGTCTAACCATTTCTTTCGTTGGTTGAAATGAGATGCAATCACCAGATTCACTTATGCCTTGTTTTACGTGTAAAATTGAGGAAACGTGTTTATTTACAAATCTATTGCGTGTTTTAGTTTTAATCAGGTTAATTTTAGAGAAAATTCTTTAGCAAGCTGCGTTAGACATGGGCAAGCACAGCAGTCCCTTTACAAAAGTCGAAACGTTTAAATATTTTAAATTTCCTTTACCATCTCGCATTTTGCCGATAGCACCCCAGAACTCATCAACACATAGATTAGGACTCTTATTACTACTTCCACCCGCATCTAATAAATCGCTCACATTTTTGTCAAGTTTTATTTGTCTGTATTCACTGTCAATGTCCTGAATATTATTTTCATTAGCAAGTTTCGGGAATTTACTGACAATATTTGCTATAGATGAAATATCCCTATGCACTACATGTTGAGGATCCAAAAATTGTAAATCTTTAAAAAATGTGTTTAATGGCAAACGGGTTTTTAATTGACTGCAAAGTTCAATCAAAAATGATTGCATACGATTGAGAAATGAATGAATCGCAGGTTTCAGGCTACTGTCCTGGACAAGACGGTCGATTTGTCTGCTGACGTTTACACCCAAAATACATCTCTTTTAATGGTAAAAAGTCAACTGTAGATTTGGGATCTAGATTAAGTGGCTCTGCGCATTTTATGTATTTCATTTATTTTAATTACTTTTCATGTAACAACTTAATAGTGACATAAGCATTTCAGAACCGTCTTTAAATATAGTGTGTACTGTTGGATAATCTCCTTGGAAAATTGTATTTAACTTGTTGACAACTGGAAGGACATAATCTAACGCATAAAAATATAGTTTTAGTATATTGTCGTTATAACTGTCGCACAAAAATTGACTAGAAATATTTTTGTCCTCCAAATATTGACCTTGAAAATACAGTTTAAGTGCATCCCATTGCTCAATAATCCTACTGACACACGAATGAAATGATAACCAGCGAATGTCGTAATGTTGTAATATTTTATTATTTTCAGTGTTCGTGAAGTCTTGAAAAACAGATAATTCCCTTTGCCTTTTGCTACTGTGAGCAAAATACCCATAGACCTCTTTAACTACTTGGTTAACAGACCTTGGTAAAGTATCTTTACTTGCATGACTAACCGCTAAAGCAGTGGAATGACAGACACATTTTATGAATACACAATGCGGATTTACCTCCCTAATTTTAGCTATAACTCCTCCACGTTCACCAAACATGACATTGGTAGTATCGGCGCCGAAACCTATAGCATCATTTATATTGAGGTTTGCATCTCTTAATGCCTTTGAAAGAGCGTCAAACAAGTTTTGTGCAGTTTCACCATCTAAATCTACCATTGTTAAAAATTTAGTTTTTTTTGCTAGATTTTTCTCAGAATAATACTTGGTAACAATAGCAAGCATTTTTGTCGATGAAACATCTGTACTTTCGTCCATAATCAAAGAGAACATTGGGGAACGCGTACTTATGCTTTGACATGATTTTAAATCAGCATGCATTTGCCTTTCTAACTCAGGTTTCAAAACATTATGTGTTACCGCAGCTGCTTTAGTTCTTTTACAGGCAAACTCTTTCGCCACTTCAGGATTTGAAAAGCACTTCGAAATAATCTCACTCATATGGTCCGTCAGACGAAATGGCAAGTTATGTTCAACTAATAAAGCACACATGTTAAGTTCTGCTTTTTTTACTTCTTCTTGTAGCGGAGAATTCTTGAAAATTTTTTGCACCTGCAATAAGTGACTTGCTTTAGTATAAAGTAGCTAAATATATAATTAACGGATACTCTTAAAAACATAAGTGAATATTTTAGAACTTACCGATGACTTACCACTATATCCAATTATATTCTTCTTATGTTTAACAGTAAGTGCATGTTCTTTCAAAGAAGACAGTCGCGTAATTAATTTGTTGTTGCATGCTTTACAAAATGCAACATCATCATCATCATCTTTCGCTCTGGATATCCATGCAGAAAGCAACGGATCTTGCTCCCACTCAGCACGATAAGATCGTCCATATTTTCGTTTCATTGCCGGTAGTAAATAACAAACTGTTTTCATTGAAGTCAGAAACAAAAGTAATCAAATATTGTGCATTGTGCAATGCAAAATAAGTACAAAAATAATTACAATGAATGAACCTTATGATCATTATGTTACGGTTCATAATTGAATGAAATATAAACACAGCACGAAGTACGAAGGGGAGTCCCAGACCACAGATAAACTAAAGTGGATGTTGCCGTTTTACAATTGGGTAATTTTCCCCTGATATGGGGAAATATACTTAAATTTCGTTAAATACTGCCAAAAACTGCCAGTTTAATGAAACGTTAACATAAACTGCCAGAGGTTAAATTACTAGTCCAAAACTGCCAAAAAGGCAGGAAACTGCCACATATGGTCACACTGGACTTGAGGGGTTTTGAGATGGGATTCCGAGGATAATGGTAAGAAACTGACAATTTAATTTGGTTCAGTATATTGCTGACATCCAGCCGAATATTGCACACATTGATACCGTTGAATCGATCAAGACTGTTCATAGAGATGAAATCTACTAGTTGTAAGCCTGAAGTGTTGTCGTAGTTGGTCGGATCCCTGTGGGAGTGGTTGTCTACATTGTTCCAGTCGATGGAACTTAGATTAAAGTCTCCTAGTATGATAATTTCATCAACGTAACTTATTACCCTATTAGCACTGTTAAAAAAAACTGGAAAGCGATTCTGATTTTATTGAGAGTGGTAGGTAAAAAAAATTAAGTTCTGCGGCTTACGCTGTTAGGAACATCAGACAAAACACGGATGTGGCTACATCTAGGCTAGTATATTTTAGTTACTTTCATAGTGTCATGTCCTATGGTATCTTGTTGTGGGGGAAAGCAGCGGATATTCAAACTATTTTTATTTTACAGAAAAGACTCCTTAAGACAGCTTTTTAAAGAAATTGACATACTAACTGTAGCTAATCAATTTATTTTTGAAAATATAATGTATGTACGCAAAAACCTTACAAAATTTCCCAAACTTAGCGATAGCTGTAATGTTAACCTAAGAAATAATCACAGACTACTTGCGCCCCGGTTCAGACTCGCGAAGGTTAGCAATTCTTTCAAGGGTCAATGCATTCTCTACTACAACAAGATACCTCTGGAGATCTTGAAATTGCCATTTGAGCAATTTAAAATCCATGTTAAAGCGACTTTGTCGAAAAAGGGATATTACAATGTTCAAGGTTACTTAAATGATGGGTCTGTATGGGATTAATCTGGCTCAACACAGACCTTGCTGTTAATAATTTTGTAATTATTTATTCCTGCTTATTAATTATGATAATGACTAAATATTATATTTTGTATTAGTTAAGCATAAGCAATTTTTAAAAAGAGATCTAAAAATCAATCTGTGGGAGTTTCTACGCCCTTCTTCTCCCACAGTGGTCCAATGTAGAGAAGTGGCAAAAAATGACGATTGATAAGTATATGTAAATATCTACAGTAATAAAGACATTTGGAATTTGGAATTTGGAATAAACAACACCGAGGGCTAGTTTTTTTGTGTAGCCTGCTGTAGTGATTTATATAGTGACCCACAGATCCTCGAACCTCCTATCCTTACTCTCGCAGCACGTTACACGAGCAGATTGGTATTTTGTTGACACTGCGATGAGGACACCACCTCCGCCGGCCTTACTATCTTTGGTTGTTTTATTATGACTACATAGACGATCTCTTCTATAAATATTATATCTAGGATCCATTAGTTCACTGTTTGCGATGTTCGAGTTAAGCCACGTTTCTGTGAACACAATTATTTCGTGATTGCTGTTTGATATGTTTTTGTATAGTTCGTTAGTTTTAGTGCGTAAGCTGCGAACATTTTGGTAGAATATTCTAGCGAATGTAAAGTAATGACTCCATAATGTCAGGTTGTGGAAGCACTAAAATACTTTTAACTTAACACATCAATTTTAAGCTATCGTGGTTGCGAATGAGTAGATCTTGACTTGTTGTATCCTTTCTTGCGAAGATTTTTCCGTTGCGGACCCAAACGAATGTGTATCCAACTTCTTTGGATTTCTTGCCAGCCGCTGCGTGCAGTGATTTCTTTGCAAGCGTAAGATGTTCTGAAACAAAGACTGCTTCCCGGAGTCCTCCGTAACCTAGATGCGTAGAACTTAATTTGTCCTTCGAGTTCGCCTTGTTAAATTTAGCTACAGCCGCAAGGACTGTGTCTCGGTGGTGTGGGCTACGCAGTTTCACGACCACGGCTCTGGGTTTGTTATTATCCTTGTTTATTTTGGCAACCCGGGTGGCGTACACAATGTCACTGTCATCCAATGGGGAACCAACAATCTTGGTTAGTTGCCCTATGGTATTTGGCAAGTTTTCTGCCTTGTGCTCAGGGATGCCATTCATCTCTAAGTTCGACTCCCGCATTATTTGTTTCGTGGACGTAAGACGTGCGGAGAGATCATTTACCTCGGATTTAAGGTTATCGTTTTCAGATTTAAGAGCTGAAATGGTGTTGGTGTGTTCAGCCAAGGCAGTTTTCATACTCTCGAACCGTTCATTGAAGAAAGCCATGGATTGGGTAGGTTCGGTTATAAGGTTTTTCGTATTCTTGAGTTTGGAAGAAATAATCTCCTTTACTGTTGTACGAAGAGCACCAGTCATTTCCTGTTTTAAGATTTCACGAAGCCTGCTTTCTGTAACATGATTGGAGTCGTGGATGCCAAATGTGGCATCCAGGTTATGGGCGGTGCCTGAGCTGGAGTCACCTGGACGTTGATGGCTGTTCCGGATGGTTACGAAGGGGTCATTGTCAGCCTTCAATTGTGTGTTAGTGTTGTCTGTCTTCGGTAGTTTTACTTTGCAGCTGGGACATTTCCAGTCCGTTTGGGGATCTACTTTAACCAACACATAGGTAGTGGTACATCAGCGAACAATCAGGCTCACTGCAGGTAACTCTGTCGTCATCCTCGGTGTACCCACAACAAGCGTAGCAGGAGTAGGGCTGGCAACTCGGACAGAGCCAGTTAGGATTCACCTTCACCTTTTCATCGTCGTCGGGCTGCGTAAGTCCAACAATGTCAATGTCAATGAGTCAATGACCGCTATTGCAGTGCTTACCCGAAAAGACTACACGCAAAACATAGCGTCACTATTCCCATACAGCTTGGCAGGGGCGCCGTTTCGCCTACATTTAACCAGTTATTAAATAACTACTACTAAAAAAACTAATCAACTTTGCGTGACTGGGGGCTAGCCCCTCGCCGCGGCTGTTCAGCGTGTAATCCCATACGGGCCTATATTTTGTAGAGGCATAATTCGTGATCGTACAAATCATATGAATGAATGAATGAATGAATGAATGGTGCTTCTCCAGCCAGGGTTCTAAACCTGTTCCGGTCTTTCGGCCGGCATACCAGAGGGCACAAGTTTTGAGGGGGGGCGGAATGACCTGCTCTGTAGGAAGGGAAGGATAGTGAATTCAATCGACCGACTCTTCAGCCTGAAGCCAATATAGGATATGTGGAATGGGGAGGATGTGGGATTTGGAGAGCAGCTGTTGTTTTCTTCAAGTTCTTGTTTTCCTTCTATTTTCAGTTATTGTTAATAGTTGAGTTTCCTGAGTCGTGTTCGTTTGGGTTATCCGGTAAGTTTCCAGTTTCGCTTTTGCTGTCTGTTTCTGGGATACGGTATATTTGCCTCTAGGCCATCCTGACTTCGTCCCTGTTGTGTGATGATTCTGTCCAGTAACTGTGTTTTTCACCGTAGTATTTGATGTCATGCTTAAGGAAATCTTTCCAGGTGTATATAGGTCGGCCGACTTTCTTCTTCCTTGCTTCGTAGGTATTTGAATGGAGCGTGTAGTAAGTGCTGTTGTGGGCGTCGCAGAATATGTATAGTAACATATCCGGTGGTTTTTGATTCGTTTGGTTATCGTTTTGCCCTGTAGTCAGTCATGAATTTTGTGCTATCTTGGATAGCTTCTGGCGTTCTCAAACATGTCTCTGAGGATCAGGCATTCATATACTGACTGTCAACTGTTTGCTTTAGTGAGGGTTGCCGCTTTTTGTCCGTATTTTATAAACAGTGCAATGATCATTTTGTAAATCAGGCGCACTATAATTCAGTCCATGTTGGATTTCTTTATAAAATGCATTAGGGCCTTGGAATTGCATATGGCTTGCCGGCACCTCTTTTTTATTGTGTCCTATGTCCTGCCGTAATATATGTGCCGAGATATTTGATTTCGTTTACGGTTCGTATTGGAACTACGTCCAATTCACTGGTTGTTTATGGGGTCTCTTATAAGAATTTTCGTCTTTCTACTTTTAAGTTGAGCCATGAGCAGTTCTCCGATGATATTTAATTATTCACTTTTAGCTACTCCGCGGCATAGCAGCGCTGCGTATAAACGCTTTTTCAGGTCGCGGGCGGTCCGACTCTGGAACGCACCTCTTTGCACTATAAGAGACAGTCCGACTCTTTTTTCTTTTAAGAAACATATCAAAGAGCTCTACATGTCTCTTTCGTAAAAGTTATTGTATTTATTTTATTATATGTAAGGTTTATGTATATATCGGTAATTATTTCGTATTTGCTATCTGTATTTTACAGATATTTTAATTTATTCCTAGGCATTTTAGTTATAGTAATTATTGTGCACTGCCTACCCTTTTATGATAGCAATTCCTGTAATGCCTTGTTTTGCTGGAAGAAATCTCTTTCTAGAGACAAGCTCGCCCTTGTACATGCATTTTATTTTGATGTAACTTTTAAAATATTTGTGTGCAATATTGTGAAGGAGGTTTGTTCCTATAATTCCCTTTTTCCTGTATTTCTTTATAGCGTCTTGTCCGATGCGAGCATACAGATACCAGAGATAGTGTTTTGACATATGTATCATGTTTGTTTACTGTATATAGGCTATGTGTATGTTTCTGTTAGTCAATTCCGCATCAATGTTGAGTCTTTTAGTTATGTGGAGATTTTTTATGTACTCAGTGAAAGCTTCTGCGTTTGGTGCGTCGATCGCAAGTTTGATGCGTGGATAATTGCTGTTAGCTTCCACGTATCTAGCTAAGTCTCTTCTGATGTGGGTATGGTTGAATGTCGCTCCAAACAGATGGTTGATTTGGTCTGCAATTGCATGGAACAGGCAGTTTCCATCTCTGGGCATTGGTAGAGTTTCCATTGTGAGATATTACTACAGCAGAAAGCCTCATGGTATTTTAGCTAATATGAATGTGTGTGTGTGGGTTGTTTCTAAGAGGTGTACGGCCGGTATGATGAGAGACGCTGTTTGGCTTTTTACGATCTATTTTTATTCTAATGTTTCCCGGTATTTCCAAGATGGGCTGACACCATAGAATGGGTGCCAGATGTGTGAGGGAACGTTGTGAGCCTTTTGTGCTTCGAAGCTTTTTCAATTGTTCCTAAATAGCAGTCAATTGTTTTGTCTAGTTTCTGGGAGTTTGGTGAGATGGCCTTTTTACGACATGCACTTGTTTAGTTTTTGTTTACTGTCGGGTTTAGTATATTTGCAGTTTAGCTACATAAAAATAATTCTAGGATTGTTAAGTTTTGGGTTGGCTTATTCACTGAGTTTCAGGGTTTAGTGGATGGTTATTGTTAATGACTGTTTTGAATGGTCTTTCGAAGATGAGGAGAAAATAAATCTCGAGGAGAATTATCTCGAATTTATTTTCAGGCAAAGCAATATAAGTATGTATGTAGCTATAATAATGTTTTATTAGTTGATTTTGATATTGCGTAGGTAGGGAATTGTTATATCCTGCCTATGATCACCTATAAATGTGATTATGCCTTAGTCAATAGGGGCGACCGCGGCCGCAGTAAGTGGTGGTTTATTATTGTCAGGCGGCGAGTGGTGCTGAGAGAAATAAAGTTAGAGGTAGGTAATCACTATCAATGATGTCCTAATCGGAATGATCTCACCAGGTTTGTGTGTTTAGCGGCGGTGGTGGTGGAGGCAGTAGCGTTGAGGGTGTGTTGCGTAGGCGTCGCTCGCTGCCGGCCTGTCGCTGCGTGGCTCAGACGTGCACCTGGCCTAGAATAAATTCTAGGGCTTGCACAGATGGGATGCCTAAGAGTATCGCGCAGTTCTCTGGGCATTCATTACACTTGACCGCACTAGTATCATCACAATCACTGAAATGCGCGGTATTGCACAGATGGGGTGCCTAGATGGATCGCGCAGATTCCCCAGGTAACCCTTACAGTAACACGCGGTATAAGCCAGCCTATAAGCCAGGCTCGTTTTCGGGCCTCCGGAGGCAGAACAAAAGGCGCGCGCCGGGGATGAAAACTATTGTTTGTTTAAATGCGTTTGGGAGATCTCGGGGGGACACTTCCGTTCGGTCCGGCAACACAAACGCCCCGTGATCGTACAAATCATATGAGAAATAAATTCTATATTAATAATAACAATAATAATAATCATTTATTTCCAGGAATATAGTCCAATGATTACAAATTACACATGATTACAAATTACAAGTGAAATAAAAATAACATGTCAAAGATGAAATAATGTTAAAATTCAAAATAAATGTCAACTTTTAAACCAAATTAGGCATCCCCAAATCGGCAAATGCAATTATTAAGATAGAATTCAAAATTATGTCATCGTTAAGATTTGAATTTGAGTAACTATAATATAAATATCAATATAATAAAATTAATGTAGGTATAATGAAAATTTAAATGAATGAAGATTAAATTAGATTAAATGATAATTTAATAAAAATGTTATAAATTTTGAAAGGTCAATGGAGCAGCAATGTATGGTTTACAAATTGATGTTCACGTCCTGATTGTCTAGGATTGATAGAACATGTCAATGGCAGCTATTGTCCGCCTTTGATGCCGCTAGGTGGCGCCTGCATAGTTGGAGGCAAAGAGTTTTATTCATCTGAGGCTAGGTTCAAAAACACGTCACGTGATCTTTCAAATACAAACCGTTCAACACACTGACGACAGCCGACATGCAACAACTCGAATCAGACCCTGCCTACGAAGGGTCCCGGGTTCGAGTCCCGGTGGGGGCAAATATTTGTTTGATGAGAACGGATGTTTGTACCCTAGTCACGGTTGTTTATCTATCTAAGTATAATATTTATCTATATAAGTATGTGTATCGTTGTCTGGTACCCAAGATACAGGGAATCCTAGTTTGGGGCTAGATCAATGTGTGTAAATAGTGTCCAAGGTATTATTATTATTATTATTATATGTACAGTGTGATCAATCCAAATGGTCAGTATGGATAAGTCAGAAGCTATAAGAGATAGCGAAATCTGTTCTTAGGAACCATGAAATAAGAGTTGCTGCCAGCGAGATCTTCAAACAAAGCCAGCGCCATCTGTAATGAGCTTTTGAGATGAGGTGCCATTGTTCGTGTATATGGATTTAACGCTCGCCTCTCCCGCAGGAGGTGCAGGTTCGAAGTCCGGTGCTTACCATGTACCAATGAGTTCAGTAATTTATCTTATGCACATTTTACGGTCGTTCTAACGGTGACAGAAAACATCGTGAGGAAACCTTCAATCTCCATAGCTGCAGCGATGGGCTAGCCCCCTGTCATGCATAACGGAGTATTGATTAACTAGCTAAAAGTGTGCACAATTGTGCCTCTGCCACCCCGTATGGGAAAAGGCGTGACGGTATATATCTTTGTTTGTTTATTTACTTCGGGTATAGGTAATATTGTGTGTTTTAGATTGCGTGCACAATAATTTTGTATGAGTATAACAATTTTATAATTTGGGATCAAAATACCAGTTACGTTCTTTAGTCTCGGTACAATACGTAGTTAAAAATCTTCACGCTGTATATGAATGTGCAGACGTCATCCGTGGCGCAGCGGCTGTGGCTCTGCCTACAATGCGAGAGGTCCCGGGTTCGAACCCCAACTGGAGATATAGAAAAAAATACCCAGGTCTTGGATGTTTATCGTCACAGGGTATCCTAGTGTAGGGTCAAAATGTATGTGCCTGTTATGTAAATTTCTATTTAAAACCTGGTGTTTTTTTTCCTCCCCAGCCTCTCGCTTGGGAAGGGGTACCTCATACCGCCACTATTTCCTCACAACTCAGCTATTCAGCACCTAAACAGTGGCTATTAGGAAACTTACCTCATACGGAAACACAACAGCCTGTTGTTAACTCCTTCACACTTAAAAATTCCCGCTTCGTGTGAAACCGCCCAAAGGGTTTTTGCTTACACTCACCAAGTTATCCATTCAGCTATTACTCGATTGCAATAGTTCTTGGTACGTTGGAATAAGGGTAAGATTGAGCATTAAGTTTGGGTGTGAGCATTGATCGAAGTATAAGTTGATTTTACCCAATTTGGGAGCCAATATGGGAGTGAATTGCAGCTCGGCTGGAGGGGTTTTTGGTGTGTTCAGACGGCAGGATGAAACGTGGCGATTTGTAGACGTTGCGCTACCTGAATGACGTACCGGTAAAAGGGGGCTAATTTAAATTGAGGGGCTATTTGGAACGAATACAAAATGCAGAGATTTGGCTGCATTTTTTATTAGTTCCACTTAGCCCCTCAATTCCAATTAGCCCCCTTTTACTTAGAAGGTGAGTCACGTGACCGGAGCGATGGTGCCGTGACCAGAGACGCTAAAGTACTGGTCCCAGCCACTTCAAGTTTCAATATGTAGAGCAAGTGAGCTATGAGAGGAGGTAACGAACTCAATGCGACGTCGACACCGCGGGAGTGATCCTCGCTCAACGTGAGATGGTACTGGTATTAGTTTTGATTGCTTCTGTTACCATTGCAACATTATTATAACAAATTCTACGAGGACATTCTGTGTGTGTAATGAATAATGAATGTACTGCCCTTGGACACTTAACTAGTGGAAAGGCACTATACCGGCTGGGAACACAAGTTACTGATACATCTAAGGGCATGTGCACACGGAGATACCGAAAAAGAGGTGATCAGTGACGCGAATTTGTTGTTAACTTTGCGTCACTTTGTAATCAAATGAGACGCCGTATATAGCGCTACTGGTTGAGGATTCATTAGTGTGTCAAATTACAAATTGATAATCATAATAATAAATGTAGTCCATTGTTATCCCCAACGAAGGGCTTGGGTCTTTGCCCGGTTAGTTGTAAGATTGAGCCATACTCCACCGTGCTGGCTCAGTGCGGGTTGGCCAACCCGACTCCCAGAAGTTATCAAGCTGCCCTATCACTAATGATAGAGGCCGGGATTTACAGCTTAACCTGTCACACAAAAATCGGAGGCGCCCGAAAAAAAAAGCCACATATAGCCGTTAGGCCACGGACTTCTAGTAGATATAATATTGCCCTGATAAGGGCAGCTTGAAAACATAATACTAGTCGGGTTAGTCATCACCCAGACACCCTTTCATAAACCGCATTAAACCAGAGCGTAGTGGAATATGGGTCAGTCTTACTCGAATCCAGTTAACTTCACACTGACCCATGTCTCGCCGGCAATACATTTTCCCGTTACAGGTTTTGGAATTTTATAACCATGGCATTAGGCTCAAAATCACGATACCTCAAAAAGGATTGGGTCGGTGAGAGGTTAAAGGCCTTGGTGGGGGCATCAATGTGCTTCATTTGTTTATTCGAGATCGATGCCCTGATTGGTTCTCATAAAAATTGGCATAAACGTGAAACGGAACGCCCGTTTGTCCCTCCGGAGTTACTTGTACTTCGGCTGAAACTTTTCCTATCGATTCGCTTCAGACGGACGCGGTCCAACGGAGCACTTGCCTAGATGTGTTATGGAATATGAGGACAGTAGGCAATTGTAAGTTAGTTAGTACGAAACTAACACTACCGAGCGTCACGCATTGTCCCATAAGGGTTGGCACGGGCACAATTGCGGCCACGTTAAGCCAGATATTCAATAGGTAGGTACAATACGATTAAAATCAGTTTTAACGATTCGGCCAACCTCGGAAATTCTCGTGAATCCCTCATCTCTCACATTGAGAGAGAGAGAGAGATCGGATTTAGGCGATGATATCCGAGAAAAGCCGAATCTTTAACTAATTTTAATCGTATTGTACTCCATTTTCCGTTCAGCAGGGCTAGCCCGTCGCCGCAGCTACAAATAGTTGTTATGTGTTAGTCATATGTGTGATACAATTTTACCCTCATGTAAAGTGCTTATGTATGTATGCAAACAAACTAACATATACGTATTTCCATAAATCCTCATCATCAGATCGCCAGTGTACAATGTACATCTTTGTACTCGCTAGAGAATTTCGCCCTAAATACCTATTGATAAACTTTCCCAGAAGCACCAGAGGGGTGTGCCCATTTGATGGAGTTGCCAAATTCATCGCTGTTGTCATAACTCTTGATAGCAATTAAAAAAATTCGCAGCCTCTGGTTGGCTTGTTTCCGAATATAACTACACGATTCTTGGCCTCAAAAATTGGCCTGCTATTTTCAACTTTATGCCTTGCAATAGAGTTCAAAACCAATGAAAAATTGGTTGTGTGGAGACTGCATATGAGGATCAGAGAGTTCACATAGAATATTTGGTGAATTTACCCTGACAGGGTAAGGCAAGATGGATCTCATTACTAAATGTCCTGAAGGCTTCGCTTTTATCTACAAAAAAGTTTGCAAAAAAATCAACAACCTGCTGCCGCTCGGAAAGCTAAAAAAGTGGCTTACTGTGCTAGATTATGTAGGTGTCGCAGTTAGTTGGTTAAATCAGATTAATTAAATATCGACGTTTAACCAAGTCACTAAAATTCCGTCAGACATAAGTGAGTGAACGAAACTTTAACGAGATATCTAAAGGTTCCTAGGCAACAAGACATATACAATATAAACATTTTTTTATGTATACTTAAGTATTGTTTGCTGTCTTTACATGTTCAACCTAACACGAAGGATAAAGAGGGCTTCGCTTCGCTGAACCCCTTTACCCTTCACCTAAGAGCTACCGCAATGATTTGCCCTGATATAAGCAGTGCAAATCAGCTGTTGTCGTGACGCCATCTTGTTTTCCAACACGCCGGCTTTCGGTAAGACAGATTGTTAAACGTTTTCGACAATGCTTTATTTAAATCAAAATTCTAGTGACTAAACGTCGGTATTCAATTAACGGTCTAGAGAGTTAGTTAAGTATCTGATTTAACCAACCAACTGCGACATATGTATGACAAATCTGAAAATTTTCTAAATGTCATTGAATGACCTTCACAGAAAAAGTGGGTGTGCTTTGGATACATATTTATTTATTTATTATATTCACAGTATTTTTATTTTTTTATTACTCCATATAGGGCCCTGATATAACTAATTAAATGATGTATATAAAATGTATTATTACACATAATAATCTTAATTTAATTGATTAACTTTACATAATTACAAATAATGTACAAACATCAACATACAAGCAAACTACAAATAAAGTCATAAGACAATTAACAATCCTGTCAATCAAGAAACTGGGACCCACGATACAGGTTTGACCTTGTGTGGAACCCAGAAGTAACATGTTATTTTATCTACACACGTATCATAAACCCTCTTTACTGCGTCCAAAAACCGCACGTTACGATCAGCATAATGTTAAACCACTTTGTAAAAACTCATTCCTTATCTGAATATTGAACATTATGACCATAATGGGTAAATTTTCTACATACGACGCCCGCCTGCGTGCCGCCCCTACTTTGACTGTGAAGTTGATACTACAGAACAAGCTAAACAACTCAATGCCACAATGCCGGTCAAACATGCATGCGGTTCCTGAACACATAAAAGAGAGCTTATGATATGTGTGTAGATAAACTAGTGTATGTAACTGTACATAATTAGGCATTAAAACTCGAGAGTTCATAATAATATCACTCGAGAGTGTGATTCTGTATGAGTCACATAAACTACTAATAACTACGTTTTTCATAATAAACCTTATTTTGTTTTTATTTTTTACCTATTTTGTTTTTATTTTGAAGTGCACAGACTGCTGTTCTTTTTTTAATTATGGCCGTCTAACAACCAATTTATTTCGCCGATGACACTTTTTTATAGATTTCACTTCTCTTCTCTTTCGAGAACCTGGAAATTTTAGAGTTGATTTTTTCAAGTTTCTTTATTACTGTAGATATTTACATATACTTAGCAAACGTAATTTTTTGTCTCTTCTTTACATGAGACAGAGGGAGAGGGGGCATAGAAACTCCCACAGAATTTTTAGATCTCTTTTAAAAAATTGTAGTGTTTAACTCATACAAATATTAAAATATTAATTATAAAAGGTGGCTGATGTGGATAAGCGGATAGCATAGCTTAAGTGGAAGTGGGCAGGATACTTGGGAAGGCGAGTAGACGGAATATGGACCAGATCGGCGACAGAGTGGTGGCCAAGAGGAGGCCAAAGATCGGTCGGTAGACCATCTGCCAGATGGTCCGACGATGTGGCGAGGGTGACGGGAGAGCAATGGACGCGGGTTGCGCAGGAGCGTGCTGAATAACGTGTTTATGAGGAGGCCTATACCCAACAGTGGGGCCCCTGACAGGCTGATGAAGATGATAAATAAGCAGGAATAAATAATTACAAAATATGTAACAGTTAGATTAACCCCGTACAGACCCGTCATGGAATTAATCTTTAACACTCTAATATCCCATTTTCGACAAAGTCGATTTAACATGCTTTTTAAATTGCTCAAATCGCAATTTCAAAATCTCCAGAGGTAGCTTGTTATAGTAGTAGTAGAGAATGCACTGACCCTTGAAATAATTGCTAACCTTCCCGAGTCTAAACCGGGTCGCAACTAGTCTGTAATTATTTCTTAGGTAATCATTACAGCTATCGCTAAGTTTGGAAAATGTTGTAAGGTCCTTGCGTACATACATTATATTTTGAAAAATGAATTGACTAGCTACAGTTAGTATGTCAATTTCTTTAAAAAGCCCTCTTACGGAGTCTGTGCATTTTAAATTATAAATTGCTCGAATAGCCCTTTTCTATAAAATAAAAAAAGTTTGAATATCGGCTGCTTTCCCCCACAACAAGATACCATAGGACATGACATGACACGATGAACGTAACTAAAATATACTAGCCTAGATGTAGCCACATCCGTGTTTTGTATGATTTTCCTAACAGCGTAAGCCGCAGAACTTAATTTACCAGCAAATTTATCTATGTGGGGTCTCCACTGCAATTTGCTATCAACGGTTATTCCAAGAAGCTTCTTATCATTTACTAATTCTAACGTGTTGCTGTCTAACACTAATCTGGTCTCAACTTGCCTGACATTTGGAAGTGAGAATTTGATACACTTGGTTTTACCAGCGTTTAACAATAAATTATCAACTATGTTTGTGTGTTTGTGTGTGTATGTGTGTATGTGTTATTAAAGACAACACACCTTTAACATCATCATAATCTTCTTTTTGTCTTTTAATTTTGAAGGCCAGTGAAGTATCATCAGCAAACAACACTATGTCAGTCAATTTCTCCACCATTATTATTATTATTATATACCAGGAATAACAAAGGGCCTAACATTGAACCTTGCGGAACGACGATTTTTACACCCGATCCATCAGATTTAACGCCATCAGTTGCTCGTTATCATTACCCAGAAAGGACGTGGAGGGCTTTGGGATTCAGGTATTTCCTTCGTACTTGAGCAACTGTGTCCCCGGTTGTGCTTTACTTTTATTTTTCAGCAATTCTCTTCGAATATTGAGTACGTACTTGATTTGCTACATTGCAGTAATGATATCTGCGCATCGCAATGGTAGAATATACGCGTATAATGGTAATTAGAACGGGTATCTGTAGAGAAACATCTCCGGTTCAATTGTTATAAATACAAACGATGATTTCGGAGTCTCCCGGGCGAATATGCAGATACTATCGTGAGATCGGCATTGTCGTTGGAATAGTGTAGATATTGTATTTTTTTCTTACAATCTTACACAAATTGAACTATGCCCATAGTAAGTTCAACAAGGCTTGTGTTATGGGTACTAGTCGACGATATATTTAAATATATTTAAAAGAGATAAATACTTATGTAAATACATAGAAAACAACCAAGACTAAGAAACAAATGTTCATGCTCTTCACACAAATATTTGTCCTTACCGGGTTTCGAAACTAGGATCGTCAGCTTCGTAGGCAGGGTCACTACCCGCTAGGCTAAACTGGTCGACAATTGAATAAGTATTGATGATAGAAAACATCTTGAGTGAACCATAATTTCTCCTCAACTGCCGCGATGGGCTGTGAGACAAAATCAAAAGTGTAATGTTGATCAAATGGTAGTACGACTTGTAAGCTCAAAAAGTTATGTCAATATCGGTCCCAGCCTGAAAAAGAATGAAACTTGGAATACAAGTAGCTTTTATATATGTGCTTCAATAACAAAAAAAGCACACGTTGAAAAATATTTATTTCCTACCTTCCCCGCTTTTTTGTGCCCCCATCGAAGATGTTCTTTAATTATATCGAAAATGGAGAAATTTAAAGCTTGGAGGAAACCGTCAAATAATAACAAGTCCTTTATTAAATTATCTACAGAACTATCTTTGGAGGTATGATGATAGGACCTATTTTTTTAAAAGTATGGTAACATTCATTGGTGTAAGTAGAAAATCAACTTAATGCCAATCAAAGCCCTGTATTGTTATGGTTCGAAAAACTTTTGGACTCGGTCGTTGTTCTGGAACCGACGGCCTTGCCGGACCTAGATATAGCTATCAGTAGCTACTTAATAAAACGCTATTGGACTGACTTATAGGCAACGCACAGCCTAAACCGGTGGACCTAGAGTCATGAAACTAAACCGGTGGACCTAGAGTCATGAAACTTTGAACAGAGGGTCTTCGTCTTTCTAAACCGGTGGACCTAGAGTCATGAAACTTTGAACAGAGGGTCTTCGTCTTTCTCCCCTAAGAGAGCAAATGGGGGGATACAGTTTGAATATAATATTTCATAAAGAACTTGTTATTTTTTGACGTTTTCCTCATGGCTTTGGCCGTTTTCAATTTTAAAAAACTGCTCCTGGGCATACAAAAGAGAGTGGGAGGAAGGAAAAAAAGTTTCACGACATGTTCCACATTCAATATTGAAGAGCAATATGGCAAGTTTCATGCTTTCTTCTGGATGGGAACGTATTTCAGGTTAACAAGCCGTGTACTGGATAAACATGGGCGCGACAGTGCTTCACTTACCCTGTATGGGAAAAATGTGACTATTCATATGTTTGTTTTGTTTTGAAATAATGCAGAGTTTTCCGCTTTCAGGGTCACAAACAGGAAACAGAAACGGTTAAGGATTTGTTGTTCAATTAATAATATACGCATGTCTTCCCCCCTCGACCGTCACCTGTCCTACCTATCATGGTTTGCTGGGTAAAATCTATTGTTAGAGATAAGCTCGACTTTGGACATGTCCTTATACATACACATACATTGCTTCTGGCCCCACACTAGGATACTCTGTGTCGTGGAACCAGAAACAGTGATGTCACATTGTAAACATCCAAGACCTCGGGATTTTTTTCCTTCTTTCCAAACCTGGATTAGAACCCGAGAAGCGCAGCCTCAAACGCAACACTACAGTGGTGGTCAATCTGTATGTCACGAAATTAATTACGAATTACGAATGAAGTATAGAGGTTCCCTACAAAAACAAATAAAAAATCCTGCATTACTTTCAAGAGTCATATCCATACATAGCCAACCAAATGGTAGCGTTTAGATGTGCGTAGGCGTCGTTCGCTTTGTCCGCCGGCGGCTCTAAATAATAATAATTGCACAACAGTTGCTAACTAACTACCGTTTAGTGCACTCGCCTCTGTACTGTATCTGATAAGCCGACTGTTTACTTACTGACAGTGCATAACTAAGTTGGTACATAATGACTACTTCCCATTATGACAAGTTCCGTAATGACAAGAACCTGACCACTTTCCAATAGAAAACATGATTGATTTTATTTTTGCTTTAAGTTTACTTATGTCTAATAATACATGAGCATAATAAGAAATACCATGATTTATTGCCGAAAATCGCGGATTTAAGCTGATTGTTGAAAGTTCGGCGCAAAACGGACCTACAGCGGAGTGCGGAGCGGAAGTGACGTTATTTGCAGTATCAGTAAGGGCTTTACGTCAATATCCTTTTTTCGCATAGAAAAGGAAAGGGAGACTGACGCATAGCTTTGTCCCTTACTGACACAACGCAGAGCAATTCACTTCCCCTGATGACGATCCGTTTCACGTTACTTTAAATTCGTAATTTGTTGTAGGTAGTAAATTAAAAAAAAAACGAGCAAAAGCGCTATTTTCTGTTTATAGGTCTAAAAATGTTATAAAGTGATAAATATATTCTTTGAAACTTCTCTATTTGACAACTTCCCAATTCGACCACTTCCGAAGTTGTCGGCTATTTACTAACATAAACCTCGTAACTCGTGGGCAGGAGAGACGGTTGGTTAAGTAGTAAGTGGGTGTTCGCCCTTGACTTACAGATGATAATCTGACGACATGGGAAGTGGGCAAATTGGTAAATGGTCAAATTGGGAACTGGTCATTATGAACCTTGTTATAATTGGAACTTGTGGAATTGGCATAAAAAATAAAATCTGACGAAATGAGAAATGTTCTTCATGACCTCTAGGTTCATTGACCTAGAGGTCCTGCGGTAATGGAGGGTGGCGGGAGGGGTGACAATTACATACTGAAAAGCCGGCACTAAAGTCTTGGGCCGTACAAATGTCAAGACAACACAATCCTCCAGCTAACTATCAAAAAGTTCATCAGACACCGGTGAAATTGGTCCTAAAAATCTTTGAATGAGTACTACAGGTAGAAGCGGTGATGGGCTACCCCCCTGTCACGTAAAATGGAGGCTAAACGTGGCACCAGTGTGAATCTGCCACCCCACATGAGAAAAGGTGAGGGAGTGTACCGAGCCCTGCCATTTTTCCATATCCAACGCCGCAACACAACCGCAGTCGCAGTGCAGTTAATCCGAATCGTTTCAGCCCTCGCCACTGCAGTGGTTCAACGTGAAATATCGTTTCATTTTGTCCACTCCGGCGCAGAATTTACTGCCCTTTATTGTCCTCCCGATGGTACAAGCTGGCGTAATTATACCGTTTGTTGGAGGGGTTACGTTTGAGATATGGTTTAGTTTTGTCCGGATTATAACTTAAAGGAGAACTAACTTAAAGTTTATTTATTTTAAGTTTAAAATGACTCGAAGATGATTAGGGACTTAACGTTTACCCATTAAGGTTGGTCCGAGACTGCCATTCTATTTTTCGTCCCTAAGTGAGCACATTTAAGTAAGTGTAAGCAGTAGCATCAGCTGAACAACACATCTTGGTCTCTCAGCCGATCATGATAATTTTATTTTTAGTTCAACCTTATGCTACTAGTACCTACTTCGTGTACTATTGTTTATTCTGTGATTAAAAGAGTAATATAAGAGTAATAAGGGACCGAGCTTACAAGGAGAATGTATTTGGATTCGACCTCATTAAAAACGAAACTTTTAGGCTTCTCCCTCGGATGCACTAAATACGTCACGTGATATTAGGGCGGGAATCTCACGGGAATGCTGATATAATTTTTGATTGTCTTTGGAGTTTCTGCCTTATTTATATTGAATTAAAGTGAAATTATCAGTCTCGCGACAACTTGGACCAAAGACGTTTTTTTGGTCTTTGGAATTTCTATCGCATTCATTGACATATAGTGAAGTTACCGATCACATTGTGCTGAAAAGATAAAAGCATGAAAACCCAAAAAAATGCGTTTTCCTACACCTAGTTCGATCGATTTTTCGCCCCCAAAAACTCTCGTCGCTTGCGAGAACTCAAAACATATATAATTACCAATATTCCTCGTTTAATAGAAGTTTAGGTGGCCACGGCCTACGGCCTCGTACCTATAGTGGATAAAGTACAAGGTAAGATATTTTATAATTTACAGTTTAACCTATAACTAGAAGCACCAGCCACCTCACCAAAACAACCATTCCAACTTAAACCTTCCAGCCTTTGTTCTACATTAGCAAGATTGACAGCAACAAGACCCCTACAGATACCCATCGGCCAACACCCGTGTAAATGGGTGCATAATAAGTGGCCATACAAAATCACTCCGATGCATTCCGAGGTGGTATAATGGGCATTCCCTGCGCGCGCATAGGGTTTTTTTAGGCCAAAAAGTCCGGTAGTTAGGTGCCACCTCTTTTTTGGGTGGACGTTTTTGGTTAGGCATTTTGGTGTCATTATTATAAGGCGGAGGTTAGCAGTCCAATGGTTTGTTGCAGGCTTTTAAAGAAATACCAAAGTTTACTAATGAGTCAAAAACTCAAATGATTGAACTGTCAAAAGTAGCAGATATTTCTGGACCTGTATAAATTCAGCAAAGTTTGAGGTTATGAAATATTGAGCTGTAAGCGACAAATTGGCTGTCAGGTGAGTCATATTAGTTTTCTATGCATCATCTAATTGATGCATAGAAAAGTAATATAATTCACCTGACAGCCACAGTCCACCCCGACTTCGCCCAAAAGGGCAAATTGCAGGTAGAAAGCCTTCAGCATATACCGAGGCCATGGCTCACAGTTAATTCTTATTAAGACAACTGTTAAAAACAAAGGGGTTGTTTTTAGTCCATATACCACACGAGCTGATGCCCGCTCAATATGTGGGGACCCGGACACAGCAGGGAGGTCTGACTCCTGGGCATGGGTAATTCCATATTTTTCCCCTCCAACAAAAAAAAAAAAAAAAGTCCACCCCGACATCCCTCAATGAAATTACCTATGATGACGTTGATTGCCTTCCAAAATAAAAATAAATAAAAAATAATACTTGTTACTTTTACCCTTTTCAATTCCCCAGGCTTATCTACCCGCCGAGACTCATCGGCACCTCCAGCACAATGGGCGCATGACACGCGGCTTGTCACGTGGTGTGTGACACAGCGTGACACGCGTCACACGGGGCGTGACAACGACACGGTTGCATGGTTGCTAACTTGCTGGCGTGGTGGCCAGATGGGGATGCGCCGTGTTGGCCTTTTGGGGCGTTAACTAAGATGTTAGCAAATAATAAAAAGAGTGTGCTTTAGACAACATAACTGAAGTAAAACTTCTTTAGCTCTAATGCTTCAAAAATACATCTCCTGCACTGTGTCTGGCTATGAGAGGAAGAGAGAAAGAAAAAATGCGCGCGCACCACTCGTTCGCCTCGCCCGATCACACTTTTCGTCACGCATTCGCCAGCTTAATCCCCAAGTCAAGGGTGCGTAAAGAAGTTTTACTTCAAAAATTGTTATCTGATGTCCTCACTGAGGCCTTTACGTGAATTCGATTAAGATTGAGCAAACAACGGTGTTTTTTTTCATTATAATTGCGTCAACATAACCTTTAAGCTAGTTATGGTTGGTGCTAACATGGCGTGATCCATGCCATAACACATTTTCCATTTTCCACTGTCCAATGGTTCCAAACCAACTTCCATTTGGATGTATCAAGAAGTATTGCTCCAACGCCGGTCTACATTCTATCGACGCAAATATGTACTTATATTTAAAAAAAAACCTCCTCAGTCATGTATCGAACCAGCTCACACAAGGGTCCTAACACCCCGTCCCTACCCGGCACCCGATCCTTGTTTCACAGATCTCTATCTTACAGGCCGCGTTTTGCTTCGGCGTGTTAAAGATACGCTGCGCCCGCGCAGATAGCCGGCCATACAAAATCCATACAAAATCGAACTGATGTATGCGCGTGTTTACATAAATGGGGCTTATAAATATTTTATTCATATGTAGAGTTCTCGCACTCGGAGACACAATAGGAACGGTGTAAATGAGCTTCTTCTGCGCTGGGAGTATAATGATGATATTTAGGACACGCTTTCTCATATCTGGAGTGGGGACTATGCATCATGAGGAAACCCTCAGACTCTTGAATCTGGCCAAATATAACATAACTATAATAATAGTAATATAATAATTGGACACTATTGACACGCATTGATCTAGCCCCAAACTAGGATTCCCTGTATCTTGGGTACTAGACAACGATACACATACTTATATAGATAAATATTATACTTAGATAGATAACAACCATGACTAGGGTACAAACATCCGTTCTTATGAAACCAATATTTGCCCCCACCGGGACTCGAACCCGGGACCCTTGGCTTCGTAGGCAGGGTCACTGCCGACTCAGCCATTCGGGTCGTTCACCCCGCTGCCTCCGCCTTGATAAAACTTATGTTCTCGTAGTAATAGCCTGGAAATTAGAAATGTTGAAAACGAAATTTAAGGAAAAACCTATTTCTTTAAGGCAACAAATATAATGATCACCAAAATATATTTTTTCTCACCCAAAATGGGTAAATGATCACCAAAAGTTACAGAAAATATCAGGGCAAAATACTGCGGTAGCTTAAGTGAAGGGTAAAGGGGGTGCGCAAAGCGAAACCCCTTAATCCTTCGTGTTAGGTTGAACAAGTAAAAACAACAAAAAATACTTAAAACATAAACTTAAGTACACAAAACATAAAAAGAAGTTTGGTGATCATTTATCCAAACACAATTTGGTGATCATTTACGAATTCTGGCAGTCATTTCGAATTTATTAGTAGTAAATTTTCGTTTTTTTTGGTAATCGTTTAAACACAAGCCTTTCTTTAATATTGAACTGCAGTATACTTGAGAATCAGACTGTAAGTACATTCGACCGCTGCTGAGTTTGAACGACAACAATAAACATACAGACATAAGCCAAGCCAACTTGGTGGGTGGGTGGTATACAGTTTATTAGTAGCTTATGACCTGGGAATAGTGCATTATACCAGTAGCACCATAACTTCAATTGCCAAGGTGTCATTACTCAGGTTTAAATGCTTTCGTCTTAAATAGCTTTGATAATGTAATAACATCATTATAGGCCGGATTGGCTATTTAAGGAAGCAAATACAGTGTTGTGAATTAGTAGCGTGGTTATAAACGGTGTAAAGGTAAATTTGACATTTCTCTTTTGAATCAACTAAAATAGGAAATAACAAAATTTCGAAATTTTGATTATAATTTTAGATTATGTCACTTGAAATAAAAGAAGTAAAATCGGTGAAAGACTGATTTTTGATAACGAGAGTTGATGGATTTATTACAATAGGTAGTAGTTATGTTATGTATTAAGTCTCGTGGCTTTATACATGTTTAATCTATCATAAGTTAGCTGTATATCTGTTTTGTGTAGTACGATACTAGTATTACAAAATTACGAGAATGTGTTCTCCTAATCCAGTGGTGTCGCTTCATTTCGGGCATGTGCTCCCCAGCGGGGACATCGTATAACGTAAAGCAACACATAATAATACGGATTTGTGTTTCTTAAACATAAACGTAAACATTTATATACAGTTACATACATTGCTTCTGGCCCCACACTCGGATGCCCTGTGGCGTGGAAACCAGAAACAGCGACTTCACACACATCTAAATGTTCAAAACCTGGATATATACTTTTTCTTCCTCCCCAGACATGATTCGAACCCGGTACATCGCGCTTGGAAGGCAGGGCCTCGAGCCGCAATGCTACAGAGGTTGTCCATGATTTGCCTGATGCCGAACCCTGAAGATATCAGAAGTTTCACAAAATCAATTTCCCCAGTTACGCCTCTCCACCTCCAGTGGAACACGGAAGTGGAACAGTCGCACAATGGGCGGCGAGATGAAAGCCGCTTAATATGCGTGACGTAATGCCTCTAATGGCGCACGCGCAAGTAGTCCAATAGGGAATGCTCTGGACCAATGCCCGCCATTGTCACTGGATTTATTTGTCAGGTTCGTTGGGCCATTTGCATTGGAGAGTTGCTGCAGATCAAAGAGCCAGCAGCAACTCGCCAAAGGCAAAGAAAAGGTTTATCTCTTCTTTTTATTCAGGTAAAAAATAATAATCGTATTACCTACAATTAGCCATGCGAAGTATCTTCAAGGGTACCATACTGAGACTACCATTTTGAGATAATTGTGTTCTTATAGTAGTTTATGTGACTGATACATAATGGAGGGCATTAAAACTCGAGAGTGGGTTCATGAAACGAGCAGAAGGCGGGTTTCATAATTATATTTTATATAGTTTATAGTAATAATAGTTTCATAATAATTATAATTTTAATGCCTAATTATGTACAGTTACGTACACTAGTTTATCTATACAAATATCATAAGCTCTCTTTGATGTGTTCAGGAACCGCATGTTTGACCGGCATTGTGGCATTGAGTTGTTTAGCTTGTTCTGTAGTACCAACTTCACAGACAAAGTAGGGGCGGCACGCAGGCGGGCGCCGGCGTTCGAAATTTGAATGTCATAATATGTAGAAAATTTACACATTATGGTCATAATGTTCAATATTCAGATAAGAAATAAGTTTTTACAAAGTAGTTTAACATTATGCTGATCGTAACGTGCGGTTTTTGGACGCAGTAAAGAGGGTTTATGATACGATATGATGTGTAGATAAAACAAATTACGATATTCCTATCTTTATAGACCTCCGTGGCGCAGCGGTTGTGGCTCTGCCTACCATGCGAGAGGTCCCGGATTCGATCCCCGGCTGGGGGTAAAAAAAAACGCAAGTCTTATGTGTTTGACGTCGCTGTTTCTGGTTCCCACGATACAGATGTCCTAGTGTGGGGCCAGAATCAATGTATGTGCCTGTATGTAAATGTTTATGTTTATCTTAAAGGATTACTGAAATATCCATAACAAACAGAATGTCCTTAATTTGTCCTCTACCTACAGCATTATTTGTTTGTCTCTTAGCCGTTATAAGTTGGCTGTCCTGTAGAACTGTCAAATGTCGATTGGCGGGAAACTTGACAGTTTCCCGCCAATCAGTTGTCAGTCAGAACGTGAACAAATGTCGATATCATAGTTTTAAATTTTATAAAGTGGTGAGATCTCAGATTATAATGAAGTCTTAGTGAAATCCTAAGATTAAGAACAATCACGAAGAAGATTAGGAAAACCTAAATTCATTAGTATTTCGGCAGCATTCATTAACATTATTTGTGTTGTGACTCAATATATGTAAAAAATGGAAAAAAAATGTAGTTAGTCCATCATTCATGGTGAAAAGTAATTTTTGACCGTCATTAGCTCAATTTTTTTAATGTTTTTGTTTTTGTGACTGTCCAATAGAAATAAAATTCGTTCCGAAAAAAACCGCCTCTGGTAACTACTTAATGAAAATCAAACAACAGTCAAAGCCGCTCATTATTAGCAGACAGCCTGCTCAAATACACATTTTGCGAGCACATATACACAAAATAAGTAAACTGATTGTACTAGGAATAAATGAACGAGGCAAAATACATAAAAATCAGTTGAATAATTGGCTAATACTGCAGAATATGAATTTGTTGAGAATCTTCTTTTGGCAATTACTTAAAGATCAAAGTGCGACAAAATTGTATCATATTTTTTATTCTGATGTTTAACTTTATCTAATGCATGTTAGATTAGAATATGACTTAAATAGGCACGATGTAACCTTAAGCTGTGTCCCTTGATACGGATTTTTCTAGTATGGGACGCTACCCACAAAGTGTATAAATGTATCGTGCCTACATGAATAAACTTACTTAGTTACTTACTTACATCGGCATGCAAACGATGGCAAAGTGTGCAGTACAATCACGAATCAACCCGGCCTTTAGTCAAGTGCTTCGCTCCAGTATCACAATGCATTTCTACAAAACCTGGTTTTTCTCAGCCCTTCGGAATCCCATTCCATCTGAACATGATTTAGGAAGCGCCCCGGGCTTGGCGCCCTATCACGCGCCCTTTCATATCTCCTGCCAGAGCCCTAGACACGATTGAAGTACAGTTTGCCACGGAATTACTATGCACGCCGTCCCAGCTAGTACCTCGGCTGCACTGTACAACAGACCGTTTTTTTTGTCGCCTCTTTCTTATTGCTAGTCAATTAACTGAAACTCTTTTGTCAATTTAAAGTTATTTTATTTTTCAGCTGCCGAGACAAAAGAAGAGGAAAATAGTAATGGCCAGTAAGTATTTTTTATTAGTTGAGGTCGACGACGAGCCGAATGGCCGAGTCGGCAGTGACCCTGCCTACGAAGCCAAGGGTCCCGGATTCGAGTCCCGGTGGGGGCAAATATTTGTTTGATGAGAACGGATGTTTGTACCCTAGTCATGGTTGTTTATCTATATAAGTATAATATTTATCTATATAAGTATGTGTGTCGTTGTCTAGTACCCAAGATACAGGGAATCGTAGTTTGGGGCTAGATCAATGTGTGTAAATAGTGTCCAAGGTATTATTATTATTATATTTTTATGAATTTTTCATTTCACTCTTGTAATAAAGAGGTTCTGATACACGGGCTTACGCCAAGTGCTTATCTACTAAAGATCACGGTCTTTGCCCATGAATTTTCGTACAATTCTACATGTATTTAGTATTGTTGCTTTTTGAAGAAGTATGTGTGTGGATCTGGGTATATTTAGTGTTTTGAGACTAGTGTGTAATGTGTATGGGATGACTCCTGTGGATGAGATAACTATTGGGATGGTTTTGACAGATTGTACGTGCCATTGTGTTTTAATTTAAATGGCAAGGTCTGTGTATTTTGTGTTCTTTTCTGTAAAAGTTGTGGTAAGGTTGTGTGTATTTGGTATCTATGAGAAATACTGTTTTGTTTTGTTTATCGTGGAGAGTTATGTCAGGCCTGTTGAAATGAATAGTTTTATCTGTAATTATAGTTCTGTCCCAGTAGAGTTTAAAGTCTGTTGATTCTAAATTGTTTGAGGTGTGTATTTATAGTAGGCTGTTTTTTGTGCAATCAATTTGTATCTGAATGCGAGGTGTTGGTGTATGATGGCTGCAACTTGGTCGTGGCGGTGTTTATAATCTGAGTGCGAGTGATCTGCAGGCTCCTGTGATATGCTGTATTGTTTCTGAACCATTGTGGCAGTGTCTGCACATGTCGCTTGCCATTGTGCGGTCGTGTATGATATGTTTACTGTAGTTACGAGTATCTATAACCTGGTCCTGTATGGCTAACATAAATCCCTCCGTTTCCGGGAACAGCTCGCCTTTCTTAAGCCACGCGTTCGACGCAGTGTTGTCGACGTTAGGGTTGGCTAAGTCTAAGCGGTGTCTGCCGTGGAGGGATTTTCGTGTCCAGATGTCGATTTTCTGTTGCGGTTTGATGATAGTTTCATTTATCTGAGCTTGATGGTCTTGTAGGTTAAGTGGAGTATGTTTAAAGTCGGACTGAGCAACGGCATTGTGCAGGGTTGAGTGCGATGATTTAGCGTGAAAGAACCTTCTTAGTGTGGTGATTTGTTTGTTGTGTAAATTTTTTAAGTCTATTATTCCCCTTCCTCCTTCAATTTTAGGTAGTGTGAGTCTTTGTATGCAAGAGCGTGGATGGTGTTTTCTGTATTTAGTCATAAGTGTGTTGATGGTGCGTTGGTGATTTATTAAGTCTGATTGGGACCAGTTGATTATACCGAATGAATATGTGAGGATTGGGTTGGCGTATGTGTTTAATGCTTTCACGGTATTTCGAGCGTTCAACTGTGTTTTAAGTATGCTATGTATCCGTTTCCTAAACTTCTGTGTGATTGTTTTTTTTGTCTCCTTTTGATGTATCTGTTGCGTTTGATAGTAACCTAAGTATTTATATCCTATCTCGTTATCCACTGGATCTATTTGATCTCCGTTCTCTAATATGTATGTATTGCTCTCAACTTTTCCTCTATGAACTGATTGTATTTTGCACTTATCTATTCCGAACTCCATCTGTATGTCATTAGAAAACTGTTGTGTTAGATCTGCAAGTTTATGTATTTCTGTTAAGTTACTTCCATAAAGTTTTATGTCCATAAAGTATTATAGTTTTATGTGTCATCAAACTTTATTTGGAATCATTTTTTTGTGTTATTGAGTAGATTTGATAGTGGATTGAGTGCCAGGCAAAACCAGAGGGGACTCAGTGAATCGCCCTGGAAGATTCCTCTGCGAATGATGATTTTGTCAATCTGTATTGTATTGTTATCATTGTATAACTTAAGAATAGTGTTCCAGATCTGCATGGTTGTTGATAGATATGAGATGATAGTGGAGTGAACTTTATAGTGTTGTAATACGTAAAATAAACCATGTGTCAAAGGCCTTCTTATAGTCAATAAACATAGTGTTAATGTTTCTTTTTTTACGGAGAGCTTGTTTAGATGCGACCGCATCGATGATAAGTTGCTCCTTGCATCCCTGACTGAATTTGCGGCATCCTTTTTGTTGTTCAGCTAGTAACTGGTTGGTGTTTACGTGTTTGTATATGAGTTGACTAAACATGCTGTTATTATTTTGTACATAGTCAGGTCATAAGTTCTGTCACATGTGCAATATGAAATAATTTAGGCATGTTTATTATTTATGTAAACATTTATATAGCAAAATGAACTTAATAAAACATAGATTCTTATGGTAATAAAGTTTATTCAAAATGACCCCCGCGATTTTGAATACAGGCCTTTATTCTGCGCGGCCAGTCGTCTATCGCAGCACGAACGAGGTCCATGTCAATATCGGCGGCTGCCTTAATCAAGGATGCCTTGAGTGACTCCAAATCAGGATGAGGCTTTGAGCAGGCCTTTTGTTGCCTCCAAGTGTTGCCATATCTTGTAATCTAACGGACTCAAATCTGGACTGGAGGAGGGCCAGTCTTCGTGCCGGATGAAGTCGATTTCACGCGCCGCCAGCCAGTCTTGTGTGCTTTTCGCTCTATGAGCTGGCGCAGAATCTTGTTGGAATACCCAGTACCTGTTATTAAACATGGTATGAGAAACAGGTTCCATAAGGTTGAGGACTGTATTTTGATACACAACTGCATTCGTTTTTACGCCTTTCTCACAAAAATGTACCTCAGTTAAGTCCCAATAAGAGACTCCCAACCAAACCATAAGCGAGGATGGAAAATGACCTCGTTGGACACGCGGAATACGGTTGCTCGCTTCTTCACTGCTGTGTGCGTACACCTTATCATTTTGTTTGTTGTAGCTCTCTTCCACGGTGAAAATTTTTTCATCCGAAAAAAGAATTTCCCGATGCTTTTTTCCCGCGTACCGCTTCAACAAAGCGCGGCATCTCTTCAGTCTCAGGTCCATTAAACGAGCTTCCAAACGATGTCCTGTTTTTCTTCGATATGCCCTAAGCCCTAAGTCTTCATTTAACACCCTTTTCACCGTGGTCCTGCTTAACCCCATCTGAAGGGCCAACAGTTTCTGCTTACGTATAGGATTTCTTTGAATTCGCGCCTTCACAGCTTTTATCACTGCTGGAGTCCTAACAGAGCGAGGGCGACCAGTTCTTGACCTGTCATCAACACTAGAGTCTTCGTTGTATCGTTTTATGGTACGATAAACGAATCTTTTGGCTATATTCAAATTTTTCAGTAAGTCGAAAATCTGAATTGGCGCGTAACCGCAACGATGCAACGCAATAACTGCGACACGGTCTTCTTTAAGTGTCCACTCCATATTTAAAAATGAGGAAAATTCTAAAAAGTACACATTTTTATTTTCATGAAAAATTCGAAATTCGAATTCAATAAACTTTTTTGTGGCCAGCGTTCTAAATTCAAAAGTTTTTATTGTGTGACAGAACTTGCGACCTGACTGTGTATATATGTATTTTGGAGACAAGTTATGGGTCGATATTTAGCTGGGTTTATGGTATCTGTGAGGTCTTTAGGTAGCATATGGATAGTTCCTTGTGTAATGTAATATGGCATGTGCTCCGGATTTTGTATAAAATCGTTTATCTGTAACAATAATATTGGGTGGGTAATTGTGAGTTTTTTGTACCAGTAATTATGAATTTTATCAGAACCGGTGGCCTTCCAGTTATGTGTCTTAGCTATTACTGAAATCAGAGTATCTATAGTGATACCATCAAATTCCATTCCTGGAATTCGAGAGCATGTTGGTCATCCATTTGCTATTATTGTGTGTTACTGGCTTTGACCATATGTTTGACCAGAAGTCATGTAATGCTTCTGGTGTAGGTGCTTCTTGTGATTGTGTGGGGCGGTTTGAGTTTTCGGTGAGCAAAGATCTATAAAATTGTTTTTCATTTGTGTAGAAAGTCTTGTTTTGTGTTTTTCTAAGAGTTGTCAGTTTGTAACGGCGTAGACGACTTGCTAATGCATTCAGCTTTTGTTTTAGAGTGTCTAATGTCGTGTAATTGAGAAGGGTCTGTGTTATCTTTTTCGTATTGGGAGTTTACCCTATATTGTAGCTTGATTCGTTCAACATGTTGTTGGACATTGGAGCATGTGTTACCTTATGTATAATGGTGTTAACCTGCTTATATCTGCTCTAAGGTCAGCTATTCTTTTTTCCAATCTTCTTTGCCAGGCTGGTATCCTATTTTTATTGGGGAATTGCGATTCGTTGGGTCCGCGTATTTTGCCACCATTTTAAGTGATGGCAGTATGTGCTGCGCAGTAAATTATTGTTTGTAATGTATTAAAATCGGTTTCAGTACTAATGTGTTTTGGTAGTATCTTTACGTTAATGGTGTGTACTAGAATAGCAAATTGTTTACTTGGTTTCTGTTTGGGTATATATGGCCTTGATGTAGGGTTATTATTATTATTACTGTACAGCCGACGAATAAACGGATTCGGATGGACGCAATGGACGACTTCTGCTGTGTTGAGGTCGAGGATGTGCTTCCCATGCTAGTCTCGGGTTCGAATCCAGGGTGGGGAGGAAGAAAAAAATAACCAGGCCTTGGATGTTTACATGTTTGTAACGTCGCTGTTTCTGATTCCCAAGAGTGTCAGGCCAGATGCAATGTATATGCCTGTATATAAATGTTATATGACCGAGCGAGCGCGTAGCGCGGCGGAACAGTCTCCTTCAGCTTCGATATTTATATGTTTGTTTGTGTCAATTCAGTTTTTGTATTATTTTCAAAACATTCATTCTCCATGTATGTAACCAGGTGCATTCATAAGTTTGTTTGTAGTATTAAAAGGAAATGCAGTCGTGGTACTGCTTTTCTAATGATTCCACTTATTCATCAGATAGACTTCAAGGGGTCGGGGGGGGGGTGAGGGGTGGAAAATAATGAGAGAAAAATCACAATTTTTCTGTGACGCTCGCGAGTCTACAGCTCACCGAACCACTAGTATGTCATTATTATTATTATTATAATATCAAACTTCGAGGTACGCGTGTAACTGTTATTTGGGTTGACAGACAGATCGGGAATTTATTGCATATATCTTGGTGGTTCAACTCGTCGGTTTCTAACACCGACTGGCCATATACAAATACTAAAGTTTTCATCGTAGGTACATTATTTTAACGTTTTGAGGTGATGGAAAACATCTTGAGGACACCTTCATATCTCTAGAGCTGCGGCGGTGGGTTAGCCCACTGTCACGCAAAATGGATTTTGACTAAACGTGGGTACCACTGTGCCTCTTGCATCTCTTTCGCTTACGTCTCGGTAACGAGCGGCGCTACTCTCATCTAAATGCAAATAGTGTGCGCGTGCGCAGTTTGTGTTACGCCCCGTGTTCAGTGTTATGTTCGCTTGATTAGTTAAGTACAGGGCAGGTGTGGTGATTTTACAGTAGTGCATGCTTGCAGTTTGATGATAGTTTTTCCTATTCTTTTACATCCTAGTTAAAAAGCGAAAGGTCTTTACTTGAAATCAAGACAGATTGAGCCATAATTAGCACGCTGATCTTCTGATAATCTGAGTACTAGTTGTAGAGATTGTCTGGGTCTCAGTCAAGCTAGAGGAAAGCTTAACAGATGTTTTCAAACTACCGTTTAGGACATCAGAAAAAGATTTATAAAAAAAGCATAGCTACCAATAGCAAATCGTCTCTCATCCAGACCATCCGTTCACTAAGCATACGACCGATCCGACAATTGCAGGACCAGTCACCCTATTCTGTAACTCAAATCGACGGAAAACTATGGAAAGGTGACAGTTTTCCCGACACTAAATGTCAAGATGACCCTAACTGCATTGGATTTGACTTAGATTTGATATACTGAATAAGACGACAGCCCCCACCGGTAATACCGTCGTCGCACTGTACCAGCTAAGCTGTCCTAGATGTTATCTTGCTGTAATGATACGCTAGCTACTGTTCAGATATTCTGAGTATGTATGTATGTATGTAATGGACAGGTAACATGCACTGGACGCGTGGATACTGCAGTTGTAATGGAGATCCGCCCTTTACTAGGTGGGGAGTTACGACGATACAGTAGCTCTATTCTCCATTTCCGCCAGCCCAATACTATTCACATTGTTTTGGAGGGTGTTCGCCGATGTTGAAATTGATGTTTGACTATCAGAACGCGATTGTCATTAAGATAAGATAAGATGAAGTTAAGATAAGAAACATAGGTATCGTGGGTTGGTTGTAATAAAAGAAGGCCCTCGATCACAATGATCTGCTGTAAGGCGTTCAAACTTTGGATTTAGGTTCCTATTAAAATTTAAATTACATAATGCAGACTAGAGATGCATGCACACATAAAAGTAATGGATACACAGTAATTCTTGTCCTCATAATGAAATATCACTTTTTATAAGATGTCTAAAAGACAATCGTTGATCGAGTAGAATACCTTAAGAATGTATTATTTTGAGATTGTATTTATATTGTTATTTGACCTTAATGTCTCCGGTAGTTCATCGTAGTATGCCGGTGTTTGTGTCTTTGTTTGCTTTCAATTATTAAAATGCTATTTAAGTAAACAGATGCTATGTTCGAAAACCAACAAGTATGATAGGTTGAACTGTTTTGGTTTAAAGCGATATGTTGTTGTAATTTATGATTATTGCAGATAGGTACCAAATTAATTGGCTCTGTAACTAGATAAGTATTTTATCATTTTGACATGAATCTACATTAATCTTGCTATTACTTTTGACATTATCACATAACAAATACATTTATAAATACAAATACAAAAATGATTATTTGTTCATCATGGTTTGTAACTAGGTTTTATATTATTTACAGTGTTTCAAACGATGGCACCCAGTAGTACTGGGTGTACAAATATTAACCTTATTATATAACATCTTAAATCTAAATTTAATCTAATCTATGATTGACATCCACTTTGATTTTAATTGACATAGGTTCATACTTATGTCTCACTGACAGGTGAAAATGTCTTTGAATTAGGTCTGTTGAACGGTCTGTTCTTTATTTATCTTTTATTGTAATTTTCAACAATTTGCGCAGTCATATACCTATAGGACAAAATATAGTTAAGTTCCTATAAATTTACACCCCAAGGCACCCATATTCATATTTACACCCCAAGGCACCCATATTCATATTCATATTCTTTATTGCACAGAAATCTTATAGAAATAGTAAGGTAACAAAACATTTTATGAGCAAAGGCGAGCTTATCTCTGAAGAGAGATTTCTACCAGCAAACCTAGGTAGGACAGGAAAAATTGTGCAACAGGAGAGTCCTAGTGCGCAATAAAACTGTACACATCTAATTGTTTACAACTAAAACATAATAATTTAATAAATGATATATACTAAATAAAATACAAAAGCAAAAAAATTTATATATATTAAACATATACTACTTATATATACATATATAAAAGTACCTATCACGAAAGAGAAAGGAAATGCTCTTTCAATCTTGTCTTAAAAGTGAAAATTGAGGGACTATCTAAATAACTAAAATTCAAAGTCCTGTCTTATCACCGATTGACTGATATCAACGCACGGCCCAAACCGCCGCTGGTCCTAGAGACACGAAACTTTGATGTCTGTATACAGGTGACATTTAATTAGCTGACCATATTTTAGGAAATGATAGTAACCGTCATTATGAACAACTTTTCTCACGAAACATATGGTGGCAAACGAAAAAAAAATTGGGTTCCCATAATAACTTTAATCAGCTGATGGGGTCAATGTACTGAGGGACCTTTTTTTTCCATTTGCGACCATATGTTTGGGAGAAGTTGTTCATAATGATGAGTACTATCATTACCCAAAATATGGTCGGCTAATTAAATGTCACCTTGTATAGTGTTTAATATTTATGCTTCGGAACGCACCTTTTTTTGTTGCGCGACTCGGACCGCGAGTGATCGGAACGGAACTAGCAGCTGTCACTTGTATAGAAACGAGATGACGAGTTAGAGGTTACTTTTTTGCACATGGAAAAATGTCGGCACATGGCATTCGGGCCTTGGCTGCATTTTATTTGTAATAATTGTCTAACACAGGCGTCGGGCCTGGTCGGAATGTTAATTATAATAAGCACGGAACAATCGTCGGGAAATAAGTAGATTCACGTCATCGGAGTGAGTGCTTCGTGTTGTGAAAGGACGAAGTGATTCGGGGATCAATTCGTCGCATTCGGACAGCGACCCTTTGTGTCGGCAAGCAACACGATGGCGACAGCATCGGGCTACGACGAGAGTAAGATTCGACTCCTCTCCCCCCACCCTTGTGCTCCTCATCCCGTGTTCCTGCCTCGAATTGAGCTTTCGAATTCCGGTCCACGGCGTCAAAGGTCAGTACTCCTGGTGAAAACCAACCCTACCAAGATTCCACGCCCTGTCGGTTAAGGCGTGGAATTTATACATATAGTGTAGGGTAGTAATAATGGATTTGATGAAATTCATCCCCAAAGGGGATGAAATGGAAGTTAGTATGAAAATCAAAAACAACTTGACTTATGAAGCTAGAATTTTGCAGCTAGGTAGTTTATAGGAATGGGACGTAAACCAAGTAAGTGATTTTTCAAATTTACCCCTGCTAAGGGAGGTATGGGGATGACTTGGTATGGACATAAAAAAGCTACTTACCCTAGGAAGCTGTTTCAACTTGACAGGTAGGTAGTATAAAGACGTGAGACGTTAGTTCAGTACAGTTATTATCGAAATTCACCCCCATAATGGGAAAAAAGGGGGGTCAGAGGTTTGTATGAAAATCAGAAACTACTTGAATCTGCTAATTTGGCAGATAGTAAGTTGAACAAGTAAGTTGAATACAAGCGATCAGCTCAGTAAGAGATTCTAATTATAAGAATCGGGTTTTAATGTTTTTTTGGAATGGCCATTTTTACACACTTTTGCGCGAGTACCAAACTAGTTCCAAACTAGTAGGGGGCACCTACTAGTTTGGAAATAAATGCTTTTGATATAATTAGATTTGATTACATGATACGGCGATGGGAAGGTCCCTTAGAGCTGTGAAAAAATCAAACAATTGAGTCGGCGTAGAGGTATAAAGATTTTTTAAGCCGCTAAATTGTTTGCTTCATACTCGCAAGGGAATCAAAACTTATAGGTTGCCTCTCGTTCACCCTAGAACATGAGCCAAAAAGTAACCTCTCAACGACCCACGGCATCTTAAGATGCCATTTTCTCGCTATAGGTTTGAATTTTATTTCAATGGCATGAAGTTAAAAAGTACGATGCCTCAAAAATACCGTGGACTTTGTAAAGGGGAAAAAACTTATGTGTTCGGAACCCCCGGGGCGCGAGTCACAATTGCACTTGGCAGTTTTCATTATATATTTTTTTTGGGGTCTTAAGTTACCGATTACGATTATTATGGTATTAAACCATATTTTACTTCATACAAGTATTTATATTTCACTGAATAGCCGAATGAATTAAAATTTCAAAATAGCTAAGCAACGTGAAATGAATGTGTCTTACATATTTTGGCGGTTTTGTGGCATTTTTTTGAGAAAACCAAACATTCTACACTAGTTAATAACTGGATGAATATCCACCTCGTGTGAGACGCTTTTTCCCAAACGGGGTGGATGGGGTGGAGATGCAACTTCAATGTAGTTTTTCATTATCACAAACTATGCCAAAACGAATAATCATTTGGTATACCACTGACTAAAGTATTAAAACATCATCATCTACGTTTCCAATCTCAGTAGGTGTCCCGTTAAAAGGCTTACACGCGAAACTGTGTTACCTTTGTACTCGAACACTTTCCTCGCGTTCCCATCATAAACCTTACGCCTTCGTGATACAGGCCATGGAGTGAAGTCTCAAGTGTCACACGACACATCAACAATACACGGTCTTATCAGCTGTTTCTGCGAACCTGCGCCTGCGCCTGCGCCGGGCCACACGCGTCGAACGACTAATTGCCCGATAAATCTGGCTGCGTCTTTGGCTGTACCACTTTTTGTGGAAATAATTAGTTGATGTACTACCACTGAATTTACTGGATCTTAATCTCTTTAGACTAAAGGTTGTGGTAATAAAGCATGCTTTATGGGATTCTGTACCCTATAACTAAGCTTCCGCTGTCCGTCCGTGCGTCTGAAAGTTTCACAGAACTGAGCTGAAATTTTCACAGATTGTGTGTTGCTGTTTCCGCTTCGGTTTCAATATCCCTGCCTCTGTAAATTACCAAATCAATATATGGTTAATTTCGCGTCACACGTCAACTGGCTTGACGTCAGATCCGCAATCTTTAGGGACGGTGTAGAAACAAAGTATAGACATGTTTTTTTTGTTTTCGTATTATTATCTTCTCCGACCCTCACTTCACCGATTTATCCTGCTACTGCTCAAATTAAGGGCAGCTTATGACATACTGGCGCTGTCATTCCCTTTGAGTCTCCGTCAACTTTGAGTTAGAGGTGACGATTGTGCATCAGGCCCATAATCTCTTAAGCTTAGTGGTTGAGGGGCTTTTTACTACTGGTAGTAACAAAACTTTGGTTCTTAGCGAGATGGAACAAGATGATAGATCGTAAAATCTTACGCCGAGGAAAACATAAGAAAACTCGAATTGGGGTCAGTAGGGTGGGTAGTAGGTAGGTTACGTGAAGATGATTAAAATAAATGGGTCGGAAATAAAGAACGTCGTTACCTGTCCTGACTTGACATTAGCCCAGAAACAGAAACGTCACCATATATGTATGTTGTTATACCAAGACCCTATGATCGTTTTTCGACTGCCCAAAAAATACGCTTATTCCACCCTGTCATACCGCAGTAGTCCGATTATCCAACTGTTTGGACGTTTTTTTTTCAAATTGTTAGACTGATTCCCATGATCTAACTGGTAGGTTTTTTTTCCAATTGTTAGACCGATTCCCATGATCTAGAAATTTGGACTACCTATTTTTTTCCACACTGTACTGTGACACCCATGATCTAACTGTTTGGTTTTTTTTTTTCAAATTGTTAACTGAATTTGAGATCGAACTGTTTGAACTAATTTTTCCAAATTGTTAAACAGAACTCCCACGATCTCACAATTTGGACTTTTTTTTCCCAAACTGTTAAACCGATTCCCATGATCTAACAATTTGAACTATTTTTTCCAAACTGTTACACCGATTCCCATGATCTAACAATTTTTACTATTTTTCCAAACTGTTATACTGACTCTCATGATCTAACTGTTTGGACAATTTTTTTTCAGTCTTCGAGGATCAAACTGTTTCGATAATACGGTGTAGCTGTTATAATTTCAACATAACAGCTACACCGTAGCTTCTTCGTCGTTATAAGACCCTAATGGCCGATTTCACCAACGATCCCTATCTTTTAGGGGACACTTTATTTCTTTCAGGGGCCACCTAGCGATTAAATATATATATATATAATATAAGAGTCCGGCCACCGAAACAATCGCTAGACAGCTAAGAAAAAGAGTTAAGTGTCCCTTAACTGTTGGTGAAATCGGGCTTAAGACCTCTGGATTGGTTGAGCTTTTTTTAAAAAACCTCCTTCTTTTATAGCGCTGAAAATAAAACAAGTATCTGCTAAGTTTACTTTTGAAGTTTTTAGATACACAGTTTCAGTAGTTCTAAGTTTACTCAGCCTAAAGCGTCGTCAATGTATGCAGCGTGGATCTGCATCAGATTGAGCGGCATCGCGCATGCGCGCCGGCGATTTAAGTACCGTTCCGAAGCGCCTCGAATTTGTAGCGATCGTTCTCGACGCGCGAACGTGACGAATACGAATCGCAGAGTGCAAACAGTGACGGGGTAAGCCCATCGCCCACGGAGTGCTGTTGACCACCCTGTCTGATCGTTTTCATAAAATCACCACACCAGGAATGACGGTATAGTCTTGTGGAGGCAGTAAGCTGAGAATCACCCCAGTGGTATTATTATTATTATCCATGGTTTTGTGGACTGCGCTATGAGAATAGGTGAACTAACAAGGGGCCCGAGTCTCTTATGAACCACGAATAGCAATAGTGAATTGATTGGAAATTGCCGTATTTGACAGAAAGTCTCTAAGCCGACAAGCCATTTTTTTGCGCGCTTGTGAGAAATCGATATGCTATAACTATTCGAGTTTCACAGTAGATATAAAGGTGTGAAAATTAAGGTCAAGCCCCGGAACATGCGCACTGCAAAGGCATTTCAAGTTTTTTTAAGGTAAATACTTAAGGTGAGGCCGAAAGAGGGAAAGAGAAGCGTGAGTCTAAGCAGCCATAAGCCAATATCGCGGGAAAACTGCTTGGATTCGATTGGCACAGGACCGGTTAAGTAAATGAGTAGGCGTACACCCAGGATGACATAAGGTTAGAGACTTCGGCCCCAGGTTATAAAAACACAATAATAATAATAATAATAATGACAATAATACCTTGGACACTATTTACACACTTTGATCTAGCCCCAAACTAGGATTCCCTGTATCTTGGGTACCAGACAACTATACACATACTTATATAGATAAATATTATACTTATATAGATAACAACCATGACTAGGGTACAAACATCCGTTCTCATCAAACCAATATTTGCCCCCACCGGGACTCGAACCCGAGACCCTTGGCTTCGTAGGCAGGGTCACTGCCGACTCGGCCATTCGGGTCGTCACACAAACACAGCGTCACCCCTTTTCCCATACGGTGTTGTGCCCACGTTTGGCCAGCAATTCAAAACTCCATATGCGTGACAGGGGGCTAGCCCACCGCTACGGAGATATGAATGTCTCCTCACGTTTTCAACCAGGTTATACGTATAGATCACGTCAAATCGTCACAAACGTCTCCGGGGGGACATGGCATTCCCTGACCGGCTAACTCGCAAATCATACGGAGCAGTGGCGATGCGCTTGCGCCTATCTGGGGTCGTGCCTCCCGCAGGCTTACTGGAGATGTGCCTGAACTATAGCAGTAGGTGTCTACTATAGTCATACTGCAGTAGGTGTCAGTGCTATAGTCATTCATATTCAACAGTTATACCGAAGTCAGGTTTAAAGGCGAAATTTGGAAGGTGTCTGAAGTTCCTATTGACATACGCTCGACGATGAGACAAAACGTATGAGATTTGACATTTGCCCTGAAAATTTTCATTTTGTTTTGTCGTCAAGTAACTTTGTCTAGGGGGGTGTACTCAGTAGGTACAGGCCGCGCCAACTTTGCTTTGGCCCTTGGCGAGTCTTGACCTATCTTTCTCGCATAGGGTAAGATGGGATGGGACGAGAGAGAGAGAGAGAGGTTACAGCTCACTCAGAGCCAAAATTGGCGCGACCTGTATCATAGTTGCGGCCGAACTTCGTTCGAGGTTTTAATAATAATATAATATTTATTTATTTAACAGAAACACGGTCAGAAAAAGTTACATTATTAGGTACTTAGCTAAAATTGTGATACATAATAATTGGAGCATCTGAGCCTGAGCTAGGTATAAACCTGTATTTCAGGCTACAGTGCACTTCCTATACAATACGATTTGCTAATTTAAGTTACATAGATCAAACACACATACTGAATAATTAAATAAAACTTGTTGACACTATTTCAATTTTAAGAGACAATTTTTACACATTTTTTTTAACAAAGTAGAAAAAAAAAAAAAGTTTGGATGGACCATGTTTGAAAACAATTAAGAAGCAAGCATTACTTTCCCCAGTTTCTGAAAGAGTGGTCAAAAGTAACAGGAGATTAATCGAAGATTAATTCAAAATAGGGGCTCTTGGCTTAAATGAGTTTATGAAGAGCCTCAACAAGTTGTCACATCGTCACAGCTAATTTTCCTTTCGGAAGCCGGGCCATACTATCGATGAGAGGCCAGCTTTAGCTAGCTTACCATCAGAAACACGGAAGCTTTCGAAATACGAGACTAGTAGCCACATCCCAAAATATATAATAATAATAATAAATGTAGCCCATTGATGTCCCCACGGAGGGGCACAGGCCTTTACCCGGATACGAGTAAGACTAAGCCATACTCCACCACGCTGGCTCAGTGCGGGTTGGTGGAGGGGTTTTACGACCACTACCACCCACGTAGCGATAGAAACCGGGGCCTACAGCTTAACGTGTCATCCGAAACACTGAACGTCCGATAATGTACTTAAGGGATTAAATATGGCCAGCGCCAGGGGACACGAACAAAGAAATTCCTCTTCAGCTTCAATTCTAGGCTAAACTAGACAACATAAAAACGTAGGATAAATATATGTTATAAAAGGTCTATTAGAGATAAGAATGGACTTTTTAAATTACCGGATATCTGTTATATTTAATACTTAAAAATATTTTTCGCAATGCATTATTATTCAACTAAATGAACAAGCGCTCGGAGACGAAATCAGTTTCCTATATGAAACTAACACGCAAAAATAGGTAAAAAAATGGGAAATTTTTTGGTTGTTTTATTTTATTTTTAATGTTATTATTACAGGAGTTTAGTAATATTTTCTATAATTTTGGTCTCGGAGCTCGGGCTGCCCCGCGGGGCTCTGCGCGGAACCATGCGTCAGTCTGTTTCGACGCGATGCGATGGGTATTTGTTTTCTTTGTCTAATTCTCAATGCCTTTGGCCCTTGTTCAGCCCTTAAGATAATATAATTATCTCATTGGTACAAGGTCAAGATTCAAACCTGCATCTCCTGTGAGCATCCCATAACAATTAATAAAATTACTGTGAACTGAACAGTAAGTACAATTACAGCAATCCTGGCAATCTCTGATTAATTAACAAAATTATAATGAATCTGAAACTATCAGGCTATCATTCGGTAAATTTGCGATGCTAGCGCCACGCCTCCGAACGAAATAATCAGAGCTGCGGCGGAATATCGAACCAGCTGAGCGATAAATGTATTGGATAATGCTATTCATTAAACAAACACGTCCAGGCTGGTACCTTCCTCATTTAAGCCGGCACGATGGGTGCTTCCCATCTATGTAGTTTATATATTCCTTTAGTATGACGTTTCCGTGAGTCACCGAAGGTGCTAGCTGAAAATCAGCGCTGTTGGTGTCCGACACCTCAGCATAAGCTGAGCCAGTGTCCGGTTCACTGCCGCAGAGACACACTTGTTTCATGTTTTATCTGTTTTTTGATTATTTTATTGTTTAATATGTGTGTCCTGCGTGTTTGTGAATAAATGTATCTTTCTTTCAGACTTGTGTCAACTAATGTTGCAAGGGCTGCAAGACACATGGAGTAACACCACACGTAAGAAGGCAACATACATAACATATCAGTGTTATCTGTATCCTTAAATCCTGGTGTAAAAGCTGAGCCTGTTTCTGTCGTTAAAAAATCGGCGTACCCATTTTTAGGATTCCGTCGGCACCGTAGGGAAAAAATTAACTTGATGTAAGTTGAAGAATAAAATCAATCTTCTAGGTCAAAAATTACGGCTGTTTTCACCGAAAATTTGCTAAATTTGCGTGATACTCGCCTGGCTTGGTTAGGCTATCAAAATTTATAGGTTAGTAATCAAAATCTACTTCCTGTTGACATTATCATGACTTTCGGCAAAGAACAAGGCCATTCAAAAAAATCTGAAAAAAGTAAATTTGAAGTTCCGTCACAAAAAAATGTGATTTGTGCGGAACCCTCGGTGTGGATATCCAACACGCCCTTGCCCAGTTTATTTTAATTTGCAGTCGCCATATTTAATAAATATAATTAAGGCCCTTGTGATCCCCACAATTTAAATGAATCTAACGAAATTTCATGTTTAACAGTCCGTCCAACCGTTTGCTTTTGTAGCACGTGCCAACAGAGATGCAGGTAAATTCAAATAAATACGAGCCCAAACGCAAAATACTTCGTCCACAGGGGTAAAATGTGTTACAATTTTTGCAGAGTCTGTAATTAAAATAATCCATTGTAATGACAAAAATCTGAATAATACATATATTTCCAGTCTAAAATATACTTTATTCTTGCATGTATGTACCTTCATATAAGTTCTGAATTAAAAGCAAAATTTTCCTAACTTCCTAAAAAGCAAACGAGTTCGTCCACCCTAACCACCCAAACCCTGCGCTGACATTCAACCACATATAGTTCGTTGCTGAGGCTGGAAACTTCTGTTTTCGCTTGATGCAGTCCTTATGAAAGGCGTCACTTTTATTTCTATATCGCTTTTTTCGTTCATAGCCAAAATTCACCTCAAATTTCAATTCATCGCTCCATATTATTTGACGCCACAGATCCGCACTCCAGATAAAAAAAAAACTTGTCTCTCAATATACGACTAGACTTACAATATACATTACGCTCAAAGACATTACCTTCCCACCTTCTGACTAAAATCAGATGATGCCCATCAACGAAGAGAGAGGTATGCGCTTGCGCGAGATTGCCAACCAACGTAGAAGCACCCTTGATAAAGACGGACTGATAATATTTTACGAGGCGATATAAATGGAAAACTGGGGTAGGTAATATTTAGTAAGTGTTTTCTGCACTAGCGCAGTAATAGACTTATGGCTGCCATGTTTAGTTATGAGAAAATCTTTGTTAATCTATGAATGATATTAAAAAATAGAATGAGAACGATTTAGTCGTTTGTATCACTTTTTGTAAAGCAATTTAGGGTACCGCCCCGGCAATATAGAACAAAAAAATCCGGCGAAGTGCGAGTCAGACTCGTTCCCTTCGGTGAGCAAATGGCATTTGTTTTGAAGTTTATGGTTTTCGGTGTCATAAATGGTCGCAACTTTTGATTGCGTCGATCTAGAAGTTAAAATTTTTCACAGCTCTAAGGGAAAACACATTTGAGTATTTGATGTTAATTTCAACTGGACACCTTCACGAGTTATTGACGACGCGACGATTGTACGCGACGTACATTATCTGATCGTGTTCAATGTAACAAACATCTGTTGAACCCTGTCACACATCATATTTTTTAGATCAATCATTATGACAAGGTGTCAAAGACTGTCACAGTGTGGTCACGGCCTATAATTAAAAAATATTGACTGTAAACGTCACCTTTGCTCTTGGGGTCTTGAGAATGCACCCTAACGTGTCTTCTCAAGGAATCCACGCTGAATATGTCGTAATTGGTTCATTTGCCGCAATTAAAGTTCTTTTGTAGAGTCTGAAACGTATACTATTGGCCACCCAGAAATAATTCCATTCCGCGTTGTTCAAGTTTGCTCAAAGTTAGAGAGTTTAGGACATAATTCACCCCTTTTCCCATATGGATTGGGAGAGGCACACTTAAGGTCACGTTTAGGCAGTAATTCAGTTGTTTTGTTTGACGACCCCGAGGCGGCAGTGACCCTGCCTGCGAAGCCAAAGGTCCCGGGTTCGAGTCCGGGTGGGGGCAAATATTTGTTTGATGAGAACGGATGTTTGTACCCTAGTCATAGTTGTTTATCTATCTAAGTATAATACACTGACGAGCAATGAAAAAGTTCCAGTGATATAGCACCAAATTACTCCTAAACGGGAAAGGCTAGCATGATGACGACGTCTGCAATATTGAAGTACATTTAACAGCGCATCAGAATATTACCAATTAAAAACGTAAATATTGTGTTCAAATTTTAAATAAATGTCTTAGGAGATTTTAAGGTGTTTGTCGGCATTTTGTGGGTGGAACTTTTTCATTGCTCGTCAGTGTATTTATGTATATAAGTATGTGTATCGTAGTTTAGTGCCCAAGATACAGGGAATCCTAGTTTGGGGCTATATCAAGGTATTAAATATATATATACATATATGCGAGACAGGGTATTCAGGCCATCATCACAGCTACAGAGATATTATCGGATTTTACATCACCGCCACCGTTATGACGTCCGTATAATGTACTTAAGTTCAGTAAGTAATCTTCTATTATCAAATGATAATGTAGCCGATGAATGTCCCCACCAAGGGGCAGAGGCTTTGAGCCATACTCAAACAGCTCAGTACGGGTTGGTGGAAGGACTACTACTAAATAGCAATATAGTAGCCTGGACCTACTGCTTTTGGTGTCATCCGAATATGTACTTAAGATAAATTACTTATCTCATTGGTACAAGGTCAGGATTCGAACCTGCATCTCCTGTGTGAGAAGCAAGAGTGAAACCACCAGTGAGCATCCCATAACAATTAATTAAAGTACGTGAACTGAACAGTACAATTACAGACAGACATTGACGACCCGAATGGCCGAGTCGGCAGTGACCCTGTCTACAAAGCCAAGGGTTCCGGGTTCGAGTCCCGGTGGGGGCAAATATTTGTTTGATGAGAACGGATATTTGTACCCTAGTCATGGTTGTTTATCTATCTAAGTATTATATTTATCTATATAAGTACGTGTATCGTTGTCTAGAACCCAAGATACGGGGAATCCTAGTTTGGGGCTAGATCAATGTGTGTAAATAGTGTCCAAGGTATTATTATTATTACAGCAATACTGGAAATCTCTGATTAATTAACAAAATTATAATGAATCTGAAACTATCGGGCTACACATGGTCAGCACTGGCATCAAACCTGCGTCTCCAGCGTGAGAAGCAAGCGCGAAACCCACTAGACCACGGGGTTCATGTCTCATATCATCTATTATTGGAACTGACTACCTTACAAAGCGTATTTATCATAACCACTACCAAGACGACACCGGAAAAAAACCCCAGCCTACTAATAATACGTCCCCGCGCCTGTGCTATCATTTTAACGAATCCCCGAGAAAAAGTGGAAGCCCACGTGATTTATCGACTAGGGGTTCCCACGTGGTTCTACCGGGAATCAAACCCGGAACTATTGGCTCCTGGGAACGCACTACGCGTGGCCAGTGGGTTTTTTACTTCTCAGAAGTGATGGCTGTGACGGTTGAAGCTGGTTTGTGAAGATGGTGTTATAAAGCGGTTATTTTATGCTATTTGTTTCTTTGTGTCGGCGGAGGCTGTTGTGGTTAGCAGCATTTCCTGGTCTTAGTGGCGAAGGCACAGATTTGCACCTAGGTTTAGAAACAACTTCAATAATTCTCAGCGAAAGTAGTGCAAAAATATGAAGTTACATAAACTGTAGGTATTGAAAATAACAAAAATGAAAGTCTGTCGATTCAGTCAAAACTTGTACTAATTATAATGAGTTTGAAAATTAATCCATGGTAAGTATTGTATTGACGCCTCGTGAATTTTCATAATTTTCTATGTATGCATTTTTTTTAAATAAGTTACTAGTTAGAGGTAGAAGAACAAACCTATCAGTAATTCAGAGCAAACACCTGTATTGCTAATAACAACCAGAAATAATATTATTAACCTATAAACTCTTTCATGCGTAACGCCAATTCGCAGGATTTTCGGATGAAACTAGTTAAACATAAACATTTATATACAGGCACATACATTGCTTCTGGCCCCACACTAGGATACCCTCTGTTGTGGAAACCAGATACAACACATCCAAGACCTGGGGATTTTTTCCTTTATTCCCAGCGGGGGATCGAACCCGGGACCTCTCGCATGGAAGGCAGGAAATCAACCGCAGTGCCACAAAGATCGTTAAAAAATAGCGTCACGGATTTTCCCATACGGGGTGGCAGGGGCGCATTTTTCCCACTTTTACCTTTTTATTGATACTTTTTCTTAAAACCAGTTAACTTCGAAAAAGCTACTAGCTGAGTACTGTCCCAACACTAGTGCCTTCAACACCAGTTATCCCGACTAGAATAACTACGAGTCCCGTCGCTGAGGAATCTGGTATTGCATTCTATACTGTTTTGTCATACTTTGTTAGCTTCTGCCGAACTGCCAAAAACATTCCACTTATAATAATAATACCTTGGACACTATTTACACACATTGATCTAGCCCCAAACTAGGATTCCCTGTATCTTGGGTACTAGACAACGATACACGTACTCATATAGATAAATATTATACTTAAACAACCATGACTAGGGTACAAACATCCGTTCTCATCAAACAAATATTTGCCCCCACCGGGACTTGAACCCGGGACCCATGGCTTCGTAGGCAGGGTCAGTGCCGACTCTTTGAGGTTATGATTTAGTTAGAAGAATGGATTTTAAGGTCTTATTAGACAAAAGTTTTGTGACTTCGTTATCATCATTTATCATATAATCATTTGAGTTCATTTCAGCCACTGCTACCTATCCCTTTGCCATTTATTCTGGTCTCCAACTATTCTAGTCCATTGCATCCCATAGAATAGACATAAATATCTATATACAGACGCAAACACAAGGAAACGCTGTAACGTGTGAACCAGAAACAGCAGACGGCAAACACAAACAAATGTCCAAGAGCTGGGTTTTTTTCGCTTTCACCCCGGCCGGGAGTCGAACCCGGGACCTCGCGCTTGGCAGGAAAAGCCTCGCAGCGCCACAGCGTATCCTATCCCAGGCACCATATCGGAATCGTAAATATCGGCTGGTGGTTCGTCCCATACTTTGTTATGGCTTCATATTGCCAAATACACAGGCTGCTGATCAAATTAAGTGCCGCTTAAATATTATACTGGCACTGCTTACTTGTGTGTCTACACTGGAATTTTGGATGTCCGAAGGTATAATGTTGATTGTGAATCCGGGCTTTACAGTCAATTTAAATATCTTTCATCCACCATAGGATATATTAATAACCAGATGCATCGTACCTATTGTAGTAAGTGCTTGGATACAAATGTATATGATACTTTAAAATAACCACAAAGATAAAATAAAACCGGTCAAGTGCGAGTCTAAATCGCGCACGAAGGGTTCCGTACCACCGTTCAATGGAAGCGATGGTGTGGAGTGAATAGTTTGGATTTTACACAGCAAAATATTGTTTACAAATTATTGGTGCGGTTACTTTCACACTCCATGTACGTAACCAGGTGCATCCATAAGTTTGTATGTGGTATTGAAAGAATTGTTGTATGGGAGCCCCCTTAAATATTTCTTTTATCCTGTTTTTTAGTATTTGTTGTTATAGCGGCAACATAAATACATCATCTGTGAAAATTTCAACTGTCTAACTATCACGATTCGTGAGATACAGCCTGGTGACAGAAGGACGGACGGACAGCGGAGTCTTAGTAATAGGGTCCCGTTTGGAACCCTTCGGGTACGGAACCCTAAAAAATGGTCATACACGAAGGATTCCATATCATCGCACGAGTCATCTTAACAATAAAAAAAGTTTAAGGCAGATCTAGATTTTGAACATAGCACCACCCCTACAGATATATAGGAACAAGAGAAAACTGGGAAATAGAAACAGACCAACCGGCTGTAACTTGCTTCACGGATGGCTCAAGAAGAGAAAGCACAAAACTAGCAGAAGCTGTCTTTTGCATCACGGAAAATAACAAAAAAGACAAATCAAATGCCTTGGGGCTATACGCCAACGTATTCCAAGTGGAAATGTATGCCATAATGGAATGTGCTGAAGCACTAAGGGAAACACCAGAAATCAAAAATAAGACCATAGTAATTGATTCAGACGTCAGACAGCTTTAAAGACGCATAGGTAACCAATGAATAAATCTGCACTAGTCAAAGAGTGTCAGGCCAGTCTTAACTCTTTGGGAAAAACATCAGAAATAATTATCGCATGGGTCTCCGGTCATGAAGGGATTCAAGGTAACTAAAAAGCAGATGAGCTGGCAAGAAACGGCGCTGATGAGCGTTTTATTGGACCAGAACCAAGATTACCTATATCAGCGACTGCCAGAAAGAACATATTCAACATGATAGCTAAGCGAGATGCAAACCAAGAGTAGAAAAACACCAAAGATATTTATCTTAAGAAAAGACCCCAAAAAAGCCAAGTATTTACTTAATATCAGTAGGGAAAACTTAGCAATACTGGTAGGTGTGGTGAGACAGGTCACTGCAAACTAAATAGACAGCTATCATTATTAAGGCTTGTACAGGACCCATCATGGCCTCACTGTGGCTTGGAGGAAAGTAACCAGCACTTCTTGGGAGGATGCGTAATATATTCAAAAATAAGATGGCGAACACTAGGGATGGATAGCATTAAAGTAGATGGCTTGTCAAACTTAAAGTTAACCTCTCAAAAACTGAGGGTAGTTGGGTCGGGTCGCGATTATGAACCCTATGGCATGGTAATACAATTTAAAGTCTACAACGGAAAAATGGCGTTATCTAACGCCGGTGGTATTCAAGAGGTGGAGGGACATCCTAGAATTAATTAAGCAAACAAGAAGATTCGGGGAGGGACATCTGTTGAACCAATAGTAACCAGTGCCCAAACACTTGCAATAGTTACAATAGAGTACCGATCACCCTCCTGTGGTTCAGCAGGCGTCCCACCTCATCACCATCACCATCATCATCATCATACAGATAACGGAACCGACGTTAAGGTGATACGAAAAAAGAATGGGGTTTTTTTTCGAATCCATTTACTCCACCATGAAGTCATCTACAGATTTGATTTTTGGGTTAACGTTTATTGAGTATTTGATTAAGATTTTCACTAAAGGGAAACGCGATTGGATGAAATTTTCTCGATAGAATTTAATTATAAAAACACCTCTAAATTGTTTTATTTTTTCCTGTAATTCTGAAATCCCAACTAATTTCATTGTGGAACTGCGATCAAAATGTAGATATTACGTATTCGCAAAATCTCCTTATTTTTTTTTTAACAAAATAGCGTAGTTTATTTTTAAACAATTATCCAGTGGTTTAGCGCTACGTTTTATCATTTTTTCCCGATTCTGTCCCTCTCACACTGCGGGTCTTTCCGCCTGGAGTAACGGGGACCTTTGCACGGGTGAGGTATCGCCTTAAACCAATTGTGCCACCGAAACGATTATTAGATGGCGCGAAATTATGGATATTATTGGAATGACGATTATTTGTCAATTCGCAGGGGATATTGAAACACGTCTCTTGTATAGGGACCCTTTAATTTATAAATTCAAGTGCGTAGTTCATTATTTATTTCTTGCAACAGAAATACACATTCTGTGAGATACAGAAATACAAATTTCACCTATTACGGCTCATGAGACGGGCGGTGACGGACAGACAGACAGACGGACAGCGGATGCTTGATGATGATGATCTGCTTTTTCGTTACCTTGAATCCCTTCATGTCCGGGGACCCACAGTGGACAGCGGCGGCTTAGTAATAGGGCCTCGTTTGGCACCCTTCGGGTTCGGAACCCTAAAAACCAAGTATTCGATAACTAACTTAACGTGGGCACAACTGTGCCGCAGCCACCCCGTATCGTATGGTAAAAGGTGTGACGCTATATATGTACTTATGTAAGATTTAAAAATTACCACGAAGAAGAAACGTTCCTCGCTTCTCCCAATCTTAAAATCAATTGTTTCATACCCGTCTGCTGATTGAGTATTGGCATTTCCAAAACGATTTCATCAGAATCAGCTGCAAGAAACCAGTCGGCCACGCGACATTGCAAATATGCGACCCTTTTTTTAGCGCCTTTTTAACAATTTCAACAGCCTATTTTAATCGCTCACCGAATATTCTGAGGTCAAAGCCCTAAGGCTTTAGTTTTTGATTTGGTTGTGTAAACAGGAGCTCGTTGTAACTACTGCAGTAAATCTCATATTCGTGCTAAATGCTGGATGTAGTTATTAATAGTAGTTTATGTGACTGCTACATAATGGAGGGCATTAATACTCGAGAGTGGGTTTATAAAACGAGCCGAAGGCGAGTTTCATAATAATATCACTCGAGAGTTTTAATGCCTAATTATTTACAGTTACATACACTAGTTTATCTACACACATATCATAAGCTCTCTTTGATGTGTTCAGGAACCGCATGTTTGACCGGCATTGTGGCTCTGCAGTTGTTTAGCTTGTTCTGCAGCACCAACTTCGGGCGTCGGCATTCGAAATTTGAATGTTAGTACCAACTTCACAGACAAACTAGGGGCGGCATGCAAGTGGGCGTCGGCGTTCGAAATTTGAATGTCATTATATGTAGAAAAACTACACATAATGACCATAATGTGTAGTTTTCCAGATACGAAACGAGTTTTTACCAAGTAGTTTAACATAATGCTGATCGTAACGTGCGGTTTTTGAACGCAGTAAAGAGGGTTTATGATACGTGTGTAGAAAAAGCATTTTGGAGACAAAACACAATATTCTAAGAAAACTGCCACGATCGATTATTTTGGCTTGACTGTTTTGTTTTCTAATCGGTCGGCATTGCGACGCGACTATCTTGATTCAAAACGTCAACCACGAGGTCGTCCAATGCCACACCACTAAATGCCCAAACATACCTTCACTACAAAAACCGACCAAACAGGCCCTCTCCGCGAGTTTGCCCACAAAACATAAATAACTATAAAATGTTGTAACCTCGGACACGTCCGATGGTGGAATCCTGTGTAAGGACCGCGCCCTATAAGGCCGGGGAAGCTCGCTCCCTCCTTTATATTCTTACCCGGTACTCGGCGCGAGTAAAACTCGAGTAAAAAACCGCGTGCGAGTACGTTACGTTGCGTACGCGCGGCCTTACGCACGGATGCCTAACGAGGGTTGCCAGTTGCTAGGCGGGGTGCAACTTTTTATGGAGTTATGAGTGTAAGGGACATCATGTGGATGGAGGAGTTTTCCTGTAATTTATGGGCAAGAGGATTATTGAAATATCGTTGAATCATTTTATCTCCAAGCTGCGGAATCATTAAAAAATAATGTATTTTAGGATCATCGCGGCTGGGAAGGAAGTAAAAACAAACCCCTGGTCTTGGATGTTTATATGTGCGTGACGTCGCAAGTTTCTGGTTCTCACGACATAGGGTATCCTAGTGTGCGGCCAAAAGCAATGTATGTGCCTCTATATTAATGTATATGTTTTATCTAATTTAAGATAAATGTTCATACACCCCATTTGTATAGGGTATGTATATGTTGCAGGACCTATACAAAGGTTGCACAGATACTGCAATCCAGCACAAGCTCGACTTGTTCTTATGTATGTCGTGCATCGTCCAGTGCATATCACCGAGACGCATATCTAATAATACAACCGAATAATTCCGTCCTCGTAAGATTTTAGATGAAAACAATTCACCTATATGAATTTAAAATCAAAGATAAACTGTATAAATTTGTAGGAAATCTGTCTCTATTCCACAATTCCATCGATTTGAGTTATTGAAAAAGGGGTCTGGGATAATTACGTTTTGTTGGATACTTACGAAAGCTATCAATCTTTCAATTCCTCTGAATGGTTTCAAACATTGTGCATCGATTTATTCAAATATAATGCCGATTGCGACAGCGCTAGGACCCTTTACAGCTGTCCAGCGTCCCTCTGCACAATCGAGGAATAACTCGAATGCAACTTATGCGAGAATCGAAACAATTTGTCGTTGTTTTTACTCGACAGTACCAGAAGGAGGGTAATGTTTTTACTGACAAGTTTAAGAGTGCTGGCTTTGCGACATCGTACCACTAGTTTCAGATTCTTTCAAATTTTGGAATGCCCTCTGACGTAACGCTAAGTCCGGGGTTTGAACTCCGGGCGAGGACAAAAAATCTCCGGACTTTGATGACATCTGTGGCGTGGCAGCCAAGCTTCTGCCTCACAAGCGAGGTTTCCTAGTGTGGGTACAGAAGTACCTAAAGTCCAAGTCAGGATTGATGGCCAGAGGGGAAAGTGGAAGATTTATCGATTTCGTACGGGCTCGCGTTGAAACTAGCACTTGTATGTGTGTATTTAAAATGGCATCGACTGCCTCTTCGTCTCTATGACAAGGTAAACTCCAATAAAGCATTTTTAAGCAGGTAAACTAGAGGAAAGCTCTAAAAAATTGTGACATTGAACTTTTTTTTTTCTTTCGAAAAACATGTTCACAATCTAGAAAATGAAAAATGAAGAATATGAGCCAGTTAGATTTATGCGCGGAATATTGTCGTATTCCTTTTTGGTAACTATCGAGATCGACAACCTCACTAAAAAAAGGTATTAAAATTGACTTGGACAGTATATTCTAGATTTTTATATTTTAGATATAGATGTACTGTTGGAGTCAATTCTTTCTGTTGGAATACTGTTTGTGTTATGTTAAATTTTATTACACGATTATTTAATAAACATCATAAAAATATTTATCTAACTGCAGCTACAAAGAATGTCAATGCCACATCGCATTACATTTTTCTCTTAGACTTCTTTGTTGCTAATTTATAAAACCCTTCCGCGTATGAGGTAGTGAAGGCGAGCTCTTATTGCGTACAAAAGGCTAGCAGTCCTACATAAGACTGGCCAGGCTTGGCAGGTTGGGGGGGGGGGGGGGGGGTTTAAAAATTGGCGTTCCACAAGGTTCCATATTAGGCCCTTTCTTATTCCTGGTATATATTGGCGATCTGCCTTTCGTCGTGGAGAAATTGACTGACATAGTTTTGTTTGTTGATGATACTTCACTGGTCTTCAAAATTTAAAGATAAAAAGAAAATTTTGATGGTGCTAATGGTTTAACTTGAATTGCTCAGAGTTAATAATTTATTGTTAAACGCTGGTAAAACCAAGTGTATCAAATTCTTACTTCAAAATGTCAGGCAAGTTGAGACCAGTTTAGTGTTAAACAGCAACGCGTTAGAATTTGTAAATGATACGAAGTTTATTGGAATAACCATTGAAAGCAAATTGCAGTGAGAACCCTTTATTGATAAATTAGCTAGTAGATTAAGTTCTGCGGCTATTCCTGTTAGGAACATCAGCGGATGTGGCTACATTAAGGCTAAAATAGTTTAGTTACTTTCATAGTGTGCATGTCCTATGGTATCATGCTTTGGGGAAAAACAGCGGATATTTAAATAATTTTCTAGCAATTTATAATTAAAAACGAACAGACTCCTTAACAGAGATTTTTTAACAGAGACCCTAAGGGCCTTAGCACAAAAAAATAAACTACTGTTCAATTCGAATTTGACGTTAGTTTTCAGGTTAAACTATGTGTTTTTTTTGTAGTAATACTTGTAATGTGAAATAGCGTACACCTTCAGAGCATCTAGTCGAGCATTAACTGATAAATTATTGAATTCAACTTGTCTAGGAAGGATGTTCACACATTGTAGCAAGCGGTAGCGATAGATTCCCCCGCACCCCCGCACAGACCCAGCGAGTGTCACCGTGAGATTGCTAGGCTGTACTTTAAAACAATGACAGCAGATGTAGACAATTGGATTGAAGGCAATTAGCCGATGCATATATTAGCTTTAATATAACGTTTACATAACTTAGATTAGAACGGTAATCTTCATCGTGAGATGTCATTCAACATTTATGTTTGTTGCGAATTATCGGAAAATTTTTGAATCTAATTTAATTGAATTTCGAAATCATGTTTAAAGGTGCGTTAGATTCAGGCCTACATAAATGCATGGTATATCTCAAATACGAGTAGAGCGAAACAAAATAATATACATATATAATATTTTTAAATTAAAAAAAAACTCTAATTTACAAATATTTCAATGTTTAATAAATAATGATGATTTTTCTAAATCCAGTAACTTAAAAATCTACTAGTTCGTTCGTCTGCGTCGCAATGGGGAAGAAAAGAGCTTCGTTCAAATGAATTGTCAATAAGTCTTATGTATATGCATTTTGCTGCTCAAATAAAGTTTAGCATTAGCCCAAAACAGTCTAGTTACGTTAGTTTGAATATTTTCGCTCGATATAAAACTCTCCCGAAGTTATCACAATAAACAAACTATAATCTCGCACCGAAATTGAATTTATGTACCTATTTGTTATTTATTTAATCGCTATAAAAATTTGTAATATAAATATAATAGCATAATATTAATATGCAGTTTACAATTTGATACATAATGTTTAAAAACATTTAAATAAAAATGTGTTCTTTAACTTTGTATAAACATGATAAAAAATATAGAAAATTATAAATAACAATCTTCACAAATCAATAAAATTTTCCTTAAGGGCAAAAAGTTTACCTCAGAGGAAAAAAATAACATCTTTTGTTAAAAATCTCCATAATACAGGATGACATTCGATTAGATGACCATATTTTGGGGAATACTATTTCCAACTTTCCCTAAGAAACCTATGGTCGCTTATGAAAGAAAAAATCGTCCCTCCGTCCGTACATTGACCCGATCAGCTGATTACTAGTTACTGTGGGAGACGCAATATATTTTTGTTAGTTTGCGAACATATGTTTCTTAGGGAAAGTTGTTCATAATTATTTTATTTTCATAGGAAAACTAACAGCATATATAAATATACAAAATTTTGCGTAGTCTTAATGTTAGGATATAAACATGCCAATTACAAGTTTTCGCCTATAAAAAGAAGAAATACATATAACTATAACAAGTATATATGTGGCAGGCAAATTGTATGATTCCGCATTTTATAAACGGCGTCGTCCGTTTACAAACGCGCGCTGCAATGTAATATGCCGAAGGCAAATTGACAAATTGAAATTAAAATAGCAAATTATCAGGGCAAAACACTGCGGTAGCTTAGGTGAAGGGTAAAGGGGGTGAGCGAAGCGAAGCCCCCTCTACCCTTCGTGTTAGGTTGAACCTATAAGAACAATAATAAATGCTTAAAACATAAAGGAGTGTCAATTTGATATTAGATATCTCATGTCATCTCAATGTCATAACAAATCATCTTTTCAGGATTTTTCTAAAAATTTAAATATTTCACGTATAAACCGCTAGTTTGTGACTCAGACTGTAACTATACAATAAAAAGTTGGTAAAGAGCAGTTTCACATGTGTTCCATACCTACAGACAACAGTGCAATCTAGTGTTTTTGATGACTTGTGTCACCTGAATAATAGGATCAGTCGGTGGAAAATACTACGATATAAGCTGTTTAGCTAATTGCTGAGGACTGCGGATTCCAATTGGCAGAGAGATGCCTCTCATCAACTATGAGACGGCACTAGTTAACACCGGGAGCGCGTCATCACGCTGCTGCATCTAGCTCAATTATACGAAACTATTCTACGAGTTCTTCGAGGCTTGTCGTCGCCGAGTGCTGCGACGACGTCGTACAGCGCCACGACCAGTGGTGTGTTGTGGGACTGTGCTACGAAAATTGTTTTTAAGTAACTCATTAATTATTTATTTAATTTTCATTGGTCATATATCGTACATGGAGGTAATAATGTATCATTTAATTTAATTTTACAATTTGTATATTAAAAAAAAATGTAATTTAGTTTGTATGAGCATGCCTACAGCTTTGTGTCCCCACTGCCCCGATTCATCGAGGCAATATGTGGTTCCCCGTGGTTTGAGTGTGCATATTAGCCGCATTCATGGAAGTAGTCAGACGCGCTCCGCGCGGTTGCCGGTTCGGGATGCCCCAAGTGCCGTCCCTGGGGTGGTGGCGTCCACACCTTCTTTGAACCAGTTATCAATTCTGAAGAGGAATGTTAGGGTGCTTAAACACATTCCGAAGGGTGCTAGGTGCATCGCTGCGTCTAAGTTGTCACAGGTTATTGAACGCTGCATACAGTCTAATGACCTTTTGGATTGGTATAGTTTGTTGACCTTTTTGCTACACTGCGCTCAGGGTTCCCTCATCGGAGGACCGTAGCCGTTCACTCACCGCGAAAGTGAAGGAAAATGTTGCAAATGAAGCTCCGAGTGACTCATTTGCATCAGTTTGCGCCACTAGGGGGGTTCCCTTGGGTCAGAGGTCGTTTTATAGATTAGTAGAATCGAAGGTGCACGATGGTGATCTGAGTGGAGCGGTTCGGGTGTTATTGTCGGACTGTTCCATCGCACCTGATAATGACGAGACCCTGAAATCCTTGAGAGAAAAGCATCCTTGTCCTCACCGACCTTTGGACTTTCCTGCTGAACCTGATCTTTCTTCGGAGTGCCTATCTGTGGAGGTGGGTGACGTTGCGCAGACAATTGCCTCTTTTAAGAACGGCTCGTCTGGTGGGTTGGATGGTTTGCGCCCTGAGCACCTTAAGGAATTAACGTCTGTAGGGGCTGGTGATGGTGTGCTTGCACTGTTGAGTTCTCTATGTAACTTGACAAACTACATGTTGAAGGGCGTGATTAATAGGGAGGTGTGCCCTTATATCTATGGAGCCTCTCTTTGTGCTTTGGAGAAGAAGGATGGGGGCGGGGCATTCGGCCAATTGCTGTGGGCAGCGTAATTCGGCGTTTGGTGTCAAAGATGTGCTGTCGTGGGGTGAGAGGTGATCAAGCATCGCAGTTGCAGCCTGAGCAGTTAGGTGTCGGAGTAGCTCTGGGGCGTGAGGCTGCCATTCATGCTACGCGTACATATGTGATGAGCAGCGTTGCCTCACATGAAATCATTGTTAAGGTGGACGTTAAGAACGCCTTTAATACTGTTGAGCGGGACGTCGTCTTAAGTAGGGTGAAGTCTTGTTGTCCAAATTTGTACCCATACCTGCACCAGTGTTACAGTGCCACTAGTAACTTGTTTTTCGGTGGGAGCCTGGTGCAGTCAAAGGTAGGGGTTCAGCAGGGTGATCCCTTGGGCCCTTTTCTCTTCAGTATGGCAATCCAAGAAGTTGTGGCTTCTTTGCGTTCACCTTTAAACGAGTGGTATTTAGATGATGGCACAATCGGTGGCAGTCCAGAGGTGATTCTGGAGGATCTCAGAAGACTGGTACTGGGGTTCGGCAAATTAGGGCTTAGGTTGAATACCCAGAAGTGTGAAGTATTTTCTTGTTCAGGACAATTACCTCAAAAGGTGAGCGACGAAATCCAATCAGTCGTTCCCGGAATCATTCTTAGGAATAAGGTGGATTTCACACTTCTGGGTGCTCCTTTTTTCCCGGAGGGCATTCCCGGAGTATTGCAATCAAAAATTTATATCCTTAAGGCGCCGAAACCACATTTAAAGCAGCTTTCCGCCCATGTTGCCTTGACGATTTTAAAAAGTTGTCTTTCTTCACCAAGGCTAACTTATTCCATACGGACTGCCCCGATTTGGTTGCACAGAGAGATAACTTCGAGATACGATGCAGTTTTGAAGGATTTGTTGGAGTGCATCATCAACGTAGAGATGTCCTCGTCTCAGTGGGTGCAAGCCACGCTGCCCATCAGGTACGGGGGTTTAGGTGTTCGACGCTTGCAGGACACCGAGCTCCCTGGCTTTCTGGCTTCTTCGCATGGTGTTGTGGACCTCGTTACTCACATCTTGGGTATACATGGTGACGGGTTCCGCATTCCTTTTGCGGGGGAGACGGAGGGCTTATGGCGTGCCCGGTGTCCTGGATGCGACCTGCCGGAAAGGCTATATAGTCAGCGCTCCTGGGATGAGGTCGTGTGCGAAGTCATTCGTGATGATCTCCTCGCTCATAGTTTGGGGCCGGAATTGGCGCGCCTGCGTGCCGTTTGTCAGTCCGACTCGGGGTTGTGGCTGCACGCAATGCCTTCTCCCCAGCTGGGAACTTTCCTGGACGACGACACTTTGCGCGTGGCAGTCGCTTTGCGTTTGGGCTGCACTATCTGCCAGCCGCATCGATGCGTTTGTGGGGCATGGGTCAATGAGTTGGGTCGCCATGGCCTACATTGTACCAGGAGCGCTGGCAGGTTTTCGTGGCACCACGCAATAAACGACATCGTTCGTAGGGCTTTGGTATCGGCCAACGTTCCTAGTGTGTTGGAGCCGCCAGGTGTGTGCCGGTCGGATGGGAAGCGTCCGGACGGCTTGACCCTGGTACCTTGGGAGATAGGACGTTCCCTGCTATGGGATGCGACCTGCGTCTGCACCTTTGCAGCCTCCCATGTCGGGTCGACGGCGGCCCGCGCTGGTGCAGCCGCCGAGTCTGCCGCAAGACAGAAGTGCCTTAAGTATGCCGCACTCACGGGAAGCTACATCTTTGTGCCTCTTGCGCTCGAGACGACTGGGGTTTGGGGGACACAAGGGAAAATATTTATTAAGGATCTGGGGCGCCGTCCAAGGGATAGAGGATTTGACAACCGCTCTGGGGCATTTCTGATGCAAAGGATCTCCCTGGCGGTGCAGCGGGGAGATGCTGCAAGCGTCAGGGGAACCTTAGCCTCGGCAATGTCCCGGGGTGGTTTATTCGCGTAGTTGTTTCTTTTAGTGTTTCTATTTTATTTTTAATTCATATATTTTGTTTATTTATACCATTGAGAGTTGTGCTACCTAGTATTTATTCAATTTGCATGTTGTATTTTAATTTTGCCAAAGTAAGTGGAGCTAAAAAACTGCTTTATTTTTCTCTCGTTGCTGTTAAAAAGAACATTCGATTTTTTATAATTTTAAATTTCATTAAATTTTTCAGATATTCGCTGTACAAACGCATTTTTTCTATAATTAGTGTATGTAAAAGGAGTGGGAAGAGTTACATCAGAGCATCGACTACGAGAAGTAGGGACCCGTAATTTAATAAGAGATAATAGTTTGGGTGAATCAATCTTTCCTACTAAGATATTGTGTAAGAACAACAAGTCTGCGCAGTCTCTGCGCGTCTCACAATGGCGGTGTTTACAATTTTCTGTGTAATTTTAATTAGATATTGAAAATGTATACTTGAGAAACCTCAAGAACTTTTTTTGTATCTTCTCTAATTGGTCGCAGTAAACTTTATACATTGGATTCCAGACCTGTGAAGCATATTCCAGCTGACTTCAGACCAGAGAGCAATACAAAATTTTAAGTGTTTTAGCTTTTTTGACTTTTTTTTTGATAATCTGAGAACGAACCCCATGGTTATGGGATTAATTATGGATGCTATAATTCCCCAAAATATGGTCAGCTAATTAAATGTACCCTGTATTTATTCCAAATAATTTAAGCATATTTTGAAAAAGAAAAGTTTATATTTTAGTAATAAATTAATATAAAAAAGTAAAGGGGTGCAAAATGTAACGGTGTTTTTAGTATATTTTAACTAAATATCTTATTTTTATTATTTTTTCATTATTTCTGACATATTTTTCTACATTTTTTTATCAAAATAGGAAAAAATATGCATTTAAGTTATGTTGGTTTGATAGTCCTATATACATCGCTGAAGCGCATTTTTTAACATTTGAATCCTATTCCTCTAAAAGGAAGCTGAAGGAGAAATTCAAGCTCCACTGTCGGGGTGCCCCGCCTTAAATATTATTCCTCGAGCGTGAGACAGTGACAGTACGAATTTGAGTGCACGTGAAACTTAGAGTCGGCGGTTGCGCATCCGGACACTACATTAGCAAGCTCCTCAGCTACTCTAATAGTATGACATTATCCCTGGACCAGTTTTTCATCTCAGCAGGGTGCCACAGGGCAGGCTTTAATTGCTATCTTTGAATTTCAGATGAGCGTAGTACAATACTTGGCTGAGATCGTTTGCAGTTTTTGTTGAGGATAGGAATTCTTGAGAGTTACTGTGCTGGTTAGATTTGTTATTGTCTAGTGCAGACCTGCTAACTGCAGTTCTGTTTATTCGAGTCTGCAGCTGCTGGCTTTACAAGTAGCCGTATCTATGTCTCTATTCTATCTATCGCATCTCATAACATACTGCACACACGCGACCAACACAACTAGGCGCCTGTGCCCCTCCTAGAATACGTACATACCTGTACCTACAAGTCACTAGAACTTACTATATATGTACTATATGGTATGAATCACCGTCCCGGTGTACCCTCCGTTATCCCATATGAACACTTAGCTGTCATGCGCCTAGTTGTGTTGGTCGCATAGTATATTACAATGTGACATATCTTAGGGTACCGCAGTGCTCCCGCCAAGACTAGATAGGCCAGTCGTTCTTCAACTTTTCTCAAAGCGTTTCGTCGCAATTCTTCTATAAAACTCATAGTAATATAATACAGATTGGAATGCATATACAAAAGAACATCAAATTCAAGTAGAATCAGATACATTGCCAAATTCCTAAAATCGTGAAACAGCGAACAGAAGGAACAACAGATTAAGCCCTAAAATTAACTTAAGGTCATAAAAGCGCATCGGTATGGTCAATAATAGCTTCTTCAACTCTAGATTCCATCGGAAAGGGAACTTCACGGAATCGGTCAAGACATTTTTTGTCTTCGATCACCCGCAGCTAGCAAATTGGTCATTCGTATGTAAAAACCTTAAACCAGCAAGGCGGGGAATATTTTTAGGCTGTTTAAATAAATATTCATGACGGAGTTAAGGAAAATTGCGATTCGTGTGGTCACCTAGCAACGGTCGTATTCTCGAGAATTGTAGTATTCGACGAAACCACCAAATCGATAGCTATTGCTTTAATGATAACAAGTCCACCAGTAATTTGAGTATGATAATTGCATTTCGCTGACACTTGGTCAGTGGACTGGGTGGAGGACAAGCTGATGCCAAACTTGTTGAATGTTCCAAGGCAATTTAGTTAGTTTTACCTGTATATTCCAATTTGAATTCGAGATTACGTAGCAATCAACTTTAGAGATTTATATATTATTTTTGCAATCGATTACATTAATAATTTGAAGGAAACTTTCTTCATGCGACGACGACCCGAATGGCCGAGTCAGCAGTGACCCTGCCTACGAATCCAAGGGTCCCAGGTTCGAGTCCCGGTGGGGGCAAATATTTGTTTGATGAGAACGGATGTTTGCACCCTAGTCATGGTTGTTTATCTAACTAAGTATAATATTTATCTATATAAGTATGTGTATCGTTGTCTAGTACCCAAGATACAGGGAATCCTAGTTTGGGGCTAGATCAATGTGTGTTAATAGTGTCCAAGGTATTATTATTATTATTACTCATCAAAGTACCACACGTGAACATATTATCATAACAATCAACCAATATGCAATAAATGGGAAGACGTTTGCCAAACATTCTCCAGAATAAGTGTTCGGATACCGGCGTGCGTCGAATGAGTTTTTCTCATATAATTAACCTTTTGCACGAAGGGAGCAGGCAGCCACGCGCCGCGCCCGCTTCTCAAAAGGGCATCATCTCAGACCCACCCTTGCGGTCCTCTCCATGTACGTATGCTTGAGGGACTGGTTGCCCTTAGCTGCTTATGCTGCCTTACAACTTTAAAGCTTTGATAAAATTATGTAGAGTTGAGTGTTGTTGGGAAGAAAAGGGAGGTTAAGACTTTTGGAAAGGAGTTCTCGAGAATTACAACGTCATGAGTTCTGATACCGTCACAGAATTGTCAGCAACAGTAGCAGAATTTTAGGGAATCTTTGGAGTGGTGGAAACGTTTTAGAGACGATTTTTGTTTGGATAAATGTATTGGATGAGGCGCAAGACTTTCGAACACATTTTTTTTTGAAGTGGAACGTCGCGTCGTCACGATGGTGGCGGTGGCTATCGTGAATTGGTTTGTGAAAAAATCGTGGGGTCACAATGGTTAGTTGAAATTATACTATTAAAATTTCTGCGGAACTATTTCCGTTGAAAGTTTTTCGCGCTTTCTCTCAATTTTGGAACCAGATTGGAGTGTACTACAAGGTATGTTTGTAGGAAGATACTTCGAAGCTACATTTAGATTATTGTTGTGATAAAATAAGCGAGCTATGGAAAGGGCTATGCTTGGTATTTCTCTACGAGATCGAGTCAGAAATGAGGAGATCCGTAGAAGAACCAAAGTTGCTGACATAGCCCGTAGGATAAGCAAGCTGAAGTGGCAATGGGCAGGCCACATAGCGCGAAGATCGGATGGCCGATGGGGCAAAAAGGTCCTTGAATGGAGACCACGTACTGGCAAGCGCAGTGTGGGTCGGCCACCTACGAGATGGACCGACGACCTGGTGAGGATCGCTGGATCTCGTTGGATGCAGGTGGCTACGGACCGGTCACGCTGGAGTGCGATTGGAGAGGCCTATGTTCAGCAGTGGACATTAACAGGCTGAAATGATGTGATAAAATGGTACATACTTATATCTATATATAAAAATTCATAATAAAACATAGATTTCTGCATAAAATAACACAACCTTTCCTATTCTTACGACTCAAGATATCCTAGAGTTGGGCCCGAAGCAACTTATGCCTATAGCCTAAGAGATTGTAACACTCTTTTATTTAAAAATATGAGACTGTGTTATGTATACTTACTTGGCTTTATTTCTTACTTTTTAGTACTTTTTTGGACACCTTCAATCCCCATACCTACGGCGAGGGGCTAGTCCCTTGTCATGCATAATGCGGTATTCGATAACGGGCTAAACGTGCGCACAATTGTGCCTCTGCCTTTCCATATGGGAAAAGATGTAACTTTATGATATGTAAAGTAATTATTTTTTACAACTTGATATTCTTTAAGATTAGTTTTTAATTGCACATCAAAAATACTGATTTGCACATTAAAAAAGGATCAACAAAGACACTTTTTATATTATAAATATTTTATGTGTACTTAACTTTATGTTTTAAGTATTTTTGCCAGGGGCAATTATAAGGAGAGCGACATCTTCGGGAGTAAAGTAAAAGGCTTGAGATGCGCGCAAATACTAGACTAATTCATTATAGGGAATCCTAGCTTATATACTAGGTTGGTACATATTATTTATGACGTGCATAAGACATAGTGCGTGATGAATATAAATATACCTTATCTGTGACGGTCGTCAACTTATCTTAACATTACGTGAAAATATGACTAACATACTCGACCGGCACAGATACTCCCCCCTTTAGGGAAAAAAATAAATGAATGTACTTATAACAATGGAAAAAAATCTAAGTTAGATACCATAACAAACTTATCAACTGCAATAATAATTAGTAGTATTTTAATAAACATAAAATCAGACCTTAATTGTGCATACTTTAACTTAATCTATTTTTATATCTAAGGAAAGTTATTGTTAAATAAAACTAGACAGTAATAGAGCATATTTCAACTTAATCTAAAGGTAACTCTTACACGAATTAGGAAAATAAAGGAACTACGGTTATGTGAATTCTACATAAGTTTAAAGAATAACATAATATTTACCTACAGGCGAGTCTTGTGTCTGGCCGCACACTACATAAAATAAACTTAAAACTGGAAAACAGAAAAACACTAGGATAATGGGGCTTCGCGGTTAGTAAACTAACCTAACCTATAACTGGAAAAGATTCGCATGAGAGTCGTTTGATGCTGCAGCCGCCCATGGTTTTTCAGGAATCGATGAGTCAATTTACATCGCACGTCGTTGAAGTTGTAATCACTGTTTGTTTATAATTGCGACCGTACCTACACAAGGATGATTGTGCTGAATCAGCGTCAGCATTAAATCTGTAACCTTGGCTGTAGGCAGTCAATGATCTCGATATTCGTTGAATTAGGTATATAGATGATGTTTCAATACTCTTCTGGGGGCTGGAACGGCTTCCTATGTCTTGAACTTGAAAAAGCTGCTTGCTGTGAATGAATTTGCCGATGCGTTCGTTTCTGCTGGTGCGAGCTCCATTTTGATAAATCAGCAGTCGGCTGATTATCGGTTCATTAATCTTGCGGTATCTTGAGTTCGATGCGGGAAATCTTCAGTTGAAATTATTTTGGCTTCTGGTCCGTCATGGCTTGCTTGATGTCGTCTTGGTTTGGGTGGTGTCTTGATTATGGATTTCTGCAGCGTGGTTTGAAATATGTATGCAGAAGTCGGGGCTCGGCGATCTTGGACGAAGTGCTTCTTGCTTGCACTTCTAAGGTGGCATGGCAGCACACGGAGTTTTCTTCGCGGCTGGGTCCATGCTGCTATTACCGAAGGTTGCTGATGTTCAGAAGTCGGGGTCACCACTTTGCCAGGGGCAATTATAAGGAGAGCGACTTCTTCGGGAGTAAAGTAAAAGACTTGAGATGCGCGCAAATACCAGACTATACTAGACTAATTCATTATAGGGAATCCTAGCTTATATGCTAGGTTGGTACATGTTATTTATGACGTGCATAAGACATAGTGCGTGATAAATATAAATATACCTTATCTGTGACGGTCGTCAACTTATCTCAACATTACGTGAAAATATGACTAACATACTCGACCGGCACAGTATTTTTTGTTGTTCTTACATGTTCAACCTTACACGAAAGATAAAGGGGATTCGCTTCGCCCTTTACCCTTCACCTAAGCTACCGCAGCAATTTGCCCTGATATTTGCTGTGCAAATCGGTATTTTTGATGTGCAGTTTAATATTTCCTTTTTTAATATTTATTAAGGATTCAATCTGAAGTTATAATTGTTACTTTATTAACCTCACAACGTAACCCTCAGTCGATTATCGATGAATGGTGTAATGGTCGTCTAATGGCGCGTACCATGGCCGCTCGCTGCAGAGGGAATGCGGGGTGGTGGTGACATGTCTATAATGATGGCGGTGGTGGGGCCAGGGACGCGAGCGACTAGCGGGGAGAAGAACCACTCGAGAGCTCCTATCGCTCAGACCACGCGATAGTTAAGGACCAGCAGCCTTATGAACTTCATATAGACTTTTACGTTTGACAACTTGCACCAGCTTCATCTGTCAAATTGGTATCACGCAAGTAGCATCATAATGGAGGCCAAACCCAAGCTCATTGAATGAAGCCTAGAAGCCTTCGGTGATACCCCGCAATCGATGAAATTGTATGAGCATGAGATGAACCATAGACACACGCTATGAACTTCAGAGAGTTACGCCATGAGGCTGCTGAACCCAAAGCACACGGGGCTACCGAAAAGGAACAACCCTTAACCACTCAGCGGTGGGGCCATCAACAGATGATTGATTTCATTTTTCATAGGTTTTAAGTTTTATTGAGCTTTAAAATCGCGGGACATTTTTTGATCGACCCACAGACGAGCGATTCAGATTAGGTTTAAAACAAGAACACCACCAGGGCAACCATTTTCATTCCAATAAGCCATAATAGGCTTCATTTACCTGATACCAAAACTTGATTTAACCCTTTACCACATACAAACCCATATATGGGTTTCATAGGCTTTGAACTTTATTACCAAGCAATAAGGTTGAAAATCGAGACTTATTTCGGTTAAGGCCATGCGGTAAGGGGTTGAGACGGTCATGTTAATTTTGCGGATTAGTTTATTTTCCTAAACTGAAATCTGCATAAGACGTTGTGGTGGTGATCCCCCAAGTAGCTGACAGACACTAGTATCACAGACGACATGCGTTTGATTATACAAGAAGTGACTTAATGTAAAATAGTCAATAATTCGCGTCACTATCAGAAAATCGCGAACTAGCTGACCGAGCAAACGAAGCTTCTCCGTTTCAGCTTGGGCAAAAATACTTTCGTCTCTCTGGATTTCTGTACGGCTTTTCTCTTCTGCAGGTCGCATTTCTCAACCGATTCTCGTAAAATTTTGTTACTGGTTCGATAATTATCGATTATTTTTTTGGAAATTTCTCAATGTGCTGGAGATTTTGGGTTGAAAATGTAAAAAAAAACAGTACAGCCCAAACTGCTTGATATATTTTAACAAATGAGGTGTCTTTGGATTTGTGGAGAGCGTGAAAGTAACTTAGTTTATACAATTTTAACGAAAACTCAATAGGTTGGATTTTAATCGCAAATATAGTTTACAAGGTTATTGATGCGGCTAATTTCATACTCCAAGTACGTAACCAGGTGAATTCATAAGTCTGTATGTGGTATTGAAAGAAAATGCAGTCGGGTTATTTGTTTTCATTGGTTTCTATAATGATTCCCCTATAAAACTCAATTTTCCTGTGTCACTAGCCAGGTCTACAGCTCACAGAGCCACTAGTATATACCATCAACAGAAAATGTGGAGACCCACTGTAAGGGTTCTGTTCGATTCAAAATCGATACTCGATCGATGGTTTCGGAACGGCCATTTTGAATTTGACAGTTGCTGCCAACAGAGCAGTTTTTGACAACTGACAGACGAAAAGCCCCCGCATGTGACGCGTATTGATTTTGGGCATTAAAATTAAATCGTAAGCCATCTGGAATTGTATTCGGGCTCCCCTCAGGATTGTCTTATAGCTGAGTGTATTGTGGTTCTCCGAACCAGATAAAGTTCGTATTTACGTAACACTGTGCGCGTCGAAGCTGGCCTGCCAGCCATACCTGGTTGGCTGAAGAACCTGTCTACCAAGAAGAGCCTAGGGTGCACCCAGGCCTTGCAGAGAGACAGGAGTTTGACGGGAACGAAGCACAGACCAGGTCAGATAGAATCTATTTACTTTAGCTCGGTGAATCGCCGACGTTCTTGCTTCTTGGCATCTGATCGCTACGCTACCTCGTAGCTACGGGCCCCTGCGAGGTCATCGGGTGCCGAGAGGCCTGAACATTTTGGTAGCAAGAGCGTGGTTTCCTGAGATTTGCAGCCGTCAAGGGCTCCAGGAACCCACGATTTGGGACTATCAATCTGTAGGTATAGGCGGTTATTAGCTAACTTGGTTTTGTTCCTGTATCCACATAGATTGGTAGTGTTGTAAGCTATAAGTCTATTGCTGGTAGTAGACAGACAGATATAACAGTTTTCCCTAAATGACCAGTTGTACTGAGATGTGACTCAGAATAGTAATTACATTACAGGTACATTGTAGGTGAATTGAAATTTGGATTGAAGTACCAGTTACCAGTTAGTCAATCTATTAGTGGTCTAGTAATGCTAATGAATGTTTGGACATTGTTTTCAGTTTATAGCAATTTATAACTTGAACTAATATTGACTATCTGTGTGTGTTATATGATATAGGGAAACTAAATTGTTGTTTACAGAATTTGTGTAGATATAAACTCGGTTTCTATTGTTTGGGGAAATCAGCATTGTTTAAGTTATAGATTAGGGTTCCCTCGTTTGGGTTGTAGACTGGAGGGTCCAATATAATTGAGTTATTGCAAATTGTGAGTAAGTATCGTTCCGATCATGTCGTTGTCTGAAATACAGAAGGGTGTTTCTAAGGAGCTCAGATGGTTTTCCTCCGCACACGGTCTGATAGACCGTTTAGATAGGCATGATGTGGTATTGGAGCGGTCTATGGACGTTAAGGAACGCTACAACAGGGTGCTCGAATTGTCCGCGCAGGCGGAAGCAGTTGATGGTTGCGCACCTTACAGGCTGTCACGGTTGCTAGGGGATGTCGACCAGTGTATGGAGATGGCAGCTGCTATCACGCAGAAGGCTGCGGACATACGTAGGCAGCGCGAGTCCAGCCGTGGTGGTGACATTGAAGCACCTCTGCCGCATCAGGGATCGGGGACCAGGTTACCCGTTATAACTATGCCTACCTTTGACGGAGTGTCCGGTGAATGGATGAGCTTCATCAATCTGTTCGACAGTTTGGTGCACATGCGATCGGACATTACCAAGTCTGTCAAAATGGCTCAGCTGGTGGCAGCATTGAGGGGTGAGCCCAGGGAGCTGGTCGCTCATTTGACAGTTACGGAGGGTAACTATGAAACGGCCAGGCAATTGCTGGTCAGACGTTACCACAACAAACGGAGGTTGGCCGATGCCCAACTGAACCGTTTGTTTAGCATCCCGGTTGTGAACAATCTTGGACTTCCGGTTGGTGAATGGTCGTACCTACTGCTGTACATTGTACTTTCCCGCCTACCCGCTGACGTGCAGACTCGTTTCGAACAGTCTCACGGGCGGTCGGCCGAGGACCTGCCCGCCTTCTCCGACTTGGTCGGATTCTTGGAAGAGGAGGCTCGACGGGCAGAGAATTTGGGGTTGACGGTCACCCATCCTTCGGAGCCACAGAGAGCTGCCGGGAGCGCTGTGAGTAGGGGCCCTCCGACGAGGAAGGACCGCACCAACCGGCAGTCATATGGGACTGTGAGTGCATTGACCCCACATAGTGAGACCTGCCCATGTTGTAGGCAGATTGGCCATGCTGTGGCCAATTGCAATAAGTTCGGGGAACTTAGGGTTGAGGGACGGCGCCGGATGGCCAAGCAGCGGAGCTGGTGTTTCCTGTGCCTCGGGCCACACATGGCTAGGGACTGCACGCGCACAAAATTGTGCGGATATTGTGGTGGGGCCCACAACAATCTGTTGTGCATGAACCGGTCCGGCCAACAGCCACCACAGGGCCGTACCCAGGGTGACACGGCATGGGGCCCTGAGAATTCGTTTGCGACTCGGAGCGCAACTCAGGAGCCAACGTCCCCACGTCCACAGGGCCGTACCCAGGGTGATACGGAATGGGGCCCTGAGAATTCGTTTGCGACTTGGAGCGCAACTCAGGGGCCAGCGTCCCCACGTGCACAGGGTAGTACTAGGGTGCGGGGCCGCACTCAGGGTCATCACATGGGGGGCCCTGAGTTTTCGGTTGCGACTCAGCATCCGACTCAACGGGCAATGGGGCCACAAGCACGCGGCCACCCAGGGGTGCAGGGCCGCACTCAGGGTCATCACATGGGGGGCCCTGAGTTTTCGGTTGCGACTCAGCATCCGACTCAGCGGCACATTGGGTGTGTTGAGCAGGCCGTAACGGGCGGGTGGCATGGGACAACTTCGAGCTATGCGGATGCGGCTCGGACGCCGCCTCAGTTGTCGCCCCGCTCGTCGCCTCGTCCTCGTCGGTCGCATGTGATGTCCCCCCCGCTCATGGAGCGGCCACGGTTGAATTCACGCCCACAACCCTTCGGGGGGCGTCGTAGGGTGGCAATGGAACCGGCGCGTGGGCCATTTGTACAATGGGACCCTCTGGCGTATAGCTGCCTACCTGATCGGTTACAGGCACAGTGGGGCCCCGGGGGTCCTCGCTAGGAATTTGCAGCCCAACAATTTGTTGCCCCCCAACCGGAGACGGTGGTGTTACCGATCGCCTCTGTGCTTGTTTGGGATTTGGCGGGCAACCCAACATACGTTCGCGCCCTATTAGATTCTGGAGCTCGGGGCTGCATTGTATCGAACGATTTAGCGAAATGGTTGGGCCTCAATATAAATAATGTATCGCTGCCGAGGAAATTGGTCCCTGCTGGGGATTACAGGGTTACCCTTCACGGGTTTTGTGACGCCTTTGAACGAGGGTTTGCGGCAGCGGTTTATTTGCGAACCGTCACCTCCACCGGGGAGGTCGACGTGCGTTTGGTTTTGGCAAAAAGCAAGGTAGCGCCTATTCGGACAAGGATGACGATTCCAAAACTGGAACTGTCCGGGGCTGCTCTTTTGACCAAACTTTTGAATCACACTCTAACAGTGTTGCGTGGGTCAGTGGTTTTGGAGGATACGGTGTACGCGTGGACGGACAGCCAGATTGTTTTGTGCTGGCTGAAGGCTTCGGTCCATACCTTAGAGGTTTTTGTTGCGAACCGTGTCCCCCAGATTGTGTCGTCTGAGGTCCCACTGACCTGGAGACATGTACCAGGAGAATTGAACCCGTCTGATTGTGCATCCAGGGGATGTCGGGCTCCTGAACTCGTTAGACACCATTTGTGGTGGGGACCACCCTGGCTTGCCAAGAGAGAATCGGACTGGCCCCACAGATCCACCAAGGCGGTACATCTCGAGCTCGTGGCTGATCTCTCGACAGAGGCTTTCATTGCTTGTTTGGATAGGTTTGTTTCTCGAAGGGGACTTCCAACTTTGATCCGCTCTGATAACGGCACTAACTACATCGGTGCGGAACGATGCTTACGAGAGATAGTCAACCTTTTGAATGTAAATAAAGTGGATATTGGAACGGCCCTCTCCCGTCGGGGTAAACAGTGGACCTTCAGCCCACCGAGTTGCCCCCACTGGGGTGGGATTTTTGAGGCCGTAGTTAAGTCAGCTAAGACGCACTTGGGGCGTATAGTAGGTCAGACCGCGCTGACTTTTGAGGAGCTCGCGACATTGTTTTGTAAGATCGAGGCCGATCTCAATTCGCGACCGTTGTGTCCGCTCAGCTCGGATCCAAATGACCTGGAGGCTCTGACCCCAGGCCATTTCTTGATAGGACAGCCACTTAACGCGTTGCCCGAGCACCCCTTCGAGGGAGTGAAATTGTATCGGTTGTCAAGGTATCAGATGTTGCAGCAGTTTACTCAGAATTTCTGGAAGCGTTGGTCGCTCGAGTATCTGCATATCTTACAACAGCGCCTTAAGTGGACTGACAAAACCAGCCCCCCTAGTGTTGGCGACCTCGTGCTGGTTAAGGATGCTAACCTACCGCCACTACGTTGGCGCAGGGGGCGCATTGTTAACTTGTTCCCTGGCAAGGACGGGACCCCCCGGTCTGCAGAGGTTCTAGTAGGAGGCTCGGTACTAAAACGAGCGGTAGCAACGTTGTCTCGGCTGCCCGTAGATTAAGGGACAGGTGGGTGCCTGTCCGGGCGGGTGATTGTTCGATTCAAAATCGATACTCGATCGATGGTTTCGGAACGGCCATTTTGAATTTGACAGTTGCTGCCAACAGAGCAGTTTTTGACAACTGACAGACGAAAAGCCCCCGCATGTGACGCGTATTGATTTTGGGCATTAAAATTAAATCGTAAGCCATCTGGAATTGTATTCGGGCTCCCCTCAGGATTGTCTTATAGCTGAGTGTATTGTGGTTCTCCGAACCAGATAAAGTTCGTATTTACGTAACACTGTGCGCGTCGAAGCTGGCCTGCCAGCCATACCTGGTTGGCTGAAGAACCTGTCTACCAAGAAGAGCCTAGGGTGCACCCAGGCCTTGCAGAGAGACAGGAGTTTGACGGGAACGAAGCACAGACCAGGTCAGATAGAATCTATTTACTTTAGCTCGGTGAATCACCGACGTTCTTGCTTCTTGGCATCTGATCGCTACGCTACCTCGTAGCTATGGGCCCCTGCGAGGTCATCGGGTGCCGAGAGGCCTGAACAGGTTCTTTTCCCATGCAGCCCAACACTAAAAAGTTTTTTAAATTAAAAAAAAAGTTTTACAAAAGCTAGGGTTTACCGCCACATGCTAGCTGCAAGGGTTTTTTTAAAAAAGGGGTCTCCACAGCTGCCACTGATAGTAACGTTGGGGTACAAAATTAAAGCCGGACCATATCTCAAGTTTCCTCATCGCAAATTCAATAGAGTTTAATTCCGTGGCCGTACCGCCGGCGACCATTCTATAATGGTCTAATGATGCTTGGAATAGGAAGGACTCGTGAGAGGTTATGTCGTGTGGTCGTTTGGGATATTGTTTGTTGGTTTTGATTTGATAGATGGATAGTATGCATAACAATCAACGGGTTATTTAGAAAAAGATTGACTTATTCTTATATAATCAATGGGTTATTTAGAAAAATATTGACTTATTGATTAATCTTCGGCTGCAACGTCAATCGCTGTCGCAAAACATTGCGTAATTTTGTGTTTTTTTAGTTATTTCGTCAAACCTGTTCTTTTGACGCAGGAACCATGCCAATATTATTTTTAGATCCCAAGTTTTAGCAAGTTTTAGGTAAAAATACATGTATTAATCAATCAATCAAATGTCTTTATTACTGTAGATATTAATATATACTTAGCAATCGTAAATTTTTGCCTCTTCTCTACATTCGACCACTGTGGTAGTAGAAGGGCGTAGAAACTCCCGCAGATTGATTTTTAGATCTCTTTTAAAAATTGCTTGTGCTTACTATACAAATAATAATAATAATAATAATAATAATAATAATAAATCTTTATTGCAGACCTTAAGTCCATATTACAATAAGTATTACAATACATTACATCATTAAATTAGCATTACATTAATGGCAAAATATTAATATTGTAATTAATAAGCAGGAATAAATAATTACAAAACCATTAACAGCAAGGTCTGTGTTGAGCCAGATTAACTACATACAGACCCGTCATTTAAGTAATCTTGAACATAGTAATATCCCTTTTTCGACAAAGTCGCTTTAACTTGGTTTTTAAATTGCTCAAAAGGCAATTTCAAGATCTCAAGTATGTTTTTTCATGTAGTTACCATTGACTTATCACGTTTTAAACCACACAGATTAAAAAAGGGATATATATTGTTTTTTTTTGGAATGTGGGAAGTGTCTTCTTTTAGAAGAAAATGCTCTTTAAAGATTGGTATTTGAGCGAATTTGACGTGAATGAAGTGACAGGTTGTCAAAGATTGATTAGTTTCGACGCCTTATGTTAGTTATTAACATCACTTCATTCGTTTGCGTATTTAGATTATTTTAAAGTCCTGGACCAAATACGATTATTATTCATACAACTTTGTATTAAAAAAGGTACGTTTCAACAGTTGCCATAAAAATAAATGATGTGGGAATGGAAATTAATCGAATAATCGCAATGCGTGACTTCACCATCATTATTTTTTTATAACTACCTTATAGCGCAACCCACCAACCGTCATTTTGGTCCACTTTCAGCTTTCAGGGTGTGGTCACTGACCAGTAGATAGCAGTGTCTCTTGTCAGCAGCTCCGCGTATAAAGAAATGCCGAATAATGATACTTCGAATTGAAACACGACAAACCAAAGCCGCATGCGCATACAACAATACTCAAAGATTCCACCCGAAGGTCCCGCATTCTGTGCCGTGCAAGCCACTTCTTGCCACTCATTACTATACGGGAGCAGGCCGCAAATAAGATGGCCAGCCAGACCGACGGACGGACGGACGGACGGTACAATACGATATTTATTTACAAGCGGGGTGGGCAGCGGGTGGGGTTTACGGTATATGTCCGGAATATGTTGTTCAATCGATCTGGTTTTTTTTAAGTTGTATAAAGTGAAAAGTGTCCTATCAATTTTGGACGGAGACTGGCATACCTTTTTTTTATCGTTATCTGCGGCCGGAGATGAAACCGATGTTTATCGATAGAGTAAATTATTAAAACACATGTGTGTAATTATGAATTTCTAAAACGATATCATTTGCGAGAAATCTAAGTGCAAGTGCAAAAAAGTTGTTTTTGTCGCCCTTTGAAGTCAGCTTTCTCGAAAAGTATATCGTTTTAGAAATTTATAATTACACACATTTGTTTGTAAAAAAATATTCTATCGATAACCGTATCATCACTGGCTGTAGAAATTCCGTTTATTTATAGAATATAAAATTAAATGTGAGATGAAGACTTCACTTGGGCCATTCAGTTAACCCCGAGCTTTCGAGGGCAATCGGTTGGTGGCGGAGTGCAAAAGTCCAATGACCGCTGCAGCTTGTGGCAGAAGATACTGGCCACCAAATCCAAAATAAATAGGGGGTGGAGAAGCTCGAAAATCTGACACAATGCAAATAGCAATAAAGTAGGTAGTTATTACATTTTCAGACTCAAGTGCATTACTTGGTGCAATAAGTAAGACAAATTTTTGTGGTTAACTTGGCATAAGTTTTCGTAACTTCACACTTCAAAACCCTATCTCTGATAGATATTGCGACCGGAATTTGATTGCAATTTTGAAATAAAAACCGTCAAATTAGCGATTTAGTTAATTTAAATCATTCAAAAAACTTAGAAGGCCTCTACTAACCTTTAAAATAACAATGTGATTGCGATCCGGATTTATCGCAGAAATGGATAATCGAATTTCTGATCCATCGGTTTAAGACTTATAAAATCATAGAAATTCCTCCCGTGGAATTGGTAATAATCATGCGCAAGTTGGTTTTGATCCACAATTACCGATACCTTTCGATCCATGTTTTCGGGACATTTGCGGATTACCTATCTTTGCACCTGGTATCACATGTTCATGGCAATTCGAGGAACCCGTCGCAGCGACGTACCGAGCTGTATTGTTTGTTGACTTGTGTCTGATCGGAACTGTTTTCGATAAATCCTCTCAATTGTTTTTCGGCTCGAGTTTTGTCAGTTGGCAATTCAGTTCTATAGCTACTCAAACTGGTACCCGCGCAAGTTACACTTTTTGAATTAAACCGTTTGAAATTCACAATACGGGCTTGTAAGCCATAGCTCAATCGACAAATCAGAGTTTGGTGGATATGTAGTATCTATACCGTAGAATTAGATTATTTCAGGTAATAGCAAACTAGAATTATTTCATGAAATGATCAGAAAAGGTTGAATATCACGAAAACTAGTCTTTTTAAAAGCATTTACTGTACTGTACTGTACTGAAGTACTATGCGATGTTTTATCTGTTATTTATGTCAACCTCACGAAGACTATTTGGGAGCTTCGCTGCGCTCGCCCCCTTTAATCTTCACCTAAAGCTACCTCAGTAGCTAAGAACCTCTTAAAATATTTCTTCGTTCTATGAAAGTTATAATTCAACCATAGTTTGCTATATCATGAAATAGACAATTCTACGATATTGTTACGACAGATACTTAAAGTCATGCATGCTAGAGCTGGGCCGAATGTATAAAAAAAATATCACATCTCATTGGAAGGTTTTTGACGTTCACTCATAATGATGAGTGGGGAAAAGCAGCGGATATTCCAACTATTTTTATATTACAGAAAATAACTATTCGAGCAATTTATAATTTAAAATGCACGGATTACTTTAGAAAACTTTATAAAGAAATTCGCATACCAAATGTAGCTACTCAATTTATTTTAGATATTTTCGAAAATAAATTGACTATATACGCAAGAAGATAAATTATATATTCAACCTTACAATTTTTTCCAAATTTAGCGATAGCATGTATGTAACCTGTGTAATGTTAACCTAAGAAATAATCACAGACTAGTTGCGCCCCGGTTTAGACTCGCGAAGGTTAGCAATTCTTTCGAGGGTCAGTGCATTCTCTACTGCAACAAGACACCTAAATAATGAAGATAATAAGTTATAATTTAACCATAGTTTTCTATATTATGAAATAGTCAATAATATGATATTGTTACGACAGATACTCAAAGTCATGCAAGCTAGAGCTGGGCCGAATGTATAAAAAAATATCACATCTCATTGGAAGGTAAAGCTTCATTTTTGACGTTCAATCATAATGATGAGTGGGGAAAAGCAGCGAATATTCCAACTATTTTTATATTATAGAAAAGAGCTATTCGAGCAATTTATAATTTAAAATGCACGGATTCCTTTAGAGAACTTTATAAAAAAATTGGCATACCAAATGTAGCTAGTCAATTTATTTTCGATATTTTCGAAAATAAATTGACTATATACGCAAGAAGATAAATTATATATTCAACCTTACAAAATTTTCAAATTTAGCGATAGCATGTATGTAACCTGTGTAATGTTACTAAGAAATAATCACAGACTAGTTGCGCCCCGGTTTAGACTCGCGAAGGTTAGCAATTCTTTCGAGGGTCAGTGCATTATCTACTGCAACGAGACACCTAAATAATAAAGATAATAAGTTATAATTCAACCATAGTTTGCTATAACAAAATAGTCAATAATACGATATTGTTACGACAGATACTCAAAGTCATGCAAGCTAGAGCTGGGCCGAATGTATAAAAAAAATATCACATCTCATTGGAAGGTAAAGCTTCATTTTTGACGTTCACTCATAATGATGAGTGGGGAATGCAACAAGACACCTAAAGAATGAAGATTTTGAAATTGCTATTTGGCAATTTAAAAACCATTTTAAATTAAATATTACAGGACAATCTTAAACAAATCGAACTAGGCCCATGGTAAGCTCAACAAGGCTTGTGTTATGGGTACTAAATGAGGATATATTTAAAACAGACCTTTGATAATTGATAAATACATAGAAAATATTCGAGACTAAGAAATAAATATTTCGATATTTTCGAAAATAGATTGACTATATACGCAAGAAGATAAATTATATATTCAACCTTACAACATTTTCAAAATTTAGCGATGGCATGTAACCTGTGTAACGTTAACCTAAGAAATAATCACAGACTAGTTGCGCCCCGGTTTAGACTCGCGAAGTTTAGCAATTCTTTCGAGGGTCAGTGCATTGTCTACTGCAACAAGACACCTAAAGAATGAAGATTTTGAAATTGCTATTTGGCAATTCAAAAACCATTTTAAATTAAATATTACAGGACAATCTTAAACAAATCGAACTAGGCCCATGGTAAGCTCAACAAGGCTTGTGTTATGGGTACTAAATGAGGATATATTTAAAACAGACCTTTGATAATTGATAAATACATAGAAAATATTCGAGACTAAGAAATAAATATTTCGATATTTTCGAAAATAGATTGACTATATACGCAAGAAGATAAATTATATATTCAACCTTACAACATTTTCAAAATTTAGCGATGGCATGTAACCTGTGTAACGTTAACCTAAGAAATAATCACAGACTAGTTGCGCCCCGGTTTAGACTCGCGAAGGTTAGCAATTCTTTCGAGGGTCAGTGCATTGTCTACTGCAACAAGACACCTAAAGAATGAAGATTTTGAAATTGCTATTTGGCAATTTAAAAACCATTTTAAATTAAATATTACAGGACAATCTTACACAAATCGAACTAGGCCCATGGTAAGCTCAACAAGGCTTGTGTTATGGGTACTAAATGAGGATATATTTAAAACAATCCTTTGATAATTGATAATTATAATTAATGATAAATACATAGAAAACTTTCGATACTAAGAAAGAAATATTCATACCCAAATATATGCCCTTACCGGGATTCGAACCCAGGACTGTGAGCTTCGTAGGCAGGGTCACTACCCGCTAGGCTCAACCGGTCGCCAAAATGTAAAAGCGACTTTATCCAAAAAGGGATAATACAATGTTCAAGATAACTGAAATGATGCAACTGTGGGTTGATCTCACTCAACACAGAATTCTCTGGTAATCATTTTGTAATTATTTATTACTGCTTATATTTATAATTATTATGCATAAGTATTTATAATAATTACATTTTTTTTAATTATTATAATCTGTGGGAGTTTCTTCGCCTTTTTCTCCCACAAAGGTCTAATGTAGAGAAGAGGTAAAAAATGACATTTGCTAAGTAAATGTAATGTAAGTAATAACGAAATAAAGAAAGAAAAAAATAAAGATAATTTTCCTCCAAATAAAAAAGAGTTTCGTGGTCTAGTGGGTTTCACACTTCCTTCTCACACAGGAGATGTAGGTTCGATTCTGACCATGTACCTTAAGTCTTTATCTTAAGTACATTAAACGGACGTTCTAACGGTGAAGGAAAGCATCTTGAGGAAACCTTCATTACTCCATAGCTGCGGTGACGGGCTAGCCCCCTACTCAAAATGTAGTATTGAATAACTGGCTCAGTGTTCACAATTGTGCCTCGGCCACCCCGTATGGGAAAAAGGGGTGACGCTATGTTAATGCCTGTAAAAAATAGCAATTATAGAAATGCAGAACACGATTATTTCACACGAGCAGACTTTGCTGCTCTAAGCGATGTTCTGCAGCCATATCATGTCATTCTTACATCTAGGAATATCAATGAATTGAAAAAAATATCAAATAGAACTTATGTAACGTTTGTCATGATGTTGCTGATAGCTCGGATCTTGTCGGTATACTAAATTCTTCGTCAACACGTACTCATCACATCACACTTTTGAATGAACTCTCTAGCTCGCGCAAACTACGCTGCTAACTGCTTCAGGCGCCGCCTACCACGCACTTATAACAATATGTTTTCTGATTTGGACATATTCCACACACCATTAACATCATCAGATCTTATTTTTGTCTTTCAATCTTGAAGACCAGTGAAGTATCATCAGCAAACAACACTATGATATGAGGCTTTGATTTAAAAAAGTATTCATTGCAATAACTTTGTTTGCTTTAAAGTCAATGTGAACATTTTACCACGTTAGATAGCTGATAAAACTAGGCAGTTTTCAAATTAGTTAGTTCAGTTTCATACAATATTTTTGGCAAAATCGCTGCAATAAAATAAAAAATAGGAAACTAAATCAATATCATGAAATTTGCTTGAGAATCTGTTTTTGAAGTTGCTAAGTACATTATCTAAATGTGTATCCTCCTGTTTTATGTGTGAATAATAAACTATTTGTATTTGTTTAGGAGTGTTATTTTTACTCTAAACTATTCCACAGAATCATTAATGTATTAGCTAATAAACGACAGTCAAGGATCTACCCATATATATATATAGACGTTTTGCTAAACAATAGGGATGTATGAGTATATCAGTTTCTATCTAGAAGGATATCTAGTTGTTATGAAGTCAAACCAACTGCGGTCTGTGATACCTCTACAGAGTATTTTTACTAAACACCGCTTTAAGTATCCGCGCAAATCGCTGTGCATTGTAGCCATTAATGCGATCGTTTCACACAAAATAAAACATTGCGTTATCAACCGACAAAAATACGTTTTTATAACCGTTTTAAGAGCTCACGGCTGATGCGCCGGGGGACTCCTATGTGACGACAGTATCTGAACAGTTTGATCTAAATATTTTGGAAGAATTTTGACAGATATTCTTTAATCCTGTTTCTGCCTGCCCTTCTGGGATGATTTTATTTTGCCTATATTAAAAAGGAATGGAAAATATCGCGAGGAAACCATCATACTTCGATAGCTGTAGTAGCTAGCTCCCTGTCATGCAAAAAGGACTAAGGAATTAATGATTAAAAGATGGCACAATTGTGCTACTGACACCTCGTATGTGAAAAGGCGTGAGGCTATGTTTGTTTTTATACCCGAATGCAGCGAAGCGAATAAGAGCAGGGTTTTGTGTTTGACCTGTATGTATTTAACGGCTCAACCGATGTATGTAATACGTCATTAGAATCGTCTTGATGGCGCGAGGGTCACTGGGTACTATAAAAAATATGGTGGAGTTTATGCTTTCCGCTCGCTTAAGCACTCTCTCTATACGAACGATGACAGATTATACAAAACTTCGCTGTCTCGCACAAGCACAACTCCTATACGATTGCGCTTACCGGAAGCCGCCGTCTGGAAATGTTGGTCCTGTGCAAACCCCATATTATTTTTTGTTGCTGGTAATACTGAATGAAAATAGAGGAATAATCTACATTCTCTATGGTGCCTGTCTACTTGGTCGAGAAGTTTGTATGTGTTATTAAAAGAAAGTGTCACTCGCCAGGTCTACAGCTCATAGAGCCACTACTAAATAATAAGCAGGACTAAATAATAAAAAACTAACTTGTTCATCTAGGTAATGAAAAATCTCCCCTTATTGTACCGCAGTCGGATTTTTTTATTAGTTATTTTCTGCGTTTATCTTACTGAGCCACGCCCTGCCATGTCTTTCACCTTACGACAATACGACTCTACTGGGTCGATGTGGCTGCGGCTGACTGCTGTAATGCACAATGGCAACACTGGAAGGCCCCAGAGCGTCGGCTAAAAGACTGATTAATCAGCGCGGTAACACTGATAGCGAGATGCGGAGATAAACGCGCGAAAAAATCGCCCTCACGATGAGTTATCATTTGCGCTGGCAGAACCAAGTGGCGGGTACAAATCGATGCGGGCACTTGTGCGTGAGAAGGGTTATCTGTTTTCAGGGTTCCGTGACCTAAGGCAGCACGTATGCACTCGAAACTTAACCAGTTAGTAACTGGTAACTATGGAAACGAGTCCTGAACAAAGAAGCCGTCAAGAAGTCCGTGTGGGGCGACCCATTTGATTACACACGAAATGGCTCAAAGTAAAAAGTTAGAAAATCACGTCACTAATCAGTTTATTTGAAGTAGTTAACTATGCAGGGCTCCGCTGTCTGTCTGTCCTTCCGTCCGTCTGTCGCAAGGCTGTGTTTTGGAGTGAGACGTTATTGGTGCGCAATATAAACCGCAATAATACTTTTTTCAGCTTTGATTTTTTTTTCCCAAGCAAAAACACAAATTATGATAATTATATTTAGAACGATAAAGTTTAGTTTTGAGCATAAAAAGAGTTCAAGAGTTCAAATGTCTTTATTACTGTAGATATTTACATATACTTAGCGAACGTCATTTTTTGCCTCTTCTCTACATTGGATCAGTGTGGGAGAAGAGATATACCTGAACAAAAAATAAACTATAAAGTGTCGCGAGAAATTTTACTTTAAAATTCTTTAACGAGCAATAATTACATCTGCTGTTAAGTATTTCTTTATTTAATTTCGCACTCCATTGTGTTCGCTAATCAACGCCACTTACAAACCAAAGCAGCTCCTTCGTCACCATCAAAAGACATACCGATCCATCATTGACAGCTTCTTACCTGCAACAAACAGCGCAAAATATTAATAAAGTCCAAAATTACAATAATGTTCGCATTACAATGTATAACTTGAAAGGTTACCCTCAAAAACAAGAGCGGGCTCTCTAATTGATCAGTGTCAATAATGACATATTTATGTTCCGAATTCCGTGGTAAAAAATCAATGGAAGTGGCAAGAAATGATATTAATAAATTGTTATGAAACTAGAGGTTGCGTTCGTCATATCAGGCGGCGCCTGCGCCGATGTTCATGCGGTTTTGGGACTGCAATAAAATCAAGAGGTATCGTATCATAAAGGGGTTTTAGTTACGAACTTTGGGCGCGGAATTTTAGGCAGTATATAGTTGGGGACGAGAGACTTGTCTTAGATTTCAGCAATGTTGTACTACAGATTTGTTCATTGAGGTATGCTCAAAATAATTAATGACAATTCTGCGCTTTGTAAACAATTAACGAAATCTATTTTTCCAGTTACTTTTACTGTTTAGAAAGAGAGCAATGTGCGCTCAAGAATCTCATACTATAGTACAAATTTGTCTAGAAACTATTTAATTAGGTACCTATGTAACGTACAAGTTGAAAATGTCACTTTTCCTCGTTCAAAACCATTTTTGGCAAAGAGTTCTCTGTAAATCCAGCATATCCTACCAAACCCCATTCCAATCCAAGTGACAAAGAATATAACAAATATTAGTCCGCGGCATAATATGATCAATTCAGAGAGCATTGACAAAAACCCGAACATGATGCACGGGATGCGCCTGATCATAATGCCGGCTGCGAGGATGGATCTTTTGTTGCATTACCGAAAACGTCGGACTAATGTGTTTGAACTGTGGCGGGAACTGGAACTAAATACAAGATGTCTAGAAGAAACAGGCGACCGAAATCTACAGCGCATAATATGGGAGCCATACCATCGTCCCCAACCAAATAATTTATTTATTTTATTAATTCTATACTCAAAAGTAATACAACATCTTAAATAGGTCCACGGAAACCATATAGGTTTGTGTGTGTGGTTCCTAGTTTACGTTATCGTACATAATATATTCTTAACCCTTTCAATAGCCATAAAAAGAACAAAATATGGCTATAAAAAGCCAAAATGTCATGGCAGCCAGCCACATTACCGTTTTTTTTTTTTTTTCATTTACTTAGTTGACCAATCAAGTGTGAGATACCAGAGAGAAGGTACGTTTATCCTCTATTTCCGGTCAGTATTGCCAGTAATAACAAATAATAGTGGGTAGTAGTAATTATTTTATAAAAATATATATAAATATTACTCCAAGTCCATACTAGGTTCATGCGCGAGTGGACGGTAGTTAAAGTAAAATTTTATGCAAGTCCATACTAGGTGTTCATACGCGAGTGGACAGGTTAAATTGAATGGTAAACTACACAAATCATGTAATTGTAGTGTTCATGCCACAACAATCCCACCATATGTAATAGTTAATACAAACCTGATGCCCTCATGGTAAGATGGTTATGATTTCATCAGATCACAGCACACACATCGCGCGGCTACCTCTGATAGGTTATTTTTGTGTCTGTTAGAGACCCTAATGTGACAGTCTGAATGTATCCAGCCACTGTTCATACAGGTATTTTTCTGCGCTCAATATGTGATATTATTCCGGTTTGTTTGAGAAGGAATACAGTTTAATTTTGAGGAAATGAGGAAAATAATAACACGAGTACAAGAAGGAAGTTCTTACGTAGTGTTTGTGCACACTGTGACGTTATTTTGGATTTAAGAAAATAATAAAACGTGTCAATTTTGACAATCCATTGAGGAATTTGATGAGACAAGTTTTCCTCAGAATGATTTCAAAATTTTCATTCATACTTGATGATAAACCTAATTGACATAAAAGTGAATATAATAATGGATAGAGGTATCTCATCATATTATACATAATGTAGATATCGTTAGCAAGTTATATCAAAACTAATATGTAGGTGTATACAATAGCAAGTCGTGAAACAAAGCTCTCATGTCAAATGTAAAAACGAAAGAATTTTAGACATTTTAGGCCAACAGTTTGTTGCCCAAGAAGACAAGAAATCCCCAAGGTCTGAGATTCGATGCTTCGGCGATGCACTTTGAGATAATGTCCCTTTCATATGAAAGGTTATGATTGATGTTCGATTTTCGGAACTCGAGATAATAGTTGAATCGATTCGAATTGATTTCGTCCGATATCATTTTTGCGTTGTTTCGAGATAAAATTTTAGGGTTTCGGTTATTTGATGAATTTTATCGTCTGAGTGATAAAATTGTGTTTTGTCGATATTCGGGCTTTGAGAATTCGATTTTTATCATGTCGCATGTTTTCTACGAGTTGGAAATATGTTAATGTTATTGTTAGTCGATAGAATTCAACAAACGCAAAAGCATAGGTAACTTTTTAGTTGGGTTCATCATAAATACTAAAGTTTCGGTTTATTTTATAGTAAATATCTAATTCTAAGTGATATAAAACTGACATATTGCAGACTTTCTCCTACGATGTAAACACAAACAATCGATGCTTCGACTAAGAACCTTAAGTGCAAAGTTGTAAAAGTCAGTTTGACCCAACACTCTTACATTAAACGTCACACTAGTGATGCCCGTAACTTCGTCTGCGTGTTCCTAGGATTTATCATCTACCGAGATAACGTTACCCTCCTTCTGGTGCAGTCGGATAAAAAGTTTCCTATATCTTAATCTAGCTCATAAACTGTCTCTGTGCCGAATTTCATTCCAATCCGTTCAGCCGTTTTAGCGTGATAGATGCACAAACACACAAACATCCAAACATCGCTACTTTCACATTTATATAATAAGTTGTATTGTTCTTACTGGCCCCTGATACACATGGTCCCGTGACCCTGTGGCCATGTACCCCGACACACGATGCTGTTATCGCTCATCTCTGCTACCGACGACCCTGGGTCCTGCCCCTGTCGCGGCAGGAGGGGCTCCTTGCAGGGCTCGCATAATAACAGAGTCACATTGTTGCGGAGCGCCTGTGACGTCATCATCGAAAAGACAACCACAGATAATACAAGAATAAACGGGCAATTGCGAGACGCAATCGTGCAAGAAAACTTAACATACACACACAAACACATAGCGTCACGTGAGGTGGCACGCCATACGGGGTGGCAGAGGCCCAGTCGTGCCGACTTTTAGCCTGTTATTCAACACTCCATTTTTACGTGATAGGGGGCTAGCCCATTGCCATAGTTATAGAGTAATGTACCTAACGATGTTTTTCCATCACCGTTAGAACGTCCGTATTTACTTATCTCATTGGTACATGGTCAGTAGCGGGATTCGAACCTGCACCTCTCGCGTGAGAAGCAAGCGTGAAACCCAACTAGACCACAGAGCTCTTTTAGAAAAAAGAAAACATCGCCACTAAAACTAATAAAACAAAATCAAAAAGGGAAAAATATAAGGTCCGAACGTGGGTTCGAACCCGAAACCCGAAACATCGTGAAACGATATCAAACCAATTGCGTCACCATGACCACCAGGGGCCCAATTCCGGTACACAATGACAGCTCAATGACAATTACATGACGATTACGGTCAACTTTAGATATACAATATCTGACGATTTCGTAATCCCATTCCCTTTGTTGATAAACTCAATCATTATGCTTACTTATTTGCTTAATTTTTACCATAATTGCCTAAAATATATTCTCGAAACGCCGGATATTGGATATTTAAGGTTGACCGTAATCGTCATGTAATTGTCATGGAGCTGTCATTGTGTACTGGAATGGGGCCCCAGGTAAGCCGCGGAATCTACGATCATGGGTACTCAATACTCAATACATATATTTATTGCATTCCATATAATTTATGTTGCATAGGATGTTATAAGGATGCATGTGTTATTTATGGACCTTGTAAAAAAGGCACTGCAATAGAAGAGAGGGAAACAAAGTTTGTTAATTTATAATTAAGTATATACTGAAAGTCAGCAGAAAGTAATATCAGTCATGAAAAATTATCCTAGAAATGAATTTATTGTCTATTTAAATTTGTCATTTAAGTACTCATTAACTGTATAATAACATTTGTTTTAATTTATGTATAAATATATTATCCTTCGGGTCATTTAATAGAGTTTCTGGAAGATTATTATATATTTTATTGACATTACTAAAGATCCTGATGAATATAGTTTTAAGTTGGAAATGGGTAATATTAACTTGTTTTTTCGTGTAGCTCTCAGCAAACGATTGGATGGTATATTGTCGCGTCTGCTGTTGAATTCAGGTTATTTTCGAATACATTTTCATATTTGAATCATTTTATAGTTTGTTAAACGGCTCTGGTATCGGGACCCCTATTTATTGCTGTAGCTGCAACAGATATAATACACATTCTGTGAAAATTTCAACTCTCTACCTATTACGGTTCATGAGATACAGCCCGCAGACGGACGGACGGACGGACGTACGGACGGGCAGCAAATGCTTAGTAAAGGGTCGCGTTTGGCACCCTTCGTGTACGGAACCTTAAAAATGTAAAGAATATCGTGTAAGAGCTGGTAAAACATGGGTTTGACTCTTTCTATACACCTACTCCTGAATATAAAATTTAACAGAAAACAATTCAAAGAGCAGTAAATGGACTGATCTCAGTCTCTCTCAGTTACTATCTGCTGTGTGGTAACGTACGCCTGAAAATATTCTGTAAAGGCTTTCCGTTAAAGCCATCATAAAAGTAACATTCATAACAATATATCGGTGTAAGACTTTTTACAACTTTCGAATGGATTCGTAATGAGACGTTGATGCATTTATGCTGTCGAGGGAAATGTATAGGTAAGAGGAAATAAATGCGTTTTGGCGTTCGAGACGTAAGTAATCAGGTTTTCTGCAAGACGATCATATCATTGATTTAAATTATGGGGAGGCGCGTCCACTAACCGCTAAGGGTAGTTTTAAACATAACTCACGTTCTCCGCCATCTTGTATAACGTTTTTTATGTCTTTCTATATGTATGGAACGTAGATTAATGGGAAAATACTTTAGTTGTTACTCCCATGATGTGAACTAATGCAAGGAAACAGTTCTTAAAATATTTATTAGAATAATTATACCTTACGTATTGGTATCAACTAGAAGCGAAACGATTACTACAATCTTATTTTCCCCTATATCGCGCCTGTCGATTTCATTATAAATCACTTGAACATCCCGTTCATTATTTACATAAGCCACATATACGAGCCCATTTTATTTTTTGATTATTTACATTTCTATTTGTGCCATTACAACAGATGCCAAATCGATTCAAATATACGCCAAATATTTACAAGATAAGATTGTTACAATTCAATTGCAGTCATATAAATTATACAGATTCACTACAATTCAGTTTCAATAATATAAATACGAATTCAATTCAATTGCATAATTCAGGGACAACACAATCATCCATTGATCTCACAGAACCTGCCACATTCTCGCACGATATCCCTCCAAGCATCACCAAACAGATCATTCAGCGGTTCTGCAGCCAACAGTATTTTGAGGTTGTCCCGCGAACGCACCAGCGGAGACCGCCGGCGCGCCGCCGTGCGGTGCGTGTCGCCCGCTAGCAGCTGGTGCCTGCGCGCGCGTAGGTAGTTGTCTGGTACGAATAGCGCGTAGCTACAAAGTGGTTGAACCGTTCGCCGTGACCGAAATCGGTCGAACATCATCATCGTCACATCGTAATTAACACATAGGTATACATTTAAACTTCGAGGTACAGGCGTCACTTATATAGAGACTAATTGACGGAACCTTACACCAGTTTTCGACTTACAATCAATATTTTAATATTTTTCCATGTGTACAAGCCCTTATTAAACTCTCTACATTAATAAAACCCGTGACAACACACAAGCATCTTCACAAAAGGCGTGCATTTTTTCGCCGGCAGCCGACCAAAGAGGATAACTTATTAAAAATCATATTTGTATTCCGACACGTCTTCATTTAGCCCATTTGGGACCGCGGAGGTTTTTCAGACATTTTTGCTCTTTATTATGTTGGTAATTCGTCAATAATAAGCACAAGTTTTACATACAATAAGATAGAGGCTTTGTAGGGAAAGTGGCGTGTCAATACTTTCTAATTAAGTGGGTCATTAAATCCTCCCTAGATGCGATGGCAGAAAAAAATGATTGTTACTTGTGCACAGGATTTGCAGATTGTTACCTAGGTATAGAAGGTCGCTGTCTAAGCCTCCTATTTGGATATTTTGCGTGTGCTCTGCTTATTTGCTAATTTGCTACGACCCCTATGTTTCTTTAGGTACATTGCTTCCAACCTGTTTATATTTTTTTGCTTTTTTTACAGATTTAGTTTTTCACTCAATCTTTAAGGTGGTAACATAATTATTGATGTCGTGGAGTCAGTGATCGTGGATTCTATTCAGAAATAAATAAAAAGATTTTCATCACCTTTTCTCTTTTGATACGTCAAAAGTTCGTGCCTTTCTGGCCCTACACGTTGTCTACTACCCCACAGTGGGCTATTGCAAAGTACATTACTATCTTCTACATAAAAAGGTACTTGGCCCAAGGACTGCTGTCGAAGCTACAACGTGCTATAGGAGTTAGAACGACTTTGACTTGGATGTAATGACCACACATAACTTTTATTTGTTCAAAAAGCAAGATATTTATATTTAGCTGTAGCTAAGAGAGAGAGAGAGAGAGAGATTTAGATTCTGTCATTTCAGTAAGTTAAAGGCTGGACTATGCAGTACTCGTATGGGAACAGGAAAACTGAAACGGTTTCTACTCCATCGCCTTACACGTAGTGCTGTTTTAATTCTTAGAGACCACCAACCCTTATTTACAAAAGAACCTTCTAATGAAGCAAAACTTATTCTTATTTCGTCCGAGAAGTATCACTTTGAGCACACCCCTACTAGGTAAGTGAAGAAGATTATAAGTAAGTATCACGCAAACCCTCGAGTGACGAGTACAGTTGCAGCCGTCGCCGTGACCGAAAACGGTCGGACCACATCAGAATAATATACATAAATATAGCCCACTAATGGCCCCACCGAGGGGCACAGGCCTTTACCCGGATACGAGTAAGATTAAGCCATACTCCACCAAGCTGGCTCAGTGCGGGTTGGTGGAAGTGTTTGCTGACCACTACCACGTAGCGATAGTAGCGACATCCGAAACACTGATAAAATTCACAATAAAATAAATTTCACTTTACCTAATGTAAGAGAGTTGAGAGTAACATTGTATTGGGGAAAGACAAACTAAAGCGATGAAACTGTATTTCTCAGCTTCACTATTAGTTCCAAACTACAGTGGGGTCCCCATATTTTAAAATTAGCACATAGACTTAGTTCCGCAGCATATGCGGTTAAAAGAATCAGGGAATTGACTGACGTTGCAACTGCTAGGCTTGTATATTTTAGTTATTTCCATAGCATTATGTCCTACGGCATACTACTATGGGGACGGGCTGCTAACATTGAGACCATCTTCATTTTGCAGAATAGAGCGATCCGATTTATTTATAAGCTATGTAATAGAGAATCTCTGAGAGATTTCTTCAAAGAAACCAATATCCTAACAGTTGCAAGACATATCTATGAAAACATAATGTATGTGAGGAAAAATATCAGTAGCTTTAAAACCATTGATAGCCGCCACAATGTGCAAACTAGAAATAAACATAAACTTTCTTTTCCAATGTTCAGACTCAAAAAAGTTAGCAGTTCTTTTATGGGACACTGTATACGCTTCTGCAATAAAATTCCGCAAGAAATACAAAACTAAACTGACGCTCGATTCAAAAAATGTATAAAGCACACTTTGTGCACTAAGGCCTACTGCAAAGTTAATGACTTTACAAGACACCGACATCTGGCATTAAACCAGATTACCATTATTTAATGACGTTCATTAAGGCTCAATTCTTGTGCTATTATGAATAAAAATCTTTGACTTGACTTGACTGAACGTCGGATGGTGTATTTAAGATAATTAATTATCTCATTGGTACATGGTTAGGATTCGAACCTGCATCTCCTGTGTGAGAAGCCAGCGTGAAACCCATTAGACCACGGAGCTCGTTACATTAGAATAATATATGAAGAATTGTTTACAGGTCATCACAACAGGACTGATAGCGACCAACAAGAAACAGTGACCTACTATCCACCATCACTACCAGATTGATTTCCAAATTGTTTTTGGATTGTCCGATGGAGAATTGATATCGGCAAAACGGCGAAATTGGATACTGAGGAGTCGTGAAAGTCCAATATATTTCCTTAAAATAAGGAATCATGTTAAGGAAAACTATTCGAGGTTCGGGTACGGAACCCTAAAAACACAATTTTCACATTTGCATTGACAACAGGGTTCTGCCGCAGCAACTGACGCCACAGCCATGTTGCAGTGTGAGTAAACTTTATTTTATTATGGCTTTGTCCAGAATTTCATCCATCCACAAATAGAGATGCTAATTTAACCGAGACAAAGCCTTAAACGACAGCTTGTGTGAAATAATCGTGCTCCGACCACTCAGAGGGCGACTTAGCGTCGTTTTAAAGTAAGCGATAACATAATTTTTTTTCTCTCCATTCTAGGTTGCTGGAAGAAATCTCTAGAGATAAGCTCGCCATTGTACATGTTTTTTGATACTATATTTTTTGTGTTCACTGTTTTTTCACTGTGATAGTTTATGTGAGGGTCTTTGGTCTGAGAGAGAGAAAATGGTTTCAAATTTTTGTCATTTTTAATTGAATTAAGGTTTTATTATCAGATTTTGTTTTTATTACATTTCTGTTATAATTGACTATACGGACTTACACCTGCAATAAACGTTTATTATTATTATAATTATTATTTTCAATAAAATATATTGTATTGTATTGTCTTAATTTGAAAAGGTTTGGGATAGATCTCAACTACAGAAAAGAGCTTCAGAACGCATTTTCCACTTACAAGATAGGAAACTTAAGACATCAAATAGTTTCTTTAAACAATCAGCTTTGTATCACTCAATGTAATATCTGCAAGCTAATTATTTATTTTATTAATTAATGGCGGTCTTACAAACCAATGTCACATGACTTTATATACTTCTCTGTATTTGGCTAATTTTCGGGTTTATGTGTTGCTTATTAGCACCTCCCAGGAAGCACGTGAAGAGCTGTGGGACCCAAGAATTTCCTTTGGACGTGAGCTCTGCCTCCCCTGCAGAAAGGTTTCAAAAGGGTACTATTTAATCGAACATCAAGTTCTAACCCAACCTAACCAAATAACTCAGCGGCAAAATTAATGAATTGATGATTTGCCGTTGTTTTATAAAGTTTAATGCTGAGTTTATTATATTTGAGGGTGGGTTTATTATTTCCCGTTTCAGAATGCTCTAATCAATCGAGAGCCAACTTCACATCCAGCTGTCTCAAGACGCTCGCTTCTGCCTTGCCATTACTGTGGCCCCAGATGCACAACCGAAATTCAACATTTGATGGTCACGCTTATACTGAAAAAGCGGTATTTTATTTGCAAAGCACTGTCATTAACTTAGCAAGAAACCAAACATGAAAAGACCAATTAAGACGATACACATACTATATTAATTGCATTTTCAATCAATAAGGTTTAATTGCAACTGAATTGTTGACCAGAAAAACTGCTTGACCGGTTAAGTTCAAAAAACAGTTTAGTTTTCGGGAAAAATACAGATATGCAGCAAACAAACGACGAGTGGATTTTAACCGTGTTACTGCAAAAAATGTTAGACATTGTTTAACCTCAAAACAAAAGTCAAATCTCATTCATTTTTGTCTTAAAACAAGTGTGTCTTTTTTTGTGGTAAGACTTAGTTTAGCTTTAGTTTTCGGTTTCATAAAACAACGAGCTTTAGTACAATTTAAACAAAAACAAAGCGACACGAGTTTTCCCATATGGTTTGGCAGAGGCACGTTTAGACATTCAAAGCTCCGAAGGAATTCCAAAGACGTCCCAACTAACGAACTTAAGTGATAGTTTCAAACGGGTATCTACGGGTTTTTGACCGAGCGAACGAAGCGACGCGAAGCGAACGAAGCGATGCGAAGCGAGCGAGTTCAGAATTGGGAAAAAATGCTTTCATATGTCCGGGTGTGTGTCCGGATGTTATGCTCTACAGGCCCCATTTCTCAACTCATTTTCGTGAAAATTTGTGAGCAGGTCCTATAATTAAATAGATTTTTTTGTTGATTCAGTTTTTGGAAATATTCACAATGGCGGAGATGTGGGGGTTTTAAAATATCAAAAAAACCTTTACTATCCAAAAAGGTTGACGGATTTTAACAAATGAGGTGTCGTTGGATTTGTAGAGACCGTGAGATTAACAGTTTTTAGTGAAAAGTCCACAGGTTGGGTTCAAGACCGCAAAACGTAGTTTACAAAGTTATTGGTGCGGCTACTTTCTTAATTAATGTGCGTAACCAGGTGCATTCATAAGTTTGTTTGTGTTATGAAAAGAAAGTTTCACTCGCACACAGGGCCACTAGTAAATAGTTTGTATGAATTCATATAGCACCAATATATAAATCGATGCTCAACTTCAGCTGCCAAAGTTCTATTTAAAAAAATGTATTCGTTAGAGTCTTCTCTTCACAAATCGAATTCAAAGACTCGTAGAAAAAGCACCGCCGTGCGTGAGTCAAGAAAAACTGTAATTAGTAACGTCCTTCGCAATTTATCGACAATGCTATCAGTTATCGTGCGGCCGGCCGTCGGCCGTCGGCAGCCGTACAAATATACGGAATGTCAGAAATCTGTGCGGGATTGCGACAAAGAGGAGCAGCATTGGGAGCAGAAATGACGGGACTGAATACTTATAGGACTCCAAGATATTTAAAAAAAAATTGTACAAGAATATTATGATATTTTGATGGCTATCCGTTTACTGATGTTTTTTATATCAAAATATAGTGCTGTTTAGCAGAGTGTCATGTACACAACACTGTGTGAACAGGTATATCCAACAATAATGTTCACAAAGTCCTGCATGATACTTTTGATTTTTAACCGACTTCAAAAAGAGGATTTTCTCAATTCGACCGTTTGTTTTTGTATGTTTGTTACGCGATTACGCCGTCAATTATTAATCGATTTTAATGATTCTTATTTTGATTGGTAGGACATACTTCAGAGGTGGTCCCGTATCAATTTTAGCGAAATCTATTGAGCGCTTTTTGAAAAAAAAATAACAAAAACAAAAAATATCACAGATGACGTTTGTGGTTCCGTGCAGCAAAAGTTTTGATGAGGACTTTTCATGAACATAGAACTTGAAGTCGTATTTTTAAGTAGTTTCATCTCACTTTCTCGTCATTTTGATGACATAGATTAAGCGGCGCTTTTTCGCCCAAGGATCGTCCTATTCTCATCATATTACCCCCCCCCCCCCCATAACGGGTATAGGGATCTCAAAAAAGTTTTCCTTTCTCATCTCGGATCACCTGACGACCTCTGCTGCGGCTGCTGAGGCTATACCTCCCAAGCGAGAGGTCCAGGGTTCGAATCTCGGCTGAGGAGGAAGAAGAAATCCCCGGGTCTTGGATGTTTATATGTATGTGACGTCCCTGTTTCTGGTTCCAACGGCACAGGGTATCCTAGTGTGGGCTCTGATCTGTATGTGCCTGATTATAAATGTTTTGTCTGCTCTAGATCCAAATTTCACCATTCATTATTGTGTTACCTACGTAACCCTTCTGCACCACCAGCTAATCCTTGCTAACTATCTCTCCTTGTCATGTGTGATGCGTGGTTTGAACAAAAACGGCTGCGCGCGCGCCTTGCTCGTGGGAGCTGGGCCTTATGTGTGAACCGCGTGTGAGAGCAACCTTTGTGGTAGTGAAGATGAGCTGGCATTTTAGTGAAAAGAATATCCTAACATGTCTTTCAATTATTATTGTATTAATGTGTATTTTAATTTGACTTCGGTTAAGATCTTTCGTATATTTTATTGCAGAGAGACCATATCTTCCATGGGCAAAGTTGTTAATAATGTTGGGTACTTGATTCCCCAATATATGGTCGGCTAATTAAATGTCATCTTGTATGTATCATTGCTCAAAATTATTCAACAAAACAAGAAACAGAAAATACATGTTCAAAGGCAATAAAACAAGAAACAATAACAATTAAAAAAACTCAAAAAGCGGTACACTAAAAAACACAAAACAAGCAAATACGAATTTGCGTAATCATTGAATCTCTTATAAGTTTCTTCCAGTAAACCCAGGATGGAGAGTATTTGAATAGCTGAATCACACAGGCATTGTTATCATATCATCCAGGATGATTTCTTGAAATAATTGATTGAATTCTTCTTGATGATATATTTCTTGCAAAAGGGTTCAGACACAGTAAGGGCAAGTCGCATGAAGACAAGTACAAGCGCCAACCGTATGTTATGTAGATACTTATAACATAACAATAGTGTAAAGTCTTTAAAGTATAACTTGCATAGAAACCGACCGTCATTATATTAAGAATCGGAAAAATCTCACTCTGTAGGTAGGAATATTTGACATCTATCACAATCCATTACAAATCGATGTTTTAAAGAGTTAGACGAATAATGTCTGAAAGAAAAAAATACTAGGAATAAAAATGACGATGATAAATATTGACGAAATATAAAAATGTCCAGATATAAGTATGGCTAAGTATATAAATGTCTGGATCGCGATATGTCTAGATGATCTGGATGTCTTCTTGGTTGCAATAGAATGATAAATAATGACTCGCAAACTATCATAACTCAAATCGCGAGAGCCATGATGATATGACTACATACCATATTAAATATGTATATGTCACCGGAAGATAGCCAAAACCGTCAGTTGATCAACCAACGCGGTAATTCATCAACTATCGACAGATAGTAAACCAGACCGACAGGGTTAAGAATTTACGTTTCTTTTGCTCTTACATGACAACCTAACACGAAGACTTTTCGGGGGCTTCGCTGCGCTCGCCCCCTCTAGTCTTCACCTAAGCTACCGCAGTGATTGCCCTGGTATTTCGTTTGCAATTCAGGTTTAAACCAGTTTACTATTTAACGCTGACATATACAGCTCGGCCTGCTAATTCCGCTCCTTTCAGCACACACATTTTTGTATTTGTAGAGATGTCTCTTGTGTCTGTATTTCGTCACTGCCTTGAAAGGAAGAAGGGGCCCATTCATCTCCGAGTGCCGACCTCCCTCCATTCAAACCTTCACCCCCGTAGAGAAGCTTTGGGAGGTCCTTTTTAGCCCTCCCAATGAATAATTTGTGCCAAATTTATCTTCCCATTTATTCCTCCATTAATTAATTGGAGATATTGCTCACGACGAAATCATTCCGTCTTGACAGGTCGGCCCAATTATGTGATGTTTTTTGGCAGAAAAAGAGAATTTATTAAGTTTTTGTGGGTCTGAAGGGACCACACAGGTGGGCCCAGGAACCCAGTGAGAGAGATGTCTTATATTGATTTTGGTGTCTAAGAAAATACGTGATCTGTTTTGTGATTGAAACTGCCGCGGATGCGCAACCAAGCCACTTGAGAGAATTCAATAATGTAGAAAAGCGAACTTCATCATATGTTTTTACTACTGCAACTAAAGGAAGTAAGATATTTATTTGCAGAAGTAATATTTAAAGATTTGAGTCACCTGTCTAGTAAGCAGGAGTTATTGACGGCGCCTGTGGCGTTGCTGTTCAATGCTGTACAACCAAGCATGAGGTCCCAGGTTCGAAGAGGAAGAAGCAAGAAGCCCAGGTCTTGGATGTTTAAGTGTGACGTCGATGTTTCTGGTTCCCACGACATAGGGTATATTAGTGTGTGGCCAGAAGCAATTTATGTGCATGTATAAAAACGCTTATGTATTATCGTAGATGTTTTAAACTTTTAGGTACGTGGACCAAATAATGTTGAATCTATAGATGTGTGGTCGAACAACTAAGAAACCTACAAATGTAATCTACGAGAAATAAGACAAAGAACTTCGCTGACGTTGCGTTGAAGGAGTCTCGTTTCAAATATCTGGGATTCGTGAAATGAGCTGATGCTATTGAACTTTCATCTCGAGTTACGTTAGCATTTCTTATTACCTAGAAATTAATACGAACGCGAAAGAAAAACGAAAATGAAACTGAATATGGCTTGTGTTTAACTTTTAAACAAATTAAGTAAAAAGTTACATCCAAAAAAATACCTTTTCATCCCAAATTAGGTAGGTACCTAAAATTTTGTAAATTGGGACGAAAATATATTTTGTTACTGAATCTTTAAAACAATTTTACACCGTATTTTATACTAAACTATGTACGGGTGGCTTCGCTCCGCTCCGCTTCGCATTTGCTCCGGGATGTATTATAAAGTTGTTACCTAAATAACCTAACTGTTTACTTTATAGTTTATTGCACAAAAACAGAAGATACAGATACATCAAAATGGAAACTACGTGTACAAAGGCGAAGTTATCTCTAAAAAGAGATTTATTCCAGCAAACCTAGGATGGACAGGATACATTAAAGAACAGGTAGACCGTGGGTAGACCTATACGCATTACGTTATATAATGAAAATAATAAACTTCTTACCTTAGTTACATAATATCAATACAACTAGATAAAATTATACTTCAAAATGTATAAAAATTCAATTTTACTTATGTCTAATTAATATGGAAGAGAAAGATTAAAAATATTAAGTGTCGGCCTGTCTCTGATGGTGCTAGGGATTTTGGTTTGGATTATGTTAACTATAGTATTCGGACAGAAAATTACTTATCCTATAGCAGCCAATACGGTTCTGTGAAACTACACGAGGACTTGACGAACCAAATGGCCGAGTCGGCAGTGACCCTACCTACCAAGCCAAGGGTTCCGGGTTCGAGTCCCGGTGAGGGCAAATATTTGTTTGATGAGAACGGATGTTTGTACTCTAGTCATGGTTGTTTATCTATCTAAGTATAATATTTATCTATATAAGTAAGTATGAGTATCGTTGTCTAGTACCCAAGATACAGGGAATCCTATTTTCATATATATAGATCAATATGTGTAAATAGTGTCCAAGGTATTATTATTATTATGACTACATTTGGTGAACATTTAACATACTTGGGAGTTAAAACTTAGTTAACAATAAATTCGTTGCAATTTAATATTTACAAAGAGCAATATCTACCAGTAAACCTTCATACATCCGTAGCTGTGGCGATGGGCTAGCCTCTATAATGCAAAGTGTTGAATAACTGGGTAATCGTGGGCGCAACTGGGCTTCTGCCAAAACCATACGGACAAAGGCGTGACTCAATGTTTGTTCGCTTGTCATATTTAACCCCCCAAGACCTGGCCTTACCCGAAATGGATCGCGACTTTCAACCTTATTTCTTGGTTCAAAACCTATGAAACCATATAAAGCTTAGTACGCGAGTATGCGGTGAAGAATTAAGTACCTATTTAGCCAAAAATCAAAATCAAAATCAAAAATCATTTATTTCCATAGGATGTTGTTACATCACTTAGATCCGTCATTACATTTTTTTGGGTGAGTTCACTAACCCAATGGCGGAATCTGTGGAGAAGAGCTCACCGAAGAAACTCCACAGTCGTCGCATCTTTTGCGTTTCCTTTTTTAAATAAAATATTGTCAAATTACAAAATGAATGCTAATTATATATCGAAACAGCCTGTTACTCAAACAATCTATTCCCATGGACATCTGTCCTCTAAGTAATCAGATATCCTGTAGTAACCTTTTTTATACAATTTCTGTTTTATTATTATTTTAAACTTGTCTAAAGGTAAGTTTTTAATATCAGTAGGGACCTTATTGTAATAGCGTATACAATTGCCTTTAAAAGAATTACTAATTTTTTGTAGTCGGCTTACATAAGCAACCAACTTGTCTTTATTTCTAGTATTAAAATTGTGTATATCACTGTACTTCTGAAAATTAGTTATATTTCTTTTTACATACACAAGATTGTCATAGATATATTGAGACACAAATGTCAGAATATTGATTTCTTTAAACTTTTCCCTCAGTGACACTCTAGGCTAGCCTGCTCTCAGCCTGCTAGTACTAGTATAAAACTGCGTGATTCCTTGATTAATCTGCACAAATTCACTTAGCCGATTCATTGTGGTCCTATCTCCACAAAATTGACGACAAGAACGCCGTTCAAAATGAAGACCCAAATACCCTCTTATGCTTAAAATCAGTCTACATAGTTTTAGCAAGACAAGACCATTACAAAAATCGAAACGCGATGTCCGTCCCCAATCGTCATGCTCAACAGAGCATTCTGACTAACGAAGGCGAATAATTCCCCAAGAATCCAACGAAAACCGACTAATATTCAGCATGTATCGATTCAATTAAATTCGCCGTAACAAAATCAGATTCTTACACGGCATGTTACAAACGTGTCCACAGCGTTCAATTAATGCCTAATGCACAGACTTTTGCTCAAACTAAGTGCCACTTAACTGTCATTCTGGCGATGTCAGTTACCGCGCGAGAGACAGTGCCAACAAGACTTTGAGTGCCTGTAGAAATTTAAGTAGTCGATTGTGCATCCGAGCCTCACGGTCGCAAAACAGGCGTTCTTTAATAATCACGTGATAACACGAAACTAGCCGAAAGCACCCGAAAGTCGTGTTCGCGGTTTTTGCAGATTTTGAGGGAAGAGATCGGGGTGCGACTCACTTCTGCAGGATTCTAATATGGGGATAAACACGAGGATTTTCTAAGAGGCTTCTTATCGTTGCTTTCTTCTTTCTGTGGCTCTATTCTCTATCTCTGTCAGGGATTGCCACTCGGAATTAGACTGCAATTTTGAAATTACAACTATTAAACTAGCGATTTAAAAATAGTCTCAATAAAATGTCATCTTTATCCGGATTGATGGCTGAGAATAAGAATGGCTTAAGAATGGAGAAATGGCATGACCCAAGTGTCTGTTTTTCTTTTCCTGTCTGTTCCTTTTTCCTCTATATTTAGGTACTTGGACGAGCTTATAATATTTTGACATCTGGAAATTTCTATCAGAACCCAGCTGGTATAAAATAATCGTGTTTTGATTGGTTGCTTTGTTAGTTAGAAAGCGAGGCCAGAATGGCGCACATAAATTTCTTGACGAAAAAACGCGACCGGCAGCTCTAGGCGAATAGACAAGGAAATCTCGCCCTAAGCGTACCTACACTTACAGCTACAACGATTCGGGGCAACGATACTGTGTCCAATGCAGCAGGGCATTTAAGAGCAAATTCGGATTCGCCAGCCTCGTTAGAGCACATGAAGGTAGATAGCAGAGGTTGCTGTCTTCAGATATGACGAGGAAGACATCATCATCATCAATCTGAAAGGTATATATTTCGATAATACTACATGGTAATAAGGTTTCTTCCAAAAAACATGGTGGAATTACATAACCATTTCAGGCTTTCGTTAGCGATACCATATTCTCTAACGACTCATGCTAAAAAAATACCTGTTACTTTTTATTTTATTTTGTGAAGTTAAAAATAGCCTAATTTTTAGACATCCATTACCCGAAATATTCAAATTAGTTTCTAAAAATAGTCTAAAACTTCACAAAATAAAATATTGTTATTTAAAAAAAAAAATACCTCTCGTGACGTAACTTGCTCACCATTCGTTTTGGAACGGTTGTACTTGAGGCTGGTTGTTTCCGATTATATTTAAAAAAAACAACCGACATCTGCGTTATCGACTGACAGAAAAACCTGTTGATACATTTAACGGCGAAGGGAATTTGGACAAACTTCGCCGTAGAGGACAAATGAAGTACATTACAGAATGTATGTTTAGTGTTTGAGTAAAAGGTTACATACAAAAATATACATTATCGTCCCAAATTAACTAAATTTACTGAACTTATTTAACTACATGGGGCCGCTTCTGCTTCAGGTGGTCTTGTGAAGTTGTGACCTAACCACAGAATACTTAATTAAATAACCGCGCTGAATTTGGTGAACATCTAAAAATCTGAACAAAGTTGGGTTAGCAACACCACTTTTCAACTCAAAACGGCTGGACCGATTTTAATGATTTGTTAGATTCGTCTCCGCCCCGAATAGCAATTAATATAAATAAAATAAATTAAATATCGGACAAAATCACGGGAAAAAAATCTACAGATAACATTTTTTTAAATAAATTAGGTTTGGAGCACCGCTATCTTCCGCAATCGGCAGCTCGCTCATCATTGACTTATACGGAGGTCGCGGGGGAGGCAGTTGCTCACGTTCAGAAGGAAACACTTGGTCTCTACAGCCCTCCACGTCCTCCCTCCCGAGTAGTGATATGGAGCAACAACAAATCATTCACGAGACGTTAATTTACATGTTCTCGATAGAGAATCTGACCAAATTGTGGTCTAATATGAATACACTTGACACTGGCAAAGTTAAGCTCCAAGTAGGTCAGCACGCCGTATGTAACAGAAGAAGAAGAAGCAGAAGTTGTCTCCCAAATATTACTTACATTGCACACTTACATTTCACACTTACATTGCACACTTACATTTGCACACTTACATTTGCACACTTACATTGCACAATTACATTTCACGCTTACATTGCACACTTAGATTGCACACTTACATTGCGCACTTACATTGCACACTTACATTGCATAATTACATTGCAAACTTACATTGCACACTAAGATTGCATAATTGCATTGCACACTTACATTGTACACTTACATTGCACACTTACATTGCACACTTACATTGCACACTTACATTGCACACTTACATTGCATAATAACATTGCACACTTACATTGCATAATTACAGTGCACACTTACATTGCACACTTACATTGCACACTTACATTGCACACTTACATTGCACACTTACATTGCACACTTACGTTGCACACTTACATAATAATACATACGTAAATAATATACTCGTATTTGTTGCCACAAGAATATACAGAGAGCTTAAAGAATACAAGTTAATAATAAACAAAGGCGAGTTTAACTTAAAAATATCTGTTACATAAATACATGGATGTACAACAAAAGTAGATTACATTTATTTAAAATATATTTCATAAAGCTGTAGAGTTGGAACAAATGCCGAAATTATACAATCGGAGCTTTGCAACGCGCCCGGGTTAGAACGATCGGGGAAAAGCTCGTATAATGCGAGCTTTCGTTAATGTCCTTTTTGTCAGTCAGACGAGATGTCGGCAAACGACAATATTAATGTTCCTGCAAATTCTGAGACTTTAGTATTAGGGTTCAGTGGGGTATTGGCAGAAACCCCGGCTTAATACAGAGACTTGGGGGTAATCGTTCGTGTAATATACACCCAGCTGGTGCGTCGCCAGTATCTATGCTAAAACTTGGCTTTACACACTGCCTTGTTTCTTGATTATTAACTTGATAATAATACCATGGATAATAATACCTTGGCCACTATTTACACACATTGATCTAGCCCCAAACTAGGATTCCCTGTATCTTGGGTACTAGACAACGATACACATACTATATAGATAAATATTATACTTAGATAGATAAACAACCATGACTAGGGTACAAACATCCGTTCTCATCAACAAATATATGCCCCCGTCGGGACTCGAACCCGGGACCCTTGGCTTCGGCGGCAGGGTCACTGCCGACTCGGCCAGTCGGGTCGTCGTAATAATATTGTTCGATTCCAAATCGATATTCGATCGATGGTTTCGGAACGGCCATTTTGAATTTGACGTTGCTGCCAACCTGGCAGGTTTTTGACAACTGAGAGACGAAAAGCCCTCGCGATGTAACGCGTATTGATTAGGGCATTGAAATTAAATCGTAAGCCATCTGGAATGTATTCGGGTTCCCCTCAGGATTGTCTATATAGCTGAGTGTATTGTGGTTCCCCGAACCAGATAAAGTTCGCATTTACGTAACATAACCTGTGTTGGAACACTGTGCTCGTCGAAGCTGGCCTGCCAGCCATACCTGGTTGGCTGAAGAACCTGTCTACCAAGAAGAGCCTAGGGTGCACCCAGGCCTTGCAGAGAGACAGGAGTTTGACGGGAACGAAGCACAGACCAGGTCAGATAGAATCTATTTACTTTAGCTCGGTGAATCGCCGACGTTCTTACTTCTTGGCATCCGATCGCTACGCTACCTCGTAGCTATGGGCCCCTGCGAGGTCATTGGGTGCCGAGAGGCCTGAACAAATATAGTTAGTATAGAACCATAATAGTAAGAACAATTAAGGTTCCTAGCTAAGAATATTGTTTTTTTTTATTTAACTTCAGCCTACTGGAAAAAACTAGAGTTGTCGAGTATTGGTATACAATTTATTTATTTAAAAAAATAATAGATGATAAAGTGAATGTTAATATTACCAGGGTTATATATATTTGCACCGTAAGATTGTCAAAACCACTATATATTTATACACTAACGCGTTTGTTTGTGAACTCTAGACAAATTAAAAGCAGACCGACAGGGGCTACAATTTACGTTTCTTTTGTTCTTACATGTCAAACTAACACGAAGACTATTCGGGGGCTTCGCTGCGCTCGCCCCTAAGTCTTCACCTGAGCTACCTCAGTGTTTGCCCTGGTATTTCGTTTGCAATTCAAGTTTAAACGAGTTCCCAATTAAACGGTTTTTATTATAAACTAACGCGTCTTATCGTAAGCAGTACGGTACCGTTTACCATTTATCGATAGTTTATAAATTAACGAGAGAAAAACAGTTAGATTATAAACTAACTGTTTTCACAATGTTACGGTGACATGTTTATATATCATATTGTAGCGATAACCCATGAATACATTTAGAGCAGACCTATACCTACCTAAATACATATACGGTTCACTTTGATATATACGTGTAAATAATTATACACAAGGATTGATCCCTGGCTGGGGATAAAGAAAAAAAAAACAGGTCTTGGATGTTTATATATAATAATAATAATAATACCTTGGACACTAGTTACACACATTGATCTAGCCCCTAACTATGATTCCCTGTATCTTGGTTACTAGACAACGATACACATACTTATATAGATAAATATTATACTTAGATAGATAAACAACCATGACTAGGGCACAAACGTCCGTTCTCATCAAACAAATATTTGCCCCCACCGGGACTCGAACCCGGGCGCTTGGCTTCGTAGGCAGGGTCACTGCCGACTCGGCCATTCGGGTCGTGTGTGTGAGGTCGCTGTTTCTGGTTCCAACGACACAGGGTATCCTAGTGTGAGGCCAGAAGCAATTGCCTGTTTACAAATGTTTATTTTTATAAGCTCGCAAAAGCATTTGTAAACAGCAGCAATAAAATTTAAACTTAGTACGGACGAGCATTCATACGGAATCCTCTGAAAATGGTATTTTCGTTCGGCCGTCCACTCAATATTGCATGTTACGGCGCGTGTTTAAATTTCAACTTTCCGATGTGCCTCGAATGCTGGAGTGTATGTTTATTGAAGGGAACCGCAAAATTCACCGAATGCTGCCGAATCGACAACGATTTTGTAGTCTTTATACTGTGGAACAAGAAAAAAAATGTGATCTGAGCTTGAACTGCTTTCGTCGCAGAGAATGTTTAACATGTAGTTACCAAATTTGTACATCAATAGCTAAGTTATAAAGAACTTTTGAACGATGAATCGTGAATGGAGGGACTAGCGTGGTTTGTGTCTCGAATTATGCTAACTAAATCAATACCTGAGTGTATATATGTCACCGTAAGATTGTCAAAACCGTTAGTTGATAAACTAACGTGTTTTTTCTCGCTATTTGGTCAACTATCGACAGATAGTAAACTGTAGCGTACTGCTTACTATACGACGCGTTAGTTAATAAACTAACGGTTAAAACCGTTAAATAGTAAAATGGTTTGCACTTGAATTGCAAACGAAATACCAGGGCAAACACTGCGGTAGCTTAGGTGAAGACTAGAGGGGGCGAGCGCAGCGAAGCCCCCGAATAATCTACGTGTTAGGTTGACATGTATGAACAAAAGAAACGTAAATTCTAAACCCGTCTATCTGATGTCGATAATTGATGAACTAACTTGTCTATCTTACGGTGACATATATAATATAATATACAAACATATATGTATATATAACTAGCTGACCCGGTGCACGAAGTACTGCCTACTTTTTTGATTGCATAATGAGTAATAATAAGTAATATACCCTAAAGTGTCGCGTTGGCGAAAAATTATAACTACACTGGTCAGCAAATAAACCGAGCCACCCGCTACCTAGGAACTCTGATTCGATTTTCTCAAAAAGTATAAAACTTACAACTATCAAAGTTATACCTACAAAAAGTGCGTTTCATGGTGATTAAAATGACTACAAATTAATTCGAAAGTACCGTCAACTCACATTGTAATCAAGCAACAAACACAATGCTAACGATTTGCTCTGTTTTCACCAGAGTTTGAAATTAGCGTTCTTTTTCTCTACAATGAGGGTAGTCGGATATTTCTTATCATTTCTTTAGTTTTTGCCCATCGTTTGCTCAGACGCGTGTGTTTTTGCTACTTTTTTCGATTAGTAATGGATACAACACCTCAGGAAGCAGCTCAAGCTGTAGCATTACTTCAAGCAGGCATTGCGCAACGTGAAGTCGCTCGAAGGCTTCGAATCAGCAGATCTTCGGTGCAACGAGTTTACAGACGATACCTAGAGACTGGAGCATTCGATCGCCGTCCAGGTACGGGCAGACCTAGGGCTACATCAGCAGCAGATGATCGTTATATCCACCTTACTGTTCTGCGAAATCGCCACCTCAACGCAATTCAAGTCCAACAAAGTCTGCGTGACGAACGCCAAGTGGTCATAAGTTCAGATACCGTCAGAAGGAGACTTGCTGAACGGAACCTGACCCCAAAAAGAGCTGCAACAGGCCCAGCATTAACGGTAGCACACCGTCGAGCACGACTTGAATTTGCTCGAGAGCATAGGGATTGGACATTAGAGCAGTGGAGTAATGTACTCTTCACTGATGAGACCAGGGTGAGTCTACATGGAAGTGATCGACGTCAGAGAGTATATCGTCGCCCTGGAGAACGTTATTCTCAGTGTTGCATCGAGGAAACTGTTGCTTATGGAGGAGGATCTGTAATGGTCTGGGGCGGCATCTCGTTAACAGCACATACGGCGTTAGTTTTCATCGAACCGACGGGCCGTACACGTGGACTGACTTCTCATCGCTACATTACTGAAATCCTCGCAGACCATGTGGTACCTTACGCAGGATATATCGGACAGGATATGCAATTGATGCATGATAATGCACGGCCTCATGTTGCTCATGTGGTAACCCAGTATCTACGCGACGTCAGCATTCGTACGATGGACTGGCCAGCTCGAAGCCCGGACTTGAATCCGATAGAACACTTATGGGATGAGCTGAAACGTCGGGTTTCCAACCTCCAACAAGGCTTCCAGAGCTGCGAATCGCAATTGAAGAGGAGTGGAATACAAATCCTCAAGATTTTATCGTCAGGCTCGTAAGGTCGATGAATACAAGGATGCTGGCAGTTATCCGAGCAAGGGGAGGGAATACGGAATATTGATCAAAAACTTTTTTTTTATTTTATCTTTGTTTTTGGCTTTAATTTTTTTTTCACTTTATCATTACTAACGATTGTCACGACTGGAAAACGACTCTTCTTTGTAAAATCCTTAATAAACACTGAAATATTGATTAAACCCAATGAGTTTCCTTTCATTTTAATCACCATGAAACGCACTTTCTGTAGGTACAACTTTGATAATTGTAGGTTTTTTAGTTTTTGAGAAAATCGAATTAGAGTGCCTAGGTAGCGGGTGGCTCGGTTTATTTGCTGTCCAGTGTAATAAAATAGATAGCCCTTAAATAAAACTCGTTAGTAGTTTTCACATAGGTAAAATATTTTGTATTTAGATCTATGCTAAGCTAAAACTTTTTGGTGGACAATCAACAAAGAGGTTAAAATGTATAACCTAATAATTAACCAAAGTCAAAGGAGTTTGATAGATCTGTGGCTACCAACGAACATCTAGCGATAGAATATGTATTATATCGTACTAGGTTTTGTCCGTGCATTTTCTTTGAAAATATCAAGGCAGAAAGCTAATCTATTTGAGTCATTTTTTTACTGAGATAGATTAGGTTTTGTCGAGTAATATGCATAAACAAAAGCTCATCCATGAGAGTCTGACTCGTGACACAAATAGGCTTTGTTAATTCGCAGCCCGGGATCCCTCTCTTGGGAGACAGAGCTTATATTTCTTTTGTTTGGTATGTAGTCTACTACTAAACTAAAAGTTCTAAGAATAGGCGTATAAAAGAGAGAATTGAGTACAGTGAAACATATCTTAACATATCATAGAAAAACATGACCTCAATATCATCGACACCCTACAAGGAAAGAACAGTTTGTTTAGCAAACGTATTAAACACAAATCTGTACTCAATACTCATTGGGCTTAAGGACGACAATCCCTTGAAAGGGTTGTAAGTAAATCGAGTGCAGCCTCCAACGCATAAAAGATATGACACGCAAACTGTAATAATGAAGTAATTTGCGTTAATAAAACCTTATAAAATGTACAATCCTGTCATTCTGTAAAGATATTATCTCAACTCAATTGTATACGTAACAAGTGTATTTGGTTGGATTATATGTGGGTTCAGTATTCTAGATTACACAGCCAATGTTATCTGGAGTTGTACTATCTCTAGAGATTACAGTTTGTATCTGAAACTTGTTCCCGTTTATCCACTCACACGTTTACAGGAAGCAGATGCCCCATAATACTTACTATTAAATAACTAGCAAATGGTGTTTATGCATAACAATATAGCTTGTGGAAAAGCCTTTAAACTAATTAATATTATGTGGAGGTTTTTTTATACATTTGCGGTCTGATGTCGTCTTTCTGACAATTTGATGATATCCAGCATAGTAGCGAGCGATAGAGCATGACTAATGGAGTTTTTGCATGTTCCAATCTTCCTGTAAGTCACGTACGATACCTAGAACATCACTCTACAAACCGTTGATAGATTTTACTGACTCACTTTTCTCAAATGAGGCAGGACAGGCACCGCATTTCACCTACGATTAGCCTACAGGGGGCAAGCCAATCACCGCTGCTCTTGAGATAGGAGTAGATAAATAAATGCAGCCCCTCAATGTCCTCACCGAGGGGCACGGGTCTTTACACGAATACGAGTAAGATTGAGCCTTAGTTCCACCACGCTCGGTCATTTTCAATAAACACACATATATAAATTTGTCTCCAAGACCTTTACCCCTAAGTAATGGCACAAACAAAATATAGCTCAAAGACCTTTACCCCTAGGTAAAGGGGCATATAAAAATATTGCTCAAAGACCTTCACCCCTGGATAATGGGACAACAAATATTGCTCAAAAACCTTTACCCGTAAGTAAAGTGACATAAAAATATAACTCAAGGACTTTACCCCAAGGTAAAAAGACATATAAAAATATTGCAATATGTTAAGGGACAAAAAATATTGCACAAAACCTTTTACCCCTAGGTAAAGAGAGACTGATAAAAATATTGCCTATATAATAATAATACCGTAGACACTATTTACACACATTTATCTAGCCCCAAACTAGGTTTCCCTGTATCTTGGGTACTAGACAGTAGACAACGATACACATACTTATATAGATAAAAATTATACTAAGATAGATAAACAACCACGACTAGGGTACAAACATCCGTTCTAATCAAACAAATATTTGCCCCCACCGGGACTCGAACCCGGGACCCTTGGCTTCGTAGGCAGGGTCACTGCCGACTCGACCATTCGGTCGTCATAAAAGACTAATGCTTGGTAAACTCATGCTAGACCCGCCGTATTGGCATGTGACACACGATACCTTTATTAATTCTTGATGACGCGCATTTAAAACATAATAATACATTAGAAATTTATTAGTTTTGTAGTAAGATCCTTAGTAAACCTAAAACTGTGGCGACCTCTGTGGCGCAGCGGTTGTGGCTCTGCCTACCATGCGAGAGGTACTGGGTTCGATCCCCGGCTGGAAATAAAGGAAAAAAAACAGGTCTTGGATGTTTATATGTATGATGTCGATGTTTCTGGTTCGCACGAAACAGGGTATCCTAGTGTGGGGCCCTAATTTATATGCGCTGGAATGAGCTTCTGCCACCCTATACCGGAACAATCGTGACGCTATGTTAGTTTATGAATAGCATTGTATGGCGTCGTCGTGCCTACTTAGGTGACGTGACGTGACATCGATCTGACAAATGCCACGATTGCACGCATGTCCTGCCTTCAGTTGGAATGGGGTAGACCATGCCCTGTAAACGTAGATTTTGTCACATGATGTCACGTCACGTCACCTAAGTAGTCGATGCGTGGCTCTGATCTGACAAAAGGCCACGTTTGCACGGCACGTTTGAGTACCCAATCCTTTAATTCCGTTTGGGTAGAACATGCCGTGCAAACTTGGCCATTCGTCAGATCAGAGCCACGCATGGCACAAAGCAATTTTCATTTTCCGTCAGCGGAAGTCGTTTGGAAGTCGTCTAGAATCAATTCCAGGCCGTTCCCGAAAAGGGCACCTTTTCGGGAACGGCCTGGAAAAAGATCTTCCCAGCCAATTAGCATTTTCTCAGTACAGCTCTGTGCACGTAATGTCTTCATTAATACGGCTTTCTTTGTAATTGTCTCATTAATCTGCCCCCGAGTGTATTTAAGACAAACGTTAATTGCATACGGCGCTTTAACAAGGTGAAAATTTCGCGCAGAAAAAGTGCAATCGTGAATATTTTGCCGTAAAAAGTGACAATTTAATCTGGCTCATTTGTACGTCGGTGAAGTGGCAACACTGAGGCCCGGATGCCCCGACCACTCAAAGTTTAACGGGTACTCAGAGAAATGCGGTCACTGTCTCTCGCTTTACACATTTAAGCGGCATTTAATTTGAGCAGGAGTCTGTGCATTTGGCCATGAGTGCGATAAATCATTCGAGATTATTGTTTGCGCGAAGCTTCGGCGCACAACAAAACCCGTTGTGATCAACGTTTTAAAATTGAGACGCCTTTTTTACTTTACTATACGCTCTGCCGAAGTAGAATATTCTTTACAAGGTGTGGCCGTAACATTATAATTATTAAAAGTATCAATTATTGCGAAGGGAATGTTTGAAAAATATCAAAATTAAAATTTATTTATTATTGTAGATATTTACATATGAAAACGTCCTTTTTCGCCTCGTCTCTACATTGGACCACTGTGGGAGTAGAAGGGCGAAGAAATTCCCACAGATGGATTTTTATACTATATAAAAATATAAATATATAAGTTATACAATTATTATAATATTATAAATAATAAGCAGGAATAAATAATTACAAAATTATTAACAACGAGTTCTGTGGTGAGTTAGATTAACCCCATACAGTCCCGTCATTTAAGTAATCTTTAACATTGTAATATCCCATTTTAGATAAAGTCGCTTTATATGGTTTTTAAATTGTTCTAATGGCATCTGTACATCTCGGGGAAAAAAAAACCCTAGTTTTGAATCATTAAATGTGTGTGACGTCGCTGTTTCTGGTTCCACAGGATATCCTAGTGTGGGGCCAGAAGCAATGTTTGTGCCTGTATATAAATGTTTATGTTAAGTTTATGTTAAGCTTGAATTTAATGAAGAAAAATAGATGGCAAAATGGCGGACCTCCGCGTGATTTGTTATTTATTTTTATTGTAAAGTAATTCGCACAATATTCAAAATCGTTGTACAAAATCATGGTCAGAATATTTGCCTTATCTAATAAAACACGGTGTTGTCCGCTAATATTTAATAAATATTGTTAAGTTAAGTTTAGCTACAGAAATAAACATTTTTCATTTCATTTTCATTTCATTACATTTTCATAATATGTCATTTACGTAGCCATTTTTACTTCTAAATTGTCAAGCTATAGTTATGTATGAAACGTTGTAGGTGCGTTACAGGTACGTTACCTCGTCCCTCAGAACAAACTATATTTCTAGCTTATGTTTAACTGTTTACCAAAAAGTTACATCCAAAAAAATATATTTTCATCTATAAAGTTTTGGGATAAAATATAAAATTGGTAAACGACATATTAGTTGTCTTATTCATCTATCACTATTGTTCTCGTGTCTGTTATGTACAGCACAATAAAGAAACTACAATAACGATATCGTACGGAAGGCGCTTCCAGTTTTTATTATCCTGGGAGTGTAATGGTGTCCTTAATGTTGCCTTAATTAGAATTTATATTCGTTAACTTAATAAGCGTATTTAAGTGCACAATCAGTTTTGTAATCATTTATTTCAATTTAAATTGGGCTTCGTAACGGCATGTGCAGAGTTATTGTAATGAAGTAAATTGTAAACAACTTTTGGAGATTTTTCGCGAAATTCTTGACTCTCATCAGCGAGTTTTCGGTTTTAATGAATTTAATTTGCGTACACCTCAAAGGAGACTCCGGGGGGCGCCAGTGCACGGAAAATGTTGCCAAGTGCGAGTCGGACTCGCCCATGAAGGGTTCCGTTGTAGCAAGTAATTATGTGATTGGATGTTTGTGTTGTAACTTTGTTTTTCATAGTGTTTGTATGAATGACAAAGTTATATTTGCGGTTTTTAATAACAGTTTATATCTTAAAAACTGCCTATTTTATTTTGTTCAAACCAATTTTCGATGAAAGTGTGTATTGAGATACACAGCATATATTTTTTGTAGATTTTCACTCTCTTACTTTAAAAGTTAGGGTCTGTCTCTTTAACGATTTACTTTGAGGAAAAATGGTTTCAGGAAACACAACATCATTTTTAAAGACCTATCTATAGACACCCCACACATATAGGTATGATAAAAATAAAAAGACTTTGTTTTGAATTCCATGTATGGGGAGCCCCATTTAATTATTTTAATTTTTTAATTTTTGCATAAAAATCGTAAAGCGGTTCTCATAATACATCTACATACCAAGTTGAACTGTGTAGTCCTAATAGTTTCTGAATAAAGTAGCTGTGACTTACGGACGGACATACGGACGGACAGACAGACTTGACGAAACTATAAGGGTTCCATGTTACGGAACCCTAGAAAATGACGTAATTAAGCCTTAGAAACCAGACACTAAAAAGCACAAAACGTAATTATTGAGATTAAGTAAAAAATATTACAGTGCAGAGTTAAATCAAATTTAACTAAAATGCAAGCGGAACCCACTCTATTAGATTTGATTGGTCCCGCCTGTCGGGTCTAACTAGGAGATTTTCAATTCATCGGATGTTCAGTGATTTCTCCAAGTCGGACGGACCAATTTGGAAAAAAAAACGTTCGAGATGGTTTATCTTCCGGTTGGTCCCAATTCACATCAGGTCATGACCTGGCGATGGGAACCTGGAGTAAGCGAGGGAACTCTTCAAGTATTATAGGCAGACCTACAGCGATTTTTGAATTTTTCATAGTAACTTGTGCTATTAGAAGCCAATTTTTTTAAGTGGAACAGATGATGAAGAGCACGGATGTGCAGTGGAACTGCTTAATACTAGGTATCCCACAGAGAGCACGGATGTGCAGTGGAACTGCTTAATACTAGGTATCCCACAGAGAGCACGGATGTGCAGTGGAACTGCTTAATACTAGGTATCCCACAGGCTGCAATATGGTTATGTACTTTATTACGACCCGAATGGCCGAGTCGGCAGTGACCCTGCCTACGAAGCCATGGGTCCCGGGTTCGAGTCCCGGTGGGGGCAAATATTTGTTTGATGAGAACGGATGTTTGTACCTTAGTCATGGTTGTTTATCTATGTAAGTATAATATTTATATACATTAAGTATGTATAAGTATGTGTATCGTTGTCTAGTACCAAAGATACAGGGAATCTTACTTTGGGGCTAGATCAATGTGTGTAAATAGTGTCCAAGGTATTATTATTATTATTAGTAGTTGCATATGGCGAAGTGGATGTAATGGTAACGTACCAGGAGAGCTTCTCAACAATTTATCAATGTCAGTGAAGATCTGATGATGGAATCATGGAGTAATCGAGGTGACTCTTCAAATAATAAATGCACAACTAGCGATTTTGGTATATAGTGTACTATCTCGTGCAATATCTCGACGCTGCAGTTCCCGGGAAGCTTGGAAACGGAACTGAACTGATGAAGAAGACTACAGGTTGCCCCCAGAACTCATTAATTCTGGGTATTTAATGGGATTGGGACACGATTGCTTAAACTGTTGCTGATCAAATATGATTTAATTAAAGTCGGCTTTTTTAAATGTTTTAATTTTTGTTTAAATTATGGGTTTATAATTATAGGTATGTAATAACTCGTCACATCTTTTTTTATTTTTTTATAACAGTGTAATCATATGTAAGATACAAAATAATAGGAAAATCAAATGCTTTATATTGGCTGAAGTTATTTCAATAGTATCCTGCGAGGATTCTGGTGATCACAGCAGTAACGTAGCAGTAGTTAACGCTTTCATTGCTAGGCTAGTTTAATAGCCTGTGTTAATGATAAGCACGCTCTTGCCTTCTGGAGGGGGGAGTGGGTGAGTATATATGCTACCTTCAAGGAGAAAGGACGGAAAATATTTTTTATCTACACACGTAACATAAACCCTCTTCACTGCATACAAAAACCGCACGTTACGATCAGCATAATGTTAAACTACTTGGTAAAAACTTATTTCTTATCTGAAAAATTACACATTATGACCATAATGTGTAATTTTTCTACACATTATGACATTCAAATTTCGAACGCCGACACCCGCCTGGATGCCGCCCCTAGTTTGTCTGTGAAGTTGGTACTGACATTCAAATTTCGAACGCCGACGCCCGAAGTTGGTGCTACAGAACAAGCTAAACAACTGCAGAGCCACAATGCCGGTCAAACATGCGGTTCCTGAACACATCAAAGAGAGCTTATGATATGTGTGTAGATAAAATAGTGTATATAACTGTACATAATTAGGCATTATGTAGCTGCCAGGACTGCTGCATAATGGATGGAGATTGTTTAGCTTGTTCTTTAGTACCAACTTCACGCAGACGGGCATCGGCGTTCGAAATTTGAATGTCAGTACCAACTTCACAGACAAACTAGGGACGGCACGCGGGTGGGCGACGGCGTTCGAAATTTGAATGTCATTATATGTAGAAAAACTACACATAATGACCATAATGTGTAGTTTTCCAGATACGAAACGAGATTTTACCAAGTATTTTAACATAATGCTGATCGTAACGTGCGGTTTTTGAACGCAGTAAAGAGGGTTTATGATACGTGTGTAGATAAACTACTATTAGAACTCAATTATTACATGGCTAATGAACCGTTAATATCTACCTCATACTCTGGAATACCTCATACTATATTGGAAATATGTAGTCATTATCTTTAAATATTGGTATCCTTCCTTCCCAAGTCTGTACTGTAGGCGCACTCCAAGGGGAGTCTGGTGCTTTTTACGTAACTACAAACAAATAAAGTATCGTTAGAAGCGTCATAAATAATAATAGCAATACCTTAATGTACTTAGAATGTTTTAAAGGTGGGTACAATTTGTGTTGTGGTTATTTATAAAAGTAAAAAAATATTTTATAAATAATCAAAATGCATATTGATTAAGTAATTTCATTTAATTTACTTTAGTTTAGTTTAAAAAGGGTTTGGCTTGAAAACCAGCGTTGTGTGCTGCCACCACACCATACATCATATGCTGAAACCAAACCTTATTGACTCATAATTAATGTCATTATTGTATCCATGTATAGAGTTCTCTGTCGTGTGTCAAATAAATGCTTTTTCTTTCTTTCTTTCTTTTTTTTCTTACTTTCTTTCTTTCTTTCTATAACTGAGGTTAGAGTTGAGTGTGACAGGTGACAACAGACATTTTTTCTTACGGGGTGGCAGTGGCACAGCTGTGCCCACGGTTAGCTTAGTTACGTACTTTTTGGCCAAGACCGTGATATGGCCGAGATTTTCAGAGACCAAGACGGAGACCGAGATCTCGGTTGGACCCTAGTTGGTAGTTTAAAGTTTTCAAAATGCGTTGTAAATTTAAGGAAATTAACATTATGACAGTGCCGTGTCAGAATATTTATGAAAAACCTAATGTACGTCCACAAAAATATTGATAAATTTCCTAAGGCACAATGTCAACACTAGAAATAGGAATAAACTAGCTATACCTACTACTAGGCTCCATAAGGTTAATGTATCTTTTAAAGGGCAATGTATTCGCTTTTACAACAAAATACCGACTGAATTACAAGAATTGTCTGTAAATAAATTTATAAATGTTGTTAAAAATCACTTATGTAAAAAAACTTACTACAAAATATCAGATTATGTAGAAGACAAGAAAGCTTGGGAAGGTGTTTGCTCAAATTCTGTAAAAAATAACGTATAAAGCTGGATGTTTCTAGTCGCCTCTTTGCCTCCAGCATCTAAAACATTGAGGTGACGGAATTCAAATTGAGTTCTATATTTCCCTGTACCTTATACCTGTGTTAGTTTAAGATTTGACATTCTCCAAATGTTACCTATGTGTTTCTTATGGAAATAAACTCTTTTTGAAATTTGAATTTTGAAAATGTTTTAACGTATTTCTGTAAGAAATACAGCCACACACAATAACACAACTCAGAAAGGACGAACTTAGGCGACTATTTCGACGAATGACTACGTCTGTGGTGTTGCGGGTGAGGCTGTGCTTCCCAGGCGAGGGGTCCCGGTTCGAATCCCGGCTGGGGAGGAAGAAAAAAAAAACAGGTTTGGAGATTAACATGTTTATGACGTCGCCGTTTCTGGTCCCCACGAGACAGGGTATGTGGGTAATGTAAGTGCCTGTATTTAAATGTAAAGAAAACAAAGTATGTTTCGCTTCGTATCAATTTTATATGGAAATGTGACAGTCAGCGCTCACTGTCAGCCTGATAACAAAGCCTTAAGCTGTAGAGATTACACAAATAATTTTTTACACAAATACCATTACCGCAACAATTATTGATAAGTAACATAAGGCATTCATATAACTTCTAACGGTCCATCAGTCTCCTGAATATTGACACAAATTCATTCTAAAAGGTGTTATTGCCATCTCATTCTTGCCTCCAACACTCGCATCTTTGTGTCTCTTTTACTCACAGTACCGGTATAGAACCGCGCAAGCGCCCTCCATTTTCCTTTTTTGAAAAGAACTGACACCGGAAATATGAACGCGGCCGCCATATTTGTAAAATGGCTGATGAATATGTAATTATTAAAAGCAATTTGTAATTAATTGCAGAATGTGATATGGCTGGAGATATGGTCAGGTGTTGGTTTCTATTGGCCGACATGGTATTTTTTTTATAATGAGGTGCTTTTAAAGCCGGTACATAAATTGCTGTTGAGCTGGATAGGGCGTATTTTAATAGAGATAGAAGTAAAAACGTCTTGATTTAAAAGGGGCGAGTGAAATCGATTATTTTATTTATTAATTGCAATATTCAACAACGATTGACATGTTTTATACTATTGTGGAAGAACCATCTATGTTAAGTAACATGCTATACTGCATGCAAAAATATTGTTAAAAAATAACGCTACTTGGCTTGGCCGTTTGCACAAATTTTTTCTTCACTATGTTACTTCACAACTATATTCTATGTTGATGTGTTAATTTAAGTATTACGTTGCCAACAGTGTTCAACATTGCAAGTTGAGTACAAATAATAATTTCCTGTAATAGAAAAGTGTGTGAACGTATATAGTTATAAATATTTATGAACAATTTTACAAGTTTAAGAGGTATATAGCCTAACAAACAGTAGTGTCTAATTTATATCGTACCTCTTAATGACTATGTCTTATGTGTAGGACTTGGAAACAAAAACAAATATATTTGATTACTTTCACACCCATAAAAGATATAATGGATTCAACTATATCGCTGTATATTCGATACATCTTAAAGTGGCTAGAAAGGTAAACAAATGCCAAAAGTATCACTCGATAGAGGTCCACATTCTGTTGTAAACACTACTTAAACAAAATTACACTAGATTTCACTAAAAATTTAACTAAATTCTGCTTAGAAATAATTTATTTTCCCAACATTCCACTTTCGACGAAAATCTGAACACAGATTAGAAAAATGACGTAGTTAAATTGAAATTTCGTTTTGTTCATTATTTGAGACGGGCTACAAAGTGAATGAAAGTACGAATCAATGAAATACGCGGAAACGAAGGTTGTCACTGAATTTCAATGTTTTTTTGCAGTTAATGGATATTATAATGTGTGTGTATTATTTTTCATGTTTCTTAATCTTGCTTGTTGCAATTCCAAATTACTGGTTATTTTTTTTGTTTGAAATACAGTTGTCCGGTAGATCAATGAAAAGACTTAAACCGAAGCTAGTATAGACCATTTAGAACCATTTGAGCTAAACATACATACAGTGAAGTCTTACCGTAAAATTTTTATTGGTGATTTAGTGTTTATGAAGAAAATTTCCAGATTTTTACAGTTAAGTGATTATCATCACAAAACTAAACAATAATTGGATTATTTTACAACTGAATCTAATAAATCGTGATTTGTACATCTGCCACGTAAGACTTGGTTTTTACAGACCATTCAGAGCCCAGAACACATTGAAGAAAATCCAAAACGTAAAGAAACAATGTGTGAAATTATCCCAATGAAAAAGCTATTGACATTTAAACAATAAAAGAAGATCGCGAAAAATAATAATGAAATAAAGAGGTTTAATTAAGTTAAATCCGATTCATTTCATTTTCGTAGGCTGTTTAGTCCATAGGAGATGCATTAGGCGGTGAGAAGCTATCTTGACGACTGTTTTCCCAATTGCTGGATCGGCAGAGACTATTCCTTGGCCTGCACGTTCACCAGACCTGACCCTAATGGACTATTTTGTATGGGGCAGAGCCAAATAACTGGTCTATTCTAACGTAGCCATCAACATAAAAGAAGAGTTGATTTCAAAAATAAGAATGGCTTTCGACACCATGAACGATGAAATGATGCTCAAAATCACGACCACAGAAGTCCGAAGACGGGCTCGTGTCTGTGTGAGGAACCAAGTATCTCATTTCGAGCATGAATAGCATACATTTAAATAATTAATAAGACTGTCTAAAAAGTTTATTTTTCTCCCTCAAACTCGTTAGTAGGTCATAACATCAACAATGTGTGAGGTATCTACGCCAATAATACTTTAAAATTAAAGATCTTTAACTAAGAGTTTTTATAAAGATTTGCACATAAAAATCTTTCACTTGTTTTTGTTAAATTAGGTCCGAAAAACTTATTTTATTGATGATTGAAATTTACCGTGCTCTTCAATGGTCTGTAAAAACCAAGTACGACGTAGCAGATGCACAAATAAAAATTTATTAGAATGCTTATTAAATTATTTATTAGAATCAATAGTAAAATAATCCAATTATTGTTCAGTTTTGTAATGACAATCACTTAACTGTGAAAATCTGGAAATTTTCTTCAAAACCACTAAATCATCAATAAAAATTTAACGGTAAGACTTCGCCGTATGTATGTTTGGCTCTGGCTAAATGGTCTGTATTAGCTTCGGTTTAAGTCTTTGTATCGATCTACCCGACATCCTGTAGAACTAGTTTTATTTTGAATTTAAACATTTGATACATTACATTTATAATACATTTGTGAATGAATGAATGAATGAATGGTGCTTCTCCAGCCAGGGTTCTAAACCTGTTCCGGTCTTTCGGCCGACATACCAGAGGGCACAAGTTTTGAGGGGGGGCGGAATGACCTGCTCTGTAGGAAGGGAAGGATAGTGAATTCAATCGACCGACTCTTCAGCCTGAAGCCAATATAGGATATGTGGAATGGGGAGGATGTGGGATTTGGAAAGCAGCTGTTGTTTTCTTCAAGTTCTTGTTTTCCTTCTATTTTCAGTTATTGTTAATAGTTGAGTTTCCTGAGTCGTGTTCGTTTGGGTTATCCGGTAAGTTTCCAGTTTCGCTTTTGCTGTCTGTTTCTGGGATACGGTATATTTGCCTCTAGGCCATCCTGACTTCGTCCCTGTTGTGTGATGATTCTGTCCAGTAACTGTGTTCTTCACCGTAGTATTTGATGTCATGCTTAAGGAAATCTTTCCAGGTGTATATAGGTCGGCCGACTTTCTTCTTCCTTGCTTCGTAGGTATTTGAATGGAGCGTGTAGTAAGTGCTGTTGTGGGCGTCGCAGAATATGTATAGTAACATATCCGGTGGTTTTTGATTCGTTTGGTTATCGTTTTGCCCTGTAGTCAGTCATGAATTTTGTGCTATCTTGGATAGCTTCTGGCGTTCTCAAACATGTCTCTGAGGATCAGGCATTCATATACTGACTGTCAACTGTTTGCTTTAGTGAGGGTTGCCGCTTTTTGTCCGTATTTTATAAACAGTGCAATGACCATTTTGTAAATCAGGCGCACTATAATTCAGTCCATGTTGGATTTCTTTATAAAATGCATTAGGGCCTTGGAATTGCATATGGCTTGCCGGCACCTCTTTTTTATTGTGTCCTATGTCCTGCCGTAATATATGTGCCGAGATATTTGATTTCGTTTACGGTTCGTATTGGAACTACGTCCAATTCACTGGTTGTTTATGGGGTCTCTTATAAGAATTTTCGTCTTTCTACTTTTAAGTTGAGTCATGAGCAGTTCTCCGATGATATTTAATTATTCACTTTTAGCTACTCCGCGGCATAGCAGCGCTGCGTATAAACGCTTTTTCAGGTCGCGGGCGGTCCGACTCTGGAACGCACCTCTTTGCACTATAAGAGACAATCCGACTCTTTTTTCTTTTAAGAAACATATCAAAGAGCTCTACATGTCTCTTTCGTAAAAGTTATTGTATTTATTTTATTATATGTAAGGTTTATGTATATATCGGTAATTATTTCGTATTTGCTATCTGTATTTTACAGATATTTTAATTTATTCCTAGGCATTTTAGTTATAGTAATTATTGTGCACTGCCTACCCTTTTATGATAGCAATTCCTGTAATGCCTTGTTTTGCTGGAAGAAATCTCTTTCTAGAGACAAGCTCGCCCTTGTACATGCATTTTCTTTTGATGTAACTTTTAAAATATTTGTGTGCAATATTGTGAAGGAGGTTTGTTCCTATAATTCCCTTTTTCCTGTATTTCTTTATAGCGTCTTGTCCGATGCGAGCATACAGATACCAGAGATAGTGTTTTGACATATGTATCATGTTTGTTTACTGTATATAGGCTATGTGTATGTTTCTGTTAGTCAATTCCGCATCAATGTTGAGTCTTTTAGTTATGTGGAGATTTTTTATGTACTCAGTGAAAGCTTCTGCGTTTGGTGCGTCGATCGCAAGTTTGATGCGTGGATAATTGCTGTTAGCTTCCACGTATCTAGCTAAGTCTCTTCTGATGTGGGTATGGTTGAATGTCGCTCCAAACAGATGGTTGATTTGGTCTGCAATTGCATGGAACAGGCAGTTTCCATCTCTGGGCATTGGTAGAGTTTCCATTGTGAGATATTACTACAGCAGAAAGCCTCATGGTATTTTAGCTAATATGAATGTGTGTGTGTGGGTTGTTTCTAAGAGGTGTACGGCCGGTATGATGAGAGACGCTGTTTGGCTTTTTACGATCTATTTTTATTCTAATGTTTCCCGGTATTTCCAAGATGGGCTGACACCATAGAATGGGTGCCAGATGTGTGAGGGAACGTTGTGAGCCTTTTGTGCTTCGAAGCTTTTTCAATTGTTCCTAAATAGCAGTCAATTGTTTTGTCTAGTTTCTGGGAGTTTGGTGAGATGGCCTTTTTATGACATGCACTTGTTTAGTTTTTGTTTACTGTCGGGTTTAGTATATTTGCAGTTTAGCTACATAAAAATAATTCTAGGATTGTTAAGTTTTGGGTTGGCTTATTCACTGAGTTTCAGGGTTTAGTGGATGGTTATTGTTAATGACTGTTTTGAATGGTCTTTCGAAGATGAGGAGAAAATAAATCTCGAGGAGAATTATCTCGAATTTATTTTCAGGCAAAGCAATATAAGTATGTATGTAGCTATAATAATGTTTTATTAGTTGATTTTGATATTGCATAGGTAGGGAATTGTTATATCCTGCCTATGACGCACCTATAAATGTGATTATGCCTTAGTCAATAGGGGCGACCGCGGCCGCAGTAAGTGGTGGTTTATTATTGTCAGGCGGCGAGTGGTGCTGAGAGAAATAAAGTTAGAGGTAGGTAATCACTATCAATGATGTCCTAATCGGAATGATCTCACCAGGTTGGTTTGTTTAGCGGCGGTGGTGGTGGAGGCAGTAGCGTTGAGGGTGTGTTGCGTAGGCGTCGCTCGCTGCCGGCCTGTCGCTGCGTGGCTCAGACGTGCACCTGGCCTAGAATAAATTCTAGGGCTTGCACAGATGGGATGCCTAAGAGTATCGCGCAGTTCTCTGGGCATTCATTACACTTGACCGCACTAGTATCATCACAATCACTGAAATGCGCGGTATTGCACAGATGGGGTGCCTAGATGGATCGCGCAGATTCCCCAGGTAACCCTTACAGTAACACGCGGTATAAGCCAGCCTATAAGCCAGGCTCGTTTTCGGGCCTCCGGAGGCAGAACAAAAGGCGCGCGCCGGGGATGAAAACTATTGTTTGTTTAAATGCGTTTGGGAGATCTCGGGGGGACACGTCCGTTCGGTCCGGCAACACAAACGCCACTCTCCTGATACATTACATTTATAATACATTTGTGAAATTAAATCATTCTTTAACATCGTACATAAAATACTGAATTTATTTCATTCATTTAACATACAATTCTGTCAGATCTCAGCCGTTCATTCAATAAAGCAATGAAAAAACAGGTCAAGTGCGAGTCTAAATCGCGCACAAAGGGTTCCGTACCACCGTTCAATGGAAGCGATGGTGTGGAGTGAATAGTTTGGATTTTACACAGCAAAATATTGTTTACAAAGTTATTGGTGCGGTTACTTTCACACTCCATGTACGTAACCAGGTGCATCCATAAGTTTGTATGTTGTATTGAAAGAATTGTTGTATGGGAGCCCCCTTAAATATTTCTTTTATCCTGTTTTTTAGTATTTGTTGTTATAGCGGCAACAGAAATACATAATCTGTGAAAATTTCAACTCTCTAGCTAGCTAGGTTTTTGAGATACAGCCTGGTGACAGACGGACCAGGCTTCGGGTACGGAACCCTAAAAAAGGCACGTTTCATTCAGAACTATGAAATGAGACATTTTGTTGTTTTTATTGAAATTAGCCAAGTTAAGATGTATGGATTATAGTTATTTGTATGTGTATATCAAACCCTGTAAAAATGCATCTAATATGGCAAGTATTTAATCGCAAATCAAAAATACTGATTTGCACAGCAAAATTACCCTTCACCTAAGCTTCCGCAGTATTTTTCCCTTATATTTGCTGTGCAAGTCAGTATTTTTGATGTGCAGTTTAATATTTCCCATTTAATATGTAATAATTTCTCCGACCTCTTTGGCAAGAATTAAAACTATGTACAAATTCTCTATTCAAATATTTTCGGCGAGCTACCTTCCGGTGTCGCCGCCCTTTACCGGAAATGAGTTTATCGTCACGGATTAAGCCGCGCCAAATTACTTTGTAAAGGAATATTCGTCAGACAGGGCGTTGGTGTGAATGTATTACCAATATTGGCGTGATGCGCATAATTTTGCATAGAAATGGCCTATAAAAAGTTTAGTGTCTTTGATGCAGGTAGTACACAGGTCCCGAGATAATTTGAAACGTATTCACCAAGAATTGTAACATTTATAACATAACACAAAATTTACAAACAGACATACATTGCTTCTGGCCCCATACTAGGTGTAGTGGGAACCAGAAGCAGCGACGTCACAAACAGGAAAACATCCAAGACCTGGTTTTATTTATTTTACGCTTTACATACCTATTCAAAACATTTCAGACCAACCTGTATTATTTTCAAAGTCATTTGATTATTTGGAAAATTGTATTCACTCCTCAGTTCGCTTTCTTTCAACCTGGATAAAGTTGGAGGGGGCCTTTGCCCACAAACGGGTACCTAATAACGAGTCATCACAGGGCATCATAATGAAAAATTTAATCTATCGACTATAATCTACTGAACATAATCAAAATACATATATGTTGTTGATTGATTTTCATTATTTGTAATTATTTTTAAAGTTATTGCATGCATTTTTAAATCAATTTATTTGTATAATAGTCTGTGAATTAATGAGATACTTTTTTTGAGATTAGGTAAGGTTAACTATGGCTAAATCTGGCTGGGTACAAATCTGGTCTGTACCTAATCGTATGTAATAATAAGGCTATATTAATGTTAAACTTCCAACTCAGACAGAATAGTAGTTTATGTGACTGATATATAATGAAGTCTACAAACATATCTTAGTCTCTCTTTGATGTGTTCAGAAGTCGCATGTTCGACCGGCATTGTGGCATTGATCATTGCTCTGCACTTGTTTAGCTTGTTCAGTAGAACCAACTTCACAGAAAAACTAAGGGCGGCACGGGGGCGGGCGGCGCCTAGTTCGAAATTTGAATACCATAATTTGTCGAAATCTCGGAGTCGAATATTCAAATAAGAAATGAGTTTTCACCATGTAGTATATCATTATGGTGGTCATAACGTGCGGTTTTTGGACGCAGTAAAGAGGGTTTATCATACGTGTGTAGATAAAAATAGATAAATCACATTTAATAAAAAAACAGTGCACATGATACGAACTCTTATCTTACGTGACTCTTATATTGCCGAATCTTGCCGGAAACAGCCGATCACTTCCGAAAGCTGAGTACGCGCACAGTAAACGTCAAATGGGACTCGTGGAGTGAATTGTGAAGTGACAAAACTGTCATTGTTATTCTTTGGACATTTCTTTTTCACTGTATCGACTTGTTAGTGATCTGACTTGACACTTCACGTTGCGGATGTACTGTCAGTGAAAATGCTCTTTGCATATTTGGTCTCTATCTTATCGAGATAAGGATGTGGCTTATGAGGGTAGATGCAGATTTTGGCGATCTGTGAAATATTTGAAAGATAAAAGAGAAATATTCAAAGTCAAAGTCAGAGGCATTTATTCAAAAAATGCCTTAATTAATTTAGAATATTTCGAATTACATTGGTTCTATAAGAAAGTAAGGTACTCACTCATCTGCTGACCCAGAAACCTTTTAGCAGACTCACCAACCAAGCCCTATACCGTATCAAGCACCACCGGGTAGCATACAAAATAGCACCTCAATCCTACCCTAGAACTAACAGAGTTTCTACTTCACAAACACCCGCCCGTGAACTATGAGGTGTGACAAAAAAGAGGGGGTTATTTGGGAGCGAGTGGGACTTTATCATCCGATGAGCATTACTTATGCACGTTGCACTCAGGCAATTAGGGTCGTCCATCGCGCGTGATGATGGGAGCTGCAGAGCGTGACATGAAATATTTTGTCGAAGATGTTTGGAGTGACCGGATGTCTTGACTTGCGTTAATGAAATACATTCAGTCAAAAAAGTATCGGGAATGGATGATTTGTCTATGGTTCCAATTTCAAATTTAGTTTTTTTTTTGTTGTTCGATTGGCACAACTGTTTACCCTTTTGGCGCGGAGTTGGCAGAGAGTCGCATCTCTGTTATTTTGAAAAAATACAGTGTTGTTTTTAGGTAAATCATATCTTGTGTGTATTGCGAATTTAATAATGGACAAAAACATCGAGTTCGGAGTTTCGTGTTCGGAGTAATTGAAAATGTTACAGAAGGCTTGAGAATCGACTTTGTCAAAAACACGTGACTATGAGTGGTACAAAGCGTTCAAAATCGGTCGGGATGAGTTGGATGATTTTCCTCGCTCTGGAAGACCATCAACGTCGCCATGATCGCCTTCGCACAAGGCTATCATTGTGAACGAATTTTTGACCAAAAACTCAACAAATACCACCGAGCAACCACCTTATTCACCAGATATGGCTCCAGCCAACTTCTTTCTTTCTCCTAAACTCAAATTACCACTTCATGGCACACGTTTTCATTCGTTATAAAAATAAACATAAAGGATAATTCGCGGTAAGAACTGAAATGCGTTTAAAAAATGTTTTGATGATTAGATTATTCATTGGTGTATGTGTATCGATTCCGAAGGAGCATACTTTGAAGGTGATAAAATCAATTTTGATGAATAACTATCATTTTTTATATTATTGATCTTTTCCTGTTACTTTCTTTACAGAGTAGTATGTCGACAATTGTAATCATGAAAATATGACAAGTTAAGCTCATATATACTACTTACAGTATAAATTGGTTTCACGCTTGCTTCTCACACAGGAGATGCTGGTTCGAATCCTGACCATGTACCAATGAAATAATTACTCCCGGTTACTAAAGCTATGTGATAGTGGTCGTCAAACCCCTCCACAAACCCGCGCTGAGCCAGCGTGGTGGAGTATGGCTTAATCTTACTCGTATCCCGGTACAGGCCTTTGCCCCTCCGTGGGGACAATTATTTAAGTTAATGGGCTACAATTATTATTCATTAAGGTAAGTGCAGGCACATACATTGCTTACCACAGTGCCCTGTGTCATGGCAATTAGAACATCGATGTCTCAAACATATAAACATCCAAGAATAGGGGAATTTTTCCCGAGTGGAATTCGAGTCCGGAACTTCTCACTTACGAGGCCAAACTTCGACCTCTACGACAGGGAGGTCTTATAGTTTCAGCTGTTGTAGTTCTATTCTTTCCAATTCTGGAATAAATATCAGAAATTTGTTAAAAATAAATGCAATGTTGGTTTCATCAGCATGCATTTCTATATCACATTGTGCACGATAAAGAATTGAAAGTATACGGAATGACGTAAGCCTGTTTAGGCTTTTGGGTACCCACAACCATCTGTGAATTTCGACAGCACTCAAATCGCACAGTGCAACAACCTTCCTTCCTGAGGAAGTGACACCGACATGTCGAATACAAAACTGACTGTGAACTAACTATACTTCAATGCAATGACATAGTGCTTGTGGTACGTGCCCCTAATGGTAATATGGCTATTTTGGGCGCCACGTTCATTAGATCTGCGCGTGAGTGGAATACACCGGGGCGACTTAATTAGCTGATCAAATGGAAATACATCATTAGGAACATGCAAAAGATCGAAAACTGCTCTAGCGATGGCTTTCAGATTGGTGGCGGCGGAAATTCGATCTAGCTTGGTCTCTTCTCTGGGAAACGGGTTCTTCGGAGTTTTCACTTTTCAACCGACTTAAAAAAGAAGAAGATTCTCAATTCGACTGTATTTTTTTGTATGTTTGTTACGCGATGACGCCGTCAATTATGAAGCGATTTTGATGATTCTTATTTTGATTGGTAGGTCATACTTCGGAGGCGGTTTCATATAAATTTTATCAAAATTGATTAAGCGCTTTTTATAAATCAACAAAAAATAAAAATAAATACACAGATGACGTTTTGGTTTGTGGTTCCGTGCAACAAAAGTTTTGATGAGTACTTTTAATTAGTACATAGACTTCACTCACATCCCGACCGGGGAGGATGAGATAAACGCAATGTGTGAAATAATTTACCTTGGTGGATAGCTGATAAAACAAAGATGAATTTTAATCAATTTTATCTACACACGTATCATAAACCCTCTTTACTGCGTACAAAAACCGCACGTTACGATCAGCATAATGTTAAACTACTTGATAAAAACTCATTTCTTATCTGAAAAATTACACATTATGACCATAATTTTAATTTTTCTACATATTATGACATTCAAATTTCGAACGCCGCCTGCGTGAAGTTGGTATACGCGTTGCGTTGGTATAATTGTTGAAATAGGCGCGCCTGCGTGAAGTTGGTACTACAGAACAAGCTAAACAACTGCAGAGCCACAATGCCGGTCAAACATGCGGTTCCTGAACACATCAAAGAGAGCTTATGATATGTGTGTAGATGAACTAGTATATGTAACTGTACATAATTAGGCATTAAATCTCTCGAGAGATATTATTATAAAACACGCCTTCGGCTCGTTTCATAAACCCACTCTCGAGTATTAATGCCCTCCATTAAGTAGCAGTCACATAAACTACTATTTACACTCAGTTTCATACAATATTACTGACAAAATCGCCACAATCATTGATGTATTAACTAAAAAACGGCAGTCAAAAGAATACCTAAAGTATTTTTTTTCTTAATCCTTTAATTTCCAATTATTATATATCTGCCTTAGTAGCCATGTTTAGATAATCGGATGTTTGTGTGTCTGTGCCTCGAACGCTAAAACGGATGAATGGATCTTGATGAAATTTAGCGCAGCGATAGTTTATGAGCTAGATTAACATATGGGATCCATTTTTGACCGACTGCACCAGAAGGAAGGTAAAGTTATCTCGTTATCTCAGTAAATGATACTCCCTAGGAACACTCGGATGAAGTTGCGGGGGTCAGCTAGTAAACGTTATCGCGATAAATGATGATTCCTAGGAACACGCAGGTGAACGGACATCAGCTAGTTAACTATTTTAAGACAACGTTGAGAAAAAAACTGCTAAGTACTTAAAATTACTCCAAACCCATTCATTTTCGTTTAGGAGGAAGTTTGCTGGAAATTGACCCTACTTTAACCACTCACAATATCTGTATCGAATGAACAATCACCCTGTATAGTGATAAAACTAGTTAAAAATCTGCAGTGCTTCAATATAATCTGTTATATTCCAATTTGCTCAGTGACCTGCATGTTAATTTTGGTTCAACAGTTTTTTTTAAGGAAGTCTCGTAGGGAAACCGGGAAGTGGTCATTGTGCATTTTTTTCGACACAGGATACTTTGAGTTCGTTCACTTTGTACTATTATTGTCTGGCTTGTGCAGAGACGCGCTTACAATCGTAATTTTTGAAGAATATTATACTAAATAACAATTGCCAAGCTCTAGTGAAAAGTCCATTTATATGTTGGGTAGCTAAAAACTGGATCGGGACAATTCTTGCGATTTCACCCAAATTTAATGGGAATTTTGAAAATTGCTTCGCGATTTTTCTCTTTATAGTAGTTTATGTGACTGATACATAATGCCTAATTATGTACAGTTGCATAAATTAGTTTATCTACACACGTATCTTAAGCTCTCTTTGGTGTGTTCAGGAACCGCATGTTCGACCGGCATTGTGGCATTGATCATTGCTCTGCACTTGTTTAGTGTTCAATAGCACCAACTTCACAGACAAACTAGGGGCGGCACGCAGGCGGGCCTCGGCGTTCGAAATTTGAATGTCATAATTTGTCGAAAATTTATAGTTTTAACAAGTAGTACAACATTATGCGTGCGGTTTTTGGACGCAGTAAAGAGGGTTTATGATACGTGTGTAGATAAACATTTTTATCTACTTTCATGTCATAAAATTCGAATTATAAACGTCAAAACGAATTAATATTGATATATTTATAAACGCAATACCGTAACCAAATAAAAAAAAATATAATATAGCTCCTCATACAAAGATAATTGTATAAAATAACTTTTTTACCATAACGATACAGTTCTTTTTCTTTTTGGGAAAGGCAAGGGTCTTGAAACCGTACAGCCAAAGAGTTTGAAAGTCCGTGGCGACGGCGCGGCGCGGCGGCGGCGGCGCAGCGCGCGCATGCGCTGTTATACGGTTGGTTTGGCGCCAATTGATAAGTTTTGTTTCAGTCAGTCAACTAAGCACTGAAATTGTTGAGATACTTGTTACATTCGCATAAAAATGTCAGAAAGTAGTGATTTTGAAGAGAATGCGACTCCGCCCGATATTTTAAGTGCGGCGAAAGATATGACTAACAACCTATTGCCAGCTAAGTTAAGAAAAGTATATGATAGATGCTACGAGGAGTTTATCGATTGGAAAACGCAGTAAAAAGCTGCTTCGTTTTCGGAAAACGTGGTGATGGCCTATTTTCAGGAATTATCTGACAAATACAAGTGATCGTCATTGTGGATGAAATACTCCATGCTAAAGAGCACTAAAAGCATAAACCACGAAGTCGATATATCCAAATACTCAAAACTAATCGTGTTTTTGAAAAGAAAGTCACAAGGATTTAAATCGAAGAAAGCGAAGACGTTTTCAGCCGAACAATTACGAACGAAGCTCCCGGACATGAACACCCTTTACCGAAGGTACATATGTTAATTAGATTTTAGAAGGATTTTAGTAAAAGTGAAACGTAATTGGGGTTTGTCGTTCTTGGGTTTTAATTTAATTTAATTTGTTTCAGATTGCACTTATTTTCGGTATCATGGGTGCCTGTCGGAGACAAGAATTTATAATGTGCAGTTTCAGGAAGTGAAAGTGTATGAAAATACAATATTTGTGAAAATTCGCAATTCCAAAACTAACATAGACCGCTCTTTTGGTATTACAGGGAAATACTATGAGTTATGTAAAAAATACATATCACTACGGCCCGATCCGTGTCAAGCTCCCTGCTTCTTTATAAACTACCAACGTGGCAAATGCACTCAACAGAGAGTTGGCATCAATAAATTTGGTGCTTTAGGTAAAACTATAGCTGATTATCTACAACTTCCGAACTCCGACCAGTACACTGGCCATTGTTTTAGACGAACATCGGCAACCCTGCTCATTGACGCCGGCGGAGATATTACAACATTAAAGCGCCATGGTGGATGGAAATCGACGACAGTGGCAGAAGGTTATATAGATGATTCTATGAATAACAAAATCTTAGTTTCAAATTCTATTCTGAACTCAATAGAAAACAAAAAGAACGAAATTAATATCAATTTGCCAATAGCCCCGACAGCAAGTCCGAGGTCCTCTAATGCCAATGCCTGCCCAGCAATACAAATGCAATTCCATAATTGTAACATAAACAACTTGAATAATTATTATAAATAAATGATTTCTTACTAACTTTGATATTTTATTTATTAGTTTCAACACTAATGTATGAGAGTAGATAAACTAGTGTATGAAACTATACATAACTAGGTATTAAAACTCTCGTGGGATACTATTAAAAACCTCGCCTACGGCTCGGTTTTTAAACACCCCCTCGAGTTTTAATACCCCTCATTATGCAACAGTTTCATAAACTACTATTATCTACACACGTATCATAAACCCTCTTTACTGCGTACAAAAAATGCACGTTACGATCAGCATAATGTTAAACTACTTGGTAAAAACTGATGTGTAATTTTTCTACATATTATGACATTCAAATTTTGAACGCTGACGCCCGCCTGCGTGCTGGCCCTACTTTGTTTGTGAAGTTGGTACTACTGAAGAAGCAAATCAAGTGCAAAGGAATTATCAATGCCACCATGCGGGTCGAACATGCGGTTCCTGAACACATTAAGCAGAGCTTATGATATGTGTGTAGATAAACTAGTGTATGTAACTGTACATAATTAGGCATTAAAACTCTCGAGTGATATTATTATGAAACTCGCCATTATGTAGCAGTCACATAAACTACTATAAGTTGGTTAAAATTATGAAAATGAGTTAAATTTTATGAAACATTATACATAGCGATATAAACTGCATCGGTTCAGCTGTGGTTTTGAGTAACCGACTAACATGTTGCATTGTTTGACAACGTAAGAAGACAACAAGAAGAACGGTCTAAACACGGTCTAAACAAATACTTTTCTCACTATACTTACTTGCACTGCGTATGAAATGTCTGTCTTTGTTATTTAACCTGGAAAACCGAATGACGCTATCATTCGAAGGTAACTCCATTGTCCTATCTAGATCACGATCACTATGTTAAATAAACTTATTAATTCTATTAAATCGCTGACCATTGATCTGTGAATGTGTTCGTTTGTGTGGGATGCGCGGGCGCTGATGACGTCATTGATGACCAGAGTGACCTTAGCGCCTTATTAGGAGCTAAATGCGGGTTGCTTGATCGATTAGGATGTTTTTGATTTGTTTACATGGATGGACAATATCATGAAGGAAATTCATATTTAAAATATCGTATAAGATAAGAACAAATAAAATCATTCAAATATACGAGCAAAATAAAGCTTAAGAAACTACAACCGTTCGCCTTTGTTGACTTATGGTACATTAATTACTAAGCATTCAAAGTTGCTAAGTCAACACTTTGTTAGTTGGGAACATTAACACACTAGAAGCAAAATATTTGCCGCTCGACGCTCTAAGTCCAAACAGAACCATAACCAACAAAATAAGGCAATATCAAGTAATCTAAAACAAACAAGAGAAAGTACAGGCAATACCAAAACGAGACATTAATTGTCACAAGTACAATTTATTACCAAGCATTGTTTGTCACTACTTCCTTAGCGTTTTGTCAAGCCCTATCTAGATCTAAGTGGTCCATTCAAACACAGTAGCGAGCCAAAAAAGGAGGCTAAATACATCGTGTTTTATTTAAATTTGGAATGTTCCGTCCACGCACGTGTCTATTCTTTCTTAATTGTTGACTTCTCCGCTTTTGGTAGCGGCCAGGAGTCGAAATCGCCAAAAAAGGTTGTGTGTTAGTCATCCTTCTTCAGTGTTTACGCTTTGATTCGGCTTATCCGACCAAAGTGGGTTGTTGTTAGTTGTCTAGTAGATAGGTGGGAGGTGTGTCCTTTAGTTTTAGTTGGGTTATTGTGGCTTTGATACACGATAGCGATTGTGTTAATGAGGCTGTTTGTAAACTTCTCGAGATAAAATCGAAACAACAGATCGGTTAGAGTGTTGAGTTTATAACATGTGCTGATTAATTTGGTTTCTTATTGGATTGTGAATAATTATTTGAATACGAATTTGTAATTAATGTCTCATTTTAACTGTGATAAATATTATTTACATATCTAAATTAAGTGATAAATGAGGCTTAGAATAATAAATAAATAATAATTAAACATGATAAATGCTACAAACGTCTGTAAAATCTAGGTACGTAATAATATTATTTTGTAGAGCTGAGAACTTTTAGAATAAATGAACAAACTATAATCCTTTTCTTCAATCCACATATTCATTGTCTCATTGTTTGTTAAAAAGCTTTGTCTGTTTTATAGCACCCAGCTGCGTTCGCGACTGCCACGTAATCTCAAAGGCTCACCGCGAGCCGGATATCTAAGTCTAGCTGCTAATGTGATAGGCCATTCTCGTACGGTTAGGTCTTAGACGAATAACTTAGGGGTGAGGTTTTTGTTGGTGTTTAAGAAAACAAAAACAAATTTTCGCGCTCTCCCCAGAAGGTGTATAAAATGCACAGTTGTGCGCAGTTTGCGCGACATGTCTAAACAAATATGAAGGGGGTGTGGGCTTTGGTAAGAAGGGGGCATGGGAAAACTTACGGTGGGGTTGTGGGGGGGAATGGGTGTTTGGTGCGGAGGGGTGGGGATGAGTCTTTTCTAATTTCTCTCCAACATGGGTAGGTTGGTTTCAGAACTATGAAAAGTGTCGATTTTTTAATATTATATTTTATATATATTATATTATATTTTATATATATATTTTATTATTTATCTACACACGTATCATAAACCCTCTTTACTGCGTACAAAAACCGCACGTTACGATCAGCATAATGTTAAACTACTTGGTAAAAACTCATTTCTTATCTGAAAAATTTCACATTATGACCATAACGTGTAGTTTTTCTGCATATTATGACATTCAAATTTCGATCGCCGATCGATGCCTGCCTGCGATCCGCCCATAGTTTGTCTGAAAGTTTGTGAAGTTAGTACTGACATTCAAACGCCGACGCCCGCCTGCGGCACGTTGAATGGTACTACAGAACAAGCTAAACAACTGCATGAACATGTGGTTCCTGAACACATCAAAGAGAGCTTATGATATGTGTGTAGATAAACTAGTGTATGTAACTGTACATAATTAGGCATTAAAACTCTCGAGTGATATTATTATGAAGCTCGCCTTCGGCTCGTTTCATAAACCCACTCTCGAGTATTAATGCCCTCCATTATGTAGCAGTCACATAAACTACTAATATATATTAGGTTTTATAGGTTATAGTTATAAGGGCTCGCGAGGTCTACTGTTCTCACAGAACCACTAGTTTACATAATATTTATCAATTTTTGTAACTCTCTAAGGACTGGGTGGGGGAGGCTTTTTTTCAGGGTATAATTTTTTTATTCAATTTTGCCAAGGATATTGACAGAATGTGGTAATGATCTAGACAATGCATTCAAGAGACCACAGAAATACATTCAAGTTAAAATAATGAGGAATAGTATCTGGATGGCGGCCCTACTTACAAATGTCCATTTTAGAAAGCAATAGCAAGAAAGTAGTGACGTTAGGGGCCAGATCGGTCCAGCCCGTGCTAGAAACAAGAAGTCTAGATTGATATTATTCCAGGCGGCCATTTCACGCGCGGCGGACATCCGACCAGATCGGACGATAACCTAATGAGTGTGTGGGTGGCCGGCTAGTAGGTGCTGAGAGTTATTAGGACTGGAGGCGCCTTCGAAATCGACGTCGAGCCAAGTACGTATTTTAAGCGTTGTAAACAAAGGTGACAGTTGTCGATTCCGCAGGCTAAAATGAATCTATGGTTAGTTTTCAGTTGATGAATAAAGGGACTTTATTTATACAATTAGGATAACCTTTTCATAACATATGTTTATAACTTAACCTAGCTGAATTTATACCAATACAAATATTAAACTAAATAAAAAATGGCCTTCAGTTCGCCGCCGTCGAGTGGTAGAGTGCCCAACATCCTGGCACCATTACCTCGCTGTAGGGCCAGACTAATCCTCTGGGCGAGGTAAGTGCCAGCTCTTGGATCACCCGATGTCTCAACTAGCCTCTAGGAAATCTCCTTAAAGACTAGTCGAGCGCCGGGCCCCCATGGCCCGAGGTTTGCGCCGGGCCCCCATGGCCCGAGGTTTTAAGTTAGTATTATGACGCTTTAGGATTTTTCAAATTTCACTTATTCATTTTCCTGTCTACAATCTTTTAAATACCTACTTGTCTTGATACAGATCATTTATTGCGGGGACGTGGGAACGTGCCTTCAATGAAAAACAAACAAGCTACAGACAAAAATAAACAAATACAACGTCACTGCGTCACTCCTTTCCCCATACGGTGGCAGGGGCACAGTTGCACCCACAACAGGCCTAAAAATTTCAAAATCTAGCTTTAATTCTATCTATCTATCTTAAATTTAAATCTATCCGTGTTACCAAAAAAATATCAAACAGCGTTTAACCTCAAAATAAACGTCAAATCCCATGCGTTTTTGTTTTTGAACAAGTGGAACAGTAGTTTATTTTTTTGTAGTAAGGCCCTATAAATCTAAAAATAAAGGAGTTTCTATCCTCTGCTTCTCCCACAGTGGTCCAATCTAGAGAAGAGGAGAACACCTGACGTGAACTAAGTTGTAGTAGCTAGAAAGCGAACTAAGACTTAAGTAAGTCGAGTTGACTTTAACAACTCCCTACAAATTGAAATAGATTATTCCGTCTTCTAGCCAGTCGCCTAAGCAAATTCATAAATATTTACGGTAATAAAGAACTTTGACTTGGACTCTGATGGCGACTCCATTCTGAAACCTCCTTGTTAGCCAAGCAGATTGGGACGTGAGTGGGCAAGGCGGGAATTTCCCTTTGTGGGGACAATAGTAAGTTGCGTTGAATACGGTTCGCTATTTGACTGATAGTTTAATAGTTACCTAACATATTGCAGTAGTGAATATATCTCGGCAATGAGAGAATGATATCCATTTTGAAACTATCCTCATGGTTGCTTTGTTATCGAGTTTGTTATTGTTGAAAACATTGAGGCTGGGGAGGAAAGTATATACTTCAATATTACAGAAAAAAATAATAAGAAGTTAATGGTCCAAATGGGGCACAATTAGTGAGCATATCAGATTATTTTGTTTTTTTTTTTACTTTATTGTGTGTCGTTCCAAATAAAAGGGCTCCCGAATATATATAACATAACATAACATAGCGTCACGCCTTTTCCCATACGGGGTGGCAGAGGCACAATTGTGCCCACTTTGAGCCAGTCATTCGATATTCCATTTTGCGTGACAGAGGGCTAGCCCATCGCCGCAGCTAAGGAGTAATGAAGGTTTCCTCAGGATGTTTTTCCATCACCGTTAGAAAGTCCGTATAATGTACTTACGATGAATTAATTATCTCATTGATGGTCAGGATTCCAACCTGCATCTCCTGTGTGAGAAGCAAGCGTGAAACCACGGACCACGTACACCACGGAGCTCCACGAATATATATTTTTCACAATAAAAATTACTGTTCCTCCGAAATTACTGTTCCTCAAATTCTGCAAAAAAATATAATAGGTCTTTACTTAAATATAACAGTAAAAATTGCCATTGGGATGTTGCACGCTACGTACAATCCAAGGATTTCAAATATTTAACTCCACCACGCTGGCTCAGTGAGGGTTGATGGAGGGGTGTCGGGCGAGTGACCAATCCGACTGTCAGAAGTTATCAAGCTGCAAGTTATGCAGCTGTACGACTACTGTGCCTGCTGCCTACAGCGATAGTAGCCGGGACCTGAGGCTTAACGCGCCATCCGAAACAGGGAAGCGCCCGAAACAAATGCCACATAGAAACGGTCACCCATCCAGTACCCGTCTCAGCCAGATGTTGCTACCCGCACGATCGTTTCCGAAGTGCGAACACCGCTAGGCCGCGGTCACTTCACCAACAAAGTAGAAACTTTTACCCGCAAATAAAAAGGAAACAGCCGCTCCGACCGGAAGCGAGTGCGCTTCACTTCCGTATCCGGTTCGCCATTCTCAAGGAGCCACTCGGGATAATGTGATTGAGGCAACACTCTCATCTGATTTACAAATGGAATCGAATCAAAACTGCGAGGAAAAGTTGGCGAGAGCCGAGTTATTTTAGTTTTCTGCTCCTTTGTGATTCTTGGTGATATCATTATCGTGATACTCGTGTTTATCTTGGACACCCCGGAAGCGGATCTTCAACTACGGGTTACTTTTAGAGGAATAGCATTGAAATGGTAAATAAAATCGGTGAAGTGCGGGTCGGACTCGCACACGAAGGGTTCCGTATCGTCGTACAAGAACACCTAACCACTAAAAACAATAATAAAAACTAAACAGAGAATAATATAATGTCCGAATGATGATTCGAACCCAGAACCCTAGGATTGCGAAACCGGTAACAAACCAATTGCGCCACCACAAGCATGCGAAAAGCCGCGAAAGCCACGATCATATTTGAATCGTGCTATGGTTTGTTATAACGCGGGTGTTAAAACAAGTCTCTATTATGGGAATCCCCTTAAATCTAGAAAATCTCGTTTAGTTCATTATTTGTTTCAGCAGCGGCAACAGAAATACACATTATGCGATCATTTCCACTCTCTACCTATTACGGTTCATGAGATATAGCCCTCTGACGGACGGTCGGACGAACGGACGGACGGACAGATGGACGGACGGACAGCGGAGGCTTAGTAATAGGGTCCCGTTTGCCACCCTTCGGGTACCGAGCCCTTCACAAAAAGCTCTTCACTCATCTATAGAGGACACAGAGCAACATAATTTAATATTTTTACAACTCGACAATTTACAATTTTAAAACTCGAGGATCGAGAGTTTTAATGCCTAATTATGTACAGTTACATACACTAGTTTATCTACACACAAATCATAAGCTCTCTTTGATGTGTTCAGGAACCGCATGTTTGACCGGCATTGTGGTTCTGCAATTGTTTAGCTTGTTCTTTAGTACCAACTTCACGCAGGCGGGCGTCGGCGTTCGAAATTTGAATGTCAGTACCAACTTCACAGACAAACTAGGGACGGCACGCGGGTGGGCGTCGGCGTTCGAAATTTGAATGTCATTATATGTAGGAAAACTACACATAATGACCATTATGTGTAGTTTTCCAGATACGAAACGAGTTTTTACCAAGTAGTTTAACATAATGCTGATCGTAACGTGCGGTTTTTGAACGCAGTAAAGAGGGTTTATGATACGTGTGTAGATAAAATAAATAACTGGTCTGTGGAACGCGCTTCCCCGCGCAGGGGCAGTCCATCTCTCTTTATCTTCAAGAATCGTCTAAAGCAATATCTTTTTCTTTCGTAAACTTAGGGAATTAATATGGCTTGTATTTACTCGCACATCAAAAATACTGATTTGCACAGCAAATAAGGATCAACAAAAACACTTTTTATGTTTTAAATATTTTATGTGTACTTAAGTATACAAAAATACATTTATAAATAATCAATACTAAATATTAAAAGGGAAATTTAAACTGCACATCAAAAATACTTATTTGCCATGGCAGAACAACAAAAAATACTTAAATTATGTTTTAAGTATTTTTTGTTGTTCTGCAAATCAGTATTTTTGATGTGCAGTTTAAATTTCCCTTTTAATATTTAGTATTGATTATTTATAATATGTATTTTTGTATACGGTATTCATATTTATGTATTCGTATTTAATATATTTAGTAGTTTAGTTAAACCACTTATTTCTATTATTTACTTGTATTGCTGCACATATGTCTACCTGCTACTGCTATTCAATTTATCCCTTCCATCTTGGGTTTGCTGGAAGAAATCTCTTGTTAGAGAAATCTCCCTTTTTAATTGCCTTTTCTATAAGCTTGTGTGTGATTTTTTATATGCAATAAATATATACGAAAGAACAATGCATAAATTCAAATCCGGTGCGTTTTTTTTTACACAGATTTTGTAACAACTTTTGTATCGAGCAAAAGTAATCAAATTACTCTTACATTTAGCGAATGCAAGCTGACACCCATGATCAACAAGCTAGTATAAAAAAACGACTGATTTATGCTTCTATTTTGCGTAACTTGAGATTTACAAAAGGTTGTTTTCACCTAATGCGTCGCCTTAACACGTTGCGTGTCCCCAAACAAACATTTCGGACGAATCTATTTGTCCCAGTACAATGTAACGAAACTCTAAAACATAGTTTCTTATTCACAGAAAAATCGTTTTTCTTCTCTAAAAGTCCCAATTTAAAACAAAAACAAGTTCAAGTCGAAAATTATGTTTGAAGTTGTAAGCACTGCGTGACCCAAATGTTGGGTCACGCAGAGTTCTAAAGTCAATACTTCCGTATTTCCCATGGGAAATCAAATAAGTGCAAAGAAATAACACGGAATGCACTTTGTAACTATTGCTTATGCGTTTCATGAGGTTGTGTGAGGTACAGACCGCGCCAATTTTCTTTGTCTCTGAGCGAGCTGTGACCTCTTTTTCTCGCATAGCGCAAGGTGAGAGAGAAAGAGAGGTGACAGCTCGCTCAGAGCCAAGAAAAGTTTAGTTTTGACGCCTCTGGAATCAGCTTATAAAGGCCTATATATTTCATTTGTGAGGTCAGAAGCAAAATGATGGTAAAGTCCGTGGCCGCGTTCAATAAAATATGTAGAGTCAGTGTATTAACTTAATATAATAAGTGGCAATTAAGTTGCTAGATCATCGACATATATTTTCACTCCAACTTTATCTAACCCAACCCAAACAATCAATTTTTATATAAAGATAACCTCCATACCCACATACAAATTGTCTGGAGAAACATCGTGTTCTCTCATTGCTATTTGTTCAATATATCTATAGATTACGGGTAGTACTAACTAGTTAGTGTATCGATAAACGATCTAATTGCAACAATTACTACGTACAAATTCTCCGCGTACCAATATTCTAAGCCCAAATAGATAAGCAATCAATAGGCACAGACCCAGCATTGAGTTCGCGACGTATTTCTAAACTATTACCCCACCACACGTTAGTACCACCATAGTTATTGCCCCACTAGTTATAGTTAGTTGGTGAAGGCTCGAGTTTCCTACTTTTCCACCGCTCTGAAGTTAGCTGCGAAGCAGTGGGCGTGAGGGGGCGGGGCGGGGAGGCGTGCAGTCTGCCGCCGGAGGCCGTAGCGCGCGTTTCTATTCACGATTTCCCGCGCAATTCTAAAAATGCGTTCGTATGTTTTGGGTAAATTTTTGGTATGTTTTTTTTTAAAGAAATAAACAGGTGGGGTGACATGCATAATAAATAAAGCTACTGACCTTTACCCACACTATTTGTCGCCACTCATGATTAATTCATGGATCCGCTAAGCGTTTTTTGCGCACATAAAGTGCGTTCGGTTACGTATAGAAGCTGAAATATATCTGCACATGCTTATTGTAATTGGCGCCACATTTTTGCCGCGCAATTTGAGCGCGACTGATCGCCAGGCATGCGTTCCGAAACAAAAACCGATGCAGTCGTCGAAAGAATCGATAGATTATAGTTTTTGCTCGATTCTCGGCTAGTTTCAACGACATTGTTCGCCGGACGTCAATTAGGGATAATGATGAACGGTGCTTTTAAACGATTCGATTTTGCGATTGTTTTAAGATTCGCTTTGAGCACGTACAGCAATAATTCGAGATACCCCAAGGTAATAACGTTGTTTATCCTGCAGTAAATAGGCTTCTAGTTTATTTTATTACATTTCGAGTTGTTCCAAGAGGCAGTTTGTCGATGTTTTTAGCATACGCAGGGTGTTCGTCGACACGTTAGTCCGTCATTTACTCTATAAGAATAAGTTCTAGTTTTTACAGATGCGCTCGAGTTCTTTATTGTGTTCTATGTTATTTATTTAGTGTTAAAGTTATGACAAGATCGAGAGTTTCCGGTGGATAAATGGGTTTACAGAGTTAAATATAGAAGCTAAATTATACAGTGGTGGTCATATAATTAAGAACGACTATTTGAAAACAAGCTTTTTTCAAACTTACGAGAATAACACTTATTGCATATCGTTTTGTATCTCTCTCGGTATCGTAAAACTGTTTTACACAATCGTAGCATACAGTTATAATATGATAAATTCAACAATATTATTATATAAGTAAACTTTTTGTATATAATATATCTTAACATGTTATTGCAAACTTACTGGCTGGCCACATAATTAAGAACGCTGGATAGTTTATTTTTTTATTCAAATTTAAATAGAGAACACTCTGTAACTAGGCCACTATTCGAGTAGTTTTGGCGCCATTTAGTTCTGTAAAAGTCAAAAAGTTGATCGTTTCATAATAAAAAAATGGGAAAAAATAAAAGTTGTGATGCATCTACAAGGGAAGTAATAATAAAACTTCGCGATATGAATTGGTCATATAAAAAGATTGCCAATCATTTGCAGTGCTCAAAAACGATGATATTCCACGCTGTGAAGCATTTTAACACACATCAAACAACTTTAAATATTCCTCGTGTACCTAAACAGAGAAAGTCATCTCAGCGAGACGATCGAAATATCGTGCGTTTGGCAAAACAATACCCTTTTAAGGGGTCTAATGAGTTAAAAAAAGAATACTTTGGTGAAAATAACCCTTCAGCGATCTCAGCGCGCACTATCCGAAGGCGATTGGTAGAAGCGAAGTTGAACGGAAGGATAGCAAGAAAGGTGCCCATGTTGAAACAGTGTCATAGGCAAGCCCGGCTTGCATTTGCTAGGAGGTATGAAAGCTGGACAGCAAGACAGTGGAAAAATGTTCTTTTCTCTGACGAAACAAAAATTAACAGAGTATGTTCTGATGGGAAACGATATGTTCGACGCCCTCCGAATACAGCATTCGACCCCAAGTACACAAAAATGACATTAAAGCATGGTGGTGGAAATGTGAAAATTTGGGGATACTTCTCTGGTCATGGTGTTGGACCTGTTAGACTGATAGAAGGAAACATGGATCAATTCCAGTACAAAAATATACTCGAAGAAACTATGTTACCATATGCTGAAGACGTACTTCCGATTATTTGGACATTCCAACACGACAACGATCCGAAGCACACTGCACGCACCGTTAAAGAATTCCTCACATCTCAATCAGTTTCTGTCTTAGAATGGCCACCGAACAGCCCAGATTTAAATCCCATAGAGCATCTTTGGTGCGAAGTCAAGAAAAAGGTTTCAAATCGACGATGTGGTAACCTAACTGAGTTATATAACGTTTTTTTAGAAGAATGGCGCTCTATTTCTCTTGAAAAATGTCAAAAATTGATAGAATCAATGCCTCGACGGTGTAAGGCAGTTATTAAAAGCCATGGTCACGCTACAAACTATTAACTTAGAATAAAATGTATTAAATTATAATTTTTAACATTGTCACTGTCTTATTTAATGTGATTTGTAAAATCTAAGTATCTACGGAAACAACTCTCGAGCAGCTTAAGAATCGTTCTTAATTATTTGTCCAGCATTTTTACTACTTGAATTTGTAATTATCGATAATCAATTAAATTTGTAAAAAAAATAGTAAATGTTTTAAATATTTACTCCTAATCCCGTTTACTTTATCGATGTAGCTATTTCATAACACAACTAATTACTTTTAAGAAGGAACTTAAAAGTACACATAGCATAGTTTTGAAAAAAAATATCTGGTACTACAAATCGTTCTTAATTATATGACCACCACTGTATATAGAGTCATAGTTATTAACTCGTAGTTTATTTTTATCTTATAGGTACATATAAAGAAAAAAAACGAAACAAGCACTCATAAAGACTCCCTATTGTCACCAGGATAAAATCCGCAGTCTCAGAGAGACACCTACCTACATATGCTAAAGTGTGTAAAAAAAAACATAATTCATAATTTCTTTATTGCACACAGATCATATTATACACAACAGTTACATGAAAATAAAAATAAACAAGTGTATAAAGGCGAGCTTATCTCCAATAAGAGATATCTTCCAACAAACCAGGTTAAGATGGGAAAGGTTGATGCGGAGCAGGTGTACACCTAGGTGTAAAGCAATATCACGAAATAAACAAGTATTTACATACATATTACAATAAATTAAATAATTATTACAATAATATTTACATATTTATTTTAGTCTTACTCCTAAAGAAATTCGTGAGGCAATATTTATGAGTGAGCCAAAAATTTAACTTGGTATAAAGTAAATAAATGTAGCCAATTAATGTCCCCACCGAGAGGCACGGGCCTTATCCGGATACGAGTAAGATTAAGCCATACTCCACCACGCTGGCTCAGTGCGGGTTGATGGAGGGGTGGCTTGTGGCCAACCCAACTTTCAGAAGTTATCAAGCTGCCCTATTAGGGCCTCTGACACAGCTTTACGACTACTACCACCGAGTAGCGATAGTAGCCGGGACCTGCAGCTTAACGTGACATGAAACACGCCACATTGCCACATAGAACGGACACCCATCCAGTGCCCGTCTCGGCCAGATGTTGCAACCCTCATGGTCGTTTCCGATTTGCGAAAACCAGGCCACGGACGAATAATATATTTTTTTTAATTCAATATAACATACAAACTGGCGTCAGTTACTTTTCTGTCGGACTCTAAAAGTATCGTTATGTATCTTTTCTCCAACAATTAATTTTCATTAGAATTTATGTTTCCTCTCCATTCCATAAGGTTTTAACAAACGCATGTATTATCTCAACCCCTAATCCACAGTATTCAATCTCCACATTACTCTCCGATATCTCCTCTTATTTTTGCGATAATAGAATAGAATAGAACGCAGAATAGAATTAGAATGGCACGTTTATCTACAAACAGCGTGCGGCGGCGCCTGTGCATCTAGTTGCGCAAAGGTGCCGCTAGATGGCAGCGCGTACGATAAGATGCGTGCGCGCAGGATTTACTGCCGGGTGTGCGCTCTCTATCGTGCGCGGTAAATTAGAAATTCGTTAGATAGAGATGTCGTTCGCGCATTCCAATTATATTGTCTTTGCTTTGGAATTAACGAGACGTTTCGGCTAAGACTCAGAGTTTCGCATATTCAGAGTTTCGCATACTTCGTAACTCTTTTCTATTATTATCATTATAATTTTACACACATCTTCGACATAGTGGAATATGTGATACTACTAGGTTGGGCCATAAGTTTTGTCACATATAGTAAATGAAATAAATGACACCCTTTGTAATACAAATATATGTAATTATATGTACAACGAAAGGTTTGAGAATACAGATTTAAATGACACTTAAACTATCCAAGATGACCTCCCCTATTTTCGATACAAGCCTTTAATCTGCGCGGCCAGTCATCGATAGAAGCACGCACGACATACATGTCAATATTGGCCACTGCTTTAATCAAGGATGCTTTAAGAGACTCCAAATTTCAATGAGGTTTAGCGCAGACCTTCTCTTCTCTAAGCCATGGACTCGAGGAGGGTCTTCGTGTCTGATTAAGTCGATTCCACTGGAGGAGAGCCAATTTTGAGTGCTTCGCCTTATGAGCTGGGGCAGAGTCCTACTGGAATACCCAGTGTCTGTTTTTGAACATTGTCTGTGAAAGAGATTCCACGAGGTTTGTAAGGACTGTGTTTTGGTACTTGGCACTTGTTTTAACTCCTTTTTCACAACAATACACCTCAGTTGGGCTTGAATAAGACACCACAACCATGAATGACTAAAGGTGGTGACCACGCTGAACACGTGGGGTACGTCTGCTCATTTCTTCATTGTAATGCGCATACACTCTATCATTCTGTTTGTCAAAGCTTTCCTCGACAGTTTGAATATCTCAGTTGGCGCGTGACCGCAGCGATGCAGTGCCCGGGTACCGGGACTCCGCTCCATTTTTGAAAATAAAGAAAATATCAGAAAACCTATGAATTTAGTTTCTTAAAATATTCGTATTTCAACTCCCCCATTACATTTTTTTGGTTTGCGTTTTAAAGTCGAAGTTTGAGGTATGTGACAAAACGTATGGCCCGACCCAAGTATTGTTAATTCTAACTGTATAAGTCTTATCCTGCGGGTCAAGAAGCTTATTTCGCAATTTTTTTACTGGCATTTATCGACTATCGAGCCGCGTATTATTGTAAATCATGGGCAAGGATGTAGATCCGATAACTCAAACTTTGACAGACACTGAAAGCCTTGACGTCACAGTCTCTCGCTCAGGAAATTAAAACGTCATCGTCACTCTCACATTTAAGCGGCACTTTTGGCAGCATTCTGTGCATTCAGCTCTGTAATCTGTAAAACATTATGCACTGAGTTTTTCATCATACTTTACCGCACGGTAACTTAATTTGCTGAATATACACCGTGTTTATTAGGTCCAATAAGCCGCTTTTCCAGCTCACAATCGCACCTTCAACCCGTTTGCAAATTGCAATCAATTTCTCTTTAATACCAACAAATTAACCACTTTCTTACAACTCAAAGGGTTACCCGTAAGAATAACCTCTGATGGTATCATCAATAATAAAGGTAGAAACTCATAAAGTCACCACTTACTGTCAACAACACGTTTTAAACTAAATAACGTACCTTATGATAAAAGAGCTAAAGGCTAAATGAAGAAGGAATGGATATACTGGAGTGTATCACTTGTGTCCTACTTCTTATTGACTTACTGACAAGATACAAAATGTATGGGCCTTAAGCACATGTCATTACCACACAAATAACTTTTGGCTCGTTTCATATAGTACAAAGTCACGAAAGGCCACTTGCCCATCAAAAAACAACCTTAAAGTAACAGGCCGTTGGATGGATTTAGTTTGGGATTAAGAGGTCAAACGGATCCTTTGAAATATTTGGAAAGCCGAAAAGGCAGACAATGAGAATCTTTTGCAACCAAGGGTTACGATGACGTCACTCGGAATGGTACATTTCGCGCCATGTTTTGTTTAGTTCTGTGCGAGCTGTCACCTATTTCTATCTCACCCCACCTTACCAAGAGCGAAGGAAGCTTGGCTTGGCCTTTACCAACTCAATGAAATTTGACGACCCGAATGGCCGACTCGGCAGTGACCCTGCCTACGAAGCCAAGGGTCCTGGGTTCGAGTCCCGGTGGGGTCAAACATTTGTTTGATGAGAACGGATGTTTGTACCCTAGTCATGGTTGTTTATCTATCTAAGTATAATATTTATCTATATAAGTATGTGTATCGTTGTCTGGTACCCAAGTTACAGGGAATCCTAGTTTGGGGCTAGATCAATGTATGTAAAAAGTGTCCAAGGTATTATTGTTATTTATTTAATGATTACAGTATCAATTTTGTCACGTTAAAGTCCTCGTATCTCCAAACGATCAACTACTAATTATCATTTACTTCTTAAATTTAAATTTAAGAATCTTAAACCTTAAATTTATCCATTCAACAGAACTAGCATCTTTCGCAGCAAAGCCCGATACCAATATGGGATACCGCTGACAGACAGACGAACAGACAAACTGACGAACAGCTGAAGCTTAGTAATAGGCCGTTGGGCACGGAACCGTAAACGTGACTATTTCGACCAGTGTCATCATCCCTATTCTACTGAGTAGTAATAATAGCAGCAAAAATGCAACATAGTGAACGATCTATAAACAACAATTCGTATAGCGTGCACAGAAGCGTTGCTGCGGCTGCTACTACCAGACAAGTATGAAGTATAATTACGTATAATAACTAAGATTGACGAACTGCTATCTGGTTTGGCTTCGATGCCACACCGATAAGCTTGCCCATGAAATGAACTGTGAAATTGTGAAATACTGCGCAAACTCCGACATTTGTTCACGAGACTATTCTACTTCGTGAAACATCGTGAGGCGGCCATCATATTTCCATGGTAGCGGCGATGGACTACCCCTGTCACCACAAAGTCCTGTATAAACTTTCCCAAAGGGGGTGGCAGGGTACGACTGTGTCTCTGCCACCCCGTATGGAAAAAATCATGACGGTTTTTATTTGGGACTAACAGAGCCAAAAAAATAAAGCTTACAATTATTTCGAATAATTAATGAAGATTATAATGATACATTTCACTACTTAACAATATCAAACGTGTTCTAAAAAACATTTTTTTTACTTAATCTCCAATTATCTACAAGCTTACAATAAGTAAAGAGCTGGGCTACCATCATCATAAGTTCATAAGTTTACTAAAGACCATCATTATACAAATTAACACGTCTGTATCTATCTCTTAATGGTGTTTTTTGCTGCAGGTTCAATGACCTGAGGTGAGGCTGTAATGTGTATGTTTGTTTAGATCTATTACTGTTTGTGTTACCTTCATCGTGTGGTGGAAGTGAGTAGAGATAGCGAGTTGTGGATGCCCAAACAAATAAGGATCTGATAAAGGTACACATTTCATATTCTGGTTGCGTCACAAACAAAGTTCAAACTGAATATTTTTTTTTGCATTTTTTGGCCCTAGATAAAGAATTTCTATACCATAGCTTACCCGTATCTTTAGGTAACGTATTCATACCATATAGCTCTATCAATATTTAGTGTGATTGATAAAGTACTCAACAGCATTTCTAAAATCAAAGTTAAATTCGGTTTTCATGACTCCTAAGGTTACTCACTTGGACCTAAAACATAATTTGGATGAATGACAAATAAAAAATGATCCACGTATCATTACACTACTTCCTATCATTAGATGGCAATTGAATCGAGTGATCTGATCGATTCGTTATGAAATATGACATAGGCTTTCAATCGATTTCGTTGATGACTATCTGACAGATCAACTTTTTATAGAGCGTGTTTAATATTGCCGATCTAACCTGTGTTGTTGTACCGAAATATTGGTATTACTTATGGACAGGTCTCAACGATCTACCTTTCTATTTCCATCCATGGTTTGCTGGAATAAATATGTTGTGTTAAGAAAAAATTGGCTTTATACATGGTGCATCTTTTACCGGCAATCAGTATAATGCAGATATTCTATACAATACCTAGTCAATATATTTAATACCTGGGGCGTTCAGGCAATGTTAGAAACATTATTAATATTAATGTCCATTACATACTTTACCTAAGTAATTTATACAATTCCTAGAGATTGTATACAGTACCTACTTAGCCACCGGCAATGTGTCAAATAAAGGGAAATATTAAACCGCACAGCAAATATCAGGGCAAATCACTGCGGCAGGTGAAGGGTAACGGGGGTGAGCGAAGTGAAGCCCTCTATATTCCTCGTAGTACACTCTCAAAAAAATATTGCCATTGCAACAAAAAAACTTTGATGCTGGACAGCCGTCAAAGGTGCATAGTTATGAGGGCAACTTTTTTATCGTTACTAAGTAAATTTACCAATTTTGATATAATAGCAATAAAACATTGTTGAAATTACAATGCTAAAATTGTTCGTGTCACTATTTGATTTCTTGTGCTTTTGTTCCCATGACAAATGCCTTTAGCTATCATATCAAAGGTATATTGTTCCGATGACAAGGGGTTTTGCTAAAAAGACAAAGGTTTACTGTCCGTGGATCTAACTTTGTTTTGTTGAATAAGCTATCTTCCTTTGTGCTTTTATCAATTCACCGTTGCTTCTCCGACAAAGTTACTTTTCTCGTATATATTTTCCTGCTCTAGCAAAGTAACATGGCTGATCTTATCCCTGCACTTTGTTAATGGTACACCATGAAAAAATATTATATACTCTCCGTAGCTTCTGACTATTATTCCAGGAGTATGCGTACCCTGAACTAGATTTAATGCACACCATACATCTGTATGACGCATAAACAGAGCACTCCGGTCAAGGTACGTATACCCGTAACAATATATAGGCAGAAGCTTCGAGGAATATAGATTTTTTACAGTGTACCATTTACAAAGTGAAGGGATTGTAATCTACAATGTAGAACATTGCTTGAGTAGCACAAGATACGATAAGAGGATAGAGGTATTTGAAAATCCTAAAAGAAAATAAGAAAATAATTATATCAAAAGTATGTAATAATCTCTACTTTACTTGTTTATTCCTATGGCATTAGTAAACAGTTCATACCAAATTACAAGTTAATATTAAGGGATTTAAGCCACTCGGTGGCTTCGTCAGTAAGCTTGATCAGGTCCTCGGGAGGTCCCCCGGTATATCGCGTGTCTGGGCATTCAGAGATAATATGTTGGATGTCTTGTACTTCAATTCCGCAGGTACAAGCAGGGGAGTCTATCCAGCCGCAGCGATGTTTATATTGGGCACAGCATCCATGCGTAGTCCCATGCGTAGTCTGTTGAAGTTACACCAGCGCGCCTCGGCAGCTGGGACCCCTTTATTTTGGAGCCTGGAACAAGATCTGAGCCTAATTTGCCGGCCATTGTTGAGTTCCATTGTTGCGACCATTGTTGCATGAGGTTGGAGTCTTCTTTCAGCAGATTTATCGCGATTTTGTTTGGTGGGTTACTGGATTCAAGTCGGTGAACGACAACGACAACGGGTCAACGACATGAACCTCATAATTGTATTAGGGCACTGTTACTTACCAAGCATAGACTGCAGCAGAAGCCGCAGTTTTTTATCTGTTAAAAAAGTCTCCAATGCGCTTCGCAAGTCTGCAATCACTCTTGAGCACAAACACTACTTCTCTGCACGACATTCACGTTGAAACTGGCAGAATAGGAGAAACAGTTTGCGCTTGCGAGAACAAGTATAAGACGTCACTTTGTAATTTTATCTTAGAATAGTTTGTCAAAACATATACTTCGTATTTTGTTAGTATATAACGTTGCCGTATCAACAACATCATTTAGCCGTAGTAACAACTGTTATTTTGATAGATTAAACTTTGCTGTAACATCACTTCATAACGTTGCCGTGTCAACAACACCATTTAGCCAAAGTAACAACGCCTATTTTGATAGATTAAACTTTGCTACAATATCACTTCATAACGTTGATAAGTTGACAACGTGCCGTTGTTATCCCATTTAAACATGTTTAACATAGTTACCGTATCTACGTGTCTTTAGCTAAAATAACAAAAATAATTTCAACAATAAAAAAGTTGCCAAAGCAACTATGGGCCTATAGCTGCAGCGACGATGCACTTACGTGCGGTAACAATAAAATTCTAACAAAGCTTTTATTGTCGCTTTGTTAGCCGAATTTTCTCTGAGTGTAGGTTGAACATGAATTAGGTTGAAAAAGAACAACAAAAAATACTTACAACATAAACAGTACATATATTATTATATTTTGCGCATTCGGTATTGTATAGAATATCTAGGCAAAGTATGAAGTAAATAATATGTCATATATTACCTACACGTTTTAGGCATTTTATACATTGCCTAGGAATTGTATAGATTACCGGATTATACAGATTACCGTTAACATTTCTATTATAAGTATCTGCATGTCTGTTGTGTGTAGTACAATAAAGAAATTACAAATTACTTAAATATTTGGTAGGATTACTTCTTGAATTTATTGCAGTAACCATAACCATATGCATTGCCTAGCGATAGAATAAAATTTGGTTTCTTGTGACGTTATTCTATCAGTTATTCGTTAGGTATCTACTATGTAGTATTTAGCCAAACGAGGATTCTGTTTATTTAGGATGTACGAGTACGTAGGTACTGACGGGTATCTAGCTAGTTCATCCAATTGGGATTTAGACTCCTACGAATTAAGATTTACTCTTGTACAAATAAACCAAAAGGCACTAACCCATAAAACACAAACTTTTCCCATCCTACCACCAATACGTGTAAAATTCAAACAAATCGTCTGCGATAGCAATTTATCCGCGTCGCGGCGGTGTCGCCGGGCGCATCCACGTTTTTGCCCCGCGGCAAAGCGAGGGGAGCAGGGGGGGAGGAGGAGGGGGGCAAATCGCGCGATTTTCATGTCGCCGGCCGCGCGATTTGACGAGAAAATCGATGGAATCCATCATTGTGTCGGGCCAGCAAACATGCGTTAAACATGGCGTCACGCCTTTTTCCCATGTTGTGGCAGAGGCACAGTCAGCCAGTTATGAAATTTTACTCGACAGGGGGCTAGCCCATTGCCGCAAGGAAATATGGAGGTTTTGTCGCGATGTTTGTCATCACAGTTTAAATTATCATCATCAAATGGTTAAAGATCCGGTGGGCAAATAACTGATTGATACATTTAACGAGTTGCCTACACTAATGCCTAGTGCCTAGTAAGTGATTAACCACAAGACGGATTGGCGTTGCGCCATGGGTCCAGGTTGTACAAAATTCAAATTTAAAACTCTTTATTTTCTGTATACATATGTTTAGTAAACGTAACTTTTTGGCTCTTCTCTACATTTTGAGCAATTCTGCAGCACGAATAGGTTATTTTTAAACTCTGATACATATCATGTCATATCTTCTACCAGGAAGAAAAATAATATACCATGGTCCATGGTACATGAAACATGGTACTTACACAGATTCGTGACCTGGTTATTCAGCTGGATAGTCAGCTCAGATTTGTACCACATATAGATGATGTCAAAAAAGCATTGACCTATAAGCTCTTTTATAACAGTTACGTTAGGGGTCATCTTTAATTTGCTAGCACAGTTTAGCATCTTTTTTCCAAAAATCACTTCGAGAGGATGGAAACTTTACAGCGAAATTTCATAAGTCTTTGGAATACAGGACAGCTCAGTTTTACATGGATTATCTAACTTCTTTACAGCGTAATACAATTATGAAGTTATGCAACCGACGTGACTATAAAGACATTATATTTTTACATAAACTGCTTAATAAATATATCAATGCTCCGGAAAGACAACGGAATATTACTTTTCGTGTACTTAGGCAAACCTGTAAGCAGGCAAGAACGCGGCTAAATTGCATCGAGAAGAAATTGTAGTCTCTAATAGTTTTATTAGACGTCGTTGACCTACCACGACGGGCTTATTGAAATTGATTTGTTTAAGAGCTCCTTGAATAATTTTAAAAAAGATTTAAGAATACACTTTGGCTTTTAAAAGTTTGGTTTTGGTTTTCAATAAAAAATGTTGTTACTTCAAGTAGGTAGGTACAGGTACACGGGCGAGCTTGCAACGACCATGAAGGTGGGTACTTCATGATCGTTGCAAGCTCGCCCGTGTCGCGGCGACATGGGATATCCCATCTGCTGGCCGCTGTACATACCTACAATTCTAGTATGTAATATGTTTTTGGATTACCTAATGAATTAAGGGAACTAGAGATTTTTATTTAAAACATCATATTATTTAATTTGTTTAAGACCGTTTGTTTCTAAATAAATTAAAAATTAAAATGAAAAAGCTAGACATTTACTTAACCGCCGGTCCTTAATGAACGGCCCAGGCTATTAATTTAGTGCCTTATTTAACCAAATGGCGACAGGTATACAACACAAGAAACACAGAACAATTTTCTATCTATCTGTATGTCTATCGTATTCAATTCGGGTATAAACGTCATTAATTGGCACCCGAAACTCCCTTTTCCGCTCTGTCCGTGTCCACACTTTATCCTGACAAGGATTTGCAAATTCAATTAACATAATAAAAACGTGCTCTTCACTTACTTCGTCACGACAGTAAATAAATTCTGGATAAATGGTACAATTGATCGGTTGGAATTGGTATAGAATAAAATTCATAAACGAATTAAATGACAACCTGTTGATGAAAAACGCAAGAAAATTATTGTCTATTTAAATTCTGGACGCATCTCGATGTTACAGTGTCGTCGAGTCGAGAACATGTCAAAAATAAATCGATTTTTTCTTGGCAGCCATCTTGAATCGATTCCGCGAACCGCTTGCACTGTGTTAACATAAAAACTACTCAGAAAAATAACACTTACAGCATTTATCGGTGTTTCGTATGAAAATTAATATTAATAATTACACTATTATAACTGTGGAGCGAGGCAAGAGATATTTAGATTAATTGGGTGCGATTAGCGAAATCTCTCGAATACCTGATTCGATTGCATCGATATTGAAATTGCTCGATTATGAGATGGCTTTAAACCAGATTGCTCCTATGTTACGCTTGGTCTAGTTATTAAAATAAGCTGTTAGTAATGTAGGGGCATAATTTTGCTAGACTGCAGTACATCTGCAGTTACATGTGTTTATTAAGTTAGCGATAGGTTACCTAGATGAGAGTATCTAGGTGAGATACCTATACCTTACGTTCGATGTCTTTACCTAATTATTTGTCAAGTCGGAAAAGTAAACAAAACCAAAAAGTTACCTATTGAAATTGAGTCAGAAACTATTTTTAAATTTTATTTCAATAACATAACATAACATTTACAAATAGGCTTCTGGCCCCACACTAGGCAACCCTGTGTCGTGAAAACCAAAAATAACGACGTCACAAACATGTAAACATCCAAGACCTGGGTTTTTTTTTTGTCCCTCCCAGCCGCACAATTTGAACACGGGACCTCTCGCTTAAGAAGCACAGCTTCCACCGCAACACCTCAAAGATCCTTTGATAAGTCAGACTTCGATATTTCTGACGTCGCCGTTTCTCAGGTTATCCTAGTGTAAAACAGAGGCAATACTGTAACTGCCTATAACAGTTTGTAGTTTGTTTCAACGTCAAAGACCTTTCGTCAAGGAAACATTACTTACCACAACAAAGGGCAAGCAGAATTTACTGCAACAACATACAGAACAAGCTGCCACTCGTCCCACAAGCTGCCACTCGTCCCACAAATCCCCTGAGTGGAGAAATCTTCATACAATACCAGCAGTAGTCATGTGACGTGTCAATCAGTGCCATTGAGGTGTCGGCGTGAAACACTTGTTTATTAGTAACCTGTCTTTGCAATTTCTGGACCCTTCTGGACCTTGAGTGGTGCTTATTCAGCTTCTGGGTAGAGTGAATGTACTCGAATAGGTCAGTCAACATGATTCTCTGAAAAAGTTTGACAACTCCATAGAAAGCTGTTGGCTCGGTTTCTATATGGGCTTAACATACTGAGCGCCAAGGACGTCTGAGGCAAAAGTGGTGGACTGGTGTATCACCCGTGATACATCTGACCTTTAACAAAATGTCGGGTGTATCTCGGGAGATACAGATCGTGTTAGGAGGCTGCTTATTAACAAGCTACTAAAGATGACACTTACATTGCTTTGGGATTAAAGACAGGCTTTGGGACCTGGTGGTTCAACTTATCGAACCAAAAGGATTCAAGCTCTTTCAGGGCCAGCCCCATGATCTGTAACTTAAACTAATAGATTAAACATAAATTTTGCATAAATGTAATTTAACGGTCGATTTGGGTTAGTGATTGCGGGGGACTCCACATATTGATGGTCCATAGACGTTCTAAAAATCATATATAATTTATCAGCTTATTGAAGCAACAAGCTCAGACCTTGCTCCTCAAACCTGATCCCCACTTACACCTACGCGCTTTCAGTCCTCAAATTAGCAGCTCAAACCGATTGCTATAACCACTGAATATAATGACAGGTTGCACACGCCATTCTGCCGCTAAACGGCGCGGCGTCAATCTGGATCAATTTGCGATGACGTCACACGTCTCGAGGTGCGCGGGCGCTTGTAATTGCGCGTGTCACAACAACTATGGTCTGAGGTGGATAGAAAGGTGGTGTGGTAGTTCGGAAAGAGGAGGTAGTCTTTTTTAACCGCGATGCACAAAGACGGGTGTTATAAGGCTGGTATTCTCACCGTGTTACCACAAAAAATAATAAACAGCATTTAACCTCAAAACAAACGTCAAATCCCATTCGTTTTTGTTTTTAAACAAGTGTTGAACAGTAGTTTATTTTTTTGTGGTAAGGCCCTCAGTGTCTAACCACATTATGCTGAAATTACCGAAGTTCAGCGGTTGATTTAATGTTCCGGCGATGTAGACAACGTAGGCGCGGAAATTTCGCGACAGAATAGTATATAAGCGTATACATTTACATATAGGCATATACATTGCTTCTGGCCCCACACTAGGCCATCCTGTGTCGTGGGAACCAGATACAGCGACGTCACACACATATAAACATCCGAGTCCTGTGTTTTTTTTTTTTGCTTTATCCCGGGGATCGTACCCGGGACCTCTCGCACGGTAGGCGAGGCCACAACCGCAGAGCTGCAGAGGTCGTCGTATAAAGATGCGTTGACGTCGAAACCCCAAAACGTGACATGTATTCGGCAAATGTGTTGCTAGTAATAATAATAATAATACCTTGGACACTATTTACACACATTGATTTAGCCCCAAACTATATAGGATTTCCTGTATCTTGTGTACTAGACAACGATACATCTTCTTATATAGATAAATATTGTCAACCATGACTAGGGTACAAACAACCGTTCTCATCAAACAAATATTTGCCCCCACCGGGACTCGAACCTGGAACCCTTGGCTTCGTAGGCAGGGTTATTGCCGACTCAGCCATTCGAGTCGTCGAATTGAAACAGCATTACAGAAGTATGCCGCAGAACTTCGGTCGTGTATTTTTTGCAATAGTGTGGTTACATACTAAGGCTATGTGCTCATTGCATCGCCGCTAACTAGCGATGTATCAAATTTATATGGGAACAAAATATTCGGCAGCTCACTGCCAGCCGTAGTGTCAACAAAGCCTAACGTGTGTATCTGTGAGTCTTTCTGTAGCATCAAAGCTCCTAAATGAATATTCTTATTTTGAAGAGATTTTTTCTGTCAGTGGGTTTCAAATAAGCTCTTGCTTCTCACGCGGGAGGTTCAGGTTCGAATCCGGGTGCTGACCATGTACCTATGAGATAATTAATTTATCTTAAGTCATTATACGGACTTTCTATCGTGATGAAGAACATCGTGAGGAAACCTTCGCTACTCCATAGATGCGGCGATGGGCTAGCCCCCCGGTGCTGCAAAGTATTGAATGACTGGCTAAATGTGGGCACAATTGAGCCTCTGCCGCCCAGTGTGGGATAAGGCGTGACGCTATGGTATGTTCTTTTTCAGTTTAAAAGCTGATGTGACCGAAATGGTGCTTAGTTAAAGTATTTTTTGTGTATTTAAATAAAATTTATAAACAAGAAAATGGTTTAACACGAAGACACGTAGTTTTATATGGGGTTCGAAGCTTATGCCATCTAATGAATTAGTACATATACAATAAAAAATTGGTAACATTATCGGTAATTTTATCACTTTATTAGTGGTGTGGACTCAAACCGGGGTCGCCTTTTCCGAGCAGAAGGACACCCTGGAAGCTGAATCAAAAAAAGTGGAACTCTTCCTTATGTTTAATGTGCCTACCTAATATTATAGAGCCATGCCACTCGTCTGGGAAGCGCGGTGAGTCAGAGGTAATTGTTTTGGTACAAAATTGGAGCTTTAGGTAAGACAATGGGAGCTTTTGGTGTCCTTTCGTCAGCTTTGATGGTGTTGCGTTAGTTGTTTAGGCTCAGTAGTTGTGCAGGTAAACTTAGCTGACATATTTTTGATTGTCTTATTACGTGGTCGTTTCCCTTGAGCTCTGAACCCTAGCCCACAAAATATATATATGTCGCAACTAACTAGTTGGTTAAATCAGACACTTAACTTACCTTCTAGACCGTTCATTAAATGCCGACGTTTAACCAAGTCACTAAAATTCCGTCAGTCAAGTGAGTGAACGAAACGTTTAACGAGTTGTCTAAACGTTCCTAGGCAACAAGACATATATACAATATAAATATTTTTTTATGTGTACTTAAATTTATGTTATTTTTGTTGTTCTAACATGTTCAACCTAACAGGAAGAATAAAGGTTCGCTTCGCTCACCCCCTTTACCCTTCACCTGAGCTACCGCAATGTTCTGCCCTGATATAAGCTGTGCAAATCAGCTGTTGTCGTGACGCCATCTTGTTTTCCAACACGCCGGCTTTCGGTAAGACAGATTGTTAAACGTATTCGACGATGCTTTATTTAAATCAAAATACTAGTGACTTCATTAAACGAGATGGTGATGAGAACGGCTGTTTGTACCCTAGTCATGGTTGACTCAAACTCAAACTCAAACTCAAAACGTTTATTCTGTAAATAGGCCACAAGGGCACTTTCACATGTCATTTCATTTCATTTTTTACAGAACATTTGGTATTATGATTTGTATCATATTATCAGAAAAAAAAAGTACTTAATTATTGTTTCTGAGAGATGTAAAGAGTCTCAAATGTCATAATAAAATAATTAAAATATAAATAACAGAGATATATAGTCTCTTTAGTCAATAATACAATGATAATAGGAGATGTAAATGGTCCCCACAGTCAAGAGTTGTATAATTAAATTAATCTTTGGAGGTTTAAAAGGCCTCCAAGTGTCCAGTAAAAGAAACTCTGGCAGTGAGGATGCTCACAATTAATTAGAACAATTCAGTCCCAAGCATTTTTATCGTCTATGTACTCTTTAATACTGTAGTAAGCTTTAGAAATAAGCCTTTGCTTGTTGTTTATCTATCTAAGTGTAATATTTATCTATATAAGTATGTGTATCGTTGTCCTGTACCCAAGATACAGGGAATCCTAGTTTGGGGCTAGATCAATGTGTGTAAATGGTATCCAAGGTATTATTATTATTATTATTAAACGTCGGTATTTAATTAACGGTCTAGAGAGTTAGTTAAGTGTCTGATTTAACCAACTACTGCGACATATACATACAATCCACTATTCCGGTAGTCCAAATAGAAACTTTTTATGAACTATCAAAATGGTAAGTTTGATGTAAGTTCTAGAAAGACATGGCTGTGCCGTGATTATCAAATTCTGCCTTTTTACGCCAAATTATGTTTGTAAAATACAACTGCTGGAAATATACAATTCTGATATTGTCGAGCCTTTTTGTAAATAAAGCCTAAACTTCAGACAAGTTTTATGTTCATTGGACTACCTAGTCGAATACCGATTTCTACAAATGACAAGTCACATCTAAAAGGGTTCCCAAAAACCAAAAGTCTGGAGAGATGGCGGACAACCAGCACAAGTATCTGCCAGTGTGGACGGGCGTAGACCAAGATAGTGTGGTTGCAACATGAGGAGTCCTCTGCCCAGCAGAGCGACAGTGTTGAGCGTTGCGACCGCGAGACATAGCTTCACATGGTCTAACGCTGAGGTGTGGCGGAAAATCAGCACTAATTCATCTTCATTAATCCAAAAAAAATCTAATGAATGATAATAACGTAACCTGGATTTGCTGACAAAGCACCACGCGATTGTTTTTTTATATCTGTGTCGCAAGAATGTTGTAAAAAAGGAAACCTGCAAGCTTCCGGAAGTTTGTAAGACGGCTTTTAAATTGACATGTTTGCTGATAGATTGAAGGAAACTTACGAGGTGACTGACCCGCCTCAGTACACTTGTAAGATGAGCTTATTTCTGACATATTTCCTATTACAAAATCAATGTATTCTTACAAGCAGGACAGTTGGGAATACAAGAGTTTAAAATGTACGTTGGTGGGTCAATTTAGTTGCAGTGTGTTCGTTTGTGTTTTGTTTGACTAATTGAACATTAAATACTAGATCAGTAGCCTTATTGTATGACTCGAGGAATCGCAATCGCTAATGAAAAATTACCTATCACTACAAGATTATTCGAAACGAGCTTTCTTTTATAGCGACGTTGCTTGTTAATACGCAGTTCTGATTGGCTTTTTCAAAAGCTCTTGATATTCCCAGATGTTAGAATAACATAATACTTACTGATTTAGCTATCCAGCCGGTTCTGCTATTCCTTTTTTTACTGTAGCGCACACACTGTGATAGCGCAGATAAGTCAGAATATTAAAAATATAAACCCCATTTACCTTAGTTTTGTTCGCATTTCCAGTGTTATTTTAACATGTTTATTACCTGAAACAAAAATATTATTGTTAATTTATGACGTTTATGGTGTTAGTTAAGTTAAGGTGTCAAAAGCATTTATTTTCAGATGTCAAGATAAAGAATAAAGGTATTTTCGAAAAATCGCAGTTTCTGTATCACACGGTAAATTATATGTTAGGACAGCTCGACAGATAGCACACTAGTTATTACTATTCTCGGATTAACTTCCTTAGAAAGAATAATCATAATCTCAACATGAGCTCAACCCAGAGCCAGAAAAGTGACCTACCCTAGTTCGTGTGTTCCGTTAAATTCAACAAACATCACTACATAAAATTTCGGTGGTAAACACATAAATATTGCATAATATATTTCTCTAGGCGTAGCAAAAAAAATGACACACTTTTAGCAGATGTATCTTTCTGGTACATTGCGGATATTATCCTGGTGACAATATAATACAAGTGGAATTATAAAACGGCAACAAATATAATGATCACCAAAATATTTTTATCCTACCCAAAATGAATAAATGAACACCAAAAGTTGCAAAAAATATCAGGGCAAAATACTGCGGTAGATTAGGTGATGGGTAAAGGGGGTGAGCGAAGCGAAGCCCCCTTTATCCTTCGTGTTAGGTTGAACATGTAAGAACAACAAAAAATACTTAAAACATAAACTTAAGTACACAAAACATAAACAGAAGTTTGGTGATCATTTATCCAAACACAATTTGGTGGACATTTATCCATTCTGGCAGTCATTTCGAATTTATTGGTAGTAAAATAGGTGCGTTTTTGGTAATCGTTTAAACATAAGCCTTATGGAATTATCATAAAAACAAACTACATTTTCCTTCGATACAACTTACACACTTATAAATGCACCTGGTTAGATACATGGAGTATTAAATTAGCCTCACCAATACCTTTGTAAACTACATTTTGCGGTCGAAAATCACAGTAACTGGGATAAGCCTTAATATGTAGGTATGTATGATTGTATCCCACTAAGACCAGTATTAACTATAAAACTTTGCCATCGCGATTTAAACACTTTAAAAAGTAAAACAAAAAAAATGTTTATTTGAGCCAAGTTTTATCACAAGTCGTAGGACTCACCATTTAAGTTAACAATAACGTGTGTTAGAGGAGACCGCTCCTTCCACATTGGAATGACAAATAAGCAATTTGTAAACTATAGGCAGTCTTTTCGGGCTAGCTTGCCAATAGAGGGCAGTCACTCCTGTCTACCACTGTAAGCGCGTGATTGTGTTAGCGATACTTACTTATTACGTGCAACGATCGACATTACTGTCGTTTAGCTTATCATGGTAGCGGTCGATGGTTACCATTGCCATGTGGGATTCGGTTCGCAGTAACAATCCGGTCAATGACCGCTATAGCAATGCTAACGCTTAAACACCATAGCGAAACTCGGCGCATACTTGCCTCTGCCACCCCGAACAGGAAATTATAGCGTCACGACACGTTTGTCCTGTCATTCAGTACTACATTTTGCGTGACGAGGCGCTAGCCCGTCGCCGAAGCTATATAGATATGATAAAAAGGACGAACTCGGTGGCGTTGCCTCACGGTTCGCAGCTCTGTCTCCCAAGCCATAGGTCCCGGGTCAACTCTCGGCTGGGAAGAAAGAAGAAAAACCCTAAGTCTTGGGATGTTTACATATAATATAATAATAATAATAATATATTTATTTGTCACAAAAAAGCATATTTGTTACATAGGTTTTACATTTGATGTTTACCAAATTGTATTTTGTGATGTACTTAATGGTTGATTCATCGAGATCTAAACTAGGCAGAGCCTGTGCTATACATCTCAATAATCCTTAGCGCTTTCATATATAAACATGACACATTTTTGTCGCTTTTCTCTTCCGGTTTAAAGTAAGTATATACATTATTAAAATACTGATAACTAGATATGAAAATTAAATAGATTAGGTTAGATGTTACGTGTTTGTGTATGTGTGTTAGTGTTCCTGTGAAGTGTAGTGAGTGCGTGATACTGTGTGTGACGTAGCTGTTTATGGTTCCCAAGACAGCGTCCATGTATAAATATTATGTTATGTCCATGGAATTGCATAAGTCCAGGTGTCCACCGGCCACCATCCCTCAGATCTCAAAGGGAGACGCCTCACAGTACCCTGCCAACTGCGCCTGAGGACATGCCGAATTTAAATAAGCAATTTCTCGATACGCCGTCATGCGTGATTTATCGGTTAATTTGCTTCAACACTGATTGTGTGTTGAAATTTAAAATCGCCAATACGCTGTTTAATTTCGAGTGTACCGCGAGTGGATAAATGGACTGGTAACTAACCCTAAAGTGATGAGATGAGCCAAGATGGTGGCTGCCATTGACAAAGTGCAATAATTACTTACAATCAATATTTAAACATTATTCAGAATGTATTGTGTCGAAGTTTATACTTATATAGAAGAAAAAATGTATGCAATATAAATAATATCATGTTGGAGATAAGCTCGCCCTTGTACATGTTTGTTTCTATTAAAAGTTATCTGTATTTCTGTTGGAAATGAAAAATTACGAAATTGGGAATGGGAAATATTAAACTGCACATCAAAAACACTGATTTGCACTGCAAATATCCCTTATATTTGCTGTGGTAGCTTAGGTGAAGGGTAAAGGGGGTGAACGAAGCAAAGCCCCCTTTATCCTTCGTGTTAGGTTCAACATGTAAGAACAACAACAAATACTTAAAACATTAAGTACTCATTAAATATTTAAAACATAAAAAGTGTTTTTGTGATCCTTTTTTGCTGTGAAAATCAGTATTTTTGATGTGCCAAATAATAGCCATTAGAAATAACGAAATAAAAGATGCTAAAGTTTTAATGGACACCTAAAGTTGACAGCTATAGCCTCTTCACTGTTTAGTGGCCTTGAAGGACTGACTTCTTATTCGCTAACTAAAATCGTCACATAAATGTATAAGAGATGTAATAATCGCATTGTGTACCTCACGCCTATTTCCCATACGGGGTGGCAGAGGCACAATTGTGCCCACTTTTAGCCATATTTTAGTTAGTTTAGTTTTGATCCATTTTGCATGACAGGGGAGTAGCCAATCAATGTATATTTTAATGTATGAAGGTGTGTACCTTCACCAACAGCTACGTACATTTAAATTTATTCTGAGATAAATTGTTTGAGTTGTTATTTAAGAAACGGTGTAAGGCTTTCATTTATCAAATAGGGGTTTACATGTCCTTATTACAGTGCAGAAGAATGTTTTCTGTCCATCAACTTTTAGTAAGTACTTGCGGTACGAGAATCATTCTTGGCGATGACTTTGCATATGCGTTTAACGTTCTTTAAATGTTGGCATTACTTTATTGTTTTGATGGTGAGATAGTATGAGAAGGTATTCTCACAAAAAATATGGCTGAATAAGTTGTGAGGGAGACTTGGATCTTGATGTGAGACTTTTGCGGGCTGAGCCCTTAATTATAACCACGAAGAGTGTCTTCATCACCTCGGATCAATCATGTCGAAAAATTGTAAATAAATGAACAGCTTAAAATAAACATAATAGTAGTTTATGTCACTGCTACATAATGGGGGGCATTAATACTCGAGATTGGCGAGTTTCATAATAATATCACTCGAGAGTTTTAATGCCTAATCATGTACAGTTACATACACTAGTTTATCTACACACATATCATAAGCTCTCTTTGATGTGTTCAGGAACCGCATGTTTGACCGGCATTGTGGCTCTGCAGTTGTTTAGCTTGTTTTGTACCAACTTCACGCAGGCGGGCGTCGGCGTTCGAAATTTGAATGTCAGTCAGTACCAACTTCACAGACAAACTAGGGGCGGCACGCAGGCGGGCGTCGGCGTTCGAAATTTGAATGTCATATGGTCATAATGTGTAATTTTTCAGATAAGAAATGTGTTTTTACCAAGTAGTTTAACATTATGCTGATCGTAACGTGCGGTTTTTGTACGCAGTAAAGAGGGTTTAACGTGTGTAGATAAAGATGTTTATACTCGTATTTGGACAATACTTTACGGGAACCAGACATAAACATCCATGACTCGATATTTTCGAGGAAAATCGAAAAGTAAGGTTTAATCTGATAGAGAACAACGTCCCAGAGATTTTAACAATAAATCGGCTATGTAAACATAAACATTAAACTTTTACATACAGGCATACCAACTCGTATTCTTTTTCTTTAAAGTAGAGGGGTAAAGAAAAAAACTCTTTCTGAGTACACAATGTTGTAAGACGTGTGAACTGTCACACGTGTTGAAAAACATGAAGCGTTATGGGTTTTAGATGACGATATATTTAATAGAGATAATACTTATGTGAATACATAGAAAACATTCAAGACCAAGAAACAAATATTCATGCTCATCACACAAACATTTTCCTTTACCGGGATTCAAACCCAGGACCGGCAGCTTCGTAGGCAGGGTCACTGACCCCTGGGCCAAACCGGTCGTCGTAATCTACATTTAAACACACAAAGAACACAACAAAACCTTCGATGTCTTACAATAAGGTCTAACAATCCTCCCCACAACATTACAATACTTATAATATGCCACCCCCCTCCAAAGCCCCCCCGGAGCGGACTGGTGTGTGGTCGGGGGCCCTTTGGCGACCATTCATAAGGTTGCCCAGCCACCGAAGTTGCTGCCCTATGGGCCGAGAGCTCATACTTCTTTGAGGTAACCAATAGGTCGGCGAAGAAACATTTTTAAACTTGTAATAAAATCTCTTTGGGTGTACAATTTGTATCTGGCTGGTTTTGAGGACATTAAAAAAGGTTACATTACAAAAAAACAAACAAATTAGTACAATGTTGTTTCCAGCTATTATTTATTTGTTTTTCTTTGTGTCAAAATGGGTGAATCTAATGAAGAAATTTTATTACAAAAAGAATTATCGAAATCGGTTCATAATTGACGGGGTCATCGCGTAATAAACACACAAAAAAAATAAGACGAATTGAGATCTCCTCCTTCTTTGAAGTCGGTTGAAAAAAAAATGCAACGCATGCGACTTTGACTTTGACTTTGACTTTGTCAGTAAGACATTGGTTACACGCTAATTCTGGCGTCAGTTCAGTCTATCAGTATGATGAGAGAATGATAATGTAACCGTTGTGAATGACGGAGACAGATAGATAATACTGATGGACTGAACTGACGCCAGAATTAGCGTGTCACCGAAGCCTAAGAGTAGCACAAATTGGGTTTAAGCGTTTTCATATAAAATGCGAAGAAACTTTTTCCCCAACCTAGAATATCGTGTATTTGTGTTGCGTTACAGAGTGGCGGTTAGGGGAGCAACACGGCGAGCAGCACAGATATCTGTGGCTAGCAGGCAGATAATCTACCAGATTCTAAGATATCGTCAAGCCGACGGGATCTCGCTGGATGCGATGGCCCAGAACTGTGGCGGTTGGTGCTATAGAGAAGCCTGGAAGGCCTTTGGCCAACAGTAGTTCGATGTGGACTGAACGTGATGGTGGATGGTATAAAACAGAACTAACATGAGCTTTTAAACAAATAAAAAAATAAAAAGGCGGGAAGTGAACAGAGCTATTATCCACTGAGAAATACGAGCGTGCTGTTGCTTATTTAATAATTTGATTATTAAAATGGAATCTTCAAGTGACACGGACATTTCCCTAACTCTTCTAATTTATCTTCAGTTTTATTTTTCACCTACTTTCCTTGCAGTAATTGAAAGAAAAGCAGATGATGCACCTCGCATTAGGTAATTTATATTGCACTCATGCCTTTTAGAGCCCTCGCTAGCGCTCAGGCTCCAAATAAGTACTCTATGCGATAGTAAATTACTTTCTGCTTGGTACTATTATTGCAAATAAAGTTTTTTATATCTTATTGCACAAAACAGTAAATTACAAATAAAAAATGGCAAATGCATATATAGGTAACTAATAAACAATAATGTTTCTTCTTGCAAACCTAGGATGATAATTATATAATAAAACATTAAGTAGACCTATAATTCTACTTATTATTTGTTTTCCTACAAGAAGAAAATTACAAAAATTACGCATCATTTCATCAATATGATATCCCTGTGCATTAAACTAATAGTATCTATCATTAAGTCCAGTGTTAAATGGATGAGACACGATCGAATCGGACCAGCACGATATGAACGGAATTAACGTACAGTAATACCTATTATGGGGTAGCCAACGCTTCAGGATCACAAAATAATCGTAATTAGCCGATTCCAGAGGCGCCACAAATAAACTTATTAAAAGACCGAGATTTAAAAATGAGAACGGTACAAGAGCTGTGGGATTTGTCAGTTTAGTCCAATAGTTACTTAGTTTTTACGCCTTGAGAATATCATCGATGGCTTGTTTAGTAAGTGAACTTTTGTCGTCACTTCCTGTTTCCTTCAGCCGATTAATCCTTGCGATAAAAAACGACGCGAAATCTGAAAAATGTGACCAGAAGTCATATGAGGAATATTGAGGTCCTGCCACGCCCCCTGTCGTCTTTGCCGAATAATATACAACCCGGCAAATTCGGAAGCTGTCGTCAATTAAACACCTAACTTACGAGCCTTATCCAATGCGATCGCGTCCGTAAATTAGTCGGATAAATTATTTCAGATTTCGAATATTGCGCAAGGAGTTTTGCTACCGTTTTAATTGAAGTGAGTAAAAAAGGTTCGGTAATTGGTAAGCATTTCTTACGACGAACTTGTAAATCTCAATTTTGAATAAGGCTTCTCGTAAATCGTACATTTGTGATTTGATTACGCTATAAATTTCCACTTGTGGTAAGCATCTAGATCGAGATCTTCGCCCTTCTTCTCCCGCGTATGTAAATAAAGAAAATTTTTGACTTTGACATCATTTTTAAAATTTGCCATATAATATATATTATGTTATTACTGAACATAGGACAAACATGCCTCTGCCACCCAGTATGGGAAAAGGCGTGACCCTACGAATGTCACAAGTAAATATGTCAGTTAATTGAGTTACATACTCAGCTGGAGCAAATGGCTATAAAGTGTAAAATTGCTTTCGCACACTTGAAGCCTCGGTAACGAACTAACAAAGAAACTAATACACTTGTGAGCTCTCCCATTGAAAGCCTAACTCAAACGAGGTTTACTACACAAATTGAGTCTGTCTCCGCTAACCTCAGAATCATTGCAACCGGAAGAGCCTAGCAAATAATGTCCCCAAGAGTAAAGGTGGGATATATAAATGTTGAAGGAGACGAATTAACGTCGGTGTTACGTTAAGTTGTAATCTCAAAGGAACACGTACAGATGCAAGCTAATCTTTGTCGAAATATAATTTAAGACACAGTGCACACATAACAAGACTCAGAATATCTGAATTTAACTAATTATTATCCGTGTCACCACAAAAAAATATTAAACAGCGTTTAACCTCATAACAAACGTCAAATCCCGTACTTTTTTGTTTTTAAAAAAAGTGTTTTACAGTAGTTTATTATTTGTGGTAAGGCCCCTATGAATTTAAAATTTAATTACAGCTTCAACATAATAATGATACGGATTTTATATAAATATATCCAAGAACCATCGCAGAGAAATCTACTACCAATCAAAACATAAACCGCATTAAAAACCGTCCACCCCTTTTAAGCGCTAGAGTACTATGGACAGACACACAAACAGACAGACAGACATACAGATCAGAGTTATCAGATTAGAAAGACACGCATGTTCATGATTAGGAAGTCTAAAATTTGGTTCACCTTGTTTCCGTGCAAGGGCAAGGGAAACAATAAATTTTTTACTTTTTAAAATTTCGTGTATTGTGTGTTAATTTTTATAATTTATAGATTTTTTTATTGAATGAAAAGTAAGTGCAAAGGGGTGTCTCCATTATAAAACTTCATAGGCACTAACTAAACCATTTAGTTGGTACAGTTTGTGCTCTTAAGGCACAGTTTCAGACTATTAAGCACTGTTCCTTTAGCTAGGAGGCTTTTAGCTGAAATATTAATTCCTGTAAAGTTACTGCTGTCAGTTTTGCTGCAATTAACAGTAGACTCCAGCACCCGCAGCACTGACCCGCGCGACTCATTAGCGCGCATTTTATCGTGTCTATGTTACAAACAGAGATTCGCAAATGTTGATATTTAGACGCGTCAATATGATGCAATAAACGCAATCACGCAGGAGATGCGGGTTCAAGTCCTGGTGCTGTCCCAGCAATACGATACATTACTTTGTTGTAGAGTCTGGCAAGTGGGCAATCGATGGACGAGTGAGTTTGGGAGCCTTAGGTGAGGCCCTCCAAGAGACGAGTCACTTTTGGCAGATACATTCAATAGTGCTTTTCATGACTACTGCGAGGAAATAAAATTGATTAAACCGAAAATATTTTTTCAGATAAACTAGAGTTCGCCCTCAGATGAACGAAACTCTTAGGTCCGCCATCTACCGCAATTGAGAGCATAAGTCAGGCACGCTTTTACCGACGCCACGGCATGACGCACGCATGTCGGTAAAAGCCGACACGGCATGAAGCGCCATCTGTTGACATGTACACATAGCAAACAAGCCAACAATGCTTTTTCCTGGCCTGTTCAAATGTGTTTGTTGTCCTTGTTAACTATTCATTGTTTTGACAACATTTATAAAGTGAAAAGTCTGGTTCAGACGATATGAAGGTTCTGGTCTCCTCAAGATGTATTCCATCACGTCCGTTTAAGATAATTAACTTGTCACTCCACGGCGGTCCCATTTCTGACCATCTTTAGCCACATTTCCGCCACATATGTTATTAATTACTTTCAAAACTAACAAACATAATTCGCGAAGTTAAAAAAAAACCGACTTCAAACCCCTTCTTCGTGCGAATGCGAATGTCGTCTATATACACAAAAACGAGGCTACGAAATCTGTTTTCTGACAGTCAAGTCCACACACATGACATAACATAAACGAATATTGATTATAAGGATCTTTAAGCCAGAATTCATCTCATGACAATGACCGTAAACACCACTGAAAAGTCACATCGCACGAAAGATTATACCCAATTTCGTTTACATGGATGACATCATAATTCGAGTTTTTAAATTTCAGACTATACAAAAATTAACAAACCTAAAACTAAGCAATAAACAAAATTATCTCCGCCCGTCAACGTGCCAGATGAGGCCGGATAATTTGCTTACAATATAATCGGGCAAAGATTGCGCGACATTCAGCCTCAGTAAAAAGCAAAGCTAAGGATGGCTGCTATTATATTTAAATTTGGTCGCTGCTGAAGGCAATTTATATGGAGTTTATTGACAAGCAACGAAGAGGCCGCATGCCGGTACGCGCGCGCCAAATTCTTTAGAACACAGCGAGGTTTGAGCTTAATTGAAACCGATTTTATTGTGAGGGGTGAGGTATGATATTTGCTGGAAAAACTATGCAAAATATAGAAGTTTAGTCTTGACTTTTTGCATAACTATCGTAGTTTTCAGCTGTATTGCAACTGAAAAATCGACCAAGCAGCAAACACAAGCAGTCGCCATAAATGACAGCGCGTGTAAATTAATAATTGGTATTTTTTTTATTGCGATTGATATAAGGCCACGGGAAGGCAAAGACACAGGCCTGAGACCTATCTCAAACGCGTGTAATTGACAGGTTTGATATGGCAAAACCTTCATTGTGACATGGCTGAGACAACACGCAGAGCTGAGAGCGGTTTATCACACGGACCTTCGACCCGTGTCGTGCCATTGCCAGAGTACAATAAAAAAAACTAGTGGCTCTGAGAGCTGTAGACCTCGTGAGTGACACTTTCTTTTAATACCACATACAAACTTATGAATGCACCTGGTTACGTACATGGAGTATGAAAGCAGCCGCACCAATTACTTTATAAATTACATTTTGCGGTGTTAAACCCAAGCTATTGACTTTTCACTAAAATTATATATAGCCTGTTACTCTCACAGTCTCTACAAATCCAACAACACCTCATTTGTTAAAATCCATCAAGCTGTTTGGACTGCAGCGGTTTTTTGAAATTTTACAGCCCCACGCCATTTTGAAAAAAATTCAAAAACTGAATAAAAAAAAGCTACTTTATTATCGAACCTGCTGTACAAATATTCACGAGGATCAGTTGAGAAATGCGGCCTGTAGAGGATAACATCCGGACACACATCCGGACATACGGAAGCATTTTTGCCCAATCCTGAAACGGAGACGCTTCACCGGCTCGGTCAAAAATAGTGTCACGCAATTTTGCTTACGGGCTGGTAGAGGCTTCCATGTTTATTCAGCTTATCTCAGTCAATACTAAATGTTGTATGAGTGAGAATGATGTCACAGATATGGAAGTATGAAATTTATTAATTAATATCAATTAACCTGTCTGTTCGATTCCAAATCGATATTCGATCGATGGTTTCGGAACGGCCATTTTGAATTTGACGTTGCTGCCAACCTAGCAGTTTTTGACAACTGACAGACGAAAAGCCCTCGCAATGTAACGCGTATTGATTAGGGTATTGAATTTAAATCGCAAGCCATCTGGAATGTATTCGGGTTCCCCTCAGGATTGTCTATATAGCTGAGTGTGTTGTGGTTCCCCGAACCAGATAAAGTTCGCATTTACGTGGCCGATTGGTTTTTCCCACGTAACATAACCTGTGTTGGAACACTGTGCTCGTCGAAGCTGGCCGGCCAGTCATACCTGGTTGGCTGAAGAACCTGTCTACCAAGAAGAGCCTAGGGTGCACCCGGGCCTTGCAGAGAGACAGGAGGTTGACGGGACCGAAGCACAGACCAGGTTAGATCGACTCCATAATTAATAGCTCGGTGAATCGCCGACGTTCACACTTCTTGGCATCTGATCGCTACGCTACCTCGTAGCTGATGGGCCCCTACGAGGTCATTAGGTGCCGAGAAGCCTGATCACTTTGGTAGCAGAGCGTGGTTTCCTGAGATTTGCAGCCGTCAAGGGCTCCAGGAACCCACGATTTGGGACTATCAATCTGTAGGTATAGGCGGTTATTAGCTAACTTGGTGTTGTTCCTGTATCCACATAGATTGGTAGTATTGTAAGCTATAAGTCTATTGCTGGTAGTAGACAGACAGATATTACAGTTTTCCCTAAATGACCAGTTGTACTGAGATGTGACTCAGAATAGTAGGTACTCAACTTAGGTACATTGTAGGTGAATTGAAATTTGCATTGAAGTACCAGTTAGTCAATCTATTAGTGGTCTAGTAATGCTAATGAATGTTTGGTTAACATAGGTAGTTACATCTATTGATAGCAGGCTATTACATTGTTTTCAGTTTATAGCAATTTATAACTTGAACTAATATTGACTATCTGTGTGTGTTATAATGATAAAGGGAAACTAAATTGTATTTACAGAATTTATATAGATATAAAACTCGGTTCCTATTGTTTAAGGAAAACAGCATTGTTTAAGTTGTGGTTTAGGGTTCCCTCGTTTGGGTTATAGACTGGAGGGTCCAATAAAATTGAGTTACTGCAAATTGTGAGTAAGTATCGTTCCGATCATGTCGTTATCTGAAATCCAGAAGGGTGTTTCTAAGGAACTCAGATGGTTTTCCTCCGCACACGGTCTGATAGACCGTTTAGATAGGCATGATGTGGTATTGGAGCGGTCTATGGACGTTAAGGAACGTTACAACAGGGTGCTCGAATTGTCCGCGCAGGCGGAATCAGTTGATGGTTGCGCACCTGACAGGCTGTCACGGTTGCTAGGGGATGTCGACCAATGTATGGAGATGGCAGCTGCTATCACGCAGAAGGCTGCGGACATACGTAGACAGCGCGAGTCCAGCCATGGTGGTGACATTGAAGCACATCTGCCGCTTCAGGGTTCAGGGTCCAGGTTACCGGCCATAACTATGCCTACTTTTGACGGAGTGTCCGGTGAATGGATGAGCTTCATCAATCTGTTCGACAGTTTGGTGCACATGCGATCGGACATTACCAAGTCTGTCAAGATGGCTCAGCTGGTGGCAGCATTGAGGGGTGAGCCTAGGGAGCTGGTCGCTCATTTGACAGTTACGGAGGGTAACTATGAAACGGCCAGACAATTGTTGGTCAGACGTTACCATAACAAACGGAGGTTGGCCGATGCCCAACTGAACCGTTTGTTTAGTATCCCGGTTGTGAACAAGGTCGGGGCCATACAGACGGAGGTTTTGAACCCGTTGTTGTCCGTCACCAAGGCTCTAGAGAATCTTGGACTTCCGGTTGGTGAATGGTCGTACCTACTGCTGTACATTGTACTTTCCCGCCTACCCGCTGACATGCAGACTCGTTTCGAACAGTCTCACGGGAGGTCGGCCGAGGACCTGCCCGCCTTCTCCGACTTGGTCGGATTCTTGGAAGAGGAGGCTCGACGGGCAGAGAATTTGGGGTTGACGGTCACCCATCCTTCGGAGCCACAGAGAGCTGCCGGGAGCGCTGTGAGTAGGGGCCCTCCGACGAGGAAGGACCGCACCAACCGGCAGTCATATGGGACTGTGAGTGCATTGACCCCACATAGTGAGACCTGCCCATGTTGTAGGCAGATTGGCCATGCTGTGGCCAATTGCAATAAGTTCGGGGAACTTAGGGTTCAGGGACGGCGCCGGATGGCCAAGCAGCGGAGCTGGTGTTTCCTGTGCCTCGGGCCACACATGGCTAGGGACTGCACGCGCACAAAAATGTGCGGATATTGTGGTGGGGCCCACAACAATCTGTTGTGCATGAACCGGTCCGGCCAACAGCCTCCACAGGGCCGTATCCAGGGTGACACGGCATGGGGCCCTGAGAATTCGTTTGCGACTCGGAGCGCAACTCAGGGGCCAATGTCCCCACGTGCACAGGGCGGTAATAGGGTGCAGGGCCGCACTCAGGGTCATCACATGGGGGGCCCTGAGTTTTCGGTTGCGACTCAGCATCCAACTCAGCGGGCAATGGGGCCACAAGCACGTGGCCACCCAGGGGTGCAGGGCCGCACTCAGGGTCATCACATGGGGGGCCCTGAGTTTTCGGTTGCGACTCAGCATCCGACTCAGCGGGACATTGGGTGTGTTGAGCAGGCCGTAGCGGGCGGGTGGCATGGGACACCTTCGAGCTATGCGGGTGCGGTTCGGACGCCGCCTCAGTTGTCGCCCCGCTCGTCGCCTCGTCCTCGTCGGTCACATGTGATGTCCCCCCCGCTCATGGAGCGGCCGCGATTGAATTCACGCCCACCCCCCTTTAAGGGGAATCGTAGGTTGGGAATGGAACCGGCGCGTGGGCCATTTGTACAATGGGACCCGCTGGCGTATAGCTGCATCCCTGATCGGTTACAGGCAGAGTGGGGCCCCGGGGGCCCTCGCTAGGAATTTGCGGCCCAACAATTTGTTGCCCCCCAACCGGAGACGGTGGTGTTACCGATCGCCTCTGTGCTTGTTTGGGATTTGGCGGGCAACCCAACATACGTTCGCGCCCTATTAGATTCTGGAGCTCAGGGCTGCATTGTATCGAATGATTTAGCAAAATGGTTGGGCCTCAATATAAATAATGTATCGCTGCCGAGGAAATTGGTCCCTGCTGGGGATTACAGGGCAACCCTTCACGGGTTTTGTGATGCCTCTGAACGAGGGTTTGCGGCAGCGGTTTATTTGCGAACCGTCACCTCCACCGGGGAGGTCGACGTGCGTTTGGTTTTGGCAAAAAGCAAGGTAGCGCCTATTCGGACAAGGATGACGATTCCAAAACTGGAACTGTCCGGGGCTGCTCTTTTGACCAAACTTTTGAATCACACTCTAACAGTGTTGCGTGGGTCAGTGGTTTTGGAGGATACGGTGTACGCGTGGACGGACAGCCAGATTGTTTTGTGCTGGCTGAAGGCTTCGGTCCATAACTTAGAGGTTTTTGTTGCGAACCGTGTCTCCCAGATTGTGTCGTCTGAGGTCCCACTGACCTGGAGACATGTACCAGGAGAATTGAACCCGTCTGATTGTGCATCCAGGGGATGTCGGGCTCCTGAACTCGTTAGACACCATTTGTGGTGGGGACCACCCTGGCTTGCCAGGAGAGAATCGGACTGGCCCCACAGCCATGTAGTAGTATCTTCGGATCATGGCCCCAGAGCGGCCGTGCATGTTACCCAGAAGGCTGAGGACCCTGACGCCGGGTTTCTGCTGGACCGGTATAGCTCATGTGTGTTTGTTTGTTTATCCACCAAGGCGGTACATCTCGAGCTCGTTGCTGATCTCTCGACAGAGGCTTTCATTGCTTGTTTGGATAGGTTTGTTTCTCGAAGGGGACTTCCAACTTTGATCCGCTCTGATAACGGCACTAACTACGTCGGTGCGGAACGATACTTACGAGAGATAGTCAACTTTTTGAATGTAAATAAAGTGGATATTGGAACGGCCCTCTCCCGTCGGGGTATACAGTGGACCTTCAGCCCACCGAATTGCCCCCACTGGGGTGGGATTTTTGAGGCCGTAGTTAAGTCAGCTAAGACGCACTTGGGGCGTATAGTAGGTCAGACCGCGCTGACTTTTGAGGAGCTCGCGACATTGTTTTGTAAGATCGAGGCCGTTCTCAATTCGCGACCGTTGTGTCCGCTCAGCTCGGATCCAAATGACCTGGAGGCTCTGACCCCAGGCCATTTCTTGATAGGACAGCCACTTAACGCGTTGCCCGAGCACCCCTTCGAGGGAGTGAAATTGTATCGGTTGTCAAGGTACCAGATGTTGCAGCAGTTTACTCAGAATTTCTGGAAGCGTTGGTCGCTCGAGTATCTGCATATCTTACAACAGCGCCTTAAGTGGACTGACAAAACCAGCCCCCCTAGTGTTGGTGACCTCGTTCTGGTTAAGGATGCTAACCTACCGCCACTACGTTGGCGCAGGGGGCGCATTGTTAACTTGTTCCCTGGCAAGGACGGGACCCCCCGGTCTGCAGAGGTTCTAGTAGGAGGCTCGGTTCTAAAACGAGCGGTAGCAACGTTGTCTCGGCTGCCCGTAGATTAGGGGACAGGTGGGTGCCTGTCCGGGCGGGTGATTGTTCGATTCCAAATCGATATTCGATCGATGGTTTCGGAACGGCCATTTTGAATTTGACGTTGCTGCCAACCTAGCAGTTTTTGACAACTGACAGACGAAAAGCCCTCGCAATGTAACGCGTATTGATTAGGGTATTGAATTTAAATCGCAAGCCATCTGGAATGTATTCGGGTTCCCCTCAGGATTGTCTATATAGCTGAGTGTGTTGTGGTTCCCCGAACCAGATAAAGTTCGCATTTACGTGGCCGATTGGTTTTTCCCACGTAACATAACCTGTGTTGGAACACTGTTCTCGTCGAAGCTGGCCGGCCAGTCATACCTGGTTGGCTGAAGACCCTGTCTACCAAGAAGAGCCTAGGGTGCACCCGGGCCTTGCAGAGAGACAGGAGGTTGACGGGACCGAAGCACAGACCAGGTTAGATCGACTCCATAATTAATAGCTCGGTGAATCGCCGACGTTCACACTTCTTGGCATCTGATCGCTACGCTACCTCGTAGCTGATGGGCCCCTACGAGGTCATTAGGTGCCGAGAAGCCTGATCACTGTCTCCTTATTCAGTAACTCAAATCGACCGAAAACTATGGAAATGTGACAGTTTTCCCATAAACTAAACGTCCATTTGCGTGAGATTTGCTGTAGATATTAGTTAGATACTGGATTTTGTCGACTGCATGGGAACATATTTAATCGGTTTACGACATGAATTTAGTTACGGAAAATTAATTATTGAATTACTGGCAAACGGGGGCACAATTGTGCCTCTGCCAGTTCATATGGGAAAAATCGTGACGCTATGTTATGCCGAATTAAGTAAAATTTAAACGATACCGAAAAATTCGACTGGCTGGAGCCGGCGTCCAAACTTTTTCGTCAATACTTTTTAATTTATTTATTTTTCTTTCAAAAGTCAAAGGCGCACGAGCGGCCAGCCCAAAGCTGGTACGTTTCGTAAGCGGCCGCAGGAAAGTAGAGACAATACTGAATTTCACAAGACAGATTACAGAGGGATGCATTAATAAGGAGGCATTTACAATTCGCAAGCCGAATCGAATTCGACTAAATATTTCACAGACTCAACAGTATTTTCTTGCAGCAGTGTAACGAAGGAGGTATAAGTTAAAAGAAGGTTGAGTTTAGATACCTATTAATTTACCTAGGCACATATTCTATTTTAAAACGTAACTGCTGTAGCGTCAGACTTTCCCCAATCATGGTAATAGTGGCACAGTGGCGCTAGTTATGTAATACCCCATTTAGCGTGACAGGGGGCTAGCCCATAGCCGATGATTTCCTCACCATATGTATTTTAAATATTAAACTCTTAGTAAAATGGCTTTAAGTTTTTCTCAAATCGTACAATGTAAAGGTCTCAAGATGCGCCCGTGTTCAGATTTCGCGATAAGATCGTAATCTTCTCGGATATTGCTCGGTATAATCATATGCTGATTTTTTACTTCTTATTCTAGGGTTCCGCAGGTCAACGTAGGAACCGTGTGGAGAGGACCTCAGACCTCAGAGCCCTGCAAAATGTTGCTTTTGTTGACGTTGACGACCTGAGGTGTTACGGTCGAGGCAATGCTTCCCATGCGAGAGCTCCCGGGTTCAAATCCTGGTGGGGAGGAAGAAAAAAACCACAGGTCTTGGATGTTTACATGTTTCTGACGTCGCTGTTACTGGTTCCCACGACACAGGGTAGCCTAGTGTGAGGCCAGAAGCAATGGATGTGCCTGTATGTAAATGTTAAGTTATGTTGCAAATCAAAGGTTTCAAAACGTCCTGGAGTTTTATTTTTGAATCACTCGCGCCGTGGCCAGCGCTCGCCAATCGCAACGATTGGTTCATATCACTCGAAGTAACTACGCTCCACCAATCGTGTCGCTTGGAAAGCGCTCGCTACCGAAGCGAGTGATTCAAAAATAGAGCTCCTGAGAAAAGTACCGTTCAGCACAAAAACAGACAGAAAAGTATGCGACGAATATGACAAAAAAATACGACCTCTGAGGCGTAGCGGATGAGGTTCTACTTCACAATCCAAATAATTGGTTCCGGGTTCGAATTGCGGCTCGGAGAAGAAAATATACCCGGGTACAAAATTTTGGTGATTGCGTGACGTCGGTGCTTATGCGAAAAAAAAAGATTTAATAAGAATAATACAAGAAATACCTACCACAATAAAATAATCTGGACTAGTTGCTAAAAATAATAAGTAGACATAACATTCTCAACACTATGCTCTGAATAAATTTGATAGCTCCATACAATTTTATTAAAGAGTTGTCAAATTCAGAGAATAGTGTGCTAATAAGTAAAAATAAACATAAATATTTACATACACCCACATACATTGTTTCTGGCCCCACACTAGGATACCCTGTATCGTGGGTACCAGAAACAGCGACGTCACAGACATAGAAACATCCAAGACCAAGTGTACATTAAATTTAAATTATGACGTTTTGAGCATAATGCAAGTAACTTTTTATGAAGCTTTGTGACCCACCATCACTCTCAGCTTTTGCTCAAATTGTCAGATTTAGGGAAACTTACAGTTATCAGCTTGACATCAACTTATTATAACTTAGCCTGGCGTTCGGCTGTACTTTACGAAATGCTTGAATTTCGACAAGTAACTCGCAAAATAGCCTGTGGAATCCTGGACTGCAGAAGTGGGTCTCAGTCTTAACCTACAGATCCCCAAATTGCGTATGCGATTCACTTGCCAGGATTTTTGCAAGGAGGCGTACCTCGCCATCGGGAAATAAACGATGGATTAAAAAATAAAACGGTAACGTCGCGAGCCGCTCTGAGGCGGGCCGCATAATGTTTAATCCTACGATTTATGCGGCGAAAACTTGCATAGAGGATTGTTGCTTAATCGCCGGTAAAAGGTAAAGAAAGGGCGAGTTTCGTCAACAAAAGCTGGTGGTTGAAATTAAAATAAAAATAAAAAATACCTTGGACACTATATAAACACATTGATCTAGCCCCAAACTAGGATTCCCTGTATCTTGGGTGCTAGACAACGATACACATACTTATATAGATAAATATTATACTTAGATAGATAAACAACCATGACTAGGGTACAAACATCCGTTCTCATCAAAAAAAATTGCCCCCACCGGGACTCGAACCCGGGACCCTTGGCTTCGTAGGCAGGGGCACTGCCGACTCGGCCATTCGAGTCGTTCAGTTGGGAGGCTTTTGATAAGAAAACTACTTGGGTGAAGAGATTGTTGGCAGGCGTCACGAAAACTGCCTAAGTATACACTCATTAAAAAAACAAGTTTGAAAATGGAATCTATAGTTACACAGCACTTAACGCTGTTAGTTTGACGAATTCGGTTTCTCACCGAAAATTGGAACTAAAGTCTAACTTTTTATCAGCTGCAGTAAACTGACGTTTCTAAATGTCATTCCGTGAAATAATGATGATAGCCTAATCTCAATAGGGATGTGATTCAGTTCACAGAAGATCTAATCGTTCCATAACTGACTCATAATGATCATACTTAATTCTATTTATTATTCATGTAAACAAAAGTTTGAATAAACATTGATCCTTTTACACATATACAAGTTATCGCTCAAGAAATCGCTCTCTCAAGTTGGTAGTACTGGTTGTTAGTTACGGTGCTACGATGACGCTTGGCCGCTTTTTAACAATATTGAACATCACACTCCCTATACTTCCACTAAAAAAGATCAATCCTCTACTATAGTAATAATAATAGAATAAAAAAATACATTACAACTTAATATTATCTCAAATAATCTCAAAAACAAAACCAAACTGATCATTCATTTATTGAATATTTGGCTACTCAATTAGCTACATCCTTATTTATTATTTTTAAAAAAACGGCAACCCACAAAATAACATTTTACTGCAGCTGATAAAAAGTTAGACTTTAGACAAGACATTTTCATCAAAAATTATCTATCTCTAAATATATTCAAAAACCGGCTAAAGAAGCACTATCTCTCCCTTTCCAGTTGGTAATGTATTAGTGTATTATACGGTATATATATATACCTATATTGTTACGTAGTATGTAATTTTGTATGCCGCCTATTTTTAGCAATTATCAGCAATTATCAGTATAATATTGTTAATAGTATATATTACTAGTAGTACTTATAGATTTTTATGGTACGCGCAGGTCTTCCCCCGCTCAACCATCACCTTTCCTACACATCATGGTTTGCTGGAAGAAAACTCTTTTAGAGACAAGCTCGCCTTTGTACATGTTTTTTCTATTATACGTTATGTCTGTTTTGTGTAGTACAATAAAGACATTACGAATCACGAAATGACAATGTTGGAGCGTGTCTATAGAAAGCTGATTTCTAGACGTTACGTGGCGTGGCGTTTATAAGCTGTGCAGGCTACAAACAAAAGGACAAATAAAATAATGGAAAAAGGTGAAAACTGCATTTCTGTGGGGACCTTGGGGTTAGGAGTAACGTTCCTCGGAGGTGTACGAACAGAGCCCAGCGGGATGCAGGTATTGTATGTACCACATTGTCAACTCCACCACGTGGATACAGAGGGACTATAATAATTTTGCCTTCACACCATTTTCACAATAGCCAAGGGGAAAAGGGGAAATCGGAGTCGGAAGTACGAACAAATACCCATCGAAAAAGTATTCGAATAGAACTGACAGTGACTATTATGTACAAGGCCATACTGTGCATTTCATCAAAAAATCCTTTTTTTTATTTTTATTTTTATTTGTTTAATATTCGTGCCGCCTCGGCTGAAGGGAAACCGACGGAATTTATAGCTTCTCCCTACCCCTTTTCTAGGAATAGATAAAACCAACATTTACAACATAATATGACATTTATATATAGGCACCGGCACATACAATGCCTCTGGCCTCACACTAGGATACCCTGGCTATGTAGTGGGAACCAGAATAAGCGACAGACTTGTGAATATCCAAGACCTGGGGATTTATATACAGGCATATCTGTACAATGCTTCTTGCCCCACACTACGTGACCCTATGTCGTGTGAAGCAGTAACAGCGACATCATAAACATTAAAACATCCCAGACCTGAGATATGTTTAGGGTTTCGAACGCGAAGGGTGCCAAACGGGACCCTATTTCTAAGCCTCCGCTGTCCGTCCGTCAGTCTGGCTGTCTGTCCTTGCAGCAGCGGGCTGTATCTCGTGAACCGTAATAGTTAGAATTATTTTTTTCTCAGAATTTGTATTTCGAATGTTCCCTCGTATAAGTCTACCCACGAATTAAGAGCGCTGGGTGACGTTGGTGGAAATTACTGCACATATATATATGTCGCACCACACATTATGAGCGGTGGCCTTCAATACGCAGTAGTCACTTTTTAATACTTGTACATATGCGCAGTAATTCCCGCCAACGTCGCCCAGCGCTCTTAATTCGTGGCGCGAGGTGTGCAGGAATTGAAAAGTGACTACTGCGCATTCAATGCCACCACTCATAACGTGTGGCACTGTACTGTGATAATTTTATCGAATCTCAATAATCGCGTTGAGTATATCTGCTTGTTTTGTGCATTTTAGAGTGCCGCAATCTGGTTTTTAAATTTTTACAGTTTCATTTTTTGCGTTTTTTCTTGTACGATGATATGGACGGTTCCGTATATGAAGGGTTCCGTGTGTGAGTCAGAGTCGCACTTGCCCGATTTATGATTTTCTTCCTGCCCGATTTGAACCCGGGGCCTCTCGCTTGTAAGCTGTGCCTTACAAGCGAGAGAACTCTACGCCAGAGGCCGTCAATGTCACTCATGTCGATTTCTACTGGATTATTCAAATATTCAAATTCAGTCCGTAGCAGTACTGTACATTCCTCTATACCTGTTTCCTGAATGCCATAGGTTGGCTGGCTAGGAACGACTCAACGCGTGATCAAAAGAGTTTTTATAGCTTGCGGCTTTCTTCATACAGATACAGAGTTTTGTGAAGAAATTCTTTCACGGAAATAACCAGATAATAGAGAAGATATTTATCACATTTTATATTATTTTGAGACCAAAAAACATAAAGGCCCCACTTTTGCACGTTTTTATTTTAATTATTGTTGATTTTCATCAACAAAATGCGAATTTAAAGTAACGTGAAACGGAACGTGTTTTAAAACAGGCATCAGCGGAAGTGACGTCCTGAATGCCATTCTGACACTTCGTTGTAAGGGACAGAGCTCTGTGTCAGTCTCCCTTCCCGTTCCAAGTGAAAGAAGGAGAAGGGATTGAAGCTAGCTCCGTCCCTTACATAGAAGTGTCACAATTGCATTTAGAACGTCACTTCCGCCGATGGGTGTTTTCGCGTGTGTGTGTTTCTGTCAACTCTAAGTTTGACACCGCGATTTTTGGCATACAATTATAGTATTTCAATGTTTTAATATGCACGTGGTCTTTTCGACATGATATACGTGAAAATGAAAGCAAAAATAAAATTAACTCAATTTTTCTACGTGGTACTTAGTTTTTTATTTTTTATTAGTATTTTCAAGGGCATCGAACTCAGAAAACCATTTCGAGATAATTGTGTTCATAAATGGACTTATTCCCATCAAAAATGTTACATGATTACTGAAAATTCCGTAAAAAACAGAATGAATGAAAATGAAAATGAAAATGAAAATAAAATTTATTCACAATACGGTACAGTGGAGAAAAAATACAGTGGTACCTTAAACTAAGTTATAAAACCTGTGTTTTAAGGCCCATAGTGGCTTCTCCCATTTTTTATTACGATGAATGTGTGAATAATTAAATCAAATACATATTATCAATTAAATTTGATTTGGAATTAAATAAGCTTTTGAACTAAACTTAAACTAAGTCAACTCCATATCATTTAGAAATATGGGTTCGTAATTTTATATCTTAACTTTAATTTAAAATAATATGAAGTTGAAGAAATAAATAAATATATAAATAAATATATAAATAAATTAATATACAATATAATAAAATATAAATACATAATTATTTACCTACTCGTATCACAAAAATATCATTTATTTAGAGATGTAAGAGGGGGTCTTAATTGCAATTACGGTGTACATTACACAACAGTTTCTAGGAATTTTTCAGTTTCATCATAGTTTAGCTTTATTAACCAATTTCGAACTAGAGCTTTAGCTTTATATTTTGTTAAGGGGTATATATTAAGTACTTTGTTGATTTTGTTGTAGATGCGAGTTGATCTGCCCATGTACTGGTTTTTTGCAAACGTCGTTTGTAATTTTTGAGGTTTAATGACAATATCGGATCTCCTTTTGAGTAGTTGCTCTTGCTCAAAGATTAAGGCTGAGTGAGTTCTTAGAACTATTCGTTCAATGTATAGTAGCCGTATAGTGTGTAGTTCGCAGAACTCATACAGTTCTTGTGTGGAGGAGCGATAAGGTTTGAATGTTGCTACCTTTAAGAGAGACCTTTGAGCTCTTTCCAGTTTAATCATGGTAGTCTTACCTGCACCTCCCCAGACTGTTATGCAGTATGATAATATGGATTGAACAAATGCGAAGTATAGTGTTTTTAGCAACGGTGGAGGTGCAACATGTCGAAGTTTCCTAAAGATCCAAATGCACTTACGTATCCGAGTTGCTAGTAGATCTATCTGGGGTTCCCATATCAGATTTGTGTCAAGTAATACTCCTAGGTACTTCACTTGTGAAACTTTAATCAGAGGTAAGCAGTCACAGTTCGTGGTATCAATTGGGCATGTGTGGACTTTAATTACTATATTTTGTGGCGGTTGACTACTGTTTCTTATACAAAAGGAGAGGAAATTAGATTTTTGGACATTTAAGGTTAGTAGATTATTATTCAGCCACATTGCAACACTACGGAGTCCCTGTTCTGTATGGGTTCGTACATCCTCCCACGTCTCACCATGGAATACCAATGCCGTGTCATCCTGCATTTACTAAGTTGTTGTTGACAAAGGTCATTGATATATAGCAAGAAGAGCGTGGCGCCAAGCACACTTCCCTGGGGAAAACCATAGTGCACATTTATAGGACTACTGGTAAAATTATTTAGTTTTACTTGTTGTCGTCTGCTGTCGAGGTAATTAGTGAACATTTTGAGCGGGAGGCCTCTTATTCCTATGTTTTCTAATTTGTTTATGAGTAAAGGTATAGAAACAGTGTCAAAGGCCTTTGACAAATCCAGAAATACACCGATACATTTTTGTTTGTTATCAAGTTTATTAACGATATCATTACTAAGGGCAAGTATTGCATCCTCAGTGGACCTTCCCTCCCTAAAACCGAACTGTTGGTCAGACAGAATCTGGTAATCATTGAGGTATGTTTTGAGTCGTTTATTTAAAAGTTTTTAGAATTAGAATGTCCTTCATTTGTCCCCTACAGCGACAGTTTGCTTAAATATCAGATGAATGAAACTCTTTGTTACATTAAATTTCTTAAAATAAGCTTAAATTTCACAAAATTAAATAAAAAATACTATGTATATTTTATTAAGTATTGTCCATTGTCGTATTTTTTAATGTATGGATATCTCCAAGACGGATGGACCAATTTGGAGAATAGATTTTCTGTTTGCAAGGGCTTACCTTCCAGTTGGTCCCATTGACATCAGGTCAAGATCTGATGATGAGATCCTGGAGAAATCGAGGGAACTGTTCAAATACTAGAGGCAGACTTATAGCAATGTTTGTAATTCATAGTAACTCGTGCATTTAGACTCGGTAAGAATCATTTTGTGAAGTGGAACTGTGAAGAAGACCACAGACGGCCACTGGAACTGCTCCATACCAGGTATCAAACTGGTTGCGATGTGATAACTTTATTAAGGTTGGTCAGTAATATATACCAATCCTAATATAATGGGAAATATTAAACTGCACATCAAAAATACTGATTTGCACAGTAAAAGCTGCGGTAGCTTAGATGAAGGGTTATCCTTCGTGTTAGGTTGAACATGTAAGAACAACAAAACATACCTAAAACATAAACACATATAATATTTAAAACATATTTAAAATATTTAAAACATGTGTTTTTGTTGTTCCTTTTTTTGCTGTGCAAATCAGTATTTTTGATGTGCGATTAAATACTAGCCTTACATACCTAATAGTGAAATGGAAGTGATGGTGACGTAGGTTCCAGGAGAGCTTCTCAACAATGTATCAACGCCGGTCGGGATGAGATGACGGATCATGGAGAAATAACGAGAACTCTTCAATTAATGAAGACACGTATAGGTTTTGTAACAAATCGGGTTAAATTGAAGACGTTTCTTTCTGAACTTTTTTTTTTGTCATGCCCTTTCCTGAGATTTTAGAATTTGACCGATTAAAATGACTCGGGAAATTGTATGCGTCCGAAAGTGGAATCAACCTTTTTTCATTTGTTGATCTTAAGAAGCCATAAACAACGGTTGACCACTCAAAGCGTATGGAGAAATACAACATTAAAGATGCTGATCAAATCGCTGAGGAAGTAAAAGGCAAATGCAGAATTTTATCTTTACTAAGCTTAATTGTAAATATCCACAAAAATCACAGACTTGAATAGTAAGGATATGGCATGAGAGACGCATGAAATGACCCCACTTTTAGTGCCTAAACTGGATATCCGGCACTAGCTCGACTCGTGCGCAGACTGCGACTTGCGCGTGACGTGTTTTTCCATGTGTAAAATGGTGCCCTGCTACATGCTACTATACTTCGTACGTGAATCGTGTTTAAAAAAACAAGTAATATCGTATCAAATGTAATTTGCACGATACATAATTATCATTGACTGCAAATCATTATTCCCAGGTAGTTTACGAAAAAATCTACGGAAATCTAGGAAATTTCGTCAGATAAGCGAAGGCGGATCCTTACGTTTATATAGATGACTGAAATAATATTTTTTTGTATTGACTTAGTAAGAATGATGCCCGCGGACCCTGTATTCTCAGGAAAGTGTGCCATGTCACCCCCCCAAAACATAATTCTAGTAATAATGCCATAATCCCACCCTTTTCGCAGTTCAATCCCGTATTTTAGCTCAGCTCAAGGAAGGTTGGTCGTCGCGCGAATTACGAGCCCCGCGTCGCCCCGTGGCGCGCACGCGCTCCGATTTACGCGCACATGTGAGGGGTGGGGGGAGGAGATGTCGATGACATTCAAATTCATATTTTCATTTTGTTTCAATTCAGACTAGAAACGGTGCATATCCTTTATAATATTAACCTTTAAAATAAACGGTGATAAATCACGCGAATAACAACCTAGTTTTGCAACTAAAATTCTTGCTGTGAGATAACGCCGCTCAAGGAACTGTCGCTTATTTGATAGTTTAGTCGTTCAAATAGTATTTCGGGCAGATTGCGTAAGACTTTTTTGTGCGCTAGTTTAAATACTGTTCGTTTAATATCATAATTTATTAATATATAATAACCCTTACACATGGAGTAACGATAAATAAGCTGACCAATTTCGGGGAATGAACACTAAAAATAAACTTTATGGCCTGTAACCATCGAAGACTATAAATATTATTGACTAGCTGATCCCGCGAACTTTATACCGCCTAACTTATTTGTCACTTAGTTGTGGGAGATGGCGGAGTTCCAAACCTAATTTAGAAAGAAAGAAAGAAAAAGTCTATTCGCAGCATACATACAACAAATTCAACCGCATACCAAAAACGTTATCGGTCATGCCAGTTTATTTAAAAAAAAAACCGTGAAGTATTCCGATATTTTAATAGTTATACCGATAGTCGGGGTGGAGACGAATCCAACAAATAAATAAGAGATCATTATTATTGCCGTTCTTGAGTTTATAAATGTGGTAAGTGACCCGACTTTGTATTATACATTTAGATAGTAAATTTACCAAAACGTTACCAGCTTGGCTCGCTTGGGCCTAAGGGTACTGGAAACTTACGATATCCCGTCGCAGAGCTATCGATACGCACCCATCCCTAACCCGCCGTTGGCGACCACGCGCGTTATCGATATCCAGCGAAAAATCCACCGTGACCCCAACAATAACGTAATTATTCTCGGTCGGCGCAACGATATCGGAACGTTTGACGGAAGATTAGCTGGCAACACTGTTTGATGTGGTCAATGGGCGCGAACATCACGAGGGAACTGTCACGAAAAAACTCGACATTGTCGCGGAATTAACAAATAAACATAGCGTCAGTCACCACGACTTTTCCCATACCGGTCGGCAAGGCACACATGCGCCCACATTCAGCCAATTATTCCATACTGTATTTGCTAGTTCATCACCGCAATTATGGAGTTATGAAAAGTTTCCGCGCGAGGTTGGAATTATTTTGGGACATTTTTCCGACCGCGCTCGTGGCAATTGGAAGAGTGTAATGTGAATGGGGGATGCTCAACTGATTAAGTTCCTGCGATAGTGATGATGTATAGGAAAGGTGATTGTACATATCTTAACAATTTGTACCCCCATTGAAGTCTATCGACATGGACAGGAGTGTAAAGCAGGAGCCTAGCTTTATTACCTATGTGCTATATGTGGGTACCTATCTATGCAGCAAAGTCATTCGCAGATATGATGAAAATATTATGTCCTTACATATGAAATTGGCGTTTTGTATGGAGGAATTGAAGTTAACTCAATTTTCAGTACAAACATTTTTGTATTTTTTTTTAGGAATGACAGATCCTATTTTTATAAACTTTGTGTGTATGAATGAGACAACATTTAGCTAACAGAAAATTTTATATAATTTTTGAAGTTTCAGCTGTAAAAAATATTACGAATATTATCATGAAAATGGATGAAATTTAGGAGGCACTGATTCTGAAGATAACATTTCAGTTATCAAACTGAAAATTAAAAGAAAATTTAATAAGTAGATGTAAAATATTGAAATTAATTTTAAAACAATAAAAAAAAACTGGAAATAGCTTTGAATTACTCGAATTATGACCTCCTGAATCTGTAAGAAAAATTCGCCAATTTCATAGGTAAGCACTCAATATTATCAAGTAGATCAGAATATCAGACCTAAGAAACTTTTTTAAGTAGGGAAAATAGTAGATTAGAGCGAATTGGTATTAATTTAAACAATTAAGTAAAATACCTTATGTTCTTTTACTTTTACCTTCAGGTAAGTAAATCTTAACTTTCCAAAACACAGAAAATAAAGTAAGATAAAATACATTCGACATTTCCCTCTCGGCGGCAAAAGTCAGAGAGTCATTTAGTTTGCAATTAACATTCTCTTAATTAAGAATAAAAACTGTATCAAATACTGTCCAGAAAGCGAAAGGTGTGGAAATTTTGTTGTTTTTAATACGGTTGAATAAAGAATGCAACCATTAATCGGATTTGTAGATGTTTTATCAGTAAAGTACCTGTGCACTTAGGTTGGGGCATTAATAGACTACGTATCCTTGCGTACTGCATACAAATATTCAAAATTAATACCGATAAAGATAATAAAATAAGACACAAACAAACAAACGTACACACAAAGCAAGCCGAAACATCCTCATAAATCGCACTCATTAAAACATGACCCGCTGATCATTATTTCAGTAAAGACCGGAGGAACAATGCGATTGTACAGATATAATTCATAATTACCGCGGGCCCTGCGCATGCGCACGTAGTGAGGACATTGGCTGGTGGACTCAGAAGGCCCAAGTAATTGTCCTTCTCCGATCGATAGAAAAGGAATGAAAAAACTGGCCAAGAGCGAGTCAGACTACGAAGGATTCCGTACCATGGTACCTCCAGGAATCAACGCAAAATCATGTTTCTTGTATGGAGACCAACTTTAGTTTTTAAGATTGCGTGTGTGAGTGAACTATTACTAGTGGCTCTATAAGAGCTGTAGAACTCACGAGTGACACTTTCTTTTAATAACACTTACAAACTTATGAATGCACCTGGTGACGTAAATGGAGTATGAAAGTAGCCGCACCAATAACTTTGTAAACTACATTTTGCGCTTGTATCACTTTTGCTTCTCAGCCGGCCGGAAAACAAAAAATAATGACATAACAATTAAGGCAAACTTTATGTTGTTTCCCCACAAATGCCAACAATAGAACCTTCAGTACTCTAGGTGACGTCTGTCATAAAAGTTCCGTTTTAGGGCTTACCCAATTTTACAGGTTAAGCGACCCAACCTATTGACTTTGCACTCAGATTATATAGCCTGTTTCTCCAACAGTCTCTGCAAATCCAACGACACCTCATTAGTTAAAAATCCGTCAAGCTGTTTGTGCTGCAGCGGTTTTTAAAAAAATTATAAACCCCACATCTCCGCCATTTTGAAAAATTTCCATTAACTGAATCGACAAAAAAACTATTTAATTATTAAACTTGCCCAAAAAAAACTCGAGAATCAGTTGAGAAATGCGACCTGTAGAGGATAATATCCGGGCACAGATCCGAAAATAAGAAAGCATTTTTGTGCAATCCTGAACGAAGACGTTCGCTCGCTTCGCTCGCTCAGTCAAATACAACTGGTAATCTGTCTGACAGGAAGCATCCAAGCCGTGTTTGACTATAACTTGACCGTGGTGTACTTAAGTTGTGTTTAAACTGTATTTAGCGGCTGGCCAAAGTCTGGCGCAAGTCGAAAAGTAATACGGGAGCAAGTTGCAGGTTACAAAATATTGGGGCATGTAAAAGAAACAAAGATACTAAACTGAGACATTTCGGGATAATTGTGTTCTACCTAGCTAACAATTCCGTTATTCCCATCAAAAAATATTACAGAATTACTGAAATATCCGTAAAAACATGATATACTTTGTTCAAATTCCCTTCGCCGTTAAGTTGGCTGTGCTGTAAAACTGTCAAGTATCAACAATTTTTCTGTCATTCGATAACGCCGATGTCAGTCGGAACGTAAACAAATATTGATATTATATTTTTACAATCGGAATCAACCAGCCTCAACTAGAACAAAACTGCAAGCGAGTAACGTCACGAGGGGTGTTATTTAAAAAAAAAAATACATCCATAGCCTAAAATTTCACAAAATAAAATAAAAAGTAGTATGAATTTTTTTAGCATGTTTTTTTAGCATTTTCTTTAGAATGCATTGATGTAATAACAAAAATGAACAACCGAACAGTAGCAGATATGTTTAACATTCAGTACTGGATCTTAGCATCAGAGCGCCGGCCGAGATGAGATAAGGTTTGATTCCTTTAAGTGGAAGACTATTTATTGGTGGAACGATATATCAAATAGGAGCCAAACTTAGCTCGATTCTGACTGACTTGACATAGCAAGTTTCTTTTTAAATTTAAATTAAAATCGCTTTAAATGAGAGCTTGTGTGGAATAACATTCTGGTTGGTCAACGTCAATTTCAAGTTGGCAAGATGTTTGCCAACTTTAAATTTTAAAACATCAATTTGTAATCTTTTGGGATTGGTTTTATGATACAGAATAGAGCTGTAGGTGTAGTGACAGAAGATGTCAATGGAAGACGATAATCTGTAGCGTTATCATTCAGACATCAAAGAAAATTAATCGCTTTTATCAGAATAACATGATGAGGCTAATGTTTCTTTAAGTCTCAAGAATGTAGCAGAGGGACCAGGACATTTTTTTTTAATAAAGTAAATTCATACAACAGGACAGAAAAAAAATCCAAGTCGTCGAACAAAGTATCCAAACTAAATATTAATATAAAATAGATTACATTAAACACCACATGAAATTGTTATTCAGGTCAATTATAATTACATATTTTTTTTACTTACATTATTTGTTTGAGTCATCACAGCAAATGCCAAATCGACACAAGCATACATTTACATATTCAATTACAGAATAAATACAGAATCAGATTCGAATTGAAATTCATAATAATATAACAATTTAGATCCAGTCATTCAGTTGCAATAATCCAGGCACAACATAAGTACACCTTCCTCTCATAGACCCTGCCACATTCTCGCACTATATCCCTCCAAGCATCACCAAACAGATCATTCAGGTGGTGCTGCCGCCAACAGTGCGTTGAGGCTGTCCCGCACTAGCGGTGACTGCCGGCGCGCCACCGTGCGGTGCGTAGCTGTCTGGCAGGTATAGTTCGCATACCGCACCAACAAGCGCTGCGCAGTTTTTGGCGTTTTACCATCGCTTTAAATGACATAATCGTGTTCCGATTGGTCGGCGATGTTTGACATACCGAATCAAGCTACAGGGGGGGGGGGGGGGGGGGTTACCACAATGTTTTTCCGATTCAAATTAGGTTCAAAACAAGAACATCACCATGGCAACCATTTCCATTCCAATTCGCTATAATGGGCTTTATTTACCTAATAACAAGACTGTTAAGACGGTCACGGTAATTTTGCGGATTAAATTAGGTTCCTAATCTGAATCGACATAAGACGTTGTGGTCGCTCTGGTCTCCGTCCGCACTTTTTATATCTTAATTTACTTTCTCGTCGTTAAATCTGCCCCTTAACTCGAGATCATGAGTGCGGCGGGTTGCGCTGCTCTCTCAGCGCAAACGACAAAACAAGCTCACGTAAAAATTGTATAAATTAATCCGTACCGATAGCAATGTAACCAGAACTTCCTTTTCCCCGTTACCCAAAATATCACAATGTTTTTAAAATCATCTTAGAACCAACGATACCAACCCCTCTTTAAATTGATTTGAGATTTGTGGTTGTAAATAAAATAAAATGTAGCGCATTAATGTCCCCACCGAGGAGCACGGGTCGTTACTCAGATACGTGTAAAATTGAGCCATACTCCACCACGCTGGCTCAGTGCGGGTTGATGACGGGGTGTCGGGCTAGGGGCCAAGCCGACTGTCAGAAGTTACCAAGCTGCCCTATTATGGCCTCTGACCCAGCTTACGACTACTACCACCGAGTAGCGATAGTATCCGGGACCTGCAGCTTAATTAACGTGACATCCGATACACGCAAGCACCCGAAACAAATGCCACATAGAAATGGACACCCATCCATTACCCGTCTCGGCCAGATGTTGCTACCCGCACGATCCTTTCCGAGTGCCAATACCGCTAGGCCACGGACGCTGGTTGCATTTCCGATATTATAATGCTATGTTATATATATAAACTTTAACTTATATATACCCTCTGCTGAATACGTGATACCTAATCACGAAAGCCCTACCATCTCTAATCCGCACGACTCTATGTCATCTTTGTAATTTTAGTCAGTCTTTTACAGAAATCAGGACTTTGAGCCACTATATCCCTGACGAGTGATGACAGGAAATAATGATGACGCCTCTAGAATACAGGAAATCATTCGCTGGTCGTAATTCAGGATTTCAACATCAATTGAGCGGAACGTAAAAATGTCGATGCCTGCTAAATAAAGATGCAGTTTTATGACCGAAAAAGTGCCGAATGTATACTGCTCATAATTTATGGGACACGTGGCTGCAATTAAAATGCAATTATGAAAGCGCGCCTGAATTCTTCGTAAAAAACTTAAGTGTCAACAATGTCAGAAATAAATTGCGTCGGTAAGTTCACAGGATTTCGGTTTGTTCTAAAAGTAGGTTGGCTAAAAATGTTGAATTCTGTTCAGTCATAGTCATAATAAAAGCTCTATGAGCAAATATTATTTTGCCCAAAATCAGTTAGTTACATCCAATGACATCCATCATCATTGTGATAATTCAGTTCAGTTAAAAATGGAGTGGCAGAGCTATATCTAATTATGCACCACATAAACATTTTAAACATAACATATAAATAACATAGCGTCACGCCTTTTCCCATACTGTGTGGCAGAGGGGCAATTATGCCCACGTTTGCCAGCTAATCAATACTCCGTTTCGCGTGACAGTGGGCTAGCCTATCGCCGTAGCTTTTTACATTGAAACTTTCGTCACCGTTTTCCATCACCATCCGTATTATGTACTCAAAGGGTCAATTTTTTTTAATACCTTGGACACTATTTACACACATTTTATCTAGCCCCAAACTAGGATTCCCTGTATCTTGGGTACTACACATACGTATATAGATAAATATTATACGTAGATAGATAAACAACCATGACTGTACAAACATCCGTTTTCATCAAACAAATATTTGCCCCCACCGGGACTCGAACCCGGGACCCTTGGCTTCGCAGGCAGGGTCACTGCCGACTCGGCCATTCGGGTCGTCGAAAGATAAATTACTTATCTCATTGGTCGGTCAGCCTGAGTAATAAAAGTATTACCTCATTTTCAGCAGTGCTTCTGAAGTCCGTACATCGTACATAGTCATTACTCGAAGGGCCGAACAAAAGGGCTTTCCGTACAAAAAGATAGCGACGACAAAAACTATTGCAGCACGACCGAGATTACCTTGCAGAAATGATAATCTGATTATTATTCATTGCTATTTAACTTTATGAATACGTTGCGTTTTGTTATCTTTGCATTCTTTTGATAAATTACGTCGACTATGTATAATTTGTAAGTGAAGAGGATATTGGTGGAAAGATCTGGAAATCGTATATTCTGAATAAGGAGGAGGTTCCCAATTTGACTGTTTTTTAGGGTTCCGTACCCGAACGGTGCCAAACGGGACCCTATTACTAAGCCTTCGCTGTCCGTCCGTCCGTCACCAGGCTGTATCTCATGTACCGTGATAGTTAGACAGATGAAATTTTCACATATCATGTATTTCTGTTGTCGCTATAACAACAAATACTAAAAAAAAGACTACAATAAATATTATATATAATAAATTTAAGGGGGCTACCAAACAACAATTCTTTCAATACCACATACAAACTTATGAATGCACCTGGTTGCGTACATGGAGTGTGAAAGTAGCTGCACCAATAACTTTGTAAACAACATTTTGCTATGTAGAATAGAATAGAATAGAATAGAATAGAATAATAATTTATTTGCGAGACAGGCACTTACACTAATATATAATACAAAATGTCTACAACAAGCTTGTGTGTCGCAAAACGGACCCTGACTCAGCATAATGCTGGCTGGTTTGCAACCAACGCTGGTCTTCCGTCAGAGCCGGTCGGTGATGCCACGGACAATCTAACCACTAAAACAGGATTGTACTGAGTAAGGTACGTATAGAAGAGAAAGAGAAAGAAAAAAAAAAGTGAAAAGAAAACGGCTTAAAGATTATAAAAAAACTAGGTACTTAATACTAGCAAGGAAATAATTAATTAATTTGAATACAAATTTTTTGTGCGCTCAATTCCAGTGCCATTTAAAAATTGAAATAAATGATACCTACAAAATAATACTAAATAATACTCGTATCGTGTTTATGACCCTCCTGCTTTTTTTGGTTTTCAAATAAGAAACGTTTAAGTTGTATTCTAAAACTATGTGAATTGTGCAAGTTCCTTATCGGCGGTGGGATATTATTCCAGCATTTCGATGCAGCGTAACGGAAACTACCTCTGAATGTGGCAGAGCTGTGCCGCCGCATCGAAAGCTGTGCCGAACACTGGCGGGAGCCGCAAGATCTGGAGTTCGACATCCATGTTAGCTTCTCGTAGAGGTACGAAGGTGCTTCATGCTTAAGTACACCAAACAAAAGGCACGCAATGTAAAATCCAAGCTATTCACTCCACACCATTCCTACCATTGTACGGTGGTACGGAACCCTTCGTGCGCGAGTTCTAACTTGAGCGTTTTTTTTTATGTTTGTAACGCGATTATTCCGTCAATTATGAATCGATTTTGATGATTCTTGTTTATATTGGTAAGTCATACTTCAGATGGGGTCCCATAGATATTTTACCAAAATTGATTAAACGCTTTTTGAAATAATCAACCAGTTTTAGTTTGTGGTTCCGTGCAGCAAAAGTTTTTTTTTTTATTGGGAAAAACAAACAATTGTACAATAGATAGTACTAGATTATCGAAGTAGCATTAAGTAAAATTAGGTAATTGTACAACCAGCACCGTTTTCCACAGATAAATCACACAGAATTAAACAATTAAGATACTGTTTTCACAAACATAAATAAATGTAACTAGGTATAGGTACTATAAACATTATCATAGCTTGATATAGTTTTGATGAGGACTTTTCATAGACTTCATTCGAACTTAGTGCAAATCTAATTAAGGGTTCCGTAGTCGTAGAGTGCCAAACGGGACCCTATTACAAAGGCTCCGCTGTCCGTCTGTATTTGTCTGTCCGTCAGCGAGCTGTATCTCATAAGCCGTAATAGTTAGGTGAGTTGAAATTGTCACAGAATGTGTTTCCATGCAGCAGCAAATAATGAGCACACAACAAAAAAAAGAAGTCCGTTAACGAAGGGTTCCGTGTTATCGTACAAGAATAAATGCAAAAAAATACGTCTCATGTATGGGGATCGTTTTGCCAGAGGCAATTATAAGGAGAGCGACATCTTCGGGAGTAAAGTAAAAGGCTTGAGATGCGCGCAAACACGAGACTAGACTAGACTGCTTTATTATAGGGAATCCTATAGCTTATATACTAGGTTGGTATATGTTATTAATGACGTGCATAAGACATAGTGCGTGATGAATATAAATATACCTTATCTGTGACGGTCCTTAACTTATCTTAACATTACGTGGAAATATGACTAACATAGTCGACCGGCACAATCGTATTTGTTGCATTTCTTCTTGTACGATAATACGGAACCATTCGTTAACGGACTATTATTGATTTATTTATTATTTATGCCACCGTAAGATTGTCAAAACCTTTAGTTGATAAACTAACGTTTTTTTCTCGTCAGTTGGCCAACTATCAACAGATAGTAAACTGTAGCGTACTGCTTACTATATGACGTGTTAGTTGATAAACTAACGGTTAAAACCGTTAAATAGTAAACTGGTTTAAACTTGAATTGCAAACGAAATACTAGGGCAAACACTGTGGTAGCTTAGGTGAAGACTAGGGGGGCGAGCGCAGCGAAACCCCCGAATAGTTTTCATGTTAAGGTTGACATGTAAGAACAAAAGAAACGTAAATTCTAAACCCTGTCGGTCTGGTTTCTGGTTTCAACTATCTGTCGATAGTTGATCAACTAACGGTTGACTATCTTACGGTGACATTTACATTATTTGATTGTGCCATTAGAGCGAACGCCAGATCTACATAAACATTAATAGCTGACTATATTGTAGTTAGAAGACCAACCCCGAGTCTTCGACCGCAGCAACGCGCAACCAGCGTATAAATAAACGCGGAGGTTTGACTCACAGTCTAGATGCGCAAGCGCACAAAAACTTGCACGCGCGGGAATGTATGCGACGAGCAAGGATTGCTGGACAGTTTGATGAGTAGCTGGATAAGAGGCTGGCGTCTCTGGGAGACACTATTATGAAGATACTTCTAAGAAGTAGGTGTTGAAGAATGTACACTATACGGTGGAATTCTTCTTCGGAGGTGATGCTAAATCTATAGAATTCTCACTGTGAACTCTCACCGCCTTATTCATAAACGTATAATAAACCTATTTTAACTTATGCCGTTATGATTAGTTTGTCTCTGTCTGTCACTTTTAAATTTGTGTTTGTGAGAAAAGGACAAAGCACATTTAGCTATCATAGGTTTGATAAGTTTTATGAATTAGTCAGATTAGAAAACTACCGAACTTAAGTGACACTTAAAATCCGACAGCTCTAGCGCAGCCTAGCCTCCATTTTCCATTTTCAAGATCACTTCTTTAACACAAAACTTTAATTAGTATAGTTTTGAAGAATCTTTTAATTATATTAATTTTACGGATCAGTGCATCTACCTCACCAACTCTATGTAAGTACTTACGTGGAAGCGTGTCCATTAGCGTTCACAGTAAGCTACACAACACTGCACCACAATTTCATCCCTCCGCCTCTCACAATAAAGCCTGGCAATCTACAAAAGTGTACTATATCCAGAACGCGACGGTCCATCGATCAGACCTTAAGTTTCTCACATTAGAGTGGATGTTTGAAATTATTCGCATCTTCGATCCTGATAATTAGAAGTTGGTCTGTCTGTCCTTCGAAGAAATGTCCACTACATACAGACGGACATTTTCCCGTGAGTATTGCTCGCTTATTAAAACGTCGTTTGAGTCTTATCTTTATCACTTAGCAATAATCACATAATACTTACTAAAAGTCTGTACTTGTTAACAAATAATGAACCACGCGAGTTTAAAAAAAACTAACTGAGGAGCGTGAAGATCCATGACTTACATTTGACTATAAAAATACTTTTTATTTTGTTCGTTTTTCAAAACACTGGCGAAAATATATGGTTAAAACACTGGCAGTTTACTTACATGTGGCACTTTTGTTGTCTAATCGTTTGTCAGTTCTATTTTTTAAAAATAACGTGTTTCGTTTGCGTTTGAATGCTTGGGTGAACTGCCAGCGCAGGCTAAGTAATAGGGTCCCGTTGACACCCTTCGGGCTCGAAAGCCTAAAAAGCACTAAAATGCACTCGCTTTTTTCGCTCTTGTCATAATTCATCTTGTTACAGCGCTCCTTGTTTCTCTTATTTCTAATTGTAAAACTTTGTATAAAAAGCAATGGAAAGCCCTATCAATGTGCCTTGACGTCCGACACGGCCAAGAATAGTGACGGCCATTATTTCAATTAAAAAGTGCCAACAAGCACTTTCCAAAGTGCAGAGGTCCCAACGCCAGGGAACCTTAGACCTTTGGAGGTAATTACTTGCGTTGGCTAGTTTTTTAGACTAAGTAAACACCGGTCCATGACCATATACCAATGAGACGGACGTTCTAAGGATGAGGGAAAACTTCGCGAGGAAACCTTTGATCTCCAGAGCTGCGGCGATGGGCTAGGCCCCTGTCACACAAAACGGAGTATTGAATAACTGGCTAAACGTGGGCACAATTGATGCTACGTTTTTGTAAACATCTGATAGTTTTCACATTTATTTATATACGTTGAGCCACCCCCTTGTCAAGCAAACTGGGCTATAGCTCCTTTAACTATTAACACGTTAACAGTCCAGTGACTCCGTTAAGAGTCACAAATGGTCTTGACTGAGACGTCTGTGACTCCATACGGAGTCACATACTTCAGGTAGAATCTATGTAGGTTATTTTACTGGACGTGTGAGTTACTTTAAAATTTTTTACACGGACGTGTGAAGTAGGAATTGAAGCACACATTGGGTAAAAAATCCGTCGTATTTTATTTTCCAATTTTTTTGTATGAAGTAAAAATTAAAACAGTTTTATCTAGACAGTTTTTATTAAATATGAAATAAATCAATGAAAAACGTTGTAACATGGGCGACAAAAAGCTTTTTTACATTTTGGGCACCAAGTTGTCACTTTTGAAGCCTTTGCTCCCGCAGTTTTTGATGTTTTTCCTTCTGAAATCAGCTTACTGTAGCAACCGGAACAGCGTTTCTTGTAAGACGATCGTCCTTCTGGTTTTTCAAGTTTTTCGAAACTGTGTTTACTTCCTGATGCTTCTGCAGAAGTCAAGGGTCTGCTTTCGTTTGTAATAGTAAGAAGATGTTTTATTATTTGTTCATGTACAGACAATACTGTCAGCTTTTTTTGACCAGTGTTTTTTCTAACTTCGTTGTATATAATGTAAGAATTTATAACGGCAATCGATATCATGTCTAGAGCAATTTTTTTGTACCATACCAAGGTTTTTCTAGAAGGGTTATTGTAGCCGCTCAACTGGTCTGAAACGTCAATTCCTTTTTTTTTTAAACTTGAGGGTATATGAAATAAACTTTGCAAGCAAAGAATTTTAGATCCATACGTCCATGACTCCGCATGGATACACACATTATTATATTGATAAGTCCATGACTCCAAACGGAGTCACACGCGATTTTCCGGGAAAACCTATGACTTTTCCATTTGTAACAACATATTCGGAAACGTATATAACCTGTGTCTAGATGTATAGCAAGAAATAATTTGGACTTACGGGTATGTTCTAACATTTTATATGGGGACAGGGAACGTGTTAAACAGCGATGAAAACCAAGCCAGCCTCCTTATTCAGTGAGGCTCTCCTCCCATTACGATACGCGACCCTCAGAGACTAGTCGCCACAAAGTTTCTCACAAATATTTGGATGGAGGCTCGCACACTTCGCTACCGTAGTCCGGTGTCCTGTGGCTCAAGCAGGAACAAATACCAGAGTGAAAAAGTGTTCGAGTTCAAAAAAATGACCTTATGTCATTGCACATAAGGGTCACTGAAAGCTCGATTCGCATACTTTTTCGACGCGTAATTATTCCTGCTTCCTACACTGCATTCAAAAGGACGACGCATTACTTCGTGGCGACTAGTTTGAAAGACTCACATTGCCTATGCTTAACAAAGGGCGAAGGGCCTAACTCAGCTATGAGCTGATGTCCGCTCTTAAAATTGGGTAAGCAGGCAAACTCCTCTCATTTATATCATATACACATATATATCGCCCAACAGGGCAAATTGCAGGTAGAAAGCCTTCAGCATATACCGAGGCCATGGCTCCCAGTAAAATCAAACATAGATAACTGTAAAACACAAGGGGTTATTTGTAGTCCGTATAGCACACGAGCTGATGCCCGCTCAATATGTGGGGACCCGGACATAGCAGGGAGGTCTGGCTCCTGGGCAGGGGTAATTCCATTTTTTCCCCTCCAACAAAAAAAAACGGGCTTCACTCAGCAGGACCGAAAACTAAGGTAAAGTGACAGATTTTACATACACCAAAGGTGAATTCAGCACATGCTATTTTGCTGTGTATTGGAGCTACTGGAGAGCGGATATAACCCACGTTGAATGTATTGGATTGCGCCAGGAAAGCGATAGCTCTTCGGATCAATATCAAACAACATACCGATACTAGACGGAAACACAAAAACCTATAAAGCCGTAGTTCATACATGGCTCTCCGGAAACCTCATCAATCGCTTTACCCTCTTTTCCCATCGAAGCGGAAACTGCCGCACTCAATATCACCTAGTTGCTACCTCCGTGAATTCACCCTTCTATAGTTCATCCACGCAACTTCGACATCTCTCTCCATACTAACTTATATAAGGTGAGGGGTCTAAATAAACTTGTCAGGTTTAGCTAGCTATTCCTGTCGCTCGTATTCCAAAGCAGTAGGGTAGGTAATCTTGACTGAAGGTTACCTAGAAAGGTGCTACACCGTTAGGTGCGCAGACGCAGGGGCGCCAGTGTTCGTGGAACTATCGACATCCGATAGTAAGGGACATCCTGGAGGTCTACTGTAGTTTGGTAAGGTCAGATGAAACGATTTGGGTTAGTCTTTTTGAGGAGAGAATATGCAGAATTTGTGGAGCATGCGTTATAAAGACGATCTCTGTGGTGCAGCGGTTGTGGCTCAGCCGACCATGCGAGAGGTCCCGGGTTCGATCCCCAGCTGGGGGTAAATAAAAAAAAATCCCCAGGTCTTGGATGTTTATATGTATGTGACGTCGCTGTTTCTGGTTCCCACGCCACAGGGTATCCTAATGTGGGGCCAGAAGCAATGTATGTGCCTGTGTGTAAATGTTTATGTTATGTTATGTTAAGTTTTGAGGCCAGAACAACTTCATTTCTAAACGTTTCGTTGACCAGAATATCGATGGTCTTCCTACTGAATCGGTGATCAAATCCTTGCGAATCCATAATTTAAACCTAAAACATACTAAACTGATAATAGTTCACAAGAGAAACCCATGTCAAAAGTGAGCTTGTCTCATAATAGAGACTTCATCCAGCAAGAAATGACTAGTTAGTGCGCGATAACAGTAACTAACCATAATAAAATCCCTCCATGTTAAAAGAATGTTGTATTCTAGAAAATGTAGAAAACTGGTATTCGTCGCAAACTCATCAAGAGTAGCCCCCTTGTGCCGTATCTGTCACATCTGGAAAAATGGGGAGAGTAGAACGATCGAATTGCGGAAGAGGAAGCTAAGGTCGACCAGTGGAGAAATCTATAGATACGAGAATATCGACGTAGGCATACCTAGGTGTCTCCTGTGATGTGGTTAGTCTTCATCTCTGGCTACCCCTGTTCTGAGAATTAGCGTGAGGGTACTTGATTGTTTGCAGTGTGTGTATTTTTCTTTGTGGCTAAATATGAACTTCGGTGGTCTAAGTTCCACTCTCGCCTTTCCACGCAGAATATGGGGGTGCGAATCCCGGTTCTGTGCTCTTTAAGTATCAACGAAATAAGTTTTAACATTTAACATTTACGTACAGGCGCATATATTGCTTCTGACCCCACACTAGGATACCCTGTGTCGTAGGAGCCAGAAATAGTAATGTCACATACATTATAAACATCCTAGACCTGGGGTTTTTATTTCTGTACCCCCGGCCGGGGGTAAAATTACCATGTTATCAATTACATTTTCCGTTACACCATCCGCGACCGGTATGACTTCTATAAAAATGTCTTTATCTACACACATATCATGAACCCTCTTTACTGCGTCCAAAAACCACACGTCACGACCAGCATAATGATAAACTTCTTGGTAAAAACTCATTTCTTATCTGAATATTGATACAGACCATAATGTACCAAAATTTGTCAAATTATGATAAATTTCGAACGCCGACGCTAGTTTGTCTGTGAAGTTGGTTCTACTGAACAAGCTAAACAACTGCAGAGCAATGATCGATGCTACAATGCCGGTCGAACATGCGGTTCCTGACAAAGAGAGCTTATGATATGTGAGTAGATAAACTAGTGTATGTAACTGTACATAATTAGGCATTAAAACTCTCGAGTGATAATATTATGAAACTTGCCTTCGGCTCGTTTCAAGAACCCACTCTCGAGTATTAATGCATTCCATTATGTAGCAGTCACATAAACTACTATTATACATATTCCACTGACATGCTACAACCAGCTTCTAAAGAACTGGCCAGAAAACTGTCTCAACAAACAAGAAAGCCTTTATTCCAAAAATTAAAAAAACATTCCAAAAATTAAATTCCAAATTCGAATTCTCTGTACCGGCCGCAGTCAAAAAGAACGCAATCGTACTTGAAACAATACCGTACCGCCTGCTTACCCCTATTATCTCTCTCGCCTTAAACCGTTGCATTATGGTTGATATTGGCTGCGTTTCCTTGTATAGGTAAAGTTGTAATCTGACGAGAGTATTCTTAGGATAAGTAACACTGGAACCGTCTCACGAATGAAGTCTGTGAAGACGCGAAACTCTGTCATTTGTTGTCGGGGAACGCGGTACAAAATACAACTGCACAGGTGCAAATTGATTTTCGTCACGACAAAAGCTTTGTAGACTAAATTTTTTACAACAATGTACTCGCAAAATAATACAGGCCACCATCTCCTTTCAGGAGGGTACATAATAATAATAATACCTTGGACACTATTCACGCACATTGATCTAGCCTCAAACTAGGATTCCCTGTATCTTGGGTAGTAGACAACGATACACGTACTTATATAGATAAATATTATACTTAGATAGATAAACAACCATGACTAGGGTACAAACATCCGTTCTCATCAAACAAATATTTGCCCCCACCGGGACTCGAACCCGGGACCCTTGGCTTCGTAGGCAGGGTCACTGCCGACTCGGTCATTCGGGTCGTCTATGCATTATATTGGCGGATTTTTATGCGTAACAATCTTGTACTTCGGCTAGTGGCGTCTGAGAGAGAGGTTACAGCCAACGATACTTGTCGCGAACTGTAAGCGGCTGACCAGCGCCACTCGTTCCTCCTTCAGACCGCGAGCTTTCAGCTAGCTTTTGACTCTTGTTTGTACAAGGAGAATAGGGAAGTTATGTACGTTTCAAAACACTCGAAGCCTTTCTCTCTTCATGCCTTTCATCCGATCAATCCACGGACAGTTATCATCATAATCCATACATTACAGTTCAATTTAAACACGTTCCAGCCGAAGCGCCGACGCGTAGCGCCACAGAGAAAGGCTTCGAGTGTTTTGAAACGTATACATAACTTCCGTACTAAGGAGGGCTAATAGTGTGGTAGGCAGCTCCAGTTGCACCAGTTCCGGCTGTGCAGCAAGTGCAGGCTCGTGGTGTCCCCCGCATCCTAATGAGCCGGGTTTTTGTCGCGGGACAGCGGACAGCGTGGGAGCGGCGTGCGCAGTTTTTACTCTGTGCCCGGCCGCTGTCACAGATTATGATAATTAACACATTGGCGGGCTTGGATTCTGCCATCCCTTATCTACTGCTGCTCTGTGAGCTTTAGATCAGCGAGCGACACCTGAAAATTGCGTTTTTTTTTCTTCATTATTTTCCACCCCCGTCACACCCCGGACCCCTTGAAGTTTATCGGGTGAGCAAGTGAAACAAATAACCCGACTGCATTTTCTTTCAATACCACATACAAACTTATGAATGCAACTGGTTACGTACATGGAGTGTGAAATAATTATCCAGCCTACTCTCAAAACTTCACGAGAATCGGTCGAGAAATCGACCTGTAGGGGACAATATCCCGAACGGTTATGACAGCATTTTTCCCAAAGCTGAACGGAGGCGCTTGGTAGCGCTACGTGCTCGCTCGGTCAACTAGCTCAAATATAATACAACAATTGAGGCATAGGACAAATTGACGTCTAGAGAAAGGTGTTTAGATTAACTGTAACTTCCACAATTTTGGTTCTCTTATCAACCGAAAATCGTTTTCCGATACAACAATTTTGAATTAATTGCGTTAACAACGTATGTGAATTTCGCCAATGTCACATGGTTATATAGAATTCACTGTGTTCGGAAATAAAATGTTAGTTGATTTGTTGCTTTTGGCACTGACTGCATGGATCCAAGTATTTCCCTCGGACTTGAGAAACTATTAATTCTCCCCATTTTCCAATACATTATACCAATTTGACAAACAAACAAAACAAACAAAGCGTTTATCTTTTCCTACACTGGATGGCAGAGGCACAACAGAGTACAGCACGTCTAGCCAGTTATTCCAAAGTCCATTTTGCTTGACAGGGGGCTAGCCCCACAGCATATACACAAAAAAAGTGATAACAAGGATATCAGCTAAAGAAATTAATGTATCATTAATGAGACGCGGACAAATGTCATTTTAACAATTACAAGAGCGACACCTTTTGTGTTGCTGCTAACATTTTTCCACAGAAGCTTGTAATGGTGACTTTGGAGGCGTCCTTGACATACAAATATGGACTAATTTAATGATAAAAGAAAGAAAACTGACGTTGTATAAATTTTTAAGTGACATTTGGACAAACAGTTGTTTTACAAATGAATTCAACACCTGATGCTGGACGGTCGATGGTGGTACCGTCGAGACTCATAATTAATGTCTATTTTTGATGGAATTAAATGAGTAATTTTTCCTGCTTTCAAAATAATCAATTCAAGTAAACTAAATTTATATAAATAAATATATATACAAGGTGACGTTTAATTAGCTGACCACATTTTGAGTAATGATAGCACCCGATCATTATGAACAACTTTCCCAAAGACACATATGGTCGTCGAAAATTATTTTTCGTCCCTAAGTACATTGACCCGATCAGCTGATTACAAGTTACTGTGGGAGATCCATTTTTTTTAGTTACGACCATATATTTCTTGGGGAAAGTTGTTCATAATAATGGGTGATATTCCCCAAAATATGGTCGGCTAATTAAATGTCACCTTGTATATTATATACTTTGCAGTAAGTGTCCTCAAAAACTTTGTACGTACATATGCAACATATGAGATTATACGTTGAAGATTGAATAGGTAGGTAATTTAAATTATCTTCTATTTTTTTAACTGCTATAAATGCGTAACTGAAAGAAATAGCAATTCCAAAGGCGTTACAATTAAACCACCCAAACTTCTACTAAACTATTTGAAACAACGGGTTTGAAAGTAGAACCTTTAATGGCAACCGGACAAGAGCTTTCGGATTTCAAGCTCTTAGTTTAGTTCACCAATTACTGTGTTCTGACGACTGTACCTTTAGACGCACACATTGCTCAATTAAAAATACAAAAAAAAAACTTTCAAAAAGCAAGAAACCGCATACCGAGCAAAAATCCAGCGGCATTTTTCCTGACACCTCCCGAGTGCTATGTCGGTGCCTCAACTGTTTCCATTGTCGTTCTTTTTGTCCACTGGCAACTCCCCGTAACCAACTATTGTGCTTTTGAAATCACCCAGCCGAGCCGGCCGAACGTAAAGCTCACACAAGTTAAGCTTCATACAGAGCCTGCGAGAGTAATGCGCACACAGACAACTGTGTAGGAAGCAGGAATAATTACGCGTCGAAAAAGTATGCGAATCGAACTGTCAGTGACTCTTATGTACAATGACATAAGGTTCATGTTTTCTGAACTCGAACACTTTTTCGCTCTGGTTATTATTCCTGCTTGAGCCACCGTTCACGGACACGGAATATGACGTCCCAAACCGTTCGGAAACCAATCTGGTCAGCCATTTTGATAATGCAATCCAAATGTCAATTTCGACATAGTTTATATCAAATTCAGGGGGAAGCCTGTCCCTTTTACACAAATGTCCGCCGATTGAATCAGTGAACACAGGAGTGCCTGTTACGAGTAAATCTAGGGTATTTGTGTGAGTACTAAGAAATACATACCTACTTAATGAACTTCTGTAGATAAATATCTTGTGGCCCGAGTATTCGAGCTACAGTATCACAAGTAAAAAGAAATATAATTGCTATCAGATTTTATTGTTTTTGGTCACGTCCGCGTATAATAACCAGAAAGTTTTCACTGATGATGAAACGAATAATTATTTGCACTTGAATTGTATCAATTAAAAAGATCTGAGCATCGCCGCGTGCGCATGGCTCGGGGAGCATCTGTACTTTCATCTCACGCACGAGTAATGCGACCGAAAAATTATGTCAGGATGTTTTTTGTCAAAATAGTTCAATATTTCTTCATATTAACTTACACCTTGGCTTGAATTGCCCGGAAATAAGTAGCAACCTAAGTGATATATTAGCGGACTACTGTTGTAATAAACAAATCAAATATTAAACTGCACATCAAAAACACTGATTTGCACAGCAACTATCAGGGCAAAATGCTGCGGTAGCTTACTTAGGTGAAGGGGGTGAGCGAAGCGATTTCCCCTTTATCCTTCGTGTTAGGTTCAACATGTACGAACAACAAAATATACTTAAAACATAAACTGAAGAACTCATTTTTAAATATTTAAAACATAAAAAGTGTTTTTGCTGATCGTTTTTTGCCGTGCAAATCAGTATTTTTGATGTGCGATTAAATATTAGCCTTTAAAAAGACGCAGTAGTCTGAAAATGTTGCCATAATTATTTTGTAGCATTTCCTGCCATCTCAACATATCCATTACATATCGTTCGTGCCTATAATATAACCTTAGTCTTATCCGAATTAATTTTAAGGCCTACCCGGATTGATGCTTGGCACAGATCGACGACCCGAATGGTCGAGTCGGCAGTGACCCTGCCTACGAAGCCAAGGGTCCCGGGTTCGAGTCCCGATGGGGGCAAATATTTGTTTGATGAGAACGGATGTTTGTATCCTAGTCATGGTTGTTTATCTATCTAAGTATAATATTTATCTATATAAGTATGTGTATCGTTGTCTAGTACCCAAGATACAGGGAATCCTAGTTAGGGGCTAGATCAAGGTGTGTAAATAGTGTCCAAGGTATTATTATTATTATTAAGTATCTTTTCCAGGTCTCTTGGTTTTTTCGGCGAGTATATGTCGTCTGCAAAGCGGAGGTGGTGGAGGTGTTCTCCATTCCAGTAAAGACTCATCATTATCTGGGGGTATGTTCTGACATTGCTGTCGAACGCTATTTTTTATTACAAAAAGTAATTAATGCTACTCTGTTATTTCTTCCTTTCCTTTTACCTATTCTTAAGTAATATTGCGTTCTAACACTCAGTCCAAAGTCATAAGTTACCTTACCCTAAAGTCATCTTACGCTGCAAAGATTTACAATGCGAAGACAGTTAGACCAACGAACAGAACACAGTTTCTTGACGAACCTCGTAATACGAGATTCGTGTATGCCGCCGTAATAAAACTCACGTGACATTAACGTTTGCTATAAAACGCCCTTGTCGGTAAGAAATCCCATCTAGCCTCTTATTCAGCTGGCTGACGCCAATCCTGTAGTCATTGTCTCCATCGGGAAACAATCTGAGTTGGTGTAATGGGCTAAGTAGGTAGTGACTCTTGTGAAGTCTTCTGATATTCAGTGGCAGCAAAGATTTACTATATCTATGGTAAAGCCAAGTATGTCGGTAGGTATATAAACAAACGTGCCTTGACAATTTGTCATTAAAATTAAAATCACTAATTTTTAGGCATTTACCTGTAAACCACAATGATTATTTTCAAAATTCGTTGATTAGTTTTGCATTCTTGGTTTTTCTATAGTGTATAAAAAAAAGCTGCATTGTTCGGCGGATTTTCAATCTTTCCCATCAGATTCGGTTCCCAACATTAATACATTTTTAATTTCGCAAAACGACCAGCAACATTAACGAGTTATAAGCGCATCAATTTGGAATTAAAAAAAATAGCCCAAAGTGAAATTTCACTGCGGTGGTCCTTTTGCAGAAGGCCGAAACCTGATTGTTGCATAACTATTGAAAGTAAGGTACGTGTGCGTGTAAAGGTCCTTTTAGACTTACCGTCTAAGCTGTGAGTCGGATAGAAACCATTAGACAAAACTCAAGAAATATGAGATTGTGGCTCTTCTAGCAACAGTCTCTGATAGTTGAATATTCGTTATTTCAGGACAAAAAAAAACACGCCAATAAGTGAATCAAAAATATCCGAAAGAAAAATAAAACTTTTTTTTTACAATGAATACGTAAGCTATCATCCCTGGGTCGGACGTAACTTTACAAAACAACATCCCTTATAAATGTCACCGTAAGGTAGTCAAAACCGTTAGTTGATCAATTATCGACAGATAGTAAACCAGACCGACAGGCTTTAGAATTTACGTTTCTTTCCTTCTGGTGCAGTCGGATAAAAAGTATCATGTATATGAATCTAGCTCATAAACTATCTCTGTGCCAAATTTCATTCAACTCCGTTCAGCCGTTTTAGCGTGTTTGAGGTACAAACACACCAACATCCAAACATCGCTACTTTCACATTTTTAATAATTAGTTGGATTAGTTGGATTACCATTTTTTATTGTTTTTTTGTTGCTTAGTCGAATTGTTAGAAGAGTATTGACTGTCCGTGCCATACTCTTTAGAGCGCTATATTTTCGTAGTGACGTTTTAGTTTTTGAACTTGTTGGCTTGTTATCAATTCAGCATACTAAGCGGTCCTAGCGTCCTCGGTAGAAGAAAACCTAGTGTGAAATCTACTTAAACCTCGACAGCATCACTTGAACCACACGTATCTTTTTATTATGTCAAAGGAATGATTTAATTACTTCTTTTGGCATAAAGGCATGTCCCCTACCGCGCCTGTCGGGTTTACAGATGTATACAAGTATACGTATTCGATACAGTGGTACAGTGGACTCTCGATTCGGTTTGTTATCGAGAAAGGGCGACGACATTTTGACGTTTTGATGATTCAGTTATTGAAAGTATTTAATCGCTGGAAGTCTCTTTTTTCTCAAAGTACATAACCTGATTGATAATCATAATTATCTGTGTCTTTTTCTTCAAAGGGGATTTGATCAATTACTTCATCCCTATTACCTGTTTCAAACTGGAAGAAGTACATGATACTGTACTATTATATGCAAATATAGCAGCACAGAAAAATATAATAATAAATAATGTCATACCGCCATCCTTGAAATCAAGAAATTATAACTAAACACACAAATCGTCGATGAATTCAATCAAATTCGCATAAAATCAATTCAATTTGACATCGCAAAGGGCCAATAAAATCCAGTGGCGACATCTACATATAACTCTGCGGAAACGGCGCCACATCTTTTATAATTATTCAATATTGGCCACTGCCACCATTAAGGGTATATAAATCGTGGCCGTTAATAGCGTGGACATGGCACACAATACCTCTGTGCGAATAGAGCCTTATTAAACATAAATACTTTATGACGCGGTACGAGAATGGAGGAAAGGTTTCTTTGGGTTACTACTACTACTAGATTTATTAATATTTATTAATAGCCCATATCTTCCCACTGCTGGGCAAAGGCCTGTCTTCCACTCCTCACGCTCCTGGGCTCTCTCCTACCAGTTCTTGTAGTGACCCCTCAGCTCGTCACTCAGCGCTTCCTGGGGCGACCACGTCCACGTTTTGCATTTGGGTATTTGATTTACAAGAGAATCTTATAAAACTGCAACTAATACAATAATCGGGCCATTAAAATACTGATGGGCCACTAGTGGCTATGGATTATATTGTAATTTTAAACTTTGAACAGATTATACAATTCAGTTTCGTGATGATACTACAGCAAAAAGTGGACGAAATTTAGCTTCTTAGTTTTTATAACATCATTACAGCTTCCTCGTAATGTAAAAGTGGCGCAAATTCTTGTGGTTTTGTTCATGTCAATACCGGGGATTCCATAGCAATATCCCTGATCAAACAACAAAATAACTTTATATCGACTTTTATCTGTTGCAAAGAACTATCATAACTCGTTCCGGTTAAGTTAGTATGATTGGCAATTTCTGATAGTTATGGCAATAACTGGCATTACTCTCACTGGAAATAAATACACTTAAATGACATTTTACGTTGTGAAAAAATCAACAAGTAATTTACAGATTACTTGGAAGAACAATGCTAAACAAATACTAGTTCCCAAAGAAAAAGGTAAGCCTATCCATAGGAATTTTCAGATAGATTGTACCCAAATTGGTACGCATGCAGAACCTGATGAAAGTAATGACCTGAAGAAATGTACAAAGGTCTCAACTCAATTTTTACATTTGAGAATTTAAGTCCGAGCTATAAACGAGTTGTTCTGATACTGTAAATCATAGAAAATGATAAGATGGCTTATTTTGGTCAGCACCTTTGCTGTCCGCCATAGCTACACTGCGAATTTCGGCGCAGCAAGCGGTGCGCGGCGAAAATAAATGTAGGAATTATCGTCAAAAGTAGCTGTGTCATGCATCATACTTCATACAATTTCCTACATTTGTTTTCGTAGTTCGCAGTCGCAGAAAGCATTGGCCGGGCGGTTAGATTTCGCGCTGTTGACAATATTTGACCGGCCGGCCAAACCTAACTGTGCGAGTGTGAATGTCAGCAAGCCACCCAAGACGCCTGGCATTAAGTTTCTGTGGCCTGGCGCCACTTGCACGTTCCGGTCTCACTCGGTTCCACCAAATTCGTTCCATCATAAGTTTAATTCAGTTTCATTGGAAACCGAAAACTGGGAAAATAAGATGTGGTGACGCCATTTCTAAAAAACGGCCAAATGCGAGACAGTATCGCGCACGAAGGGTTGCGTGCCATTATCTATAAAAACAGCAAAAAAATCACGTATTTACTTTAAAAATAAATATGCCCCCCCCCCTTAAATATCAATTTTATTTTATTATTAATTTTTAAAGTTAATAATATAACTCAATATTCTGTGAATGTTTCAATGTTGCCGTTATCAATATCGAGCAAAAACAAGAAAAAAAATCACGTTTGTTGTATGGGAGCGCTTAAATATTTATTTTATTCGGTTTTTTAGTATTTGTTGTTATAGCGGCAACAGAAAAACGTCATCTGTGAAAACTTCAACTGTCTAACTATCCAACAAACAGCTTTCAAAATAGCCCTGTTAAAAACAGATTAAAATCCACAGCGAATATACGAGAAGTAGTTTACAAAGCGTAAGATGAGCACGGTTATTTTGTAGTTTCATGTATTTATTCTAAACGTGATGTATGTCTAAACAAGATCTAAAAATCAATCTGTGGGAGTTTCTTTGCCCTGCTTCTGCCACAGAGTCAAATGCATAGAAGAGGAAAAAATATGTGTACTAAGTACTAAGCATATTTGCAAATATGCTTAGTACTTAAATTATTAATTATTTTTAATTATTTTTAAGCTGACTTAATCATAAGATGTATGGCTTATAAAATAAATAAGATTAAAAAAAAAAGTACTAAGCATATTTGCAAATATCTAATCTAAATATCATATATGTTATAGAGAACTTGGGACTTGAACTTGTTCTAAAACAGACACCGAAAAATCCACAGCCAAGTACCACGGAGTGCTCAGTAGATTCATAAAATCGACAATCTCCGAGCCCCACAGAACCTTTGAGTCCGTGCGACCGACTGCGCCTGCGTCGTAAATAGAGCGGTGTCACGCGCCCGTACAATGTGCAAGCCACCCCGGGAGTCAAAACTAGCTGTTCCAATCAGTGCTGTAACCAAACGCGAAACACAGCACGCGAGTTCGCCCCGCAGTCCTAGGCGGTTAAAAGCTAGTTTGCTGTGCAAATTAAATGAATTTTATGACGTTTTCTGTAAAGAATAGTTAGAAAGGTCAGTAAGACTTATGAAAACGATGTGTTGTACAGAATTTTTCAAGTTGTGGCAGCACTTTAAGGTTGGATTTAAGCTGGCGCGTTTGGTTGTTACATCGGGGAGTAGTTGGAGAAGCGTTTTGTTTATGCAAGCCCCGGAGAGCAGATGAGTCATTTTGTGCAAGCAATAGGATGCTTATGAAAACCTATCTATTGTTTTGATATTAATGAGATAAGCATCGTCGGTACTGTGTTATTCACGGAACTATTTCACGTTGAACTTTTGAAAAATGATGCCCTCAGAATTTGCTGTTGGTGCATGATTCGTTCCTCTGAGTAAAATACCTACCTACTTTTATAACGAAACTAAATGCAAGATATGTTAGTAAGCTAATTGTTTTAGACGATATTATGTAAACTTTTTGTTTCTTCTACCGTATCAAAATACACGTAGTAGTTAACGCCCAGATATAGTAGACATGTCTCTATGTTCATCTAACCAAACCGAATTTTTCATTTTAAGAGACACAAATATTGGATGGATTCAAACATAATATGAGGCGTAATATATGAAACATACGGCGCTACCACAACACCATAAACCACCATACATTACAGCCCTACCATCCAGCTATGATCCTTCGACAGGGGTCACTGTATCTAGCTCGCGATACAGTTACTGCCCCCCCCCCCCATCTCAGAACAACCACAACACAACTCCCACCCACACCAAACACCACCTTAACCCCTTCACCACTAACCCCAATATCGCACGGATTCGGGGTCAGACCGAAAACAAAAGACCACCGCTCAGAGGCAACTGAAAATAGGTTCTACAGCCAAAACACAAAAGACCATCGCCTGACTGAACGGAAAATAGCTCCGATAGGTTCCGAGACCGAAAAACAAAGACGATAGCTGAGAGTAAACAGAAAATAGGTGCCAGAATGGTCTGAGCGCGGGAATTCAAAGGCCGTTTTGGAAGTGGGTTTGGGGCCTGCGCAGGCGGCGGTCGGGTCATGCCGATAGTATCGTATGACCAGGGGTCCAGGGGACCCCAGGGCGATCTTTTAATTGTTGCTGCCTGCCGCTGAATGGGTGGGCGGGTTTAAGACGCCCGATTTATAAATTGGCAGTAGCCTCGTTGCTGGGATGGTAAAATTGAATTGTATTTTGTATCGGCGATGCTATTAAAGGGGTCTTTGGAGTTGGAATGACTTACTCCTCTATTCGAATAATATATAATAATACCTTGGACACTATTTACACGCATTGATCTAGCCCCAAACTACGATTCCCTGTATCTTGGGTACTAGACAACGATACACATTCTTATATAGATAAATATTATACTTAGATAGATAAACAACCATGACTAGGGTACAAACATCCGTTCTTATCAAACAAATATTTGCCGCCACCGGGACTCGAACCCGGGACCCTTGGGTTCGTAGGCAGGGTCACTGCCGACTCGGCCATTCGGGTCGTCGATACTGGTGATGTAATGGTAGATTCAGGATAGGCTGCTGTAACTTAAAAAGGGGTAAGCCCATCGCTGTTCAAAGATTTAAGATTGATAATATACGTTTCTGTAAGTCCTCAGTGAAATGCTAAACCAACTCTCGTTCGGCTTCACCAAGAGAATCTCAAAGACCATCATCGCTTATCGTCCCATTTCACGTTGGATTCTTTCAAAGTGCATCACATCCAGATAACTTGCACCCGACGGTCGCGGACGTGGGGAAAGCGATGTCTTCGTGTGTATCGCGGCATCTAACAGCGGGTTTAAGTAGGTGCTATGGACAGAGCGGTTGATTGAGCGGAGAGGGCCACGGAGACATGTTTCCCAAGCGAGAGGTCCCGGGTTCGACTCCCGATGGCGAAGATGTTTAAAGTTCCCCAGGTCTTGGATCGCCACGTCGCTGGTTCTGGTTCCCACGTCGCACGGTATTCAAGTGTGGGGCCAGAAGCCTGGGGACTTTTTGTGCCCAGCCGGGATTCGAACCCGGGTCCTCTCGAACCGCTATGCCACAAAGACCATATGTTTTCAAGGATAATTTGTTACATTTATATTATGTCGGTTAATTAGTAAGTTCCTGCGGTGGTGCTGCGGTGAGGAAGAGTTTCGTGACAAATGTATAACGCAATACCATATTTAAGCCATTCTATTGCGGCCAATGCCATGTAAGACCTCTGTGACACAGCGGTGGTGGCTTACATGCCTACCATGCGAGAGATCCCGGGTTCGATCCCCGGCTGGGGTTAAAGAAAAAACCCTAGGCCTTGGATGTTTATATTTGTGTGACGTCGCTGTTTCTGGTTGTCACGATACAGGATGTCCTAGTGTGGTACGTGCTATAAGTACACAGTCAGGTCATAAGTTCTGTCACACAATAAAAACTTTTGAATTTAGAACGCTGGCCACAAAAAAGTTTATTGAATTCGAATTTCGAATTTTTCATGAAAATAAAAATGTGTACTTTTTAGAATTTGCCTCATTTTTAAATATGGAGTGGACACTTAAAGAAGACCGTGTCGCAGTTATTGCGTTGCATCGTTGCGGTTACGCGCCAATTCAGATTTTCGACTTACTGAAAAAATTTAATATAACCAAAAGATTCGTTTATCGTACCATAAAACGATACAATGAAGACTCTAGTGTAGATAACAGGTCAAGAAGTGGTCGCCCTCGCTCTGTTAGGACTCCAGCAGTGATAAAAGCTGTGAAGGCGCGAATTCAAAGAAATCCCATACGTAAGCAGAAACTGTTGGCCCTTCAGATGGGGTTAAGCAGGACCACGGTGAAAAGGGTGTTAAATGAAGACTTAGGGCTTAGGGCATATCGAATAAAAACAGGACATCGTTTGGACACTCGTTTAATGGACCTGAGACTGAAGAGATGCCGCGCTTTGTTGAAGCGGTACGCGGGAAAAAAGCATCGGGAAATTCTTTTTTCGGATGAAAAAATTTTCACCGTGGATGAGAGCTACAACAAACAAAATGATAAGGTGTAAGCACACAGTAGTGAAGAAGCGAGCAACCGTATTCCGCGTGTCCAACGAGGTCATTTTCCATCCTCGCTCATGGTTTGGTTGGGAGTCTCTTATTGGGGCTTAACTGAGGTACATTTTTGTGAGAAAGGCGTAAAAAAGAATGCAGTTGTGTATCAAAATACAGTCCTCAAGAACCTTGTGGAACCTGTTTCTCATACCATGTTTAATAACAGGCACTGGGTATTCCAACAAGATTCTGCGCCAGCTCATAGAGCGAAAAGCACACAAGACTGGCTGGCGGCGCGTGAAATCGACTTCATCCGGCACGAAGACTGGCCCTCCTCCAGTCCAGATTTGAGTCCGTTAGATTACAAGATATGGCAACACTTGGAGGAAAAGGCCTGCTCAAAGCCTCATCCTGATCTGGAGTCACTCAAGGCATCCTTGATTAAGGCAGCCGCCGATATTGACATGGACCTCGTTCGTGCTGCGATAGACGACTGGCCGCGCAGAATAAAGGCCTGTATTCAAAATCGCGGGGGTCATATTAAATAAACTTTAATACCATAAGAATCTTTGTTTTATTAAGTTCATTTTGCTATAAAAATGTTTACATAAATAATAAACATGTCTAAATTATTTCATATTGCACATGTGACAGAACTTATGACCTGACTATGTAAATGTTATGTTATGTTACGAGTTGTTTCAAATATTGCCTTCCCTTGAGACCACGGACCCCAGTGTGGGGTTCGGCATGCAATGTCACACTTCTCTCGCCGCTGCCACAAAAACCAAAAGCACATTGGTTTATTATTTAGTCAATTAGTTATAGGATCAATATCTCGCTTACACTCGTCAATAGACATAACTTTGTAGGAGAGGTCCATCCCGTGGGACTAGTTGACTAATATCCCGCATTAATACACCGCTCACAGCTCTGACAGCTATCAAGCGAGTGAAAATGACAGATTAGATATGGCGAAACCGTTATTGTAACGCAGCTGAGACCATAGAGGCGAATAACGAAGCTATAAAAATTCTGAGACGTATTTTTGAGTGTTGGTTTGTATATAAAATTAAAAAAATTGTATTAGTTGTGTTACCTATCCTATACCGTCAAAAGCAATATTTGCTCCCAACTAGTCCTAGTAAGAAATGTTTACACAACTTTACCTGTAAAAGCAAAATATACTGGAGTGTGTTAATCGTTGACCCTTTGCTTATGCACCACTAAGCACTGTTTGTTATACACTATCATTTACTGTTCTTTCTTTTAGAATCACTTCTATTTAGTCGAAAATAAGTTTCACAACAAGTTCATGGGGATGCATTGGATGTACGGGGTTAATCTAGCTCAACACGGACCTTTTTGTTAATTTTTTTATAATTATTTATTATTGCTTATTAATCTTCTTTTTTTTTAAATATTTGTATTAGTTAGCCACAACCAATTTTTAAAAGAAATCTAAAAATCAATCTGTGGGAGTATCTACGCGCTCCCACAGTGGTCCAATGTAGAGAAGAGGCAAAAAATTACGTTTGTAAGTTTGACTTTGATGCTTGTAAAAATGTTCTTATCTCATTCAGAATTGGTGACAGCTCCTTCACTCTTGTGTCTTCAACATTATATTCGACCTTGAACTTGCTATTCCTCGTGCTGTTCATCTATGGTCAACGACGAAGAGTTTCTGGAATGATGCTAAATCTATGGCTGAGAGAACTATCAGAGCTGGAGGGTTAACACAACGTCTTATGCTGATTCAGATTAGGAACCTAATTTGATCCGCAAAATTACCATGACCGTCTTAAAACAAGTCTTGGTATTAGGTAAATAACGCCGTAATGGGCTTTTTGGAATGGAAATGATTGCCATGGAGATGTTCTTGTTTTGAACCTAATTTGAATCGGAAAAAGATTGTGGTAATCCCCCTGAGATCGGTTTGAAAGGGGGCTTAGTCATATTGCGCTCCCCGCTTCCGCGTCCGCTCGCCCCCAAAAGACCCGTGCCCTCCGCCCAGACCCATAATCTGGAGTCGTGTCACCCGCGATCGTACGATTGCGGACACAAAGGCGCCGCGCGGGTCTGTGCCGCGCCGCCGGTCGGTGCCGCGCCGGGCTTGGGAGCCGGGCAGGAAGTGGTGATGTGGAGTTGTGACAAAATGTGGCCTGCTGCAGGGTCCAAGAACCCACGTGGACCTCATTCCGATGAAAACGTAAACTAGTCATCCAACTCTCCATTAATTTCGGCCCATATTTACACGTGCTTTTCATTGCTTTTGTGCTGCCTGCGGAATCGACTGTCATATTGTTTACAATCAGATTCAGTTTTTTTTATTGAATATAAATAATTAAATAATCTTACATAGTAATTTTTTTATATAAAAAAGACTACACCGTTTTGGAAGTTGGGCCTCGGGGTTAAGAAGAAACTGCAAGAATCTCCCCATACCTTCTTTTTTTTAAAGTGACTTCACAACACGTACTGGTTTCGGTCTAAGGAAATTCGCCGGCGAGTGATAGACTTGATCCATCGCCCCTCGTCGAATTTCTGTGCGCTGAGATGGTATGGACCATGCAGTTTTGTCATCTAAGTATTCCTTAATACTATAATAGGACTTTCTTATCAGCTAATTTTTAATATAGTTTTTGAACCTTTTCAGGAAGAAACAATGATTCCTGTGGTATTTTATTGTAGAAGCGAATACAGTGCCCCATGAATAATGTGCCTACTTTACTTAGTCTAAATAATGGTAGTAAATTTATATTTCTAGTGTTAATTGCTATCACCTACATTTTTAAATAAAGCTACGTTTTTCTTATATGCATGATATTCCGTATATATATTGACAGGTAACCGTAAGTATATTAAGTTTTTTGATTTTTTCTCTTAATGATTCCCTAGCATCTAATCGATCGTTTACATTCTTTTAAATAGGTACCTATTTGCTCACTATAGGTATCCAAAGCACTTAATTAACGACTTTTTACAAGACACCGACATCTGGCATTAAACCAGTTCATTGCACTCTATGTATTATGTTCTATGTAATAATTAGGCACCTACTTAATGTTATATTATGCTTGCTTGATTATGTTATGACGTTCATTAAGTCTCAATCTTTGTGCTATTATGAATAAAAATCTTTGAACTTGAACTTGAACAATATTCTATAATAAAGCTTTATGCATAAGTAATATAAAATACACTCGACTGGACAATGTCAGTCACCATGACTAACATTTGGGAGGAAACGCAGCGGGAAAGCCGCCGCGGAAGTCCAATATTGACCGACAGAGAGACGGACGGATGGACAGATATACTGAGCACACATGTACGTATTATTCGTAATGATATGGGGCGTTTGTGGATACAATGTTAACGTCATGGCTTTTTCCCAGCGAAGACTAGGGTCAAAATCCAAATTTTGTTTTATTTATACTGAATTTGGCCAGGAAATTAAAGACGTTATAAAAGAAAATCAACGATTCTTGTTTTTGGCCCGGATGGATGCCAATTCAAATTTGACTGACACTCAAAACTGTCGTAACTACGTGTACGTAATAAACCATTTAAGTTACACCTAATTTCGGCACCATTTCATGAATTCAGAAAAACTATCTATTTACATTACGAGAACAATTTAAATGGTCACCAAAATATTTTTTTCTTACCAAAATGGATAAATGATCACCAAAAGTTGCAGAAAATATCAGGGCAAAATACTGCGGTAGCTTAGGTGAAGGGTAAAGGGGGCGAGCGAAGCGAGGCCCCTTTATCCTTCGTGTTAGGTGATAAGTGAGAACAACAAAAAATACTTAAAACATAATAACTTAAGTACCCAAAACTTAAAAAGAAGTTTGGTGATCATTTACCCATTTTGGCAGTCACTTCGAATTTATTGGTAGTAAATTAGGTGCGTTTCTGGTTCCTAATCGTTTAAACACAAGCCTTTACATACAAACCCAACTGTTGCATCCCTTCTAGATAATCCAGATTGCCCGAACAATCAGCAGACAATCGGACTCCGATATTTAACGCTTTGCCCGCGATACATAATGATTATGACAGCACAATGGCGGCTGGAGTACTCACAACGAGTGGGGACAGTTGTTTACAGATGTAACGAGTAGCCGGGACAAAACTGCGATAGCATCGCGCAGACCCGTCTGGTGCGTTGTGCGTGGGCTAGGTTTGTACGTACGTACGGACAAGGTATGGTGCGTAAACGTAGATGGGTTTGTGTTCTATCAAAGAACGTTTCAACTCAAGATGCTCGATTCTTATCTAGGACAGGTATTAAGACTTGGAATATGATTCCAATTTTGTAATGACACCTGTCAAACTAGCGATTTAGTTCATACTTTATTTTTTTTAATAACTAATAAGAAACCGTAAGTCATAAATTTGGTTGACTTGTTTCGTTGTGCCACACACACATAGAGAGAAAAACAGACGCTTCAAACTTATAATACCCCTGTTTTTCATCGGGGGTTGTCGCAATAGCTGGCGCTGAACGTGTTAATTAAGTTAAATATGGAACAATTCCTAAGACATAAGGGGTCCTGAGTCAAGCCACATTAAGCCAGAGGATAACAAGATAACAAGACAGAAAAATGCTTCACGTGCGTATGAGAAAACATGGGCGCGTGATATTGACTATTGAATAACTGGTGAAACATCAGCGCCAATGTGCCTCTACCACCCCGTATGGGAAAAGGCGTAACGCTATGTAGCTTTAGTACAAAAGACTATGAACTATAAGCGAAGTTACGATGAAAGTTATTTCACAATTGAATACCTCGCAACCGACATTACAGCTCTCAAACAAGCTGAATAGTCAATCGTCAACATACTTAACATGTAACAAACAATACATTACTTACCATACAGTAGCGAGACATTCATAGGCGGTCTGCCCTCACAGTATACGGGTTGATTCATGTTATTACTTCAAATAAGGAGGGGGTTCACAATTCTGTTGTATGTCTTTTTTATGTTTGTCACCTCGAAAAATATTTTTTATTTGACTGGACCCTGTGTGATTTCTTAATAAAATTCATCCATTTATCCGCAATCGTGTGTTTACGCCTTCCTGTGACTTTTCAGGCGTGTTTATGTACAGCCAAAGTCAAAGTTCTTTATTACTATAGATATTTACAAATATGCTTAGTAGAAGTCATTGTCATGAGATGCATTCTACTCGCTGTAAGAAGTGCCGTAAATTCGTGTATAATGTGGTGCCTTAATTGTCTAAAGATAGATTTCATGGCCCTGTTATCGTGTATTTAGAAAACATTGAAATACCGCCCAGGAAGGAAGAAATAGGCCTTGAAGTAGTAATTGTTTAAGCTTTTATCATGGCGAATTAAAAGCTTCAGCGGACTATGGCAACCATCACTATGAACTCGTGGATCCCCCAATAGCACATATTTGTCGCAAATTAAAAGTAAAACTGGGTTTTCTTACACTTAATCAGCTGATCAATGAACTGGGGGATAATACACTGACGATTAATGAAAAAGTTCCACCCACAAAATGGCGACAAACACCCATCCAATTTTTTAAAATATTTAATTTAAAATTTGAACACAATATTGACGTTTTTACTTGGTAATATTCTGATGCGCTGTTAAATGTACTTCGATATAGCAGACGGCGTCATTAAGCTAACCTTTCCCGTTTAGGAGTAATTTGGTGCTATCTCACTGGAACTTTTTCATTGCTCGTCAGTGTAGAATAGAATAGAATAGAAAAAAGTTTATTCAAAAGTCAAATTACACAACACATAGATAAATAGAAAAAAAAAAATAACCAGCAATACGAAAATCAGATAAATTAAAAAAATAAAGAAAACTATGTAGGAGTCATGACAAATTCTATGCGCCGTGTAACGTGACAGTGAAATGTATCATTCATTTTGTCGTTTGCGATCATTGGTCGAGATGAAAAATGAAAAGTATAATCTTTAACTTCTAATATTTGAAGGGTTATTGATAAATTGATAAGAGTGAACGTCAAAAATGAAGCATGTCTTTCCAATAACAGGTGATAAATAAAAATAAATTAGCCATTATTTTTCCCACCAAGGGGCGAGGGCCTTTACCTGGATACGTGTTAGATTGAGCCATACTCCACCACGCTGGCTCAATGCGGGTTTATGGAGGGGTGTCGCGCTAGTGCCTTATCCGACTGTCAGAAATTATCAAGCTGCCCTATTGGGGCCTCTAACACAGCTTTACAACTACTTTGCTTTGCCCCCACCGGGACTCGAACCCGGGACCCTTGGCTTCGTAGGCAGGGTCAAAGCCGACTCGGCCCTTTGGGTCGTATGTAAGCATTATTTTCGTGCGACGATAAGTGACCATTCGTGTGGAAGTCCGACCCGTTATCAGCCGTTTTTTTTTGACCGAGCGAGCGAAGGGAGCGAAGCGTCTTTGTTTTAGCTTGGGCAAAAATACTGCCACCGAGTAGCGATAGCAGTCATGACCTACAGCCTAAAGTGTCATACGAAACACGGAAGCGCCCGACGGACACCCATCCAGTACCCATCTCTGCCAGATGTTGCTACGCGCATACTACAATATACCGCTAGGTCACGGACGCTTCCGGCAATGACAGGTAATAATAATTCTCTATCTTCATTCGCCCATATATTTTTTTGAGGATAGTTGTTCCTAAAATCGGTAACTATAGTTCCCTACAGTGAGGCCAGTTGTGTGTATCATCCTGTATAGCGAGCACAGAATCGCCCGCACGCATGGCCACATGAAATATTGTAGCGTTTTGTATCGTATTAATCTGCTTTATGAGTGTTATTTGTTGAAACCGAGACCGTAATATGGTGGATTCATTTATATGATGCGATACATTGAATTAGCAACTTGAAAGGTTTACAGCATTCTTCTTTATTGAGGGTTACTGAACTTTGATGGCTGCGTTTGTGAAGAGCTATCGATATGGCGCTGCGGTCGTGGCTCCGCCTACCATGCGAGAGGTCCCGGGTTCGATCCCCAGCCGGGGATACAGAAAAAAACCCCTAGGTCTTGGATGTTTATGTGTGTGTGACCTCGCTGTTTCTGGTTCCCACGACACAAGGTATCCTAGTGTGGGGCCAGAAGCAATGTATGTGCCTGTATATTTATGTATAAAGATGAATTTGATGGGCTAACCCCCTGTCACGCAATGTGTGGCGCAACAGTGCCATTGCATCCCCGAATAGCAAAAGATTTGACTCTATTCTTGTTTATTTGCAGAGAATAGAATCCTCACTTGTTACGATCAGGGCGTACCTAAATCTCTCGCAATTTCAAGACTTACCTGTCCGTTTGTCTGTCTGTCTGTCTGTCTGTCCATCACCGGGCTGAAACTCAGGAACCGTAATAGGTAGAGGGTTGAAATTTACAGAATGTGTATTTCTCTTGCCACTACAGTACTAAATAATAAAACACACGTGTAAAATGTGGGAGGCGGGGTCCTCGTACAAGAGACGTGTATAATAATAATAATAATAATAATACCTTGGACACTATTTACACACATTGATCTAGCCCCTAACTAGGATTCCCTGTATCTTGGGTACCAGACAACGATACACATACTTATATAGATAAATATTATACTTAGATAGATAAACAACCATGACTAGGGACAAACTCCGTTCTCATCAAACAAATATTTGCCCCCACCGGGACTCGAACCCGGGACCCTTGGCTTCGTAGGCAGGGTCAATGCCGACTCGGCCATTCGGGTCGTATGTAAGCATTATTTTCGTGCGACGATAAGTGACCATTTGTGTGGAAGTCCGACCCGTTATCAGCCGTTTTTTTGACCGAGCGAGCGAAGGGAGCGAAGCGTCTTTGTTTTAGCTTGGGCAAAAATACTTTCGTATGTCTTAAATTTCCGGATTTCTATCCGGCTGTTCCACTCAATTTCTAAACCGATTTTCATTAAATTTTGTGAGCAGGTTCGATAATTGTATGTTTTTTTTTTAATTCAGTTTTTGGGAAAATATTGCGGAGATATGGGTTGCAAATGTAAAAAAAAAACGCTACAGCCCAACGGTTTAACAGATTTTATCAAATGAGGTGTCATTGGATTAGTGCAGACCGTGAAATTGGCGAATGCTATATAATTTTAGGGAAAAGTCAATAGGTCGGATTTAAGGTAGCAAAATGTACTTCACAAAGTTACTGGTGCGGGTACTTTCATACTCCATGTACGTAACCAGCTGCACTCATAAGTTTGTATGTGGTATTGAATGAAAATGCAGTCGAAGAAAACACGCAAATTTCCTGCGTCGCTTGAGAGGTCTACAGCGCACAGAACAACTAGTGTAATTTCAACCAAAATGTCGCTGTTCCAGGTTACTATGGTTGTTGTACCGATAATAGAGATTTACGAAACAAAAGAAATCTAAGCAGACAACAGGAAGCAGTAAGGCGTTAAATTCAAAACAGAAAACGTGCTTTTTGACATTGTTAAAAGCATTCAAACCACCAACTTACACACACCCCCCGTCAATGGTCTTAACCTTGCTCTAAATAAGTGCTATTTTGCCGTAAATTCCAATGATTATATGTTTGTGAAGGCCTCAGCGTGGGCCGCTGAAGTGGGTGTCGCAAAAAGAGAACCCGGACTTTTAAATTACAGGTTTTTTTGTTATAAATCAGTGGCCAGTCTTGTTTTAGCTTGTAAATTTTTTGTTCATATTTGGATGAAACAACATAATGAGATTATTATGGACTTGTTCTAACATGTTGAGATGATGAAGCTAACATATTAGTCAGTTTCTACGCCACAAGTATGTTATTTGGCTTTATCTTTGGAGTACCTATGGCTAGTGTTCTCTCATGCATAATGGGAACATTGAATACTGGCCGTCCGGGGACACAACATGCCTCTGCCACCCCCTGTGGAACAAGGCGTGGCACAATATTTTAATTTTATTTATTTAAAATATTTTTTACATACAATATTGCATAAGTACTTATAAATGAAGCCCATTAATGTCCCTACCGAGGAGCACAGGCCTTTACCCGGATACTAGAAAGATTAAGCCATACTCGACATACACGCTGGCTCTGTGCTGGTTGATGGAGGCGTTTTACGACCACTACCACGTAGCGATAGTAGCCGGGACCTACAACTCGAGGTGTCATTCGAAACACTGAACGTCCGATAATGTACTTAAGATAAATTCATTATCACATGGTCAGGATTCGAACCTGCATCTCCTGTGGGAGAAGCGAGCGTGAAACCCATTATTTATTTATTTTTTTATTTAACGGTTTTATTTATTTATTGTATAAGTTCCCACTCACGAAGACCTCTTCTGGTCCACCTGAAGTGATGAGGAAAGTGTATTTGTCGTCGCCGTTTTGGTTAAATGTGGCACTTAATTAAATGGCTAGATTTTTAATTAAAATAAAGAATCGTCGGAAACGTTTAACAACCAGTCGTATATAAATTCAGCCTTTTGATTTAGAGGAATGGATTTCTTATGAATTCTTTCAGAGTGCTCCAATGTAGAGAAGAGGCAAAAAGTAAGTTAATTGTATGTAAATATCTACAGTAATATAGACATTTGAATTTGAATTGGAAAAAGTCAACTAAACCGAAATACTTATAGGTTTCTATTAGGTCACTTTTTGTCCGAATACTAAAACTAGGTTAGGCGATCCCACGGTGCAAGGCCATTCTGTTTTGTATCATCTGTCTAGGTACGTTTAGGCAAGGCAACTCGTTACACGTTTCGTTCAGTTATTTGCCAGACAGTTCATGAGCTATTTGATTGAATGCTGGCAATTAGCTCATATAATAATTTATCCAAATGGCTTCAACATATCTACTGATATAAAACCTCAGATGAAATGCTGTAAATGTGATGATATAATAACGGTAAGGTATTTATTATTTTCGGTCGCTGTCATCTTCGTCACAAGGCGGCAGCTTGAGCAGCAACTAGACAGCCTCCTCTTCAGCAGAGCGCACATTTCAACCGACTTCAAACAGAAGGAGGTTCTTAATTCGACTGTTTTTTTTTGTATATTCGTTTTTGGACGACCGGTTTAGCCTAGCGGGTAGTGATCCTGCCTATAAAGCTGACGGTCCTGGGTTCGAATCCCGGTAAGGGCAAATATTAGTGTGATGAGCATGTATATTTATTTCTTAGTCTTGGGTGTTTTCTATGTATTTACATAAGTATTTATATCTATTAAATATATCGTCGTCTAGTACCCATAACATAAGCTTGTTGAGCTTAGTATGGGCCCAGTTTGATTGGTTTAATATTGCCCTCTAATATTTATTTATTTGTTTATTGTTACGCATTGATTCCGTCAATTATGAATCGATTTTGATGATTCTTGATTTGATTGGTAGGTCATACTTCAGAGGTATATAAAAATTATCAAAATTGATTAAGCGTTTTATGAAAAAATCAACAAAAACAAAAAAAATATATACAGATGACGTTTTTCATGCAGCAAAGTTTTTATGAAGACATTTCATGTACAAAGACTTCATCCGCATCTCGACCGGAGAGGAACAAATATGCCTTGAAATTGAAGTCGGTTTTTTTGAGTTTTTAACTTGGTGAATTGTCGTTTTTTATCTTTGTTTCGTCTGTGTCGCGTGGAAGAGGACAGAGCTATTTAAGTAAACATCGCGCTTATCTCTCATGGGCAACACAGTAAGTCACAACATTGAAGTTAAAAACGGCTTGTGTTTAAACGATTACCAAAAAATTCGAAAATTTACTACCCATAAATTCTAAATGACTGCCAAAATTGATGGATGTCCACCAAATTGTTTTTGGATAAATGATCTCCAAACTTCTTTTTATGTTTTATGTACTTAAGTTTATGTTTTAAGTATTTTTGTTGTTCTTACATGTTCAACCTAACACGAAGGATAAAGTGGGCTTCGCTTCGCTCACCCCCTTTACCCTTGACCTAAGCTACCGCAGTATTTTGCCCTGATATTTTCTGCAACTTTTGGTGGTCATTTAGCCATTTTTGGTAGGAAAAAAATATTTTGGTGGTCATTATATTTGTTGCCATTAAAAACAGCCTTTGCATTCCTCCCTCACTCGTCTTAACAGTTATCCTACAATAGAGGGACCTGTATTAATTAAAGTTGTTGGTTATTGATCTTTTCGCATATAATGGATCCATTAAATAAATGGCGTGCATAGAATCAGGTTAATAAATCAATATTATTACATCAGTTATCGTCACTAACGCGAATGCAATTGAATTGAATGAAACAATGCATCATTTTGTATTAATGGATCATTCATAGTTAGATGTACAGCTATTAAGTAGAGCAACTTTAAACCTGTCAAGGCTGAAATTCCGGAAACGCGAAGAAATAAAAGACAAATCATAGTCACGGCGTGCGTGAGTGTATCCTCAGACAAGGTAACTTAAAATACATACAAAACTCGACAGCCATCTTCATCAAAACATAAGTAGTTCATAAGTATAGAATCATCATTACAGTTGTTGGCTCATCTCCTGGCACTATCCTGAAACATCTAGGGCCTTACCACAAAAAAATAAACTACTGTTCAACACGGTTTAAAAATGAAAATGTAAAGGATTTGACGTTTGTTTTGAGGTTAAACGCTGTTTAGCATTTTTTGTGGTAGCACAGCTATAAATTAGCGCAGACTTCACAAAGACGGGCTAAGCAAGGCAGGCAGGCGGTGATCTATGTGAACATACAACGGTAACTCAGGGCCTTTGCGGGTGTGCGGGAGGTGTGCGGGACGTGACCCCCGCGATGTCCTCTTTCCCCTCTGGCAATCAATCTAGACTTGGAATACAGTTGAGTTGTGTCGCCCCAGCATCAGTCCCATTTGTGTAGTGGTGCGATCTATCGATATTGTGGCTATCTGTTGGAAATTATGAACATTTTGGACATTTAGCATACAGGCACATACATTGCTTCTTGCCCCACACTAGGATGCCCTGTGTCGTGAGTCATACAAGATACCTCTGTGGCACTGCGGTTGTCGCCCTGCCTACCAAGGAGAGGTAACGAGTTCGATCCCCGGCGGGGATACTGAAAAAAAAGCAGGTCTTGGATGTTTATAAGTCTGTGATGTCGCTGTTTCTAGCTCCCACGACAAAGGGTATTCTAGTGTTCGGCCAGAACCTGTATGTAAATATGTGTTAATCATAACGTCACGCCTCTTCCATACGGGAAGCCAGAGGCATAATTGTGTTACGTAGAAAATTACATGTGCAAAATTCCGGCCCTAATACCTGAATGTAACAATTAAGCCATCCGACCACCATTTATCCTCCACAGCGCAATATTAACTAATTCAGCCGCGGTATTTATTAGCACAGACCACAACAAAGAGTGGCCCAGATAAGGGCGGGCGTACACTGGGGCATAATAAATAATGTCACATTAGAGCGGCATTAACCGCTGTATGCAGTGGGCGGGCACAGGCTTGCTGGAGAAAGGTGGAAGTGAATTTTCGGTTGTTGGATGTTGGCGGATATTTTGGCGGAGAATTTCGATGATTATGATGGAAAGAAGAATTTAGCTGGAGTGCATAAAAATAAATAGATATAGAAAACTCTCACTGGAAACGTAGATATTGATGACAATGAGAATTTGTTGGTTAAAATCATCACATCATCGTACATAGTTTTATTATTAAAGCAGCTGTGCTTTCTGAGTGCCTGATTATATCTCGTGACAAGAACGATTTACAGAAGACAAAAATTCGTCATTGTATTGTTCTCCAAAATGAATATGTACGTCATTTTTCAGCCACTGTGTAGGCCAGTAGTCATCGCGATGAATCCAACTTATTAATTTCACTGTCGATGCTATCTCCATTGTGGGCTGTAGGTGTACATTCATTCTGTAGGTGCATACTCATTGTGTCCAACTTGTTGTACGCGTGTACGTTTTGTCTAGTAGTATGAGAGGTGATATTAAACGCGAGGTGTCACGAATCCACAATTCTTTCATGATTTTATGAGCAAAATCATTCATCATGAATAAATAGATTAAACAAGAATAAGATAATCTTAGGTAGGTTGATTGGCTGTCGTGAAGCTTCACGAAGCAGATTATCAACATGTAGGGCCAGAGACTTTGTTATGTTTTATATAAACAACAATGGAGAAAATACTAAAAACCGGTCAAGTGCGAGTCAAACTCGCGCACGAAGGGTTCCGTACCACCATACAATGAAATTTTTTTTTCTGTTTTTTAGTATTTGTCGTGATAGCGGCAACAGAAATTCATCATCTGTAAAAAAAATAACTGTCTCACTATCACTGTTCATGAGATACAGCCTGGTGTCAGACGGACGGACGGACGGACGGAGAGCGGAGTCTTAGTAATAGGGTCCCGATTTACCCTTAGGGTACGGAACCCTAAGGTTAAGGCAAATTAATAAAACAAGAACGAATGATATTCACAGCCATCTCTCCGACTCTGTGTCTAGTGTCTGCTCAACTTTAATCTTCAGTAGCGAAAGTCCATTGTCTGATGAGTAATGCGTTAGTGTGTGTAAAGCCTTATGTTTTGTATTAATTAATGATGTCGGTTATTACGCGTGTTGTTTGATGCTCGAATTAATTCTCGTTTGAGTTTCTCCCACGTTTAAGGCTTGTATGGTCATTTGTCATATATCCCGTTCTGTTTCCATGTTTTGACTTCCAAACGGCTTTAAGCTGTGCGAAAGCTCCTCTTGCTCTATTGATGCGGTTCTCCACAAAACTTTCCGAACCTCCTCGGCGTTGATTCCCTCTATGATGCGTTGTGGGTAAACCTTCAATAGTCTTCATAGCATCAGTTATTGATACAGGGTCTGTTAAGCACTTGGCAGAAATGCAGTCGCCATCTTCGTAATTGGTCTTCAGCTGTAACCAGTAGTTTCCGTCTGGGTCTTTGTTTGGTTGTGAACATGGTATCTGCCTGTTGCAGAACTTGTTGGCAATGGTATACTACTGATGGAGATATTTTTATTAAGATTAAATAAATAACTTGCATGTAGATAAAATCCAATGAGAAATTGTAAAAAAACTATATCGTGATAAATGCTGCGGTAACTTCGGGAGGATTTTCTATTGAGCAAAATTAATCTAATTACGTGAATAAGTCCACAAATCCCTGCCGTCACTTACGATCAAGAAAGTTGGATGAAACAACTATAATAATAATAATATACCTTGGACACTATTGACACACATTGATCTAGCCCCAAACTAGGATTCCCTGTATCTTGGGTATTAGACAACGATACACATACTTATATAGATAAATATTATACTTAGATAGATAAACAAACATGACTAGGGTACAAACATCCGTTCTCGTCAAACAAATATTTGCCCCCACCGGGACTCGAACCCGGGACCCTTGGCTTCGTAGGCAGGGTCACTGCCGTCTCGGCCATTCGGGTCGTCAAACTGCTTTAATACTTCTACTTTGCGTGACATCAGATTTACAACAGGCTGTCTTGGCCAACGCCTTACACCAAAAAAAAATTTAGATAACAACGAAAAGTCGCTCCGTGGTCCAACGGGTTTCGCGTTTGCTTCTCACACAGGAGATGCAGGTTCGATTCCTGACCATGTACCAATGAGAAAATGTATTTATCTTAAGTACATTATACGGACATTCTAACAGTGATGGAGAACATCGTAAGGAAACCTTCATTACTCCATAGCTGCGGCGATGGGCTAGCCCCATGTCACGCAAAATGGAGTATTGATAACTGGCTAAAAGTGGGCACAATTGTGCCTCTGCCACCCCATATGGGAAATGGCGTGACGCTATTTCATAACAACGAAAACCGCACGAAAACGCAGCAGTAAGTACCTTCACCCCACCAATTACCAAACAAACACAATACAAAAAAGCCAGTTAACGTTTACCGATTGGTAGCCGGGCACGTTAAACGTTGATTAGAGAGACTAATATTTGACCCGTGTGGGTGGAGCATGGGAACTTATAGGTATCGTCGACGGCAGTCAATGTCTGCAGACTCGTTTAGGACATCATCGTACCTTTCTACATTTGTCCCCTGGTTTAGAAGACCCTTGGTTGTTTGGACCCTTCGTTGTAATAGGACCCTCTTGTAACAGGTCTCAGGACTACTTTCTACTTCGGTGTGATAAGGACTAAGTAGTTTCGTTAATTAGTTTCGAATTGTCCTTTTAAAAAAATTACCATTGTTTTCAAAATGGCCCTGTCCCGAAATGACCCATTCCACCTTTGACTATGCCACCTCACCTGGTAAAGTCTAGCAATGATCGAATACTTGGAGTGCAGTAAAGATTAACACACCCAGTAACATTTACAGTGCAGTTATTTTTTTGTTACAATGTCATGTTACCATGTATTGTGTACAATTTTTTTGGAATAAATGATTTCTCTCTCTCATATACAAAACAAAACTACAAACCTCAAGTTGTAGACAGTACCATCTTGCTGTTAACAATTTAAAAAGTGTATATTTGTTTGCATGTGTGAGAGACGATAATTGTCGTCTGTTTGAGTGTAGTTAAGGTGGAGGTGTTGTGTGATTGTTCGGTTCGGAAACAAAAGGGGTGTTGGCCGCCGTGATCAGACTAAGCAACTAAGCAGGTTTGGCTGGTAAGTGTTATTCTAGTCGGTTCTAAAAATACATGATGCATAAATTAACTGATTTAAATAAAGTTATTAATCATTGTTGAATTAAAACAGCTAATTAGTTCTAAGATTGAGCCATACTCCACCACGTTCCCTCATTGCGGGTGCCACTAAGTGGCACTTTATTTGAGCTTAAGGGTTTAAATATGGCCAGAAATGCATCTTTAGCTTCAATTCTAGGCTAAAATAGACAACATAAAAATTTAGCTTAAATATATGTTATAAAAGGTCTATTAGAGATAAGAATGGACTTTTAAAATTACCGGATATCTGTTATATTTAATACTTAAAAATATTTTTCGCAATGCATTATTATTCAACAAACAAGCACTCGGAGACGAAATCAGTTTCCTATATGAAACTTACACGCAAATATAGGTAAAAGAAATGGAAATTTTTTGGTTATTTTATTATAGTTTTAACGTTATTATTACAGGAGTTTAGTAATATTTTCTATAATTTTCTTGGTCTCGGAGCTCGGGCTGCCCCGAGGGGGTCTGCGCGGGAGCATGCGTCAGTCTGCTTCGACGCGATGCGACGGGTATTTATTTTCTTTGTCTAATTCTCAATGCCATTGGCCTATGTTCAGCCCTTAAGTCTGTGTATCGGTGGCATAAATTATATCAAGGTATATCTAAAGGTATGGTGAATGGATTATGTAGTTGCATACAGAACCTTATCAGTATACTTAAAGTGTTGCACCATCACCGACCACACAAAAACTGCACGCTTCTACCAAATTCTGGCTTGTGTTGTAAGACCAGGGAATTTTCTGCAAAGATGGCGTTGCTGCTGTTCATTTAAACATTAAGGGCTTTACCACAATAAAATATACCCACAACACTTTTTTTAAAACAGAAATGTGTGCGATTTCACGTTTGTTTTGAGGTTAAACTATGTTTAATTTTTTTTGTAGTAACACGGTAAATGTTAACATTTTTTTTGTAACATTGTAACCAACACAGCTGGGCAATGGCTTCGCATGTTGCTACCACAGTTCTCTAATAGCATTAATTTATGTTATACTGTATAAACGTGGGCGTATATAATATAACATAAAGATATATAGTCATATTTAAGGCTCGTGTATCGGTAATATAGAAACATCCGTGGCCTGGCGGTATTCGCAACATAGAAAAACGATCGTGCGGGTAGCAACATCTGGCCGAGACGGGCACTGGATGGGTGTACGTTCCATGAAGCATTTGTTTCGGACGCTTCCGTGTTTCGGATAACACTGTAAGCTGCAGGTCCCGGCTACTATCGCTACTCGGTGGTAGTCGTCGTAAAGCCGTGTCAGAGGCCTTAGGGCAGCTTGACAACTTCTGATAGTGGGGCTGGTCACACGCTCGGTACTCCTTCATCAGCCCGCACTCAGCCAGCAATCTTACTCGTATCCAGTTGAAGGCGCGTGCCCCTCGGCGGGGACAGTAATGGGCTGCAATCATTTTTATTTATATCGGTAAAGTTATCAACCCGATTTTTGATAAATGAATTTTTTGCAGCAACCGTATTAATAAAAAGTTCATAACAGCACACACTGCAACATGGCTGTTTGTTACGGCAGTCGCTGCGGCAGAATAGTGCGAAAATTGTGTGTTTTTATTTAATGTTCAAAAACCACTGATAATTTCTTACTTTCAAACTACAATTTCTAAGAGATTTTGAATACATATTTTTTGACGCAAGAACCATGTCAATATTATTTTTAGATCCTATGAAATAGCGAGTTTTGGGTGAAAAACATAGATTTCGTTTCGTTTTTTTGCATATAGTTCCAATTGACATAAAATGTTTTCAAACTACAATAATTGACGAAAAGCATGTCTCCATGATACATATTTTTTCGGTATTTGGGAAGTGTCTCCTTTAAAAGGAATAGCGCTTCAAAGATGGGCATTTGATAATACCCTTCGCCTTAAGATCTGATAGCTATACAACTCGACCAAACTGAGAGTTGTTTAGAATGATGTCCTCAACAACCCTTTAGAAGACACCTTTCTGTTACATCCAATTTCATAGTTCACATAGAACCCCAGGAGCATACTCATCGGTCAGACCACACCAGTTCACATAGAACCCCAGGAGCATACTCATCGGTCAGACCACTCCGGCGCATGCACAACACACCAATAAACTTCTCCTTGACTGTCAGTCGAGAGAAAGTGCGCATCAGAATTTACACTCGGAGGCATCTTTACGTCTTTACGTAAGTATCCCCCAGGCCCCACTTCCCACTCCCGCAAGTGTACGGAATTGTGAGAGTTATGGCCTTTAGTCATCAATTTACCAGATAAGGTGGCACGGATATTCTCACATTTTTTTTCCAGTAATGTACAGGTCAGTTAACTAAAGCTGGCACGTTCACAGTACTCACACTAATGCAATTTCACTACACAGTATGTTTAAAAATTAATGATTTTGTTCTAACCTCGAAATCGGTAAACTAAAACTAAGCTAAAAAAGGTCACTCTATATTTATAAGCAGTAGCAAAAGCAAAACAATAACTGTCTTCTTATTATTTATGCTCATGCAGTGCAACGTCACGCCGCGCGCTTATTCACAGACACTGCACCCACAGGCGCAGTGTGTAAATGTGTTGAACCTGCCAGCTTTAGTTAGCCAACCTGTAACCGCAGATGTTTTTAGAGGTTACCTCCCTGCTAGTAGTACTAACGGGAAACAAATCAACACTGAAATTTCCAGGTACACTGAATACTACAAAACATACATAATATATATATACCTATGACATTTTGTTTACTTTTTTGGAAGCCAGAAAAACATGTGAGAATATTTTGCAGTTTCAATAGTACATATAAAATTGAGAAACTCCTTTTTTTGAAGTGAATTAAAGAACACGTGACATAAGCAAAATTAACCTAGTTGATAGACCACCACTGTTAAAAATATAAGGTAAATATTAAACTGCACATCAAAAATACTGATTTGGACAGCAAATATCATGGCAAAATGCTGCGGTAGCTTAGGTGAAGGGTAAACGGGGTGAGCGAAGCGAACATGCAATAACAACATAAAATACTTGAAACATAAACTTGAGTACACATAAAATATTTTAAACATAAAAAGTGTTTTTCCTGATCCTTTTTTGCTGTGCAAATCAGTATTTTTGATGTGCGATAAAATACTAGCCAAAATATAATAAATAATAAATGTAGCCCATTTATGTCCCCACCGAGGGGCACAGGCCATTTACCCGGATACGAGTAAGATTAAGCCATACTCCACCAAGCTGGCTCAGTGCGGCTGGCACACCACGCAGCGATAGTAGCCGGGACCTACAGCCTAACGTGTCACCCGAAACACTGAACGCCCGATAATGGACTTCAGATAAATTAATTATCTCATTGGTACATGGTCAGGTTTCGAACCTGCATCTCCTGTGTTAGAAGCAAGCGTGAAACCCTATAGACCACGGAGCACGGATAATTGTAAAGAATTGAATTATTATTTTGAACTCGTAAAGAATTGGCGGGAGTCTGCATTACTCTTCGTTGTTTAGGTAGCAACAATAGCACGATGATTTCTAGATAAGTCCATGACAGGGAATCTACAAACGTGTCACTTATGTAAATAGGGTTGAGTCAAGCTTCAAACATGGCTCGGTGTCGAGTTACATAGTGACTGTTATGATTGTTATATAGCTATTTGAATATTCGTATTGTCATACTAGCACTGTTAGATGCAATCAAGTCTTTCTTATTCGATTCTTGGCAAGAGAAATTATTATGAGACGGGTTGTATTATTATTTTTATTAACATATGTTACCTGATTACATGTTTGACCGCATAAAACTAAACTGAAACCTAAACTAAGTGCCCAAAACACTGGCGCCGTTGCCTCGCTGTATCTGGAGGTGGTAGCTCTACAAGATAATGGTAACGATCGGTAACCATGGTAACGGTCGGCGACCGCTACCATGATACGCTAAACGACAGTCATTTCGAACGTTGCACGCAGTAAGTAAGTATCGTTTACCCAATCCTTGCCGTACTGTGGTAGACGGGAGTCGATGACCCCTATTGCTAAGCTCACCCGAGAACACTATAGTGGATCAGTGAATGGGCTGAATGAATAAAGAAATACGCGATCGAAATATAGGCTGAAAGATTCTGTACCTAGACAATTTAAAAATATTAAAATTCGAATAATCAGCGCCCAATGGCCGTGTTTTTATTTTCTTTTCCTTTTGTTTTTCTTCTTACTTTTTGACTTTTCCGCACCGCTTATGTTTCAGAAAATTATGATCGTTTGAATCACAAAAAATATATTGTTGTCCGCTTCTAATTTAAACTTACACTACATTTCTCAGACATGAGCAATTTATAATTTAAAACGAACAGATTCCTTAAGAGAGTTTTTTTAAAGCAATTGGCATACTAACTGTAGGTAGTCAATTTATTTTCACTACTGTACATAATCTCAGACTAGTTGCGCCCCGGTTTAGACTCGCGAACGTTAGCAATTCTTTCAAGGGTCAATGCATTCTCTTCAACAATAAAACACCTCTGGAGATTTTGAAATTGCCATTTTGCCATAGCCTTACCATTGCCGTATCCTTTTACGGATAAAATAGTACATTTCGTACGAGTTCGCAAAGGTTTATATTTCGAACGAGTAAAGAAGAAAAAAACACATATCTTGGATGTTTATATGTGTGTGATGGTATCCTAGTTATGGGGCTAGAAGCAATGTATGTGCCTGTATGCAAATTTTTATATACGTATTTAGATAATATTATCAGAAATCCAAAATATTCACTATTGGGCTTCCAGCCAAGTATACAAAATCTTATAGGTTGTAGATATATTTGTCTTCGTGTGTCTCCTAAACTATAGATCGGATTTGGACCATTCTTTTTATTGGCTTAAATTAACTTCAACTCAGGGACCAGTGCATATTTCATCAAAATCGATTCAATAATTTTTAAGATATGGACAATAGCGTGTAAGTATAGTAGTCTAGCGTATCAATATGAGCTGGGCAACAAAGAGATGATAGAAAACTAGGGGAAAAATCGCTCAAGTGCGAGTTGGACTCGCTCACCAAGGGTTCCGTACATACTTGTAGATATGGTTGTGTTCCATAGATTAAGATAGACGTACTCATACTCATACACATAGTTTTTTAAGTAACTTTTTACTCAAATTGGTAAACAAAGGCAGAATCACCTTCGTGGCCCATTTCGTTATATATATTTGGTAGTTTTATAACAACGCGAGCAAACCTTCATATCTCAATAGCTACGGCTATGGGCTTGCCCCTTGCCACCCTGTATGGGAAAACGCTGTTTTTGTATAGTTATGATTATTGCGCGGACAGTAACAGCTGGAAAATATCAGAGTTACGACCTCTGCGGCGCCGCGGTTGTGGCTGTGCCTGCCATGCGAGAGGGCCTGGGTTCGATCCCCGACTGGAGACAAATAAAAAGAAAAATACAGGGTATCCTAGTGTAGGGCAAGAAGCAATGTTTGTACCTGTATATAAATGTTTGGTTTTATGTGTAATCGCCAGGATCGACTGGTCTTATTTCTTAAGTTACGCGGTTTGCTCAGTGTCATGCGCAAGAGTGTTTCTCGCGCACCCAACAACGGAAGATTGGCGTCAGACGAGAAATCCGCGTGGGCGTGACTAAACGTCCGTCCGTCTGTTTGTCTTGTATTAAGGGCCAGTGTGATACTTCTTTGTTTGTGATAACATCTGAGGTGACCTGATTTCAAATAAATGTTGCATTTCACAAAAATATTAGCTCATCATCACCAGCCCACTAGCCATATCACCTATAGCTGTATCACCAATTAATCATGTAAATATTTTTCAAGAAAACAAAACTCAGAAAACAAAAAAATATGTTCGTGATCAACCTACATCATTCCCGTCTAAGAATATAAAAGGATTACTGGAATCTCCGTAGAAAACAGAATGTCCTTCATTTTTCCTCTACAGCGAATTTGTATAATTCCTCAAATGAACGAAACTCTTGTCCAGTGCCCTTCGTCGTTGCGTTGGCTGTCCTTGGCTCAAGCAGGAATAAATACCAGAGTGAAAAAGTGTTCGAGTTCAGATAAAATTAACCTTATGTCATTGAACATAAAAGACACTGACAGTTCGATTCGCATACTTTTTCGACACGTCATTATTCCTGCTTCCTACACTGTAAGTGTCTAAACACACTATGCCAAAGATACGCGACAGAACTTAGGCATGATTCCGCAGCTGATTTTACGTCCCGACGTATTCGGCTGATATGACACCGAAGTGCCGAACTTACGCGGCAGAAATTCAGTTGCGCAACTTTGTGTGTGTCTCGTTCAGTATAGGTCTCGGCAATCGAAGCGAACTTGCTCTACAGAATAAGTTGCCGCTGAACTTACGCCCGACCGAAGTTTTCTGTACGCTATAACGCAACGTAATTTCGGCATTATGTGTCGTCAGTCAGTCATTCAATTAGCATTGCAGGCGTAATCATGCAGAACTTCGGTCGCGTATCTTCGGCATAGTGTGTTTAGACACATAAACTGTCTAATGTCAAGCTTTCTCGTCAACTCGGTTGTGAGACAGAACGCGATAGTAGTTTAAGTGACTGCTACATAATGGAGGGCATTAAAACTCATAATGTATCACTCGAGAGTTTTGATTCTTGATTAGACACTTGATTTTTCTAATTATCTACAGTTGCATACACTAGTTTATCTACACACATATCATAAGCTCTCTTTAATGTGTTCAGGAACCGCACGTTCGACCGGCATGGTGGCATTGATAATTCCTTTGCACTTGTTTAGCTTGTTCAGTGGCACCAACTTCACAAACAAAGTAGGGGCGGCACGCAGGCGGGCGTCGGCGTTCGAATTTGAATGTCATAATATCTAGAAAAATTACACATTATGGTGATACTGTGTAATTTTTCAGATAAGAAATTAGTTGAACATTATGCTGATCGAAACGTGCGGTTTTTGGAAGCAGTAAAGAGGGTTTATGATACTTGTGTAGATAAACAAATTTATATTTTACTTTATTAGTTTTATAAAGTGGATCTCAGATTATAATAAAGTCTTAGTGAAAACCTGATATTTGGAAGAGGCAATCATGCCTTCTGTAATTAATGTCTTCAACGTCCACTCAGGGAGAAGAATAGGCCACCTCATATCTTTAGCATTTCGGCAGCATTCGTCGTGAGTTTCCAACAGTTTTACAATTGATATTATTTGGGACTTGTGCTAAATATATGTAAAAACTGTAAAACAATGTAATTAGTCCATCATTTTATAGTGGAGAGTTGGTTTTGACCGTAGTTTGCTCAATTTTGTGCAATGATTTCGTTTGTCATCAATGCTCAATAGTGACATTGATTTTTCGTCCAGAAATAAGCAAACTCTAAAGAAATAAGTAAACTTCAAAAAAATTATCGAGTGATTTCATGAGGGGTGTTAATTTAAACATTATTTAAAAAGTATATAGATATTCCACGAAATATTAATATTAGTTTCATGAAATAGGCATAATTTTCATATAATAAAATTAAAAGTACTAGGTATATTTTTCTAGCATCGCGGATTCTCAAAAATATTAATTTATTCAATATGAATGCGCTCGTGAGTCAGAATAATTATTCTCGTATAGTAAAGTCAATAAAATAAACATTTAAATACAGGTACATACATTCCTTCTGGCGTGTGGAGATCAGAAATTGCGAGAAAACTTGATATACCTATTCATTGTAACATTGTTTCATCATAAAAATTGCAATATCTTTCGCAACCCACAGGTTTTCCTACCCCACACGCTGGCATGTCACCTTAACCTCTCGCCCGCCGCGACCGGTGGTGGCGCCTCGCCTGCGCGTGCGCTGACTCATTGTAACACGGCGTGTGTCAAGGCTAACTCTCCACTGTGTTTGTGTGTGTCTGTTGGGTTATTCACGATTTTTTTAAATGTTTTATTTGTCTCTATTCTTTATTTATTACTTGTTTTTTTACAAATTTTAAATAAAATATATCGTCAATAATTCTCACAACGCATCGTCTGAATGTATAAAAAACATAAATTACACTGATTTAACATATTATGTCCCAAACAAGTATTAGGGACATAATATATTTATTATTACTATTATTAATAATACTTAAGTCATCACACAAAAACAAACTCGAGTATACGCAGATAACAATCAAGACAAGTTCAGCTAAAATCATATTTAAAAACTGCAAAGTATTTTAGATACCGCAGTTAACCCACCACAGGCCACATTGTTCTCATTTGAGGCCAATTTTAAAAAATACATCTCCACAAGTTAAACTATAGAATTTATCTCTCGTCATTCTTGTCTTAAGAAGAGGGAGAAGCCAATCTACTGTAAAATCGATTGATCTTCTGATCATTACTTTTGGAAGCAAAAAAGAAACTTATTGAATTGTTTTCTCAGTACAGGCCTTGCCGCGATTCTTTGGCTACGAGCGAGTTTTGACCTCTCTTTCTCACATAGGTTAAGGAGGAAAGATAGTGAGAAAGGTGGCAGCTCGCTGAGAGCCAGAGAAACTTGCCGCGAACTGTAAGAGTGGGACGCAAGCTCTGGTAAGCGCACGACAGAGTGGGACGCCAGATGTATAGATGTCGTGCGGCATCTAAGAAATGTCGTTTACATAATTTGATTGCATTTTAGTGCGCGAAAAGAAACAGTTCACATTTACAGACAAAGAGAGAGAAGCTCTGATAGACGGCCATCATCGAGTCTCGATCGCCACTCAGCGATAAGCATTCATTGTCAACAGGCAGCTTTTTGTTTTGTTCGGACATTAATGTGATTTAACGTTGGCTGTAGCCTTAAATAATGTATGGCAAAGGTAAACATCCAGCTGCTAGAATATTCATTGATGAACTAAATGTTATTGCCAGAAAGACGATGTCCTTTTCTTTGTGTGAAAGAGGCAAATCAAATTGTTTTTCTAGGGTTCCGTACCCAAAGGGGGTCAAACGGGACCCTATAACCTGCGCTGTCTGTCTGTCCGTCTGTCCATGGCGTATAACATGTACGGTAACAGGAGGAAAGTTGAAATTTCTGTTGCCGCTGCTGCATCAAATAACTAGGAGATCTTATAAATTAAAGGAATTAAGTATTCCTGTCACTGCGTATATCCAAATCGTCATGATTAAAATATTGCGCTTTCGACACACTCTTCACCGTGGGTTTAGTTTGGCGACGGATTCGCAATCTATAAGGACGTATCGAAACCAAGTTCGGAATTATTTTTTTGGTTTTATAATTTTTAGTCCTTAAGTTTTCTTGTACGGAACCACTCGTGTGTGAGTAAGACCCGCACTTGGCCGTTTTTTTATTATTAGGTTGAACGTATATTATCATAGCTGCGATCACTAAAAATTGAGAATTTAATAATAAATAATAAATCAAACTAGGCCCATAGTAAACTCAACAAGGCACGTGTTAGGGTACAGACGACAATATATTTAATATTTAAACAAATAGTTATTCATGCTCATCAAACAAATATTTGCCCTTACCGGGATTCGAACCATGGACCGTCAGCTTCGTAGACAGGGTCACTACCCGCTAGGCTAAACCGTTCGTCAAAATAACTGGCTAAAGATAAGGTCATAATCAATAAATAGTACATTATGACACAAGGGAGCAAAGTTGGTCATAAGAGTCATAACATACGAGGTTGGTTTACCAGCTCGAGCTACGGCGCAGAGCAGGCGGGAGCAGTAAAGAACCGAGTATGTTATTACGAATTTCTCACGAGTCTCATAAGACGTTTTTTAACATACCTGTGAGGACAAAATCTATATCTTCATCGGTAATCGACATTTTCACAATAATAATAATAATAATAATAACCGTATATCAGAACCTCTTTATTACAGGAGTGAAATGAAAAATTCATAAAAATATAATAATAATAATTATTATAATACCTTGGACACTATTTACACACATTGATCTAGCACCAAACCAGGATTCCCTGTATCTTGGGTACTCGACAACGATACACATACTTGTATAGATAAATATTATACTTAGATAGATAAACAACCATGACTAGGGCACAAACATCCGCTCTCTTCAAACAAATGTTTGCCCCCACCAGGAATCGAACCCGGGACCCTTGGCTTCATAGGCCAGGCCCGCCCGCGGCCCGCCGAATGCGACCGTTGATGGAGACGGATTTATCCTGGTCCACAACAGGAAACGCCGCTCCAGACGCAGCCGCAATCAGCGTGGCACCGCCCCCGCCGCCGAGTGCAGCCTCAAAGCTGCCGCTCCCACGACGCAGATATACCTTTCCAGGCTCGACGTGAATATGACCAAAGAGGACATTGAGCGTCACATCCAGGAAAGGGTAAAGAAAGTCCAGGTTCCGCCTTGCAGTCAGAAGACGATTACGCTGCAGATAAGTCCTTTAGAGTCAGAAAGACCAAAGGACTTCCTGTCGTTTAAACTTCGGGTGCCGGCCGAACTCAAGAAGATGTTCCTGGCCAAGGACTACTGGCCGGAAGGCATCGTATACAGACGCTATAGGGAGGCGAGACCGACGAGGAAGAAAATCCCTAGCTAGGTTTAAGTTAAGTTAAAGTAAGTTAGATTAGGTTCATAAAATGTTATATGTCTCTAGTTTTTAAGATATTTGTCAATATGGGTTTTTATACCTGAAATAAAAAGATTTATTTATTATTATTATATTATAGGCAGGGTCCCTGCCGACTCGGCCATTCGGCTCGTCAAAGAGCTCGAGCAGGTAAACCAACCTCGTATGTTATGTATGACTCTTATGCTTATGACCAATAAAAACAATAAATGAAAAGTTGGAAACTGGATGAAAATGGCGCGAAGTTTTTTTTTCCGCTCGTTGACTGACTGCCAGAGGCAATGCAAAAGCCTTACAAACAGCCAAATATTAAATTTCTATATATTAAACTAAATGCAACTCTGTTTGCTTAGTTTGCTTGTAATTTGATGAAAATAATTGACTAGCCATCTTAGTTTGACAATAACATGTATTAATTAATAATTGAAGTCAATTTAAGTAATATTTATCCAGCATAAAAACTCTTTGCTGTCATTACGTGTCCATAGTTGATATATTAATAGAACATTTAGTACGAGTTCGCAAAGGCTTACAATTACGAACCGAGAAGTTTACGACACGAGCCGAAGCTTCGTAAAGAAGCCTTTTCGAACGAGTTATGAATATATTTTTTCCGCCTGAGAACCCAAAATCAAGCGGCGTAGGTGCTATTTTGAGGTTAGAAGGCGGAAAAACTCTTTGCTGTCACTACTTGTCCGTAGTTGATAAATTCAAAACTCTATCCATTTGTACGGTAATGTTTATTACCGCACGCGTGTATAGGCAGCATTATAATTCTAAAACCAACTTCATAAGGGCCACTTTACGAGCAAGTGTGTTGAAAATTTTCTTTATTACTGTAAATATTTACAGATACTTAGTAAACGTAATTTTTTTGACTTTACTCTACACTGGAGAATACTGTGGGAGAAACAGGACGAAGAAACTCCATCAGATTAATTTTTAGATTATCTTTAAAAAAATGTAGTGTTTAAATTTACAACCTATAGTAAAGTGGACGCAATACGGTCTTTGATTGCTAGTCAAAATAGATACTTTTATCTGTCAAATACCTTATTGTGTCTCTGCCACAACGTATAAGGGCTGTATATGAATAAGGGCTGCTCGAAGAAATCTCTTTCTAGAGATAAGTGCGCCTTTGTACATATTTTCTATTTCTGTTAGGAACATCAGACAAAACACGGATGTGGCTACATCTAGGCTAGTATATTTTAGTTACTTTCATAGTGTCATGTCCTGTGGTATCTTGTTGTGGGGGAAAGCAGTGGATATTCAAACTATTTTTATTTTACAGAAAAGAGCTATTCGAGCAATTTATAATTTAAAACGCACAGACTCCTTAAGACAGGTTTTTAAAGAAATTGACATACTAACTGTAGCTAGTCAATTTATTTTCCTTACAAAATTTCCCAAACTTAGCGATAGCTGTAATGTTAACCTAAGAAATAATCACAGACTACTTGCGCCCCGGTTTAGACTCGCGAAGGTTAGCAATTCTTTCAAGGGTCAATGCGTTCTCTACTACAACAAGATACCTCTGGAGATCTTGAAATTGCCATTTGAGCAATTTAAAATCGATGTTAAAGCGACTTTGTCGAAAAAGGGATATTACAATGTTCAAGATTACTTAAATGATGGGTCTGTATGGGGTTAATCTGGCTCAACACAGACCTTGCTGTTAATAATTTTGTAATTATTTATTCCTGCTTATTAATTATGTTAATGACTAAATATTATATTTTGTATTAGTTAAGCATAAGCAATTTTTAAAAAGAGATCTAAAAATCAATTTGTGGGAGTTTCTACGCCCTTCTCTCCCACAGTGGTCCAATGTAGAGAAGTGGCAAAAAATGACGATTGCTAAGTATATGTAAATATCTACAGTAATAAAGACATTTGGAATTTTCCGTGAGTCTGTCCTTGTGTTGCGCGATAAAGCATTCAAGCATTCAAGCATTTCTGGCTAAAACTGGGCACAAATTCGCCTCCGCCTATGGGTAAAGGATTTATTTTTGTGCAAGAAGGAGGGTAATGGTTTTCGAGCGTATAGTATGTATGTATGTATGTATGTATGTATGTATGTATGTATAAACATTTCGTCAGCATGCGCTGCAGCCCAAACGGAGAATCGGAGGCTATATCATTTTGGTGAAAAATCAATAGGTTGTATTTAATATCGCAAAATCTAGTTATCAAAGTTATTGGTACTTTCATACTCCATGTACGTAACCAGATTCATTCTTGAGTTGCTGTCATGTTATTTGTTTTTGGCTAGTAATTAATCGCACATCAAAAATACTGATTTGTTCAGAAAAAACACTTATTACGTTTTAAGTATTTTTTGTTGTTCTTACATGTTCCACCTTCGCTTCGCTTCGCTCACCCTCTTTACCCTTCTCCTAAGCTTCCGCAGCATTTTGCCCTGATATTTTCTGTGCAAATCAGTATTTTTAATGTGCAGTTTAATATTTCCCTTTGTTTTTTATTATGATTCCTCTTGGTATTTTTATTTATGTTTGAACATTCCCCATCTTTACTTGGTGCCACTTGCAAATCGCTTCAATCGTGTTAAAATTAACACAACAATAACTAACTATAATGTCATCCGTTTTCCCATACGGGGTGGCAGGGCACGGTTGTGCCCACGGTATACTAATCATTCAATACGCCATTTTGCGCGACAGGGGGCTAGCCCATCGCCGCAAATATGGAAATTGAAGGTTACCGCGCGATGTTAATCTTCATTTAAGAAATAAGAAACCTTATGAAGTTGTTATTCGCATTATCATATCAATAATCGTACATTAGGTGAACTGGTTCGCGAAGAAAGTTAATTTGCACAAAACGCTCGCGTGAACAATTTTCCCAGCCTGAGACGGGTTACTCCAGTCTCACCCTACTTCCCAAAAATTATCCCGATTGGTTTAATCCATTCTAAATGTTTGGCCGAATCGGAAATAAAAGCATTGATACATAGGGCGCACTGTAAGTTTCCGGAACTGGCCACTTACATAAACAATATTTAAAAATTTATTGCAACATTTGAAAATAGAACTCTTTGGCTGTAGAATGCAGTTTGTTTCATCTGACTGCCTTTTGTTTTTACCTTGTGGCGCCATTTAAAAAATTGTGTGTCTGCATCAACATGGATTTAACTCGGGAAAATTTTCGTAGTATGATTTTCTACGATTTTAAGTGTAATTTGACAGCTCAACAGAGCATCGCTCGGCTTGAAACAGCTTTTGGCAATGAAGCACCATGCAAGACAACTGTTTATAGCTGGTTTGCAGAATTCAAGCGTGGTCGTAAATCTCAGTGACGAATCTCGCGATGGTCGGCCGTCCACCGCTGTGACCAACAAAAACATCGATGCTGTGCGCCGTATGATTGAAACAGACAGGCATGTGACCTACCATGAAATTCGCGCATCCTTAGAAATAGGCATGAGTCAAATACAATTAATCCTACACAAACATTTGGGTGTGAGAAAGCTGTGCTCGCGGTGGATCCCACACAACTTGACCGAGGCTCAAAAAACGGACCGCGTCACTTGGTGCAGTGCCATGCTTACCAGATTCAACGAAGGTGCGTCAAATTTGGTGTGGGACATAGTAACAGGTGACGAAACATGGATTTATTGCTACGATCCCAAAACAAAGCAGCAATCGAGCGTATGGGTCTTTCAAGATGAGCCGAAACCAACCAAAGTGGCGCGCGTGAAAAGTGCATCTAAGCGGATGATTGCTTCTTTTTTTAATAAAACTGGACACGTGGCTACTGTTGCTTTAGAGAATCGTCGTACAGTGAATAGTGACTGGTACACGACCATTTGTTTGCCGGAAGTTATTGACGAACTCCGTAAAAATAACCGTAAACGCCGTATCATCCTGCACCACGACAATGCTAGTTCTCACACGGCCAGACAGACAAACGACTTTTTGAAGGCGAAAAATGTAGAACTCATGAGTCATCCTGCATACAGTCCCGACCTGGCACCTTGTGACTTTTTTCTGTTCCCAAAAATTAAGAACCAATTACGCGGTCAACGATTTTCATCACCAGAAGAGGCTGTCGAGGAGTATGAAAAACACGTTTCAGAGGTCACCACAGAGGAGTGGCACAAAAGTTTTCAAAACTGGATTCATCGAATGAAAAAGTGCATAGACGCCAAGGGAGATTATTTTGAAAAACAATAAATTAATTTTGTACCTTTAATAGTATTTTTTCATATTCATTCCGGAAACTTACAGTGCGCCCCACGTAGCAGTCCTTCACAACGTTATAAAATATAACGCTATATTGTGTTATGGAACGCTATAATCAATTCGTTTCGTTATTGTAGCGCTATTATAACGTTATGGTAACAAAACTGTAGGAGAAACACAACGAAATCAAAATAATATTATGAATAAAGTTACGCGCTGTTTCCGTACGCTGTCTGCTGAGTGTTGTTTAGATATCTACACTACTCACGCGCGCGATGCGTAGAAAAGATGGACTATAACGACGGAGTGTGGGCGTGAAAGGGATGCCCTATAACATTATGATGACGAAAACTAAGATTATAACGTTATAAGACGACTTCCATAGCGCTATGATGCATAACGTTATGAGGTCTGATTGATAGGAAGGGAGTGCCACACCACACTGCGCTCCCTAACTGGCTTCATGTTCCTGCCGCGGTGGCTGGAGGTGGCGCTGTCCAGGGACGTGTGGACTCAAGAGGGGCAGGCCTTTGCCCAGCAGTGGGACATAGTGTGTAGATAAAAAAAAAGGCCCTTTTTGACAAACTTAAAAAATGGAAACGTCGTGATGAAAGTTAATTTCATATCTCCAAAATGAAGAATCGAATAATTGGCTTAACGTAGGCATAACTGATGTAGGTGTCGCAGTTAGTTGGTTAAATCAGAATAATTAAATACCGTCATTTAACCAAGTCACTAAAATTCCGTCAGACAAGTGAGTGAAACAAAACTTTTAACGAGTTGTCTAAACGTTCCTAGGCAACAAGACATATACAATATTTAAAAAAAATATGTAAATAAATAAATAGATAAATATAAAATAAATGTTAGAGGACAATCTTACACAAATCGAACTTGGCCCATAGTTAGCTCAACAAGGCTTGTGTTATGGGTACTAGACGATGATATATTTAATAGATATAAATACTTATGTAAATACATAGAAAACATCCAAGACTAAGAAACAAATATTCATGCTCATCACACAATTATTCGCCCTTACCGGGATTCGAACCCGGTAAGGGCAAATGATGGTCCTGCCATCAGCTTCGTAGGTAGTAGCACTATCCGCTAGGCTATACCGTCTATGTCGACATGTGTACTTAGTTTATGTTTTTAGTATTTTTGTTGTTCTAACATGTTCAACCTAACAGGAAGAATAAAGCTTCGCTTCGCTCACCCCCTTTACCCTTCACCTGAGCTACCGCAATGTTCTGCCCTGATATAAGCTGTGCAAATCAGCTGTTGTCGTGACGCCATTTTGTTTTCCAACACGCCGGCTTTCGGTAAGACAGATTTTTAAACGTTTTCGACGACGCTTTATTTAAATCAAAATGCTAGTGACTTGGTTAAACTTCGGCATTGAATTAACGGTCTGGAGAGTTAGTTGAGTGTCTGTTTTAACCAACCGACTGCGACATATATAGGCACTCTTACTTTAGGTGCTGACACGTGGACCTCAAAAACTAGACTGTACACGCAGTCGCAGAAACCCAGAGAGCCGTGGAGTACCATGTTAGGTGGAGCTGTCTGACCGCTAGGAGGTTGACGTCGGTTAGCGGATAACACGGCTCAGGTGGAAGTGGGCAGGACACTCGGCAAGGCGAGAAGACGGCAGATGGACCAGATCGGTAAACGGCCAAGTGGAGGCCAGAGGTCAGTCGGCAGACCACCTGCCAGATGGTCCGATGACAGCGAGGATAGCAAGACAACAATGGACGCGGATTGCACAGGACCGAGTTGCATGACGTGTCCATGAGGCCTATACCCGACCGACCCGAATGGCCGGCAGTGACCCTGCCTACGAAGCCAAGGGTCCCAGCTTCGAGTCCCGGTGGGGGCAAATATTTGTTTGATGAGAACGGATGTTTGTACCCTAGTCATGGTTGTTTATCTATATAAGTATAATATTTATCTATATAAGTATGTATGTCGTTGTCTAGTACCCAAGATACAGGGAATCCTAGTTTGGGGCTAGATCAATGTGTGTAAATAATGTCCAAGGTATTATTATTATTATACTCGTCAGCATCATCAGATGATGATGGTGATGAAGAGCCATAACTGTGCCTCTGCCATCAATTGGAAAAGGCTTGACGCTATTATTATTATTTCTGTCTTGTTTTGTAAACAAGCAGGAGGTTTTCATTTCTTTGCTTTTTAGGGTTCCGTACCCGAAGGGTTCCAAACGGGACCCTATTACTAAGACTTCGCTGTCCGTCCGTCCGTCCGTCCGTCCGTCTGTCACCAGGCTGTATCTCAAGAACCTAGATAGCTAGAGAGTTGAAATTTTCACAGGTTATGTTTTTCTGTTGCCGCTATAACAACAAATACTAAAAAACAGGATAAAATAAATATTTAAGGGGGCTCCCATACAACAATACCACATACAAACTTATGGATGCACCTGGTTACGTACATGGAGTGTGAAAGTAACCGCACCAATAACTTTGTAAATAATATTTTGCTGTGTAAAATCCAAACTATTCACTCCACACCATCGCTTCCATTGAACGGTGGTACGGAACCCTTCGTGCGCGATTTAGACTCGCACTTGACCGGTTTTATATTTATCATATCTTTTCCTTGCTCCTATAATTACTTGATTTAATTGGGAATACATTCACATACGGATAGTCAAAATGGGTATGATTAGGAAATGGTGTTGACTCAGGAATGACCTCCTCAGAGCTAACAGGTCTAGGGCCATTTTCCCCGCGCCTATAAATTGTGGCAACGTTGTAAACGAGCCGGCGCGGACCCCCAGAGCTCCTCTCATGAATTGATAATCCGCCTTTAATTAGTCTCCATAACATTAACATTGAGAAAGATTCGACAAAAACTAGTACCGCAGTTTATTGGTTTTGAAAAAGTTTCGAAAACGTCGATCTTTGTGGCGTAGCGGTGGAGTTTCTGGCTCCAGAAGAGTTCGAATCCTGTCCAGGGAGGAAAAAAAACGGTCAAGGGCGAGTTGCACTCGCGCACGAAGGGTTCCGTACCACCGTACAATGATAGGGATGGTGTGGAGTGAACAGTTTGGATTTTACGTAGCAAAATGTTGTTTACAAAGTTATTGGTGCGGCTACTTTCACACTCCATGTACGTAACCAGGTGCATTCACAAGTTTGTATGTGGTATTGAAAGAATTGTTGTATGGGAGCCCCCTTAAGTATATATATTATTCTGTTTTTTAGTATTTGTTGTTATAGCGGCAACAGAAATACATCATCTGTGAAAATTTCAACTGTCTAACTACCACGGTTCATGAGATACAGCCTGGTGACAGACGGACGGACGGACGGACAGCGGAGGCTTAGTAACTTCGGGTACGGAACCCTAAAAAGAAGAGGTTTTGGATGCCTGTTTGTGACTTCGCTGTTTCCGGTACAAACGTCGCAGGGTATCCTAGTGTGGGGCCGAAAGCAATGTTTGATTACTTTCGAATTAACGCAAGCAAAATGATGTACTCGCAGAAATCGTCATAATAAACATCCTCTGTAGCTCATACCTAAGTACATACATATATATCTCTTTCAGCAACACGTGCAGGGCTCTCAATTTAAATGTCAGTCAAGCTTTGAGTAGTTGGTTGTGCATTTGGGCCATTCACTTTGTATCTAAATGCTCAGCAATATTCACATGCCTCGTCTCCTCTTCGTCTATCTGGGGCATATCACGAACTTCCTTCCCGCACCCCGTTGAGCTCTTTTGCTCTAGCAAAAAACGCCAAACAACTTTTTATTTCACATTTGACTTGCAATTTTAGGCGCTACTCCGTTGGAATAGGGACGAGGAAAGCTGTATAGGGCGAGTTGGCAGTTGATTGGTGACGGAAACTGTATGGCCTCGCGCAAGTGGATCGCTAGGGTTGTGCCAAAGCGATCTAAAATATTTAAAAGGCATTTAAGTTTCATAGCGGCGGCCATAGCGTTATTAGTTGAGTAAATAGAGAGAAGGCTGCTTTAGTGAGTAGAATACTATATCGTCACTCTTTTTTAATACCACTAATCTAATTGCCTGAATGAGATTAAATAGTTTTGGCATGGCGGACAGGATTCTACTTTCTTCTCTTTTTTAGAGCAGTGATAGGATGAGAATCGATACAAATGTTGTCATACTTTTTTGTATAGGTATTCACATCATTAATTTAATTCATTTAATTAATTAAAATATTTTGACCTAGTAATTTTAAACAACAATAACAACTAGTGGTTTTGTGAGCTGTAGACCTCACGAGTGAATCTTTCTTTTAATAACACAAACAAGCTTATGAATGCACCTGGTTACGTACATGGAGTATGAAAGTAGCCGCACCAATTACTTGGTAAACTACATTTTGCGGTCATAAACCCATCCTATTCACTTTTCACCAACATTATATAGCCCGTTACTCTCACAGTCTCTACAAAAACATATCCGCATTTGTTGAAATCCATCAAGCTGTTTGGAAAGCAACTGTTTTTTTTTAATTTGAAAACCCCCACACCTCTGCCATTTTGAAAAAATATGCAAAAACTGAATCAATAAAAAAATCTATTTAGTTATCGAATCTGCTCCCCAAAAAATCACGAGGATCAGTTTAGAAATGCGGCCCGTAGTGGATAATATCCGGACATACGAAAGCATTTTTGCGGTGAATAAGAACAAAGCAGCAAGCAAGAAAGAAAGCAGTCTAAATTGGTGGCTACATTTAAATCAGTGCCAGTGTCCAGCCAGACTGCATCGTATAAGAATAGCGTGCGCACGCGCCTCTCAGGAAATGACGTCACAGCGCGCCGTCCACGTCTCCGTTCTATTTTCGAAAGACTTCCGCCTCCGGTTGAGAGGTCAGTGGTCCTTTTTGTGACCTCTGACGGTAAAGTTTTCTATCCTTCATCATCATCATTTCCAGCCTATTCTACTACTTATAGTGCCAATCCTCACTTACCGCATCCGGTGAGAGCCCGCCGACATGATATGATGTCCATATTCTTCAAGGTAAACGACTATGCGCAAGCTTAATTACAATTTCATACTTCTTCAGTAAAATTTACCTTCAGCAACATCCACCATGCAAATAGCCAGGCGCTCAGATTCCTGGCAAACCCTCATTATTGGAGTTGCATCAGGTCGCGCGTGTCAGCCATCATCAGTCAGGCTGGGGGAATCTGTGGCCTTGTCAAGTCAAGTCAAAGTTCTTTATTACTGTAGATATTTACATATACTTAGCAATCGTCATTTTTTGCCACTTCTCTACATCGGACCACTGTTGGAGAAGAAGGGCGTAAGAAACTCCCACAGATTGATTTTGAGATCTCACTTAAAAATAGATTGTGCTTAACTAATACAAATTGTTATACATGGTATAAGAGAAAGATTTACTAGTGTAACTGCTAAGTTTTGGCTCTAGCGGATATATTTGTTATTATTATTTATTTAGCACACGGAGGCAACAATCTTAAATAATTTATATAATTGTTGAAAATGACATCATAAAATCCACTGAGCGGCCCAGCTAGCTCTCACTGTAGGTTTCGAAGATAACAATATATTTTATGTATATTTCACTATGCATTTTCCAAAGTTGATAAGTGTAATTAAACTACTGAAGGGATCATGATCCAGTGTACACCCCTATAATATGTATGTAATTCAAATGTTACCCTATCAATAGAGCTCAGACTTGATCTTTGACTGACATCCAAAAGTCTAGGCTCGAGATTTTCCAGCGAAATATGGAGCGCAGTATCCTGGGGCTCCGATTGGTGGATCGAGTCAGGAATACTGAGATAGGCTCCAGAACTAAAGTAAAGGACGTAGCGGTAAAGGCAGCTGAATTGAAGTGGGACTGGGCAGGCCACGTCGCCCGTACGCAACCAGACCGATGGGCCATACTAACAACTCTCTGGATCCCAAACGCGAGAAGGGGACGTGGTCGAAGCGCTGGAGTGACGAAGTGAGGTACCAAGACAACAGCTGGTGGGCGCGAAGAGTGGAGGAGGGGAAGAGAGGCCTTTGCCCAGCAGTAGGATTGTATAGGCTAATAATAAATAATAATAATTCCAATGTATACGGGTCGCCAGTTTGCCGTAGTGTAAAGCAGCGAATAAAAGCTGTTCTAGTAAACACACACTGGGACAAGTTGTCGACATAACAAGAACACTATCTCAGACAGACGGACCGACAAGTTTATGAACAAATAGCAGTTGCGGTTGCGCGGACGCAGATTTTAAAGATATTCAGATAAGGACGTCCCGTTTTCTTGACGACGCTAAGGGCCGGGCCGCACGATGCGGTGACGCACGCCGCAGGCAACAAGGCCAGGCAGGGTGAGGCGGGGTGAGGATGGGGAGGGTACACCGCAGCGGCACCGCAACGCATCGAGTGGCGAAAAAAAAGAACGTGTAATGTAGCCCCGCCAAAGACCAATGAGATAATTTATCCTGAGTACATTATACGCGGACGTTCTGACGGTGATGGTAACATCGCAGGAAACTTTCATATCTCCATACCTACGACGATGGGCTTGCCCCTGTCACGCAAAAATGATGTATTTAATAACCGGCTAAACGTGTACATAATTACGTCTCTTCCTGCCGAGATTTTTCTCCTTCTTTTTATAAGGCCAAAAATCGGTCAAGTGCGGCTTGAGTTCCGTACCATCTCAAAAGAAAACTTAAGCTCTCAAAAAAAAAGAACAGAAAGGATACAATATTATGTCCGAACGTGGACTCGAACCAAGAACTTTAAATATTTTGCAACCGATATCAAACCCATTGCGCCACTTCAACCATGCGACAAACTGCGAATTTCACGATGGTATTTGAATCACAATAAGATTTTTCATATCGCGGGGGGTGTTGAAACACGACTCTTGTAGGGGGATACCCTTTAATTTATAAAAGCTTGTGTTTGTTGCTGTAGCGGTAACAGAAACACGAATTTTCTGAAAATGTCAACTATGTAAATATAGTTATACCAGATGCAGCTGACGAAGGGACAGACAGACGGACAGCGCAAGCTTAGTACAGATGTAGTGAATAATCCTTTCCTATCGGCAAAACTCGGAACAACGATAACACCCGAATGGTGCCGATGTGTCTATGAATTACTGTATTATTAAATTACGTGTAGGTATCAAATAAATTGCATACTTTATTTATCAATGTCAAATGTCAAATTGCCCGTTTGACGACGAGTGAAGTAGTAAGACAAAAACGAACATTTCCGAGAAAATACGAAAGGAAAGGATTATTTACTACATCTGTAACAGGGTCTCGTTTGGCACCCTTCGCTCAAAACGTACTCACTTTTACAGGTCTCGTGTTTGCCCTCACCGCATTACCTCTGCGGCGCAGCGGTTGTGGCTCTGCCTACCACGCGAGAGGTCCCGGGTTCGATCCCCGGCCGGGGATAAAGAAAAAAAAACCCAGGTCTTGGAAGCTTATATGTGTGTGACGTCACTGTTTCTGGTTCCCACGACACTGGTGGCCTAGTGTAGGCCCAGAAGCAATGTATGTGCCTGTATGTATATGTTTGTGTTTATTATACCTATGTTTGCCTCTCACAATTTGTCTACTGGCTTAACCATTGTGTTTTATCTTCCCCTATTTAGACCAGCCACTTATCTAACACTGACCATAAGTGTTAAACATTTGAGATACCTACATATTAGAACAGATAAAACTGCCCGGGGATCAACAACTCAAATTTTTGAGGGCCACTCAAACTCATGCTGTCCCTGATTATCGCTAGGGATATTTGAGCGGCACTTTATTTAAGCTACTGTATGTGCATTCGGTTTTGCTAAACATTTGCGTAGAAATATCTGAGATTCAGCGCTTTGTGGCGTCGGCGACGAATATCTATTGATCTGCGCAAGAGTCGAAAGACTGTTTATTACTTATACGATATTCTGTCTGCTAACCAATAATGGTATTGCAGCTTGATTTCACTTAACACCTCTTGTTTTTAAATAGAAATATACACCAACGAGGAAGAGGTAAGGTTTGTTTTTGGTTGGTGCAAGAAAACCGTGTTGAGCCCTTTTAAGTCTTGGCTAGATTAGAATAGATAAGTGAGGAATATAGTTATCTCGCTTGTTCATACGATGATTAGATACAATCAAAGCTGTCTTGCTCGCTTCTCTTATCTCACATTGTAAGTATTTAACTTGTTTTATTGGTACACTGCAAGTGTTGAAATGTTAGAATTATTATAATTTATATCTCAATTATTACAGATTTGAGATAAAATTGAATACGGGGCAGTATGCACGGTTTTATATAACTATTATAGCAAACTAGTTACTCTACTCCAATAAATTAATGTGTTTGTTAAGTTAAGAAACAATATTTTCCTTTTAAATTATCTTAAGGTGTGGGTTGAATTGAACTTCTGCGATGTTCCTTGTTTTGAGACCTAGAAAACGGCTCTAGTGATTTAATTGAGATTTCCTTTTTTGCGTTGGATAAGAAAACAAATAGACGATGACAAATCTATGTTCTCATTGCTCACTCAGTTAGCGGCCGAATGTCATGTTTTCAAATATTTGACACTGTGGCATTTCTATTTAATCGGCGCAAAATCACGCGCGCACTGTGCTAATTATCGGCTGCGAACTGTCACTACGCTGGCTTAAAGGTAGATTATAGATTTCATATTTAAAAGACAATGTACAAGTTGGTAGATTTGACTCTGCTGATTTTTATCATAGATTTTTGTCTGACAGTAAGGGAAAGAGATGTGTATGTGTCAACTTTCCTTTCCCTTTCCAAGCGAAACAAGGAAAGGGAGATTGACGCATGGGTCTGACGCATATACTTCGCGGTCTTTGACGCTAAGTTCTCTGCTCGCACTATTACGCGCTAGCTATCAGCCATAATGAGAACAAAGCCTTACTTGACAACATCGCAGCTGTGTCTTCCAGTAAGTTTGAGTAGGTCAAAAGCGTAAAACAAGGAAGTATTAGTGAAACAGGCTCGTTTCCTGCCTACCCCCCGCGGGGCACTAATGCGTGTCACACAGTGGCGCATCATCACTTATGTAGATGGCTTCGTGGGGGGTCTGCGTGACCGTTCCTGCTAGCTGAGGCATTATAGACAAAGAGCCTTACACTTTTATTGGCGTCATGGATACTAAAAATTAAAAATATTTATAAAAAACCGGTCAAGTGCGAGTCTAAATCGCGCACGAAGGGTTCCATACCAGCGTTCAATGGAAGCGATGGTGTGGAGTGAATAGTTTGGATTTTACACAGCAAAATATTGTTTACAAAGTTATTGGTGCGGTTACTTTCACACTCCATGTACGTAACCAGGTGCATCCATAAGTTTGTATGTGGTATTATTGTATGGGAGCCCCCTTAAATATTGATTTTATCCTGTTTTTTAGTATTTGTTGTTATAGCGGCAACAGAAATACATAATCTGTAAAAATTTCAACTCTCTAGCTAGCTAGGTTCTTGAGATACAGCCTGGTGACAGACGAAAATGAAAAATGAAATGAAAAAATATTTATTTGCAAAAACAGTTTACACTACAGATTAACAATGATTCCCACACTAGGCATGCCTGTATCGTGGGAAACTCAATTTGATTCCCTATTGATTTGCGTCATTTACACATTACACTAGCAAATGTATGAAAAATATTTTGATAACTATGACTAAGATAATATAAAAAATGTAATGTATATAATATGTATGATATATAAATATATGAAAGTATGAAATTCACATGATTATTATACAGTCGTCACATCTCACTCATCCCATCTGTTCATTTTATTAAAAAGCTATTTTTAAACTATTTTAAGAAGCTAATAATTGCTCAACAGCTTCGTAGGACAGAGTCTCCAACCAGTTCTGTACAATCCTCTTAGCTTCCCGTAAGGTACTATTTTTAATATTACAACTGCTATGGACCTTGTTGTAAACTAGGTTATTCACAAAAGGACCGAAACGGGAGGCAAAGGCAGTCCGAATACGCGGCATGGGTATTCTAAAAACTCGCTTTACTAACAACGCAGCGTATTGGGTTGAGTTTATAACTGATTTGTGTGTGGATAGGGTTATCTTCATTATATATAATTTCCTGACACTTAGAATACCTGATTCTTTATACAGGTTTTCGGTAGGGTAATTGTAAGGTTTTTTTAGCATTATTTTGAGGACAGACCGTTGTGCTCTTTCAACTTTTAGCATGGCTGTCTTTCCGGCGCTACCCCAGCAAGAGATACAATATGTAGACGGACGGACGGACGGACGGACGGACAGCGAAGTCTTAGTAATAGGGTTCCGTTCTTACCCATTGGGTACGGAACCCTAAAAAAAGATTTAAACTACAAAATCTTTATACCTTTACGCAAATTGTAGTATTGAATATGAATATCTGGTTCGACATGACATCAACCGTGCCTCTGCCATCCCGTATGGGAAAAGGCGTGACGCTGTGTTTGTATTTAACATCTACAACAATGGTTTACTGACACTCGCACCATTACGCAAACTTACAATTGAATTTGCCGCCTACGTCTTTGATTTTACTGTCTTGGCACTCGAACCCAGAACCTCTGCCATAAAAACTCAACCCTAAACCATCAGCCACATAGAATCTTTCCACTGTCACCGTCCGATCCATCAATCATTAAAGTCCCCATAAAAACTTCTAACGGAGGAGCAACATCGTGATCATCGGGCCCCACGTCTTCATCGGTAGTCATCAGAGCAACAGATGCCATAATTTTCCTCACTAATGGGGAATTCACGTCTCAAATAATTATGCCATCACCATCCCTGTGAAGACTGTGAGAAAATTAATGTAATGGCGAAAACCCCGTCTCAATACCTGCGCAAGACCATCTTTTATCGCGGATTTTAGTCACATGTGATACCAAATACGGTATGTTGTTTTTGCTCATCTTCTATCTCGTTCTGGCTTGCGCAGAGAGGGATACTGCCGTCTCTGTCGCATGACGTGGTTTAAGGCCGTTTATTTAGTTTAGGTATGGAATCAATTAAATTTATAACGAGGTCTCAATGAGTCATTATATATTTGTGGGTATAGTCTTTGAAGGTTAGACAAGTGTTGAGGCGAGTGAGTTTCATGTTTATATGTAGGCGAGCTAGTTAATAAGCTTGTTGTATAGTTGAAATAAGAAATATAGAGGGAAATCCACGACCTCTGTAGCGCTGTGGTTGTGGCTCTGCCTACCATGCGAGAGGTCCCGGGTTCGAACACGGCTGGGGGTACATAAAAAAATCCCCAGGTCTTGGATGTTTATATGTGTGTGATGTTTCTAGTTCCGAGGACACAGGGTATCCTAGTGTGGGGCCAGAAGCAATGTGTACCTGTATGTAAATGTTAAAAATGTAAAAAATCTAATTCTAGAGGCGTCTCAATCACAACTGAACAAACAAAAACGACTTTGAAAATAGATCCTATGGCAAATGGATAAAAACGAAGAATTTCAAATTGTGATTTAGTTAGTTATTAAGTATAGCATCTTTAGAGTTGCACATCATATTAAGCATACGTAAAACTAGTACTGTACCATTTTAGTGAAATTCTAATTACTGATAGCAAATAAATAGCTAAGACGAGGGTCAGATTTTTATGATCATTGAATTTTGCATTGTCGTCTTTCTTAACGAAATCGAGCATTTGTGGCCCTTCCAAGGGAGTTTGCTTACAAGTTATGAAAAATAAAACGATCCGTCTTTAGATGGACCAATAGAAAGACCGATTACCTCTTGACTAAAAAACATACACTGAACTGAATCCTTGTTATCTACATAGCCTCGGCGATGGGCTAGCCTCCTCTTACGCAGAATGGAATGGATGAAACGTGGCTAACAGTGCCTCCTTTACCGCGTATGGAATTCTGCGTGACGCTTAGTAGGTAGGTTGGTTCAGGGTATGTATTACAGACCATTACTCTAGTACTTCGCGTGTGTGTAACTACTTCTCTTTCATACTACAGTATGCAAAAGATAACATGGTGCTTGATGAGTTTCAGTCGTAGCTTGTTAGTGAGGAGATATTGCTTAAAGACATCGAATCAAAATAATCTATACACTCTTCAAATTTTCATTTTCGATTCTTTCTAATTGTTTAGATTTACAGTTACTGTTAATCTGTTCTCTATGACTGTTCTAAATTTCAGCTGTTTGTTCATATGAAAAAAATACACTGTTGTTCGCATACATAATTTCTTTGTATGGTCTGAGGTAGTTATGTATATAGATAGGTACTCATTTCTCCACCACATATCTTTATTCTTAAGAACTAAATTTCCTTTAAATGTCCATAGATGCGCCGATGATTTAGCCCGCTATCACGCAGAATGAACAACGCAACTGTGCTCCTGGCAACCCTTATGGGAAAAGGCGTGATACTAAGTATCTGTTGAACTGGGGGCCAAGTCTCTTATGAAACACAAATTTTGATAGTGTATCGATAACTCAGTTTATCAGTCAGTCCCCAAACAAAATAGGCGATGCCGCCTACAAGCCAACTAAGGCTGTAAGCGCCCATCGCAGCAATCGATACACATTGCTATTCGTGTTTCTTAAGAGACTTGGACCACTGAATTAGACTTGGGTAACTCAGGAGTGAGATAAAATAAGATACATATATCACTTGACGTCATCTAATCCTGTTATATCCCAGCGATATCAATCATATCTCACTCCCCAAATAAACCTCGCTCTCTCGACACAATCTCACTCACACAAATCACACACGTTGAGTAAGACCAAATAAAATGGACGTCTTTCAGTTTTATAATATTACTAGGCGAATAGCAATCTTATTACTATAATATTTGGTCCAAATTCGAACCGGATACCTAGTAGTTGCTTTCAACTTACTTTCAACTTATCAACACATTAAACAAATAAGGGCCGCCTGAGATAATATAGTAAGATATAAGTGGGAGTTGGAGCGTTATGAGAAGCCCTAGATTGAGATATGATGTGTATGGTCTAACCCGTAGTTTACGAGATTATCCCACACACTCGAAATATTTGTTGAAGTTATGAGTTAAACCAGAATTGCTGGATTACTATTTATTCATGTTACTAGTTATAACGATGTATAAAGACTATCCTAATCTATAGTTAAATACCATACAAGTAAGTTCGCATGACGCGTGACTTAAACAAAGTTGCTGATCATAAACAAAGTTGCTGATCACAATATTGTGCGGCGTGACCGTACATGATGCAGATGTAATGTGTCACCGAGATAAAAGATATAAGATATGATTACTGCCTATAAAGACACTTTGCGCAAGTCTACTCTGAACTCTACCTTGGTGCAACGCGGTTTTGAAACTCGACAGCCAGGTGCCGCTTTTATCAACAACTCGATATTCTATCGATACGACTTATTACCGGCGATCGGAAGATAAAGGGGAAATTTGTTCGCGAAGCGGAGACAAGGGGGCGGGATGGGATTATTGAGTTTGAGCGATTACCGCTTGGAATGCGATCTGGATTGTATTTACGCTTCATTTTTATTTTATTTTTATTCATTGCTCATGGCCCCGTACTAGGATACCCTGTTTAGTAGGAACCATAAATAGCGACTTTTTGACATACTAACATACAAGAAATTGATTTCATAATTTGACAATTTCTTTAGTGCATATCATATAACAAAACAAGATTTACAGGAAAATAGGTATTTTCCTCTCCAGCCAGGAAAGAACCTGGGACCACACGCTTGGCAAGTAGAGCTTCGAAATGCAACATCAAAATTAAAAAAGAGTTTGTTTCCGTAAGAAACACATAGGTTACACTTGGAGAATGTCAAATCTTAAACTAACACATATATAAGGTATAGGGAAATATAGAACTTAATTTGAATTCCCAAGTGGTCGTCAATTTATGTATTATAAATAACATATAGGAGAGGTAAATCAAGTATTGCAAGTATGTTGATGTTTGTTTTCTTGCCCTTGTCACGCAATATGGAGTAGGTACCCTTTTGAATCAATGGCTAAACGTTGGCGCAACGGAGCCTCCGCCGTATAGAAAAAAGGGTGACGCTTTGTTGGTTTTACAATGATAATTTGATAACCCGAATGCCCGAGTCGGCAGTGACCCTGCCTACGAAGCCAAGGGTCCCGGGTTCGAGTCCCGGTGGGGGCAAATTTTGTTTGATGAGAATGGATGTTTGTACCCTAGTCTTGGTTGTTTATCTAACTAAGTATCTATCTTGTATCTATATAAGTATGTGTATCGTTGTCTATTACCCAAGATACAGGGAATCCTAGTTTCGGGCTAAATCAATGTGTGTAAATAGTGTCCAAGGTATTATTATTATTACTAAATAGTAATAATAATAATACCTTGGACATTAAACAATAAACATTTACAACATGCACTTGCATTGCTTCTGGCCCCACGCTAGGATACCCTGTGTCATGGGAACCAGAACAGCGACGTCACACACATATAAACATCCAAGACCTGGGGTTTTTTCTTTATCCCCAACCGGGGATCGAACCCGGGACCTCTCGCATGGTAGGCAGAGCCACAACCGCTGCGCCACAGCGGTCGTTGGATTACAAGGTCATTGCAGGAGGAACGTCTGATGCTGGGCCGAGGCGCGGCCCGAGGCCCACGTACGTGAGTCCTGCAATGACTGCTCGTGGCCAAGGCTTGTAGGCTTTCCTCAAATAATGCTAGGAAATTCAAACAAATTAAATAAGTACCTACTTAATATAATTTATTTAATAACTAGCGGGCCCGACAGACGTTGGCTTGCCTGCCTGCCTGTCCTGATTTGTGAATCTAAACCATCCAGGGCGCGACCCAAAAGCATACAAAAAACATTCAAATCGGTCCAGCCGTTTAGGAGTTTAGTGACATACACGCGTACAGTAGAATTATATATAAAGATGAATGTACATTTTTTTAGTTAGAATTATTCAATTCTATTCAGTCGGCTTAACTTTCTTGGCTAGCTCGCCAAAATATGCAAGAAAAACGTTTTCACTGAACAAACTTTTCATAGCTTTTCAAATATCTTACTTTCTATTTCGGCGGCAACGGGTTTTCTATAACCGCTCTTGGCGCTTCTGGAATCTCTGCCGGTGTCAAATTAATTACGTCACAGTCGCTTACTTCACTTGGACTTGAATTCATGTTGCAAAACAAAATTATCAATTTTTGAAAATCCAAAATAAATGTCGTATTTCTTATTCGCGCGTCAATATGTTCATATGTTTTTTTCATCATTGCACTGCATTTGGAAGCCTATTCGAAATTTAAATAAAACCTTTGATATATTTCCTTTTTGGTTACCACCATAGTAACGAGGAAAAAGATCGTTCCATTTTTAAAAACATTACAGTTTAGACATACATCTTTAACAGCAGGCATCTAAACACATCAGTGCAAGGAAAATTAATACTCACAAGGAGCATCAGTGAATGCAAGAGTGTACCGCCTACACTCCCCCGAACCTCCCAATGAAAATTGAGCCAACACAAAAGCCAAAGAGTTTCGATCTCCCAAGAAAACATTGGAGCCAGCTTAATAGACTCCGGACTGGACATGGCCGCACCGAAGAGTTCATGAACGGATGTGGATGGAGGGGTTCAGCGGCTTGCGACTGCGGGGTTCAGACTCAAGACATGACCATATAATTAGGAACTACCCCCACAGAAAATATAATGGTGACCCAGCAGACCTGTTTATCATTTCCAATGACGTAACCCAATGGGTTAAAAACCTTGATATAAACTGGTAGCGAAACGACTGTTACAATTTAAGCCATACGAGTAAATAAAAACACTGCAGTTAAGGATTTGATATACCTACATGTCTAACCGGCAGCTACGCGTAGTATTGATATACCTACATGTCTAACCGGCAGCTACGCGTAGTATTGATATACCTACATGTCTAACCGGCAGCTACGCGTAGTATTGATATACCTACATGTCTAACCGGCAGCTACGGGTAGTATTGATATACCTACATGTCTAACCGGCAGCTACGCGTAGTATTGATATACCTACATGTCTAACCGGCAGCTACGGGTAGTATTGATATACCTACATGTCTAACCGGCAGCTACGCGTAGTATTGATATACCTACATGTCTAACCGGCAGCTACGCGTAGTATTGATATACCTACATGTCTAACCGGCAGCTACGCGTAGTATTGATATACCTACATGTCTAACCGGCAGCTACGCGTAGTATTGATATACCTACATGTCTAACCGGCAGCTACGCGTAGTATTGATATACCTACATGTCTAACCGGCAGCTACGCGTAGTATTGACCAGGACAGCAACGCAGTACAGAAAGTTCGACTTATCTCAAAGAAGGTTGTCACAATAATGTTCATATTTCCAAACAGGTTTGAGACATTTGTATATGTTTAAGTAGCTTCTAAATATAAAAACCAAGTAAAAATTAGGTCCGTGAATTCTTAGTTAATTAACAACTAAATATTACACTAACTTTGTATGTCAAAACAGCAAAACGTCGGTTTTTCGTCAAACGCAAAATGCGCACACAAATATTATGAGCATCCACTTTATTATGACACTGCGCAATCAAGCTTAACCATTTGTCGACGCAAACGCTGAAAATAATGCAAACTATCGCCAAAATGAACCCTACGACATTGAGAAAAGAACTAGCTGAACCGAAAAACATATATTTGTAAGTGTTTGTGACACGGTAAAGACGACAGATTAATTACTAAGATGTACGTCGACACATAAAGTTGAAAAACAGGTTAAATATAACGGTTATAGCGTTTAACATAATATAAGCATTATCGCACTATGTGGCGAAAAATGCATAAAATAAATAAGCCGCCTTCTAGGAAACTTCGGTGCACAGCGGGACTTTGGATTGTCAAATTTTGGGGATAAACCTAAATATTTATATACAGGCACATACATTGTTTCTGGCCCCACATTAGAATATCCTGAGTCCTGGGAACCAGAAACAGCGACGTCACACACATGTAAACATCCAATACCTGGCAATTTCTCTTCCCTTTTCCCCAGCCGGACTTACTACACGAGTACCACCTATATGTACATAACCTAAAGACTTTAACAGCCATAAAGCCGTAATAGAAGTGGCCAACAGCCTCTTGAGTGGCTTGTGGCTCATTCACGATTTCAGTTAGGTTTATAACCTTATAATTATAATTTTCCATTGTCGTTTGACATCTGCTTCTTGTTCCATCTGCATATATAGCTCATATGGATACGAGAATGTATACCCATCATTCATTCTACTTTAAAAAACATAACTTATTGTTTGTTAGTGACCACATGGTTCTTGAGTAAAGTTATTCAGCTATGATTGGTATTCTTCTTCTTCTGCTTCAGCATGTTCTGGTCCAAGTTCGTCCTGCTGTTATTTTTATGGCACCAGGTCGAAGCGCCGCAGGTGCAGTCATACCCCAATTTTTTGTCATACAAATAAAAGACCAACCAGCACTGAGCCAACGTGGTGGAATATGGCTCATTCTTACTCGTATCCGGGCAGTAGGTAGGCCTGTGCCCTACGCGGGGAAATTAATAGGCTACTTTATTTATTTATTTCATTAAAAGACATCCTTTATAAAGTCATTTATCGTCTATGTGCATTAAAAACTGTCAAGTGCGAGTCAGACTCCCACAAGAAGGGGTTCCGTACCACCTTACAAGAAAAAAGCTGAAGAAAAAACACATCTCTTGTATGAGGAGTTGGGGACCCCTTTAATAGTTTAAATAGCGTTTAGTTTATTATATTTTGCAATCTACAATAGTCATTAAATTTTCTGGAAAAAAAAATCCTATTAACGGTTCATGAGATACAGCCCGCTGACGGACTGGCTGCAGACAGTCGGGTAGCCGGACGAACAGCAGAGAATTAGTAATAGAGAACCCTAATAAACGGCGGCTGAAACTTCAGTATATTTTTAAATGGCTTTAATGGATTATGATTATTATTATTAGGTTCACCAAAATTTTACACACTATTTTATACTAAACTAAATGTGGTCGCCTCACTCCGCTCCGCTTCGCTTCGGCTCCAGGTTGTATTGTTATGACCTAACAAACCTAATTTTAGTATCCGGTCAGAAAGTGACCTAAAGCAAAGCAAACACCACGGTTCTGTGAAACTACGTGGGAGTACAAAATTTGGTGATCATTTAACATATTTGGTAGTCAAAACCGATATTGGTAAACAATATATTTGTTGCCTTTTTAAAATGTTTCAGCGAAACGTGCTCCAGTAATACAACGGGCTCGTTAATTGAATTTTACCGGAATGCCGAATTATTTAACTAAGAAGGCTTTTACGTTTTGAACGAGTTTGGTTGATAATATAACCAGGCGAGAAGTTTGCCGGGCCAAGTATCGACCCTTGCGGAAGGCCAGACTTGTTGAGATTGAATTCTGTAACTTTCGGTTTCCACTTCATCTGAAAACAATGAAATTGATAGATATTTCCCTTTCTCCTAACCTGTGTCTTGGGAGTCAGTTTCTGCCTGTTATCAGACAGTTTAACAATTTGTTTGTGTTGCACAGTGTACCAACTGAGTTTGCTTTTGGAAAAAAGATGTACTTAGTAAAAAAATACCTTAATATTATAATTTTGTCTTACAAATAAAAGAAAAGAACATAAGTATTTTGGTTGTGAGGTGAATGTAGAGTATTATTGAGCGTGTACTATATAAAGTGTAAGTTGATTTGAGCTGACATATATAGCTACTAGTACCTAATAGGTTTTCAGTAGCACAATAATCGAAACCAATAGGGCAATTTTTGATTTAGTTTTTGTTGATGTGAGAAGTCTTTGACATAATCTTAGACAAGTAAAAATTATCAGTTAAATTGAAGACATATAGCACATACATTAACGTACATAAGAAATCAGGGCAATACGAAGCCTTCTACTTCTTACATCATCAAGATCATCATCATCATAATTGTGTCAATATCCTTCAATCAAAAGTGATATATACCACCAAAGTACCGTTACCGTTTCGCATCCAAGATCCACCGTTCGCTCGACACTCCTACACGTCACAGCTTCCAGGAACCGCGCATGCGCAGCCAGGCTGCGCGCGTTTCGGCGCACACGCTACGTGCTATGTGCAACGCTGTATGATGACACTAAAACCAACCGTCATTACATTCCCCAAACGAGTGGCAGAAGTTATTCAATACTACATTTTGCGTGATAGGGGGCTAGTCCATCGATATATGGTTTTTTCCGTAAAAGTTACTTTTTATCCATAAAGTAGATATTTATTGAGTTAATAAGTACTTGAGAAGACGTTGCACGTCGATTGGTTAGACTTTTTGAGCTGTAGTGATGTAAGACGGAAGATGCCACAGGCGTCTAGTTGGCTTGGTGGAGTAGTATCGTTTACGCTCCACTTATACCCATAACATTTTTAAATCTCGACGTCGACTCGAATGAAGCGTTGAGTTTAACGTTCTGCCTAACATTGAGTTCGACCCAGAGCAATTAACAAACTTCTAGTTAATTAATTTAATTAAATTTTATAAATATGTAATAATTTTACTTTCTAATACTACTACTAACAAAATGGATCCTTGTTATCAGAATAAACAACATTGATATTATTATTAAAACTAACATTCACTAGTCAACTTTTTTGAGGCATATTTAAGTGATTCATTTCTTTAAGCGCTTTCAAAATAACATTTCAAATAATTCTTGCAGCGGTACGTAATGACAATGAAGCGAAATTAACCTTAACCTTTTATAGGTCGCAGTCATAGTAATAAACATTACGATCGCTTACTATTTCTAGACCTTTCTTTACACTGAGCCAACTGTCGCCGTAGGCTCATCCCTTCCATCAACCACACTCCACACCTTGCTCAAATATTCATTTTAAACCTGCCATCTTTTACCGGCGTCATTTTTAGCGTGCCGTACCTAGAGATAGCTAAGACTAAAAAATTTCACCCATGTAACAAAAAATAGATTACATTTTACAACTCGTAGGGAACCCTTCTTGTAACTCGCAGTACTCGCACTTGGCAGGTTTTTTAAGCAATTATTTCAGGTGTATGACAAAGATGGCATTATAATAGAGTCTCACGCAGCAAGTGCAGTCGTTAATAACTTACACGTCATGTTGGTTAGCGTGTGCGCGGACAATTTGTTGAGTCCTGTGTCTTATTTGTTGGCCAGGGAATATTGGTGAAGGCGAATTGTGGCACGACCTAACCCTGTGGCATCCTTCATACGCTCAGTGGCAGAAAATGTGGCCCAGGTGCTCGTCGCAAGATTTTACCTAAGCCGGGCATTAATCAAGGGATGCTTAGATGGGACCATAAGCGACCCCTTTTGTTTATTAAGTGGATATTTAGGGAAAAGCTTTTTATCGTCTTTGCTTAAAAACGTGTGTCAGGTTAGTTTTGCGTATATCCAAGAGCTTAGTTATATGGGGCTTTTTTGATCTTAGGTTTGTAAAGATATGTTTTATGGGTTTTAATTGTTTGTTGGTCTTCCTACTCCAATTTCGGAACATGTTAGAAGTTGCCGCCTATGGCCACTCAAGTTGCTCAGGCGCTCATGTTAATTGGTTAGAATTTAACTCAATCTTAGTTAGCTGCATTTCATAAAGTATTAGGTTCGCTTCATAAAGCGTCGAGATTTAAAAATGTCATGGGTATAACTAGAGCGAAAACGATACTACTCCACCAAGCCAACTAGACGCCTGTGGCAACTTCCGTCTGATGTTACAAACGCCTTGAAGCATGTTTTGTAGTACAGCTTGGCTTGAGACGGTAGATGTCTAGCAGGCACCTAGTTAGTATGGTCGAGTAGGACAAACGGATATGACTACAGCTCAAAAAGTCTTACCAAACGACGTGCAACGTCTTCTCTAGATCTGATTAACTCAATAAATGGATATACTATTCTACTCTAATGATAAAAAGTAACTTTTACAGAAAACTTCCATACATCGATGGACTAGCCCCCTATCACGCAAAATGTAGTAATTAATAACTTCGGCCACTCGTTCGGGGCAGTGCATGACGGTGTGTTTTTTCGTCATCATACAGTGTTGCTCATAGCCCGTAGCGTGTGCGTCGACGCGCGGGCTGCGCATGCGAGGTTCCTGGAGCTGCTATCGGAGTGTCGAGTGAACGGTGGATCTTGGAAGCGAAACGGTTACTGTACTATGGGGGTATATATTACTTTGGATTTAATTATATTGACACCATGATGATGATGATGTATCTAGATAGTATGAATATTTTAGATCATAATTATTATTATCAGAAGGCCTACTACTGCCCTTCTTATGCCCTCTTCTGTACCTATATGTATGTGCTATCAGTCTTTAATTTAGTTGATAATTTTAACTTGTGTAAGATTATGTCAAAGATTTCTCACATCAACAGAAACAAAATCAAAAATTGTTTATTGTGCTACTGAAAACCTGTTAGGTACTTAAGATAACTTAACCTTCAACAAACTAGGTATGTAAGCTAGAGCTAAGTAAGCTCAAATCAACTAAAACTTCATGCACATGCTCACGTAAACAGCCAGTAACACTGTCTCTCGGTACACCCTCAATAATAATCTACATACACCTCACAACCAAAATACCTATGTTCTTTTCTTTGTAAAACAAAGTTATAATATAAAGGTTATTGCTTACTTAGTACGTCTTTTTTCTATGAACCTATTGTTCTTATTAAGCAAACTCAGCTGGTACACTGTGGTACAAACTCAGCTGGTACACTGTGGTACAAACTCAGCTGGTACACTGTGGTACAAACTCAGCTGGTACACTGTGGTACAAAGTCAAATTGTAAAACTGTCTTATAACGGGCAGAAACTGTCTTCCAAGATACAGGTTAGGAGACAGGGAAATATCTATCAATCTTTGTTTTCGGATGAAGTGTGAAACAGAAAGTTCCAGAATTATATATCAACAAGTCTGGCCTTCCGCAAGGGTCGATACTTGGCCGGGCAAACTTCTCGCCTGTTTATATTATCAACCAAACTCGTTCAAAACGTAATAATACTTGCTTTATTAGTTAAATAATTCGGCATTCCGGTAAAACTCAATCAACGAGCCGTTGTCTTACTGGAGTACCTTTCGCTGCAGCAGTTTCGAAAGGCAAAAAATGTATTGTTTACCAATATAAGTTTTCTATACATGTTAAATGTTCACTAAATTTTGTGCTCCCATGTAGTTTCACAGAACCGTGTTGTAAATATTTTTTTTTTATTTATTTGGAACATCAAACAGTTTTACATTAAAGATTTACATTTAGTAGATAAGTTACAAAGCAAAAAAATAAATGTACAACCTACTACGATATTCACAAATTACTTTGGAGTAATTAAGATAATACCTTATACATTTAAATACAAAGCAGATAACTTAAAAGCAAGTGGTTTTAATTTTACCTAATATAATATTAGTACCTACATATTTATTTAATTAATTAATTAAATTAAATTAAATTAAATTTTATTTCATTTATTTATTTGCTTCTCGAGGTAAGTTTGACTGTCCAATGTTGGAACATTATGCAATCAAACCTCCCCGAGATCACCCTGAGATTAGGGTAGGTACTGCTCCAGGTTCTGTCGACAATGGATGCAGTGCGTTTTCGCATGATTGCATAGATTATTGATTGCATGATAGTTTTAATAGTTTTTTTTAACGAAACCCCTTAGTCACTCAACATTGGAAATGTCGTTCAAATAGTCACTCTAAACACATAGCGTCACGCCTTTTCCCATACGCGGTGGCAGAGGCACAGTTGTCACCACGTCAAGCCTAATATTCAATTCTCCATTTTACGTGACAGTGAGCAAGCCCATCTCCGCCGCAACTATGGGGATTTGAAGGTTTAGTCGCGATTTTTTCAAAACCGCTACCCACACCAAACAGTACATAAATCACCAAGTTTAAAATTAAAAAAACAACGACTTCAAGCCCTTTTTCTTCGACTACGGTGAGGATGCGATTTCGTCTATATACACGAAAACGAGGCTACGAAATCTGTTTTCTGACTGTCAAGTACGAATTTACGGATCTTGTAGCCAGGATTCATCTCATGACAATGACCGTAAAAACCACTGAAACGTCACAGGAAAGCAATAATACCCATTTCGTTGATATGTACATGGACATAAGTCCATGGATATGTATGGCATCATAATTCCAGTTTTTATATGTAGAAGACAAACTACTGGACCGATTTCTTATTTTCAAAAAACTGGACCAAACTGGAAGGTCACTTTTTCAAATTAAATAATACCACTTTCAAGGCACGATAATTTAAAGTCGGTTAAAAATTGCATAAACCCCACATCATACATCCACAGGAAAAAACCTTTCCCAGTACTCTTCAAGGGTCCTAACTCGCCGGGAGGCTCCCCCTCTCCGGAGATCACGATCCTCATGACAAGTGAAGTCATAACGAGGTGTTAGTGAAGCCAATAATCATTGCGCACAGCTTTATTGTGATGAAGTCTTCTGTGCACTGTACCTGCGGTGCGAGGGTCTATACTGGACTGTGGAAGTCCAGTTATGTTACCGCAATGTTCACGCCTTTTCTCCAGAAGTAAGAGTAGAAGAAGTCAGAGTACCTCCTCCCTCCTGGACCTCCATTTAGGTTATATCTCCTTAACATTCATTAAAACAAAAACAAACTAACTCATAGGTTTGTGGGTGAAATCTCTAGTTAGAGATAAGCTCGCCTTGGACATGCATTTTCCCTATTTACTCGTATTTCACTTTTTTATACAAGAAAGCTTATGAATTGAATGGAATTGAGCTTATTGTACTATCCTAGCCGTGCAGCCGACGAGTATAGCCCGCACCGTACGAGCGCTTGTAGACGTCCGTTTTTTTCACCGGATAACGGACCGTGTTTTTTGCCGGATTCGCGGTGGTGTATGAATTATAATGAATGTGTGTACATGCACCGTACATCGGTCCGGCGAACAATTTACGCCGGATGCACCACCGCTTCCCCTCGGCGCGACGGACACCGGTCCGGTGTAAGAAAGGGCGGTAATCCACGCCAGTGTATTGGTGCGTGTTGACGCTGCCGGACGTATTGCCTGTTTTCTGTTAATTGAGTGCCGTCTACCCTGCGTACTTTTAAAAATGAGTGATATTGACATGGAAATGTTAATAAGTATGGTTGAAAATAGGCCTGTACTGTGGGACAAAACCCAAGAGTGCTATAGAAATAGACAGTCGAGTTTTGCCGCTTGGAGAGAAATATGTCTTGCGTTAAATGAAGGTTTTGAAACGATGTCCGAGAAAGAAAAAAATGATTTTGGTAAGTAACATTTTATTTTCATTATTTTTATGCATATTGATTTTGCCATGGTACACGCCCTACTGGTGACATGAAATACTCTGCATATTTGTTACGAATCATATTTGCTGTTACATTACCTCGTGTTGAATGGGAACGAGGCAAATGGCATAGAGTAGACATCATATTGTGTGAACTAGCATTGTCAGTATTAGGAATACCCTCTACTTTATGAATTATGTTTTGTAATAAGCAGCATGTTTTTACAATATTAACAGCAGTATCTATTGAAACATTTAATGGTCTATGCAAAATCCTCCATTTATTGGATAAAATACCAAATGCGCATTCGACGTTGCGTCTCGCTCTTGTGAGACGATAATTGAAAATTTTTTTTATTGAGTCAAGTTGATGCCCACCGTAAGGACGAAGTACGTGTTGATGTAAAGCGAAAGCTTCATCAGCAACAAATACATAAGGTAACTCACTGCCTGCACCTGGCAACTGCTTAGGTCGAGGAATATTTAATTTGTCGCCTACTATTCTTTTCCAAAATTCTGTTTCTTTAAATACTGCTGAATCGCATTCTTTGCCGTAGGCTCCAACATCAATAAAAACAAAATTATAGTTTGTGTCTACCACAGCCATTAATACTATTGAAAAATAGTGCTTGTAGTTGAAAAACATTGATCCACTTTCTTCTGGCTTGATGATTCGAATATGTTTGCCGTCGATGGCTCCCAAGCAATGAGGAAAATTTGCAATTGTCTCGAAATTTTTTGCTATTGTTAACCATTCGTCTTCCGATGGTAGTTTCATATAAATTGGAGAAAGGGTTTCCCACAATGCTTCAAATACTTCTTGTACAATACAGCTGATAGTTTTTATACCCATTCTGAAACTGTAATGTAGATCGCTAAATGTGTTCCCTGCAGCTAAATATCTGTAACAAATTTTTCTTTTTAGGCAAAGATATCATAAAAAAATGGAACAATGCAAGAGATAACTGGATGAAATATCACAAAAAAGTTAAGGAATGTAAATCCGGCTCTGGTGCAAAAAGTCTACGAAAATATAAATTCTACGATCAAATGCTCTTTTTGTGTAAAATTGTGACTCGCCGAACAACGGAAGCAAGTATTACATCAGAAAAAAACATCACACAATCTCACAACAAAGAAACTGACTCACAAACCAATAATGACCCTACCGCACCAGCCAATACTACCGATAGAACAAAAACAAGCAAGAAGAGAAAGACAGACTGTAGCGAAGTTGATCGACAAATGCTTACTTTTATTAAATCAGTTGAAGATGAAGACAAGAGTAAGAGTATGTGTTTTTTCAAAGGTATTGCTCCGATTGTAGACAAGTATAGTGACAACGATTATGTTGAATTCCAATATGAAGTCATTAAAGTTATAAGAAATTTAACTCGGAGAAATCAAGCGTCCATGCAGCAGCCAAATCACAATTACAATATTAATCGAGGCTACACTACGGCTACACCCGACTACAGGATACACGAATATCAACCAACACAACCCATTCCATCGACATCCAGGATGCACTATGAATATCAGCCAACACAACTCATTCCATCCACATCCATGATGCCTCAAGAACTCATGCAGCAAGATGATTCCCAATCTTCAATTATTACTGAATTAAGTTCAATCACATCGCCGGATTACGATTTCGATTTTTCTAAAACTCCTTAATTTCTTTTTTGAGTATAATAAAACTATTACTACCTACTAAATTTTGTTTTAATTAATACAGGTGATTACCTCTATTAATTTTCTATAATTTGAAATTGAACATCTCTTTAACATACCTTAGCGTAACGGCTAATCTCTCTGCCGGGGAAATAGATTTACGCATGTCAGTATCTTCGTGTCTTATTTTATCATATATGGCTGTTAATAATAGTTGAAAGGTTTCTTTCTTCATCCGAAAATAATTGTAAAATTTAGTTTCATCCTCTTCCAACTGCGTAAAAAGAGTTTGAAATGCACCATATTTATCCCTTTCCAATAATATAGGATGAACCCACGATGACCTTTTACGTTTTTCTATTTCTTTTTGTTTCTTCTTGTACAAATAGTAGGCCAATACGAGTTTTTTTTTCTTATTATTCGACATTTCACACGTGTGTAATCTCTTGACTGCCAGTTCAAAACTAACGCATATAGACGGCAGTCCATCCATCCGGTAAAAAAAATATGTATACAAGGATAGCCGTTTATTGACGGTCCGTTATCCGGTGAAAAAAACGGACGTCTACAAGCGCTCTACAGGGGCGTGAGTCGTAAACGGCGTCGATACGTGACCGGCGCGCGCGCAGCCGATACTCGCCGATTATCGAGTCGCTAACCACGCAGATTGCGGGAGGCGGCGGCCTTTTGTTTCCGAACGCATAATCTACGAAGGCGATGGGAATTGTGAGGGAAGTCGAGTTTACGTTCGGAAATCTGCGAGGCCATATCGGAATTAAAAGACAAACGCTTTGAAGAATAGAACAACTCCTTAAAGGATATATCGAAAACGCATTGAATGTGTATTCTGTATTCTTAGGGATGTTTTCAAGATGATCGAAAAGACAGTGACAATAGAACAACTGCTAAAATAATATATCGAAGACGCATTGAGTTACACACTCGATGCCTTTTCGATGTATTCATTCGCTCTGTATTGTTACGCGGTCTAACGGTGATAGAAAAGAACGTGAAGAAACTTTCACATTATCCACAGCTGTATCCAATAGTGTCGATATAGGTTACGTCAAGTGAAACTGAAAGAGGTCATGCAAAAAGGAGAATTAAACAACTGGCGAAAAGTGGCAACTATTGACGACCCGAATGGCCGAGTCGGCAGTGACCCTGCCTATGAATTCAAGGGTCCCGGGTTCGAGTCCCGGTGGGGGCAAATATTTGTTTGATGAGAATGGATGTTTGTACCCTAGTCATGGTTGTTTATCTATCTAAGTATAATATTTATCTATTTAAGTATGTTTACAGTTGTCTAGCACCCAAGATACAGGGAATCCTAGTTTGGGGTTAGTTCAATGTGTGTAAATAGTGTCCAAGGTATTATATTAATGGCCTGCCACCTCGAATCGGTAATCAATTCTAGACGCTATGTTATGTTGGTATGTCATTTACGAAGTTTCAAACAAACCACGCGTCACTCTACCAAAGACATAGTACAGTAAAACGATTGCCTAATACCGCGATTCTGTCGAAATATCTCTAGATCACCGAACTAAATCATCGATATGAAACGCAAACATTTGAACAGACCCGCGAGCGAACATACATAAACAATATTAACAGCAACATAAATTGCGCGAGTGACGTAACTCTGCCAACTCCGTTATCCTTCTGTGGGATGCTGTGCTCAGGGAATCAGCGGTTTGTTGGTCCCGAAGGTGCAAGGGAAGTCTTGGGTGCGAGGGGGGCCTTTGAAATCAAAAACCGGTAAAGTGCGAGTGGGGCTTGCACACAAAGGGTTCCGTAACATCATATCCCACACGGTGTCTCTCCTTTGGACTCCTCGGCATAACACTGCCGCTTACGAACACTCGTTTAGATTAAGGGCGATCCGACTGGGGAATGCACTTCCCTGCGCTATTAGCGATAGTCCCTCAATTCTCACTTTTAAGAAAAGATTGAAAGATAATTTCCTTTCTATTCCGAAATAGGTACCATATCTATAAAGGTATATGCATGATATGTTAAAGTTTATTTAAGTGCATGCTATATATTGTATTTCATTATTTGATATCGTATATCGATACTCGTACATATTTCATTTATATTTTGAAAGTAAGTTTCGTACGTATGTAAGTATACAGTTTTATTATGCACTAGGACTGTCCTGTTGCATAAACTCTCCTGTCTTGCCTAGGTTTGCTGGAAGTAATCTCTCTTTAGAGATAAGCTCGCCTCATATTTTGTATGCAATAAAGAATATGGATATGAATATATCATCGTCAGCCTGTCCAGGACCCCACTGCTTAGTGTAGGCCTCTTCATTTACACGCCACTCGACCCGGTGCCGTGCAACCTGGGTCCACTGCTTAGTGTAGGCCTCTTCATTTACACGCCACTCGACCCGGTGCCGTGCAACCTGGGTCCACTGCTTAGTGTAGGCCTCTTCATTTACACGCCACTCGACCCGGTGCCGTGCAACCTGGGCCCACTGCTTAGTGTAGGCCTCTTCATTTACACGCCACTCGACCCGGTGCCGTGCAACCTGGGCCCACTGCTTAGTGTAGGCCTCTTCATTTACACGCCACTCGACCCGGTGCCGTGCAACCTGGGTCCACTGCTTAGTGTAGGCCTCTTCATTTACACGCCACTCGACCCGGTGCCGTGCAACCTGGGCCCACTGCTTAGTGTAGGCCTCTTCATTTACACGCCACTCGACCCGGTGCCGTGCAACCTGGGCCCACTGCTTAGTGTAGGCCTCTTCATTTACACGCCACTCGACCCGGTGCCGTGCAACCTGGGCCCACTGCTTAGTGTAGGCCTCTTCATTTACACGCCACTCGACCCGGTGCCGTGCAACCTGGGCCCACTGCTTAGTGTAGGCCTCTTCATTTACACGCCACTCGACCCGGTGCCGTGCATCCTGGGTCCACTGCTTTCCTGCTATCCTGACTATGTCATCGGACCATCAGCCAAGTGCTCTGCCGACTGATCACACAAGAATCGCGTTTATTCTGACATATAAGAACAAAAGCAAAAAAACACGTCTCTTGAATGGGGACAACGCTTAATTTTTTTAATTGTTTATATTTTATTATGTTTTTGCTGTAGGGGCAGGAAAATACACATACTGTGAACATTTCAGTCATGGATATAGCCCGCTGACGGACAGACGGACAGAGAGAGGGTCGTTCGGACATCGGGGGCTTAATAATAAGGAACCGATTGGAACCCTTCGGGTACGGAACCCTGAGAAGTAAATCCCAGGGTCTCGGATGTAAGTGACTGGTTACTTTGTGGGGCCAGAAGCAGTGTGTGTGCATGTATACAAATGTTAATATAATCTAAAGGCGCGACAACCGTGTGCCCTTACTGGCGCATGTACGCGCGAGATAGTAAATAACTAACGGCTGATGTATAACTGTTTGACAAACTGATTAAAAACTTACATCTAGAAAATACATTGTTTTTCAATGTTCCCCAAAAGTTTACACCGTTTTAAAGTAAATGGGGTCACCTCGCTCCGCTCCGCCTCGCTTCGGCTCCAGGTTGTATTATAAAGTTGTGACCTAACAAATCTAACTTTAGTAATCGGACAGAAAGTGGCCTGTAGATAAAAAAAAATACTTTAGATATTAACATGTTCTTAGCAAACGTCATTTTAGCCTCATCTCTACATTGGACCACTGTGGGAGAAGAAGGGATAAGAAACTCCGACGGATTGATTTTTAGATCACTTTTAAAATTGGTTGTGTTTAACTTATACAAGTATTACAATATTAATTACTATAATTAATAAGCAGGAATCAATAATTACAAAATTATTAATTATTATTGACGACCCGAATGGCCGAGTCGGCAGTGAACCTGCCTACGAAGCCAAGGGTCCCGGGTTCGAGTCCCGGTGGGGCAAATATTTGTTTGATGGGAACGGATGTTTGTACCCTTCATGGTTGTTTCTCTATCTAAGTATAATATTTATCTATATAAGTATGTGTATCGTTGTCTAGTACCCAAGATACAGGGAATCCTAGTTTGGGGCTAGATCAATGTGTGTAAATAGTGTCCAAGCTATTATTATTATTATTATTATTATTATTATTAACAACAAGTTCTGTGTTCAGTTCGATTAACCACAGTCCCGTAATTTTAGTAATCTTGAACATTGTAATATTCCTTTTTTGACAACGTCGCTTTTACATGGTGTAAAATTGCTCAAATGGAAATTTCAGAATCTCCAAGGGTATCTTGTTGTAGTAGAGAATGCATTGACCCTTGAAAGAATTGCTAACCTTCGCGAGTCTAAACCGGGGCGCAACTAGTCTGTGATTATTTCTTAAGTTAACATTACAGCTATCACTAAGTTTGGAAAATGTTGTAAGGTTCTTGCGTACATACATTATATTTTCGAAAATGAATTGACTAGCTGCAGTTACTATGTCAATTTCTTTAAAAAACTCTCTTAAGGAATCTTTTTTTAGGAGACGGAAGGAGATTTAAATTATAAATTGCTCGAATAGCTCTTTTCTGAAAAATAAAAATAGTTTGAATATCCGCTGCTTTCCCCCACAACAAGATACCATAGGACATGACAATAAATTTGGTGAACATTTAACATATTTAGTAGACAAAACTTATATTGGTAAACAATACCTTTGTGGCCAAAAATTACAAATACGCTGGTGTTACACGTGACACTCGCAAAGGTCTTCTCTGTAGTGTGATTCATTCTACAAATTAATGTTTCCTTGCTTCCGAACACCCATAGCTGCTCATAGGAGCAGCTCCTAGGACCATAGGGTCCTACGAGCCTCATATGAACCAGCGATCTAAAGACATTGCCTCTAGTCTTAGGCTGATTAGCACCCGACTTTTCAACCGACTTCAAAATTGAGGAGGTTCTCAATTCGACTGTTTGTTTTTGTATGTTTGTTCGTGATTATTCCGTCAATTATGAAGCGATTTTGATGATTCTTGTTTTGATTGGTAGGTCAGACTTCAGAGGGGGTCCCGTATTAATTTTATCAATATTGATTATGCGCTTTTTGAAAAATCAACAAAAACACAAAATATATACACAGGTGACGTTTGGTTTGTGGTTCCGTGCAGCAAAAGTTTGTAGCAATGTAGCAATTAATTATACAGTCAGGTCATAAGTTCTGTCACATGTGCAATATGAAATAATTTAGACATGTTTATTATTTATGTAAACATTTATATAGCAAAATGAACTTAATAAAACATAGATTCTTATGGTAATAAAGTTTATTCAAAATGACCCCCGCGATTTTGAATACAGGCCTTTATTCTGCGCGGCCAGTCGTCTATCGCAGCACGAACGAGGTCCATGTCAATATCGGCGGCTGCCTTAATCAAGGATGCCTTGAGTGACTCCAAATCAGGATGAGGCTTTGAGCAGGCCTTTTCCTCCCAGTGTTGCCATATCTTGTAATCTAACGGACTCAAATCTGGACTGGAGGAGGGCCAGTCTTCGTGCCGGATTAAGTCGATTTCACGCGCCGCCAGCCAGTCTTGTCTGCTTTTCGCTCTATGAGCTGGCGCAGAATCTTGTTGGAATACCCAGTGCCTGTTATTAAACATGGTATGAGAAACAGGTTCCACAAGGTTCTTGAGGACTGTATTTTGATACACAACTGCATTCGTTTTTACGCCTTTCTCACAAAAATGTACCTCAGTTAAGCCCCAATAAGAGACTCCCAACCAAACCATGAGCGAGGATGGAAAATGACCTCGTTGGACACGCGGAATACGGTTGCTCGCTTCTTCACTGCTGTGTGCTTACACCTTATCATTTTGTATGTTGTAGCTCTCTTCCACGGTGAAAAGTTTTTCATCCGAAAAAAGAATTTCCCGATGCTTTTTTCCCGCGTACCGCTTCAACAAATCGCGGCATCTCTTCAGTCTCAGGTCCATTAAACGAGCGTCCAAACGATGTCCTGTTTTTCTTCGATATGCCCTAAGCCCTAAGTCTTCATTTAACACCCTTTTCACCGTGGTCCTGCTTAACCCCATCTGAAGGGCCAACAGTTTCTGCCTACGTATGGGATTTCTTTGAATTCGTGCCTTCACAGCTTTTATCACTGCTGGAGTCCTAAAAGAGCGAGGGCGACCACTTCTTGACCTGTCATCTACACTCGAGTCTTCATTGTATCGTTTTATGGTACGATAAACGAATCTTTTGGTTATATTCAAATTTTTCAGTAAGTCGAAAATCTGAATTGGCGCGTAACCGCAACGATGCAACGCAATAACTGCGACACGGTCTTCTTTAAGTGTCCACTCCATATTTAAAAATGAGGAAAATTCTAAAAAGTACATATTTTTATTTTCATGAAAAATTCGAAATTCGAATTCAATAAACTTTTTTGTGGCCAGCGTTCTAAATTCAAAAGTTTTTATTGTGTGACAGAACTTATGACCTGACTGTGTATTTATCCTGTAAATAGCGGCTATCAAGTGTCTGTTGCAGTCTCCCTTCTCTAGGGTACCCTGTGCCGCAGAAACAGCGACTTCGCAATTGTTATAAAGTACGGTGCCGAAGCAGAGGAGACACCCGCTCGTTCCCTGGCCCCACCGCCGATATTCTGATACCGGCAAACAGCTACCGCCACAGAGCGCAATAACTCTCAATTATCGGTGCACTTCAAAGCCTAAATCGACGCGTGCGCATGGAAGCTCTTTATCGCATTGTCGTCGGCTCGTGACGTGCACTTCTGTACAGTGTGAAGCCAACACCTGAGGATTATTGTGATGGGTGGGCCAGATTGCATGCAATGTTATCTTACAGACGATGGCATATATCATCATTAAATGCGTCTGAAGAAAACAGAAAAATACGATTGAAAGTATCTAGAATAGGTTACACCTGGAATCTGGTGGTATAGGCACATACATTGCTTCTGGCCCCACACTAGGATACCGTGTGTCGTGGGAACCAGATACGGCGACGTCACAAGCATGTAAACATGAAGACCTGGGGATTTTTTTTTCTTATTCCCAGCTGGGATTCGAACCCGGGACCTCTCGCTTGGAAAGCACAGCCTCCACCCCAACACCACAGAGGTCGTAGTTGTAATTGTAGACGACCCCTACGAAGCCAAGGGTCCCGGGTTCGAGTCCCCGTGGGGGCAAATATTTGTTTGATGAGAAAGGATGTTTGTAACCTAGTCATGGTTGTTTATCTATCTACTAAGTATAATATTTATCTATATAAGTATGTGTATCGTTGTCTAGCACCCAAGATACAGGGAATCCTAGTTCAGGGCTAGATCAATGTGTGTCAATAGTGTCCAAGGTATTATATTATATTAGATCGTATTTATTATGTATGTATGTATTATATTAGATTATAATAATTCGTATCAGCGGAAATGTACAGCCTACAGTATGAAACAGATGACATGGTGCTTGAGGGGTGCCAGTGAGGAGATAATTCTGATAATGTATTAAACTTCCGCAGTCTATAAAAGACATACAAAACATACAGACAGACATTAAAAAATAAAATAAAGGCTGTTCTCACAAACCAAGTCTATTACGGTGTCAACGAAAACCTCCTTGATATTTTATGAAAGTTGTTGACAATTATGACTAAATCTGAATTCTATGCTTGTTCTTATGTTTGTCATGGCAATTATTAATAATAATGTTAATATGCCCTCCCAATGCAGAACATAGAGACCTATCAACATTTTGTTAATTAAGATCAGTTTATAACCTATGTTCTTCAATAAATAATTATTTATCTTTATCTTTGTCTTTATTGCTTAAAAACTTAGATGAATCAAATGAATCGATGCACCCTTTAAACATTTGTGAATTGAACACATAAAAAGTAAGTAAGTACGTCTTTTCTCGAAGGCGGTGGCAGAGGTATATTTCTGTTAATCAAATGAATTAACAATATCCCTAAGAGCGGATAGCAGTGATGACGATGACAACTCTTGTACAACTGAATGAACAATTTCGATTCTTTCCAATTGTTTTGGTAATATCCCTAGTGTTTAAAAGTGGATTTTATGAAGTTTTAGGTAATCTGTCATACATATTTATTAATTTATTTTTATTTATTTATTTAGATACAAACGGTCATGTACATTTACATTTTTAAATTTAAATATAGTATGGAACATAGAACATATCTCACATATAAAATAGACTCCATGAAGGATAAGCACAAATAAACGAATGGCCATACATCTGAATTGCACCAAAATATTATCCGGAGCTAAATAAAGAGAACCATTTAAATGATTGCCAAAATATTTTTTTTCTTACCAAAATGGGTAAATGTTGCAGAAAATATCAGGACAAAATACTGCGTTGGCTTAGGTGAAGGGTTGTTTTGTCCTTCGTGTTAGGTTGAACATGTAAGAACAACAAAAAATACTTAAAACATTAACTTAATTTCACAAAACAAAAAAATAAGTTTGGTGATAATTTATCCAAACATAATCTAGTGATCAGTTTCCCATTCTGGCAGTTATTTCAAATGTATTGGTAGTAAAATAGTTGCTTTTGTGGTAATCGTTTAAACACACGCTCTAAATAATTCTGTCCTTTGAGGCTTGCCTATCGGTTAAATTAGCTTCTCGATTCGTGGTGGTTGAAATTTGACACACAATCGTATTACAATAGTTCATAACAGCTCACACTGCAACATGGCTGTTACGTCATCCGCTGCGGCAGAATATTGCGAAATTGGTCTGTTTTAATTGGCTAGAATTTAATCGCACATCAAAAATACTGATTTGCACAGCAAAAAAGGATCAACAAAAAACCTTTTTATGTTTTAAATATTATGAGTACTTAAGTTTATGTTTTAAGTATTTGTTGTTGTTCTTACATGTTGAACCTAACACGAAGGATAGAAGGGGCTCCGCTTCGCTCACCCCCTTTACCCTTCCCCTAACCTACCGCAGCAAATATAAGGGATATTTGCTACGCAAATCAGTATTTTTGATGTGCAGTTTAATATTTCCCGTTTTATTTATTTCTTCAAAACCACAGAATATTTCTTAATTAAAAACTCGCAGTTTTGAGATATTTTGAATACCTATATTCTGACGTAGAACCATATCTATATTCTTCTTGGATCCCAAGAAATAGCAAGTTTTAGGTGGAAAACACCTATCAAGTTATTTTTTATATAGTTACCATTGACATACTTATGATGTCTTCAAACACACAGATGAAAGAAAAGGGATTTCAAAATATATTTTTTCGGAATCTAAAAATCTCCTTTAGGAGGAATAGCGCTTCATAGATGGGCATTTGACCGAATCTGACCTCACCCAGCGTCTTAACGGCCGAATGCAAAGACTCCTGATCAAATAAAGTCCGCTTAAATATCAGCGCTGTCAGTTCCCGAGCGAGCGAGAGTGACAGCGCTACTTTAAGTTTTCGTCAAACGCTCAGTTGATATCTTATTACTATTAGCTACACAACAAGAGCTTGTTCCAATCAGTCCATAACCAAAATTTGGCGAAAATCAGCAACAGATAAGATAAGATAAGAATCCGTTTATTCGCTGATAAGATAGACACAGATACAGTTCACAGACAGTTAAAGAAATGATTGAAATTATATTTATTTAACTATACATGTGTATATTCCACAGTGAATAGGACCTGGCTCAGCATATGTTGCAAATAAATTATCTGCAACGCTGGTAATTCTGCCAGGACCCATTTCATGGTTTTTGTGGAAGCTTACAACAAATATGTGACGTGCTATGACACGTATGGTTTCTGTTTATTATTATTGTAAGTACTTATAGGAGTTTGGGTGGCAGTATACGTATTACACAGAGTGGGTATGTATATGTTATGTATGCACTATAGAGTAGGTAGTTTATGTGACTGCTACATACTGGAAGGCATTAATACTCGAGAGTGGTTTTATGAAAAGAGCCGAAGGCGAGTTTCATAATAATATCACTCGAGAGTTTCAATGCCTAATTATGTACAGTTACATACACCAGTTTATCTACACACATATCATAAGCTCTCTTTATTGTGTTCAGGAACCGCATCTTCGACCGGCATGGTGGCATTGATAATTGCTCAGAACTTGTTTAGCTTGTTCAGTAGTACCAACTTCACAGACAAACTAGGGGCGGCACGCAGGCGGGCGTCGGCGTTAGAAATTTGAATGTCATAAAATGTAGAAAATTTACACATTATGGTCATAATGTTCAATATTCAGATAAGAAATGATTTTTTACAAAGTAGTTTAACATTATGCTGATCGTAACGTGCGGTTTTTGTACGCAGTAAAATTACACATTATGACCATAATGTGTAATGTAACATTCAAATTTCGAACGCCGACGCCCGCCTGCTTGCCGCCCCTAGTTTGTCTGTGAAGTTGGTACTGACATTCAAATTTCGAACGCCGGCGCCCGAAGTTGGTGCTACAGAACAAGCTAAACAACTGCAGAGCCACAATGCCGGTCAAACATGCGGTTCCTGAACACATCAAAGAGAGCTTATGATATGTGTGTAGATAAACTAGTGTATGTAACTGTACATAATTAGGCATTAAAACTCTCGAGTGATATTATTATGAAACTCGCCGTAATGCCCTCCATTATGTAGCAGTCACATAAACTACTATAATAAATAAAAATAGAAGATATTGAAGAAGCAAGAATAGGAACAAAAGTAACAACCTGTGTGTTAGCTACTCGAGGTTTTGTCGCAAAATACCTCCAATCGTCGCGGGAACGTGGGCTGTCGTGACCTTTCGATGACCCGGTTTTCGGGCTGAACATTTGAGAAGCACGATAAAATTGACATGTGTTGTAAACTCGCACGAGATGCGCAGATAAAGGTACGCGCTTAATAGATGCAAGAAATAAAGTTAAAACCGCCGTCGAGTGAACTTCACGAATTTGTAATAATGGCATCGAAATATTATTAGAGTTATAGGTATTGTCATAACAGGCTGGGAATAGATATAGTGCGAGAGTTAAATGTTGTTAGAAGTTAGATTCAACCTCATCAACATTTTATGATAATAACTTCGCACACTTGGTTTCTGATTTCTGATAGATCACGTCAAGAGAAGAGATGAATTTTGGACGAAAAAATAAAATTCTAATTTCGAATTGGATGCGCGGCCTCTCGACTTCCGCCACAGTCTTGAATTACCACGGAAAATTACGAAAAAATAGTAGTTTATGTAACTGCTACATAATGGAGGGCATTAACACTCGAGAGTTTTAATGCCTAATTATGTACAGTAACATAACACTAGTTTATCTTCACTCATAAGCTCTCTTTGATGTGTTCAGGAACCGCATGTTTGACCGGCATTGTGGCACTGATCATTGCTCTGCAGTTGTTAACCTTGTTCTGTAGTACCAACCTCACAACAAATTAGGGGCGGCACGCAGGCGGGTGTCGGCGTTCGAAAGTTGAATGTCATAATTTGTCAAATTTTTGTACATTATGGTTATAATGTACAAATTTTCAGATAAGAAATGAGTTTTTATCAAATAGTTTTACATTATGCTGGTCTTAACGTGCGGTTTTTAGACGCAGTAAAGAGGGTTTATGATACGTGTGTAGATAAATATTTTTTAGATTATCCCTGTTCCCTTTGTGATATTAAAATTTCATCTCAGTAAGAATCTTCCGGCGACTTCTAGATTAAATAGTCAAAAAAGGTCATTTAAATCGGTCCAGTCATTTGCGAGATGTGCGCTTACCGACACACTTTGGGATACATTTGTATTTATATAGCTAAATCTCGGCACGGGATGGCAAATGCAAAAAATCCTCCACGTTTGATTTATTTATATATAGGCTTCCGACCCCACACTAGGATACCCTGTGTCTTTGGTACCTGAAACAGCGGCATCACACACATATAAACATCCAAGACAGCCGGGGATCGAACCCGGGACCTCTCACATCAAATGTTTATCTCTTGTAAAACAAATATAATGGTAGCACGTGTTTTCCTCGCGGGATGGCACAGAGAAAGTGCACCCACATCTTCGTTATATCATGTAATAACACTATTTCTAGGGTCCCGTACTGGAAAGATGCCACACGGGATCCTATTGCTAAGCCTCTGCTGTCCGTCCGTCTGTCCGTCCCTCGGCTGGCTGTATCTTATGAGCCGGAATAGGTAGATAGTCAAAATTTTCACAGAAAATCAAAATTTCAGAGAAAGTGTTCCCGCTACAGCAGCAAATCATGAACAACACGCCATTTTAGAAAGTTAATGGGTTCCCTATTCAGACGTCGGGTTTTTTATGCTTTTTTGTAGGTTGGTACGGAATTCGTGTGTGCGTCCGACTCGCACTTGGCCGATTTTCTTTATTGAACGAGCGAGCGAAGCGCTTCATTTCGACAAGATAGGAGGCCGATTTTGCTTTCGTCTGTCTCTATGTGTGTCTGTCAGTTCCGGTCTAGGGGACCACAGTTTTTAAGCGATCCTCACAAAACTTGGCACACGTGTTCCTTGAATTAGAACTTTTTTTTTGTCGATAGCTTTACTCGATTTTTCCCTTGGGGGGAGTTATGACGTCATGAGATTTTGTATGTTTTTTTTTTTTCTGAAACCTTTCGTGTGGGGTATCAAGTTAAAGGGCTTCAAAAGCCGGTTCTAAAAATATACTACACCATTACCTTTCGGCCGCCTGCTGTCTAAAAATCCAAGAAATATTTACAAAACATACCAAGTTTGGACTTCTCGAAGTAGGAGACGGATTAGTAAAGAGGATCTATACAGACCATGAGAGTGAGTGAAAGTCCATAGAATGTATTTCAAATCGCAGAATGTATTTTGCAGCGGTCCCTTTTGTTAGCGAGGTCCGCTGCTGCTGCTGCGCACAGGGAATACTTCTTCAGCCAAAAACGGGTGGCAATAAAGATACCTGCTTATTAGAAGCCAAGGGTCCCGGGTTCGAGTCCCGGTGGGGGCAATATTTGTTTGACGAGAACGGATGTTTGTACCCTAGTCATGGTTGTTTATCTATCTAAGTATAATATTTATCTATATAAGTATGTGTATCGTTGTCTAGTACCCAAGATACAGGGATTCCTAGTTTGGGGCTAGATCAATGTGTGTAAATAGTGTCCAAGGTATTATTATTATTATTATCATTATTAACTTACATAAACATTTATATACAGGCACATACATAGCTTCTGGCCCTACACTAGGAAAACCCTGTGTCGTGGGAACCAGCGGGAAGTGACGCTGGCTACGAAGCTGACGGTCCCGAGTTGGAATCCCGGAAAGGGCAAATATTTGTGTGATGAGCATGAATACTTGTTTTTTATAGTCCTGGATGTTTTCTATGTATTTACATAAGTATTTATCTCTATTAAATATATCGTCGTCTAGTACCCATAACACAAGCCTTATTGAGCCTAGTGTGCTAGTTAGATTTGTGTAAGCATGTCGTCTAATATTTATCTATTTATATAAACATCAAAGACCTGGGTTATTTTTTTCTATACCCCTAGCCGGGGATCGAACCCGGGACCTCTTGCATGGTAGGCAGAAAGGTCGTTAACTTGTTTCTATCCACAAGTCCAAGCACTTTTACTTTTCAACTTACTGCCACAAGACACCTGGTGATCTGCATAAATGTAATTACGTCGGAAGAAATGCTAACGATATGATAAATGATCCTGGAATGTAAAAATATGGTAAAATTCTGAGTACTGTTCTGTAGAGATTAGTGATATGTGGCATGTGTAACAAGCTTCAGCAGTAAGTATATCACAAGTCAGACGCAAACACAGAAGATGGTCTTGTAATTTAAGCATAGGATCAACATTATAAGCATGCAAATATGTGTACTAATCTGTCAGCACCATGATTATTCTGCAACAGTTTCATACATGTAGTTTCCATTCCACGGGAAATATTAAACTGCACATCAAAAATACTGATTTGCACAGCAAATATCATGGCAAAATGCTGCGGTAGCTTAGGTGAGGGGTATAGGGGGTGAACGAAGGAAAGCCCCCTTTATCCTTCGTGTTAGGTTGAACATGTAAGAACAACAAAAAATACTTAAAACATAAACTTAAACAGAAGTTTGGTGATCATTTATGTACTATTACAAATTCTGGCGGTCGGTCGTTTCGAATACTTAAAACATAAACTTGAGTACAAATACAATATTTAAAACATAAAAAGTGTTTTTGCTGATCCTTTTTTGCTGTGCAAATTAGTATTTTTGATGTGCGATTAAATACTAGCCGTAAAATAGCGAAAATACTGGAAATTTTTCGCTAACATGGCGGCGACTTGAATGGTACAATCATCGTAGTTAATTAGCTCGCCCCATTTCTGTTTCTGGAAAAATTAAATTTTCCCGACTAAGAATTGCGTCCTAATTTTCCCAGCATGTTTTTGTCCTCAGTCGGATATTTGCTAACCCAAAAATATTTTGCGAATCGTTTGAACGTAATTAATCATACCCAGCTTGGTAACCCGCCAAATCATCAGTTTATTCAGCAGCACTCGCATAAACTCTACTCAGTACATGTAAAAGTTTGGCCCAGTCATTAATTAAGCAAACTTAATTGGCAATTAAGTTAAAGCAACCCAATAAATAAGGGTACGGAACGGACGTAAGTCACGAAGAATGATCCTGGTTTTGTCGTAGAGCCGAGTGTTATGCTCGAAAGCGCAACATACTGCTTATAGTCTGACGGACACTCAATCGTGCTGTTTCTGTCTCTGGCTCGGGAAATGAGTATGATATTTAAGCAGCGCTTTATTTGAGAATCGCCTGAGTAATCGGCTAATAGGGTATTTATACGATTGTGCCATTAGAGACGAATAGGGAGAAAGAGTTAAGGTCTAAGCTGAACTCAGGTTTACCTACAGTGAGTGCAAGACACGTTTTGCCCATGATATAATAGACCGTAAATGGGCACACGCCCTATAATATGTATTGAGTACATTGTGAACCTTAAGGGTTGTTTCTAACCCTACACGCCATACTTATTTACACAATAATAGATTGTGGTGGTCAGCATAGCGATAAAATTTATTTTTTTAGTACATATTGATTTCATATTCAAGATTTTGCATGTTTTCAGGAATTACTCGTGATGTATAAGTATTCAAGTTCAAGTTCAAGTTCAAAGATTTTTATTCATAATAGCACAAAAATTGAGACTTAACGAACGTCATAACATAATCAAGCAAGCATTATATAACATTAAGAAAGTGCCTAATTATTAAATAATATCTAGGGTGCAATGAACTGGTTCAATTCCAGATGTCGGTGTCTTGTACAAAATCATTTATTTTGTAGTAGGCCTTTGTGCACAAAGTGTGCTTTATACATTTTTTGAATCGAGCTTCAGTTAAGTTTTGTATTTCTTGCGGAATTTTATAGTAGAAACGTATACAGTGTCCCATAAAAGAACTACTAACTTTTGTGAGCCTGAACATTGGAAAAGAAAGTTTATGTTTATTTCTAGTTTGCACATTGTGGCTGCTATTAATAGTTTTAAAGCTACTGATATTTTTCCTCACATACATTATGTTTTCATAAATATATTGACTTGCAACTGTTCTTTTTCTTCTACCTGAATTCTTAAACAAGTTCCGACTAATAGTCCTAATGTACTTTAGTACTCTCCACTTCCACTTAGGTCTTACTGTCCAAGACCTAGATATCTAGGTAATTATGGCAGCCTTGAGAACATGAGCTAAGTGGCGCCTGCATTTTTAGTCTACCTACCCGGCATCTTGTGCGCAGTTTTAGCAAAAGTCTACGCAAGTCTCTTTTCGGAGATAAGCTTCCCTTTTTCCTTTGCACAACATTCCATCTTAACAAAAGTTCCAATAGGATGTTTAATTGCGACGATGGGCTAGCCCTCAGTCATGCAACCATGGAGAAACTGGCTAAACATGGACGTATACAAAGAGGTGTGACGCTGTTTTTCTGTTGTATGTTTTGTTATTTAAAAAGTTATACTACAAAAGTATTAATTACTTTTTCGCGGAAAAAAACCGATAAACGTCACAAAAACAATAATAACAATAAATCGACCGAAACAAGTTAAAAATAAGATAAATAGTGAAAGTGCAACGCAAACAATAAACATAAAATACAGCAATGCAATCATATAAACATTGTTATCTTGGAGACATTATAAAACAAGTGAATTAGCATATATACGCGCACTCGCTCAACTTGTAATAAAAACAAGTTATCGTAGCGTGAAATTGAAACGATAAAATTAAACTCACAGACATACGTAAGCAGTTACATTTAATTGTCTCCAATTCTTTTTATAGGAGTTGTAAACAAAAATTAATGAACTCGAAAAATTTAAAGATTCAATTATAGCATTACCGCTTGAGGCTAGCACGGACATTTACGCATGGAGTTAGTAAGCGTATTGAACTTTCGATGACCCTTTACCCTTTAACTTTACATCTACATAATAATATAGTAGTTTTAAAACAAAAAACACCCTTTTGAAATCAATAGGGCTTGTTAAGGCGAATCAAATGAGCCATAACTCGATGGATTTAAAAGTAAGTTACCAGTTTTCCGTCTATCACCTTCCAGCTCCATCAGGTGATGATGATGAGAATGATCGCCAAGAAAGATGAATAGGTTTTGTCACAACAAAACAAATGAGCCGATGGGTTTACAAATAATCATCCCAGGATTCCCTCTCCCACCTTCAAGCTCCATCATCAGAACAGCCCGATGGCATCATATTATTGTATTGTCATCTGAACACATACATAACAAGTTTCGTAATGGTGGAGGAACTAGAAGTGGGTCAAAATTAAAATGCATTGATTTGTTAAGGGTTCCCGCCAAAGCCGATGGGTTTACAAGTAAACATCCCAGGATTCCCTCTTCCACCTTCGAGCTCCATCATCAGATCAGCTCGATGGTATCATAATATTGCATTTTCACCGAACTTACATAACTATTCGGAAATCGAGAAATGGGTCAAATTTAACTTGCAAGATTTGTTTACATAGTAAGTTACAGGTAAACAGTAAAAGGGTTTTAAAATCATTTAATTTCGGCTCACATATTCGGCTCATGTGCATTTAGGCGTTGTCCCCACTTAGGGCACGCGACATGACATTGACCGGAAAAAGCCCACGTTCGCACGGCATGTCCTTTTGGGTACCCAATCCTTCAAGTCAGATTGATGTCCCGTCACTACGCCTAGGTGGGAACGACGCCTTACGTCAAGTGTTCGTGGTTACCCCCAACGAACATAAACGAAGCAAAGACCAGATTTTGAGTTAAAGTGAATTTACGATCACAGAACGCGACACTTGTGTCGTCAAATGTATTCCAGATGGTATCTTTTTTAAAAGAATTACAAACGGTTGTGCAACTGACGATTATTTTTCTCGTGAATTGAACGACTCAACTTTTAAAAATAAAACTTCATTTTTGAATGCTACATTATGCATTATTCAAATTAGGATTTTATTTATTTTTATGTAAATTTTACTGTATTCTCACCAAAGAAGAAGGCGCGAGGACCTGGACAGATGTCTCCGGGATCAGCAGGAGCAGGCTAATGATAGGGAATTGTGTTCTAAGAGTGGGGAGGCCTTAGTGCCGCTATCATGCCCTCTGGCTATGAACTGATGTCCGCTCGTAAAATCGGGTAAGCAGGCAAACTCCTCCCATATATATATCACATACACATATATATCGCCCAAAAGGGCAAATCGCAGGGCAAGGCGCAAAGCCTTCAGCATATACCGAGGCCATGGCTCACAGTTAAATCGACTATCGATAAGTATAAACAAAGGGATTGTTTTTAGTCCGTACACCACACGAGCTGATGCCCGCTCAATATGTGGGGACCCGGACATAGCAGGGAGGTCTGACTCCTGGGCATGGGTAATTCCACTTTTTCCCCCTCCAACAAAAAAAGGGGGAGGCCTTGGGAGGAATGGGCAACGCTACAGGCTACATAAAAAACTGCTATAAGTACGCGCACCGAGTATTTTTTTAGTGACGTGCTGACAAATTTTCGGTTTTCGGATTTTGCCTTTACTTGTGCTGTAAGACCTTGCTTCATGGCAAATTTCATGATTTTAGGTCAATGGGAAGTACGCTATGGGAAGTAGTATATTTTGATTCCCTTGCGAGTGTCAAGTTAATTCGGAAAAACTGAAACATGAACCATCAAAAAACAAGGCACCACAGGGCAGAGTAATTTATTTGAATATTGAATTGATACCTCCACGCGTTCCTGAGATAACGGGTCTTGACAGACGAACGGACAGACAGACAGACGGACAACCAATGTTGACCCTATAAGGTTACCTTTATTCCGTTGAAGGCACGAAGCCTAAAAGTATTTAAAAAACAATGAAAATTATTAACGCATTCTTTTACAATACCAATCGGGCCACCGAAAATCTATCTAAGCCACTAGTCACTCAAGATCCCGTGGCTCAGTTACTACAGCCGCTCGGTTAGTATTTTGGCTCAGTTAGAATTTGCTTGTAGGTATTTTTTAATAACAGCCAAATATTTTTTACAACTACCATTTCCTAATACCAGGACTTTCACTTAATAAACTACGAAGACAAAAGTACCACAAAATCTAGATACGAAGTTTGACAAAAGCGATATTTCTCAATGGTCGCGTTTGACACAACACATACAAGTCTGTGTAACAATGCGACCGTGGGCTGTGTGAGGGCGACGCAAAGACGACACAAAACTGTGTCAACTCGGACGGCGGTATACGGAAACGCACCGAAATAATTAAAAACATAAAAGGCACAGATATACCTATTTAGAAATCCGCAAAGACTTATCGGGCCCTATAGTGCGGTTATCATAGGAAGATATCCGACAGTTTACGTTTAGGACATCAACCTAATCAACTTTTCTAGTTACGGATTACAAATATTTATCGATTATAATCAACTTGTATTAATTTATTATCAACTAGCATTACCTCATCCCTAGAAAAGTCAGGTTGTTCTGATAAATGTCAACTCTCAGATATCTTCCTATGATAACCTCACTATATTTACTTTTTGTAAGGTAGCCGACTCTTTATGTATGATCAACGCACACGAATTTCATGCAAAGTTTTTCAACACACTTCCTCAATGTTTCTTTAAAGGTTCTTCTTCTTTGGGTGCCATAATGTCGGAGTTCAGCAATTTGTGACTGTGATGTTGACAATGCTAGAGAGCTCATATGTTCAGTATAGGATGTGGTCAGTACACCCAAGTCATTAATGTCATTCGTCTAAATTTTATAGTTTGGATTTTCACCTGTTATTTTTTAAAGGGTAATATTAAACTGCACATCAAAAATACTGATTTGCACAGCAAATATCAGGGCAAAATGCTGCGGTAGCTTAGGTAAAGGGTAAGTAAGGTTAGGGTATCCTTCGTGTTAGGTTGAACATGTAAGAACAACAAAAAATACTTTAAAATAAATATATTAAAAACATAAAAAGTGTTTTTGTTGATCCTTTTTTGCTGTGCCAATCAGTATTTTTGATGTGCGATTAAAAACTAGCCTTTTTTAAATACGAAGAGAGTACGCTGTAAACTGTGGAAAGCTTCTTCAGGAAATTGCGTTAAGTCATGCTGGCAAACAAAACAACACATGTTTTTCCAAACATTAGAACAAGACACACACACGACCGACCTCTCTCAGCTCTTCGCTCGAATACCGACCTGCAAATAGAAATAACACAGCCAAATTAATAATTGAGTTAAAAATATTATGGAGTCATATAGCGTTGAAATAGTACAATTCGGCAATAGATATACAAAGACATATTGGCGAGTGGCGAAAAACAGTAATATTTTTTTTTATTCGTAAAGCAAGGTTTAATGACCGGATCTGCCTGAATAATAACATAAGGCTTGTGTTTAAACGATTACCAAAAAATTCGAAAATTTACTAGCAATAAATTCGAAAAGACTGCCAGAATTAGTAAATGATCATCAAATTGTGTTTGGATAAATGATCACCAAACTTCTTTTTATGTTTTGTGTACTTAAGTTTATGTTTTAAGTATTTTTGTTGTTCTTACATGTTCAGCCTAACACGAAGGATAAACGGGGCTTCGCTTCGCTCACCCCCTTTACCCTTCACCTAAGCTACCGCAGTATTTTGCCCTGATATTTTCTGCAGATTTTGGTGATCATTTACCCATTTTGGGTAAGAAAAAAATATTTTGGTGATCATTATATTTGTTGCCATAAAATAATATGAATGGCTACTTCTTGAACTATAGTAAGTTGTTTGAAAGTGGACGAAATAATTGCGCCCTGCAAAGTACGTGATAACGGGTTCATGGCAATGAATATAACATAGATCTCCGATAGTTTACTATTAAATAAACAGGCTTTTTTGTATGTCCATTCCCAATTAATGTGAAGGGCTGGCCATAAAGCACACATCATAAATATGCATCGACCGCGTCTCTTATCATCGATCCGGTATACAGGGCGTGTTGAAGATCAATAAGGACGTGTTCACAGTGAGCCGCTGACTATCTGCCGGCCTGTCGCGAGCGCCCGATTTTGTATTGATATTACTATAATGGCGTCACATTTGGCGTACAGTATGCCTGAAGCCGCGTCCTGAAGCCACTAATGCCGCTCACTCGCTCCCGCACATCGCCTCAGGTCTGACGCCGACGGCCGACTGTTCGCTTTTTAAGGCCGAAAGATAGAAAGGGATTTGGTACCTATGTGAAGATAATTAGTATAAAACGTCATCGTTGACCCAAAATTAGTGCCCGATTCGCTATTTTCGAGTATCTTCTTGGGTATTATCCTCCCTACGTTCCAGAGCAGTTTGGAACTCATTAGTAATTAACACCTAACGATCCTATTAGGTTCACAGTCAGCGCGCTCACAGGCAGGCGTACTGTGAGCTATATATGAAGAGGCCTTTAACTGCATTTTTACTATACAAAGGGCGTGGTCATAAACAGTTTAGCTGCGTGCGCGCACCGACATGTGTTAACTGCACTAACAGTCATTTATGTGCAATTTGAATATTTTATCCATTAAATATCTAACAGCTTTTAATAACCAAGGAATATTTTGCACTAGTGAGTGCACAACGCAATATGACGGCAGGTGCCGGTGTTGATACATATTTTAATTATTAGAGTTTCGCAGTATGTGAGCGAAACAGGATACTTTAATAGTGTTTAAGCATTTTTATTTGTCTATCTAGTTACTTATTTGTAAATGAACCTCTCATTAAGGCTGTCGAGATGTAAAAAATGCCCACTTAAAGTTTGAATAACACTCGAACATATGACGCATTTGTAAGGGAAAGAAGTCAATCGTTAATCAATTTAAGTTGCACTGAAGTTGAGCAGCAGTTTGTGCGTGCCGCCAGGCCATTATAGCATCAAGCCCTTGCCCTTACGGAGTGGCAGAGGCACAGTTGTACCCAGTTATAGTAATCAGTACTCGATATTGCGTGACACTTTAATCATGTTTATCTAAATAGAAAAAGCTTAAGGATGGCATGAAGCCATCCAGATGGCGTTATGATGGACGCGACGCTGGACAAAGCCTGGCCACCATCGAAAAGGTTCTCTGCTCGCACTATAACGATATTCTTTAAAAACGATTCACACATTGTGTAGGGTCAGCCCAGAAAGTTTAAGACGAAGAAAACTTTGAATCGCAAAATCAGATTTGAAATCGACATTTTGGACATTTTGGAGAGACCACTCCAGTACCATCAGCCATATGGACGGATGACATCTTAGCCAAAGCTGGTAGGCAGTGGATGCGGGAGGCTGAGGATCGGAGTAGATGGCGGGGTGAAGAAAGACCTATCTATACCCAGCAGTGGGTGAATATGGAAAAATTTAAGGGCTTGCTACCAAAAAAAAAACTCCGGTTCAACACTTGTTTAAAGACAAAATTTATAGGATTTGATGTTTATTTTGAGCTATGTTTAATGTGTTTTATAGTATCACGGTTATATATATTTTTGTCGCAAATATGTGTAGATAAACAGTAAAAGGATAAGTTGACAGAATAATAACCTAAGAAAACGTAAAACCATCTCTGCTGACGGTACCCATATTTAATGATGAATAACAAACACACTCACACTCACAATGACACGCCCGCATTTATCATCGTAAGCGGTGTCGCGCATTGTGTGGACTGCACGCGCGGGCGCAGGGCACGCGTTGCCCTGGACTTTGCTAGAGCCTTTGATCCGGTCGATCATCAGACTGACCGCCTCTCGTTTCTTTGCTTCTTTGCAATAATAACACGTAAAATCGGTTTCTAGTCGTACTCTCAGGAAAATAAGGCCATTATTATCTGAAAGAAACTTCAAAAATGTCTTACCTAACCGAAATACTAGCCAAGCGCCTTGTGGCTCAGTCAGTACTAATTTAATGGGAAGGCCGGCCCAGCTAAATATGTTTCTCACTGTACACGTTCGTAGAATGCCCATACATAACTACGACGAGTCACGTTTGGGCAATATTCGTCGTAACATCACAATAGCAAGAGGAACATTGGTTATTGTGTGTTTTTGAAGCGATAGTCATCTACAAAAGAAATGTATTTTTTTTATAGATGCCTCGGAGCGGTCAAAGGTTGAAGCGGTACAAGTTATGTTTGTGTTGCAGTATTTATTATGGTTTAGAGTAAAAGGCTTGTTGAGTTAACATCACAATTTATTGGAGTTTGAAATAGATATTTTTGGTGGACCGAATAGATACTCAATGTAAAGGAGAGAAGCTAGAAGTGTATTAGATGACACAAGTTGTAAAGTTGTTAAATCAATCTATGGGCGTTTCTTTGTGCTTCCTTTCCCACAATGGTACAATGTAGAATAGAGACAAAGAAATTACGTGTAAGCTTATTTGTAAATATCTGCAGTGGTAAAGTTTTTTTGAATAAATTTTAATTCTGGAATAAATCTCTTTTTAGGGGTAATCTCGCCTTTGTACACGCATTTTCAATTTAGATGAGTTTTTTACTAACGTTTTTTACCTCGTTAGTTGGTCAACTAAGGACAGATATTAAACTGTAGCGTGCTGCTTACTATATGACGCGTTAGTTGACAAACTAACGGTTAAAACCGTTAAATAGCGAACGGTTTCAAACTTGAATTGCAAACGAAATACCAGGGCAAACACTGCAGTAGCTTAGGGTGAATAATAGAGGAAGCGAGCGCAGCGAAGCCCCAGAATAGTCTTCGTGTTAGGTTGACATGTAAAATAAACGTAAATTTTAAACCTTATCGGTCTAGTTTACTATCTGTCGATAGTTGATCAACTAACCCGTTAGTTTATCAACTAACGGTTTTGAGTATCTTACGGTGACAGATATCTTCTGTATTTTTGCAATAAAGTATATTCAAATTCATTCATTCATTTTTCGGTTTACAATTATATAAAACAGCAATATAAATACTCGATCGCTGAGACATGTTATCTGTTGCCCAAACAATACCAGTTCATCGCCGTGCAAATACAACAAGAAATCACTCCCTCCGCATTAAAAAAAACCGCCAAAAGGACCAAAGCGATTACGTCGTAAAAGTTAACACAGTCTTTTATGAACCCTATCATATTACACCTGAATATTTATCTCTTTCACACCTATAAAGCTGATTGCTCTGCGAAAGGGAACAAAAAATCGATCACCCCGACGGCAACCGCATAAAACGAAATTGGAAGATTTAACCCGTGGTTAAGTTTTGAGTAAACATGGACGCAATAAAAATCCGGCAGGCTGTAATCTTGGGGAATTCATGAAACGTTCAACGGCTGTAATGTGTGTGGGGCTGTGGTTACAGCAGTTAATATTATTGTAATGTGTGTGGGGCTGTGGTTACAGCAGTTAATATTATTGGCGTCCTTGGTAGTTATGTTGGTGTTGAATCAACGGAAGGCATCAAAAAGGCTCTGGGTCTGGCGTGAGATGCGAGTCCAAATAAATTGGTGGAAGAGATAACTACCTAACCAGGGTGTAGCTCAAAGTGTGGTCAATGAACACTGGCGGTTGCCCACATAGGTGCAGACGGTTACTTCGACTTCATCGCTCGACGCTTCGCGGGTTAAGTTGCTGGAAGTGATCAAAATGTTTTTGAAAACTTAAAATTTGGCACATAGGTGTATCATGAAGGGAATTGTATTAACGGAATCTCCGAAAACGGTTAATTGATTCGATAAAAGAAACAAAAATAAAACTGCCAAGTGCGAGTCGGACTCGCGCACGAAGGGTTCCGTACCATTATCTACGTAAAACGGCAAAAAAACACGTTTGTTGTATGGGAGCCCTCCTTAAATATTTGTTCTATTTTTATTTATTTATTTATTTTTAAAGTAAATATATAACTAAATATTCTGTGAATATTTCAAGCGTCTACCTGTTGCCTTGCCTAGTTGTTGTTGAGCAAATACGAGAAAAAAAAATGTTTTTTGTATGGGAGCCCCCTTAAGTATTCATTTTATTCTGTTTTTTAGTATTTGTTGTTATAGCGGCAACAGAAATACATCATCTGTGAAAATTTCAAATATCTAACTATCACGGTTCATGAGATACAGCCTGGTGACAGACGGACAGACGGACGAACGGACGGACGGACAGCGGAGGCTTACTAATAAGGTCCCGTTTGGCACCCTTCGGGTACGGAACCCTAAAAACCCGAGAAGAATCGAGCGGTAAAGTTAAAATAATCGTACTGTAAGTATATACTTTTATCAAAAGCGAATTTGTGACATCAACATATGAGAATCGTCCTAATCGATTGATGTTTTGTGCATAGGTCAATCCTGTAAGATTCTTTGTTGCATGAGGCCATTTGAAATATATTGGTGTTTCAACGAACGTGAAAACGGTCCAAATATTCTAATCTGTGTCACATTACCAAAAGAAAAAAATAAAACAGGCCTGTACTTCAAAACGGCAACAAATATAATGATCACCAAAATATTTTTTCCTACCCAAAATGGATAAATGAACACCAAAAGTTGCTAAAAATATCAGGGCAAAATTCTGCGGTAGCTTAGGTGAAGGGTAAAGGGGGTGAGCGAAGCGAAGCCCCCTTTATCCTTCGTGTTAGGTTGAACATGTAAGAACAACAAAAAATACTTAAAACATAAACTTAAGTACACAAAACATAAAAAGAAGTTCGGTGATCATTTATCCAAACACAATTTGGTGGACATTTATCCATTCTGGCAGTCATTTCGAATTTATTGGTAGTAAAATAGGTACGTTTTTGGTAATTGTTTAAACATAAGCCCTTCAAAACATGATTTGGTATAGCCGTCTAGTCCTGTCAATTCGACGCTACTATACTATACCCGTACTCACAACGGACCGTCTAAATTCATCTCCATTTGAAGCAGAGACTTTATTAAAAAATAACACTAGCGTCAGTAATGTATATTTAAAATTTCATCATGTATATCCCCAGGACATTGTCAAAACGTTTAAATTACTTAACTTAAAAAATACGGAAGACCTGTGGGGTATATCAGTCAAAGTCATTGGTTCAGTAATTCTAGTTATAGCCCCACACTTAGCTTATATATTCAATAAATGTGTTGACGATGGGGCTTTTCCAGACCTCATGAAACACAGTAAACTTATGCCGCTGTTCAAATCGGGAGATAAGGGCGATCCTTCAAATTTCAGACCAATATCTATTCTTCCAACACTAAGTAAAATATTTGAAAAGATTATACTTAATCAAATGCTCTCACACTTCAACCGTACAAAACAACTCCACGCTAAACACTAGGGTTTCACTAGGGGTAAATCGACTACGGATGCAGGTATTACCCTTGTATCTCATATTTATTCTGCATGGGAGGCCGCACAGGATGCTATCGGAGTTTTTTGCGACCTGTCGAAGGCGTTTGATTGTGTTGATCATAATACGCTATTAATTAAATTAAATCATTACGGAGTTAGAAATAAAGCGTTGGATCTACTAAGATCATACCTAAGCAATTGAATTCAAAAGGCAGAAGTTAACGGCGTAAAATCTGATGGATCAGGTGTTAAAATTGGCGTTCCACAAGGTTCCATATTAGGCCCTTTCTTATTCCTGGTATATATTAATGATCTGCCTTTCATGGTGGAGAAATTAACTGACATAGTGTTGTTTGCTGATGATACTTCAATGGTCTTCAAAATTGAAAGACAAAAAGGAGATTTTGATGACGTGAATGGTGTATTGTCTTTAACCTTGAATTGGTTCACAGTTAATAATTTATTGTTAAACGCTGGTAAAACCAAGTGTATCAAATTCTCACTTCCAAATTTCAGGCAAGTTGAGACCAGTTTGGTGTTAGACAACAGCACGTTAGAATTGGTAAATGATACGAAGTTTCTTGGAATAACCATTGATAGCAAATTGCAGTGGGGACCCCACATAGATAAATTGGCTGGTAAATTAAGTTCTGCGGCTTACGCTGTTAGGAACATCAGACAAAGCACGGATGTGGCTACATCTAGGCTAGTATATTTTAGTTACTTTCATACTATTTTTATTTTACAGAAAAGAGCTATTCGAGCAATTTATAATTTAAAACGAACAGACTCCTTAAGAGAGCTTTTTAAAGAAATTGACAAACTAACAGTAGCTAGTCAATTTATTTTCGAAAATATAATGTATGTACGCAAGAACCTTACAACATTTTCCAAACTTAGCGACAGCTGTAATGTTAACCTAAGAAATAATCACAGACTATGTGCGCCCCGTTTTGGACTCGCGAAGGTTAGCAATTCTTTCAAGGGTCAGTGCATTCTCTACTACAATAAGATACCTCTGGAGATCTTGAAATTGCCATTTGAGCATTTTAAAAAGCATGTTAAAGCGACTTTGTCGAAAAAGGGATATTACAATGTTCAAGATTACTTAAATGACAGGACTGTATGGGGTTAATCTGGCTCAATACAGACCCTGCTGTTAATAATTATGTAATTATTTATTCCTGCTTATTAATCATAACAATTAAATTTTTCATATTTGTATTAGTTAAGCACAACCTATTTTTAAAAGAGATCTAAAAATAAATCTGTGGGAGTTTCTACGCCCTTCTTCTCCCACAGTGGTCCAATGTAGTGAAGAGGCAAAAAATGAAGTTTGCTAAGTATATGTAAATATCTACAGTAATAAAGTACTTTGACTATTGACTCTAAGTAGTTGCCACTTACAACGATGAATTATAAGTGACGGGAATTTGACTGGATTGGACCTCTTAACTATATACATGTACCATGATTCAAATAAGAAAAGGAAAGTAATGGAAAAAGAAATTTAATTTCCAATTTATACAATATATTTTTCCGACTTCTGTGCTAAAATAGCGCCTTCGCCGCTTGGTCCGCAGGCGGAAAAATTCTATTCCTAACTCGTTCGAAAAGGCTTTTTACGAACCTCGCTACGACCCACGCCTAAGCCTTTGCCAACTCGTGGGATATTTACTATTATCTGGTCTGTAATCTCAATTAGAAAGCTCATTACTATATAGAAAATAGATTTTCTTTAATATAGGTCTTGTTCATAGTCGCTTTGGCTATAAGAGATAACAATTCACCTTTGTCACTTGAAGCAGCTGTCAGAAAGATCATTCTTAGCAAACATTTGCCTAACACCCATTAAGTTAACCTTATGTACGCAAGGAGACCGATTCGAGAGGCATCTAAGCTAGTTATACAACCGAATTGAAAGCACCTCTTCTTTAAGTCGGTTAAAATTATCCTCTACTATATTCGATCTGTTCGTAACCTAACAGATTTCGTAAGTGAATATTGTGAAGCCTTGAGAATCAGGCCCATTGTCCGATTAAACCAGCGGACAACACTTTTTTATACAGGGAGCATTAATTTGTCGGTCTCTTATCTGGAAAGTATCGCGGCTCATCCATCCACCTTATCACCATCGGATCCACCTTCGAGTCCTGATTTCGCAAAATTTAATCAACTCTCAACCGCTAAATCTTCTTATGAACCTTTCATTAATTAAACTCAAGATCATTGTAGATTATAACGGGGGGGTTTTATTCGGAGTGCAATGTAACTTTTTCCCTTAAAATAAAAATTAAGCTTTTTGTGAGGAAATTAGGATGATTCAAACTTTTTCCGAAATGGCTAGCAGAGGCCTATTTGCGACCACGTTTAGCCAGTTACTCCATAATATTTTAGGTGACAGGGGCCAAGCCCATCGCCGCAGCTATGGAGAATCAAAGGTTTCCTCTCGATTTATATTTTTGATATTATGTACATACTACATTTTAGTTTCGTATATAATTATATAGTTTTATCTTACACTCTCCTGATGCAGAAGGTTTCCTGCCCTGCCAAGGTTCGCTGGAAGAAATCTCTCTTTAGAGGTAACCCTTCAAGCCTCTGCTCTTCATTATTTCTGGATTTCCATTACGTCAGCAGTGATTATCCTAAGACTTTCATTGATATTTATGTCAGCGTAAGATTGTCAAAACCGTTAGTTTATAATCTAACGTTTTTTATCTCGTTAGTTTACAAACTATCGATAAATTGTGAACTGTACCGTACTGCTTACGATATGACGCGTTAGTATCCGTATCAGCAGTTTATCCGATGATAAAACCGTTACATTGTGAACCGGTTTAAACTTGAATTGCAAAGGAAATACCAGGGCAAACACTGCGGTAGCTTAGATGAATACTAGAGGGGGCGAGAGTAACCAAGCCGCCGAATAGTCTTCGTGTTAGGTAGACATGTAAGAACAAAAGTAACGTAAATTCTAAACCCTGTCAATCTGGTTTACAATTTACCGATAGTTTACAAACTAACGCGATAGTTAATAAACCAACGGTTTTGACAATCTTACGGTTACATCTACATATTTATTTAGGGGTTACAAACAGGGCAAGTTACAATACAAGACAGAAGACAAATACACAATCAATTAAAATCTAACTAATCTTTCAGGTATCCCACTTGTAGGAATGACGTAAAAAATGTGGGCAACAAACTCAAGAGACCCACCAGAAGATACATATAGGTACATAGGTACAGTAAATAATCGGTCAAGTGCGGGTCGGATTCGCACTCGAAGGGTTCCGTACCACCTTACAAAAAAATAGGCAATAACATTTTAAAATAAAAAAATTCCTAACGTGGATTCGAAGATTACGAAACCAATCAAAACCAATTTTTTACACCACAACCATGTATGAGATAAGCCGCGAAACCTTGTCGTGTAACGATATGAACCTAAACAGAACCTAACAAGAAACAACAACCAGGATAAAATTTAGAGATGATTTAGCTTATTATGCTTATTTACAGTGACTTTTTTTATAAAAAATGAAAGAAAGATGAGGATGAATGAGGTGAGAGAGGTTTTTTTAAAAAATCAGATAAAAAAAAAGGAAGCGGAGGACACGGAGAGTAGGAGCAGAAGGAGCAGTGGAACCGGTCTGGCGAACCGGTCAGTGGAAGCACTGGTGGGCGACGTAGCAGTTGCAGTTGGAGAGTTAGTGCCCTGGAGACACCGACGGGCAGCAGAAGTAGTGGCCCTGGTAGCGAAGCGCCGGCCAGGGTAGAGGCCCGCAACGTGTCGGCCTGAAGTCACCGACGGGCAGGTGAAGCAGAGAACGGGCAGGTGAAGTGGAGACCCATAAAGCGCCGGCCAGGGTAGAGGCTCGCCAAGACAGGAGGCGTAGTAGTAGAGGCTCGCAGGATCCCGGGGCAGTGCGGCCCCGGGATAAGGCCTTTAGGTGATGCTTCTTGCTTGAAAGCTGAAGTGAGACTCCCGAATTTCAGAAATGTTCCGCTCTTATACCCTTTTTGGAGAGTTCTAAAAATTATTTAAAATAAAAGCAATTTTTGTGAATGGCCAAGAGAGAAAAAGTATTTTCGTAAAAGTATTGAAGTAAACATATCAGACCGCTAACGAGTTTGAATGGACATTGCCATGACAACCAGATAAACAACAACATAGTAAATGTCAGATTTTGGTTTCAGGCTCGTAATAGAGAAATCAACAAGTTCACATAGCCAAAATTACATAACAGCGATAGATAAAAAGGTAGCGCACCAGCGCGCACGAAGCCCGAGATTGCAGAGTTTCGGAGAAAGCCAAATACAAGGTCACCAAAGGTAAACCCCTTCGCTATCGATTTAGAAGTGCTGATAGTGTGAAAATACGAAGTGAAAATGATTTGTTATTGTGTTCTTATGGTTTAAAACGTTACAGGGTCCTATGAAAATAAAGGTGATACAAAATATACAGCTATACAGCTCAGCAAGTATCCAGCTGAACAGACTGGAAAATGGCATGTAAGTAGCATAACACTACAATCTACTATCATATTTGAATCATGATACTGTCTGTTATATCGCGGAGGGTGTTAAAACACGTCCCTTGTAGGGGGACCCCCTTTAATTTATAAAATCTCGTGTAGTTCATTATGTGTTGCTGTAGCGACAACAGATATACACATTCTGTGAAAATTTCAACTCTACCTATTCCGGTTTATCAGATGGACGGACAGACGGACAGACGGACAGGGCTTTGTAATAAGGTCCCGTTTGGCAATCTTCCGGTAAGGAACCCTATAAAAAGATAAGAGACATTATAGAGGCTTCTGATACTTTTACTTCGAAAATCGTTACCATACCTACGTATATCTGGTAATCGCGCATCTGCGAAACTCGGTAAAATCAAATAAAAATCCTTGCTAAATGTCGAACCGAGTATAAGTTCATTAGTTCAATAAACTAATTGACGTTAATGGTAATCTTGATCAAGTAAACGTTAAGTAAATGTCATGAGGGAACTTATGACGCGGCGCATGTGGTACATTCTTGATGCCTGATTAAGTCGCTGTTAAGTTATTAAGACGACCTCGGCACTGTCGGGGTATAGGCACTGCCTCACCAGCAAGAGAGAACTGCCGCTCTATCGAAGCTCAGCCGGGAAGAAGAGCAAAACTTTTTTTTAACACTATTTACACACATTGATCTAGCCCCAAACTAGGATTTCCCTGTATCTTGGGTATTAGACAACGCTACACATACTTATATAGATAAAGATTATACTAAGATAGATAAACAACCATGACTAGGGTACAAACATCCGTTCTCATCAAACAAATATTTGCCCCCACCTGGACTCGAACCCGGGACCCTTGGCTTTGTAGGCAGGGTCACTGCCGACTCGGCCATTCGGGTCGTCGAGCTCCGCGAGTCTTGAATTTTTGTAACGTTTATTTCTTTACAGAACACATCAGCTGCGGCGTTGGGCTAGCCGCTTGTCGCCTTAATTGAGTATTGAACAACTTGCTAAACGCGCAACTGTGCCTCTGCCACCCCGTACGGGAAAAGACGTGACGCCGTGTTCATTTTGTTTGACAGCTGTGAATATCCGCACAAGTAAGAAGACATCAGGGACCTCAAACTGGCATGAGATATGAAAATGAACTGACTTCTCCAATGCCCTTTCTCTTGATTTTTCGTACAATCGCTGATGCGGCAAGATTCTTTGGCTCCGAGCGATCTGTAACCTCTCTTTCTCGCATAAGGTGACTTGTGAGAACTGTACATCACGGAAGATCCCCATACAATACAACACCCATTAATAAGAAGCCGCTGCAACGCCACGCAATTAACACGTGGTGCCCTGACAAAGATCACACAAAGACACCACCGCAGGCCTTCGCCCAGCGGCCTCGGGGACAGATAGCCATCGGCGCGCCTCCCCAGTTAATTCACCAACAATTTGCTCGTTTTATCAGCCCGTAATTATCCAAAAAGCGAAGCATAATGAACGGGTTATGGTGCCTTCAAAATTGTGCGCGTACGCATCCTCAAAGAATAACGCGGATGCGGCAGCCGTGTTATTATAGAGTGAGTTATTGCGATGACACGTATACGCACGTCGAGAATATCACGTCTGAAAGCGATAATTAGGCGCGAAACGCCATTTCTTTGAAGGGAAAAGGTTCTGAGAAAGTAAAGTGTAAAGTTGCGCAAGGGCAGCCATCTTGTTGTAAGTAATTAAGATGAATCTCGGAGCGATATGGACGGACCGTTCTCATTAAGTGCAGGAGACAAATGATTGACTGTAATGTGCTTAAAAGTGGGGCAAAGTATCCATATTTCAAACTGCTGATTGGACTGTGATCCATACCCAACTCTGCGTAACCCCACTGCGAGTTCATGTCGCTCTGGGATAAGGTACTTTAAAAAAATCCAATGCTATGTCAAAGTTGCATTGTAAGTGATGCCTGTGCTGCCCCCTACAAACCTATTTGATTTGACGCCGCAAATTTACTACAATTAGTTCTCCCTTTTTTCTCGCTTGCCTTTCCAAATCTATCTCTGCCACCATGTTGGTCTGTCTACTGTTAGCCAACAATAATGTATCTACGTCTAGTCGTCCACTCTGCGGACGAAGAGGATCCCCGATGGCTGCTCAAGCTGCCGCCTTTGTGACGAAATTGCTATCTACCAGAGGCTGAACTATAAGTAATCCGAGCTACGAAGTCAAGCAAGATAAGTGACCCGATGATTAAGATCTTATTAATCAGCTTCTGGCAGCCAATATGGTCTCAATTCATTTATTAAGCTCCTTTCTCTTGTCGTGGTGTCTTCGAGAAGCACAGTAGATTTGCAATTAAGTTCTTGTGATCACCCAAGTCCGTCGGAAATCTGTTTTGATTCGAGCGAAAGTATTTAAATAAAATTAACGAAATACCAACTTCAGTTGAAATAAGATGTTGGTGGTATAAATTATTATGGAGAAGACGTGATTATTTTTAAGGGAATTTAGATTATGTTTGAATGTTAACATTGGTGTTAGAATGTTCATTATTTCAGTTTTAATTTATTTTATTAGCTTTAATTAAAATAAGTTTCAATACGTAAGCAATGGAAAGTTCGGTCAGTCAGTCAGGTCGGTTTCTATAGGTCTCGCTAATGGAATACACAGATTGCTACTCAAATAAATTTCGTCCGTTTTTGCCTCAATTCCGGCCTAAATGATCTTTAGGTATTTATTCAGTTTCGGCCTCCAAATATAATAATTATTTCCATCATCTCTGTTGTCATCTACTCTTCACTTCAGCAATAAGCTCTTACAATACAGTAAAGCTGCGCGCGCACGACACTATTATATTGATTGATGCAACCGGGACGCGACCTCACGCTTTCTTCGTTGATGAAGTGGAAGATATATTGTTATTTTTGGGGTATTTTTATAAGTTGAAGAAGAGAAATATGTGCAAATAAAACAAAATATAAACATTTATATACAGACACATACATTGCTTCTGGCCCCACACTAGGATACCCTGTGTCGTGCCCTCGTTTTTTCAAACTCAAACCATAATAGTTACTCATTAGTTTAGTTGATCATATGATCATATGGTTTATTATTACCCATGTATAAGTGTCTGACTTGTGAAAGTTTTGCCTACTAACAATAAAATATTTGAGTTTGAGTTTGAGTTCGTGGGAATTAGAAACAACTTCGTCACACACATATAAACATCCAAGGTTTTTTTTCTCCTCCCCAGCCGGGATTCGAACCCGCCCCAAAGGCTGCCGCTCCGTAAGGCTATTATCTCACTATGGCTGACAGTAAGCAGGCAGACTGACTGATAGAAGGAAAACATCAACGCCGCTGACCAGCGATGTCTCAAATTTATATGTAATTTAAACAGTCGGCCGCTCACTGACTGAGCAATAATAATAATAATAATAATAATACCATGGACACTATTTACATACATTGATCTAGCCCCAAACTAGGATTCCCTGTATCTTGGGTACTAGACAACAATACACGTACTTATATAAATAAATATTATACTTAGATAGATAAACAACCACGACTATGGTACAAACATCCATTCTCATCAAACAAATATTTGCCCCCACCGGGACTCGAACCCGGGACCCTTGGCTTTGTAGGCAGGGTCACTGCCGACTCGGTCATTCGGGTCGTCTAAATGAGAGCATAGCCTATTGATAAAGACATGAAATCAAAGTTATGGCAAAGATATTCAAAGGGTATCGTTCAAGATAACAAGTCTATTGCCGGGAATATTAAACTTGGCTGGACACACTGCCGTCTGTCTCGATCACATAACGACTACAAAACTAATCCAATATTTAAAAATGGAACCCTACACACAATAGATCGTTTCAGCTTTAAATTTAAGTTGGTAGCAATGAAACCAGTGTTGGAAGCTTTTGAAAAATGTGTTACATAAAAGTTAGGGAGATAATATCACTAACTCATAGTGTAAATGTTCATATAAGTTTCCGATACTTCTCGTACTCGTAGTAATGTGAATCTGGCAACCGGATATTGCATTTGCCCATTTTTGTGACTGTTGACAGTTGTGCACTACAGCCAACTGAACGGCGAAGGGAATTTAAATTTTACTACAAAACCAATAAGGAAAGCTAATCATAGCATTTGGTTAATGCAACGAAATGTTACTGCCAATGATCGACTGATTTCTGGGAATTTTCGCCGATTCTTGTTTCTACGACATCATTTATTAAACAACAAACGTCCTTTCACATTTATGTTAAATAAACGATTTTCGTCACCTCTAGGTTCTATCTAGCATTTCAAGGTTTTTATGTTTCTTTTTTTAAATTATAGCCCGTCCCTCAAGGTTCTATCTGCATCAAAGACTGTCAAAAAATTGTTTATGGTTCGCTAGATATTGACGAAACAATAAAGTTCTATCTATCTATCTAAGGTTCCAAGTGAAGTTTGTATGACTGATAGAACTATGTTTTTCAAATATGCTCGGTATTGATAACCAGTCACCTGTATTTCATGAACTGTGATAGTTAGACAGTTGAAATTTTCACAGATGATTTTTTCTGTAGCCGCTATAACAACAAATAATAAAAAATGGAATAAAATAAATATTTAAGGGGGCTTCCATACATTTGTAATGATCTTTATTATTATTCAATTGTTTTAACATAGTGCTGACATCTTTTTTCAACATCATCATTTTAATAATTTAGATGTCCCGAATTTTAATTACTATGTTATATTGTAATCAAATGTTCGAGATATGTTTTTCAATGAATTTGTTTTTATGTTTTAGTCTGTAAGCAATTTCAAATACAATTTATATTTTTAATGAATAAATTAACTGAAACTGAAACTACAACAAACGTGATTTTTTGCTCGATATTGATAACTGCAACAGGTAGACGCAATGCAACAATGCAACGCAGCCAATTATTCCCAGCCCCATTAAATATGAAAAAAATCTTATCAATCACGCGCAAGGAGTCCGATGCGCCGATGCAACTTTTTGGCACAGCCAGCCAGCAACAAAGCGAAAGCATTGAAAGTGTATGGAGATGCTGCACACTGATATCGGCTCTTACCTTGACTCGTGACCACAATCACTCAAGAGATAAGTGGTAACGTCCTACGTTACATTTTAACAAGCCAGTGGTATGTGGGCTCAAGAAAGTGTTATATCTGTAATTCAGGTTTGCTTGAATGACGGCTGGGGAAATGAGAGACGAAGGATTTTGTGAATTCACATTTTTTAAACAATGTCATGGTAATTTCTTGTGTTCCGAATTCAAATTGAATGACAGAGGTTCAGGGTATTGGTTACATCTTATCTTGGGTATATCATGGTCATATTCCAATTGCTAACGAAATATATGTACAGGATTTTTGAGTGGGCCGGCCCTACTATTTTTAAAATAAAATAATTTTCCTATTGGCAGAGAAAATTAGAGACTTTTTTTATGATAAATTTTGTGTCACGAGATTAAAATGGTTTACATTGCATGTCGCAGTGCTCTCTCTGGCAAGCGACATGTAGGAGAGTGTTAAGTTATAACTATTCCAATTGACACCCTATTCGAGAATAGGTGGCGTTGTTGTGTCATTTAGTACCATTTACGGGATATGCCTTTTGATGTTGTAAATCAATTTTTCAGAAGCGAATAATCATTCAAAAAATATTTGTCAAGTAATATCATATAATTATTTAACCCCCACCATTTATTTATCACCATTAACCTTTCGGTGATCGTCAGAGAAAAATACCATTTCATTACAAAAACACCGAGTCGACTCGTCCTTAAATATCACCTGTAATGTCCGTCCATTTGTCATGACAACACCATGGTTACACACCATGGTTACAGTGCTACACAGTTAACTGGTGGCTGTACCGGGAACAAAATATAAAATATAAACACATTCATACAATGGTGTCCCGTAACTCAACGTCATGCGAGTACCAGGAGATGAGCAAAAATATTTAAAAAAACGATGTAACCTGGTTCATCGATTTGTTGTCAAAGTTGCTACAAAGGTATCGGTGCCGACTATTTTTATTTTTTACAAAAAAGTGTACCTGGTTTTCAAACTTGAACGCAGTATTACTGAAGCGTGCGAGGCGTCAATACCGAAAATACCCGAAAAGAAGGGAAAAAGGTTATCTTGGTAGTGAGTCGAAAAAGGGGTCATATCGCTCCACACTGAAGGGTACACGTCGTAGACCTGGAGGCTCACGAAAGACGGCAGGGCGGTCAAAGAAGCGATGGTAACCAGCTGGAAATCTTTCTGCGCCATCCAAGACCGCCAGAGCCTCTAGGATGGTAAAAATCGGGTCCTACGTAAAACTTCAAGAATACCCGATGACGTGTTGCTCAAGAAGAGGAGCGGGATCTGCCTAGACCCCGAAGGCTCGGCGGCAGCCACCTACTTCCCAGATGATGATGGCGCCTCGGACACCACCTCCTCATAAAACAGGCAACTGCTGTCCGGCCACCGGGCGAGCATGGAGCCGCCCAAGACCTACCATTAGAGGAGGCAGAAATCATGAGAGTCAGAAACAGATGCCTGTCGTGGCCGCCAATGACAGGCATCTGTTTCTGGCTCTGGCAAACAGGTGCCTCAGCCTGGTATGCTTGCCGGTGTCATGGAAAGAGGCTGCCATATGCATGCTGAGAAAACCCGGGAAGGAAGATTACGCGCAGCCCAAATCATACCGACCGATTGGCCTCCTCCCTGCCTTGGGTAAGGTTCTGTAGAAAATGGTGGTAAAGAGACTCCAGTACCATATACTGCCTAAATTGATCCCGAGGCAGTGCGGCTTCATGCCACAAAGATCCACAAGCAGAAGTCAAACAGAAAAATATTGTTATCATTGTGTCACTCGACATCGAGGGGGCGTTCGACAAGGCAAGGTGGCCGGCAATGAAACTTAGGCCACTAGAGTTGGGGTGCCCGGATAACCTATACAATATAATAGTAGATTACTTGAGGGAAAGGAGGGTGAATATCAAGTATGCTGGGGGGGCAGATCGAGAGGTCTTCCATTCGAACACGGGACCTCTCGCTTGGGAGGCAAAGCCTCGACCGCAATCACAGAAGTCGTCAGTATGAACTGTGTGCCATTGATGCTAGCGACACCTGTAATGGCCCAGTTAAGTTCGTGGCGCTACACTATTATTCTCCTTGTTACCCCCTTTCCAATGATCTTCCATGCTACGGTAGTATCCTAAGGTAGTATTTATTGCATTGGGGTAATTTCTGTGCAAAGTGTGACCACTTTACAATTCCACGCCCCGTACACTTTCCACCATTTCCCGAGAATGACGAGTGATCATCGTAATCGCGTAATAGGGGGCAATCTTCACAGTCTCGTGGGCGGGTGGCAGTGTGGCCGTAAGTCCTAGTTTATACTCTTTCGGTAGATTTTGTACTTTTTTGGGTTTGGTCTTTGGTATTACTATTAGTTGAGTAAATATTTTATTATTCGCAGATTATAATATACAGAGTAAAATAAAGATATTCTACTAATCATAATTTTCAGGGATATTTGGGGACATTATTCCAAACAGTTCACCCATTTGTATCAAGGGTCTGCGACATTATCCGTAGTTCACCCAGGTGTACCAAGGGTCTGCGCCAATATCCGTAGTTGACCCAGGTTTACCAAGGGTCTGCGTCAATATCCGTAGTTGACCCAGGTTTACCAAGGGTCTGCGTCAATATCCGTAGTTGACCCAGGTTTACCAAGGGTCTGCGTCAGTATACGTAGTTCACCCAGGTGTACCAAGGGCCAGAACAAGTACCCTTAGTCCACCCAGGTGAACTTGTTATGTGGGCCACTTTTCTACTAACAACTAGAACATTATTTTTTATTATATGTTTTGAGTGCAGCAGGCAAACGATAAGAAAAACCTAAAAGATGGTATTGGACAGTTATCAAACGACGCATTTGGTAGGTTTTAGTAGTTTTTGGAAATGGCGCGGTTAGATTGTTGAAATTGAATATGGCCACACTGACGGGTGTAGGTATTTCACCACCAATAAAGTGTTATTGTGGGAATCGGTATCGATTCACGATAACGGAGAGTGGTGTTTACAAGACTCGATGATTTCGTATTTTGATGAAGTGGGACGGATCTGGCAGATTGTAAGATTAATAATAATTGTCATACCTAAGTAAAAAAATTGGAAAGCTAATGGTCTTTGGCCTGGTAACTCCCTGTTTTCTTATTGTACGTTTTTAGGAGCATCACCCTCCTTAGATTATCTTACAGTAGTACACAGTAACTTGGATCTTTACAAGGAAGTTTGGCTACATAAGCCGCATGTGAGCCTAAGTTGAAGCTGTCGCCGTGACCAAAATCGGTCAGACCACATCATCATCGCGGTCACACACTCCTAGGCCAAATTTAGCAGTTTACCGCGGTTTTCATGTCTTTATGATAGATCTTGCTCAAAATAAAAATTGAGATAGAAGTTTTTGATTGAAGATTGACCAAGTTCGATCACTTACCCGCAGACCACAGCTTTTCTATCAGCCATTAGCATAATCAGTATGAAGATGTAAGCAAGTGCGCTTATTACAACGATTCGGTATCGGCAGATTACTATGGCAGCCCAACCCAAACTATCAGCTGATTACAAGTCTGTGCTCTGCGGGGACTCCAAGCATACAAAAGCATTATGCTTTAGTGAAAACAAAAACCAAGACGGACCAGTTACCGTTATCTTCACAACAACGACTACAACAACTTCGGCGACCTCTGTGGCGCTGTGCTAGTGGCTCTACCTACCATGCGAGAGGTCCCGGGTTCAATCCCCGGCTGGGGATAAAGAAAAAAAACGAGTCTTGGATGTTTAAATATGTGTGTGACGTCGCTGTTTCTGGTTCCCACGACACAGGGTCACCTAGCGTGGGGCCAGAAGCAAAGCATCTGCCTGTATATAAATTTTGTTTGTCTTGTTTACAATATATTTGTCTACTGTCATGTATGTATGAATGGCAGCTATGGCCGCCTTAGCTAGTTGGATTCAAAGAGTTTCATTCATTCAAAAACACGCCACGTGTTCTTTCGAACACACTTGACACTGGCAACATTAACCTCAAATGAGGTTAGCACGCCATATATTATAAGAACAAGTAAATAGAATATGAAAACTTTGACAGATATACCTCCTCCAACCACACTAGCGCCATCTGCAATGAGCTTTTTAGATTATGTGCCGTTAGCACTCTTCCCTGAAACACACGCACATAGATTCAATAAGTTAAGTAAGCATTTCGGTTGGTATATATAGCTAAGTAACTTAGGTCTGTTATCCAAATATACGAAATTACACCATTATATTGGTTGCAATCCTGGGCAACCTAACGACCTGGGTCTCGTATTGTCAGGTTGTAAAAATATAACTTGATGACATTTCATTAATAGACAGGAGATTAATTAGAAGAAAACTCCGAATGGCCCAACTAAAGTGAAGAATAGCTCGGAAGGCTGTGACCGACTCTTAAACAAATAAGATCTCATTATACATCAATTGGAAATCACTGTTATTAATATCAATGTGAAGGCAATTTATTAATACCAATAGGCATTAGCCTCGCAAAAGTCCGCGTGGGAAGAAAAGCCGACATGTCATACGGAATAATTAAGAAATTAACAGTCTAGGAGTATAAAATAAAGAACTCATTCGGACTTTAACGCTCCCTCATGTGGGTTGCATGAATAATTCGAAATTGCCATTTTTTCTGCTGGCAAGTGAGCAGCCCACGGGTGATATTAGTCAGAATTTCAACATTGCGACCCACACGAGCCTGGCTCAGTTATCATAAACTGCTGAGTTTCATTGTGTAATAAACGAGGGACGAGATTTTATCTAGCGTACACATTTCGCATTTTTACCGAACAAACATGCGGCGGAATCAAAAATTACTTAGAGACCTCCCACTATTGAACGTTGAGTTGGTGTTTCAAATTTGCCGGGTATTGGCAGCGGTATATAAGTGCACGCACGTAGTAGATACCATAATTTAGTTTCAAGTTCATTCGCAACATTTACTCCCCCACAAATAAGGTTACGATTAGTTACGTAGGTATCTGTATTTCTCGGTCATTATTTCTGTATCTGAAGTCCAGTTTTGTTTGTTTTCAAGCCCCGGCGCAAACAGCCGTCCGTGGCAATAACGCAGTATATTTATATTTATCTGTTTCGGACATTATTTAAATAAATAAACATCAAACTGAATTAACTCGCAATTTTATTATTATTACTCCGTAAATGGACTCACATGCCAGAAATAAGAGACTTGCGCGCTTTCCCATATCTTATTGACAAAGGCAAAAACACATGAAAATATTTGCAATATTTGTCGAAATTTCTGTGCGCCTGAAACACGATCCCGGCGAACAATAATTTCGCGAAGACAAAGCGTATGCTCATTTTCTTCAGACAATTCTGCATCGCAAATCCACACAACCGAGATAATGATCTTCTTAATTCACCAACAATGGAGGCGGCCCTCATAAAGAGCCTAATTAGTAATAATCCGAATGCATTGTGCAGCTATCTCTACAAACGGACAATGCCTCAAAGATCTTTTGCGTTTAAGAAGCGAACATTTATCTAGGCCGATAGAGCTCCGTAATATCATTAAAAGCAAAAGCCGGCGAGCGCGCGACAATTATCTGCCAATGACAATAGCTGAGCGTTTACGAAGTGCGTTAGCACTTGCACAGCATACGTTACGCGTGATCAACACTATTATTTCACAGTGTATAAAATAAAGGGAGTAATGTAAGGTATTCGCGTGGAATTTTCGCGTGCGAGATACGATCGTGGGGCGAATACGTAATGGTCGGTAGTGGCTGCGCGTGTACCACTCCTGTTTATTGTACGGCAGTCCCGTGTAGGGTTGCCAGCACCTTTCCGCGGTAACTTAGGTTTAGGGAAAATTGTGGAATAGTCACCTATTTATATACCACACGTTAATTTAGAAAGGGAAATATTAAACTGCACATCAATAATACTGATTTTTATAGCAAATATCAGGGCAAAATACTGCGGTAGCTCAGGCGATTAGGTTGAACATGTAAGAACAACAAAAATACTTAAAACATAAAAAGTGTTTTTGCTGATCCTTTTTTGCTGTAAAAATCAGTATATTTGGTGTACGATTAAATAACTCACTAACTAATTTAGAAAAACTCCCAATGAACGTATGGTGTAGCTATGAATTTCAAATTCAGGATTCTTCGCTTTTCTAGCTGAGGAAGTAAAATGAGTTGTTTCTCGTGTTTCGTAATAGTTCAGTTTGTGTATCTACCTAAATATAACCTCTCCATAAATGTAATTTTCAAAATGGCGAGATACAGTGAACATTTTTTCTTGCACCTGGCAACCCTGGACGCCTATGTTGGGTGTAGTACGTAAATTGAATAAGTGAGCTCGCGGTGCGTAGAAAGCGTTGAGTTACAGAGTGAGTGTTGTGCGCTACTGGATTCCCTCTCTATAAATTGGACAATAAATCATAGATTTGTTAGTTGCTGCCGTTTGACTGCAGGCGGTTTTGTTCGAGCTGGCAATACTTAGACCCGAAAAATAAAAGGCAAGTTAAACAACGGGTCGGGTAAAAGCACATACAATGCTTCTGGCCCCACACTAGGATACCCTGTGTCTATGTCTATGTATACGCACACTAGGATACCCTGTGTCTATGTCTATGTATACGCACACTAGGATACCCTGTGTCTATGTCTATGTATACGCACACTAGGATACCCTGTGTCTATGTCTATGTATACGTACACTAGGATACCCTGCGTCTATGTCTATGTATACGCACACTAGGATACCCTGTGTCTATGTCTATGTATACGCACACTAGGATACGCTGTTTCTGGTTCCCACCCACGACACAGGGTATCCTAGTGTGGGGCCAGAAGCAATGTATGTGCCTGTCTATAAATGTATGTTTATGTTTGTTTACAAGACCTGGGGATTTTTTTCTTTATCTCCAGCCGGGGATCGAACCCGGGACCTCTCGCATGGTAGGCAGAGCCACAACCGCTGCGCCACGGAGGTCGTCTTACAACATTTCTATAGAATATTATCGTATTTATAAACATCGTGGGGAAACCCTCAATTTCCATAGTTGCGGCGATGCGGTAGCCTCCTGTCACGGAAAATGGAGTATTGTTTTTGCCCAAATGTAGGTGCAATGGCGTTTCTGCCTCCCCGTACGGAAAAAGGAGTGACGCTATGGAAACGTCATAATATGTTCTATAAAATTTCAAGTTGACTCGAGATTAGCGCTAATCTAAATAGTTTTCTATATTTCTAGCCTAAGGGCGACTTGCACCCGACTTCTGACCGCCACTAAATAGTGTCCTCTCCAGGCTCAATGTCATGTCAACATTCTCCCGTTATAGGTTTTGAAATGTATTACAATGGCATAAGTTCAAAATCGCGATGCCTCCAAACGGGATTCGGGTCTGATGCCGTTAAACACAAGATAAATACAACTCGGCTATGTTAAGTAGCAACGTGGCTGACTGGCACCTTGGACTCGTGCTTTACATAAGTTGTGTTTAAACTGTTTTAAAAGGCTCTCAAAAGTCTGGTGCAAGTCGCCCTAAGGTTATGATTTACTCTTTAATTTTTTTATCGAGTAAAATAAGGACTTGTTCATCCACTAACAGATTTCATATATATCTCAGAGGTCTTGACTATCTGATGATTACTAAGACGCCATTCCCCCTTAGGTTTGGGTTTTTCATGCAAGAAAATTCACCTATTTAATATCAATTATTTGTGGAGCTCAGCGGTCGCGCGCTAGTTGATGTCTTTTGTATGAGCCGGCCTTTCCAGAGGTTTTTTCTAAGCCCTTTCGATTATTGGATTGAAAATGTTTATGAGTATTTTTATTGGACGTCACAATAATATTGAAACTACTGTCGCGTCTGTTGGTGCGTGGGGAAAGTGCCCATACAATATTCTGTGTGTTTCTTTACATGGAAGCAAGTAGTACCAAGTGTACAAGGTGTACAAAGGCGAGCTTATATTAAAAAGCTTCTATAAAACCTAGGATGGACAAGGACATATTACAGTAAAACCTACGTGCACAACGTTAAATAATTGAAATGATAAACTACTTACCAATATGTACAAAAATACATGATATCAATACAAGCGAGTTGTTACCCTGCCTACGAAGCTGACGGTCTTGGGTTCGAATCCCGGTAAGGGCAAATATTTGTGTGATGTTCGCTTCTTAGTCTTGGATGTTTACTATATATTTGCGTAAGTATCTATTAAATATATCGTCGTCTAATACCCATAACATATGCCTTATTGAGCTTACTATGAACCTGGTTCGATTTGTGTAAGATTGTCCTATAATATTTGTTGTTGTTGTTATTGATAAAATTGTACTACAAAATATATCAATATTCTTTCATCAATGACCGAGTCGGCAGTGACCCTGCCTACGAAGCCAAGGGTCCCGGTTTCGAGTCCCGGTGGGGGCAAATGTTTGTTTGATGAGAACGGATGTTTGTACCCTAGTCATGGCTGTCTATCTATATAAGTATTTGTATCGTTGTCTAGTACGCAAGATAAATGGAATCCTAATTTGGGGCTAGATCAATGTGTGTATATGGTGTCCATGGTGTTATTAAATATTATATTATTATCAATAAAATAAACTAACATAAGTCTAGGAGGAGAAAGATAACTTTTAAAAATATTAAGTGACTGGCTGTCCCTGATGCCGCTGGGAAGTTGTTCCAGAGCCTGATAGCTCGTAGTCTGAACCCACTTTCATATGCGACAGTGTTGTTTGTTGTGTACTGTCATAGAATAGAATAGAATAGCATACTGTCAGCCGAACGAGATGACAAGAATGCCTGACCATAACTACAGCTTAACCCCTTGAATCTCTTTTCCGTTATAGATTTAAAATTTTATTATCATTGCATAAGCTTCAAAATCGCGACCTGTCCCAACTACCCTCGGTTTTCGAGAGGTTAAGTCGCGACAGTACGAGTAACCCTTATTTATCCTGCTTTTAGTACAATCTTTGTGTAACTATCTAATGGTCGGTAGAGGGCGCCTGTTTCTTTGAGTCTTATCTCCAAGACGGGTCTGAGATAACGAGTACTTCCATACAAACACTGACCGCTGCATTGTTAGTACTGTAGCTACACAGGTCATGGGGTTTAGAAAGTACTAGTAAAAGTAATATTATTATATCAATAATGAGGAATATATATTGCTAGATGATACCCGCAACTTCATCTGCTTGCTCCTAGGAATTATCTTTACCGAGATAACGTTACCCTCCTTCTGGTGCAGTTGATGAAAATATCCTATATGTAAATGTAGCTCATAAACTATCTCTGTGCTGAATCATTCAAATAGGTTCAGCTGTTTCGGCGTGATTAAGGCACAAACACACAAACATCCAAATATCTAAACAACGTAACAAGGTAGTATAGATCGTAGCAATAGAGAATTTTCGGTTAAGATATTAATTATCACCTATTTTATTAAGTCTTGTTGTCTGTGTATTATTTGCGCGGCTTTGTAGTAAACTGTTCTCTCATCATATAAATATCTAGTGCATTTATCAAATCCTCAAGGTTTATTAAAGTAAGCCACTTGGAGCGTCTGAAAAAATAAGAGAAAAGTATTTCGTTTCCTACATGGAGTATGAAAGTAGCCGACCGCACCAATAACTTTATAAACTACATTTTCCACCTAAAATACAACCTTTTAATTTTTCACCAAAATTATAAAGCCCATGTCACATTCACGATCTCTACCAATCCATTACCGCCCTTCTGTCGTTGCGTCCATCCAATCCATTACCCCCCCGGTGCGTTGCGTTGACTTGAGTAAGTTGTTGTATCTCTCGTCGACCATACCTACAATTCGCCTGGTGATTACGGAATACGAGGATTTTGGAAAACTGTTTCTTATAGCCCGAATATTTATATACGTTATCTACTATTTCAAAGCCGAAAAGACGCTCACTAAGCAAATTATATACAAAATCACGGTGGCCCAACGAGCAATGGAGCGTTCCATGTTAGGTAACTCTCACGTTGACCGCGTGACAAACGTCGAAATTCGACGGAAGACGAAGGTCGAAGATGTAGGTAAGCGGATGACGGGACAGAGGTGGAGATGGGCGGGACACTTGGCTAAACGGGATGACGGACGGTGGACCAAAGCAGTCTAGGAGTGGTGGCCAAGGGGAGCAACATGGCCAGTGGGCAGACCACCTGCCCGATGGTCCGACGATATACTAAAGTCGACAGGACCTCAATGTATGCGGTGGGCACAGGACCGTAGGGGTTGACGCTATAGAGAAGAGGCCTGTGCCCAGCAGTGGGTTGATGTGGGCTGAGCATGACCATTTCAATCATATTTCCGCAAAAAATAAAGATTTAGTTTGAAAAACAGTACATTTTATTTTTCAAGTTATAACTTCCTCTGAAAATGCTCCAGAGTGTCATGGCGTCGCTTGTGACGTCACTATTTTGGAAACGATTATCGAAACTCTTTGCCTAATCATGAACTTACTTAAATAATATATGGTTTACGGCACCCTGACTTAATTTCCGCTCTGATGATGTTCAAAATAACATGGCGGATTGTTGTATTTTTTTGTTTTATTTTAAGAAAAATATGATTGATCTAGCACCTATTACGAAAATAAAACTTTTTTTTGGAAAACTCAGGTTTGGTCAGGTAAATACATTATTTTGGTGATCTTTAGTTGCACTCAACAGACAGGATTGTCTTTTGCCGGGACTTGAGGCTTGTGGGAGTCTGGCAATCATATAAATCAAGCATAACACAGATCTCATGAATATATAAGAGGTCCTTCAGACTAGCCTGCACTTGACAGTGATACGGAATTGAATCATAAGTATTCATAAGTTACCGGCGACATCATTACTAACACAAAGAGATGCTAGACTCAACTAGATGATTGTAGTCCTTACTGTTTGGAGATAAGGTCTGAGGGATGCAATGACTGGGTAAGCAAAGATGAGAATGTCACCCAGCGCAGAATATCTTCTGTGGTGAAAGTTTGTTACGTTGTAACAAAGCGTCACACATTTTCCTATACGCGGTGGCAGAGAGGTGCGTTTGCGACCCCTTTTAGTATATATTCAATACTCAATTATGAGAGACTGCGGGCTAGCCCATCGCCGCAACTACTAAGATATGAAGGTTTCCTCACCATATGATATTATGGTAATACTTAGGCCTTACACACACAGTTGGCTGCGCGTATCCTACGAGCAGAGGGGCCTCAGTTTTTTTTTTCAGACCCCCGACCTAAATTATCATTTTCTCATTGAGATTACATCAATATCCCGTCGATAGGACAGTGAGATTACAAATAGTAGAATCGAATGACAGGACATCACATAACTCAATTTATTAATGGGGTACTTAGCTTTTTCACTCGTTGACTGATGTTCGACTCCGGCGCAGGCTGTTCTGAAACTCTGTGGATCGTTTAGCAGTTTTTGCCGCGCACCCCATGTCATATTGCTACATTATAAGTAAAATACGTCCTATTATGAAAACATGAGGACAATATTTATTACTCTGATGATTGACCGTCGCCATCTCGCCGACTGAAGACGTATGGTTTCTCCCGATTATAGTTAGAATGTTTGTTTAAGGTGATACCACAAAAAATGTTGTTGTTCCTTTCTTCACAGCAACGAGAGTATGTATTTTAAAAGACATTACCGGCGGAAGGCCTTAAGGTGATACGAAAAAAAAATGGTTTTTTTTTTTCGAATCCATTTACTCCACCATGAAGTCATCTACAGATTTGATTTTTGGGTTAAAGTTTATTGAGTATTTGACTAAGATTTTCACTAAAGGGAATCGCGATTGGATGAAATTTTCTTGATAGAAATTATTTACGAAAACACCTCTAAATTGTTATATTTTTTCCTGTAATTCTGAAATCCTAATTAATTTCATTATGGAACTGCGTTAAAAATGTAGATGTTATGTATTCGCAAAATCTCCTCAAAAAACTTTTTAACAAAATAGCGTAGTTTTTTTTTAAACTATTTTTCTGTGGTTTAGCGCTACGTTTTTTAGTTTTTTCCCGATTCCGTCCCTCTCACACTGCGGGTCTTTCCGCCTGCAGTAACGGGGACCTTTGCACGGACGAGGTAGCGCCTTAATCAGTAGCGTCCCAGTATGTGCAAACCCAGTAAGAACAATTGCCGTAGCGGTAGAATCCATCACGCATCGGCCACTTCGATTGCGAACAATTTTGAGGCGATAGCAAAAAGAGAATGCGCCGAATTCCGACCCTACCGCACGCACTCGAAATACTTCCGTAATGAAATGACAATTATCCACAGAAATACCTGAACAGGGTACTGACTCTTACATAAAGGTTTACGAATATTTTGAAGGGTTGTGAGGGCCATCATTCTAAACAACTTGCAGTTTGGAAATGGAACTGATTTGATATTTAGTTCTCCATAAAAAACTGGTGGGGCTCAATTATCTTATGGGAAAAGCATAGCGATACGATATCGATTGCTCCGAAGAGCGCAAAATGCTGTATTCGGCAGTCAGTCTCCAACGAAATCGGCGCTGCCGACTAGCCAAATACGGCATTTTGCGCCTTTAGGAGCAATCGATATGCTATCGGTATGCGTTTTCATAATAGCGTAGGGCCCCTGACTGCTCGGCCCAAAACGAAAAAAGGGAAAAATGAAGTTGCTCTGAACCAATCGGTTTCATAGTGATCGAACTTCACTAACAATACTTTACAGTATGACTACACATCTCTATTACACCCTGTACAAAAGCTATTGTACATCTTGCTCCAACAGAGTCAGAGAAAAAGAGAAAAGAGCCGGTTCAATTCGGTCTCCGCACTCGATCGATGCGAAATAAATCTCCCTGTGGACCGAGAACATTACGCAACTGGATTGCAGTATTTTTCCTTTATTTCGCCCGACGTTCAATTGTTTTATAAATCGGAGCCGCGAACGAGCGCAAAAAACACTATCCATCAATCGGCCTGCGAAAGCCGATGAAAACCGATAACAGCGGCCTCAGGAGAATCGGGACCCTCGCGTCTAAGATTCAAGATTCACAACGCATTATCGTCCACCAAAGAACGCCGAAGTTGACTGAAGATGGTGCTGCTGTGTTGGAGAAGGCAGTCTTTGGAGTAAGAGATAAGAGCTGTTTTGAAAGCGACGATGTAGTTAGTCATAATCGTGAGCAGTCGTGAAAGATTCCATAGCTGAGCTGTCCAAACAGTTTATACTTTCAAATCTAGGGTTCCTTATCTGTGGTGATGATCTGAAGCCCGCTATCTCGGATCGGCTCATGGGAGGTTCTCTATCTTTATTATGCACTCGAATCCGAGTTACGACGTATGACTGTAAGGTCGTTATTTTGATTTGACATGAAATTATGCCATTGTTTTCCGCGTCACTTTATTTCCGAATGTCAGTTTTGCGACATATTTATTGGGTTTGGAGATATTTCAGATCGGCGATGTTGATATGATTATATTGTTTGAGGTATTTTTTGTAGCAAGTGCCTTTTAAAGCGATCTTTTGAAATTGGTTGACGCCTTAACGCCATCAAATGTCGCAGCCATGATATCTATCTGACACTAATAATTGAACAGAGAGAATATTATTGGCTAAACGCACACACGTAAATCCAAACGTCCATCATTATTGGTTTGGCAGCAGGTGAATCAATCGATTATCTTATGAATATGCATGAATAAGAACAATTTGGTATAATAGTAATGTTCCTAAGAACAATAAGAACAATTTGGTATAATAGTAATGTTCCTAAAGTAACAAATCGAAATAGTTTCACCACTACACACACACGCTTCAAGTTTTTTATCTAAACACGTATCATAAACCCTCTTTACTGCGTCCAAAAACCGCACGTTACGACCAGCATAATGATATACTACTTGGTAAAAACTCATTTCTTATCTGAAGATTGATATAGTATGACGATAATTTATCAATATTTCGACATATTATGACATTCAACGTACGTACGTACGTACTACTGAACAAGATAAACAAGTGCAGAGCAATGATCAACGCCAAATGCCGATCGAACATGTGGTTCCTGAGCACATCAAAAAGAGCTTATGATTTGTGTGTAGATAAACTAGTGTATGTAACTGTACCTACATAAATTGGCATTATGCATCAGTCACATAAACTACTGTTATTCATATCAGGAATATCGTTTTGTATGTATTTGTGATAGGGTAGTATTTAATCGCACATAAAAAATACTGATTTGCACAGCAAAAAAGTATCAACAAAAACACTTTTTATGTTTTAAATACTTTATGTGTACTTAAGTTTATGTTTTAAGTATTTTTTGTTGTTCTTACATGTTCAACCTAATACGAAGGATAAAGGCGCCTTTACCCTTCACCTAAGCTACCGCAGCATTTTGACCTGATATTTGCTGTGCAAATCTGTATTTTTGATGTGCAGTTTAATATTTCCCTTTTTGATATTGTATTCAATTTCCAACAGCCTGCAAAGTTTGGCAATGACTGTCACACACTTCACGGGAACTATCATCCAAACGAGAATGCAACAAAACTATTTGCAACCATAAATCCTCACACACTTATAGTCCTCCCGATGTATCCATCAACCATTCAAAATACGGACAATATAAACGGCGAGCACATTATTTCGCGTACTCTTAATATCCACATACATATTTAAGAGAATCTATTAGCATGTGGCATCACCTGCTATCCCAGTAAAGTTTACTTCCACGCAAAAAGCTACCTAACAACACCTTATGCCTAAAGTTTCTAGGCTTGAAGTTGTGTGAATGGGCGATATGGCGGCTGAAATATATGAAGTGGTAACTCGGGAACGAGCTATCGCCTTTATCAAACTAGACAAGATGATTGTGAGTGATAAATTAGAGAATAAAATAGCGAACCGGGATAATTGTCTGACAAGCAAGTTGCTCATCGTGCAATTATACGACCAGTGAAAGATGGCAATTGATTTCTTTTTAATGACCCTTTACCCCGCGGATATGATGATGTTCCGCTCTTAAAGCTAGACAGTTAAAATCTTACGTTAATAAAATGTAACTGTGAAGTTTTATCTCAAACTAAACGACTAATGTCTTCGTCGGGATTGCAGTAAAACGGCAGAGAGCAATTTATTTCGGTTAGCACTAAGTATGTGCTGAGCGGGAGACCAATGATAAATGGCTGCGGCAATCAAAATTAATAGTGCTTTTGCAAAAAACCAGCTAAGTGCGACCCAATTTGTACACCTTCCAGAAGGTGAGCATTACCGCCGCGAAGAAATATGGGGAGGCATCAGGTGTGACAGCTAACAGAAACCTCAAAAAAATACATTAAAGTAAACATTCTTACAAGCAAAAATCACTTTTAGTGCTTTAATGTAAAGGTTTTAAATAAAAACAGGGTTTTGACAACGTTTACAAAAAACCACGAAAAATGCACGACGAAACTTAAAGTGCCGAACATAACAGGGTCACCAAGATGTTCTCGGTAATATACGCGCTTTATTTTACCGAAATGACACCATGGGGTCAAACAAGGCAGATTTAGTGGTTATATTTAATATTGAATTGCAGACAAGTCAAAATAAGCACGCGAAGAGACAAACGAAACAATTAAGCTTCAGAAATAGCACTCAGAATGTTGTAGAGCAGAAGATTGGTTTTGTGAGAGCGAACTCAACCGCAATGTTCGAGCCGATACAACGTTCAATCAATTCTGATCTGACGATGAAATTGCAGGTCAAGTAGTATTGAACCTGCCAACCCTGCGACGAGCCGTAAACCATGAGAGCCACGTCAATCCTTATCGACGATGACGGTTCACCGAATTAACGCCGAAACAAAATTGCCTTAAAACAAATTGTTCGCGAGCATCTCGTCCGCGGAGCCGGCCAATTGAGCGAACGGTATCCGAGGCATTATCTACGATTAGCCATTTTTGCATTTTAACAACGCGATACAATATATAAAAAACCACCAATCATGACAATAAATCTTCGACGCACTACGCGCTTCAAGACGACACTTATCCAAGGGTTACCGTCAAATAAAACCCGCAAAACAAAAATGGCGTCCCATCGTACTTATTTTCCATTTAATTAACAATAACTGGTATTCCGCAATTATAGTATGATACGATAATCGTTTAGACATAATTTCAACATATTTATTCGTTTTGATGAAACCGAAAATTACGTTTTAATTTTTACGGGAACCAATGTCAGTATTTTAATGACTTCTCGTTGTGTTTATGTTGTGTCCTGTCGCGAAAAAATTAACGTCGCTTGACAAAGCGACAACGTAGTTGGAACTGTCATATTGTTACTTTATTAAACATCGATAAATGTTATCCATTTTATTGCTTTTACACAAAATGGTGTCGATTTTTGGGCGCCATTAAAATTTCTCCCGTCTTTTTGTTGCTGTACATTTTTGGAGCATCACACAGTGGTGTTATAATCGGTCTTCTGTCTTTATTTATCTCATAACTTACAATCAAGTCTGTAATTAATATGCCTGTTCAGCAGGCACACACACTCTCACAACACTATGTATACAACACACACACACACATCTGCTCATCTCACCTGTGCATTAATTACTTAAACTTTTTTACTTAGACCTTATTACTATACTCTACTACGTAGGTATAGATAATCAGTTAATGTCAAAGAATATTTAAGCTAAAAAATGTAAATCCTTTATTGATTAATTAATGTGATTGTGCTATTTTTATTTAGCTGATGATTTTTAAGATCAATCCAACAAATATTATAAATGTGAAAGTAGCGATGTTTGGATGTTTGTATGTTTGTGCCTCAATCACGCTAAACGGCTGAAGGGATTTGAATAAAACTTAGCTCAGAGAAAGTTTATGAGCTAGATTAACATATAGGATATTGTTTATCCGACTGCACCAGATGGAGGGTAACTTTATATCGGTTAATGATACTTCCTTGGAACATGCAGATGAAGTTGCGGGCATCAACTAGTAAATAAATATATATAAATTTCCAGCTTGATTACAGTAGATTTACCAACAATCATTACATCTAATTAACCCAAGTACCCAAGCTATCGCAAGCCACCCCAACTCTTAGGGGTAACTTGCGATGCGTCGTTGCCGAGACGCTCAGATTCTTTCGCTTCCGGTAGCGCGGATGCGAAAGAATCTGAGCGTCATCTACCTACACCGCTTTGAATATCTCTTTTCAGGAGATCGGCGCCGGAGATCTCACACGGTCTCACTCTTAGCCACACCTAGGCACAACACCTCGGCGTATGAGCACTTCAGGTTGCAGGCGGTCCGACTGTGGAACGCACTTTTTTGCAAGATAAGAGACAGTCCCACGCTTTTCTCTTTCAAAAACCGGGTAAGAGAGCACTTCCTCTCTCTTTCGTGATAGTTGCAGTAAGTTTATTATTATCATAAGCAAACTTTATGCATAATATGCATTTAGCATATACTTATTTAGTAGTTTGGTATATATGCATTTTATTTTCAGTTTTTTACAGATATTTAATTTACTTACATGTATTTTATTATAGATTAGATATTGTGCACTGCCTTGCCTACCCTTTCATGATATTTTTTCCTATCATCCCTCGTTTGCTGGAAGAAATCTCTTTTTAGAGATAAGCTCGCCTTCGTACATATGTTTACTTTCAAAATATCTGAGTGCAATAAAGAATTACCAATGATGAATCTACCTTCGTTATAAATAGATCTGTAAAGCCAAGAGCCGAGATACACTCAGTTTCGGACTAAACAAAAATCCACTCCGTATCAAAACAAAAACTAACTCCATATCTGAATATAACACCAGAAAGATATATCGCACTTGACCACAACTTTTCAATTACCCAGCGTATCCCCTTTCAATTATCTGAAGAGCAAATTGATGGTTCCGAGCACTTAATTTAGTGATAATTGCTCTGTGCAAAATGTGGAGTATTTGCTTTAGCTTGCGGCGCGGCGAAGAGGGAGAAATCATATGTATTATGGAAAGCAGCAGTGGTGTGTAATTACTTGTTACTTTTAGGGGTTCTCGGAAGTTGTGGTTCTGTAGTTGATGGTGGGCTGATTACAAATTGGATATTTGCAAACTCGATATTGGGAGCAGAGTTCAAGTTTGCTTGATTGTGGAGTTTAAGTTGGCAGCAGTAGAGCTATCACAGCAAATCAAGAAAAGTATACGTAAAGCAACTATTTAAAACTACTCACGATTTTACCATTTATACAATAATGTGGCCAAGTGCGAATCGGACTCGCCCATGAAGGGTTCCGTTGTAGCAAGTAATTATGTGACTGGATGTTTATGTTGTAACTTTAACTTTTCCTAGTGTTTGTAAGAATGACAAAGTTATCTTTGCGGTTTTTAATAAATATTTTATATCTTAAAAACTGCTTATTTTATTTTTTTCAAACCAATTTTTGTTGAAAGTGTTTATAGATACACAGATATATTTTTTGTAGATTTTTCACTCTCTTACTTTAAAAGTCAGAAGGGGGGGGACACACATTTTTCCACTTTGGAAGGGTCAGACTCTTTAACGATTGAAGACTTTGAGGAAAAATTGTTTCAGGAAACTCAACGTCATTTTTAAAGACCGACCTACAAACGTATGTAGCTTTGATGAAAAAAATATTTTTTTGGTTTCAGTTTCATGTATCAGTCACCTTTAATTATTTAATTTTTTGTATAAAAATCGTAAAGCGGTTCACAGAATACATCTACATACCAAGTTTCAATTGTGTAGTCCTAATATTTTCTGCATAAAGTTGCTGTGACATACGGACGGACGGACAGACAGACTTGAAGAAACCATAAGGGTTCACTGTTTCTCTACGGAACCTTAATATTGCGATCACTTTATTGATTCTGTGGATGACACAACGTATCATATTTGTGGTTTATTGTTGAAAATCTAGCCCACCCCTCATATAATATTTCTAAACCCCCAATGACTTAACTCGATTTGGAAAAACAGCGTTGGTTTTGCTGTTTTTACCAGACTACAGCGAATCGAAAAGGTGGGTTATGTGATTTTTATTTTACAGAAAAGAGCTATTCGAGCGATTTATAATTTAAAAGGCACAGACTCTTTAAGAGAGCTTTTTAAAGAAATTGATATACTAACTGTAGCTGGTCAATTAATTATCGAAAAAATCACGCAAGAACCTCACAACATTTTCCAAACTTAGCGATAGCAGTAATGTTAACCTAATAAATAATCACAGACTAGTTGCGCCCCGGTTTAGACTCGCGAAGGTTAGCATTTCTTTCAAGGTTCAGAGTATTCTCTACTACTATAAGATACCTCTGGAGATCTTGAAATTTCCATTTGAGCAATTTAAAATCCATGTTAAAGCGACTTTGCCGAACGTGGGATATTACAATGTTCAAGATTACTTAAATGACGGGACTGTATGGGGTAATCTAGCTCAACACCTTGCTGTAATTATTTTGTTTATTCCTGCTTATTAATTATAATAATTAATATTTATATTAGTTAAGCACAACCAATTTTTAAAAGAGATCTGAAAATCAATCTGTAGGAATTGCTTCTCCCACAGTGGTCCAATGTAGAGAAGAGGCAAAAATGAAGATTGCTAATCTGTAAATATCTACAGTAATAAAGACATTTGATTGATTGATTGATATGAATGTATATTAATTTGTTCCACCAGAACATCTAAATTAATCAGAATCCGAAAAATGAGGGATCGTTAGAAGCTTCGTATTATTCGTCCGGTGGTTAGAGTATGTGACGTCACACTAAATTCAATATGGCGCCCCCTAGAGGGCATAAAGTAGAGGATTAAAAAAACAGGGCCGTGTTGGGTATCAAATTCAAGAGCTAAATTGGCACATTACTAGCTCTTGCTCGCTGCTTTGCTGGCATTTGTCGTTAGAAGCGTATTCACCGTCAGGTGAGTATAATTAATTTCATACTTTTTTTCATACTTTAACTACTCAAAAACCGAAGGTGTTGGGACGGCTCGCAATTTTGAACCCTATGGCATGGTAATAAAATTTAAAACCTATAACGGAAAAGTGGCGCCGGTGGTAACTGAGAGGTTAATATGTTTTAGTTGTCGGGTTTTAGTTCTTGAACTTATTGTCTCGTGACTAAACTGATTTACATAACTTAAACGCCATATATATAATCCAGGCAACCCGTTGCATCTTTTTTATAATCAGCGCTTTCTGAAATTCTTTCTCGTATAAAAATGCAGAGATAACACCGTGTTGCTGGCTATACGACCGGCAATTTGCATTAATATAGCGTATACGAGTTATCGCGTGATGGGGAGGGATGACCTTAGTACAGCCGACCGTACACACAGCTGTAGGTACATACTTACACACAGCTGTAGGTAAATACTTACACACAGCTGTAGGTACATACTTAAACACAGCTGTAGGTACATACTTACCCACAGCTGTAGGTACATACTTAAACACAGCTGTAGGTACATACTTACCCACAGCTGTAGGTACATACTTACACACAGCTGTAGGTAAATACTTACACACAGCTGTAGGTACATACTTAAACACAGCTGTAGGTACATACTTACCCACAGCTGTAGGTACATACTTACACACAGCTGTAGGTACATATTTACACACAGCTGTAGGTACATACTTACACACAGCTGTAGGTACATACTTACACACAGCTGTAGGTACATACTTACACACAGCTGTAGGTACATACTTACACACAGCTGTAGGTACATACTTACACACAGCTGTAGGTACATACTTACACACAGCTGTAGGTACATACTTACACACAGCTGTAGGTACATACTTACACACAGCTGTAGGTACATACTTACACACAGCTGTAGGTACATACTTACACACAGCTGTAGGTACATACTTACACACAGCTGTAGGTACATACTTACACACAGCTGTAGGTACATACTTACACACAGCTGTAGGTACATACTTACACACAGCTGTAGGTACATACTTACACACAGCTGTAGGTACATACTTACACACAGCTGTAGGTACATACTTACACACAGCTGTAGGTACTTACTTACACACAGCTGTAGGTACATACTTACACACAGCTGTAGGTACATAAAGCTGTAGGTACATAAAGCTATAGGTACTTGCATGCCCATATTCCAAATTTTAAAGTCTGATTAACATTGAACCGTTGAAAGACAACCATCTTAAATCATGTTACAAAACTTTTATCGTTGGCGAATTGATAATAACGAGAAAATATGTAAGTTTGTTCCTTATGCTGTATTTGGAAAAAGCCTGTTATTTTATTATCTCCCGAAATCCGAAATCAATTTCAAAATGCCATCTACAATGTAGACTCCACATATATGTATATGTCTAACTAACATCTTTTTTCTCGTTAGTTGGTCAACTATCGACAGATATTAAACTGTAGCATACTGCTTACTATTAGGTCCCTACATATGAAATTGGCGTTTTGTATGGAGAAAATGAAGTTAACTCACTTTTCAGTTCACATATTTTTGTATTTTTTTAGGAATGACAGATCCTAATTTTATAAACTTTGTGTGTATGAATGAGACAACATTTAGTTAACAGAAAATTTTATATAATTTTTGAAAAGTGTCAGCTGTAAAAAAATATTACGAATATTATCATGAAAATGGATGACATGTAGGAGGCACTGATTTTGAAGATAACATTTTAGTTATGAAACTGAAAATTATAAGAAAATTTAATAAGTAGATGTAAAATATTGAAATTAATTTTAAAACAATAAAAAAAAATAAAAAAAGCTATTGAATTACTCGAATTATGAACTCCTGAATCTGGAACAAAAATTCGCCAATTTCATAGGTAAGCACCCAATATATGACGCGTTAGTTGGTAAACTAACGGTTAAAACCGTTAAGTAGTAAACCGGTTTAAACTTGAATTGCAAACAAAATACCAGGGCAAACACTGCGGTAGCTTAGGTGAAGACTAGAGGGGGCGAGTGCAGCGAAGCCCCGAATAGTCTTCGTGTTAGGTTGACATGTAAGAACCAAAGGAAATGTAAATTCTAAACCCTTTTGGTCTGGTTTACTATATGTCGATAGTTGATAAACTACCGTTAGTTTATCATCTAACGGTTTTGACTATCTTACGGTGACATATATATATTTTCACGGCCAGTATGCACCTTTTGGAAACCAGGTGTAAATAACGTGGTTTGATAAATGGTTTGCATTTCTCAGAATTAACAACTAGGTACTTCTTCTGACAGTAAAGATAACTTGAATTTAAAGCACTATTATCATCAAAATGACACATTACGCGCAGGTATGTATGAAAATATATCGCAAATATGTTTTCAGGTACATAATTATGTTAATGTGGGACTAATTTCATTTGGTCACGGAACATACATCGATAAAATGACATTAAACGATCTAGTTATCATAATTCAACAATAACATTGAATTTATGTCATTCCTCAGAACTTATATTGACGATTGAAAAGTTACTCTCCAATTTCTAGTTAGAAGTAATATGTACTTAGTGTTTTTATTGTATAACTTATGAAGAGCAGCTATTCGTTGTTATGTGGTAGTATGTATATATGTAGGTAAGCAATTGTAACCATGAATGTGTATGCAGGCTGTGTGTGGGAGAAGTGCAGGACTAATAGAAAAGGGTGAGCGTGTTTCTTCATGTTTTGGAGAAATTAAGTTTAATTTACGCTTTTTCTGGTGAATAACCACTGCTTACGTTAATTAAACATTTTGAAAACATACCTACACGTTTCCTTTGCCTTTCATTGACATAACATAACATAACATAGCGTCACGCCTTTTCCCATACGGGGTGGCAGAAGCACAATTGTGCCCAATTTGAGGCAGTTATTGAATACTCCATTTTGCGTGACAGGGGGCTAGCCCATCGCCGCAGCTATGGAATGAATGAAAATGAAGGTTTCGTCACGATATTTTCCATCACCGTTGGAACGTCTTTATAATGTACATAAGTTAAATTTATTATCTCATTGGTACATGGTCAGGAATCGAACCTGCATCTCCTGTGTGAGAAGCCAGCGTGAAACCCATTATTAGACCATGGAGCTCTTAAAACCCATTAAACCACGGAGCTCTTTATGCCCATTTACTGTAAAATCTATGACTGAAAAAATATACTCCGCTCATAATATCAATTGCTACTTTTGCAATAAAAATAAAATACTAAACCAGAAATAACTTAAATCGTATATTAGACATATAAAAGACAAAGCCGTATCAATCAAACGCAGTATGAATCGATAAATAGAAACAGTTGGTCATACAAAATCAATGGGCGGAATAATTTCAATGAGTAAAGGTATTGCATTTCGAATAGACGACTCAATCACTACTGTATGACGTCGTCCATTCGGCGATCACTCACCAATTACCATATTATGAACATTTTGTTAAGGAGACGATGTGATCTCCTTAGACTTCTTCAAAGTCTATTAATTGTTCTGTAATTGTGAAGTTAGGAAGTGAGAAAAGTTAATTGTTTAAGGATACGAAAAACAAATGGGGTTTTTTCGAATCCATTTACTCCACCATGAAGTCATCTATCTACAGAATTGATTTTTGGGTTAAAGTTTATTGAGTATTTGATTAAGATTTTGACTAAAGGAAAACGCGATTGGATGAAATTTTCTCGATAGAATTTAATTACTAAAACACCTCTAAATAGTTTTATTTTTTCCTGTAATTCTGAAATCCTAACTAATTTCATTGTGAAACCGAGTTCAAAATGTAGAAATAATGCATTCGCAAAATCTCCTTAAAAAACTTTTTAACAAAATAGCGATGTTTATTTTTAAACAATTTTTCTGTGGTTTAGCGCTACGTTATGACATTTTTTCCCGATTCCTTCCCTCTCACACTGCGGGTCTTTCCGCCTGGAGTAACGGGGACCTTTGCACGGCAACTTAAAGATTCCGCAGACCTGAAACTGTAGTATTAGGGGCATGTTTTTTTCGTATTACGAGTTTTGGAGTCATGTCATAGTAAAATGTGTCACATTGCCAAAGCACAGAGTTAACATCGGGATCTATAGCACAGGTTCTGCCTAGTATAGTTCTCGATAATTCCAAACAATATGTAACACATTTCAATAAACTAAATTACTTTAAATTATATAATGCAGTAACTTTGGTTAATTAAATGATTTTTTATTTATTTAATTATTTATGTAACTTTCAATATGTACCGTAAAATTGTGAATATTTTCAATCCAGGCAATCCAGACAAAAGAAAAATATTTTAACCTCTTTTTCTCAAAATGATGTATGTAGAAAAAAATAACCTTCAATCCTTAGGATAGTAGTGAGCATATGCACTGTAGAAGCATAACTCAAGAGAAAAACAAATTGAGTCGTAAATTACATTAAGTACAAATGAACAGGCATCCTCTTAACCAGTATGTCTGTAACTTTGTACAAACCTGCGTCTGCGCATGAACTACTACTATGCAGGTTGCTATAAATCTACACTATTGAAACGACCATCATTGAGAGAGATTACTAGACCAGAATAAGCTGACACTCGGTGGGTGGGTTAGGGTTTGGCGTCTTCATTTGTTGTAGAAATTGCATTGAATAAGTGTTATATTTGAGAAATAATAAAAGGATTCTTAATGTTTGGTAATAGAATACTACTGAGTATAACAGAGAGCAACAACGATAATGCAGGAATTTGTGCTAAGCGTGATTGTTCTCAAGGCAGAATAAAAAATCTCAAAATGTAAGTTTTGCAAAACAATAAAAAATAAATAAAAAATATATTAAATTCGACTGAAATATTGCCAAAGCTGTGACAAAATCTCTACCAACCAATTTATCGGAATAAAGTACGCGATACCTCTTTATAACATTTGCAATCAGACAAACTTTTCAAAACTCTCTCCCGAGATACCAGCTCCTAAATGGTAAGTAATGTGGTCCCGGGACCATTCGTAATTGGTCGGGTTAAGTAGTATCCTCACGTAGAAGAGATTATTCACAAAACGTCACAATATTTTAGCCAAGTACATTTAGGCCTGACCCCTTGCTGATAATATTGGTGTCATGTTTAAATATATTATTTAATGTAAGCGTGGAAAAAGCTCAGCACGGTAACGCCTGCGGCTGTAATGATAATGTTGTAAGGAAAAAATACTATAGTAGTCTGGTATTGGTAATACTGAAATGGAATATGGTGTTTGTATTTGACGTTGTATCTCCGGTGCAATTTATTTATTATTCGGCAGTAATTTTACTCCCTGAATTCAATAATGTTTCAAAGAATATTTGAAGAGACTCCTGTAAAAAAAAACTACACGCGGTGAATAAAACCATAAAAAGTACACGGGAATGTATTGATACCTGTATAAAAACTGCGAATAGCACACGGGGAAAACAAAAAACACACAAATCGAACGATGCAGTGTTAAAAATGTTAGTCGTTAAAATTCAGCTCAAAACTCCAACTCTAGGTAAAAACAAAACGTGTACATACCTTCTCGGAGTCTTCGCCTTCTTTCTTCCATTGTTTTCACTTCAAACTTGACAGACCGAAAGATTGGCCAATCTTATGCTAGTGCGGGAAAAAATGTCGAAACGCACGCCGACATCGATACACAATCACAGACGCGACGGCGAAACCGCTTGTAGGAGGACCGTCGGGCAATTACAACATCTTTATGATGGTAATATTCGAGTGAACCGCTAAAGTAATTGCCGATCTCGGCACTTGCGTTTCGGCATCGCGTCGCCTTAAATCTATAAGACGATCGATCCGACGCGATACCAACATCGATTCTCGACCGAAAGCGCGCTCGGATCAATCGTTGCAAGCCATTCATAATAGCCAAACACTATCGGACACACCCTTAAATATCCGTATTAATATCAGATTGTAATTAAAAACGTCCATTGGCGTGTTTTATGGAGTAAGTAAATTTAAAAGAACATCGTGGGCTGAGTCGGGAGGGTGATCTGTTGCTTCCTTTTATTGGCAGCAATCGAAATTAAACAGCGCCAAAATTCCGTCGGATGCTCTCGCATAACTTTAGGCCTTTAAGTTATGGAGCGAATACCGGTGGGATAGTGGACGCAAGTTTAGTGGGGCCCCATCGATTGCTGCCACCTACCTACTACAATTATATATTGATGAGTACGGCTCAAGGTTTCAGGAACTTATTGCGTTGTTTATTAAGCAGTTGAAGGATATTGGTGTTAGGAGGTTCCCAGAACGTTGGCACGTACAGGAGAACAGTGGATCAGAGTCCCGAAGGGATTGTCCGGTAGCGAAAGGAAGGGAACTTACAAGCTAACAACTCAAATTCTGTAACAATTTTTCAAATTTTATATTTGTATGTCTCCCAGCGTTCCGTCTACGACATTGTACAACCACATTCATAAATTATTTCGAAACGATAAAATAGGTCATTACTTTAAAAATAGTGTAAAATATCTTCAAAAATAATTAAATAGAAAAAAAAACTTGTACAACATTGCTTCTAGTATTAAATCTATTTTCGCTACCTTTGCTGTTATTGTACATATTTACAAACTGTATTTTACAGTAACAATGCTGTATTTTACAGTAACAATGATCTAGCTTCTTTAGGTATTATTTCTATCACATTGTCTTTTTATGTAGTCATTTTAAAACTGTATCGATAAAAAGTTGATTATACAGTGTCATCAGACGACACTCGAGATATCAGGACGAGTCAAATGAAGTCCATCCGTCAATTTGCTTATATATTTTTTTTATAATTCAACTTTTTATCAATCGAAAACATAAATGAGCAAAAGGTATAATATCTCGGCAATAAAACGCCCAGTCCTTAAATACTTGTACACACAGTAAAAGAGCAATGAAGTAACTATGTACAGGTTTCAGCACTATAAATTAACGCATGCGTAATAAAAATACAGCCACTGTATTAGCGCAGGCGCCGCGCCCCGGTACGTTGCGTACAAGTAATACGCGGACGAATTAAATAGACACCTCGTATGATGACGTCGATACGACGCTTTAAGGTTATTGCATTCCAGCGAGGTGTCTAGTTAAATAGCCGTGTTGTATGTAGAGAGGAGGACTTGCTTACAGCAAGGACTGTGCGTTTTAAACGAGTACTGAATTATTACATGTCGGCCATATATCAGTGGTCCGTGAATAACCGTCTCAGAAAGCAATGAAAGCACGTCGAAAAACTTAATTTCGCATTTAAATGTATGTTTTCGTATTTTTATTGCTGATGGAGCGGCGTTTTTGGCACTGCATAATGGGACTGTTGCTAATATTGACGCTAATGGTACGGAACCTTATGGTGCAATACTTTAATGTCAACTTTTGGAGATTGTATGTGAACTTGGCTATGTACTCTACAGATCATTCACTTCATCATATTTCTAAGTGTAACTTAGTCTTTTTCACTTCGTTGTACATTTATGAGTTCGCCACGTACAATACCGCTGCAGTTTTCTTCGAACTAATCTCCAAAACTAATACTGAATTCTATACAATATTTTAAGTACACTTTCAGATCATTTGTTTCTAAAGGCACAACAGGTTTTAAGGCACTGTTTGTATTACTAGTTAAGTAGCACCACATCACAATCGTTAGAGTAGTAACATCAAGTGTTACTTTAACTTCTAGACTTCTATGTATTATTGTCAAACTCAATGCTCAGTTACCCTGAAGATTTGGAATCACAATGTGTTATTAAATATTACGTTGATGCTGATGTTCTGTCAAGTCAAGAAGGTTTGACTTCGATATTAAACAAAAATATGTGAGTTAACGATGAAACCATTCAATTAACTAAACAGATCAACAGCAGCCTCATTCACTCCAATCGCCAGCAAAATCGACGCAGTTTTGTCAAATTGATGAATTTGCCGCCTTATTCATAAACGTCTAACAAACCTATTTTAACTATAATGCCGTTATAATTAGTTTATCTTTGTCTGTAACTTTGAAATTTGTGTTTGTGAGAAAATGACAAAGCAAATTTTAGCTATTGATAAGTTTTATGAATAAGGAGGTAAGTGTATGAGCAAACACGTCACATTTATAAAAATAAAACGGTCGATTTTAGTTGGAGAATAAGAGGACAGCACAGATTTGTCAACACATCAATCTCATGCCTTATCTACTAATCTGGCGTTACTCGGGATGGAACACACAGTTAAAGTGGAAAGTAAAGCGCAAACTGGGAATGTCACGTAACTATCATACAGGTATCAATATATTAACAAAAGAGCCCAAGAGGACTACTGATCTGTAACACTTTAAACTACAGTATAGATAATAATATATTAATATTTATAATTAAAATTATACTTTAGCACAACAATTCGTAAATAACGGAGATCATCATCTACGCGATGTTTCCACCCGGGATCAATGAATCCCATTGCAACAGTATTTCAGCACCTTCTTTTTAGCCGATTATATCGAAAGAGGACGGGGTATAGGAAGCCTACATTAGATCAATGCATACGGAAATCGTTGAACTTAAACCTATTACGGACGATGGCACTTTTATTAATGGCGTGCGACTTACTGAGTAAAATGCAATTACAGTAAAACTTAACGTTATCGATAATTATTATAGTCGAAATTATGACCCAACTGTACAGTACCTATCGATAGTTATTTAGATGACTCTTCATTATGCCTGAGCCTCGTATCGTATCGTATTTTGGTAAAACGAGTCACGTCACTAAAGGAAATTATCTAGGATCCCTAGAAATTATTAATTCACTACAAATAGATTATTATCGTCATGATTGCAAAATTGTGAAAGACTTGTGAGGACATCTAAACGGAAACCATGAAGACGCAAATTCTATTTTTGAAATATTTTCATATTTGATACTTGATTTGTCACCAAGAGAATAAGGAGAAAACTGAACCGTATTAATGAGTCTTAATGATATAGTTAAGACAAAAAGTATCGGCTCTTGCAAGCACCGTTATGGCAAGGACATACATGTATCCAATAACGATACAAAGGAAAGGCGTTCAGAATTAAGTCATAAGTTAACCGATTTCGAAACTCTGAGCAATGTAAGCTGCGAGTTTAAGCGAATTTTATAGGGACAAGCGGTCACCTCCTACGGTGTTGGTGTCATCTCCGCGACAGTTATTACAACTTATACTGAACTTACCATGATTTTTACTTCGAACAATAAAAGACGACATTGCAATTTCATCGAGGCGATAAAATGTTTTCCAATATTAGACCCAGAGTTTACAAGTTTAGATAAAAGACCACCGGATTCAAATTGCGTCTTATTTTTCTGCTAAAAATTAAGTTTGACGCGTAGGCTGCGCCCGCGCAAGTCCGTAGGTGGGCGGAAGAGAGAGTGTGCCCGATGGTCTTGCATCTTCCTCTGACATACGAAGGCAGTCACGCGTACGATAGGGAGCCGAGATAGGGCGCAATCGGCAATGTCACAGATTACAAGTCCGATATAAACACCGTGGTAACAAAGTGCGATTGCCAAGGCTCTTTAGTTTATGGCCACTTTAAGAAACTAAATGTGACGTAACATGGACTGTAATGGACGCGACCAGACACTACGCGTCATGCAAATCTTAAACTGTTTTTCATTGAGAAAACGTAGAAATCTCACTTGATATTGTTAAAGGACAGTATTTAAACGTACGACCGCAGTTCAAGTATCTAATTGTCAAAAATATATATTTTGTCTGATAATTTTACTGAGCGCGACTAGACATACTGGTTTTGACTGAAAAAATTACTGGTTTAAAATCTGAATAGCAACTTAAAAACCTTTATTCGAGTAACATAGAATACAAAACGAGCGTGTAGGGTTTTGTTATTCTTACACGTTCAACCTAAAACTAAGGATAGATAGGCTTCGCTTCGCTCATCCTTTATCCTTCACCTATTCTGACCCACCACTTCGCCCAGACAGTCTTTATTTAGCCAACAAACGTTCAGCAATTCTGTCGCGAATTTCAGTAATTTTATCGCGCAATTCAGTAAATGTTTCGCTCATTTCAGGTATTTCCGCTGTTCATGGTCAATCAGCTTTTTTATTCGCTTAATTTATTATTCCCCATTTGTTAAATAACATCGAAATTAAGAAGGCATCAATCAGTCAAACAAGAACATTTCGAAATGCCTTAACTAACTTGAAGCTAAAGTGTAAAGAGTACAATAATCAGAAGAATAAATCAATAATCTACCGGAATTGTACACTATTCAGATCGGATTGATCACGCAATTCAAGAGAAAAATGTCCTGAATACCGTATTTTATTGAAACTTAGCGATATCCGTGAGAACCTATCCGATATTCTAACAAGCATAATTGAATAGGAGATAATAAGGAATTTTGCCAGCGTCCGTTCACATGGATGGCTCTCTTCAGCAACATTGTCCACTGATCAATGACTATTATTCGGAATAACGGATACCACGGCCACAGGACATAGGAAATCAATGGAACTTTTTCAAATGAATGTGATAGAATCTACGTTTAACCCGAACACTTGGATGGTAGCTTTAATATAGTGACCCAAACGTGGAAGAGCGGTTCCTTACCACAAGCTTTTACAGAACGGATCAAATGCAGACCAATCACAAATAGGATCCTAAACAGATCTGCAAAATTTCGTACCATGACAGTAAAGTGAGTGAATAGATGCATAAAATAACAAATTGTCGCTCGCTGGGAAAATGGATAGCGCCAAATATAGGTGTTATTTATAAAACTAAGACTTTTCTTGCTACTTTTTACTGCAAAACATACTAAAAACATAATAAAAACGAGTGGTTTCATCAAATCTGAAGGAACGTTCTCGTTGTTTGTTGGCTTATATTTTTCAGCTCTAAAAGCGTTACAGTGTTTTGGTGCCCAGCGACCATAAAAATGCCAAAAGCAAAACATCGAAAATGCAAATACTATGTCGTAAATACCCGTTACTAGTAGCTACCTACCTATACTATAGAAGTAATAGTTGAACTTGGGTTAGTACTTAAGTCGCACAACTCAAGGGCCACACTTTTGGTAAGAAGATATTGCCTCAGAAACTCAGTTTTCTCAAGCAGGAAGGGGTCAATTTCATGCATTTTCATGCATCATGCAATTTGTGCTCTAAGCCTTTTCCTGTCTAGAGATGGTTGCATGCAGAGATTCTAAAAAAAACTAATTCGAATGACCTTGTTTGTTGATCACAAACAAATGCACAAAGACAAACGGAGTAGGTATAGTGATTATGTTTCCTTGAAACCGCAAAGATGTAGTACAAAAAAAATGTAGAAGTAGCAGTGAACAACTTGTTTTGATCCGCATTTGAGCGATGCAGCGTGGGCTCAGTAGCAAAGGTTTGCGAGCTGACCAATTGCAATTTGTGTTATGAATTAAATAAATGATTTGAGCTGAACCACTCGAAAACTGACGAGACAGTTTAGATTCAGATTTGTGAGGTTAGTAGTAATAAATTGGGAACTCTGGCGGATGGTTCCCTGTGAAAGGAACTGGAGAACACAATATTCAGTTCCTGATACATCAGAACCCATTCACGCCGGATACAGTGCGAGCGATGATATTATATTGAAACTTGCCGAAAAACTGAAACTATAGGTAAATATCGCGTAAAGAAATTATAAATGGAGAAGTATTTAAATAATATTTACCTTTTCTATTAAATAAGTAATAATAAAAATAATAATACTAATAAAATCTAGCCCCAATATTCCACCTAATGTAGTAATATTTTATTCCATTTTAATAGAAAATACTGCTTAAGAATATTTGGGTCAGATCGCTGCTCGCGCCGCCACCACGACGGCGAAATTGACGGCGAGTAGAAAATACGAATTTAAAAGCTAATTGATGACGGGAATGAACAGGTATCTATCTCAATTTCACCCAGGGACTGGAGACTCGTAGCGACATAGAATTCGCCCTTAAGGGCATTCCAAGTTATATAGAGCCCAACCTGAATAACAAATCCCCCACAAATTCATTATTCCTTATTTATGAATTTTGTTATCTTCTTGTAATCTTTACAAAATGATTTTTGAAAAAAAAATAAACAATCCGTTTTATTTATTTCTGTTTCAGAGTGTTGGATCGAGAAATCGATGGACCCAAAAATCATATAAATAGACGAGGCAACTCATATTACGGAAATATGGCGTCCAGGAAAAAATTGTTTAACATAACTTCTAGATTTCTAAATCAGCTCTCCCAACTCAACAACGAACAGTTCCAAAACCACCACTTTTATTAACCACCTTTATTAAGAACGTCGTCCTTTGTAAGCCATTTGCTCTGCAGTGAAACCGGTGTTCTACAGTACCGATGGATCAGGAACTGAATTTTGTGAACTCTATTTCCTTCACTACTGAGTTTTCAGTACGAATAAGCGGAACGGATCTGTTAAGGTCCTAAACTTATCGACATAAGAAGTTGTGAAAAGCACCCTGACTTCTGAAATACAAGTTCTAAATCTAGTTCAAGGATACCCTTAACTACTCATGTTTGTGACAAAGACGGAACAAAAGGGTGTAAAAATATTTTGCCTGTAACAGAAATAACTATCGCAAATTTTGAGAATCGTCAGTCAGCAATAACATTGGTCTATGACTCTCTTGGTATTTGATGTAAAGGTAAATCTAGAATTTGAGAACCTCTAAAAGTTTCTGACAATGCTAAATAATGCCTTAGTAAATTCAATCCATGTATTTTTTAACTTAATAACAGAACTATAGACATATATAGTTAAGAAAAGAAAAATAGATGCATATTAAAATATATAAAATCAAAATATAGTAGTTCAAAATATATAGTATCGTAATAAATAATGTGTCTAAACATAACGTCATTTGATATAAGTTCTAAATCCATAATCTTGGAATACATAATGTTCAATATATTTATTTATCAAAATGCTTATTAGTTGAACTATAAGAAAAAAAAATACAAAAATTACATTGCTATATACATATAGATCCCTGTCTCCCTAACAAGTTGAAATACATAATGATTAAAACATATAAGCTTGGAATGCATAGTGCTTGGATTGTAATGTCGAGAAAACCACTATCGCGTGAATTCTTTAACAGTAACCGGTATCTAATGCTGTCCGTCTTACATCTGAAACAACTGGTTCACTAAGAACAATAATCAACGCATTCAACCTCCTGATTACAACAACATATCCGAAATATTTCTCTAGTGTTAGGATGACTTCTACCGCAGTATTTTCCTCGCTTGCAGCAGAATCTAACAGGATTCCATCAGTTATCTCTTGCCGCCGTCCATCGTAACGTACGCGGTGGTGTAGTTTTATGATCCAATCGGACTTTACTTTATTTCAGCCCCTGGATTCAACTCAGCTATCGGTAGCTCTCAAGTTCACCTTGTTCTTTACCTGTGTGATTTTGTGACTCATTACGTTTTTTTAAAGATGGGCAGTGATTGAACATGGTGCAAGAGATGAAATCCACCTCAAAAATTTCGATAGAGGGAGACTAACAGAGAGAGGTTACCAACTACCGTATCGATTCAAAGAGTACGGGCTATTGAAGAATTTGTTCCACTAGTGACGCGAAAGATGTGATAAACTCAAAACCAGCAAATTATCAAGTTCACTCAAATGATATAGGTTTAATAACACGACTACGACGGTATTAGAGTACAACAGGTCTATTAGGAATTCCTATAATAGTATCTGAATCGGGTATCGTAAATCTATCTCTTCAGGAATTGGCGGTATTCTCACAAGGCGCGCACAATAACTTCTCTGGTATCTAATAGTCTGTTTACGAGCTGTTAACGTGTAACTTGACAATTTGGAATAGGCCAGAAGATTCCTCTTGGATTTATGTTTTCCTGATACTGTCGGTGATGATGCAAAAAATAGACAAACGCATTTTTCGTAATTTCGTAATTACTTTTTTTGTTTTCTTTGACAGTATGTAAAGTTCAAGATGGTTTGGATAACCTCAATGGCTAGCAGGTACTTGGTATTGTGAAACTATCGGAGACTGGGGTAATATGACCTACAACAAGAACCAATGGTCTGTACACAACATCAAAGGCCTAGATAGCATTAAGAGACTGAACAGTAGACATCGTTAGAATCGAGTTAGAATTCGCCTCACGCACGAGCCCGCACGAGAGTTGTATCGCGAACACAATAATTCCGGAATATATCTAGTTAAATGAGGCGGCGCGAGGAATACTGCTCATACATAAATCATTTGATCAAAAGCACTCACGCGCATAGGAGCCGGTACTGACAATACAGTTTTGACGGCGAACGTCAATCTGGACCGTACTTGTAGGTTTGAGCGGGTTGATTTAGAAGGCTTGAAAATTTATTAGCAAATCTCCGAAAGGACCCCAATCACCAGATCATGGATCAAACAAACTCTTAAGTAGTTCCTTAATTACTTTCAATGCCTTAGAAGTTACAACCATTGATGTTATTCATGCTACCGAGCTCTTTCTCAACAGATGCTTTCTGTTCGATAATTGTGTTCCTTTTATACCCAACTCCGCATTTGTATTGTTGATCGGCCACGTGGCATTAAACAATCTTGCTAGTACACAGGTACTGCGCCCACGCACGCTGTGACGCGCATGTAACATTTTATTAATCAACCGGTAGACCATGAAGAGGCCTGACGACCGCACGATTATATCACCATTCATGTAGGTGGCCATAAAAGGTTAATATATATATATATATATATATATATATATAATTACCTAATATGACTGGTCTCGAACAAAAGGCGTGAGCTTGTTGAAACTGACCACAGGGAAGATGTTTAGTTCCCATCGGGGCCGAACTAATCCACGCCACGTCCGACACATTAGCATTTGAAAGGTTCTTGTTTGTGTTGGTCGTCAATACGTATTTGTATGAATAGAAAAAAGCGAATGACAGATCGGCGCACGCACAAAGCGGTAAACGTTTGTTTTCAGACGTTGAAAAGCGTTCTTTGGGATCGCGAGCTGAATATTAACCACAATGCCTTGAATACGAGAAACTTAGAGGAATAAATCGCATAGAGAAATCAAAAGGTCTCAGCGACGTTAGTAATATTTTGCTTCGCCTCCTAATAAAGTCCTAAGCGACACTCGCAAGCAATCGTTTATGGCGTCATCCTTGCAAAGGCGGATCAATTAGTCGAGACAAGCGACACGATCAGTAAAACACCCGAAGCCACCTGTGCAAGATATAACCCGTCGTTGGGTTTACACACAATCCCGCTTCCGCAGTTCCCACGCAGCTGTCAGGCAGGCGAGGTCTGCACCACCGACTGTATCAGCCCATCTACAACCGGCCGGTGGACAATCGTCCTAACAAAGCAAGTGCCGACCGCTGCCCCAATCATTTCCCACGCGGTAACGGTCACTACACAAACGATAGATCCCATCTACAAGCCGAGCAGCGCAATACTTCACGAACATTGCTCTCCAGCAAACACTATTGACGCACAAGACACAAACGCGAGCAGACGTGGAAACAATGCAGTCGAGAGCTGTTGTGCCGTGAAATCGAATGGCGATCGACACAAAAGGATGACCGATAAATTCCGACACAATAGACAGTTTTGTTTGTTAAGTTCAACCTGTGACTCATGAAAGCCACAAAAAGTTAAAATAACCTTTGGCATCATTTCTGAGAGTTGGGCGCCATATGTAATGTAACACAATATCCGCAGATTGCCCCGGGATGCCGGTGTGGTAGTGACGTTGGGCCACGCTCGCGTTTACTCTATTCTGGGCAGGCAGCCTAATTTTAACCATGTGAGTCTCCGTCGCTAGTATTAGGAAGTGGGCCGACCGACTGTAAGAAACTGTTCGGCGAAACGTGGCGATATACAACCGGGATTAGCGCACCATCGCAGACGCACCAGATAAGCGGAGCTAACAACCGTCAATCAACCATCAATTCCATATGTTTATGAAGTGCGCCGCATCTAAAAATATAATCCAGGGTCCAATTATCGAAATGACATGGACGACTACCATAACCGGCCAGACGACACACTCCGACTAAATCTATAATGGATGAGGTGAGTCCCGACGTCAATCCTGGGAGGACGAGATCGCATTTCCAAACGCAGAATAGCTTAGCAGACTGAATACATAAAATAAGTGCTCGGAGACAATAGGAGGTCTCCTTCATTAATCTAATGGGATTAAAGAGAGTGAGCGTTGTTTGTTGTACTGGAAGGGTATTGGGGAATCAGGGCGCGTCCGACGCCGGCAGTTCCGTCACAGATAAATTTCAATTAGAGCAATCAGGCGCGCAGGCATGGCGGAAGCAAAGGCAGGTCGCGCGGGATAGACACTCGCACCTTGCATACCAACTGCGCGAAGACACCGAGCAGAGGGGCATACCAACCACGCACCCTTGTCAGATCACAGCTCTCGTTCAAAGCGATGTGACGCGCATCTCCCATGCGATCCTGCCTCTGATACAGTCGCAACTCTTGCAACACAATGCGAGTTGTAGCGTAATAACTCGGGAGATTTGCGACGCCCACCGCCACTGTATAGGCCGACGCCAATTTGTAACCCACGACATAAACCGCGGACGTAACGAAGCCCCTAAACAACGAAATAAGCGGACGCGTCACAACAACTCAAAGGACGCGAAATATCTCAGTAGCTGACAAGTGGACAACTGGGACTAGCTGGGACTTTACATTCGCCAACGTAACGAGGGAAGCCGCCGGCCCGCCCATTGTATTTATGCCTTAAACACAATTTATTTATTCGGCAAACATTACGGAGACACAAAATCTTGTCCATAAATACATGTGAAAGCACATATCAAGTATCGGAATGCAAACGGCGGGCCCCGTGCCTGAATTATGCAACAGTGTGTGGCCGGTGCAGGGCTGCTGCTCACTGCTCCGTAATAGTGCACGGAGTGACCGCGCCGCGCCGCTGCCGACCGCCTAAAATATACGCGGACACATCTACTGGACTAGTTCGACACCGAAATAACGCCAATGCCGAATTTTCAACGCCTCTCTGCGCCATAAAGCTGCAGTTTCATCGCTTCCGTTGCAAATGGCTCCGCTGACATAATTTACAGACCAACTTGTCCGGCAAATTTTTGCATTGATTTCTTCATTCCGCTAATGTGCTGATCCATTACTCGAATGATGGCGCGAATCGCATTCACAACGGTCGCGATACGAAATTCGCAAAATTAAGTGTTGCTCCTCCTCGGTGCGAGCTCTTCATTTGTCCGCGGAGTGGGGACACGGCAAAGGTGGCTCGCGATTATTACCCTCATGTTGGATTAACGGCGGGCCCATCGATCTTCGGAGGCCGGGTGGTCGGCGGCCTCACCTGCTAATTACAGGGGAGCTGGCATCATTTAACGTGAATTTCGCAAACATTAAATAATTATAAAAAATCCGAGCCGGCGGTGCGGTCACGCGCGGAATAATAAATTAATGATCGCGACGCTCCGAGGAAAATTCGCATGGAAAAAAATTGATAGCCGAAAATCGAAAATTAAAGACCCCACAAAGACGGAGCTTATGAAAATGACGACACGCGTGATTAGGCTTCGAAAACAATTGTCGTGTTGATTTATGGACAATAACAGAAAAAGCTCCTAGAACAATAGCTTTACAAGAGCGCTCATTAGAGCTGATCTGAGCGGCGAAGAGAGTCTACTAGAATAAGCTCCTAATCCTTGAGCCACACACGTGGACGATTACAACGTGACTATTAGTCAAATTAGCCGTATTGTTGGCCCAACCATTGCACAAGAAACGACTACAGCAATCGGCTTACGTGAAGACAATTATGTTAGAACATTAGCCGGCACAATACGATGACTCAGCTCAAGGGGCGTCGGGGGTGTTTATCAACACAATAGTATTGATAAGTTTATAAAGCAAGAGAGGTGCGAGACAGCTAACGAGCGATTATAGAGCGCGCAGAGAATAGGTGACGTGCAGAGACGAGTGGAATACGTTATGGACCTGTGAGTCACAGACAAGATTTCCCTTATTGGTGGTGTAGATAAAAAGCCAATTTACGATCTGTGACAACTGCTGGCGAAGCGGCCACATTCTTCATTTTTTATGCATAGAGCGGACCGAAAGCGAAATCTCAAGAGTCCTGCCGATTACGAAACGTGTTACAAGAAACTGGCACGCATCTCGATTAGGGGTTCTCGCGAGGGCACTGACCGACTTCCACATTTATACCGCTAATTCATGCACATGCACATCTGCCTGCGCCGGAGTTTGCGACAAACAGAGCTAATGCGGTTTATATTCAACCTCGCCAGCCTAGAGCAGACGACGCGCCGCGCATAATGTAAATAAACTCAATTTATGGGAGAGATGACAAGAGAAACTATGAGAGACAGCAGCTACAGTTGAATATAAAACTACGATAAGACATGTTAATAATGCTGTAACATTCTCCGACGCAAACGGAGATCAAAACAAGATATTAGAATACACAAACCAGAATGAAGATTTCGCGATGGGCGGCTTATCGCAATCACAATTATTGCATGAATATTTCAATTCCAGTTGAAATTCCTCGTCAACAATAACCATATCTGAAGCGTCAAGCGGTGCAGGGGACGGGCGATTTTATCGAAACGCGAAAGAATCGACGTAATCGATTTCCACATATCAAAGCTGACAAGCGTTATTTGAGGGGGCGAAGGAGCGAACAGTGGGCGCCGGATGAGTTCGGAAATTAAAACGATATGCAAATGCGATGCGAGAATTAATCGCCGGTGCAATCGATGCGACGGAGCGAGAGCCGCTACTGGGTACAAATCGATGAATAAATAGTGTCCGATTAACAACGCAAGGTGTGTTCAGCGTTAATCGAGGAATCGGATACGAGAGCAGCGTCAATGAATTGACGCGTCCAACTTAGCCGTATTTGGCGATCGCGTTTGATCAATCATACGCTGCAACGATTGCCGCTGATTACTGTTTGTGTGAAAATCGTGAGGAATTAAATGAGACGAATGGTTTAGGAATTGGTACGTCAAACAGGAATATTGATGCGGTGGAACGACATATATAACTAATGGAACTGGTAGCCAGCTACTAATTTAGAAAGCTCCTGTTACACAAGGTACGTTTTCTAGTCGGTTCACATCCTTGTCCGCGTTCGGGTGTTATGTTTGACAAGGAATTTATAAGACTCTCGTGGCCTCCGAAAGTAATTTTCAATTAAGTTTCTTGATAATCCGGATCATGCTGAGAGCTGGAGAGTACCCGCGGCGACATGCGCCTCCACGGATAATTGAAAACTGTCTCTAGTTACAAATAACACCTCCTATTTGTTTGCTGATAGTCTTCTGCTTTTTAATGCCCTCACTAACTGCGTAACTTGTTAGTCTTGATACAGTTACCGAGGCTATTAAGAAATAGTTGCGGATCATTCACTGGACAGTCCACATTTTTACCCCGATATATAAGCGCGATATAGTTATAGCCTTATGAATGAGAAGCTTCATGTCAATTTGGAGTATAATCAGTTTACTTAGCCGCCTCATAGGAATGGATCTATTTTTTCCACATCCTCCGAATGAAAGGCCGATTCATTCGTCATAATGAATCGGTGGACTCAAGCTGCGCCCCAATTCCGCGGCGTTGGTCTCGAGAACCGGTATCTAGCGTTAATTATAATCGGATTTAAAATCTGATTACTAAGCTACCGAATAATGCCCAGTGGAGATTTCGACACCGCAACTTGATCATCAATTACATAGATAACTGATCGATTCAATATCCGTGATCAATGAGATGAACAACTCTCAGAAGAGAAAAAGCAATAACTCTATTTCCTGTTTTGAGTGTGGCGTGCGTTTGATCCGTGAATACAACAGGAGCGTTTTAAAACATTTTAGTCAATACTTCATCTCATCGAGTCAGTTACATTGTATCTCACATGAAACGACTCAATCTGTCATTTTTGAGTTGCAATCGATTATATCTGCAAAAAGATTGCTTCGGCAGTTTTGCGGATTGTTGAATTTTTTGATGAATTACATCATCGAAGCTTTACGCCCGAGTACTCGATAAATTTTGGTCACTGGCCTACCGTAATGTAGTTAAAACCCTCACAAGTCTTTCGTACACCAATAAAATCTAGAAAATAATTCTATCAAAAATATTGCTTACAGCGTATCTTCGATTCAAACATAACATTCGTTTAGTCTACGTGACTTATCGCGATACAGTTTCGAAATCTCCAAAACGGAGTCAAAACTATGATAGTAAAATTGAGATTCAAAAAGTGCCATCGTACTACCGTTGCGGATGGTGGGACATATGGGGATGTGATAAATGTGGGTGACCGTACGGCTGGCCTAGTAACGGCAGCGGCGAGGGACACGGAGCATGTTGGTGGTACTGTTGCAACGGGGACGGTGCCAACCCTGGGTGGTGTTCTATAGGGTACTGTCCTGAGCCGTACGCCAATTGCCTCACCTTCATATCCTCATCGACAATGTTATATGTCAGCTCCGTTTCCTCGAAGCCGGTGGCAGCCATACGTTGCTCGCTGGTGGTCGGCGGGTCGGGGGAGTTGAGGCAGGTCTGTATGAGCCGCTTCCCGGAATCTGAGGTGATCATGGGCTGCAGTTTCCGAGTCGCGAATGTGTATACGTGTCCCGTCTCGGAGGCGACTAGAAGCATCACTTGTGTGCCGGTTAGGGTCGAAAGCTCGTAGGCCTGGAAAAGAAATGGTTGGTTTAGAACTTGATGGAAATACTGCTCCCGTGTTGAATGCAAGAATTTTTGTACTGGCGATACTAAGGTGCGTCTTTGTTTCTGAGTTCAGTTATATCATTCTGTAATAGATACAAATAACCAAAGATCTGAAAACGCTGAATATTTGGTTACATAACTCGAGAAGAAACCGCGATAAGGCGAACAAATCAACTTTGTTAGTGCAGGAGGATCTCCAAAAATACGCTTTTCTGGTCAACATTTCCAACAGGAGCATTCCACGTCCAAATATTATCTTTCAATTCGACCTCTCACCTATCCCACGCTACCGTTGAAACGTGGCACGTACTCGTATTGAGGGAGTCATCTCCCACGGTTTTTTGTGTGCTGGAAGAATTATCACACCCACCGCGGCGCCCCACGCCTACGAACGCCTACCTACCAACTTACTTCCATTTTAAAGTCATGTAAATTTCGTCTCTAAAGCCATGTAGCTACGTTGGGTTGCCCAAGCACAGTGTCGTTGGTTTATTGTGGTAGCCACACCAGAACAATCTGACACGGTCGATTGACAACCCAGCGAGCGGTTTAGATTTGCTTTTCCGTTGCGCAATATTAGACTTTGAAGAGCATTTGTGTCCACCACTTACGAATGTAGTGATAACGATCCAAGAGTTAAGAAGGTTGACAGTTTGCGAAATAGTTTAGCGAGGTGAAGTTAGCGTGTGATTCTTTTTGGGTGTGTTAAAATTTTGGTGTGCAAATATTTTGGTTTGTGGTTTCAAATCTAATTTATTTTTGTAGTTTAGAGGTATCCCATGTACGTGTTATTGTATTACAAGTATATTGTATTTAATATTGATATAAAAACACAGCGTTACGTCCAATCAGGTACATGCATGCATTTATGTGGGTGTACAAAATAATGCCACCATAGCAGTAACGAGACACTATTAATATTTATTTACTAAGTCAGGTTTACGTAATTTTACAACATTGTATTCTTGTGATAGCTACATTAAGAGCTCACTCCTGAGTATTCATTGATTTACGGAGATTCACTTTGTTTTTCAGCAACTGCAACTGATGACTCAAGTCATGCATGACAGAATCACTTCTGCAATTGCTGAAATATAAAGTGAACCAACTTCTTGAGAGCGGCTTTCGTTTTCTGTGTTCTTCTCTGTTAATTCTGTCTGTGTTATCGCCGTTGCTGTATTGATTGTTGTTGTTTCTTCTCTTTCCTTGTCTGGTGAATCGTTTATTGCGGCGGAAGAAACGCTAGTTAGCGCTAATCTCGAGATAACTTAGATATTCTATAGAAATATGTATGAATTGTCAAAGTTGGCCCGATATTATTGTTAACTCGGACGGCGTCTCTCCTCTCAACTCCTCGGCTCCTCGACACTGCCGCTTCCGAACACTCGTTTAGGTTAAGTGCAATCAGACTGTGCTATGCATTTCCCTGCACTATTAGGGAAAGTCCCTCCATTATCACTTTTAAGAAAAGATTGAAAGTGCATTTCCTTACTCTTCCGTTATAGGTAACATATATATGTAGGTGTGTGTACGATACATCATAGTTTATATATGTGCATGCTATCTATGTATTTTATAAAGTTCAGGTATATATTTTTATTTATGCTAGTTATTGTGCACTGCTTACTGTTTTATGATAATATTTCTTTTAATGCCTTGGTTTGCTAGAAGAAATCTCTTTTTAGAGATAATCTTGCCTTTGTACAAGCATTTTCTTTTAATGTAACTGGAAAAATATTTGGAGCAATAAATAATTATGAATTATATATTTTATTTATTATTATTTGAAAGTATTTTCGTACGTATGTATACAGTTTTATAGCGCAATAGGACAGGGCTGTCTCATAAACTCTCCTGTCTTGCCTAGGTTTGCTGGAAGCAATCTCTCTTTGGAGATAAGCTCGCCTTTGCTAATAATAACATTTCTTGTTACTGTATGTTAAAATTCAAAATTCAAAATTCAAATTCGTTTATTTGCGAAAAATATGGTCATGAAGATGTTACAAATGGTAATAAGTGCAGCATATTTCGCCACGCAGTGGCAAGCAAATATTATTTCTAAACAATATACACACCTATCGAATGAATTAGTCTAGTTACATAGAAATGTCATGAAAATATATAATATAAGATACTGACTGATTAATACAATTTGTTAGTATGTCACTCCATGTCATCTTCTATCTGTTTAAAACCGAGCCGTACAGTCTAGAAATTCCTTAATATTATAGAAGCATTTACTTATTAGCCATTTTCTGAGCTTATGTTTAAATATTTCAATTGTTACGTAATATTGTTGTTATTTTTATGTTATATTTTCTGTGTAATAAAGAACTCGCGTTTCATCTGCCTTGGGACGATACTGTAAGCATGTCGGATTTTTCGCATAGCATTAGATGTCGCCAGGCTGCTGGGGTGGAGGGACGTAGCCCAAGCTAAGGAACTGTGCTTGCAACACAGGGAAGCTGTTGCCCACCAATGGGAAAGTTAATGGCTACCAAAAAAAAAAAACAGTGTTCAAAACTGTTGAAGTTGAAGTTAAAGTCCTCATCAAAACGTTTGCTGCGCGAACCACAAACCAAAACTTTATCCGTGTAAATATTTTTTTTGTTTATTTTTTTTAATAAAAGCGCTAAATGAATTTTTATACTACCTCTGAAGTATCACCTACTAATCAAAACAAGAATCATCAAAATCGATTCGTAAATGACGGAATACTCGCGTTACAAACATAAAAAAAAACGAGAACCTCTTCCTTTTTAAGTCGGTTGAAAAACCTTTGACATAATTAATTGAATACAGCGATTAGACGACTTCAATACTGTGTAGGAAGCAAGAATGATTACGCTTCGAAAAAGTTTGCGAATCGAAGTGTCAGTGACTCTTATGTACAATAACGTAAGGTTCATTTTATCTGAACCTGTTTAGGGAGCAGGAACAATTACGCGTCGAAAAAGTATGCGAATCGAACTGTCAGTGACTCTTATACACAATGACATAAGGCTCATTTTATCTGAACTCGAACACTTTGTCACTGTGGTAATTATTTCTGCTTGAGCCACTGAACACTTTTTCACTGTGGTAATTATTCCTGCTTGAGCCACTAATTGCCATTGGATAAACATGAACGCGACAGCACCTCATCTACCTATGTATGTCTACTAAAGGTAAATGCTTTGTCTGTTTGTTTGTTTTGATTGCACTCTACTGCTTTAAGGTGCTACGAAAAAAAAATGGGTTTTTTTCGAATCCATTTACTCCACCATGAAGTCGTCTACATATTTTATTTTTGGGTTAACGTTTATTGAGTATTAGATTAAGATTTTCACTAAAGGAAAACGCGATTGGATGAAATTTTCTCGATAGAATCTAATTACGAAAACATCTCTAAATTGCTTTATTTTCTCCTGTAATTCTGAAATCCTAACTAATTTCATTGTGGAACTGCGTTCAAAATGTAGGTATTATGTATTCGCAAAATCTCCTTAAAAACTTTTTAACAAAATAGCGTAGTTTACTTTTAAACAATTATTCTGTAGTTTAACGCTACGATTTTCATTTTTCCTCGACTCCGTTCCTCTCACACAGCGGGTCTTTCCGCCTGGATTAACGGGGAATTTGCACGGACGAGGTATCGCCTTAACAACAAATCCTCTGTTTGTATTTGTTAATATTTTATCATTATCGTCAGTTTGACAGTGTCCGGATAAGCGCTCTGTCACAGCTGTATGTCACTTAAGTAGGAACATACAGGGTGACATTTAATTAGCTGACCATATTTTGCGGAATGACAGTACCCATAATTATGAACAACTTAACCCCACGTAACATATGGTCGCAAACGAAAAAAAATTTGGATCTCCCATAGTAACTTGTAATTTGTAATCGATCGGGTCAATATACTGAGCGACGTATTTTTTTTAAATTGCTTGGGGAAAGTTGTTCATATTGATGGGTACTGTAATTCCCCTACAACAGGCCCTTATTCTGATTACTCGTTCTGGCAACCCTGCTCAGGTAAAATAAGAAAAGAAATTGTATATATTTTCAAATATAGAATTAAAAGCCATTTAACCAGCCCCGAGGGCTATCCGTCCGAAAACCGTTAACGGTTTCACTGCGAAATCTCGTTAATCATATTTGTTCAAACGTCTCATTAAAAACCCATTCATAATTGTCAATGTTCCGTAAAATATTGCGAAATCAACTCACAAGCGGTATCTTGTTAAAATCGTCTTACGGTCTGAAACTGTCCTAAATGTGGTACATTCATTATTTACTAACGATTTACTTGTTCTTTTCGGTAGCCAGTGGTACCGGTATCAAACCGGTATAAAATGTAAATAGGTATCCGTAATTTTGGCTGATTCTTATAAAAACCCTGTCGGGATCAAATGCCACTGGAGCCTGAATACTTGCATAAATAAAACCGGTCAACTGCGAGTCGAACGCTCGCACGAAGGGTTCCGTACCACCGTACAATGTTATGGATGGTGTGGAGTGAAGAGTTTGGATTTTCTTTCAGACTCCATGCACGTAACCAGGTGCATTCATAAGTTTGTATGTGGTATTGAAAGAATTATTGTATGAGAGCCCCCTTAAATATTTATTTTATTCTGTTTTTTAGTATTTGTTGTTAAAGCGGCAACAGAAATACATCATCTATGAAAATTTCATCTGTCTAACTATCAGAGTTCATGAGATACAGCCTGGTGACAGTTGGACGGACGGACGAAAAGCGGAGGCTGAGTAATAGGTTCCTCTTTGGCACCCTTCGGGTATGCAACCCTAAAAACGTTTAAAGACAGATATTAATAACTTCTTAATTATGTCGCTATTAAGATTAACACGTCATTTTGACACAAATGAAGGATCAAGGACTTAAAATGAATAACAAAAATATGAAAAGTCTGGTATAATAATTAATCAATATTATTTTATTGTTGGACTGAATATGTATAAGTGAGTAAGTATGCAATGGGTATAAAATAAACGTATAACGGCAAGCAGAAAAAAAATACATCGCTGTTTCAGAACATTTGATGTTTTTTTTTAATAATGACTCAACAAATAGGGTTGGCACCGATTGCCAATCTATCACAGAAAAAATAAATTTTATTTTTGTCATTCATAGTACCTATACTACCTATAAACCGAACGACACATTGTTTAAACACTTTCTCCTAGAAGGAAATAAGTGAACCATGAGAGCCTATAAATCTTCTTAAAAATTACGTAACTAATCTGTTAAGTGGATGAATAATCTTATTTGTGGAGTGATAGATAAGTAACGGATCATTTTAAAGGATTTCAATCGGCCATTGCGAAACAAAAATAAGTTGTCCAGATTAACTACAAGTGCTTATAACGAAACAAGTGCGAAGCTTAGAAACTACTAAAACTTGATCATCAATTACGGACGCGTAAACCTTTAAAGACATCGTCATTTGCTGCAAACATTTTAATGTTGTCAATTCGAAATATAAATAAAATAGTAGTTAGTAGTGAAAGTAAATTGAAAAAACATTGAAAGTAAACTGTATTGCAAGTTTGCAACACAAGGTTTTAAATGAATATGTTTTAACATAACAAAGCGTCACGCCTTTTCCCATACGGGGTGGCAGAGGCACAATTGTGCCCACTTTTACCCAGTTATTCGATACTCCATTTTGCGTGGCAGGGGGCTAGCCCATCGCCGCAGAGAGGAGTAATGAAGGTTTCAATGTCCTCACGACGTTTTCCATCACCGATAGAACGTCCTTATAGTGCACTTAAGATAAAATACTTATCTTATTGGTACATGGCCAGCACCGGGATTCCAACCTGCACCTCCTGCGTGAGAAGCGAGCGTGAAACCCACTAGACCACGGAGCTTAGTATATTTTTACAAGCTCAAAGCGAAAAAGAAAAACAAGAATTCACTAAGACTTTAAGTGAATTCTTTAAATAGAATAACAATATTAAGCCGCGGGAAAGCGAATGGTGGCATAAATGTAACAATTTCAGAACCGAAAAATACATATCAGTCAAACAGCAGCGGTGGCTGTCAAAACCGCCCGACATTACAAGCAGGCATGACTGCTTTTACAAATTTAATTATCAACACGTATAACTTAAGTAGGTCTGGTAAGAGGTAAGACTGTCAAAATTCATATTTCAAGATCGCTGTGACAACATCAGAGTAAAAGTTGGTGACAGAATCAAAACGAAGAATTATAAAAAGGAAAATATTAAACTGCAAAAATACTGATTTGCACATGTCTGGGAAAATGCTGCGGTAGTTTGGGCGAAGGGTAAAGGGGGTGAGCGAAGCGAAGCCCCCTTTATCCTTCGTGTTAGGTTGAACATGCAAGAACAACAAAAAGTACTTAAAAAATAAACTAGAGTACACAAAAAATATTTAAAACATAAAAAGTGTTTTTGTTGGTCCTTTTTTGCTGTGCAAAGCAGTATTTTTAATGTGCGATTAAATACGAATTAATTATTATGAATCGGTTTATATATATTATTTTAGGGTAATATAATGATGACCTGCCATGGCGATGATGATTTTAGTGATGATGATTATTGAATAACTCGCTAAACGTGAGCGCAATCGCGCCCCTAATACCGTAACGCTAACAATTGTTCTACAATTAATAAAATATTAATTAAAAAATGATATTAACATGAAAAATTTGACGACCCGAAGCTGAGTCGGCAGTGACCCTGCCTACAAAGCCAAGGGTCCCAGGTTCGAGTCCCGGTGGGGGCAAATATTAGTTTGATGAGAACGGATGTTTGTACCCTAGTCATGGTTGTGTATCTATCTAAGTATAATATTTATCTATATATATATGTGTATCGTTATCTAGTACCCAAGATACAGCGAATCCTAGATCAATGGGTGTCAATAGTTTCCAAGGTATTATGTATTATAAGTTAAATTTATTTTGCCAGCCCTAATATATTTCTGCTTTTCATCGCCTGCACAGGGTGTCGATTCCACTATTTGTAACATGACACTCACCCTATCTGTTGTCGATCGCTGTGCTCCCACGGTCTGAAATGTTGTTTTACTCTATGTTTGACTGTACCCATCAATATGAACAACTTTCCCCAAGAAACATATGGTCGCAAATGGAATTAAAATTATCGCCCCTCAGTACATTGACCCGATCAGCTGATCAACTGATGCGAGATCATCTTTTAGGGTCCCGTACCCAAAGGGTAAAGACGGGATACTATTACTAAGACTCCGCTGTCTGTCTGTCCGTCTGTCACCAGGCTGTATCTCATGACCGTGATAGTTAGACAGATGAATTTTTCACAGATGATGTATTTCTGTTGCCGCTTTAGCAACAAATACTAAAAAAATAGAATTAAATAAATATTTAAGGGGGCTCTCATACAACAATTCTTTAAATAGCACATACAAACTTATGAATGCACCTGATTACGTACATGGAGTGTGAAAGTAGCCGCACCAATAACTTTATAAATAACATTTTGCTATGTTAAATCCAAACAATTCACTCCACGCCATCCCTACCATTGTAAGGTGGTACGGAACCCTTCGTGCGCGATTCCGACTCGGCCGGTTTTCTTTCCTTTGCGAGCATATATTTCTTCGGGAAAGTTGTTCATAATTATGGGTCCTATCATTCCTCAAAATATGGTCAGCTAATTAAATGTCACCCTGTATATTTGTAAGCCAAGCTAGTGATCCATAGACTATAAGTTTCCATATTGGAATGATTTGAAATTAGTAATGTAAAGCTTGTAATGTAAATTGCAAAGTGAGGGGGCTGACAACACCTCACATGCTTGTATAAACTCAAGCAAGTGAAAGCTGGCGAGATAATAATAATAAATATGTAGCATTAAATGTAACAATAAATAATAGCATAAAATTTAATGGAATATCCTACGGTCTATCTAATCAAATAATTTAATAATATCGTCAATAGGACCGATGCTGGAGGCGACCTAAATAATTAAAAAAATATATATTCGAAAATGGAATCTAGCCGCACAAGAACTGTTAGATTCAAGATTGACAATTTAAATCCTATTAGTTAGTTGTGTTTTTACATTCTTCAGGAATAATCGCACTAACTTACTATAATTGCTGTTTTCCTACTTTGTACTATAACCTTGCCATAGTATATCTCGCCGATTTTCTGTTCGAGATGTTAGAGGCACAGTTGCTTCCAGATTCAGCCAGTTATTCGATACTGCATTTTGCTTGACTTGGGGCCCATCGCCGCAATTAAAAATACGAAAGTTTGTTTATTTAGTATTTTTATGTAATATATCTGTTTTCTCCATCACAATCTTTAGCAAATCATCGGGCTAGCGATGTGCTTATGTATGTATATGTATGTATTGTAATGGCGATCTATGTAATGTTGGTAATGTACCATCAACAGCAAATGTGGAGACCCAATGTAAGGGTTCTTTTCCCACGCTGCCCGACACTTAAAAGTCATAAAACAATTGGTTTTTGAAATTCGACAAAAAGTTTTACAAAAGCAAGGGTTTACCGCCACATGCTAGCTGCAAGGTTTTTTTTAAAAGGGGTCTCCACAGCTGCCGTTAATCTTGCGCGAGAGTGCGCGTCGGCCATAAAGTGATAGCAGAATTGACACCCAGGGCGAGTAACCGGCACTATTTGATCCGGTCCGCGATGTCGGACAGACAGACAACCGCTCTACGGATAAACAAGATGATCTCGCGCTTTAGCACTATGGGAAAGATGGGACGGTCGCGGAGGTACAATTTGTATTTGGTTGAAAGGACAAGGTTTTCCCTAGCGTGGGGCCAAATACAAGTGTGGCTGCTTATATTGAAACTGTGTATCTGTCACCGGAAGATAGTCAAAACCGTCAGTTGATCAACTAACGCGGACGTTGATCAACTATCGTCAGATAGTAAACCAGATCGACAGGGTTTAGAATTTACGTTTCTTATGTTCTTACATGTCAACCTAACACGAAGACTATTCGGGTTCTTCGCTGCGCTCGTCTTCACCTAAGCTACCGCAGTGTTTGCCTTGGTATTTCGTTTGCAATTCAAGTTTAAAGCAATTTACTATTTAACGATTTTAACCGTTAGTTGATCAACCAACGCGTCATATAGTACGCAGTACGCTACAGTTTACTATCTGTCGATAGATGACCAACTTTCGAGAAAAAAAACCGTTAGTTGATCAACTGACGGTTTTGAATATCTTACGGTGACATATACAAAAATAATACAGCGACAGTGTACAAACCCATCGCGTCCACGTTTAATCAGTTACTCAATACTCCAATCTGCGTGATGGGTGTTAGCCCATTGCCGCAGCTTTTTCATTGCATTTGTCTATTCGTTGATTGTCACACAAAACTGCATGTTAGTTTTATTTATCTAGAAATACTTCATAATGTTCGTTCGCAGCTTCATGGCCGGATCGATAACGCGACAAGGATCGCTCGGCGCGAGCTGTCCGGGACTTCGATAATATTCGTTTATATTGTAATTGGCCCCTATAAGAGTCCCATAGAACAACTGTCACGACGAGGGCAACGATAGCCAATCGAAAATCGAATCACTGCGTGGGAACGAGACGATAATCGAATAATACTTGCGATAATCGAATAATGAAATAAAATCGCACGCCGAAAATACAGAGACAAGTGGCGATGGAAAATGTCAATCAGTTTATTCATTCGTGAGTAACCACTTATGAATGTTCAAAAATTGTGTGATGCTTTATTGTAAATTAAATTGAGAAATTGTTGAAATTGAGCTCGCGAAAAATGTCATAATTATTTCCGCGTGACAGCAAAATACGCCGTATTGCGTGGGCGCTTACAATAGTGTTAAGAGGGGTTAGTCAGATTACAATTGCAAAGGGATACAATTCTCTCGATAGAAATAAATTACAAAGTTATCTCTTAAAGTAAAGGGGAATCGAATCTATTTTGCTGATAAGGATTTTGTTATTAAGACATGAAATTTGCATATAAAATTACTGAAATACATTCCCAGGGCCTAAACCAGAGATTTTAGAAAATTTATAAAATAAAAAAATTGGCAAAATGAAATATTTATTCCGCGCAACAGTTCATCTTTCGTCTCATGTCACAAAGCCTTGACGCATGTTTTGTTTCAAAGGTCAGGTCAGTTGAGGTCAGTCTTTTACGCTCCGCAGAGACGAGAGGACTGTGATTATGTGCGCCGCGCCCAACTCGATGTAAATAATTACGTAAAATAGGAAGTAATTGCAGATGATTTTTTTAATATGAAATATCGACATACAATTCATGCTCGATATAAGTATCATAAACAAGATCAAGCAAGGTCCAATACCCGCTGCGGTGATTTTATTCATATTCATATACGTATACAAAATAAATACTGAGGTAAATGTTTTTATTTGTCAGTTGATAAAAGCAAAAATGAGCAAAAACGGGACCGCGTCGTTCGACTTTTAGAAGGCAAGTTGAAGTCGTGCCATTCTCAGATGGGGTGGCAGAGGAACATCATATTAATGAAAATTGAGCTTATCACGCTTTTTCTCAGTTGGTGTATAGTATAGCACAGCATAGCAGTGCAAGTCACAATGACATATTTTTTTCAGATGGGGTGACAGAGGCACAGCATAACCCACAAGTCACAATGATAACAAGAGAAATATCCCTAATAACAAATTATTGTTGAATGTTCTATCAGTACCAAAACCTTATAGACGATAGGTAAGTTATCTTACACTGAAACCGCACAACAAAGCTTATTTCAGGCAAGGAGTATCATTCAAATCTGTATGATTGTTTCTGGCGGCTAACCCGCTCTTAAACTAATAATTTCACTTACAATATAAAATTCAATGCATGACCTACATTGCCCAAAAAATACTCGCAAATTCCTAGTGCAAATAATACTAAACATATACAAACTACTTGTAAAAACGCACGCACAAATGTAATGTTGCTCTAATAATTTTGTTATTTTCTGAACGAGTTACTTATGTCAAAAATAATCGACCAATAGCAGAGTAGGAAGTAAAAAAGGCCGCTAAACACTACATTTTACTTTGCAAATCTACATTGTTTGACTGTTTTTGAATTGTACAACTAAGAACTACTTTCTACTCTCATTTCAATCCATCTTTGGCCATATTTCCGAGCAGTGGCGTGAAAAGGAACTTTTTGGACAGAAGTCACCTAGAGTACTGAAGATTCTATTGTGGGCATTTTCGGGGAAAGAACATAAAATATGCCTTAATTTATTACCTATGTCATTATTTTTTCTTTTCCGGCCAGCAGAGACAAGCGAAAGAGCTAATTGAAAAATAAGTAATTTTCCTAAAAACTTGTAGGAGTTTCGAACATGGCAACAGAATAACCGATCGAAGGTAAATATGACACGTAAATTTAAAAGTCACTGAAATTATTAATCCATGATGATTTCAAGCAAGTACTTGATTGCATTACAAGGTTCTGTCAATCAGCGAGGTCGAACCCGCATTCTTACATACAACTGACTGACAGAAAAATGGCCTCACTGTGATCCCATCGAGGAATCACCATTGTGCGTCACCGCAACGAACGTAAACCACAAATTAATTGAAAAAATATCCGCGACATTATTACCACACGCGACATTTCTCCGGTCGAAGTGAAAAAGCTGCTAATTGCACGAACATTGTCGGACAAAAGCGACCGCTTTTCCCACGGAGCATCCAGCGGGCTGGTCATTTCAGGCATGCTCGTCTTTTATTGCCAAAAATTAATGCCCGGTAAACAGGCCCTAATTGCAACTCGGTGTTCTTCAGCCGAATCGCGAACACACCCGTCACACCAGATCCACACGAATTCGAAGAACCTGACAGAAAAAAACAACACGCGAGACTAATATTATTATATTGTAACGATGGATACCTTTTAACGTTTTAATGACATTTTAATTTAATTGGTTAATACCACGTTTTCACCACTCGGTGTAACGAGACTTTATGTTTCCAAGAACATGTTTAAATTTAAATGCAGGTGTCGAAATGATAGAGTATAAAATGAATCAACAGCTTTTATAGTTGTTATGAACTGGGACATAAAAATAATGTGGATAACAGTGAGGATAAAGAATATATTCCGGCACTATTAAAAGTATTAAAAACTAGACGACATATTTGCTATGCTCAGGCTGAGTTACCTTGAAGCTGTTTCATAATGATTATGAGACTACATTGGACACTTTAAAATAAATTATCACGTTGCAGCAAAGTGAATTACTTCGACTAATCACAGCGCCGTTTATTTTGAAGATCGTGGGTCAACATTAGTACCCAAACACAGATGTAGCACTCGAGCAACTCCTTCACCTTTGACGCCAACATCCAACCCTGTTTGATGAGAATTAATGATTAAATAAAATAATTCATTTCAGGCTGGAAAGCAATGGTAAATGTTTACAGAGCCTAGTTCGTTACAAATACAATATGTAGCAGGAATCTTGGAAAGAAATTAAGTTCAGATGAGCAAATTCCATGGAAGCCTCATTTGTACCGGATGCCGTGTACCTGATACACTTTCGCTAGCACTAAGCCTTAAGCTAAATAGCCCTTCGAACCAGAAGCCCGTCCAGACAGGAGTCATTCCTATGGTAATGAACCAGGCTTGTGCGAGCTCGAACAAGGTTACACCGTGCAAAGAGTAAAAAGGAAGAGAGCATGATAACGATCTCCCACTAGAAAAATAATGTAAGCGTTGGTAATGATAATCTTGATAAAAACGTGTTATTAGTATCAATTATTACAATGGCGATTGATAGTTTTTTTTATAACAACGGAGATGCGTTCTATTTAGGGTTACCAAATAGAAAAGTCCGTAGAAAAAGCCTGGTTTAAATTGAAAAATCCTGAAGTTTTCTCGCAATTTTACGAATTTTCTCGCAAACGTAATTTACAGTAATATACAGAATAAACAATAACATTGGTTTTGCTCACGTGTGCCCGCGGCGCGCGACGCGCAGAATGCAAACTAGAAAGAGTGTTTTCTATCACGGGTCGCCAAAGCTGTCTTCAGTCCGAGATTTACTTTAAACCCACTATAAGTTTGAGAGTTTCAAAAGGCTCTATCCACTAACCCCGTATAGGAAAAGGCGTGACGCCTTTTTTTAAGATACTATAGCTGTTGCCGTTTCTGCGAATATTTACCTAACAGACCCGGTCTGTCCCAGCCTTCACACCTCCAAACGTAGACACAGTTCCAAAACAGTGCTCCAAATTCGTCATGGAGCGCCATAAAAAGGAGGCACATCTCACAGTCAGGGGCGGTGGTTACCCCAAAAACAGGTTACGATGCGGTCACCATATTTGTGCAGACTGGATTAGTCGTAAATGGCTTAAACGGGTCGGGCTTTGCCTACCCTGACCACCTTATCCGAAGCCATCCATTCTAAGAGCCTTTTGGAGGCGTGCTAAAGCTTATTTTGGGTTGGAGTTTCCTTTACAAGTCTGCAGGTTTTGAGCCACGTGGTTCTGACGGTATCGTGATTTTTACGTCATCACGCCCCTTAAGGAGAGGCTTTTGGTATTTGCAGGTTGCAGGTTGTGTTGTTGAACTTTTCGAACGGGATTCTGTATGATATGGAGTAGGCAACGGTGAGTTGTTTCGTTGTTATAATCCAACGTTGTATGGGTTGATATTACGATTTACTGTCGGGATTTACTACATAATGGTAAGTGTAGTGGTGGCTTTCGATATGTTGCATTATGTTGTGAGAATGTCCAGACAGATTACATTTTGTGCATGCTCGTGAAATTTTGAAACAAAACTACGGTACTTTCTGGGTGTGAGCTCAGCTTATTTGCTAACTAGAATTCTTGTGAACCATGACAATGTTAGTAAAAAAATGTCCTTACGGAGGGGCCTTCACGCGGATACGAGTAAGATTGAGCCATACTCCATCATGCTGGCTCATAGTGGGTTGATACGACTACTACGATACCGTAGCAATAGTAGCCGGGATCTACAGCTTAACGTGTAATCCGAAACATGGAACGTCCGATGTTTATAGATATCTATAGGTACTTAAACTAAAACACTTATCTTATGGGTATATGACGAGCACCGGATTCGGACCTGTATCTCCTGCATGAGAAGTAAGCATGAAACCACTTGACCACAGAGCTCTTAAAATATAAAATTAATAGATATTACATTCAAGGCGTAAGTTAAAACTGCCAGGTATTTATTCACCTTTATTAGAAATACTGCGGACACATAACAAAGGTCTTCAACAAATGTGAATGTGAATGATAGTAAATAATAGAAATATCCAGAAGGACCTGACATTTACTTTACAATTTTACATTCCAAAAAGTTGACTTGGACAGGACAGCCCACTTTTTTTTTCACTTTGTGCAACAGTGTGCTCTCCAGCTTCCTCATTATTGCATCGAACTGCAACAGTAATGTAATCGAAAAAAGTGAAAGTCCATGGACAAGGTCCATCATCAGCCAAGATCGGTAGTCGAATGCTTAATTAACGAACAAAATAACAGGTTGGCTCCACCGAGTCCGTCAGGCTGTTTGTTTTGAGACCGTCGAAAACTTGATTAAAGAAAAAATAATAATGATTCCCCGAAACCCGTTGACGATCTTTCCTTTAATAACGGCATATTTAAATGCAGACGACGCATCGGCTATAGTGCAATTTACACGGGCGAAGTATTATAATTTACTGCCGTAAACATCAAAGAGTCAGTTGGATAATGTGTCGATATCGCCAAATACAGATGAAAGGGAAAATCAGGCTACGTCGACAACTCCCTCGCGAAGTAAACGAGTATTCATACTCTTAATATGTTAATAAGTTAATTTCAATGTGCAATTGAACATTCAAGTCCGAACTTATAAAGAATTCGATATAACGAGGAGAATGTAGTCCAGAGGTGAGGTATTAAGCAAAACTCTTTAGCTGATTGAAATTCTAAAGCAAGCTATAATGAGAGATTGCTCAGACACCGGCGCCTGCGCGGACGAGTTATCGGCGACACCGATTAGCTTAAACACATTGAACAATAATTGTCGATTACATCATTACGTTTACTTTAAACGCCAACGAAAGGTCATAAGAACAAGATCCAGGCGATACGATAATAAACTAAAATAAAATATTAAGGACAATATCTACGGAAGCCATTACATCACGTAGAGACACAGTACAATAAACAATGAAAGCAATTAAGGTAGGAGATCCAATCAACGAATTTAATCCAAAAGCGACAATAGAACTCATAATCAATAATGTCCAGAGCAAACAATGCGGCGGTAACAAACAATAGAGACATCTTTATGCAAAGAATATTCAATAGCCTGACCAAGACAGTCTTTGTATGCAGATAAATTCATTAGGCATTATAAAGTAAGATGCGAAATCGGGTAGCGTCAATAGTCAAGATTAAGCTGGCACGCGCTGAGGTGAAACTTATAATCTTAGTTGCTCCGATGCAAATATGGCAACAGCCACACCTCAAACTATCAATGGCAATAATGGTGATAATTATACGGCTTTGATCGGCGACGTCGGTTCATTCATAAACAAGAAGATCGCGTTATGAATGGCCGTGTTAATTTATTGTGACCGACTTCCATCAGTTTCCTGTTTTGAATTTGCCTTTTATGCGCGCTGCCGATCGCTACTATCTATAATTTTGTGGGCGCTAACTCAACCTTGAGCGGTGAAGTTCATTGATAAATTGATTGTATGAGTAGGCTGCGTTGGTGTAGCTTTAAACACTTGTTGCTTTATAAACAACCTTCGCGATTTCTCTTGTGTTATGAAACTTTATAGACTTAATGCCTCTGCATTCTTTTAATTTTGTTTCAAGACTACCCATTTTTCCATTCAGCCACTTTGCAGTCGTTAAAATATTTATTCCAACAGATCAAACCCGACGCCAATTACACTGCGTATGATCACAAACCTGTCCATCTGTTAATGACTTTGCGTAATGGTCACTCATGAGTTTTAAAGCAAAAGACACTCTTATCATTAATCTGCACAATGCCAGTGGAACTAGCTGTGAGCCAAGCCGAAGCGCCGCTCAGACGATACCATCACGCCGATACGAATCAAGGAAGACTAGTTGTCAATACATTTCACCTGCGAGCTGACTTGATGCCTTGTCGTTGCCAAGAACACGTTCCCATGAATTGTGCCGCGAAGACATTTTTATACGGCTGTTCGACAAGACTTGATCCAATAGCTTACATGTTAATGTATTGGATATCTACCCGCAGTTTATGTGATCTTTGTGATACTTGTCTTGAGACGCCAATCCGCGTTTTACATTGATAATGTCTTACAGTAAGCCCTGCAGGAAGGGTTTTATTGACTTTCTAGGCTTCGCAGGCAAACAACAAAACTTCCTAATTGAATTCAAAGTTTACTCGAAGGTAGGGTTTTCTGTTAACGGCCCATGCAAATGAGAAGCACCTCCCTTTAAATAGCATTAAAGCCATGCAAATATTCCACTAACTTTATTTACGGGACAATTCATACGTCCGAGAAAACAGTCACAGGTGGTCCAATAAGAGGGTCGGAAGGAGCTAAGCGCCTCAGAGGGAAGATGCCGCGATGCCCTAAAAGGATAATAATGCGTCGTTTCAGTTTATACAACAGAAGAAAAGAATCCCGTGGACCTGCGGAGAAATGTAAATTGGCCCCGATCCAGACAAATAGCTTAATTAACGAGTAACACGCGACACGGGGATTTATTGTGAAGCCCGTTCCCTACAAAGGTGCTTAATGGCCGAACGTTTATGGACAATTAAATCGCTTTATGGATATTTTAATGCAGTTTAATGAGTCGCCCTAGAATCTTTGTTGATTGCAGTTATAATCGGATCGGATTATGATGCAGCCGATATAGCGGAGTAAAAACCAGGTAGCCAATTACCTATTAAAGCTATTTAATAAAATTTGAAGGTCGAATGGTGAGTTACGCTGATCGAGATTTGTCTTTTTTTCGCAATGGTTGTTTGTAGGCGAGATGTGGGCGCGCACGTGAGTGCTTTGTTCTGTGTTCCGACACACACGTCTGCTCGCGTGGGCGGCTGCCACAACACTGGCTCACTTGGATGCTGATTGCTACAGTTGGGTGCCTCTGATGCATTCGAAGCACCTGTTATTAATTTGAATCCATATTGTGAACCCGAAGATTTTTAGTTTTTGAAATATCAGGTAGTGTGGTGGTGGCGGAGCGGGCACCCACCCTCTCACACCAAATTGAGTATTGGACTGACTATAGTGGACGTTACTGTGCCCGTACAGAAAAAACCGGTCAAGTGCGAGACCAACTCGCGCACGAACGGTTCCGTGCCGCCGTTCAATGGTAAGGTGTGGAGTGAATAGTTTGGATTTTACATAGCAAAATGTTGTTTACAAAGTCAAATGTTGTTTTCAAAGTTATTGGTGCGGCTACTTTCACACTCCATGTACGCAACCAGGCGCATTCATAAGATTGTATGTGGTATTGAAAGAACTGTTGTATGGGAGCCCCCTTAAATATTTATTTTATGCTGTTTTTAAGTATTTATTGTTATAGCGGCAACAGAAATACATCATCTGTGATAAGTTCATCTGTCTAACTATCACGGTTCATGAGATACAGCCTGGTGTCGAACGGAGCGCGGAGGCTTAGTATTAGGGTCCCGTTTGGCACCCATCGGGTACGGAACTCTGGAAATCATGTTTTGTTACGTTAGAGAGTTAATTTTCAACAACAAAAAAGAGAGAATGTTGTACAAAAACAACAAGAGTGGTGTACAGCCCCGCAGTATTCCCATCGAGTCGCTGCAGATAACAGTGAATAAGTTTTTAATTTCATCAAAAAATCTCGCTCTCCCGGATTGTAATCACGTAAAAACTCAACAACCCATTTCGTAAAACCACCAGTTACAATTCCACAAGTACAAACCGGCAAATCCAAAAAAAGGTACTCTCTTAGCAATGTTGACAATTTAGACTTGTAAATTTGCGAGTTGATGGTTGAAGAAATGGGCTACAGGTAGTGATGTTTTATGTATGAAGTTTTCAGTGGCCGATACATATATGTATGGTTGGTCTTGGCCCCCGCTGACTGCAGAATGAAAAAGAATTCGTTCAGAAACTTCAACAAAGACAGGGACATCGGAGATATCTACGGTTGGGTAGGGTTTTGTAAAATCTCGATTACATTTGTATTATTGACCAAAATCTTTACTCTACAAGCCACAAACTTTTACTTTACTAGCGGCGCCGTATGTGAAATGTGAAAATTGTAAGAAACTTTAAAAATTTCTTATATATTTCGTTTTTTATTGACTGGTTAGATAAAAAAAGTAATTCCGGGTTCATTAGGTATACTGCATTTTAAATACTGTCCGTGTTTTTAATGTCATCTTCAGGCAACAAATCAACTCTGCCTATTTAAAGCGATAACTCGTCCGTGCAAAGGTCCTCGTTACTCCAGGCGGAAAGACCCGCAGTGTGAGTGGGACGGAATCGGGAAAAATTTAAAAAACGTGGCGCCAAATCACAGGATAATTGTTTAAAAATAAACTACGCTATTTTGTCAAGAAGTTTTTTAAGGAGATTTTGCGAATATTTATCTAGATTTTGAACGCAGTTCCACAATGAAATTAGTTAGGATTTCAGAATTACAGGAAAAAATAAAACAATTTAGAGGTGTTTTCGTAATTAAATTCTAACGAGAAAATTTCATCCAATCGCGTTTTCCTTTAGTGAAAATCTTAATCAAATACTCAATAAACATTAACCAAAAAATCAAATCTGTAGATGACTTCATGGTGGAGAAATGGATTCGAAAAAACCCCATTTTTTTTCGTAGCACTATGTAGCTGACTCAATTATGTAACAAAAAATCCTAGATTTAATTAGAAGATCACTCAATACTAATATTACTTTTCACCAACCAATCATTACTAATTAGCATAATAACAAATTACATAAATTTAAATGATTGTAATGACATCAATTAACTAATTACGAAATGATCGTAGTACCGACACGAATTCACCGTAGCGCGTGCTACTTTATTAATTTAATCTGTTTTTACCTATTTATACAATACTTTGAGTGTAATTATCAGACATTAACTAGACATTTATTTGTATTTAACTAAATTAGCAATATAACAACGATACAAATATTATAATACCAGCTGATGCCCGCAACTTCATCTGCGTGTCCTAGGAGCTATCATTTACCGAGATAACGTTACCCTCCTTCCAGTGCAGTCGGATAAAAAGTATCCTATAGGTTAATGTAGCTCATAAGCTATATCTGTGCTAAATTTCATTCAAATCCGTTCAGACGTTTTAGCGTGATTGAGGCACAAACATCCACCCATACTTCACATTTATAATATTAGTTGGATTGGATTGGATTACTAGTAACCTCGCACATTTGTTTCATAAACAAACGATTGCCATTGGCCAGTTCAAGCCTTTGAAGTTCATATTATATTTTTTGTGCAGGTCAATGACATTCCCTTGTTTATAAAAAATACGAGCTTAGCAACAAACATGGCGTCAAGCCTTTTCCCTTATGATTTGGCAAAGCCACTGTAGAGGCCACGACCAGCCAGCCAGCCAGTTGTTAAATATTCCACTTTGTGTGACAAGGCGCGAGCTCATCGCCGACCGTGATATGAAGGTTTCCTTAAGCCTTTCTCGCAGTTTGTGGCATGCGACTAAGTTCACTATGCCGAAATTCGGACTGCAATGCTATTTCAATTTGCTAGACAACTTGCCGAAATTACTTCACTGTGACTGTGAGATAGAGTTGTTTTTTATGTGGCTGGGCCCTCGCCGCAGCTGACCTGACCTGCTGACTCTTGACTTTCGGGCATAGGCGATACATCTCCACCAAGCTTACAACCTAGGTCGGATCAACATTGTCAAATAAACAAACGTACAAGTGACAGTTGACAAAATTCCTAGGAGGCATTGAAACTAACCATCCTTTTTTTAACACCCTTAAATTGCTGTAACTATGTAAAGGAACCTTGCAATTTAAATTTGACCCACTTCCCGGTTTCCGATTGAGCTAAAATTTTGAAAGACTATGTAAGTTCGGTGACAATGCAATATTATGATAACATCGAGCTGATCTGATGATGGAGCCGCACGGTGGTCACAGGAACTCTGTAATAAAATAACGCACTCCTACCGAGTTTGGGCTTTTTACAATCGTCTAGGAGAGTAGTTGATGGATTAGTGAAGGTATCGAGCTGATCTGATGATGGGACCTGAAGGTGGATAGTGGAACTCTTCAACGGCTACTAATGACCCCTCGAGTTTGGAGTCGTTCTGATTGTTTTAAGGTGACAAATACATTGCTCTTAGTAGTGAGGAAGTCGGGCTGTTCTGATGATGGAAGGATGGTGGTCACAGGAACTCTGTGATAAAATAACGCAATCCTACCGAGTTCGGGCTCTTTACAATCGTCTAGGTGAGTAGTTGATGGATTAGTGAAGGTATGAAGCTGATCTGATTATGGGACCTGAAGGTGGATAGTGGAACTCTTCAACGGCTACTAGTGAATCCCTGGAGTTTGGACTCGTTCGATTTGTTTTAACGTGTCAAATACATTGCTCTTAGTAGTGAGGAAATCGGGCTGTTCTGATGATGAAACTGGATGGTGGTCACAGGAACTCTGTGATAAAATACTGAGGTCTTTAGAATCGTCTCGGTGAGTAGTTACAAGTTTGTGAACTTTTTAGCTTGTGGAATCAGATTTGTTTACAAAAATTTAAAGCCTAAGTTGATTCAATTATAGAATAGACGCCTGTGAGGTGTCTTCGGTCTCAAGTCTTAGTAGGTATGGATGAGTAAGTGCATTTCATATAAGTTTCCCCTTCGCTGTTAGGTTGGCTGTTATTACTGTAAAAATTCGGTCAAGTGCGGGTCGGACTCGCTACGAAGAGTTCCGTACCATCGTACAAAAAACTTAACCACTAAAAAAATAAGTAAAAAAGAGAACAACATTATTATTTCCGAACGTGCGAAACTGATATCAAACCGAATGCGCCATGTGATAAACCGCGAAATCTGCGATCATATTTCGATCATGTCATGGTTTGTTTTGTTATATCGCGGATGGTGTGTACACGTCACGGTCGGACGTACAGACGGACGGACGGACAGCGGAGGCTTAGTAATAGGGTCCCGCTTGGCACCCTTCGGGTACGGAACCCTAACAATCAGGAAAAGCAATATCGGTTTGCCAGACTCATATTATAATTTCCCATTTAAAAAAAATAACTGAAATTCAACAAATTATTTTATTAAGTTTAATTTGAAGAAACCCGCTGGCTGTCAATTTTGCTTTTTCATTTAAATACTCACCTTTTTGCCTTTCAGAACGTTTGATAGTTATAATTTGGGGTCGTTATATCACATGTTTTGTAAAGCAAGCAACACTGGTCATTGCTACCAACTTAACGGCCATGGAAAAAGTTATATGGAATAAACTTTAGGTAGAATATTTTCCAACACGGCTGTTTCATCGAGTATCTCCACCAACGTTTTATTTTCGCGTTTTACATTCAGTCCACCATGCGCGCCAGGGTGCGCACACTGGCATGTTTAGTGCGGACACCTGAGAGACTTGCCAGCAGGTTGCGCCGGCGCAGCTCGTTAGTTACGGCAGGTGTTGATTGGTAGGGTGTGCAGGGTTTAATGCAGGGGATGGCGAGTTTACTATCAATTAGTATAGCGTGGATGCGCTGAGGAAAAATTACAAAAAATAATTCGATTTTATACATAAACTACATAAACCTGGGTTTTTAATGCACAAGGAATAATGTTTGTCTAAAAAAATTGTCGCGACATGAGCATTGAATAAATTTGTTCCTTTGTTACCCCGTATTGGAAATGGCCTAAAGCTGACGATAATTATGTTTTCTTGACGATAGTGCTAACTGTCCCACTGTACGAGTTTTTTTTTTATAAATATTTAAGGACAGTCTTGCATAAATCGAACTAGGCATAGGCCTCTCGTCGTCGATATATCAACTAAACGACTCATGGCTAAAGGCAGTGACCCTGCCTACGAAGCCAAGGGTCCCGTGTTCATGTCCCGGTGGGGGCAAATATTTCTTTGATGAGAACAGATGTTTGTACCCTAGTCATGGTTGTTTATCTATCTAAGTATAATATTTATCTATATTAGTATGGGTATCGTCCTCTAGTACCCAAGATACAGATAATCCTAGTTTGGGGCTAGATCAATGTGTGTGAATAGTGTCCAAGATATTATTATTATTACTATAAAGAGATTAGCCACTCAACCGTTAAATTTCTGAAATTTGGTAGATGTAAATCTATTTAATGAATAGGACAAACTTCATGTGTAGGTTTAATAGTTTTTGCGTGGTACTTATAATATAAACACACGACTTGTGTTACTAGAGAGAAGAAGGGGAGAGTACCTACTTGAAGAGTACTGCAACAACTGGGGACGATAATACATCTAATTTATGATGCTGATCTGTCCCACGTATCTTCCGACTTATTGGTCATCCTAAACATCCCTGTACTGGATCTGTTTGTCCACCGCGGCTCATTCCAAGGTCGGAGCCCAAATGCAGAAACCTCGTCTCTGGGTAAAATGTGTTATAATTTTTTACTGTGCCTGAAATTAATATCCCATTGAATTATCAGAAATCTGAAAAACACATATGCATGCTCCATTTTAAAATACGTATATACTTTATGTAGTTTCCAGCATCAGTAATTTCCTTCGACCTATCGACGCGCGATGGGCTCGCGCCTTGTCACACAAAATGGAATATTTAAAAACTGGCTCGCTGACTAGTCGTGGCTTCTACTGTGCCTCTGCCATATCATATGGGAAAAGGCATTACTAAGCTTGTATTTTTTTAAACAAAGGAATGCTATTGTCCTGTACAAAAAATATAATATGAACAGCTAAATAAATTATTAAATCGTTATTTACGTCCAGTTTCTGACTTTAACTGAGGATCAGCTCAATAAGCCAAACTTTTTTGCAGCGATTAGGAACTAGATATACTACACAGTCAGGTCATAAGTTCTGTCACACAATAAAAACTTTTGAATTTAGAACGCTGGCCACAAAAAAGTTTTTTGAATTCGAATTTCGAATTTTTCATGAAAATAAAAATGTGTACTTTTTTTTATTTTCCTCATTTTTAAATATGGAGTGGACACTTAAAGAAGACCGTGTCGCAGTTATTGCGTTGCATCGTTTCGGTTACGCGCCAATGCAGATTTTCGACTTACTGAAAAATTTGAATATAACCAAAAGATTCGTTTATCGTAACATAAAACGATACAATGAAGACTCTAGTGTAGATGACAGGTCAAGAAGTGATCGCCCTCGCTCTGTTAGGACTCCAGCAGTGATAAAAGCTGTGAAGGCGCGAATTCAAAGAAATCCCATACGTAAGCAGAAACTATTGGCCCTTCAGATGGGGTTAAGCAGGACCACTGTGAAAAGGGTGTTAAATGAAGACTTAGGGCTTAGGGCATATCGAAGAAAAACAGGACATCGTTTGGACGCTCGTTTAATGGACCTGAGACTGAAGAGATGCCGGGCTTTGTTGAAGCGGTACGCGGGAATAAAGCATCGGGAAATTCTTTTTTCGGATGAAAAAAATTTCACCGTGGAAGAGAGCTACAACAAACAAAATGATAAGGTGTACGCACACAGCAGTGAAGAAGCGAGCAACCGTATTCCGCGTGTCCAACGAGGTCATTTTCCATCCTCGCTCATGGTTTGGTTGGGAGTCTCTTATTGGGGCTTAACTGAGGTACATTTTTGTGAGAAAGGCGTAAAAACGAATGCAGTTGTGTATCAAAATACAGTCCTCAAGAACCTTGTGGAACCTGTTTCTCATACCATGTTTAATAAAAGGCACTGGGTTTTCCAACAAGATTCTGCGCCAGCTCATAGAGCGAAAAGCACACAAGACTGGCTGGCGGCGCGTGAAATCGACTTCATCCGGCACGAAGACTGGCCCTCCTCCAGTCCAGATTTGAGTCCGTTAGATTACAAGATATGGCAACACTTGGAGGAAAAGGCCTGCTCAAAGCCTCATCCTGATTTGGAGTCACTTAAGGCATCCTTGATTAAGGCAGCCGCCGATATCGACATGGACCTCGTTCGTGCTGCGATAGACGACTGGCCGCGCAGAATAAAGGCCTGTATTCAAAATCGCGGGGGTAATTTTGAATAAACTTTATTACCATAAGAATCTATGTTTTATTAAGTTCATTTTGCTATATAAATGTTTACATAAATAATAAACATGTCTAAATTATTTCATATTGCACATGTGACAGAACTTATGACCTGACTATGTATTTTGCTTGCACTGAGACTAGGTTAAATCGAGGATTGTAGCAGTTCCAAAAGATATTAACATAACATGACAACGTTAAAATAAAGTAGAATAAAGAGGGATACAGCCATATAATATGTTATGTATTATATTATAAGCCTGCCTACAAAATATTTGTGTTCGAAAAATCTTTTCTCCCCGTGTACGAAGAGGCGGAGTATTCAGCATTTGGGCTCGTAGAATGATCCGCGATCAGATCCCGAGACCTCTCTGCAGTAAGATAACCCGTTACCTACATTATCTTTGTCGATTGCCTCTAATTTGATAGCGATCGTCGCGTGAGAGGTTATGTTTTTTTTTTGTGTCAACGCTCAGTTAAATGGTCAGATTAACGGACTCATTGCTTAATAAAGAGTCCGTTAATAGTTGCTAAAGTAAAGACGTAATCATCGACTCATCATTCCATTGATTTATAGTGTTATGTGGATGGTGACACTACTCTATACGGTTTTCATTTAGGCAGACAAGACTCTGAACAGCCTATTCTAATTTAGGGGTAAAAATAGAGATGTGTAAATCGTAGATTATAATCGATCGATCGCTTATCCTGAATAAAGAAAATAGAGAGTAATAATCATATGTGTTATTACATCTATACAGTTGATAAAAAACTCGATTAATATTTTATTTACAGTGATAATTACAATGTTGATGAGTCCTCTGTAAATTATTTCACTTTCCGTAATCAATTAATGACTAAAGAATGTGGATGTTCAATTTTTACCAGCTTTTAATTAAAAAGGACCATCTTATTAATATTGCAGACCGCAGCAGGCATGAAAAGAAAAAGAAGAAAAACTCGTGATGGTATATTTTACAGAATAATATGCAGTAAACTAACTAACGGTGTTGTTTCTACGATGAATTTAAAATAAGACTGGGTAAAAACTAAATGTTCATATGTGACCACCTTGACTTCATACATACTGTGCGTAAAAACATTTGTATCATGAGCTCTCGATACCTATTAGCGAATACTGTAGATGCTTTGCTAATAAGACAAGATATTTATTTTTAGTCTACGATACTTTGTGGTAGTAGCAGTGGGTAGCAGTAATAAAGCTTAAGCTTTCTAGTCTTGAGTACTGAAATCAAATAAGAATGTGGAGACTAGGATATCCATTCCCTCATCAAAGTTCTAATCCCGCAAGACTGCGGGATCGAGGTCATCAATCCCGCGGATCCGCGGGATTTGCGGGATTGCGAAAAAGAATAAACTTTTTTCTCATTTTATACAAGAATTAGTGTTAAATTAAATAAAATCAATAAGTTTAAAGAAAAAATATTCTTGACACTAATAATTCGTTAAACAGGTTGTTTTGTTTGTTTAATTAAGTGTTTTTTTATAAAAAAATATATTTAGAGTATCATCTTTTACTCGTCTCAAGTTCCGAAGGCTCACAGCTCCAGCGATAATTAAGTGAAGATTCAAATATGAATAGCGAATATTTCTTTCTATAATATGCTATCGTTGAGGGTCCAGGAAGTTATGAAAACGATTCTATCTACCCTGAAATTAAACGTCTACTTACTTGATAATTTGCAGTTTAATGAATGAATAAATATACCAAACTGTTTATTCATTGCATTAAATAATTCTAAAACACAAAAAAAGCTACCCAATAGTAGTTTATGTGACTGATACATAATGGAGGGCATTAAAACTCGAGAGTGGGTTTAATATATCACTCGAGAGTTTAATGCCTAATTATGTACAGTTACATACACTAGTATATCTACACACATATCATAAGCTCTCTTTGATGTGTTCAGGAACTGCATGTTTGACCGGCATTGTGGCATTGAGTTGTTTAGCTTGTTCTGTAGTACAGCTTCACAGACAAAGTAGGGGCGGCACGCAGGCGGGCGTCAGCGTTCGAAATTTGAAAGTCATAATGTGTGGAAAATTTACACATTATGGTCATAATGTTCAATATTCAGATAAGAAATTAGTTTTTACAAAGTAGTTTAACATTATGCTGATCGTAACGTGCAGTTTTTGGACGCAGTAAAGAGGGTTTATGATACGTGTGTAGATAAACCTTATTTTTTGTCACGAGGGCTTAGTCAAAACTTGCCTTTCTAGCGATGAAGTCACTAAATTGGCAACAGTGATTACGATAAGCTAGCCGCGACGCCCCGCTAGGGTAAACTCCTTGCCCCGTAGGCACATATGCTGGCTAGTGACGTGGGAATCCACTGTAATTACGTAGTTTAGTATTGGGTGCGTTTGGAAACACGCACAAGCCACACATAACATGGCGCTGCGGTTGTGGCTCTGCCTACCATGTTAGAGGTCCCGGGTTCGATCCCCGGCTGGGATAAAGAAAAAAAACCCAGGTCTTGGATGTTTATCTATATATATATAATATAAATATAAAATAAAATATTTTTCTGCTTCCCAAGACACATGATATCCTACTAGGAGGTTAGAAGCAATGTTGCCTATAAAAATATAAATGTATCGGAAAATGAAGTATTGACTAACTGGCTTTAGCTACTTTTAAGTAGGCACAATTGTGCCTCTGCCACCCTGTATGGAAAAAGCGTGACTTAAGCTATGTTATGTTGGTGTTAGTATTGAATTGTTCATCTAGTTTTCTTGGTATTTCAGTTTTTTTTTCAATCCCGCAACCTGCGGGATCCCGCATGCCCAATCCCTCATACTCTATCCCCCGAAAAAAGGTGCGTATCCCGCATTTTCGGGATTGTATTCCCTAGGGGGACGTAGCGGAAAGTGACATAATTTAGTTGACGTTAGTATGTTGATACTTAAATTTAGTAAGTAATACTATTCTGTAAAATTAATTAACATTTCAAAAGATATTTAACTGGCTAAACGTGGTGTGATTGTGCTTAAGCCACCCCATATGGGAAAATTAATAAAAATAATAATAGCACGTTCCCCATCCCAGGTAGTGCTGTCTACTCTACATTTTAAGTTACTCATAAAAGCCTAATCATCAGTACCGTCACACATGAATCGCATCTGGACATGAAAATCGTGCACATACTCAACCAGTTACGTCAGTTTTACGTCGAAAATCGTACCGAGAATGTCCAGGGTCGTGACGAAAAGGCCTTTGACATTGCCGCTCAGTAACGAACTGCGCACTATTTGCCGATTAGTACAGACATCGAATTGAATCGACGATTTAAGTTCGCCGCTTGGCACAGCACTAGACCGTACTCCAAAAAATTAAAAGCGACACTGTTTTATTATTTAAATGTTGCAACATTTTGCCATTGCGTAAAACCGAACTATGGCCAAGCGGGGCAAATATTACCAGGCTAGCATAGAATGATAGCAAACCTATTGAATTGAGAGCATTGGAGGCGGGCGGGCATTCCCTTCAACACGCCCACTCGATCGTGACCTCCCCTGCCTCTAAACTCTTGTGCAGTTTAAATCTGCGCAAAAGATACTACAGGAGCGGGAAGGATCTTTGTAAAGTGGCATGTAGAACGCAGGAACATCTCTTAAGTAGGACTGCGCTCCTGATACATTCTGGGGTGAACTGTGGCGCTCGTGGGCCTTAGATGCCGCAGTTCCGGCTCAATTTGGAGCAATCCGGAATGCGCTTTTCAAGAGATATTCTATGGACAGAATTACAAGTACAAGCAAACCATAGAGTAACTTGTATATTGTAAACTCCATTTGATATTGGATTTCATGAAATATGTTTACTTTTTTCAACTGGTTAACTGTCATTTTGTACCATATTATATATGCTTAATTTTCATTTAAACCAGAAAAACAACACCATTATAATATGTTATTTTTCACGATAAAATCTATTGAGCAATAACCACACATTGCAAAACCGGTCAACCATTGGTTTGTCAACCATAATAGCAGTCTTAAAAAACGTCAAAAACCTCAATCCGCAAAACTATTGGAAAGTGATCCAGAAAACGCCTCAAGCGCCCCCAAGCTACGTATCGCCTGGTGGCGCGTCGGCGCTACAATTAATTTTTACGGCGACCGCAAGATGGCCTACCTCGTCAAGAGCCTCTGCTTGCAACATGCTACCCTAGTACATTCGGACTCCGGTGTCCATATTTGGAACTTTCGATTTCCAAAGTGTGTTCCGAATTGTTTTGCTTGCAGAGGTTGTGTAGGCGTGTGGGATTTACGGATGTTTGAAATATCTTCGGGAGCAACTTTAAAAAACAAAAATAACCGGCGAGCTTGTACGAAGAGACTTATGAACGTTGAGGAAGCGAGAGATGTATGGCAGGATTGTAGCAAGTGGAGGTCTTTAGTCTCTGCCTAGAACTCTTCCGGGAAAATGTATGTATGTATGCAAAATGTATGTTTGAGAATATATGGGGTTTTCTGACAGCTAATTAAAAAATATAATAGTTCTGAAAGCTGTGACAGACGGCGTTGATTCGCCATGGCTTTCACTTATGGAACTTGTGATAAATTAATAATTCTGGTATTTCTTGTTTTAATGTTTGAATCCATAGTAATTTTCGACCTTCATCACTAGGGAAAATGTGAGTATGTAGTACCATAGTAGAACCATATAAGTATAGCCAAGAAGTACAATGACAAATTCAAGTCATCGTTTGAAGTCAATGGTCATAATCATCACAAAACAGGATAACGCGAATAGAAAATTGTGTTTTGTTTGTTGTTGACAACTGACAGTTCTAGTTTTTTCGTTTCGTCACAGCTTTGCCTAACTCAATCAGCATTGAAATAGCATTTCCTGCCACGGTATACATACCTTTTGAACTAGCAACGGGTATAAAAAAAAATACATGTCTCGCCAACAACATCAGTTATCAGATAATTGGCCATTAATATTAATTTATTTTAGGCTGATTCTTTAGAAAATTTAATTGGTCGGGTGGGATTATAATCTTATTGAATGGAAAATTGGAAAGCAATAGTTAATGCTAAGAAATAACCGTGAAAATATTACACGTAACTGGCAGACGATTCCTAAAATTACGTAAGTACATTATTAAAAGTTAAATGGTACTGATAGATCATATACTTTGGCAAAGACATAAAATTTCGTCTAAAAATGAAGGATAATATGGAGAAAACTAGCCACGTACCCATAGTCCGTTTTGCGAAGTGAGCACATCTGTAGAAAACAAACTCGCAGACATCTATTCTATCGCCCCATCCTAGTCCCATCTGAGCGAAGGCAACCGAAATAATAAACAGCGCCACACAGACCGACGCATTATCATTACAAAATGGCGGCAAACCGTGAGATATGGGTCGCACATCTGCACCCGCGCACCTCAATTAGTGCGAATATCGCGCAATGAATAATTGTTTCATTTACTCCTGGTGGAAGAAAAACCTTGAGATTTTAGTGTATCCTTGGAGCTGTGATTGTTGCTACGTAGAGATGTAAATATAGAACAGTTGTCTCTGTTGCGTGTTACATTGCTAACTTTAAAAATCTTCACGTATTTTTGTACCCTTCTAAAATGAAAACTGCAAGAGCCTAAGACACTTTATTAGTGAAATAAAACAAACGAGTTTTTGGCCTAATGTACGTACTAGCAGAATGTTTACTGAAATTATCTAATGTTGGAAATATCAAGTAAATTTACTAGCTAAAACCGTAGTTCCAAATAGCCACCCTTCATGAGGAAATTCCTGACAATCGTTATTTCATCAACAACAGAATAAAACAACATCGAACTCGAAGCCAGATATTATAACAAAGTAAGAAATTCAAAACAATAAAGCGCAAACGATAATGTCTTAAACACCAAAGCGTGTGGGAAAATATCTCCGGCGCAATCTACATCCCCGCTTAGTCCTAATTAATATAGTAATCGTCGTGACGACGTCTTATTCTAGCCCTAGACTATTCCACGACCTAACTAACGAAAGCACGACTACGCCCAACAACGATAATCATTATTTTAAATTTATTAAAATGTCCACTAAGGACTCTTTATCTGTTTATATCGGACTGTATAATTTATTTTGTTTTGAAGAAAGGCGCTAAAATAAGGCTGCGTCTTTTTCGAAGGACCAAAAGGTAAGTTTGGGTAGTTACCTACTATCGTATCAGATACTAATTAAAATGATTCCGAATGGCACTACCGTACGATAACTAAGAACAACCCGTTGCCGCAAATGATAATTTTGTCAATTTATGATCATTTTTTTTTGCATGGAGCGAAACCGATAATTGCAAAAATGTTATTTAAGTAAATTCAAGTTCGTTTTACCAATTCCTTAATTACCATCGGTTTCTTTGTCGTATATTGATAACTAACATATGATACCAGACATCAATTCAATTATATTATGGACCGACATTACAATCATATTTTATTAACCTACATTTGACTTGTAATTAACTTGTGTACTAAAATGTAATTTGCATACCTATGGTTGTATCAGGTGAAACTAACATTAGATATTTAAGACACCTTGTACACCATGTTAAGCAAATAAAGTTTCCATTCTATTCAATAAAACCAGTTTATTTGAAAACATTTAATAAAATAATTGCTAAATACTAATTCAAAGGAGTGAAACCCAAATATTTTGAATGTTTTGAAATGTCGTAACAAGTTACGCCATATTTTAAGTCCTTCAAAAAACAAATCAATAGTGATGTGACATTACTGCTGTCCTACAATCGATTCAGCAACAACTAGAACCCCCATCCCATACCTTCCGTGGCCAGCATTCCAGCAACTATAACATATGGCGCGCCATTACCCGCCGCGTGCCGACAACGGAACCGAGACAACGCTCTGACGGGAACAACAAATGCGCTCGTGTTCCCGTGGAGTCCCCGGGGGGAGGTAATTAGACAGACCCCCGGACTTGACGGGACTTGGGCCCATCGCTTAGAAGATATTCAGGGGATAATAGACGAATGCTGTCGATGGTGTGATGAGAATGATGGTATTCTAAGAAGTGAGAACACATACAAACAAACATAGTTTTTCCCATGAGAGGTGGCAGAGGAAAAGTTGCGCACACGTTTGGCAAGAAAAAAAATCGCAGAAAAAAATGCAATTTAAAGTTTCATTTCAACCAAGTACCTACCACCTACACCCTGGTAAGAAATGATGGAAAATAAATGACGGCCTCTGTTGTTTATTTGTATCCTGTCCTATCTAGGTTTTCTGAAAGAAATCTCTTGTTAGAGATGCGCTCGCCTTTGTACATGTTTTTCCCTTTTTATCCTTTTTGTATTTACTGCGTTTGTGCATTAACGTATACTAAAAAAAAATAAGTGACGTATTAGGGGACTAGTGCGTGTTCTAATAGACAAACCAAATATTTCATTTCATATAACACGCAGTAGTGTGCAAATTTTGCCAAAATAATTTTTCCGTCATTTCTTGCCAAGGTATAGGTGTATTAGAAATACAGTTTAAGTTTTTATATGCCTTAAAATGCTTATTCTGTTGGACATTCTAACTTACTAACTTAGTAACGGTATCGGGAATTGCAATATAAAACTGAAAACATGCGCATCTCGGGACCATTGGGCATTGTAAAGATAAAACGGTTCTCTCGTTTTAGAGCCTGGGAAAAGACAAGGCCTATATGTAGTTATATTTATTATGACTTGATATTGATATCGAATGTATAAACAGGTCCACAAATAAAGTGCTGCTTAAATGTCATACTAGAGATGTCAGCTCCCGGAAGTGAGACTGTGACATGCCTTTGAGTGCTCGCACTCCTTACGTTACAAAATATAAAAGTCAAGACCCCGGGATTTTCTCTTCCTCCCCGGCCGGGAATCGACCCCGGGACCTCTCGCTCATGAAGCAGAACCTCCACCGCCTCGTCCCAGAGGTCATCAATCAGCGACAAGTTGCCAGCTCATCGACTTTGCCCCGAGCAGGCCGGCTAACGAGACAATAGGGCGCGCGGCGGCCGCTTTGATTCCCTACGCGACAAGACTCGAGCGGAACCGGGTAAGGGATAGTGGAGATGCTGGAGAGTGATTAGGGAAAAACAAAATACGTATAAAGAACGTATTTTGCGGCAAATCGAAGCTCAATCAAAATGACGTGCCGATTTCGCGCTACAGCTCAGTGTTACCACCACATTCGTTAGGCTATGGGCAAAAGTGATGGGGACATTTAACTGTCACGCAAAATGGACAGTAACTAGCTATAAGTAGGCAAAACTATTCCTAAGCCACCCCAGTACAGACAAAGGCGTGCAGCTATGCTTTGAAACACCTTCTCGAAGTTAAACCTGCCTGGTTAAGTTTCAACGTGCCTGCGCCTCTGAGTGTGCTGGGGCCTCTGCCTAAATGGGAAAGGTCGTGGTGATAATGTGTTGAATGAAGACTTATTTTCCCGAAGACTTTTCTCATACCAGGTGGCAGAGGCTTACTTGTGCCCACGTTTAGCCAGTAATTAAATACTTCATTCATGCGAATCATATGGGTAGGCCATTAATGTCGCCACCGAGGGGCACAGGCCTTTAGTTCAGTGCGGGTTTTTGGAGGGGTTTAACGACTTTATACCTACTACCTACATAATGTTTTTAAGATGAGTCCGTGGCAATTTAATGTAGAAAAAATAATGACAACATAATAACTAGCGGACTATTGCGTGTTTTTAGAATTAGCCAAACCAAATATTTTGTTTATAAAAACACGCAGTAGTGTGCAAATGTTGCCATACAATGTACACTTATCTTTTTGGTACATGGTCTGCACCGGATTCGAACCTGCGTCTTCTGCGTGAGAAGCAAGGTATTACACACTAACCCATGGAGCTCTATTTGATGAAACGCGTACCGGCGTCCGACTAACAAGACGCGCGTGCGCGACCCTCGTGAATGCCTCTCTAATGGACGATTTTGACGTCCTGAACTCCTGACGAGAGCACACGCGATTGACAATATCGTGAGATTGTCGGGTACCGGGTAATTGAAGTGTACCCGGGTTTAGTAACGAATGTTGTCGTGATGTATATCGGTTGTTTTGAAAGGAGTGCGAAGTTTCGGTTCCTTTCTTTGATGTACCCCAAAGCCCAAAACTTTTCCGTTGATTAGGAATTCAAGAATGATTAGTATTATTATTATTATTATGTGAATATAGGACGTGGTAAATATATACAGCAAGACTCCGATGCTATTCGGAGCTCATCAGAACTTTTATGGATTTTTATCTTGAGCATATTTTGTTGACCGAAAACGGCTAAGTCAATATCTATTAATAGGTAGCTAGTTCTTAAAAAGCTGACCATTGTCATTACAACGAATGTTAAATATCAAAATATAAAAAAGTATATTTGATTGATATGGCAGTTTAAAACTATTGTTTTTTTATATACATAAATTACGATCCAGTTCATTATCCGAGCAAAAATATAAATCGAGTGAAACTACTAACAATGCCCTATCTCTAAAGTCAAGTAGCGCCATCTAGCAAGCGAGTTGAAAAACAAATGTTGCGCATCAGCTGTCACCGGAATTCTTTGTTATTAGGGAATTTTATGCTAATTTACAGATTGTAAAACAGATTCAAATAAAGATGACTGTGACCGGCGGTAAAATATGTTTTTTAACATTGCAGAAAGCTGTAGAAGCGACTGTACTCACTGTTTTATACCATCAGCTGGCATCTGTCAGAACTCTCACAAATGTTCACAAAAACACGGAAATGTTCATACAAAATACACTTTTTCAAGTTTATCTAACTGAAAACTGTATGCTACAATGCAAATTTAACTTCGGACGCACTTTCCAGCAATATTCCATACGAATTCACCGATTCCAATACATAACCTCAAAATCTGTAGGCTGATTTGTTATTTTTATTTTATGATATTCAGTTTTTCAAAGCACACGTTTTCAAGACTGTCTCCTACTTCAATAAATACGTTCTTTCGGATATCATATTTGGATTGGTCATGTGGATACTTTGATAATAATTTTACCACATTAGCATATCGGTGTTCCAGAAAAATTGAATTTTTATTCCCATTGATGTTCAGATCTGCATTAATATCCGGAATTTATACATGGAACATGTTTATCAACAGAGCTTTAAAACCATAAGTGATCCATAATTGTTCAAGTTCAAAATCAAAGAAGATAGTTAATGCAAGTCTCGGAATTCAAAAACTTAGTTTTAATTATTTCTTTTGAAGATATCATATTTAAATAGCATTTAGGTATGGGGGAAGTTTCTTAAGTTCTTTGAAGCTGATGTAAATTAAATCACAGAAACTTTATATAAGTGTTATAAAAACAAATTGTGAAGGCTTTATCCGCTATCTTTAAAGCATGAAAATAATATTCTCTTTTGTTTTGAATCACTAAAAAAACTTGTACACTATAGCACTGCACACTGTTTACTTAGATGAACAATCAAACTCTGGGTCGTCCCATATGGAATATTGCCAAAAAGCGGTCATTCAGCAACCCACCTTCTTCATAATCCCGGTCTTCCGCTTGGAGAATGTAGTGTACCGCCGTAGCTTGTTGTCTATGTACTCCATCTTAATCTTCACACGTCCTTTCGTTTTCTTGCCGTTGGATGGAGGTGATTTCTTCGGCTGGAGGGAGGCATAGCCATCATCAGCTATGTCGGGCATCGGGCAGTGCTCCAGCCCTAGACTCTGAGAGGGGCGGTCGTCGTAGCACTGGTCTGATGGACGTTTGACGCCTCTCGGGACCGGGCAGGGCTGCATGCCCGGCCGTAGGGCTCCGCTGGCGCCCAGCGCGCTGGGAGGCCGGCCGGCTCCGTACATGTCAGGAACTTCGCCCAGCAAACCCATCCCGTAAGGCGACCCGAAGCGGGGCTCCCTCGCTCCGCCCGGCGCGTCCATTAGAACCTCGCAGTACGCCACAGTTATCCGATGCGCGTAATTCACGCGCGATGCACACCTCACCGCTCGAACGACGAACGGAGACTGACGGAAAACGCGAACGCGGGGCGGGACTGACGAGTCGGCCGCTCAGACCGCGACTGACTTCGCGACGATCGCGCCCCGCGCCTCTCCACCTATGCCTGTCTCGCTCTCTCTACACACAACAAACCGACCGTAGAGCAAGACAGAGCGCTCGAGCACCCGTAACCCGACACATCCGTGGAAAAGCGAACCCGAGTTTCAGAACTTCAGTGGCCGAAATCTGCATGTAAAATTAGAGCTTTTATTTTCAGTTTATTTCGTAAATAGAAATAATAGAGTCGGATGTGGAGCGACGCGCGCGCAATAGTGGCGGGGCGCGGGCGGTGGGCCGGCCCGAGCCATATTTAGCCCGTGCCGTGCCAAATATGGCAAACAACGGTCAAATGAGGGCCTGAAATCCCTCCTTCTTTGCAGGCATTTGCAGTTGACGCTTTTCACGCTGTTATTTGTAGATAGATAGGTTGTTACGAAGTATTAAGGGAAACAAACATTGGTATGGATATAATTCTCGTGATTCTGGTGATGGTAATGATTGATCATATCATGTTGGACGTGAAATAAATAAATCATGCATGCAAATGCAGGTAGGCAGATACCTATCTAATTTTTATGCCTGCCTGCTATTAGTAGAAAAGAATCTAGGTACCTACCTACCTACCTAGGCAGCGAATCTAGCAACATTAGGTGCCTTATCGTACCTTTATATAGATAAGTAATCCAATTTTTTTCAATTTTGCCAATTTCAGAAGAACAATCACTCTATAAAAGATAAAGAGCGATTGTTCTTATGAAAAACTGTTAATTTGAACGCCCTGCGGTATTGATAAATTAATTACCTATTACTCTCTCTAATACCTAAAGTATTTACTAGCGCTAACTTTAAAATATCAACAAGTTTTCCGATATTATATTTAATCTAGGCGGTAGGTAGGTGTGGTACCGAGAGACTACCATTCCATTGAGAAGCTTATTGAAGCTTACTTAGAATTTTATGTTAAGTTAGTTTTAGTAAAATCAAGTAAATTTTTAAGTTTTCGTATCGGCCACATTAAACCACCCACAGAACAAGGATATTGCGTTGTTTTTCCTTTTAGAGTTTATTTTATTGTAGTCGCTGGTTAGTCACCGTGGGGTCGTTCACCTCAAAACCGCGATGTACGTTTCGATAAAGATTTGATAATAATATTTTGGAAATGATGCCCACACGAAAATTTTAATCCTAACTAACCGTGCGCTCCAAATGGCTGAATTCACACAAGTAACATACACGTTGGCCGAATTTCAGTAATGCAAAATAAAATATAACTTTAGTCCAGGATAATTTAAGGTGACCACTGAAGTTGGGCCAACATGCCATGGGACAGAATACTGAATAGTACTATACCCATGGGTCGCCAGTTCGCCATGTATTGTAGGCGCTGTCGTTTACCTTCGACGAACGAGTGACAGCTGGCTTGGATATATAGACATTTGACAGACTGGTCCCTTTGGTCGCTCGATTGACATAACACTTATTCAACAATGAAAATAACAGGGGTGTGGACTGTACTCCTGTGATGAAATAAAATATGATATTACCTTTTAAATCTAGTTTATTATCAAAATAGATAGAAAATAAGCAAAATAATTGTCTGAGACAGCGTAGTTCACAAATATATACTTACTAAATTGACAATGACATCGAACTTAAAGATAGTTTTCGAATTTAAATACAAATTATTTATAAATAAAACTTCGCAGAGTTCGTACCATCCAGCCACGCATAGATATAAAAGAACATACTTAATTTAAAAAGGAAAAGTTGCTTGCTCGTCGCCTGATAAACTCTACATACATTTACAGGTTATAGCTACTTTACGCCACAGGCATATTAATAAAACTTTTGTCTCTAGACAAAGCCACACAATACTTTACCGTCCAGATCATTATGCACGCATTGTTTATAGGAAACCTGGCCATATTTTCCAAAAGGTCATCCACCCCGACACCTATCTGGTATCCAACAATGGTACACAGAAGCTAATTTAATTTTTGGTTCTTGATTCAGGTTCTCAATGCTTTTTATATGAACATGCAAGCCTTTTCCCATACGTGATGGCAGAGGCATAATTGCGGCCACGTTTAAGCAGTAATTCATTTTTCACTACTGGGGGCTGGCTCATCGCAGCAGCACTGGGATATCTGGAAGTTTCCACGCGATTTTGCAATAGCCCGCCAGGCGAAAGGCCACGAGGGATCGAGATGACTGCCAACCTCAAGTAGTGGAAAGGCACTAGTAGAAGAAGAAGATGCAGTTCAGGAATGAATCAAGCCATACGAATATCTATAGCGAGTTTTTTTTAATGCAAAACACCGTAGCTGTGCTGCACCTGTTATTGAATGGCTGACGTCAAAGTGGCCATTTTGGGCAGGTGGCAAAATGGCGGATTCCGAATTAGGCGTGGATATGTCATTGGCAACTGGAGACCTGCTACCTACAGGTTTTCTTTAACTGTAAGAACCGGTAAACAAGTTTAGGGCTAAGTTTAAGACCCACTTACGTGTATCAGAGCTAGGCAAGGACGCGCTGCGTGCGACTCAAGCGAAATTCTATTGTTCTTCGACAAATTGGATGCACCAAAAACCATTAATCTAAAAGTAACGAACAGTTGCTGTGCAAATAGTTCATTTGTAGATCTTGTAAAAACTTATAATACGGTATTTGCCAAGGTAGTCCAATAAATCTAGAAACTAGTCTCAAGCTGAACCTATTTTAACAAAATCAGAATTGTATATTTCCAGCAATTGTACACAGTCGGTCCATAAGTTCTGTCACAAATATTTTGCCGCATAGTAAATAATACCAAGTTTTATTTTATTTAATACTATATATGGTTTGATAGCTCATTAAATACTGATAAAGTAGAACGATTATTGGATTTAAATGCTTAAACAAACACAAATGCTAGTTTCTTCAGAGATTTTGCACTTTTTTACCCAATCAAAAATACGGACATGATTCACTTTATCTTTTTTCCATGACTCTTAAAACCTTTCAAACTTACGTTAGATTTTGGTCAGAACCCTCCCTGAACCCGTTACCTTCATTTTGAAGCATAAGATAACTAAGTCTGGGTAAAACTAATTTTCATATTCACATTTCACGTAGTGTACTTGTTGCCCACAAGATCATTTTTATACGTTTTTCTGAAAACGTAAAAAGTACGTAAAGTTCTCTTTGGGAGCAGTTGGAACTGAAAGCTAACAGAAAATCAAATGCTAGTTGTTAAGCATGGTCTAAAATCGAGGTTTCAGAATAAATAAAAAAAACCTTTTTGGTTATCTGGAACACTGTTTTTTTATTAAAATTGTGGTAAGTGGTATTTTTGTCAGTTGCGGCGTGTTTTGGGTTCGCGAATATCTCAAGTTATAAGGTTTTTTGTCATATTGCGATAATCGTACAAAATGTATTGTATTGCAATTTGATTCGTATAAAATAAGCTTTTTAATCATGTATAATACGAATAAGAAAAAGTTTATTGCTGAGTTTTATCTATCAAAAACCTTGTGACAGAACTTAGGACCGACTAGGTATTTATAAACTCAAATTTGTGTTAAAAAGACAGCATTTGACTGTGACTTCACATTTCATAGAACTCGTGAACAAAATTACCATTTTAACAGTTCCTAAAAAAAAGTATCTACCTATTTTGACTAGCAGTCAAATACCTAGTAGCTATGATGAGCACAGCCATAGCCTAGCCTAGTTTAGCATTTGTATGTCAACGCGCACTGCGCCTCTAGCGGTTTCTTCACTGGACTAAAAATGGCATCTTTCTATCCTTGCCCTCATCCTACAACAGAAAGAGATAGTGGCCTTACTAACTAGTACAATAGTAACGACCGTTGCGTTTACTACGCCGACTCATAATAGACGTGGTACCCGCTCCAGCAGCTCCATTTTATATATGACCGGATAGCTAATACATACGTTTACTAGTACTTAGTATGTAGGGCGCATGTCTCCATTTGTAGTATGTTTGGCTAATGTTGAATAAACAGTTCATAAGAGGCTTAGATCAATACAAAATATTTAGGAGTGGAGCACGCACAACTTACCTACTTACAGTTTAAGTACTCTCTCAAAGACAAGTCGAATCCTCACTTCAAAGCGCTGCAAATCCTAACACTCACGTCACATCCTCCAGGTGGCCGTGTACATGCACGAGAACATCGACTCGTTCCGCATCAGTCACCACGACATCCACGGTCACAAACTCAGGGCGGCTCCACACACCCTGGCCAAGTCTTCGAAGACGACTCACGTCACGTCATGGATCCGACATTGTACAAACGCCGGCCGGAAAGCATAAGTACTGCTCCCGACTCTGCTCGCGTTAAAAAGCGACTGATTGATACACTGGTTTGTCGGGCAAACCTTCTTTTGCTCATTTGCCGAAGATTTTAGAAACTCCAAACCTCACTGTATTTGTGTGAAAATACTTTAATTATCGATTTAATGGGATTATTTCGCCATGCTGAATTATTATGACTTTAGTAAACGATATGTAATTTTATTTTATTATTTATTGTTATTAACATTAATTTTTACTCGTGTATTTACACAATTTAATTTTTAACATGACAAGTAATTTAAAAAAAAAACTGGTAATATCTCTCGTTAGAGAAAGGACATTTTAGGTTGCACTTTACTCCCAGATTAACAAACTATTCATACTTTACTTGAACAGCGGCTACTTATACTTATGTGTTAGTACGCTTATTATATAAGCTAGTCAGCCATTTCTCATTACAAAGTGGACAGAATAAGACTAGTCAGGAAATTCCGAAACATGCCACAATTCTCTCCCTGCAGCGACAATAGCATAAATCCACTCGCATACGACGGCAAAAATAATCGAAATGCCGTGAATATCGTTATCTCGTATCCAATTATTCAGGAACGCACCGCTAGGCCATCGAATCCCGAAGAATTTACATACAAGACATTATGTCTCTATTCATTAAAAAGATTAAAAACCGACTAATTAAAATTGTTGCGGTTCTGTAACGCGTTAAGTTAAATAAATCTTGCGGACGCGGGGAGTGTTGTGTCTTTTGTTTTTGTTTGGGTTGCTACATATTTGCCTCGACATTAACACCTCCGATGCTCGGGTACAATGCGCGAGTTGTCTTGCGGATACCACAAAGGGTATGGTTTGGAACGGTTTGGGAGCTCAGTAAGGTAGCTACGTACACAGGAGCGAACATTATAAACATGGTTACAAGTGAATCGATGCTCTTCCGTGCTGTCCCATATGAGAAATAGCATATGTTATTTGGTGTTGGCATTACTTGGGCTGGTTATTTAAGGGTAGTATTTAAACGTATGACTGTAAATACAGTTTTTGCTTGGCAAAAATACTGATTTTGCCTTATTGAATTACTGAATAGCGAAAAAAGTGAGCGCGTGTAGAAATATTGGCTGCGTCTATGGCTGCGTCTAACAAATAATAATAGTAATTGCAATATTATATCAAATGCTACATAGACACAAACATAAAAATTTACATATAGGCACATACATTGCTCCCGGCCCCACACTAGGATATCCTGTGTCGTGGGAACCAGAAACAGCGACGTCACACACATAAGTATAAACATCCAAGTCATGAGGATAAAAAACCAATATCCCCAGCCGGGGATCGAACCCCTCTCGCATGGTAGGCGAGCCACAACGCCACAGAGGTCTTCATCACCAAGGAGTGCCAAAAAAAATGTACCCTACAAGTCGACAACTCATATTCTGCAAAGCGAAACATTAAACTGCACATCAAAAATACTGATCAGCACAGCAAACATCAGGGCAAAATGCTGCGGTAGCTTAGGTGAAGGGTAAAGGGGGTGAGCGAAGACCTCTTTATCCTTCGTGTTAGGTTGAACATGTAAGAACAGCAAAAAATACTTAAAACATAAACTTAAGTACACATAATAGTAGTTTATGTGACTGCTGCATAATGGAGGGCATTAAAACACGAGAGTGGGTTTATGAAAAGAGCCGAAGGCGAGTTTCATAATAATATCACTCGAGAGTTTTAATGCCTAATTATGTACAGTTACATACACTAGTTTATCTACACACATGTGATGATGTACAGTTACATACACTAGTTTATCTACACTACAGCTTATGATATGTATATCATAAGCTCTCTTTGATGTGTTCAGGAACCGCATGTTTGACCGGCATTGTGGCTCCGCAATTGTTTAACTTGTTCTGTAGTACCAACTTCTCGCAGGCGGGCGTTGGCGTTCGAAATTTGAATGTCAGTACGAACTTCACAAACAAACTAGGGACGGCACGCGGGTGGGCGTCGGCGTTCGAAATTTGAATGCCATTATATGTAGAAAAACTACACATAATGACCATAATGTGTAGTTTTCCAGATACGAAACGAGTTTTTACCAAGTAGTTTAACATAATGCTGATCCTAACGTGCGGTTTTTGAACGCAGTAAAGAGGGTTTATGATACGTGTGTAGATAAAATATTTAAAACATAAAAAGTGTTTTTGTTGATCCTTTTTTGCTGTGCAAATTAGTATTATTGATGCGCGATTTCAATCCTTCTGCAAAATGCGTGACCATTCCAACTCAGACGCACTACTGTACACTCGAAACTTACCTTGAATTCTACGTTCCGTCGATTTGCGAACACAGCTTTAAATATATCGGCATTCAGCACAATACGGTAGTAGGGCCGTAAGTAAGTGAGCTCCGATATATGGCCGCTGCAGTGGAGCCCTTTGTTTACGTACAGATTACATCTTTTCGAGCTAATAGAAGAGTGGTCTGAATAGAAGAGGTTGCTATTGATGGCTGGAGTTATGTTGGAGGCATTGCTATTGTGGTATTTTAGGTATAGTATCAGTTTCAGTCGGTGTGGGTTTTTTTACCCATTAGTGTGGTAAGTAGGCCTGCCGTAACTAGTCCGTGAACAGTGTCAAATAGAATTTAACTATGTGTCAAATATGATATTCCTAATTTGATGAAGATGGGGTGGGTCGCCCGCGGAACCACAGGGGGGTGATCGGTCCTCCATTGTGACTATTTCACCCAACTGCCGGTGTTTGGGCACTGGTTACTGTTGGTTCAACAAATGTCCCGCCCCAAATCTTCTTTTTCGCTTAATGAATTCTAGGATGTCGCTAAACTTTAAGTTTGAGAAGCCATGCTTTATGTTATAACATCCCTAGTGATCGCCATCTTATGTTTGTATACATTACGCATTCTCCCAAGAGGCCAGGTAGGTAAGAAGTAGGTAGGTAAGTGCTGGCTACTCTTCTCCAAGCCACAGTGAGGGCATGATTGGTCTTGTATGAGCCTTAATAATGATAAGTGTCTGTTTAGTTTGCCTATCTGTCACCACACCTACCAGTGTTGCCAAGTTTTCCATAATAAGATTGAGTAAATACTTAGCCTTTTTGGGGTCTTTTCTTAAGATTAATATCTTAGCCTGCATACCTGTCTTTGGTGTTCTTCCATGCTTGGTGTGCATCTCGCGTAGCTATCATGTTGAAGATATTCTTTGTGACAGTCCCTGATATAGGTAATCTTGGTTCTGGTCCAATAAAAAGCTCATCAGCGCCGATTCTTGCCAGCTCATCTAATTGATGAGGCTATGGGTGCAGTTTACAAACAAAAACACGTAACTTATAATTTAAAATTAAACGATTTTTTTTTGGTTTGGAACATTCGACATGTCCTTACCTACTTTCAGTTATCGCTATTGTTAATTGGCAAATGAAACAAAGGAATTTTACAAATTGATATGTCTTCTTTATTTACAATAAATATCATTTTATTTACAATCTGTACATAATTACAACATAATACTCCTAAACGTACGATTTACAACATTTAAGTCAACTAGCCTCTAACTAAGACTTTCATTTGAAACTAACAACAAAAATGTGTGAGACGACAACAAATACCAATTTATTTATAAATTAAAACAAAAAATTTACAATTAATATTGTGGACACAATATCTGAAAAAATAAGTCAAATAATATATTTATCTATACTCTTTTCACAACTCTAACTAAGTGTAGGAGATATTTATGACATGAAATTAATTGCTTACACAGTACATTATGATTGAAATGGTAGTTGAAAGTTAGATACTTTCGACTATTATTTCATTCCTAACTATTATTTTAAATTCATTAAAGGAAATGAACACGGTAAGGTCATTACAAATTACAGGTTCGACAATCATTTCATTCATAACTATTATAAAAAAAACGGTCAAGTGCGAGTCTAAATCGCGCACGAAGGGTTCCGTACCACCGTTCAATGGAAGCGATGGTGTGGAGTGAATAGTTTGGATTTTACACAGCAAAATATTGTTTACAAAGTCATTGGTGCGGTTACTTTCACACTCCATGTACGTAACCAGGTGCATCCATAAGTTTGTATGTGGTATTGAAAGAATTGTTGTATGGGAGCCCCCTTAAATATTTCTTTTATCCTGTTTTTTAGTATTTGTTGTTATAGCGGCAACAGAAATACATAATCTGTGAAAATTTCAACTCTCTAGCTAGCTAGGTTCTTGAGATACAGCCTGGTGACAGACGGACGGACGGACGGACGGACGGACAGCGAAGTCTTAGTAATAGGGTCCCGTTTGGAACCCTTCGGGTACGGAACCCTAAAAAAGAAGTAATAAACACGGTAAGTGCATTGAAAGTTACACGGTGCTTAAATATTTTTTTATAGCAGATACACTTAACTACCTATATTATCAGAATTTATTTTGTTTTATAAAATTGACTGCGGGAAATAAAAACAATGTTGTATAATATATATCTAGCGAAATCACTATAGAGAAAATCATCGTCAGTGTGACATAATGATATAATGCAATATGCATGCAATGCAATTGGTAACTAGCTCATATTTTTTTTAATTACATTCAGTTGATACAAGTAATAATAAAATTTCTTTAGACTAGTTTCTTAGGTCTTTGGCTAGAAAACATTTAATTACTCTTGTTAAAAATTCTTAACATAAAAATGCAGTAAAATATTTAATTTCTTGATACAATATGAACACAATTATCTGTACGAACTAAAAAGACTATTATGTACTTTCTAACATTGTTCACTAAAGTATTTACTGGAAAATAAACTATATCAAAAAGTTATACATATATATTTACATAATTCTGAAAACATGAAAAATAATTTCTAAATAGCAAAGTTTTATTGGCACTGTAAAAACCATCATTTAATCATTAAAATTTGTATTTAGGCACGCTAAAGCATGATTATAGACATAAATTATTCCCTATTATTATTATCTTGCACAATGTTCAAAAAGGGAATAGGTAATTACAAAAAACTGCGATAAAAATTGATATTTTATACATATAATTTGAAAGGTATAAAAGTGAGATAGTAAAAATATTGGAAAAGTTAAAAATTAAATAAAAATAAAATTTGATCCAAGAGTATTTTCAAATCTTATGATTAATATGTCTATAGAGAAGCAATCGTGCAAAATATAAAGTTACACGTACGTTGTCATTTCACCAAATTATTTTTTATTTTGTCGAACTACCTGTATGTATTTCATGGTATCTAAGAACTATAGTTTATTTATAAAATTATAATTTCACTATTGTTACAATAATATCCTTCAGACAAGCACCGATATGTCAAAATGGACTAATTTCTCTAAAATATTATTTAGTTACTAATATTCATTATATTTTTTAGAATATCATTTATTACATTTCTAAGGACAGACTGCATTATTACACACTTAATTTCAATTTATCTCATTTCACGTTTTTCTACATTTTCTTTATTTATCTTAAGTTATAGACGAATATAGTATAACTTGACAGTTAACAATTGACAGTTAAAAGCAATAGGGTTATTTATATATATTAGGACTTCTTGGTTGGATGAGTACACTATTATTATGAGGCTATGTTGAAGTCCCCCTATCTTTCGAAATAATTCGCATATTCGCAATAATTTATAATTAAACGTGACAGTTGGGATTTTATTATTACAAATAGTTATTTTGTCGTCTGGTCCAAGAGCTTTTGCAAACTATTGTCAAACTATATCAAAAATACATAACGGCAAGAACCACAGTTTAATTTCAACACCACAAAATGATATGTTTTAAAAAATTATAGAAAAATGTAATAATTGACATTCACTACAGGGCCATAGAAAATCAAAGAATATTGGTTACGTATTTATAAATTTGATTATGTAAAACTCCTTTCAGTGCAAACAGATTACTAAATAATCAAGAGAATATTTGCAACTACGTAATTTCGATCCCGCACGGATTATATTTTTTCGAGACTAAAGCCACAACTTCACGCTGGCCAACTACTAGATGGCACGTAAGTAAAAGACAACAACCATATTTCATTTGATCGATTTGATGATAACTAATTCTACATTAAGGGCGACTTGCACCAGACGTATGACAGTCGCTAAAAACAGTTTAAACACAACTTAAGTACAACAAGGCCAAGTGCGTGGTCAAGCACGGCAAGATTGTTTGCCTGTCAGCGTTACCACTTAACACAGCCGTATTGTTTTAAAGTTGTGTTTAAACAGTATTAAGCGGCTGTCGAGAGTTCGGTGCAAGTCGACCTTACTTCCTAGTTTGGGGCAATATTGAATGCTTGTTTTACATGCTTTGCAAACTCCAGCAATCACAACGTTGTAAGCGATGCTTTTGCGTGGGCTTGTGAGAGTGTGTTGTATCACACGCCGTACAACTGACGTTTACCGGGGTTTGTGGCTTGCGAAAGATTGGCAAACCTTGGCATGCCAAAGGGAAAGAAAAAAAAATTTAAACAAGAAAATAAGAAGGGAGAAGGGAATAAAGATATTAAAATCATACCGAATTAGGCGCTCAGCTAAAATCGGAATTTACACGTCAGTTCTAAAGCCCCGATGCAAAGCCGTAAACTCAAAATTGACGGACAGTTAAAGTCATTCTGCCACTCGATCGGGAAAATGAGTGGCAGTGAGGTTTAAGTGGAACATTACTATAGCTGCAGCCTGTGCCTCCAAAGGTGGATGCTGATATTGGCAGTTACACTACATACCCTGATTAGAGACGAAATACCAAATTCAATTCGTAACAGCCTTTCAAATACTTATTGTCCGAACCACTAAGCCCGTCTTAACCTAAGCGCGATTGTAAGCTGTGTTGTTCATGGCAGTTACGTTTATTTCCCGCCACACCTCAGCGCCACTTTTCCATTATAGGTTTTAAATTTTATTACCATAGCATAAGGTTCAAAATCGCGAACCGTCCCAAGTACCCTCGGTAGTTGAGAGGTTAAACCATATTACCAAGTACCCTCGGTAGTTGAGAAGTTAAACCATATTACCAAGTACCCTCGGTAGTTGAGAGGTTAAACCATATTAGTTAACCGATAGTTCATAGTATCATTATAATATTGTACAAACGGCCACTCAAACTCATGCTGGCTGTCTCCCATTGAGTATAAGCAGCATCATTGGCAACCCCATCAATGTGGCTTTGTGAACTTATCTCGTGACGTCTCATAGAGATTTTAATGGGGACTTGTGGTAGAAGAGTTGACAAACCCCTATTCATTTCGAAACAACCCACATCCACCCCCGCAGGGTACAAGCCTCTTTTACTCCAGTCCTGACTTTCCCGCATGTCTGCCTTCCAACTATGGCGATGATATCATCGCTCCATCTCGCTGGTGGTCTGTCTACCCACTGGACGTCTTGCAGTTCTGGGAAGCCTCTCCATCTCGCTGGTGGTCTACCCACTGGACGTCTTGCAGTTCTGGGAAGCCTCTCTGCAACCCCTCCTCCTTGCCAAGTGTCCTGCCCACCCCCACTCCAGTCCCGTGATTCGCTTGCGACATCCACGTTCTAAGTACGGCTCGTTTCTGTATTGCGAATACGTTCCTGAAGTCTGATGCTAATAAACGAGGATTCATCTTAGTTGAGGGAGGGTCATGGGCTATAGCTTTAGTGAATCGTCAATAGGTTGAATTTTAGATATTAAAATGTTGTTTACAAAGTTATTGGTGCGGCTACTTTCATACTCCGTGCACGTAACCAGGTGCGTTCATAAGTTTGTATGTGAATTGAAAGAAAATACAGTCGGGTTGTCTAGTTTTTATGATAATACCACTTGTTTCATCTGGTTTTATATTCTGTGTGTATCACGCAAATTTAATGGTTCAATAACTAGTTAAACATTCTCATCGTGTATGGGAAAAAGCTTGACTCTTTGATTGTTAGGGTTCCGTACCCGAAGGGTTCCAAACGGGACCCTTTTACCTTTTACTAAGCCTCAGCTGTTCGTCATTCCGTCTGTCACCGGGCTCTACCGGATCAACCGAAATAGATGGAGAGCTGAAATTTATACAGAGGGTGTATTTCTATTGTCGCTATTGTTATAGGAATAATGAAACATAAGGGTTTTTAGGAATTAAAAGTGATTTTCTTAGCCATTTCTTTTTATTTGTTTATCGGTGACCTGAACTGGACTCTCCCAATCTTATCGGAAAAGATCTTTAATTGCGAGTATTGAGTTTGGTTCTTAGTATTTGTCATAAGATTAATAATTGCTCATTCGAATTATAGTAAATAGTATTAAGTTTTTTATCATATTTGCTATTATTTCTGTAAATAAGTTACTCCATTTCTATCCACTTCCGGTTTCAAGGAGCAAAGAGTTTTGTTAACCTGCGTACATCGTTCAATACTTAAGTACTACAGACACCAAACTCTTTTTCAATGTTTCGATGTATGGCCTTGAACGTACTCTTACTAGTATTTTATCAGTTAAAATTAAAAGAGTATGCTCGTACAAAAACACTGTCGTTTTACGTTTTCCAGTGTACAATGGTATGGAGCCCTTCGTGTGCGGATCTGACGGGCACTTGACTGGTTTGTTTGATTAGTTAAGTTTGTCTAAGTAGAACAACACAGCTTAGAATCTTCAAATCTTCTACCACTACGCGTCGATATAAATCCGACCGCTCATCAAATCCCGTCGATATAGTTTCGTTTCCCAACTAGCCTATTCCTAAAATTCCCTATTGCAAGCTCTACCATACATTATAACATGTATTTGCTCTTTTAGTACACTATAACTTGCCGATCCTTGACTAGCGTATAACTATTACCATTTCAGGTCTTCCACTGGCCTTAAATATAATTTTAAAAAAACATTAGATGTAGTTACGTACTGTCTTGCAGTAAACCCAGCACTTTGAATGTTACAGAATAGCTATTTCTTCATAATGTTCATTGTTGATATAAAGATGAAGTGTAAGTCGTTTGTTCCTGTGATGTGTTAGACGAATCCAGGTGTAACGGGAAGGTTTAGTCATATTTTAGCCAGTGCCGTCATTCTGAACAACCTTTACTTTGAAACCGATTTGATCAGAGCAACTTTATTTTTCATTACTCCATAAAAAACAGATAGATGATCGTCCGGGCCAAACTTTATGGAGAAGTGAAAATTAATGCTGCTCAGATCAAATCGGTTTCATAGTGAAAGTTGATCAAAATTATATCCCTAACAACCCCTAAAATATGACTACACATTTCTATATACCCTTCTTATCTTCACACTGCCTCCTCAAAACTTGGAGATAAACTCTTTTATCTATACACGTATCATAAACCCTCTTTACTGCATCCAAATACCGCACGTTACGATCAGCATAATGTAAAACTACTTTGTAAAAACTCATTTCTTATCTGAATATTGAACATTATGACCATAATGTGTAAATTTTCTACATATTATGACATTCACATTTCGAACGCCGACGCCCGCCTGCGTGCCGAAGTTGGTACTATTGAACAAGCTAAACAAGTGCAGAGCAATGATCAATGCAACATGCGGTTCTTGAACACATCAAAGAGAGCTTATGATATGTTTGTAGATAAACTAGTGTATATAACTGTACATAATTAGGCATTATGTATCAGTCACATAAACTACTATAACAGCGCTGATGTGTTGATATTTTCATATGTAGACACGTAATTTAGTTTTTTAATTCCTAGTAAAATACCCAATAATGTAAATGAGTTCATCGTGGCCCAGCTGTTGCTGCATGAAGGCAGCTCCCAGTGGCCCTACAGCGCGCCCACATCGGGGTACGCCTGGGGAGCTCCCCCCGCCTCCCTGTACTGCAGGGGGTCGGCGCGGAACTCCACGCTCTTCAGCGCCATGTGCCCGAACACTTCCGCGAACCTGGAACATACCATTCACCAAGTTATTAACTGGAAAAAGGACGAAGAAATAGGGTTGGAGGACGGCTTCAAGCCGTTATAAACTGAAAAAAGGACGAAGAAATAGGGTTGGAGGACGGCTTCAAGCCGTTAAAAACTGAAAAAAGGACGAAGAAATAGGGTTGGAGGACGGCTTCAAGCCGTTAGAAACTGAAAAAAGGACGAAGAAATAGGGTAGGAGGACGGCTTCAAGCCGTTGTAAACTGAAAAAAGGACGAAGAAATAGGGTTGGAGGACGGCTTCAAACCGTTATAAACTGAAAAAAGGAGGAAGAAATAGGGTTGGAGGACGGCTTCAAGCCGTTATAAACTGAAAAAAGGACGAAGAAATAGGGTTGGTGGACGGCTTCAAGCCGTTATAAACTGAAAAAAACCGGTCAAGTGCGAGTCTAAATCGCGCACGAAGGGTTCCCTACCACCGTTCAATGGAAGCGATGGTGTGGAGTGAATAGTTTGGATTTTACACAGCAAAATATTGTTTACAAAGTTATTGGTGCGGTTACTTTCCCACTCCATGTACGTAACCAGGTGCATCCATAAGTTTGTATGTGGTATTGAAAGAATTGTTGTATGGGAGCCCCCTTAAATATTTCTTTTATCCTGTTTTTTAGTATTTGTTGTTATAGCGGCAACAGAAATACAAAATCTGTGAAAATTTCAACTCTCTAGCTAGCTAGGTTCTTGAGATACAGCCTGGTGACAGACGGACGGACGGACGGACGGACGGACAGCGGAGTCTTAGTAATAGGGTCCCGTTTGGAACCCTTCGGGTACGGAACCCTAAAAAGGACGAAGAAATAGGATTGGAGGACGGCTTCAAGCCCTTTTTGTTCACCCCCGGCCGGGCCAGAATTAATCTCATGACAATGACCGTAAATACCATTGAAAAAACACATGGAAGTGTTAAGTATGTGGGAAATGACAACACAACTTTCTGTTTTAAAGACTCAGTAACCACTGTTTATTAGAGAGAGAGGTCCGACCGCGCTGCCGCAGTCTAGCGCACTCGACAGTTATGGCTATACGTAACACAATGCAATACTACACAATGTCGGAAACATGAATGAAATCATAATTTCACCTTTCATGGTTCCGCACCCGAAGGGTGCCTAACGGGACCCTTTTACTAAGCCTCTGCTGTCCGTCCGTCCGTCCGTCTGTCACCAGGCTGTAACTCATGAACCAGATGAAATTTTTAATAATTTATATAATTTAATAATTTATTCAGGTGTAAGACATGTAGGTACATAGTTATATGGCTCCCTGTCTCCTAAACTAGGTTCATCACCTGTATTTCAGGGGGCAGGCCTCTTCCATTATTTGATCCTTTACCTTAATAAACTACTGTTTATCTTCTATACTAATAAGGTAATTAATAAATCTCAAAGATAATTTACAAAATGGGTAATAGAATATGTATGTAAAGTGTAAATGTGAGTGTGTGTGAGGAGAAGGATTGGGAAAGAATGAGGGATGTGGGTTATGTGAGTATGTTTCATTGAGGTTTCGTTACCAAGTTAATCTATAGGTATGAGACTATATGAAGTTTCTGTTAGGTACACAAAATAATTAAAAAAATAGTTGGGATTAGCGGTGGAATTTTTGATTTGGGATGTTTAAGAAACTATGTGTAGAAGAGCCTCAGTATCCTCATAGGATGTTTTTTTTAGCCACGTGGAGATTGTTGTCTTGCAGGCCACATATTTCAAAGAGTAAATTTTTAGTAGCTTATTAGCTTTATTATATAGAAAAAGCCCGAGGAAAGGGAAAAATCTTTGGACAAAAGCTGTTTTAAACGGCGTCTCGTACGGGAAAACATAATCCCTTCTTTTTAAAAGACCTAATGAGGGATCGTAATTGAGTTGGTTATGTTTTTTAAGGATGCACTGTTGTATGAATAACTGTCGTACACTGAGAACCCCGCACAACTCGAATAGTTCCTTTGTAGGGAACATAAACGGCCGAAATTTAGATACTTTAAGGACAGACCTTTGCGCCCTCTCGAGACCTAACAATGTAGTCTTGTGCGTTCCACCCCAAACCGTGATGCAATAAAGCAAGAGTGATTGACAGAGTGCATAGTAGACTGACTTTAGGAGGTTGGGATCTGCAACATGACGCAGCTTTCTGAAGACATAAATCAATTTTCGAACTCTACTAGTTATATTGGCCACATGAGAACCAAAATTAAGGTTTTGGTCAATAATTATACCCAGGTATCTAATAGATTCTGTTTTCGCTAGTATTGTGCAGAGACAGTTTGCACTGAGGTTATTCAAGCATGAATGAGCTTTAAGGAGGAAATTCGAATCCGGCTGAGTTTTGTTTCTCATTGTAAACGTCATATATTTAGTCTTATCCGCATTCAATGTTAGGATGTTTAGATTCAGCCACTGCGATACAACGTCGAACCCCCCCTGTGCAAGGACAAATACCTCATCCCAGGTGTTGGAGGAAAAGCACAGTGCTGTGTCATCGGCAAACGAGACAATTCTGCCCCCCGCTAGCTCAAGCTTTGTCAGCTCATTGATGTATACAAGAAAGAGCGTGGGTCCCAGTATACTACCCTGTGGAACGCCGTAAGTTATAGGTAAGTCTTCGCTTGTATAGTTATTAATTTTGACAAATTGAGTACGGTCAGATAGGTAGTCCTTAATAAGGTCCAGCTGGAGACCCCTGACTCCCAGTTTTTCCAGTTTCTTAAGTAGGAGCGGGATGGTGTCAAAGGCCTTGGCGAGGTCTAGAAATATACAAAGACACTTTTTACCTACATCCAGATTTTGCGTTATGTGGTCGGTAAGGTCGTGCACAGCATCTGCTGTCGATTTATTAAAACGAAAACCATATTGGTGTTCGGATAGAAGTTTATTTTTCTCCAAATAATTAACTAGCCTTTTGTTTATGAGTCGCTCTAGTATTTTGGATAATATAGGCAAAATTGATATTGGTCGATAGTTATTAACACAGCCTACATCACCACTCTTATGAATTGGGCGTATTAAGGATCTTTTGAAGACTACAGGAAAGACACCTCTAGATAGGCAAAGTCTACAAATGTGAGTAATAGAGGGAACCAAAATGTGTCTATATTTCTTCAGGAAGGATGAAGAGATAGAGTCCCATCCAACTGAGCACTCACTTCTGAGACCCAAGACTAATCTGCTTATCTCGCTCTCATCGGTATCTAATAGAACAAACGAATCAGCCTGCGAGGTGGATGGGATATTCTTTGAGAAATCATTTGAAGTAGGCTGATTGATTTTATCTGCCAGATTTTTCCCTACGTTAGCAAAGAATTCATTGGTATCTTTGATTGAGAGTTCAGGGGTATTGTTTGATTTAAGGAGATCGCTGGCCATTGATTCTGGTTTACGCAAATTAGCTATATATTTGATTGCTGACCATATGTTTTTGCTGTTTTGTCCTGCTTGGTTTAAGAGTTCTCTTTCGTAGTTTATTTTTATTTTTTTCAAAAGTTTGTTGTAGAAATTACGGTATCGCAAATATGTAGTTGTAATGATAGAGTCATCAGGGGATTGTTTCGCCTTTTTATGAAGCTTATCTCTATTACGCATACAACGGAGTAAGCCAGGGGTTATCCAGTCTTTAATTATTCTCTTCCTTTTTGCGATAGTACATGTTTGGCTATTAGAGCTTATAGCATGCTGAAGTATAGAGACTAAAGTGGCTGCGGCTTCATTTGGATCATCCAAGGACTTAATTTCAGATAAATCAATTAATTTCATGGTATTCTCGAGTTCCTGGTGATTAATTTTAGTAAAAGTATTTGGAGCGAAAGATCTCTCTTTCCTTAGGTCCAGAGAGAGTAAAACCGTATTATGGTCTGTGATGGAGGTATCCATGACTAGAGTAATGGCAGGCAATTCACTATTTAGCTTTACACCTTCACATTTTAGAATGACGTGGTCCAAACAATTTCTAAGCCTAGTCGGTATGCGGTGAGCTGGAAGCAGGCCATGAAACGCAGTAACGTCTAGGTATTGGGAAGAGTGTGAGTCTGTGTTGGTCTCTTTAATGTCTATATTGATGTCACCCAAAATTATAACATTTTTGAATGTTGATAGGTTTTGGAGGACTGAATCTAAAGAATCTATAAACTGCTTTGTATTTTTGTACGACGGAGAGCGATATATCGCCACCACTGCCGTATCTATACCCAGCTTTATAACAAGACAATTTGCATCAAGGAATGGTGGTTCCTCCACTGTACAGCTAATTACCCTCTTCGTGTATACCACAATACCTTCATTTTGGTTGTTATTGCATTTAGTAGAAAATTGATTATAGTTATTGATAGATGGTATTTGGGGACAGGACGCCAGCCAGCATTCTGTTAAAACAATTAGATCACAATCAATATTTAGTCTAGCTGTAAGTGTCAAAAAGCTGGGAAGGTTACAATGAATGCTTCTAATATTCTGTGTAAGGATGTTAAGACGTAAATTAGAACATGGGATAATCACCGCACACTCCTCAGGAGTGCAAACTCTGGAAGTTGAAAGCGAAACATTGTCCATTTCGCGGGCAATTAATTCAAAATCGAATTTGAGCAATTTTTTTTCACTTGATTTTCCTTAATTAGGTCAGCGCATGTTTTTTTTGCATGATAATGTTTGGACACCTGGTAAGTTATCATCTTATATAGATTAAGCCGAGGTAATTTATGAGTGAAAGAGTGAGGATGAGTGCGAGAGAGTGTGATGTTTCGTGTAAGTGTAGTGTGGGTTTTACATAATCTGAAGCATAAGTACATCAGGGAAAGTTTATAATATGGTTTAAACACATGGAGAAAAGTAATTAAAGTTATAAAACCTAGTCATTTTCTTTCTCTTAAGATCTTAGTCAGGTCCTCTTCGCATTCAATACGGATATGTGGGCTTTTTTCGTTTTTCCTTATAAAGACTGATCCGTGAGTAATCCAACAGAAGGTGAATTTATTTTTGCTTGAAAAGTCTCTAGCTACGAAGAAGAGTTTCTTTGTTTTCAGTGGAACATTTTCCTCAAGGTATACAGCCTGAACTGGGCCATCAATACTTAGATGAGAAGTATTGAGCTTATTAGCCTTATCCTTATTTTTGTTAAAAGCCTTTACACTTTTAAGGACCTTATCGCGGATCAGGACGCTGTTTAACTCCACCACTATTGGCTTATTCTTATCGGACTTGGCGTTAGCCCTGAAAACGTCTCGTATGTCCGACTCCTGTATCGGCATATTTAGGGCATTTCCAGCCTTCAATACTATCTTGGCAAGGTTTTCCTTGGTTTCGGAAGGGATCTGTGGTATATTTCTCATTTCAAGACTCGAGGAACGATGATTGCGTTCAAGGTGGTCGATTTTTTTTTCAAGCTGTTTTATGTAGTTAGAATCGGAGCGGCGTTCCTCCTCGATAGTGGTCAGTCTTTTGATTACATTGTCATATTGATTGGACAAGAAAGAAATCGCCTTTTCTATTCCCGAGTGTTGCTCTCTAATCACCGACACAGATTCCAAAATATCCGAGAACTTTTTCTCGGTGTTGCTTACAGATAACTGGATTTTGGAAAGCTTGTTGTTCTGTTCCGATTCGAAGTTTAAGAAAAGTCCGCGGATTTCATTTTCAAGGTCAGTCTTCCAGATGTTACGTAATGACTCAAACTTCTCATCCAGGAAGGAGGTAAGCGCCGCGGAGTCCACGTTGATCATGGAAGCTAGGGTCGGGATGTCCATGTCGGGTGCAGAGGGAGAGGCCAGCCGGGAAGGCATCGTTGCGGTGTTGTCGTTTTTCTTTAGGGCTTTGCATTCACCGCATTTCCATTTACACTTATTCATGGGCAAGATTTTCTTAAAATCTGCTTCTGTGAGACCCGCGCACTTGAAATGAAATAAGCCTTGACAAGAAGGTGCCGTACATTTTATCAGCTCATTTCCGACAACGTCAAGATTGCATTTTTTGCATGCCATATTGGAATATCCAAGAGCAGTACAGGGGTCGGAGCGAGTTAGTTGTAGGCCTAAATGTGCGCAGCGAGCCCAAGGCAAAAAAGTTTTCCTTCCAGGTACGCGGGGTTAGGTGGACATGTGACCTTACGTGCTGCCAGCGGCCGGTGTTTGAACGATGGGACAAAAAAAAAAAAAAATGAAATGAAAAAAAAATTAAACTACGCCAATGGTGACTGGGATTCGAACTCGGTATCTTTGTGGCCGAAAGCAAACCGTTGACGGCTGCGGTACGTGTTCAACGGCAGTAGCGACGAAAGTTGCGTATGCGTAGTAGCAGCGGTGATTCACACGGCGGATGACTGGCGGGTGACCGTCGAGCTCGTCGGGCGCAGCGCCGGTTGGTGACTCACCGAACTAGTGAACACTGGGTAGCAACTGTTCACAGAGCATTTTAACGGCTAGTTAACTTAAGATTTTGGAGAACAGAGCAGTTTTGTTATAACAGTCTTTCAAGCTGATAGTGATGATTTGTGAATCATCCGAATCCTCAGCTATTGATATTTGTTTCACTGCGATGGGATGGTTTCTACCACTCTTTTTAAATAAAAAAATATACAGAGTTGACTAGGTACGTATTGACGCTGGAGGTGCACGCGGGGAACTGACAGAGGATGTATTTCTGTTGCCGCTACAGAACAGAATAATCTAAATATTTAAGGGGGCTTCCATACAACAATTCTTTCAATACCACAGACAAACTTATGAATGCACCTGGTTACGTACATGTGTGTAAGGAGTGTGAAATTAGTCGCACCGATAGTAAACAACATTTTGCTAAGTAAAATCCAAACTATTTACTCCACACCATCCCTACCATTTTACGGTGGTACGGAACCCTTCGTGCGCGAGTTATACTCGCACTTAACCGTTTTTATTATTTGGAATCGAAACTAATAGACCCATTTCTAATTTTCAAAAAATGGCAAGAAACTAAAGAGGGAAACCTTTTAAATAAATAAAATATTTTTGGAATCGATTCAAAAATAAATCAGTTTTCTGGAAAATTAAGGGAAAAAAATGACAACCCATATTTTGAAGTCAGTTAAAACAGACATTTACATACGTCACTATGGTAACCATATATTAGGGCCGCAGCATATTACCTAAAATCATAGCATTCGAATTCTTGAATGAAGTTGTGTGAAACCTACCAGCACTGACCTACCCGCAGACCCTCACCCGAGGGCTCCCTATGTGACTTCGAAAGATCGATTTTATTTCACTGAATACGATTGATCGATTACTCAGTGGGACGATAACTTATTTCTACGAAGCCTTATTTACGATGGAACCTTTCATCGAAAAACGACTTGCCGATGTCTCAATTCGTCGAATCGATGAAATGGGAAGCATAACATCACCCATCAGCCATTCTGCGTCCGACTGTTGCGCACTGGGAAGTAAATATTTATATTATTTCTACCACATGCAGCAGAAAACCGGTTTCAAAGTATTTGCTCCGGGCAGACATCGGCAAGTCGTTTTTCAACCGAATTCGTCTGTTTTTTTTTTGTTTATTACGCGATTACTCCGCTAATTATGAACCGAATTTGATGATTCTTCTTTTGATTGGTAGGTTATACTTCATAGGTGGTTCCATACAAACTTTATCAAAATTGATTTAGCGCTTTTTGAAAAAATCAACAAATACAAAAAAACACAGATGACGTTTTGGTTTGTGGTTGCGTGCAGCAGAAGTTTTGATGAGGACTTTTCATATACACAGACAGACCGGAGAGAAAGAAATAGGGCTTGAACTTGAAGTCGCTTATGTCTTGGCAAAATAGGGTTCGGTGAATTGATTGAAGGAAAATCGATAAAATGCCTTTCAAATTCACAAAGGGAACAGGCCGGTAATCTCGGTAATCCAATTTATTCACAAATTTAAAATTTAACACAACCCCGACACAATATATAAAACCCTAAGTCTAAAATTTGTCTTGTTTGCTTGTTAAGCTGATAACCTTCGAACCACTGAACTGATTTTAATAAAACATGGCTAAGAACTATTGCAGAGAAATATATTACCATTTACAGAAAACTGTTTTATGATTCTTCCACCCGTTTGAGTGCTAGAGTGCCACATAGAGATACACACACGCAGACAGACGCTTCATACTTATAACACCCCTTCTTTTTAACACCCCATGAAAAAGTTTTAAGCGTATGTCTGTCTGTCTGCCCGTGTCACTCTAGCGCTAATACGGGTGGAAGGATTTTAATGCTGTTTAATTGGCTGTAGACTGCACTGCGTTGGTTCTTAGATATATTTTATTAAAATCGGTCCAGCGGTTCAAAGTTATCAGCCTATAGCAAACAAATAGCAAACATTGGAACCATATTGTAGCCGTTAGGTTTCATTATTGTGTCGAGGGGGTTTCTTAATCTTTCCCTCAGTCAGTCCGCGCAGCCGTAGAACAAAGCCTGATACCCTCTATACGTTCGAGATGAATATCGCGAATTATTTTATTTATTGTAGCCGTTAGGTTTCATTATTGTGTCGAGGGGTTTGCTTAATCTTTCCCTCAGTCAGTCCGCGCAGCCGTAGAACAAAGCCTGATACCCTCTATACGTTCGAGATGAATATCGCGAATTATTTTATTTATTGTAGCCGTTAGGTTTCATTATTGTGTCGAGGGGTTTGCTTAATCTTTCCCTCAGTCAGTCCGCGCAGCCGTAGAACAAAGCCTGATACCCTCTATACGTTCGAGATGAATATCGCGAATTATTTTATTTATTGTAGCCGTTAGGTTTCATTATTGTGTCGAGGGGTTTGCTTAATCTTTCCCTCAGTCAGTCCGCGCAGCCGTAGAACAAAGCCTGATACCCTCTATACGTTCGAGATGAATATCGCGAATTATTTTATTTATTGTAGCCGTTAGGTTTCATTATTGTGTCGAGGGGTTTGCTTAATCTTTCCCTCAGTCAGTCCGCGCAGCCGTAGAACAAAGCCTGATACCCTCTATACGTTCGAGATGAATATCGCGAATTATTTTATTTATTGTAGCCGTTAGGTTTCATTATTGTGTCGAGGGGTTTGCTTAATCTTTCCCTCAGTCAGTCCGCGCAGCCGTAGAACAAAGCCTGATACCCTCTATACGTTCGAGATGAATATCGCGAATTATTTTATTTATTGTAGCCGTTAGGTTTCATTATTGTGTCGAGGGGTTTGCTTAATCTTTCCCTCAGTCAGTCCGCGCAGCCGTAGAACAAAGCCTGATACCCTCTATACGTTCGAGATGAATATCGCGAATTATTTTATTTATTGTAGCCGTTAGGTTTCATTATTGTGTCGAGGGGTTTGCTTAATCTTTCCCTCAGTCAGTCCGCGCAGCCGTAGAACAAAGCCTGATACCCTCTATACGTTCGAGATGAATATCGCGAATTATTTTATTTATTGTAGCCGTTAGGTTTCATTATTGTGTCGAGGGGTTTGCTTAATCTTTCCCTCAGTCAGTCCGCGCAGCCGTAGAACAAAGCCTGATACCCTCTATACGTTCGAGATGAATATCGCGAATTATTTTATTTATTGTAGCCGTTAGGTTTCATTATTGTGTCGAGGGGTTTGCTTAATCTTTCCCTCAGTCAGTCCGCGCAGCCGTAGAACAAAGCCTGATACCCTCTATACGTTCGAGATGAATATCGCGAATTATTTTATTTATTGTAGCCGTTAGGTTTCATTATTGTGTCGAGGGGTTTGCTTAATCTTTCCCTCAGTCAGTCCGCGCAGCCGTAGAACAAAGCCTGATACCCTCTATACGTTCGAGATGAATATCGCGAATTATTTTATTTATTGTAGCCGTTAGGTTTCATTATTGTGTCGAGGGGTTTGCTTAATCTTTCCCTCAGTCAGTCCGCGCAGCCGTAGAACAAAGCCTGATACCCTCTATACGTTCGAGATGAATATCGCGAATTATTTTATTTATTGTAGCCGTTAGGTTTCATTATTGTGTCGAGGGGTTTGCTTAATCTTTCCCTCAGTCAGTCCGCGCAGCCGTAGAACAAAGCCTGATACCCTCTATACGTTCGAGATGAATATCGCGAATTATTTTATTTATTGTAGCCGTTAGGTTTCATTATTGTGTCGAGGGGTTTGCTTAATCTTTCCCTCAGTCAGTCCGCGCAGCCGTAGAACAAAGCCTGATACCCTCTATACGTTCGAGATGAATATCGCGAATTATTTTATTTATTGTAGCCGTTAGGTTTCATTATTGTGTCGAGGGGTTTGCTTAATCTTTCCCTCAGTCAGTCCGCGCAGCCGTAGAACAAAGCCTGATACCCTCTATACGTTCGAGATGAATATCGCGAATTATTTTATTTATTGTAGCCGTTAGGTTTCATTATTGTGTCGAGGGGTTTGCTTAATCTTTCCCTCAGTCAGTCCGCGCAGCCGTAGAACAAAGCCTGATACCCTCTATACGTTCGAGATGAATATCGCGAATTATTTTATTTATTGTAGCCGTTAGGTTTCATTATTGTGTCGAGGGGTTTGCTTAATCTTTCCCTCAGTCAGTCCGCGCAGCCGTAGAACAAAGCCTGATACCCTCTATACGTTCGAGATGAATATCGCGAATTATTTTATTTATTGTAGCCGTTAGGTTTCATTATTGTGTCGAGGGGTTTGCTTAATCTTTCCCTCAGTCAGTCCGCGCAGCCGTAGAACAAAGCCTGATACCCTCTATACGTTCGAGATGAATATCGCGAATTATTTTATTTATTGTAGCCGTTAGGTTTCATTATTGTGTCGAGGGGTTTGCTTAATCTTTCCCTCAGTCAGTCCGCGCAGCCGTAGAACAAAGCCTGATACCCTCTATACGTTCGAGATGAATATCGCGAATTATTTTATTTATTGTAGCCGTTAGGTTTCATTATTGTGTCGAGGGGTTTGCTTAATCTTTCCCTCAGTCAGTCCGCGCAGCCGTAGAACAAAGCCTGATACCCTCTATACGTTCGAGATGAATATCGCGAATTATTTTATTTATTGTAGCCGTTAGGTTTCATTATTGTGTCGAGGGGTTTGCTTAATCTTTCCCTCAGTCAGTCCGCGCAGCCGTAGAACAAAGCCTGATACCCTCTATACGTTCGAGATGAATATCGCGAATTATTTTATTTATTGTAGCCGTTAGGTTTCATTATTGTGTCGAGGGGTTTGCTTAATCTTTCCCTCAGTCAGTCCGCGCAGCCGTAGAACAAAGCCTGATACCCTCTATACGTTCGAGATGAATATCGCGAATTATTTTATTTATTTGGTTAGGAAGAGGATTATACGCTCGTTCACTTTTCTAAGAACCAAATCGAACGCCAATCTGCTTTCGTGACAATTCCGCCAGTTCGCATTATTGCATTATTTTTTGGGATATGCTACAGTCGTATTCGATTCCGGATTGAAAACCTTCCAGGAATGATAAAGTATTCATCATAATTAGCCAGTATTCAATACCCCATTTTGCGAAAAATGGAGCACAACTTGGAACACCTTGGTCCACAAGAAAGAAGTATTTGGTCGCATTGCTCATACCTGTTGATGCAGTGAGATCTCGCGGCCATGTGCCTGGCGTCGGCTGAGAGCATCTCGGTGTGCGCGCATTCGGGACACTTAAATTTCTTGCGCGGGGTCACCTGTAGGGGATTACGAAATATAAGGGGGATCTAGTAGGTGGGGGGGGGGGGGGTTGAGCTCCCCATAATGCATATTTGGGATTATATTTATTATGCTCAGCCCACATCGATCCTCTGCTGGCCATAGGCCTCTTCTCTCCATTTGGATAATATTTATAAGATATATATTGGTTCTAGGGGGGTTCTGGTAGAAGCTGGGTTTCAGCTCCCCACAATTGACACCATGATAATATTTCTTAAATAAAGAATGGCTCAATGTGGTTCTGCTAGAAGAGGGGTTTAGCTCCACAGTACACGCAATCAGGTATGTAACTATAAGTAACTTAAAATGTTCATGAAAGCAGCAGGGTGCTTCGCTCCCCATTAATACGAGTCAATCAGTCAGTATGAATGGGTCGATAGCCTGAGTTACCAACCGGTATAGTTTATTTCTAGTAACTCAGAGTGCATGTTTTGTTCCTGTTTCGATAATAGTGTACAGGTTAGCGCAATATTTCATGACGGCATTCTGCAGTTTCCATGCAACTAAACTAAAGAAGCGTTTTGGCAGTTCTTTAAAAAGTATCTGAATTGACTCATCAGGAAAATCCCGTTTTGTGCCTCTGTTTGTTGTGTTTGTATACAGGTTAAACTCGCAATAGTATTATTGTAAGTTTTATGTAAACAAAGTAATGCAATGACATTACTTTGTTTACATAAAACCTACAATGGGGCCAGTACACAAAATATAATTTGAAACTCAAAGTTAAAGGATTTACAGTTGCTGTTCAGGTAAGCTGCCCACTAAATCCTAGCAATAATATGGAACACATCGGGCTGTTCCATTTGTCGCATTGTCACAATATTTGACGTTTTGGACCCCAATTTAAATCAAAATCAGCGTCAATTCAAATTAGAACACATGAGTCTGCTGACGCGCATACATCTCTTTCGTCTATCGTGTCGCGCAGTAGATGATATTCTCACATATTATCATCGTGTACAAGTATTTAGGCGTTGCCGTTGACCAAGATAAGCCTAACCGAAACCAGCAAGAAGCACTGGGACTTCAGGGGTAGTCCAGATCCAGGTGACCGTGAAGAGGCTTGCAGAGTAGTACTGTAGATATTTAGATGTACTGAGCAAACGTTATTTTTTCCTCTTCTCTACATTGGACCACTGTGGGAGAAGCAGGGCGAAGAAACTCCCAAAGATATTTATTATTATTATTATAATTAATAATAATAAATATCTTTCTACAGCCTGTCATTTAAGTAATCTTGAACATTATAATATCCTTTTTTTTAAGTCGCTTTAACATGGTTTTTAAATTGCTCAAAGAGCTGATGTAGGTGTCCAAGCCTGAGCAGCCTGACCCAGGAACGGAGGTAAGTGAAGCTCTCATCTCTCTTTGTTGGGCCTAGAAGTCTAACTGCCACACATACAGACTTACCTTCTTACATTACTCTGTTTACATAAATCTATGAGATTAGAAATGCAATACTCGCAGTACCTTAATGGGCGCTTTCTGAGTGACGTTCGCGACTAAAAAGTTCATCGCGATGTCCTCGCAGTTGAAGTTGTCGTCTACCCACTCGCGGATCTCTGAAATAGCAAACAAACATTCACACATCGCCTATGGCCCCACACTATCCTCACATTTCGTGGCAACCAGAAACCAGCTACAGCATAGGCATAAATATCCAACGCCCGAGATGATTTGATCCCAGCCAGGCTTCGAACCCGGCACCGGTACCAATCAATTCCAGCAGGCATCTAATTAGCTGCGTTGCCGTTGATCGTCGGACTGCAACACTGATTTTTCGTCTTATCATATCTAGATTCGTCCGAACAATATCTGCGAGATGTCTTTTGTGATCATGCAGCCCTTTTTGGAGGCATATTCACCTGTTGGCATCTTGTGTGTGTAGTACCAAGACCATATCTTGTGATGGAACGCCGCCCCAGTGAGCACCTGAAATTTGGTAGCAGATTGTTGAATGACTCCGAAGGAAGAGACTTAATAACAGCGAAGTGGTAGTGGAATTAAAACACGAAGGGTTGCGTACGAGGAATCGCCATATTCTCACGCGTTCTTTCTGGTGGAGACTGACTTCTTCTATGATCTTGGTATGTAAATGTTCTCGTTATAAAAGGTGATGGAAAACTTCGTGAGGTAACCTACTTACATAAACAAAAGTATCACGTTGTGCAGAAAACAGAAAAGCATGTTTTTGACCATAGATTTGACGGCTTTATCTTAACTATATAATACCATGGACCAACATAACGAGAGGACAGACCACCATATAAGAAAGAAAAGAGGACAGACCACCATATAGAAAGCCAAAATCCTGTATTATTTCTAGATGTCACTACTATCTAGCTGTACAATGCAAAAAATTATGTATGCTTAGGCTGACGGCGTAATATAATACATCGTAATAACGACGAAAAATCAGGGATGGCGCTTTTATTATTGTTTACGAGGGAACGTCCAAAACAACGCAACACAAACACGTGTACAGTACCTTACACCTACACGGTACGAATGCATGCGCACGAGACGTGTCGCATCGCATACAAATGCATGCTCAGACGACTTGTTTGTTCTTAGGAAATGCCTAAATAAGCGCACCACTACGATAATACCCTTACTAGAAAGAAAGTAAAAAAGTGAATCCGATTGAATTCTATTGTTTCGAACTTGTAGTTCTACGCGACAACATTTGAACTAAAAATCGAATTACGCTTCAAAGTATGACGGTTGTCTGTCCTCTCGTATTGTTGGTCCAAATTAATACGGACGTTCTAACGGTGATGGAAAACATCGTGAGGATACTTTAATTATTCCATAGCTGCGACGATTGACCTGAGTACTGACTAATTGGCTAAGCGTGGGCACAAGTGTTCCCTGCCACCCCGTTTGAAAGAAGTCGTAATATTTAGATTTATGTGTCAGGATCACAGATATCGAGAGATAGGCCCTTGGCGCTAAGCTTGTATCGGAACCAGTGTTGCCGAAAACTAAGAACACGCATACATTTACACCACTCGTACATCAATCCCTCCGCTTTTATTGGTTAGTGCAATGTCATGCACCTATCGTCGAGAACACACCCACACTACCGCAGGTATACTAGCTAGTCGAGCTAGTGTTGGGACAATGCAAGGACAGCGTGTATAATCGATCGATTATAATTTATAGACAGTCGTATACAATGCCGGGTTCTATAAATAAATAGTAAATTGTTTGTAAATACGACATATTTATACGACATACGACATATTTATACGACATACGACACACGAGATCCCTTTGCCTCTCTTCTTTTTTTCAACAGAATCCTTACAGCTAAAATGACAGGCAAAGAGGTTTCTGAAGGTAGAATAACTGTGAAATCTTCGGACCTGACTGAAAGCATCGGAATTTCCGATCAATACTTATAACACGAGGTTTATAAGGCGAGGTTTTAAACAAACTTAAAATCTAAACTGCCTGTTTGGCAATCATTGGAATAACTAACGATAAACTTACGTATTATGAGCAATAAAATAACTATATTAATACATTATCTTTATTAGTAATTGCGGAATGATAAAATCTATCGATTCAAAAACATAATTCTCCTATCACTATCCCCACCACTATATGTCGTCTCTGTGTGCGTGTAACAGTTCGCCTCCGTATCACGATGCATCTTTGCTTTCGTACTTAGATAAGTGTGAAATATTCATTGCGTGTTAGTTTGGCAATAAGTAGTGAAATTAAGATACAAAACAAGCAATGTATAGTAAACCTAGCGAGAACAACATAACATTGTCACTTTAATGTCAATTCGTGACGAATTTTCCGCTAATGATTTATTTTCGTAATAATGTTTATTTCTTGTGTTTTAAGAAGAAATAATAGTTGGAATGAGACTTACAAGTGATATGTGACACCGGCTTTCTTGGAGTTCACAATCTCGCTTCTATTTTTGCACGTGAGAATTGCACAGGTCGGCATTTTCGAAAAACAACAGAAATGAATTCGTCACTGCGGTCGCCCGGTGACTACCGAGAATTTTTAATATCTAACCTGTCGGAGCTACATTTGTTCGCACGAGCCACGCCCCTCAACCTATCTCTCGATATCTGTGGTCAGGATCAACATGGGGCATCCATCGTGTATATAGGAGTACATGTGGCCACACGAGCGACGCTTCACAAACAAACCAAGGATCTCATAAGAAGTCGTGGAAGATTATGGCTTGGAGACTTCTTCTTCAGTCGATCGATTCATTGGCCTTATCATCTAATTCGCAATTGAAAAATCGACCAATCAGTAGGCTTATTACGTTATTCTGAAACCTGGGAATTTATTTCAAAATCCCTTTAAAATTGTCAAATCGTCCGTGGAAAGGGACTCTGACAGACATTCCTAGATGTCAGGGAGTACATGATAAGTTAGATAAGGCTACTGAATACGATTACCGACACGAGCTCAAAAACCTCAAAACTCAAATCAGTTATTGTAAGTAGGCAAATTACTTGTAAAAACATGTCAACACTTAATTGTCTTTTACATGGAGAATAATACAAAATAAATCAAATACGATCAACTAAACTAATTATTGACTGATTATGGTTTGAGTTTTCCCTTTCAAGTCGTGATTCATGTCTGAATCTCGCACAGGAAAAGGAAACTCCATTAACTCTACCAGTGTTTCGGATATACTTCCGTCAAAGAAGATAGTATTGAGGGATGTCGTTTTTTCAATTTTCGTCATTTTTTGTTTATGCCATAATGTACAATATAGAAAACAATCTTATCTCATGACAATATTACAACATCGTATCTATAAGTGCCAATAAGATGTCTCACAATATCAATTTTACAACATAAATAAATAAGACCAAACAAGATATAAAGAACTAATGAGAAACCAGACCGGACCAGTCCCTCCAAAGCAGCCTTTATGCCTTGTGCAACAGCCATCACCCCCCTCGCCATATTTGAAGGAGAGGAGCAACCCGCTACACAGAGCCGCCGCAAGCAAATACATTTTAGTGAGCTGCAGCTGTTGTTTGCTTGTATACTCGTGTTCTCTAGCGTCATTGTGTAATTGCTGACATCAGGAAAATTAATACGAATTTCATAATTGACAAATCGACTTATTAAACACAATTATTTTAAACTAATGTATTTTCTAGCGATTGTGATTGCTCCATTTGACAATTTGAAAGGGATTCCGATGGAAATTCCCAGATGTCATAAACAGGCGGCTGATTGGCCAATCCGGATCGCAATCGATTGACCTTTTGACGGGCGGTAAACGCTTTCGGAGACAATTTTGATTGCGACTGCGACTGAATGAACTAAATCTCTATAGTTTAACAGTTATCATTTCAGAATTGCAATCAAATACCTGGCAAATTAATTAAAAACCGACCAATCAGATCACGATTAGTTTATTTTACATGAGCTGGCTTTTCAAGCGATGTGATTGATCCATGTGTCAAACGATGTGATTGATCCATGTGTCAAGCGATGTGATTGATCCATGTGTCAAGCGATGTGATTTATCCATGTGTCAAGCGATGTGATTGATCCGTGTGTCAAGCGATGTAATTGATCCATGTGTCAAGCGATTTGATTGATCCATGTGTCAAGCGATTTGATTGATCCATGTGTCCAGCGATTTGATTGATCCATGTGTCAAGCGATTTGATTGATCCATGTGTCCAGCGATTTGATTGATCCATGTGTCAAGCGATGTGGTTGATTCATGTGTCAATTGGAATAGTATTGCGGTTGATATCAGAAATACATCACTACTTGTGTGGCGCTGCGGTTGTGGCTCTGACTAGCATGCGAGAGGTCCCAGGTTAGATCCTGGCTAGGTTTACAGAGAAAAAAACAGGTCTTGGGGTTTGTGCGTGACGACGCTGTTTCTGGTTCCCACGACACAGGGTATCCTAGTGTGGGGCCAGAAGCAATGTATGTGTCTGTAAATGTTTATATTATGTTACATAAAAAGGCTAAGGCCTCACAACTCACCATAGAGATCTGGTTGGTCCACTCGCTGTGGTACCTCCAGGAGTGGGTCCCGTTGTCCCACACATGCAGGCGTGAGGGGAACCCCACGATGCGGTCGGGAAACTCGCGCCACACGTCGAAACTAGAAATAAGCGGTTTGAGACTCAGTACATACAATCTGGATTAGGTGAAATCGTAAATTGTAAGAAAGCGACGGATTTCCTACACGATATCAAATTCGTCGACTAGCGAATAAGAGCCATTCAAAAATAAATATAAAAACATAGTGTCACGCGATTTCTCATACCCAAATGTCTATTTGAAAGGGATCTGGATAGATGTTTGATACAGAATCAAGCTAGACAGACGTCCCGGGTTCGATTGACAGAATAAATACACAAAACCTGAGTTACTGGATGTTTATATACGGACTTCGCTGTTTCTGGTTCCCACGACACAGTGTATCCTAGTGTGGGTCCTGAAGCAATGTATATGTCACCGGAAAATAATACGATCCGCAAGTTTATAAATTTCCTAGGAAATTTATAAACTTGCGGATCGTATTATTCTAGATTAGATTCTAGAATAGATCGTATTATTCCTTCTAGATTATATTAGGCTAGGTTAGGTTAGGTTATGTTAGGTTAGGTTAGTTTAGTATATTTATAAACTTGCGGAAAAAAAATTAGGAAATTTATAAACTTGCGGATCGTATTATTTTCCGGTGACATATATAAATGTTGGAAAGTGTGCGCTGATGTGCGCGCAGCCTCTGCATCACCAGCACCCGTTGCATGCCGACCCCGCGGGGGGTGTTGATGCAGGATAGTGAGGGACAGAGAGCTATTCGCTGTATAATGCTGTCTCCCTCACCCTTCGCGACAAACCCTCGCGCCCTCGGCATGCTACGGGTGCAGAGTGCAGTATAATATTGTTGAAGTAATTTTATTATGTATGGTGTATGTGTAATAATATTAGTATGTATGGTGCAAAGAGGGAAAGGTTCTGGCAAGGAAGAATAAGGATACCAAAGCCATCCCAATCTACTCGGTAAAAGACATTGATGTCTTACTCGAATAACTAAGTTCTTATTGTACCAGCCTATATATCCTACGTTCCCATCCTTAAAATTCAACTTGCCAACAAATCTAAATTCTAATATCACCGAAATATTTAACTGTTCAAATATAAATAACTTTCTGCAAACCTTACCTCACAAAAACAAATTCATTCACATATCATGTCTCCATGTAAACTTGAGATCGATGTTGAAAAATTTTGGTAAACTACTTCAAATAATAGATGGATGTCCTAATATTGTGGAAATTGTCATAGTGACTGAAGCAAATATTTCTGATAACATTTCTAACCTGTTCCAAATTTCTGGCTATACAATGCATACACGTCTACGTAATTATCAAAAAGGCGGTGGCATAATTATGTATATTCGCAACAACCTCAAATTCACACAAAAATCTCACATAACCCACACGTTCGAGAATATCACCGGCACCGTTAAATTTCCTACGAACGAGTTATTAACAGTCTGAGCAATATATCGCCCACCACATACCAACAAAACAATTTTTAATAGTGAACTACACCGGTTACTTTCCAACTATGCAGATTCTAATTTCATGATCGTACTGGGTGACATCAACATCGATCTCAAGCTACACAATTAACACAGAAACTCATATTTAGACATGCTGTCTGTGTGTGGTCTAACGTGTGGCATCACTGACTATACTCGGATCGAAAAGCGCAAAGATATGATCACTAAATCTTGCATTGACCATATATTTATTAGATGCCAAGCGTTAGATGCGTACACAGCGGCAGTTGATACTGTTCTAGCCGATCACCGTATCACGATAGCTAGCTTCGCTGGACCACCGCCGCCCGGCATGACTCATATACAGGCTGCTGCTAAGGCGAAAGTCATACATAATCGTGATGTGTTACTCAAAAACTTAGGCAATGTTGACTGGAACTTTACTTATAATTTGCAGACGGCAGATGAGATTTTTCAACACATAAAAAAATCCTTCCAAGAGGCCTTACAGTCGTTCATAAGACTAAAGAAAAATCGTGAACTTATTAGAAATCGCGAACCCTGGATGAACCAAAAAATTGTAAACCTTTGCGAAAAAAGAGACATTCTTTTTGGACTCTGGAGGAAGAATCCAACAAACCATGAAATTAGGCTACAGTATAACAAGACACGAAACAAATCCAATAAAATAATTGAATACTACAGGAACCTATACTACCAAAATAAAATTAAAGATAACTATAGTAACCCAAAGAATTTATGGACAATAATAAATTCGATATGCGGCAGAATATCAAAAAGTATTGACGATGCGATAGCGGATGCTTTTAAACCAAAAAACCTTACAAATACTGAAATAGAAAATGAATTTGCTATTGAGTTTGACGAATCCGTAAAAAAGATCCTCCCGCAATGTAAACATACCGTTCTCGACGAAAACAGCTTCAGCAATAACGCGGACGTCAGTATGAGGTTCAAAAAAGCTACCCCACGTACAATCCACAAACTTATTCGCGGCCTGAACAGCAGAAAAGCGTCGGGTCTAGATAAAATCAAAATCCTCGACATCAAAGCAATCGGTGACAAAATTGCGGGTACGATCGCGCATCTTATAAACACTAGCATAAACACGGGTAAGTACCCAGATGATCTCAAATTGGGTTGCGTTAGACCTATATTTAACAAAGGTAAAAGGGACAACGTTGCTGATTACCGTCCCGTCACACTACTGTCGTCGGTCGACAACATAGTTGAGAAGTTTGTTTGTGAGCAGATACATACATTCTACCAATCTAATAATATTATAAACACTCACCAATTTGGCTTCCAGCAAAAAAAAAGTACAACATCGTTACTATCCAAATTCACGGATCACGTGAACAGCTCGCTTAACGATAAGAAACAGATACTAGCCCTTTTCATAGATTTTTCGCGCGCTTTCGATACATTAGATCACAATCTGCTCAAAAACAAACTTGGAAAATGTGGCATCAGAGGCCCGTTACAGACCTGGTGCGTTAATTACTTAAAAAATAGACAGTACTGTGTTAAAGTCGGCGAAAGTATTAGTCGTACCACCACGGTATCCCAGGGAACTGCTCAGGGTTCTGTACTAGGGCCCCTCCACTTCATAACATACGTCAACGATATGGTAAATGTCCTAAGCTTCAGCACCCCTTACCAATTTGCAGACGACACATGCCTAATTATCGCCAATAGTAACATAAACATAGCACTTCAAGGCCTCCAGTTTGATTTTGACAACCTCAATAAGTGGTGCCATGACGTAGGCGTTGCTCTGAATGCCCAAAAGACCAAATTAATGCTCATTAAATCGCCATATTTAAAGGGTAACCTGTCGGATGAGCTTGTTGCGCATACGCACGATTGTATGCACGATGAGCACATCAAGAAAGACTGTCAATGTCCATCGATTGAGATAGTTGACAGACACACTTACCTGGGGCTGGTGATTGATGGTACTTTTAACTGGGGTCCCCAAATCCAACGAGTATGCGACAAGCTCAGGGCACTCATTGCCGCATTTTATGTAGTTAGAAATCGTATACCATTCAAAACTCGAATAATGCTATACAATGCATTCTTTGACTCCATAGTGTCTTATGGCCTCTCCAGCTATGGACGTACCCACAAAACATATCTGGACCAAATACACACCTTGCAAATCAAACTTCTTAAAATAATTGTCCCACCTAATATCAGATACGAATATTCAGGTAACTCATCTAAACTATTCCATTACTGTAATACACTCCCTATTCACACCAAATTTCATTATACATTACTGAAAGAGGAGTTCTTCAACAATACCCTACAGCACAGAATAGATCACCCCGTAGGTACGCGTCGTGCGGCCCAAGGTAAACTAACCACTACACGCGCAAATAATTTCTACGGTACACGGACGCGCGCCTACTGCATTCCGCGACTAATAAACAAACTACCCACTGACATAAGAAACACCATATCTCCGCTAAACATAAAAGCGAAACTTAAATAATACTTTTCCTCCCTTTCCTATTCCTAACCAATACCTAAGTTGTGTAACCATGAAAAATACATACCTGATATGTTTTTAATTTATTTTTAAAATTTTGTGTGTACTTACATAAACAAAAACAAGATGTGTTAAACATTGTACATATATTTTAGCGTAATAAGGATCCACATACAAACCTATATGGTTTCCGTGGACCTATTGTCAGATGTAAATTTATAATTTCTGCTTAAAATAAAAAAAATAAAAATAAATTGAATGAAAAACCCAACAATAAGATAATTATTTTATTTCAGTATATGTGATTCATAATGATTTATTTATTTAATCGTAAGGCTTAAATGAATGAATAGGCTACAGGGGAATATTCAATGTGCTAAGCCAGTTGGCCGCGTCAGGAGGAAGGTCAAACAGATCTCGGGGGGGGGGGGTCCATTGTAAGCTGTCAAAGGGCAGCGCTGAACGATTCATAATGATGACCGATTCATATTAATGACGACATTTTGCACATTATTTAAATTGTGGGCATTTCAGTCTAATGTCTACACAAGATTTCTTAGCAAAATTTGGTTCTTATCTTTTAGGATCTATTATACAAACAAATACTAAACGCGACCAGGTTCGATCCCGGTTATGTATGAGAGTTTAAAAAAAGTTTGAATGTCATTATTATTAAATCTAAAATCGACGCCATGGTTCCTAGGAACACATTTCGCTATTTCTTATAGTTTCTGACTTCTCCATACTGACCCATTTGGATTGATCACCCTGTATAAGAGATATCTACAACGTCATGCATTTTAGCTCGGCATGGAACAATATGCTAGTCAAGGCATATTATACTGTGCAGGGGTATTTTTACAGACCAAAACCAGAAATATTAAGGGCACATCCGAACGAATATCAAAATGATGTTTTAATCATGCATGAGTCATTACATAATTGTATTCCCAGTAAGTTTTGATAGTTGATTATTAAAAAAAAATCTAAGCATTTACTGATTCATATTTTGACTCTTACTTAACCTTTGTCATAATATCACTATTGTAATTTGTTCACATAATAATTGTTTTACTTATATGTATTTTAATATTTTTATTGTTGCATGTTGTTGCTTGATATTATGATTTGTATAACTTAAAATAGTTTGATTATATTGATTGTATTAATAAAGTAACTATTTATTTGGTTTGTACACCTTTAAGGTAGACCATAGCAAATTTTAATTATTTGACCTTCGAAACGCCAGTCCAACATGCCACAAATAAACGATTTTGAATTTATATTTTTTTTTTGTTTGTGACGATTTAGTTCTTAGTGTGAGGTCTCAAGCATGTATGTTTATAAAATAAATAAATGATATGTCAAAGGCACCTCACCCAAACTCCAGTTCATCTGGCGTCAGCATCACAATATCATCATCGATTGTCAGCTGACATTCGGTCTCGATCTCGTCGTACGGAAAGAATCTATTCGACAGTTTGTTCTCTTTGGTCCGGATCACTTTGAGCGGCTTGTTTATGACTGGCCACTCGGACGCTGGGGAAAAAGTGTTGGATTAGTGCGCTTCAGTGGCGTGCGTACTGTCACGCGGGGGGCGGGGGGCGGGGCGCCACACTCATAGCTCCCGCGAGCGGGGTCAATCCCATAGGCCACATTCACACAGGCAGGAGGCTAGCTTAGCGCCTGGAGTCTAGCGAGTCGAATGTCCGCGACCGGCCGCACTGCTCGCTTGGCACCTAGCTAGTCGCCTAGTCGCTTAGCGTGTAGCGAAGTAATCAAACGTGTTGGTATTTTTCACTAGGCCACCGTGTATCCTAGGAAGTAGCCAGAATAGGCTTTAGGCGCTAAGCTAGCCTCCTGCCTGTGTGAATGCGGCCATAGTAAATCCCGCGTGCGTGATGAAACCCGCATGACACTGAAAAAGGTTCTTAGGCCTTCCGCCGGGGCTACTTGAATGGGACTAGTTGGATACGCATACGTGAACTGTGATGCATTTCATTTTGTATGCTACTCCAGCCGCACGGCCGTCGCACGCAAGACTACGCGATTTCCGTAGCCAGTAGCATGCGGCTGCCATCAAACGCGTAGTCGTCCCGTCGGACCGTGTGCGAACACCAACTAATTTGTATCGACTTAAGGCTAGGCACCCGGCAGACCCGGCAGTGGAACAGAATTTCACGTTCAGCTTACTTTTAGAGAAATAGGATTCGAATGTTAGAAAGGTTCTTCACCGATCTATAGAGGAGTAACAGAGTAACATACAAACATATTTTTGTAACGATTAAATAAAATTAAATAACAAGTACCTCTTACATAATTTCAAATTGACTAAAATATATTGTGAACAATTCACCAAGAAAAAAATTAAAAAACCACTTCAAATTCAAGCCCATGTCTTCCTCGTCGGTCGGGAATGTCGTCTTTACAAACGAAAAGCCCTCATCAAAACTTTTGCTTATTTTTTGTTTTTGTTGATTTTTTCAAAAATCACTAAATTAATTTTGCTAAAATTTATATGGCACCACCTCTGAAGAACGACCTACCGATCAAAACAAGAATCATTAAAATGGTTTTATAAAAGACGAAAACATGGCGTAAAAAAACAAAAAAAAAACAGTCGAATTGAGAACTTCCCCATTTTTGTAGTCAGTTAAAAAGAGATTTTGTGATAACTTCGGGAGACTTTTCTTTCGGTCTATATTTCCTTACTTTTACGAATATCTGCTGACACTCATGATCAAAAAGCTAGTACAAAGAAAAAACTTCTTTAATATTCCTATTTTTTGCGTGAAATTTACAAATGGCTGTTTTGGCCTACTGCGTCGCCTCAAGAGTGACGCTCAGGGAACGCGGATCAAACTCGCGCCGAATTCGAGTATACCCATGTGCGGGAAGCCTAATGTTTCTGTCCACAAAGGGTGTTCCATCGGGACTTAGCCAAGAAGTCTCCGATATCTGTCCGTATGTCTGCTGCAGCCCCGTTTAAACAATACTCCCATACAAAGCATAATCGACACAGTTGATGACAAATTAACGCTTAGAGCTCTTTCACATATAGGCGTTTAAGTTGCTTATATGTATTTATTATACATTAGATATTGTGACCCTTTCATGGTTAATTTTCCTGTCATGCCTTGTTTTGCTAGAAGAAATCTCTTTTTAGATATAAGCTCGCCTTTTTACTCATGTTTTCCATTAATGTAACTTTTAAAATATCTGTGTGCAATTAAGAATTATGAATTATGATATCTATAAAACACAGAAAATAAAATACCTTCATACCAAAATACTAAATAATAATACTACGAGTATCAATACTAACAGGGCGGCGGCGCTTTCTTCTGGTTGTTCCACACCACCAGGATCTTGGCCAGGCTCGGCGTCCGCACCAACTTCCTGATGAGCAGGAAGAGAGACTCCACCCGGTCGTACGTGAGGATCACTGCTGTGAAGCCCGGCGCCTTCGGTGCGGTGACCGGCAGGAAGAGGGGGCTCACCGGGCCATACTGAAGTATTAATATAGACATTTATATATGTCACCGTATACGATTGTGAAAACCGTTAGTTTATTTATACTCTGTCGCGTGAAATTGTACATTATCGATAAATTGTTAAACTCAAACTCAAAATTTCTTTATTTCTGTAGATATTTACATATAATTAGCAAACAATAAACAATACAAATATTATATAGGTAAATAATATGCAGGAATAAATAATTACAAAATTATCAACAGCGAGTTCTGTATTGACATACGGTCTTGTGGTTTATGTAATCTTGTATTGTCTCCAGAGGTACCATGTTGTTGTAGAGAATGCAGTGTCTCTTGAGTTTAAACCGCGGCGCAACTAGTCTGTGATTATTTCTTAGGTTAATATTCCAGCTGTAGCTGGAAAATGTTGTTAGGTTCTTTCGTACATACATTATAATTTCGAAAATAAATTGACTAGCTACAGTTGGTAAAAGTTATCTTAGGGAGTCTATGCGTTGTGACGTCCCTACTTGGAGAGGAATAAAAAAGATTCCAAATAGGTAGCCAACAAGAAATTTTATTTAACGTGGGTTCTCCAAATGTAGTCTGACCCTGGTTACGCAGCAACGAATCTTCCCTGCGGGTTTTGCCGTAGTCGGAGTGCCGCTGACGTCGGAGAAGTAACGGTCCGAATGCAGCCGGAGCAGGGAAGCAGGTTAGCCCGAAGCGGTGTCAGGAACCGGGAAACCGTAGGGTAGTCAGGAAAAGCGGTGATCCCGAAGAGGTGCCAGGAACCCCGAACTGGAATTCGAAACCGTTCCTCCTTTAACATCTGTTACTGCACTCCGTCCGAATGCTCCACCCGCCAAGAAAAGAATAGTGTTGTCGTGGTGGTAACAATCAGAACGGAGTTACATATACAAAGGAAAATACAGTGCTAGGAATAAAAACAAGCAAGCATTCATATTTGTTATCGGCAGACCCCACTTGGGACATTTTACAAATAATCGGACATTCTACAAAATGTCCAAATGTGCAATCTGCCGGTAACATTAATTATTTCTATATATGAAAAAAGGATATTTATTTGTTTATCGGCAGACCTCACTTGGGACATTATGCAAACAATCCGGACATTTTATGAAATGCCCAAATATGAAATCTGCCGGTAACAATCAACAATTTCCACACAAAAAGGTAGCTAGTATAATTTAGTAAGCTGAACATATTTTCCAGACATTCTATAAGAAGCCAAGACACACTAACGCGTGTCTAAAAGCGGGTAGCAATTTGCGTTACAATGTGATGTGAATATCGCGAAATAATAATTAGCGAGTCTAAAAGGAATAAAACGCAACAGGCAATAAATGAAATGAGATGATTCTGGACACAAATGAGTAAGCCCGAAAGTACCTAACGGTAAGATGATTTTAAAACAGTATCTTTCACCACTCACCTCAATCGGGGTTAATATGAAGCACAGACAAAACTAAAACGTAACTACTAGCAGTACGTTATGATTAAACGCAAGCAACCACTGCTTAGAGTCGCTCGTCGGCGTACGGTAAAAAGGGACCGTTACAGAGTGCCAGCAGGACGGACGTGCGCACAGTGCCGAGTGAGTTTTCGGAATGACGCCGGCGCCGCAAAGTCAAGTTGCGGTCACGGCTAGTTAGTTTAAAACGGGCCAATCATAGCAGAGCGAGTGAGTTGTCAACAGTGGAATGTTGCTAGTACAGCGCGTGAAAATTAATACTGTGATTACTAGCCTCATTTGGTAGTTTTATTAAGAGAATTACTACTTAAATTTAAAATAAGACCAGTTAATGATAGAGTGAAGACAACGGTAACTTACAACGTTACAATACCCCCTCGCCCAGCAAAGGGTTTTCATACGTAATGAAAATCCAAAACCTAATTCTAAATATTCTTAACTAGTTTTAGATCCTTAACATGCCAGGTGCCTAAGTCCTTTCCCGTCATATCCTCTAAAATGTATACCAAGGGTGATTTCTTAGCGGAGACGCGACATTTGGTATATTTGGGCGCTAACTTTTTACTAAAGTACTTGTCTTTATCACTCAAGACATAAGCACGTTTTAGGACAATGTCGCCTACGCTGAATTCTGCCTCTTTCCGCCTAAGATTATAGTGCGCCGTATTCTTTTTATGTGCGTGCCAAAGAGATGCCTGTACCTTATCAAAATATTTTGACAGGTGACCCAGATTTTCAGCGTAAATGTCGCGTGGCAGAAATAGTAGTTCCTCACCCAGATCGTTATCTGTATAATGAGAACCACAAGTAACCGTTTCTCGTCCGTACACGAGGAACGATGGAGTGTAGCCAGTTGCTTCATTGACGGAGTTGTTAATGGCATACTGTATTTTGGGAATATTAGTGTCCCAGGTTCTGTGGTCATTGTCCACGTAGGTGGAAATACATGTAACTATTGTTTTGTTATAGCGCTCGACAGTGTTTACTTGCGGAGTATATCTCGGAGAGAAGAATACGTTAGGTATCTTGTATTTCTTAAAGAGGGTATTTGTTACCGAGCTAATAAACTGGGTACCATTGTCAAGGAATATTGTCTGTGGGATTCCGTGGACCAGAAACACAGAGTCCTCCAGAGCCTTGACGACAGCTTCCGAAGTAGCGCGTCGCATGGGAAAAATAAGGCAATATTTTGAGAAGCAACATGTTACGACCAAAATATAACTATTCTGCTTTCGACTGACCGGAAGTGGACCTATGAAATCAATGGATATCATTTGAAACGGCCGTGAGCATTGTTTAGGTCGACCCATCGTACCCAGCGTCGGATGGTTTTGTGGTTTGTAAGTGAGACATTTTGAACAAGAACCAACAAAACGTACGACGTCTTGGTGCATGCCCGGCCAGTAGTATCGAAGAAGTAAGCGTCGATAGGTCTTGAAAATACCCAAGTGAGCAGCAGTAGGGTCAGCATGATTCTCCTCTATGACGCTGTCACGCAATTCTTTCGGCACCACTTCCTTCCAGGAAAACTCCGAAATCATTTCGCACTTATTTTTGGAGTGGCGATAGAGAGCACCACCTTCGATCAAGTAGTTAGGAAAGAGGTTCGGCTTTTCTAAACAACCGTTATAAATGTTTTTGTACCATGTGTCAGTAGTAGTCAAATTAGAGTTGACCGTACTGATAGAAGCACATGGGAAAGCACGAGATAGTGCATCTGGAATGACATTATCGACCCCACGACGATGTTTAAGTTCGAAATTAAAGGCAGACAACCTCACACACCAGCGTGCTAGTCTTCCGGTAGGGTTGTCCAGTGACAAGAACCATTTGAGCGCGGAGTGGTCGGTGTAAACGGTAAAGGTTTTTCCGTTTTCCAAGTAACACCGCCAGTGTTCTAGAGCGGTTAAAACTGCTAGCGTCTCCCTCTCGGTTATACTGTAGTTCTTCTCAGATCCCGACAACGCCCTACTCATGTATGCAATCGGATGTTCTTTACCATCAATCGTTTGTGTGAGCATGGCACCAATCCCAAAATTGCTCGCATCAGTGTGTACTTCGAACGGTAAATCGTAATTGGGACAAGAGAGAACCGGGGCTGATACAAGACACTCTTTTAGCTTATTAAAAGCATCATCAGCTTCAGTTGTCCACTGAAACTTGGGTGCGTTCTTCTTACTTGAAGTCAGCTGGTTGAGTGGTCCGGCAATAGTGCTAAAGTTGGGGACGAAACGGCGGTACCACGTGGCTGTTCCAAGGAAGCGTTTAAGATCTTTTTTTTTTGTGGGTGTTGGGAAATTAAGGATAGCCTCGACTTTTTCAGGATCAGTGCGAAGGCCATGCGCATCCACAACATAACCCAAGTACTTCAACTCATTTCTGAAGAACTTGCATTTTTCAAGGTTGATGGATAAGTTCGCTTGTTTTAATTTATGCAGCACGCCTAGTAGTAAGGACACGTGTTCCTCAAAGCTGCTGCTGATGATAATAATATCATCTAAATATGCGAACGCCTTTAGATCAAAATTCCCGAACAGAAGATCGACAAGCCTTTGTTGAGTGGCAGGGGCATTGGTGAGACCGAAAGCAGTGGTCTTAAAACGGAGAGTTCCTCTGCCTGGAACATAGAATGCAGTTTTGTCTTGATCTTCTGGAGCTATTGGAATTTGCCAGAACGCTTTCGACAAATCTACGCTAGATAAGAATTTTGCATCGCGTAGGTTGTCTAATATTTCAGTTATATAGGGTAGGTTATATGCGTCCTTTTTTGTGACCGAATTCAGTTTACGGCTGTCGAGGCAAAAGCGAGGTTGTCCATTCTTTTTATAGACAATGAGGACAGGGGACGACCAAGCGCTCTCGCAAGGTTCAACTACATCTAACGCTAGCATTTCGTCGACTTGCTCTACCAAAATTCGCTGCTTCTCAGGTGACATTCGATAGTAACGTTGTCTTATAGGTTGAGAGTCACCAGTATCGATATGGTGAGTTATAAGACTAGTTCTACCAAGGCCCATACTGTCAGTGGAGATTTCCTGGAATTGACTGACAATTGAATCGGCTGTGGACTTTTGTGAATCAGAGAGATTATCGTAAGACTGTATAAAAGTCTCATTTTTGTCGATACTTATTTCTGCCAAAGAAGAGTTGGACAAGGTGATGCTACCTAAGTATTTGGGACAAATATTGAAAATCCGCCAAAAGTCAATGCCTAGGATAAGTGGGCTGTCCACATTTGGTAACACGTAACCCTTAATAATGTGGAATTGTTCTTCAAAGTGAATGGGAAGATTGATGTAGCCAATACTTTGAAGGGACTGGCCTCCAGCAGCAGTCACGGAGATACAATCATCGGTAAATACTTTTTGACCATGGTCCGACAATAATTTATGAGAATCATTGCCGAGAATAGTGACAGCAGATCCAGAATCGAGTAGACCAGACGCAGGGATGTCCCCGATTCTAACGGAAATATAGGGTCTACTGTCCTTTGTTGGTTTACTATCCAGAATTGAGGCGACTCTGAAACTAGAGAAGAAGTTTCTAAGGGTTTGTAGCCATTTTTCAAAATCTACTCTATCGAAATGACCCTTAGAACCGTCCCAATTCTGGCTAATTAGTTTTTTTGAACGGTAGGAGTACATTTAGGGCATTCAGGTTTCTTTACACCTTTATTACCGCAACCAAAACAGACGATGACGTCACGACTAACCTTACACTGACGAAGATGGTGAGTGTTAGAGCGGCATCTTAGACAAAAGTTATTTGACTTTACAGTTGTTGCAGGAGCGATCGCAGAGACATGGTTGTCAGATTTCGTCTTACATGGCTTGTAAGCAAATTCGGGTGCTAGTGTGTGTGTGGTAATCGTTGGTGGCTCGCGAAAGTGTGACATACGGGTTTGTATATTTTCGTAATTTTTGCACAACGTTCTCAATACCCCAATATCCACAATCTGAGTTGCCGAGGCCAACGTACTCGCATAACATGGCCGGATATTGTGCAATAGTATCTCTAATTTGTCCTCTTCGGATAATTGTTTCGATAAGCGCGAAAACATTCCTGCCATTATGGAAAGATAAATGGTTATCGTTTCTGATTCGCCCTGAGTGCGAGCCCTAATTTCAGAAAGTAGACGATAATCATAGTCAGTTTGGCTGAAATCCTCTAACAACAGAGATTTGAGATCCGACCAGTTGTTAACGCTATCTCTTATACTTCGGAACCAGTGCAATGCTTGATCGGTGAAAATTTCCGTTGCATAGGACAGAAGTTTGGAGTCCGAAATATTTCTGGCCTGACACAGTTCCGAAACCCTTTCGATAAAAGCCCGAACACATGATTTCCCGTCGTACTTCAATTTACTAAGTTCGGAAGTATTGCTACGCTCGCAAGTTACAGAAATCACGCTCGCGCCACTAACAGATGGCGTTGATTCCCTACACGCAGTATTAGACGAGGAAGATATTGAAAGGGGATCCTTTGCTTGTGATAAGAGAGCTAGGATCTTCGAATAATATTTTCGGTAAATCTCCGACAGTTGATCATGGCCCGTTTCGAACTTTTCATCCGTAGGTACCCGACTTAATCTGTGATAGACATGGTGCATCAGATTTTGTGTCCTAAGAAGAGAGGATCTATCTGGTGCAGGTCCGTCAAGAGTAGATTGCACTTTGTCCAAGATTTTGACGACTGCAAGTAAGTCGTCCTTAGGTTCAAGGTGAGATAACAGAACGTCCTCTGACGGGTATTCTGTCACAAGTTTAGTTATTTGTTTACGTAAAATTTCTACGGTAGTGCCTGGGTTTTCACCTCTGATGGCAACTTCGTACTCCAGTTCTGCTTTGTTTAGAGAGAGAAACTTAATTTGAAAAGACATGATGCAGCTCAAATAATAAATACCAAAGAGATGAGTAGTGAAAGTGTACTGATTCCTTTAGTCGCCTCTTACGACATGCACAGGAGGAAATGCAACTGCCGTATTCTTTTTTTGATTTCCCGGGACAGCACAGGAAGAGAAATCAAGGAATTGAAAATGACGCTACTAATTAGTCTCCGTTCTGTTACAAAATGATTTATGTACGTTAGGTTTTGACGGTATGAATGAAGTGAATGACGATGTAGAAAAAAATATATATGTTAAAACTGCAAATAAAAATATTGCAACTAGTGGGTAGGTGGTTAATTTTTTTATAAGAGAACGAGAAATTAAAACCAACGTAGGAATTTGAAAAAAACACTACAATTTAAAAGTTTGAATAATAACCACGTACACAGAAGTTGCTAAGCAAAACCAAAATTACAACACAGGTAAACGTTTACAAAAACACGCACACACAAACAACTAACTACTTACAGCGTAAGCAAGGCCAGACTAACCACGTTATGGGCGCCACTGTGACGTCCCTACTTGGAGAGGAATAAAAAAGATTCCAAATAGGTAGCCAACAAGAAATTTTATTTAACGTGGGTTCTCCAAATGTAGTCTGACCCTGGTTACGCAGCAACGAATCTTCCCTGCGGGTTTTGCCGTAGTCGGAGTGCCGCTGACGTCGGAGAAGTAACGGTCCGAATGCAGCCGGAGCAGGGAAGCAGGTTAGCCCGAAGCGGTGTCAGGAACCGGGAAACCGTAGGGTAGTCAGGAAAAGCGGTGATCCCGAAGAGGTGCCAGGAACCCCGAACTGGAATTCGAAACCGTTCCTCCTTTAACATCTGTTACTGCACTCCGTCCGAATGCTCCACCCGCCAAGAAAAGAATAGTGTTGTCGTGGTGGTAACAATCAGAACGGAGTTACATATACAAAGGAAAATACAGTGCTAGGAATAAAAACAAGCAAGCATTCATATTTGTTATCGGCAGACCCCACTTGGGACATTTTACAAATAATCGGACATTCTACAAAATGTCCAAATGTGCAATCTGCCGGTAACATTAATTATTTCTATATATGAAAAAAGGATATTTATTTGTTTATCGGCAGACCTCACTTGGGACATTATGCAAACAATCCGGACATTTTATGAAATGCCCAAATATGAAATCTGCCGGTAACAATCAACAATTTCCACACAAAAAGGTAGCTAGTATAATTTAGTAAGCTGAACATATTTTCCAGACATTCTATAAGAAGCCAAGACACACTAACGCGTGTCTAAAAGCGGGTAGCAATTTGCGTTACAATGTGATGTGAATATCGCGAAATAATAATTAGCGAGTCTAAAAGGAATAAAACGCAACAGGCAATAAATGAAATGAGATGATTCTGGACACAAATGAGTAAGCCCGAAAGTACCTAACGGTAAGATGATTTTAAAACAGTATCTTTCACCACTCACCTCAATCGGGGTTAATATGAAGCACAGACAAAACTAAAACGTAACTACTAGCAGTACGTTATGATTAAACGCAAGCAACCACTGCTTAGAGTCGCTCGTCGGCGTACGGTAAAAAGGGACCGTTACAGAGTGCCAGCAGGACGGACGTGCGCACAGTGCCGAGTGAGTTTTCGGAATGACGCCGGCGCCGCAAAGTCAAGTTGCGGTCACGGCTAGTTAGTTTAAAACGGGCCAATCATAGCAGAGCGAGTGAGTTGTCAACAGTGGAATGTTGCTAGTACAGCGCGTGAAAATTAATACTGTGATTACTAGCCTCATTTGGTAGTTTTATTAAGAGAATTACTACTTAAATTTAAAATAAGACCAGTTAATGATAGAGTGAAGACAACGGTAACTTACAACGTTACAGCGTTTTAAATTATACATTTCTCGAACAGCTCTTTTCTGTGATATAAAAATAGTTTGAATATCCCCTGCTGCGACCCACTACAAAGAGTTTGGTTCTTGAAACCATCTATCATCAGAAAATGTTTCTGTATGTTTGCTCACTTTTGATTTCGTATCAGTTCCGGTAAACAGTTTTCATTATTCTGAACTGCCTCTATGTCTTTCTGGAACTTATCAGCAAAGTTTTGATCTAGAATGCCGAATATAAGCTGTTGGCTATGTAGCCTCCTGCAATTATCTTCCTACCTTAATAATTAATTGAATTTGCTATGGTATCAACGATTTGGGGATGCCTAATTTGGCTTTAAAGTTTTTTTGACATTTATTTTTAATTTTAACATTAGGTATTTTATCTTGGACATTTTATTATTATTTCACTTGTAATTTGTATATTGGACTATACGTCTGGAAATAAATGATTATTATTTTTATTATTATTTATATGGCCACGTTTCTTTCTATCCGATAGATGCGCGTGCGGTGCAAGTAGTATGGTATTGTAGTAGTTAAGTAGTTCGACCTCGTGATGAAGTTGTTGCAGCGTATTTTGCAGTATCTTGGGTCGGTTTTTTACATAGATTTTTCAGACCAGTCAGATATGCTTTTAATGCGATGTAATCCATCCCAGTAGTGAGTAGAGTTATAGTACATCAGGAGTATCCATTCGTCATTGATAGTTGGTATTTTGCTTCTCATATCATAATAGATAGGGCGCTTGGAATCCTGTGGAGTAATATGAACCCTCGTTGCTATGTTACCGCTTCTACCGTGTGTGTGAGTTATAAACACACAGAGCGGTATCAGTAAGGTCAATAACACGGAAAGGCCTTTATTCGCATTTGTTTTGCCTCTTGGTGCATTATTGCTAGGATCGCTTTTGTCAGCTGCTTATCTGTTATTTGCCTTCTCAGCATTGGTCTGGGCCTTTACTATGGGCCGTTTCAAAGTAGTAGTTTGAGCCTTTAATGTGGCCAAGCGCACATAACCGTCAGGGCCAGGATGTGTCTCGATTACCCGGCCCAGCGCCAATGTTTTCGGCAGGATCACAGGATGTTTTGCTGGCAGGTCTGAGTTTTTCAGGCATTCACCCAATGGGTACTATACCAATTTTGTCCAAACGGGCTTAGCTTGTGAATCTTTTAGCTTGAAATGTAGCTTTTATTTGAAGTAATTACGTCCTGCCACCACAGCACAGGCTGAGTTCTGTTAGCTTGATAGGTGGCATTCCTCTAGTTGTGGAATCGGCTGGGTTGTGAACCTATTGCACATAGTGCCATTGTTCGTCTGGGATGATTTTGAGTATGTTTGTGCCTTGGTTTGCCACATTTCGTTCATATTTAGTAGTTTTGCCTTTCAGCCAGGCTGGTACATCCTTTGAGTCACTCCATGAGTAAGGTTCATTAAGACAATTAAGAAACTATGAAAATGATTTTCATTCAGTTTCCTTAATTTTTTCCATCAATAGAGGCATCAACATTGCTGCGCACAGTACCAATCTGGGAAATGTGGTTATTCGAGTTATAGTTATAGGTATACCTAGCGCCACGAATTAAGAGTGCTGGGCGACGTTGGCGGGAATTACTGCGCATATATACAGGTATTTAAAAATGCTACTGCGCATTCAAGTCCACCGCTCATAACGTGTGGCGCGACGTAGACGACTCTTGTTTTGGCGGCAAATAAGGTGATTTTTGTCTGGGCATTCTCGTCAGGAAGTCGAGTGAAAATCCCACACGCTAACGCCTTCTCGCTGCAATCTGAGAGCGCATGAAATTCGAAATCCCTACCAGTTCCACCGAATCATCTTTTTATTTTTATGCTCTTTACTAAAGATAGTTTACTTCGTAGTTTTTTCCATTCATTTTCAATGGCGTCGGGCAGTAATTCATCCCAACCCATCTTTTCAATCCACAGCCGTTGAAAGATAAGTTTTGCGACCTTGTTGTGGATGAGAAGCAACCAAGAGGGCCGTGGAGTTTTGATATTTCGGATAAAATACTCCTTTTTGTGACCTTTTTTTCTTGTTTTTTTGTAGGTCCTTCCAATTACAGAGCGACCAAGTTAGCTGCTCTGGGGGATTACCACAATCTTTTTCCGATTCAAATTAGGTCCAAAACACCATGGCAACCATTTCCATTCGAATTCGCCATAATGGGCTTTATTTACCTAATACCGAGACTTGTTTTAGACGGTCACGGTAATTTTGCGGATCAAATTAGGTTCCTAATCTGAATCGGCATAAGACTTTGTGATAACCCCCCTGGTGGGCGAAATTAGAACTTCAGCCCGACATTCATCATTTCGAAAACATCATTCCGCTGTCAGTTTCTGTATAGTGTGAGGCTCCCGTGATTTTTTACAAGTTACAAGCTTTTATTTAGTTTCACCTGTCCCGTTGTCTGTCTGTCTGTCTGTAATCAAATCTTGCAAGTTAAATTTGATCCACTTCCCGGTTTCCGATTGAGCTGAAATTTTGCATGCATTTATAAATCGAATGACAATGAAATATTATTATGACATAGAGCTGATCTGATGATGGAGCTGGAAGGTGGCCATAGGAACTCCGTCATTAAACGACGCAGCCTCATCGAGTTTGGGCTCGTTTAATTTGTCTTGACGAGTACTTTGACACTAGATGTAACCAGGGTCTGATGATAGAGCTGGAAGGTAGCCATAGGAACTCCGTCATTAAACGACGCAACCCCATCGAGTTTGGGCTCGTTTAATTTGTCTTGACGAGTACTTTGACACTAGATGGTAACCAGGGTCTGATGATGGAGCTGGAAGGTGGCCATAAGAACTCCGTCATTAAACGACGCAACCTCTTCGAGTTTGACCTCGTTTAATTTGTCTTGACGAGTACTTTGATACTAGATGGTAACATGGGTCTGATGATGGAACTGGAAGGTGGCCATAGGAACTCCATAATTAAACGACGCAACCCCATCGAGTTTGGGCTCGTTTAATTTGTCTTGATGAGTACTTTGATACTAGATGGTAACCAGGGTCTGATGATGGAGCTGGAAGGTGGATGGATGGCAGGAATGTGTATCGTTGTCTAGTACCCAAAATACAGGGAATCCTAGTTTGGGGCTAGATCAATGTGTGTAAATAGTGTCCAAGGTATTATTATATATTATTATTATTGGAACATAGGAACGGAAACACGCTACTACGCGCTACGAACTACGTCGAAGTAAATCTCGATTTAAAAATACTAAAAAGTTAAAAATAAAAACAAAGAAAAAAAACGTATTTTTTAAAACAAGCTTTTATTAAAAATGAACTAAAAAGTTTAAAATAAATTAACTCCACTAACACATATATCACTTTATAAGTTCATTGTAACCTTTAACGATAATTAAGCTTCTTCGTCTACGACAAAATAATTACATACCGTTTATTTTAAACTTTTTAGTTCATTTTTAATAAAAGCTTGTTTTAAAAAAAACGTTTTTTTTTCTTTATTTTTATTGTTTGATTTCATTGTGAAAAGTGCAAATAAATGCCAAAACAAATCAAAATTGATACACGGCTAGTTATTTTAATCGTTTTATCTTTTATGAGAGAAGAGAAACGCTTCCAAGCTTAAGCTCCTTTCCATTGAATGATTTAGCTACAAACTAATCAATGAAGAGAAACACGCTGAAGAAACTAATTCTAAAATATTTACCCCTAGCAAGAAAAGCGAAAGGAAAACTGGGAAACTAGAATGTGAAAACTTTTCTAAAGTGCGGCCGCTCGAACTCAGAGATCCTGACCACAATTTTTTTTTTTAATATATAAATAAAATCTTATTACTCCGCACTTTAAGATTTATAGCTTTATTTTAATATTGTAGGTAAATTATTATATTTTAATATTGTAATCATAACTAAGCCATATTAAATATGTACTATGTTAATGTTAGTTAGACGTGTATGATTGATTATTATTATATTCTTATGATATTATTTAAAGACTGCCCCTTGACTTTAAATTCCCTTTTTTCTTGGTGAATTTCTTAAATGGTAATACCAAATTCTCTACTAGCGACGCTAACGACTGAAAGTAAAGATGGTGGAACTGTAAGTATGAACACGTCAGAGTTTGGACTCCATCCGAGATCCAGAGTTTTCGTAGAGTTTTCTTGTTTGAAGTTTAACACATTCTTCCTCGATATTTGAACCTCAGTAGTAAATGCACAGTTATTGGCCATTTACGAAAGTTCATGCCGCCGCCATGAAATAGGTACAAACAGCGTGCGTTGCATTTCTTTAGCGGTTTGTAGTGAGTTTTGGCTGCTTATTGAGATGTCGTCTTAAAAAAAAACAGTAGTTTTGCAGCGACGCGGCAGGGTATTTTGTGGCGATCGTCGTCCAAAGCTAGTTTGTTTTAGGGCTCTCATGGCTGCCACGGTGCGCTTGTGGTTCCATATGCGACCAAACAGAGGTTCATTTTTTGGTTTAGTGCTTTGTCAGTCGCAAATAATTTGCAGATTTTGTTGTTCTTCAGAGATCCAGATTCAGCGGGACATTTTCTCGATGTCCGCTTTGTATACGTATTTGTAGCTTCTCCATTTTATAAGTACAACAATACAATCTTACACAAAACGAACTAGGCCCATACTAAGCTCAACAAGGCTTGTGTTATGGGTACTAGACGATGATATTTTTAATAGAGATAAATACTTATACATAGAAAACATCAAAAAGTAAGAAACAAATATTCATGCTCACAAATATTTACCCTTAACGGGATTCGAACCCAGGACCGTCAGCGTAGTAGGCAGGGTCACTACCCGCTAGGCTAAACCTATAGTTCGAGCTTTTATGTATTTTTTTGGACGCGTTGAAAACGACTCTCCGTTTGATTGTCGTGCCCCTTGTAGAGGCAAGTGGTACACACTCACTACACATGGCTTGAGTTAGAAATAGTAGTCGCGGGCTGCATGTGCATGTGGACCAGATCTATGTGTATTCCTGGATTAAGTCTGTGTATAGTAGTCGCGGGCTGCATGTGGACCAGATCTATGTGTATTCCTGGATTAAGTCTGTGTATAGTAGTCGCGGGCTGCATGTGGACCAGATCTATGTGTATTCCTGGATTAAGTCTGTGTATAGTAGTCGCGGGCTGCATGTGGACCAGATCTATGTGTATTCCTGGATTAAGTCTGTGTATAGTAGTCGCGGGCTGCATGTGGACCAGATCTATGTGTATTCCTGGATTAAGTCTGTGTATAGTAGTCGCGGGCTGCATGTGGACCAGATCTATGTGTATTCCTGGATTAAGCCTGTGTATGTAAGACTAAAGGTTTTTCATTCAGGAAAGTCTTTTTTTTAGTTGCAGAAGTTGTGAAGCTGCCACAGATTTAGAGTTCCCAGTTTTTCTTCGTAATTTCGCACTCATCATCTGATGGTATGTCTTCGTTCTCCTCGGTGAAGCCTTCTGTTTCCATCCCCTAAGTCTCATCCTTTTCATCTGGTGTTCACCTTTCTCCTTCCCATACTTATCATTGTCCTGTTCTTCACTCTTGATCTTGATATCCACACTTATGCTTCCTTCTTACTTATGAGGCACAGAAATTTGGTGGTGCATTGTCTGTTGCGTCCAGATAACGTAAAATATTTTAAGTGGATTGCACATAAAACTACGTGTAAAAGAACTAATATCAAAAGTGACTTTCTTGCGTAGCAGTTCACAATTTATCGACAGTTATGTCGTGGGATTATAAACTAACGGTGTTCACAATTATTCAGTGTGATATACATATCATTTTTAGAAAAGCACTTACATTGCTTCTGGCCACACACTAGGATACCCTGTGTCGTGGCAAACAGGCACATACATTGTATTCACCTCTGCCTGGTGACTCTGCCACCCCGTATGGGGAAAGGCGTGACGTTATGGCTTTTACATACAAGGGTTAACTAGCTATGTTGCGGAGACAGACATTTGTCCACAGGGAAATCTATGCCTCCACAATTCAAAATGGAAAAAGTCGGTCAAGGGCGGGTCGGACTCGCACAAGAAGGGTTCCTCACTATTGTACAAGAAAACTTAAGGACTATAAAAAAACAATATAAAACAGAATAATATTAGGTATTTCAAAATCTAAAAGCATTAGAGAAAGGAAGCCTTGATGGAATTCAATATTTGAATTAGTGTTTTCCTCTAAATATCGCTCTAGCCAGTTTTCCAAATGGGGTCTGGAAATGAATTGTTCAGATCCAGTTCGAAATTTATTTATTTTATGTCTATCTAAGGCGGAAAAACCAGGCAATGGCAAATAAAATGGCCATAGTTCCTTATAGAAGCGTGTTGTAAATACAAAGTAACAAATTTGTTACTATAGCAGCAATAGAAATACAGATTCTGTGAAAAAAAAAATCTTTACCTATTTCTGTTCATCAGATAAAACAGGCTGATGGACGGACGGACGGATGGATGGACGGACAGACGGACGGACGGACCGACGGACGGACGGTCAGACGGACGGACGGACAGACGGATGGACGGACAGACGGGCAGATGGACAGCGGAGGATTCACAACAGGATCCTATTTGGCACCCTTGAGGTAAGGACCTCCAGAGCATGGCAATTATAAGGTATATAAATTTACACAAGCAAACATTGGGGTAAGGTAAGGATCACTATGTGTTTGTTATGTAGTAAAATTATTTATAAAACTTACCAGATATTCAGGCAGGTTCCAGTCTTCGTACATTCTAGCCGCCAAAGGAAACACCTTTTCGTTCAATATTTCTAACATACTCAGTACAATCTTCTCTATGCTAGAGAAATACTTTTCGTAGATCCATCTCAACTGCCAATAGAGTTCTTTCCGTCGCTCTTCACTAACCGAATGAACAATGTTAAGTAAATTTAGTATTTTTTCCTCAGGAACCAATAAAGACAACCTTTCCCAGTCTATATGGGAATTAAATGGCATGACTAGACCATCAGCTATTAGAATAGGAATGCATTGGGACGCTATCACATCCAACAGAGATGCTTGCGATAATCTCGCACTACGTACAACTAGGCAAAAAACCCCTTCTTTCAATACTTCGGGATATTTAAAGACATTGCCTGTAGAATATTCACAACGCTTCTTGAGATCTTTCTTGCCATCACAATCTTCTAACAACAACAGATCATTGGATGATGATGCTAAATTTTTTAGCTGTGTTAAATAATCATTTGGGATATTTGTTTGAGCTGATATTATCAGGTATTTTTTCTGTTTTGGTTGTGTGTTGTCTATCTCTGTAGCAATTTCGCTGTAGATGGGCATGGAAATATCAAATCCATATCTGAATGTCCATGTGTCAAAGCCAGCCCCCGCTATGATTGCTTTTCCGGTGTTGAGATCAACTACCGTGTTGTAGTTTGGTGCAGAGCCCGGCAGCCAGTTGAATACGAGATGGTTTTCTCCATTATTCCAACTGAAAAAAATGATTTATGTAAAGTTTAGATAGTATAATAGTTAGACAAAATACAGAAACAATTCAGTCAGAATGTTGATAAGTGGGGGGAACCAGCCTTCTCGACGAAATATGAGGCTAAGATGAAGGTTTTTTGCTGAAATGAGACATCAAAGACAATGAATAAACAAAGTTTTGTTTCAAATCAATCAATAGATAGTGTGCCATTGAAAAATACTTACAACTCCAAATTTTGCAGTGCTCTCGAAACATGCTTTGGCGAGAATGTGTGCTGATTCAGAGTATCTATACTCGGCACCAACAAGCAAGCCTCTTCAGGATTCGCTGAATAATATTTACTATTTCTTATTGTATCTAAAATTAAGTAAAACTCCCTCGAAAAATGTGATATAGCTGCCCCCTCTTCAGTCTGATAATTGTTGAGTGGGTATATGTATATGGTGATTCTGTCGTAGCCTCCTCGACCACATCTGTAGACGTTGAAACAATCACAGTATGAACAGTTTGTACGACGTTCAGACGCGTCATGGTAGCCACTTTTCAGTCTCACAGTAGGGGCACTTCCGAGGGCTAAATTCACCGGCGCGTGATAATCTTTCCTAGGTGAACTCCCGGAGAACACATCGAATAATACAATAAACACTAGAGATACAACTATAAACAAGAGTAGGCCCACGAAAAATCTATGATACAAGATTTTTCGATACGAGTTAGCCTTTACTGACTTTAAGAGGGGCTCCGGAGCCATTGGTGGAGGTGGCTATTAGGTTAAAACGTGTAAATTTCGTATGGCACGCATTTCTATATCTACATGGATTTATTTATTATGAAAATTACGAATTTACAAAGACAGAACTCCACTCCACTACCAACAGTGAGTGAAGTGAAGTACTTTTTTTTTTACAATAGATGCGAGTGTTGCCTGTACGATGATATCAAACCCCACCCAGGGCACGGTGATTGCAAAATGGCAGGTGTATTAACTTCTGGAGTGTAGTTCATGCAAGTGTTCCAGGTGCAAGACTTACAGAAAGGCAGCTCGACAGCTAGTCAGCGAGTATATTTATGTTTTTAAAATTCTCTCCAACACCGTCTCCCAGATTTTTTCTGATTGATCATGATGAGCGAACTTCTTCATTTTGCCTATGACTATAAATATTTTCAAGATGGCAATATTAATGAGAAATGTTCATATTTAACATGATATTTGCGTGAAAGGAAAGTAATCCAAAGTTCCTTCAAGCATATCTTACAAAATTCTGACAATATAAAAATATTTTGACAAAACTAAACAAAATTCCTTCATTCACTAAAACAATAAACACTAAAAACAATAAAACTATTATATCCTTGCATTAATATCTTAGTTATCTATTTCTTCATAAGTTTCGGAACATAGGTCAAACCTATCTGAGTTCGTAAACTACAATGTAAATGAATACAGCTACGGTGAAAATATTTATAATTTCTGTACAAATAATTTGCGTTGTCTGTTTATAGTCCAAATATTTAAAACTTTTTATAAGTTATTTATTTTTGAATTTATCATATATATTCAGTGCATAGTCTTGGAAAACTCCAGACAAATAGGACAATAGATTTAAATCAAAATTGTAAGTTTCGAACGTGAACTATCGAGCTTTAGGATTCCGTGTACGAGGATGAAAATTGAAACCTGTTACACAGAATACTTAATAGTACTACATACAGAAAGATAATTCCGCAAATACACTTTAATAAATAGCTATACCGGGCGCCACGACTAAAGAGCTTTGTCCTTGAATGCGCAGTAGTCACTTTTCACAAGTGTTTGGCGCGGGGAAGTGAGGAGCGACGGGGGCGGTAGTCAGCGCCGGCACCTGATTCGTTGATCAGTCGCTTCCCGATGCCCGCACCGAAAGCACGTCTCGAAGCTTCTTGAGTACAGTCGCATACAATATTACCCAACGTTATCTTTCGCCCCGGTCGAATTACAAATTATTAGTCAGCGGGAAGAAAAGAGTGTGCAGGACTATTACTACAAGTATCTATATTCACTAGGCCCTAGTGACTAGGGGCATTCTATGCTAGGGGGTTATTTATATATAGGTTTCAACCTTGACGTTAACAAATGTTGTCAATAGAGAGTACCTATAGTTTATTTGACACAAAGTCCATTATTTACATCGGCTAATATCCCAATCAACAAAATATCAAACAGAGAAAAAATAGAAGTGAAGAAAGTCCTGAACACTCATTCCTTCACACTAACCCTAAAAACGCACTTCGGAATTATGCCGCGACTGTACACATGCGCAGTAATCCCCGCCAGTTTCTCCGAGAGCTCTTTATTCGTGGCGCCGAGTATACTCTCGCTGCGCGGCAATAAAGCTCAATCTAGCTCGCACCTACGCTACGTACAATAATCGCTAAACATCTATAGAATCGGTTTCCCCGCCCGCCCGTGCAGGCTAGATTGCGCGGCATCACTACACCTGACAGCTTCAAGGTCGCCTGTAAACTCCTTTCTCGCTTGATCACGGTAGGGTTTGTGTTTGTGAATTTTAGTCCACTCTGTGTAAGAGATGCGTCATTAGTACTTACTCAAGCTATTGGCAAATTCTAAGGCTAGGTAGGTACTGTAAGGTATATAGTTAGGTTCGATATTTGTCTATGCGATAATATTGTATACGGGCCTCTTTAGAGTGAGTGCTCGCTTTGACACTGTTACGTAATTTGTAATTTTAAAAAGAAAGAGGCTTTGATGTGAAAAGTCGATGTGACACACTTCACCTTAGGCATCGGTCAGCGACCGATGAAAATTAGATAGTAAGGATTAGCTTAATGGCTATCGAGCCAGTTTGATCCCTTTTATATAAATTGTAACCATATTCGATCAATAAACACAAGTTTGGTGTTACCAACGTCTTCCTAATTAAACTCCCTAGCCCTACAGATTAGGTAGGCAATTATAGGTGGTGTTCAAGAACGGCTGCGACCTTACAGTACTTACCTCCTTACTTATGTAAGTAATTGTAATTTGTTTCATACTGTGTCTAAAGTGTTTACTTACAAAGTTTTATTTAAGGGAAGACAGAGCAAGGTCGTGGGTGTGAACTCGTTAGACGGACTTTGCGCCTTTAGGCTGCGACTACCCTGGTGAGGTCCGGCAGCAGGAGCGGCAGCACACAACGGCCAATAGAGGGCCGCGAGGAGTCAGGTTCAACAGAGGGGTCTCAGGTCCAGTGGTGTGAGGAGGAGGGTAGGTAGGCGGGGGCACAGGTGGAACCCTGTGGAGGACACAGTTTGAAGAACGGAAAAGAATCCATGATCCAGGGTTGTCTACAATGCTCCGACAGGCTCACCGAGGTGGAAGAGCCGTAGGAACCTAGCTATCGGAGGCATTGCAGATGGAGTTGTAGCAGTAGGGATGGAGATACACGAGACATTTACTAAATTATATACACAGAAAATAGAAAGGACCACGAGCTATACAAATACTTACGTACCCAAGCGTGGGGGTCAGCAATCAATTATACAGCACATCAAGTAAATGCCTTCTATGTACACAACACAAGTTATTTACAAAATTATGTCTATTGACAATTAAGGGGCTAGCCCATCGCTGCAACTATGGCGTAATGAGGAGATAAAAATAAACTGACGCAGAGGAGATAGTGACCATCAATATGAACAAGTTTCCCCAACATAATATGGTCACATTCGGAAAAAAATATTGGGTATGGTAATCGCTTCGGGAACAAAATGAATAAAAAGTTACCGTGACAATATCTCCCTGGTGTCTCATTGTACACTTAGCCTCACATTTTCCATTCGGTAACCATGTTGTTCTGCATGTACGTAACCAAACCAAATTGAAGTAACGGTCGTATGTGATTTTAGCAAAAGTGTCTTTATTTGTGTATTAATTTCGCCATGAAACAAAAAAATACACTTTCACTAGGTTCTATCGATACTAGGGCATGTATTGCAATACATTAGTTTTGAAACAAAGATTGGTTATTGCACAGTTACAAAATTGAACTTAAAAAAAGTGTCCTTACTTGGCGAATTTTCAAACCGAAATGGTCCGTTGTACGCATGTCAAACCAACTGTCATGGCTTCCAGAAATAATCCGAAGAATCCGAATCCAGTTTGGTTGTATATTTCGCTCAAATGGAGTGAAGTCTTGGTTACAAAATAGGAATTCCACCTCACGCCAAAATTACGGGACAAGAAATATATGTATTTTATTCATATATATTGTATCAAAATAGTGTTCGGACACCTTAATTAATAAAAACCGGTCAAGTGCGAGTCTAAATCGCGCACAAAGGGTTCCGTACCACCGTTCAATGGAAGCGATGGTGTGGAGTGAATAGTTTGGATTTTACACAGCAAAATATTGTTTACAAAATTATTGGTGCGGTTACTTTCACACTCCATGTACGTAACCAGGTGCATCCATAAGTTTGTATGTGGTATTGTTGTATGGGAGCCCCCTTAAATATTTATTTTATCCTGTTTTTTACCCGACTACGGCGACCGCCAAAAGGAAGGGTAATGATTTTGGCAGTCTATGTATGTATGTGGGTGGGTATGTATGTATGTCCACTCGTAGCGCCTAAACTACTGAACCGATTTTAGTAAATAAGGTGTCAATAGATTTTTAATAATTCTGCGGGTGACATAGGCTATGTAGATCTGATGTGGCGCCCTCTAGCGGCCATGAAAAACTCTGTTTAGTTAGGTAAATGTTTGGTACTCATGAACTATGATAGCTAGAGAGTTGAAATTTTCACAGATGATGTGTTTCTGTTGCCGCTATAACAAAAAAACAAAAATAATAAAATATGTATAAGTAAAAAAAAAGACTATAACCCGACTACGTGAGTTAAGAGGTTTAAAAAGTGCGAAACAAGGAAATAATTCAGAAAGAAGTCAAGAAATTCGAAGGTACAAAAATGGTCGAGGTAGAGCCGTGGTCGCACCTACTGTATCTCACAAATGTGCAAAAAATCATTTACCATTGTAACTACAGCCTTTTCCAAGGTATAACTTTTAAGTGTTGTAATAAATAAATAAAAAGTCCTTTACAATCATTATATGTAGGATATCACAGCACTTAAGTATATTAGAAGTGAACTAAAGTGTTTTCTTACATGGTATCTAACCTATTTTGAGATGATGACTATGATATGTTAAGTGAAGCATGTATTCAATCTTATTGGTCTGTTAGTTACTGACCTACTTTGCGAAAGAGTTTCTATGCTTGTCACTTTTGAGATTTGTCTGTCAATAAAATTCAATGTGTACTTTCTACAACAATGGTTTATATATTTATTAAAGTGGTAGCAGAGATTTAAAAAGTATTTAAACCAATCGCAAAGTCATCCCAATAAGTTATTTTGGTGAAGAAACCAAGACTGTGTCAGCAGGACACAAGATTCGTGTAAAACTTAGTCTACAAGGGAAACGTCAAAATGGACAATTCTATCGTAGAAGCTGCCAAGGTTCGAATCGGGAACTTATCAGGGACCGATGACTTCAAGATGTGGAAATTCAAAGTTTTCATGGTGCTGAAGGGTGTACCAGGTGCTAAAGATTTGTTGGAAGGTAGAAAATCCAGACCAGCAAGTTTGCAAGGTACGCCAACATCGGAGCAAATTGCGAAACATGGAAAGGAAGTACAAGAATTTGATAAACTAGATAGCATAGTTTCTGTCTTGATCACTACGAATTTGCCAAACGACATAGTAACAAAGATGATGCGCTTCGATAACGCTAAGGATATGTGGGATGAACTAAATCGGCTGTACGGAGGTTGTATCGTAGACAAATCCTACGAAATGTGTCAAACATTCTTCGGATACGAGAGGGATACCAAGCATGACATGGCTACACATATTTCAACGTTAAAGAGTCACTGGCACGAACTCAATGTAGCATTAGAAGAGACTAATGAGTTGCCAGCAGCAATATTGATCTATAAGATATTGGACACTTTACCGAATGAGTATTTGGGATTCAAGTCAAGCTGGAATCTAATGACGAAGACTGAGCGCACGATAGAGAACCTTACAACACAGTTATGCGCACATTAGAAGATCCTAACAAAGCAACAAGCAGATATTAAGGCGGAAAGCAGCGCAGAAGGCAATAGTAGTGCAGAGGCATTATATGCGAAAGCAAGAAATAAAGGCAATAAGGATAAGACAAAGAAGAAAGACGTTCAAAGTCACAAATGCAACTATTGCTGTGAATCTGGACATTTTGTAAGAAAATGTCAGAAATGGATCTCAGATGGCAGACCACCAAAGAAGTCGACTACCGTAGATATGAACCTAGCTATTTTCTCAGTCGAAAAACCTTGATGGTAAAGTCAGAGACACGACGAACTGGTATGTGGACAATGGGGCAACCAGCCACATAACAAACAGAGACGATCTCTTTGAGGACTTTAATTATTTCAAGGGTTTACAAACGGTTACTGGAGCTAACGGACAGACAATCCCAGCAGTAGGGATGGGTTCTATTCATGAAGAAGCTGAAGTAGATGGTAGAAGAGAGCAAATCCTTTTGAAGGATGTTTGGTACGTGCCTAGCATTAGCAGGAACCTTTTTTCTGTCCTTGCCGCACACGACATCGCTAATAATAGCACCTTTGAATCGGATCCCACTACGTGCATAATGAAGATTAATGGCGAGACCGAGCTAATTGGCAACAGAGAGAAAGAGGGTGGGCTTTACCGTCTGAAACTGAAATGCGTGAAGCCAGCTACCCCAGATAAAACTGTTGAAGTAAATCTATTACAATTATACCATGAGCGGTTCGGTCATCAAAATAAAACACACGTGAAAAAGGTATTGGAGAGAGACTTAAACATAAAGACTGAAGCAAAGACAGAACTCTGTGAAGGCTGTGTTTATGGGAAATCTCATAGATTGAAGTTCGGGACTAGGGAAAAAGCCACTCAACCTGGAGAATTGATTTGCAGTGATGTGTGTGGATCATTCCCCTGCTCGATCGGCAAGAATAAATACTTTGTTTTATTCAAGGACCTATACACGAAGTACCGCTGGGTATACGTAATGCGTCAAAAATCTGATGTCCACGAAAAACTACTACATTTTATAGCTGAAGCTAAGACAGCGTGTATAAAAATAAAAGAAGTTTTAAGTGACAATGGTGGCGAGTTCGATAATGAAAGGGTTCGTGCTACACTAGCGAAAGAAGGTATCAAACAGAGGTTCACGATGCCTTATACCCCACAACAAAATCCCACTGAGAGGGAGAATAGAACTGTTGTGGAGATGGCGAGAGCCATGATGCACGCCCATGTGAAAATTCCAAATGGCTTGTGGGCTGAGCTGATTATGACGAGCGTGTACATTCTTAACAGGACAGGCCCAGGTCCTGAAGGAAAAACACCATATGAAGCATGGCATGGCAAGAAGCCAAGGATTAGTCACATGCGGATTATTGGAACCATTTGTTACCCGCACGTTCCAAAAGAAAAACGTAAGAAATTGGACAAAAAGGCTCAGAAAGGTATTCTCATTGGGTACGATTCTGAAGAGGGATATCGAATTTGGGACTGCGAAAATTTCAATCTGATAAGGTCTCGAGACGTAGTTTTTGATGAAACTCTCTTATTGGAAGATGTCAAAAATCTGACCAGAACTGATCAAGAGCTTGAAAGCAAGACGAGAACTGAGGAAGATAGTTCAAGTCAGAAGTTAGAGCCATATCGCCAGATTGAACTTAAATTTCGGGGTTTTACGTTGAATCCTCAAACCCAATCGGATCCAAGTGTGGAAGAATCACCTGCAGTTGAACATGATGAGGAGCCTGAAACAGAGAATGAGCGATCAGGAGAAGTTGCTAACAATAATGAAGTTGGAGAGAACATAGTTGACAGTAGTGTAGAACAAACAGATGAGCAGATGGAACAGAACATTGAGCTTGAAAGGGAAGTGGACATTCAACTTCTGGAATGATTTGTCTCTACTCTTTGGAGGAGCTATTGCGTGGCAGAGTAAGAAGCAAACTTCAGTAGCCATATCCTCTACCGAAGCGGAAATAGTGGCCGCTGGCGAAATAGCCCGAGAATTAATATGGCTAAAAATAATTCTGCAGTTCATGTTGCCACTCAAAGATACCTATCAGAACACTGTTATACCTAGACAGTGAGTCAGCTATTCGACTTGCACATGATCCTCCAGTGGAATGCCATCAAAGGACAAAGCATATAAGATTGAGGCACTTCTTTGTGAGAGAATGTGTCACGACAGGAATTTTGTCAACTCTCAAAGTGAAAGGGGTCGACCAGGTGGCGGACTTCCTGACGAAGCCCTTATTCTGGCCACGACTTAAAGAGAAGATGACATTGTAATGGAATCTGAACCTGATCAACTGAACGCTATTGAGGTAGAAAATGAGAGAGGGCTAACACTTCGTAGCCGTGCGAACCTTAGACAGCCAAGTCGATACAGGGACTATGTTTGCAATATTTGTCATGCCCAGACTACTACTGATCTAATAGAACCGACTACATTTAAGCAAGCTATACAAAGTGCTGAATCTGAAAAATGGATAAAAGCTATGGAAAACGAAATCAACTCTCTCAACGAGAACCATACGTGGAAAATGGTAGATTTGCCTAAGGGAAGGAAAGCAATCCCTTGCAAATGGATTTACAAAGTTAAAACCAATCCTGATGGTACGGTTGATAAATATAAGGCTCGACTCGTAGTGAAGGGTTACTCGCAGAAAAATGGAGTGGATTACTACGAAACATTTAGTCCTGTAGCAAAGACCAGCACTATAAGAGCACTTCTGAGTGTTTCTGCTCAAGAAAATCTGACGTTGTCCCAATTTGACGTTTCAACGGCTTTTCTGTATGGTACATTAAATGAAGAGACATATATGAAGCCACCTGAAGGGTTTAGTGATGATTCAGGAAAAGTATGTAAACTCATAAAGAGTTTATACGGTCTAAAGCAAGCACCAAGATGCTGGAACTACTGTATAACTGAGTACATACTAAAAATCGGATTCAAGCAAAGCCATAGTGATCCATGTCTCTTTATAAGAAACAAGGATAGTAACAAAAAGTTAATCCTAGCATTATATGTTGATGACGGATTGTTGGCGTCAGCATCGGAGTCTGAAACGCAAGTTTTTTTTGATGAGCTGCGTCAGCACTTCAAGATCACGACAAAACCTGGTTCATATTTCTTAGGCATCGAGATTGCCAGAAACGATGATGGATCGATTACCATAGACCAGAAAGGATATGCAAAGAAACTGTTGGAGCGATTCGGCATGCACGACTGCAAAGCTGCCGTAACACCTATTGTGAAAGACTCTGTTACTACAGAAAAAGAGATGGAAAGTGATCCATTTCCATATAGACAAGCAGTTGGCGCACTCTCTTATCTAGCATTTGGGACACGCCCTGATATCACATTCGCAGTGAGCGTAGTCTCCAAAACTTTAGATAACCCTTTGCCAGGAGATATAGCCAAAGTCAAAAGAATACTGCGCTATATTAAAGGCACACAACATTTTGGTATTACCTACCATTCATCTGACAAATCAAAATGCCTGAAAGGCTTCAGCGATGTAGATCATGGGGGGGATAACACAAGTGGACATTCAACTTCTGGAATGATTTGTCTCTACTCAGGAGGAGCTATTGCGTGGCAGAGTAAGAAGCAAACTTCAGTAGCCATATCCTCTACCGAAGCGGAAATAGTGGCCGCTAGCGAAGCAGCCCGAGAATTAATATGGCTAAAAATAATTCTGCAGTTCATGTTGCCACTCAAAGATACCTATCAGAACACTGTTATACCTAGACAGTGAGTCAGCTATTCGACTTGCACATGATCCTCCAGTGGAATGCCATCAAAGGACAAAGCATATAAGATTGAGGCACTTCTTTGTGAGAGAATGTGTCACGACAGGAACTTTGTCAACTCTCAAAGTGAAAGGGGTCGACCAGGTGGCGGACTTCCTGACGAAGTCCTTATTCTGGCCACGACTTAAAGAGCTTGGCACAAGAGCTGGACTCACCATCACCAATAAGAAAAACGAGACGGGATGTTAAGTGAAGCATGTATTCAATCTTATTGGTCTGTTAGTTACTGACCTACTTTGTGAAAGAGTTTCTATGCTTGTCACTTTTGAGATTTGTCTGTCAATAAAATTCAATGTGTACCTACTTTCTACAACAATGGTTTATTTATTTATTAAAGTGATATACCCGACCGATTCATGTCATGGCGACTACTCCGACTCTTCAGCTCTCTCAACTTTGATAGGGCTGAAATGAACGTGTACAGCTGCTGGAAGTCCATTAGATTTTTGACTCACGTTAATCACTTTTAACCAACATCTGTGTAAGATTAAGTAGGCACAACAACAAACTTGGTGGAATCGTTAGGTACATTATTACCTATTCGCTTTGAGTTTGCCGGTGCTGGTAGTTTCAATGGACTGACTGGATTAAAAATCTAGTGACGAATGAGAATACAGTAGGTGCGACCACGGCTCTACCTCGACCATTTTTGTACCTTCGAATTTCTTGACTTCTTCCTGAATTATTTCCTTGTTTCGCACTTTTTAAACCTCTTAACTCACGTAGTCGGGTTATAGTTTTTTTTTTACTTATATTTTATTAGTATTTGTTGTTATAGCGGCAACAGAAATACATAATCTGTGAAAATTTAAACTCTCTAGCTAGCTAGGTTCTTGAGATACAGCCTGGTGACAGACGGACGGACGGACAGCGAAGTCTTAGTAATAGGGTCCCGTTTGGAACCCTTCGGGTACGGAACCCTAAAAACTAATAAGCATTCATACATGAATTTCTGGTACAAAACCATTTAAACTTATACTATAACTTAATAATTATTGCCTAAAAGTCGCAGCGTTACTGTGGGACAAGCCAAAAATAGGAGTCTCTCGAGTTTAATTCTGCTTTTTACTATTTACTTAACTAAGTAATTGTTATGAAATAAAACTATATGTCCACTATAATCATATGTAGGTGTTTGAAATAATACGCATTTATTTAATTACATCATTTATGTCACAATTACTTACTTATAAAGTTATGGGACAGCTGAAATCTGCAAGGGGCCTGTAAATATGAAATTGCCCACTTAGTACCACCTATCTCTTCTGTGCTATTACGTTCGATGCATGAGATACAACCCGCTGACAGTCAGGTGGACAGACGGTCGGATGGACGGACATCGGAGCCTTAGTTACAGAGACCCGTTTGGCAACCTTCGGGTACGGAATCCTAATACATAAAAACTGAAATCTTAGATAATTGCATCATTTATATTTTGGCTTTTTTCTATTTCTATATTCCTTAATGAGTCCCGAAGCTTGTAATTTCGCGTTAAGCATTTATTTAGATTGGTACTTAATACGGAACCCTTCCCGTGTGAGTCCCATTCCCTCTTTAGTCTATTTTTTATTTTGCGTCTGCCAGCCATTTGCCGTTTGTTTGCTGGCTGACTGACAGACAGTCCGGTTTTTGACAGTTTTGTGTTGTGCGTAGTTGCGGTTGGGTTACTGATGGCTTGATTTAATTTGTTATTTTTTTTTATTCACTCCCGCATTACTGTTTTGGTTTGAGCTTGACCCGTGATGGCTCTATTACCTCCCGACCCAGTTTTCACCATCAGGAATGTTGATAACCTGCCGGTTCATTCGCTGGCTTTCAGCTTTCTTCCTGGCGGGCTTGAGAGGTTACTAGCCGGCTCCAAAAACGGGTGTATTTATGCATACAACCTTCAGGTGAGTTTCAGTGCTAAATATTTTCATCTTATTTACACATTCACGTTGCTTGCAAGGACCCAATTTCGCATTTACGCCGTTGATCTAGTGCGCAGTATTTCTTTGTTCACTACCCTCTATTGTTGACCTACTATTTTTCCGACACTCATTGATTATCGTCTTTGCCTACATACTATTTTAATTATTGTATTCTTATGGCCAAAAGTTAATAATGGCTTGCTTATTAATGAAATCTAGGACGGCAGTGATAGATTTGCACACCTCAAGTGTTATTACCTAATAGATAATTATAATAATAAATTAATCTACCCACTAGATCAGATCATAATATACAATTGCTAGTATGATTCTTATCAGAATATTCATCATCATCATCATTATTATTATATCCCTCTGTGGGAATTACGCCTCAACTATTGATTCCTGTTCCTTGCTGTTAGGGTAAAGTGCTTCTCTACCCCCATAACAATATAACAATCTTATTTTTCAGACAAACCGTGTGCAGCAAAAGATCCAGATAGGTCAAGCTCCCATCATCCACATAGTTCACACTGACACCCAGCTCATCGCTCAAGAGAAAGGTGGGAAATACAAAATTCTGTGCCTCTCTTCTTCCGGCTACAAGGAAATGGCGGCAATAGAAACTGACTACCCTGGTTTTTGCCGCTTCGAAGCCAACACAAAACTCGAAAACATCTACATACCTGCCGAAGATTCCAAAATAGACATCTATAATTTCAATGGTGACAAAATTTCCTCTCTCAAGCCAGAGGGTACTCAAAAAGTTGGAGATGCAATGTGCCTGAAGTTCATTGATTTTCCATGCAACCGACCATGTTTGTTGGTCGGCTACGAATCTGGATGGCTATACCTCTGGGATCTCAACACTAGTCAGTGCATCAGCCAATTGGAGACCAAGCAATGTCCAATGACAGTGGACTTTCATATCGAGCAACAAAGAGGCATGATCGGCAATGCCTCTGATGTGATACAAATATTTAGCATAGGTAGAAAAGACTTCAGTTTGACCCACAAGACTGACATCACCATAAAGAACCCAGGCATCAACCGCATGCAGGCTCGGTCTGATGGGAAGGTGTTTTGTTCAGCTGGTTGGGACGGCCACATCCGTATATTCTCCTGGTTTTCCTTAAGGCCCCTGGTTGTTCTAACAGAGCACAAGCATGCTGTGCAAGACATCGCCTATTCATCTCAGAAAGCCTCTCTTTGGAAAGCAAATTTAATGGCAGCGGGAGGACTGGACGGTGCCATAACACTTTGGGACCTCTACAATAATAAGCAATAATTTTCAATACATCTAATTAATGCATTTAAAATTGTATGATGCAGTATCTCTACAAAGCTTTATCAACATGTTTTATTTACTTGTTCATTTGTGTTGTTCATAGGTCTAAATAGAAACCAGTACTTATAAAATGAAAACTATTGCACATTAAATTCTTTGAATAATGCAGATGACAATGTTGCTACTATTTGTGAACTTGTATCACCCAAAAAGCGCTTTAATTTGTGTTAAACAATGAAAATGTCTATTTGTTTAGATTGGAAATTGCTGCTAAATTGTAAAATTGGATCTCAGATACAAAATAAGTTTTAAATGATAAAGAGCCATAATTTTACGGTCAAACAGATAGGTGGTAAGTTTACAATGTTGGTTACAATGATTATTTGCAAAATGATGATCTTTTAATGATGTTTTAAAAATTACAAGATATAAAGACCAGATCGATCTTAAAAAAAACTTTGTGTCTTTTATTCGTTTTCTAGTGCCCCTTTGAGACTGGAGGATTAATCTAATCAAATCAAAATCAAATAAACTAGCAGAAACAGCAGTTTTATATATATACATATATAATATAGTACTAGTAAAACATGTCATGTAGAAAATTGTCCTTAAGTCACAAGCGAGATATTTGATTTGATGGAGTGCCAAGTATAAATGTAGCATGCGCTATAGCCTAAACTACTTGACGGATTTTAACTAATGAGGTGTTTTTGGATATGTGAAGTTTGTAAGGATGATATGATGCTATATAGTTTTAGTGAAAATTCAAAAGTAATGTACAAAGTTTTTCTGTGGCTATTCTTACACTCCTAGGTGAATTTATAAGTTTGTATGTGGTATTAAAAGAAAATTCAGTCAGTTATTTGTTTTTAAAATAATTCCACTTGTTACGGAACCAATAATCTCTCAATCATAACACTGTTTGGCATAATGTTGTGGTGGTTTTTTACGATATAAGAAATTGAGATATTTTTTTTGTGGACATATATATACAGGGTGACTGGTAAGTCGACCTACATACGTTGGGAGATGCTAGCACGGATCAAAACCAACCATTGTTACTATGAAACACCCTACCCGAAAATTTACCGTTTTCGAGTTAGGGGCCTTTAAAGATTTTCGAGGAAAAATCCCACTTTTCAACATATTTCGCACCAATTTTCCTAATCTAGGTGATTAAGTCCAGGTATTTTGCTGGTATTAGGTAAAAATAGAGTTAATTTAATATTTAGAAACAAAAAAGAACCGACCACAGCAAAAAAAATCTATAATACAGGCTTATGGTGAAAACCGAATATCGCATGTTTACTTAATGGGTTGACTTTGAAGCAGTGTCACCAAAAAAAAAACTAGTAACTGTTTGTGCAAACAAAACCTAAATCATCTCCAGTTCTCTAGCTATTCAATGAGGTACAATAGTCAAATAAAATGTTTATTATTCTTGGGAAAATTGGGCGTCAAAGTAGATAAGGTAGCGGACTCTAAGATGACCCGTGATCTAAAAAAGGGTTTTAAGATGTTATAAGGACAAAATTATTTTATTTTTATTGCCCGATGTCCAAAAGGGGTTGTCATAAGTTTGAAGCGTCTGTCAGTCTGTCGGTCTGTCTGCCTGTATGCCTGTCCGTGACACTCTAGAAACAGGTGGACGAATTTTGATGCCGTTTTCTGTAAATAAAAGTAGACATCTCTGCGGTGGTTCTTAGATACGTTTTGTTAAGATACAATAACTCAGAGGGGGGGGGGGGTATTATCTTTACAATTCATGTTCAACATGACCACCCATGTTCCTAATACAAAGTGGGATTTTTCCTTAAAAATCTTTAAAGGCCCCTAACTCGAAAACGGTAAATTTTCGGGTAGGGTGTTTCATAGTAACAATGGTTGGTTTTGATCCGTGCTAGCATCTCCAACGTATGTAGGTCGACTTACCAGTCACCCTGTATATATGAGGATTAAAAACATCACTTCATTGCTCATTCGATAAGCACGGATAAAGTCTATTCTTCATTCATTTCTTAACATCATCACCTGATAATGAAGCTAGTTAATGGGAGATGGAACCCTGGGATGCTTACTTGTAAAACCATCGTGTTTGGGCTAATTAGATTTGCCGTGAGCGAACCCTAGGCTCTACGCCTAACTATTCATTATCTACCAATAATGAATAGGTAGTTCGAAATGCTCCCGTGAGAGAACAAGTCTTTGTAACAATTGATAAATTATAACTAAACTAAAACTTTCTTCAAAGGCTGGCTCAGGTGTGTCGGCTGTGCTGTGGCATTGACAAAGGATGTCGGGTCAGGATGTTTTTGTTCTTTAGTATAATTTTTCCTAGGGTACAAATTAAACAATACAAATCATAATAATAATATACGTTTATTGCCATAAAGAATACAGTTTTTTGATACATACAGCAATGATAAGGTTTGACTGAGACAATAGGAAGTGGTTGAGCTCCTGCTAACACAGAATCGGGAATCCGTGTAGCGCTGATTTTCAGCCTATCCCTCTTCCCTGAGGTTTTGAGCGGGATAACATGTCATCGAAGGTCGCCAGAGAGTTTAAATTTATATAATAAAATAAGAAAAAAAAACAATTTGGACTGTCTTTTTTCTTTTTGTTGGAGGGGAAAGAAATCCCAGGAGTCAGACCTCCCTGCTATGTCCGGGTCCCCACATATTGAGCGGGCATCAGCTCGTGTGGTATACGGACTAAAAACAACCCCTTTGTGTTTACAGTTGTCCTACTAAGACTTTACTGTGAGCCATGGCCTCGGTATATGCTGAAGGCTTTCTACATGCAATTTGCCCTTTTGGGCGATATATATGTGTATATGATATATATGGGAGGAGTTTGCCTGCTTACCCGATTTTATAAGCGGACATCAGCTCATAGTCAACGGGCATGATAGCGGCATGTTAGGGGGGCAGATAGCCCCCGCTACTAAGAAGTGGTTTTTTGGACTGTCTTCTGGTAACTCTTGTATTATATTCCGATATGCGTGTATGTGAGGGCGTATATACACAGTCAGGTCATAAGTTCTGTCACACAATAAAAACTTTTGAATTTAGAACGCTGGCCACAAAAAAGTTTATTGAATTCGAATTTCGAATTTTTCATGAAAATAAAAATGTGTACTTTTTAGAATTTTCCTCATTTTTAAATATAGAGTGGACACTTAAAGAAGACCGTGTCACAGTTATTGCGTTGCATCGTTGCGGTTACGCGCCAATTCAGATTTTCGACTTACTGAAAAATTTGAATATAACCAAAAGATTCGTTTATCGTACCATAAAACGATACAATGAAGACTCTAGTGTAGATGACAGGTCAAGAAGTGTTCGCCCTCGCTCTGTTAGGACTCCAGCAGTGATAAAAGCTGTGAAGGCGCGAATTCAAAGAAATCCCATACGTAAGCAGAAACTGTTGGCCCTTCAGATGGGGTTAAGCAGGACCACGGTGAAAAGGGTGATAAATGAAGACTTAGGGCTTAGGACATATCGAAGAAAAACAGGACATCGTTTGGACGCTCGTTTAATGGACCTGAGACTGAAGAGATGCCGCGCTTTGTTGAAGCGGTACGCGGGAAAAAAGCATCGGGAAATTCTTTTTTCGGATGAAAAAATTTTCACCGTGGAAGAGAGCTACAACAAACAAAATGATAAGGTGTACGCACACAGCAGTGAAGAAGCGAGCAACCGTATTCCGCGTGTCCAACGAGGTCATTTTCTATCCTCGCTCATGGTTTGGTTGGGAGTCTCTTATTGAGGCTTAACTGAGGTACATTTTTGTGAGAAAGGCGTAAAAACGAATGCAGTTGTGTATCAAAATACAGTCCTCAAGAACCTTGTGGAACCTGTTTCTCATACCATGTTTAATAACAGGCACTGGGTATTCCAACAAGATTCTGCGCCAGCTCATAGAGCGAAAAGCACACAAGACTGGCTGGCGGCGCGTGGAATCGACTTCATCCGGCACGAAGACTGGCCCTCCTCCAGTCCAGATTTGAGTCCGTTAGATTACAAGATATGGCAACACTTGGAGGAAAAGGCCTGCTCAAAGCCTCATCCTGATTTGGAGTCACTCAAGGCATCCTTGATTAAGGCAGCCGCCGATATTGACTTGGACCTCGTTCGTGCTGCGATAGACGACTGGCCGCGCAGAATAAAGGCCTGTATTCAAAAGCGCGGGAGTCATTTTGAATAAACTTTATTACCATAAGAATCTATGTTTTATTAAGTTGATTTTGCTATATAAATGTTTACATAAATAATAAACATGTCTAAATTATTTCTTATTGCACATGTGACAGAACTTATGACCTGACTATGTATGTGTGTATTAGCATGATTTTACGATAAACTAACATGGAATTGTATATTTGGCTTAAAATCTGCATCCAATGCGAAAACCAATTTGTCGATAAGAGTTTTCTGTGTCCACCCACACGATCGAACTTTTGTATGTTGTTGTTAGGTGACACTAGGTGCTGATTTCTCAAATAGTATCTACCAATTCTCCGTATATTTTTCAAAACATTCAAGATGTCTTTTAACGTAGTTATGCATACCTAGCTGGCGATGACTCTGACCTTGATTTCGCTTCCGATGGTGGTCAGATAGTAAAGAGTGACAATAGTGTGTTCCGCAATCAAACAGCTCCGATTCGGAAGAAGAAACCGCCAACATACCCCAAGAACCCCAAGAACCTGAGAAGAAAATGAATCAGAAACTGCTCCAGGGACATCACAGAGCATTACCTCCCAACCATACATAACGCGTCGACTGTATTGGAAAGCAATTTAATGTCTTCCATCCCTTACCACCAGCTCCTGATTTTACAGAAGTGTCCCAGCCAGGTATTCACTTTAGTCCATACGACTACTTTTCAAAGTACATTCCATGATGAGCAGATGATCCCATTCTGGGGCAAACACGACAGATGGTCAGGGAAAAACCAAATCCTGTTGGTTTAAAAATTGTCTAGGCATCACCTGATGGTCTTCCACTGGAGTTCTTTCTCTATGAAGGGAAAGTTGAAACAATTTTAAATATAGAAGTGAAGGTCCTTGATGCGCCTTAGCATTCGTCTTTCTGCAGGCTGCACATTATTATGGTCAGGTATTTCACATCTGCCCACTTATTGCAATTGCTTCATTACATGCACGAATGCTCTGGTACCGGAACGTTGCAGAAGAACAGGATACCCAATAACTGTAATCTGAAGAGTGACTCTGATATAAGTAACCAAGGCCGTGGCAGCCACTCCTAACTTGTATATTCGAATAGACAGGTAGCATTATGAAATGGTTTGATGAAATGTACTCATGGCGTCTTCAAGACACGGTGCTGAGCCAGCAGATGTCTGCAAAAAATGGGAGAAGAAACTTAAATGATACAAAGAGGTATGAAGAGCAGCAATTATAAAGAACTACAATGAGAAAATGGTCGGTGTTGACTTTTTACATCGGATGATAAGTTACTATAGAATTTCCGCAAGGACCAAAAAATGGACCGCTTGGCCGATGTTTCATCTTTGGCTGGATCGAATATAGGCGTGATCAAGAGAAATTAGACATACGTTAGAGTGATATTTTGGGCTGTCTTGGATTCGGGAAGCAATTTCAGACTTCCTAATTTTTGGGAAGACTAAGATGAAGGCCGTTGCTGAAGATCCTGCTGGTGGAATGTCTTCGAATGGAGGACTAAGCAAACGCGCAAAAACACAGCACCCTTCTGATTTTGTGCGAATATCAAAAACTGATTATCTTCCTGAACCAATGGACACGAAAAACCGATGCCGGATGCCAGGTAGCCACTACAATACTGCACGACTGCACTTCACAAGTGCCTAAAATGTTATGTATTTTTGTGCTTGAATTCGTCTAGAAACCGTTATAAACTATAGCGTGTTAATAGTACTTGAAGTTTTGTTAATAGGGACTTTTTCGCACTTCCGCACACACTGCAGCCTCATGTCGCATATCAGTGGAAAGCGCTTTTCTGGAAAACTAAGTTGTAGGTCTTCGTGTACTGGTTCCATAAATATATAGTTTATTAACATAATAATCGTTTAAATCAGATTTATCTAAAAAAACTGCTAAGGATCCAGGAGGTTATGCTAAACTCTTACGAGTAAGCACGTTTCAGGTGCTGTGTATCAATTTGGCGTTTAATTAGAGCTGTTCTGATTTATTGTTAAAGTAGTTGGGGCTAACTTTTGTTCTAAGAGGCGGAAGCAGATAATTGATGATTAAACGAACTTACAAAGTGAAGTTATATCATAATTATGCGAAGCACCTCGTTCGAAGATATTAGTAACTGAAAAAGAAGTATATTAGTATAACACATGTAGTAACACGTAAGGGGCACCACTCAGCACTTAAGTTGAGAAAGTAAATAATTAGGGAATTTTTATTGTTTTCATAGATTCTAGATTTGTACGTGGGTAGTTGAGCCATTTTCTACCCGCGTCCGCCTCTGGCACGTCATTTAGTTTAGGGTATTTTCGTCTACACTCTCATCATTGATTTATTTTACGACGTAGTTACACGGGAGCCAGCGATGGGCGGGAGGGATGAGCGATAATGATAAAACTGGTTGTTTACACCCCAGTCTTGATATCTTAATAATATCAGGAATTTTGATATGTATACGTTCATTAGAAGTTATAATGTTGTCTATTTTAATGACGGAAAAGGTCTGAACGCGATGAGCAGTCGCAAGGGCCAGCAGTGTTATAGCCTTTTTTGATAATTGTTCCAAATTAAGTTCTTCATTAGGATATAATGTACTCAAGTGGTTTAAGACGTTAGCATCCCAAATCATGTCATACTTGGGTAATGGAGCCCGAAGTCGAAACACTCCCTTAAAGAATCTGTGCAGCCTGTCGTCTTTTGACAAGTTTGGACCTAACAGTAGAGAAAGAGCTGCTCTACAAGAGTTTAGGGTCCCATATTGGCAACCTTGATTATAAATCTGTGTAAGAAAGTAAATCACTTGGGGAACAGATGCCTGGTAAATGTCTACATTGTTGTGGTAACAAAACTTCCACCATTTTTTAAGACATAAATCGTACTGCATAATAGAGTTTTGTGATAATGATGCTAGCATTATGTCCAATGAGGCTTCTGGTAACATTCGTCTTGATAACGCCTCCCTGACAAGATGCCTGCAACCAGGGTAAGTGAGTTGTGTATCTGGGAGCTGGAATGAGATATCAACGCATTACTTGATGGTGAGGAGGTTACTATTTTTGAAACAAGTAGGTCTGAGAACATTGGGTACCATGGTTGTGATGGCCAAAAAGGTACCACCACTATACCTTGCGCATTATCTGTAATAATTTTTCTGAGGACTTTAAGAACGACCGAAAAAGGGGGAAAGGCGTAGAAAAAGTATTTTGACCAAGAGACTGTAAATTAATCTATAGCAATGGCATCTGGATCCCTATGCCAAGAAAAATAGTTTTCGCATTTTTTGTTTAATCGGCTCGCGAATAGGTCAATGTTGGGTTCACCAACTCCTGTACTAGAGATTGGAAGGCCCAAGTGTCCAGTTCCCATTCTACGTCTGGGTGAGTCCTTCGGGACTCTGCCTCAGCAATGGTATTATCGCTGGACTTTATATACGATGCAAATATAAAGATTCTTCGAGCTTCTCACCATTGCCAAATATCTCGGGTGATCTGTGTGAGATGAGAAAACTGGACACCACCCATCCTGTTTATGTAAGAGATCGCAGTAGTATTATCAATACGCATGAGTATTTGACAGTTGTATAGGTCTTGCGCAAACACTTTGAGGGCAAAAAATGCAGCTAAGAGTTCAAGATAGTTGATATGTCGTTCTTTTTCTGTAATTAGACCACTGCCCGCTTGCGGTATCGCCCTTACAGGCTGCCCCCCACCCCGAAGTTGAGGTGTCAGAAAATATTTCGGTACAGCAATTGTCGGTGCGAATGCGATGGACGGAGAATTCAATAACACGCAACCACCAATTGATGTCAACCTTGATCGTGTCAGGAAGTGTAACAAAATGATCATAATCATCCTCATCTTTCAAAAATAAATATTTGCAACGTTCCAGCTCCTTGGTGTATAGCCACCCGTATTCTATCGCTGGACACGCGGATACTAGCAGCCCTACCAACTGAGACAGTTTTCTAACCTTACATCTCTGCAGTACACGAAAGTCATTCAGTTCCTGCTTGATTCGCTGTCTTTTTTCAGTTGGTAGACATAACTCATAATCGCGTGAGTTTAAGATCATGCCTAAAAATTTGCAGGACACTGAAGGCTGTAAGACGCTTTTTTCCTCATTGATTATGAGACCTAGAGAAACTAGCAAGGTTTTAGTTATATTGATGATTCCAAACACTAACGGTAACTATTACCGAACAATAGCCAATCATCAAGGTACAACGTGGACAAGAGACCAGCGGAACATAACAGTGGCTACTGGTTTCATGATTTTTGTAAATATATAAGGGGCGGTCTTCAGACCAAATGGCAAAACGCGGAATTCATACAACTTGTGGTCAAAAGTAAACCGGAGGAATTTTCTTGATTATTCGTGAATATTGATTAAAAAATATACATCCTTCAGATCTAGAGTTGCCATGAGGCAATCAGGAGTCAAAAGTTTGAGAGCTGTTCTCAAATCTTCAAGCTTGAAGTGATTTGTTTTTATGAATTTATTTAGGTTTTTAAGATTAAGAATAAATCTCATTTTACCATTTGGTTTAGGGGTAAGAAATATACTTGATACGTATTGACCTTCACAGGGCTCGACTTCAGTTATCGCACCAATATTTTGTAAATCATCAATCGCTTTGAAAAAAATAGTCTTTTCTGTGTCCAGGTACTTAGGGGTAGCGAGCACAAAATGTTGAATCACTGGGCATGAAAATTGTATCTTATAGCCGTTAATCCAGGACAAAACAGTGTGGTCATTAGTAAGTAAGGACCATTGTCTAACAAAGTGAGCTAACCTTCCTGCGTACTTAACTGTATCTAGAAGCGGCGGCGCTGGACTTGAGGCGATGGCCTCGATGAGTAGGCGGGCGGATGCGGCAGCGGGTGGGCCGGCTGCGGCTGGTACGCCAGAAGCGCCGTGAGTGGCAGGCGCGGGGCTGCAGACGCGCGACTCCTCGGCCACGGCTGTGGGGTCCCCTGCGGTCTGCGCGCGGGGGGAGGAGCTCGCCGGTTTAAATTTTTCACAAACGGTGCTTTCTGTTTGGTAGCTGGGATCTTGCCAATAGAATCTGCCTTTAGTTCTACGCCAGACTTATTAACAGCTTTAGCTGATTTTAGAGTTTCGGCTAGTTGTTCACCTAACAGAAAAGAATCAATTTTAGTCTGTAAAATATGATCCTTCATGTCTTTCTTATGCCCGAATAAGATAAAATTACGTCTTGTAACAGAGTCTCCATGCTGGATGTCACAGAGGATTCGGCTGCCATCTATAAGTTTTTATAAAACTTCGTTATTTTTGTCCTTGGAATTCAGTTGCGCAGATATTACTTCCGACAGAAAAGAAATCGCACTTGCCATTTGAGGAGGTGGGATCTTCGCCCAATATCTGTAGAACATCGGAGTCTAAGTCTGCATTATCGACGACTTCAATTTCAGGTGCAGTAGAACTCGCCGGATGTACCGGAGCAGACGATGTTCCAGGTTCAGGACCAGCCAGAGCTGGTTGGGGTATAGTATCCTGCCCAACGGGTACAGGCGGTGTTTCGTCAGATGTTAAAGTGATTTCTATTTCAGGTTCGGGTACCTCGGGTATCCAGTCATCGTGTTCCAACACATTGTTTGCTGAAAAGGTGATACCATGGAAAGGTAAGTACGTTAAGGTAAAGTACACTTAGATAGACGAAAAATAAATTATAACTTCGTCTTTTATTGTAGGTTAGTACCTATTTTAAGTCAACAGATGTGTTTCGAGACAGCCCCAATGACTACTCAGGTACACACTGTATATTCATAACGTAAATACGTTACATTGTTGCACAGGTAACTAATACATTAGTAAGGTAACAATCCCCAGCGGATTGAACGCCAACTGTAATTTGAATGTGTGAAGTAGCCCCAGTGGCTACCTCGGTTACATTCTCAGTATACCACGTGACAATAAATATTGCAACAAAGTAGATTTACCTGCTTCGGGAAACATATCTACGCCAATGTCTTGTGCGGGTGACCTGGTTGATGACACTGATGAATCACCGTCACTACTTCGTTTTCGTTTCCGTATTTTTCGTTCTAATTTACGCAATTTCTTCCTTAGAAGTGAAACATCTTCTTCATAGTCCTTAGAACGCTTTCTTTTTGGCATTTTTCACGACTTTTACGCTCTTATTCTCAAAGAATTTGAAAAAACGGCTCGTGAGAAAAAATAAGTGACTGGAGCGGTTGACACTTAAAATGTGAATGACGTGCCAGAGGCGGACGCGGGTAGAAAATGGCTCAACTACCCACGTACAAATCTCGAATCTATGAAAACAATAAAAATTCCCTAATTATTTACTTTCTCAACTTAAGTGCTGAGTGGTGCCACTTACGTGTTACTACATGTGTTATACTAATACCATACTAATACACTTCTTTTTCAGTTACTAATCTAGAGAACGAAGTCCGATGCATAATTCCATATGCTTGCAGCCATAAATCTGAAGCAGCTTCTGTAACGGGTTGTTTTGTATGTGCTGGTTTTTTAAGTTGATTTTGATGACTGTGGGTTGAGTTTTCGACCCAGTGTACCTTTTCAAACAGGTATTCTGGCCTCTAGTTGCGTATGACTCTGTGTACTGTGCATGATATAGCTCCCTTCTGCCTTTCATGTTAAGAATTCCATATTTATTCAGGTATCGAGTTACGTATTCTGTTCTCGGTTTGTTGTTACAGAAGCGCATACAAGCATTTTGTACACGCTGTATTTCTCTTTCTGTATTGTGAGACAACCTGGGGCGAAATACAATACTGCAGTAATTAAATAGTGATAGAATCAGTGTGTCGCATAAGCGTTATCTCAATTCCTCTTTAATTAAGGTCTTATTTTATATAAGGTTTTTAATTCGTAAAATGCTGTCTTTTATTATTGTTGATGTGGTCTGTTTAGCTCAACGCCCTACATCAGTCCAAGATTCCATGCCGATGGTACTTTGCGAGACCAATGTTGTTATTTTTTAGGGTTCCGTACCCGAAGGGTTCCAAACGGGACCCTATTACTAAGACTTCGCTGTCCGTCCGTCCGTCTGTCACCAGGCTGTATCTCAAGAACCTAGCTAGCTAGAGAGTTGAAATTTTCACAGATTATGTATTTCTGTTGCCGCTATAACAACAAATACTAAAAAAAAGGATAAAAGAAATATTTAAGGGGGCTCCCATACAACAATTCTTTCAATACCACATACATACTTATGGATGCACCTGGTTACGTACATGGAGTGTGAAAGTAACCGCACCAATAACTTTGTAAACAATATTTTGCTGTGTAAAATCCAAACTATTCACTCCACACCATCGCTTCCATTGAACGGTGGTACGGAACCCTTCGTGCGCGATTTAGACTCGCACTTGACCGGTTTTTTACCTCGTATTGTTGTATTGAGGCTTCCTCTATTTGGCTTCTTGTTCCTGCACTAACATTTGCGACTGTGCGGGATTGAGGGCTAAACCGTTGCGTTGCGACTTGCGACCAATGGAAGATTCTTTTAAGGTCATCGTTGATCTTCAGCTTTAATTTTTATGTCATCGCTATAATATTTGTATGTCATCGGCATAGAGATGATGTTTACAGGACGTAATGTATGTTTACGGGAAGTAATGTCTTGGGGGAGATCGGCTGTAAATATGGAGAATAGGACTCAATAAGGAATCCTGTGGGACGCTTCGCGTAACCACAAAATTCCTATTTGTGGAATATATCTTTTCGCCCGCCTTATTCACGGTCTCCACCATTTGCTGCCTATCTGAAAATAATGATTGAAACCTTGCACAGAAGTTCTTTGAGAAGCCATACCTACTGATGTAGTTTTTCCAGGAGTAGTTGTAGTTCTAGACAGTCAAAAGCGCGAGAGTAGTCCAAAAGTATCTTAACATAGTATGGACTTGCATTAAATTTTAATTTACTTTCCGTCCACTCGCGCATGAACACCTAGTATGGACTTGGAATAATATTTATAGGGAAATATTAAACTGCACATCAAAAATACTGATTTGCACAGCAAATATCAGGGCAAAATGCTGTGGTAGCTTAGGTGAACGGTAAAGGGGGTGACCTAAGCGAAGCCCCCTTTATCCTTCGTGTTAGGTTCAACATGTAAGAACAACAAAAGATACTTAAAACATAAACTTAAGTATTCATTAAATATTTAAAACATAAAAAGTGTTTTTGCTGCTCCTTTTTTGCTGTACAAATCAGTATTTTTGATGTGCGATTAAATACTAGCCATATTTATATTAATTTTTATAAAATAATTACCCACTATTCTTTTTCAAGCAAGCACTGACAATGCTGACCAGAAATAGAGGATAAACGTACCTTCTCTCTGGTATCACAGATGATTGGTCGACTGACTGAGTAAATGAAAAAAATAAAATAATCGGTAATGTGGCTGACCGCCATGACAATTTGGCTTGTTATAGCCATTTTTTATGGCTATTGAGAGGGTTAATGCTCCACAGTCCGCTGTTATATGCAGAAGGGCGGATTCTGTACCTGGCCTTTCTGAAACTCTGACTAGGTTTTTTGGTATAAAGTTGCTGCTTTCCACATATTTATGAACCTGTATATATAGATATCTTAGACAGAACGGTTAAGATTGATATCGGACGTGCCGAGGTCTTTTAGCTCAGTTATAGACTCTTTTTTGGTACCGGTATAACTTAAGTTTTTTTTCCAGCAGAATGGTAAGTGTTTTGGAGAGATTAATAATTCTTTTTATAATGGGAAGAGTAGCATCTAGTCATAATTTGGTCAGTCTATATCCCGGTTATATATGACCGGTTGTTTTTGTTTTGATGTTATTTATTAATTTGAGGACTTCTGTCGCTGACGATTCTTGAGTATTCAAACTCGGGTGGCAGTGAATTGTCTAGTACCCAAGATACAGGAATCCTAGTTTCGGGCTATATTAATGTGTGTAAATAGTGTCCAAGGTATTATTATTATTATATTAGTAAATATGGCTTGTGAAGCTGGCTTGGTTATTTGATACAATAGGCACTGGCTAGTTGAGAAATGATTATGTATTCTTGGAAATAAGACCAGAAGTGATTTTTTAAAAAAATTTAATCACTACTACCTAAGGAAATTCAACTCAAAATAGAATTATTTGACAACAATTTAATTTACACCATTTAACAGTTCATCCAAACGACCAAATTAGAAATTATTACAAACCAAGTAAAGCAATCACAAAATGAACACACAACACTATAACCTCACAATTACGTTAACACTAAAATCGATAACCAAACCGGCAGAGTGACGACCTAATAGCACGAAAAATGAAGCGAGAATGTGGCGGTACCGGCGGGGCATCGCCTTTTATAGTCTCTCCCCTCTACTATTAATCATCCCTCCAACACGGCCTTTCCTGACGGGAGGCCGTCCTCGGGCTCCTTCCTCTCTAACTGTGATGGTCGGTATCCAAGATTGGCATGGAAGATTCTTCGCTGCCGGATGGGGTCTCGGGCGGCATAGCAGATTCCTCCGTCAATCCCTGCATCCCGGACGATCCAGGTTGGGGCTCGCTAGCGTCAGTCACCTCGACTACGGGAGGCTGGGTGACGCTCGAGGAGGACTCCTCGCTCTCGTCGTCTGCATCTGCACAGAACAAAAACCAAAGCACAAAAACTTGTTCACTCAATTCAAAACAAAGTAAGGAAACTACTTAATAGGTAGGTGAGTTAAAACAGCAATACGGTAAGCTAGCTAACCTAGCCTAGCCTAAACACAACGGATATAAAACAAACTGATATCTGTACCGATCACCAGGGGCAGTTCCCGTCGGGGGAGTGCCACCTCACGACTCGTTAGAGATCTACGCGCACTTACGTGAGACATAACTTTGCGCGTGTGAACCGGTTCCACATAAAAGAATGTTTCAACCCAAACCTTTAATAACCCATGGACAGTGCTTCCTATACAAGCACCGCACACATACATACACCACGACTCGTCAGAGACCAACCCGTGGCATGACGCTGCGTGTACAAATGCTCCAGGACCACGTATCTGAGCGTCTCCAAGACAGTGTCCGAGCATACAACGTCAAGCACGTTCCACATACCAGAATCGCATGTCTGAGCGCACTCCAAGACAGCATTCCAGAACATAAAACGTACTTTATACTGGAAGTACATCTGTCAGCCAAGACAGCTTACCCAAGTACACGGACTTCAAGATAGAGGCTATCCAGACTGCAAGGTAAAACCTCCATCGGCTGTGTCCACCCCATGCGTAAACATATCACACTAACAAAAATAACAGGACACCCAAAAAAAAATACTTTCTTGAGAACATTATCTTTAAGACAGACAGAGGCCCCGGCACAGGCGTGTCTCGCAAAAAATATTTGAGCAGAATTCTTGGCAAGCCGAAATAATCAAATTCACTCACCACTAAAGAAAGCAGAACAGACATCAGGAGTCCATTCTCCATGCCACGGCATCATATATTCCGCAGCTGCTTGCGTTAACTTCCCATATGAGCCTGCCAGGAGCTGAAGCTCATAGCGACAATGAGGCAGGATCTTCATCACCCGGTAAGGCCCTCGCATACAGGAATCCAGTTTCCCTGTCGCCTGGGCTTGTTTTCTGACAAAAACTAAAGAATTAAGTTCAAAACCCCGAGGTGCCTTGCGACCTTTGTTGACATAAGCATTTTGAGACGCTTGATTTGAACGAAGACGTTCAGATACTCTCTGGCGACTCATCTCCCGGAGAGCTTCCCTGTTTGGGCTGGATCCCTCAATGGCCACATCACGTATTAAACTCCGAATGAGCGGCGTAGCTGCATCAATGCCAATCAATAGGTTCAGAGCCGAACATTTTGTTGTCCTATGCTTGGTGATATTGAGGACCAGCTGTAGCTTCCACATAACGGTTGGCCATCTTTGTTCGCGATAATTGCACTCAATTCGCACCATATTGAGCACGGTACGGCAGTAGCGCTCCACTTGCCCGTTAGATTGATGCATCTCGGGAGTTATTAGATGCGTATCGCAGCCCATACCGTGAATCCAGTCGAGGAAGTCTGCACTTTGGAACATCCTACCTCTGTCAGCTACAATTAGCTTGGGCGTTCCAAAAAGTGATATGAGGTTGGTAACATGGCGCTTCAACTCGTCTGACTCTTGCCGAAACATAGGATATAACAAACAGTACTTAGAAAAAGCGTCTATTAAAATAAGGACATAACGATAGCCATCAGCTTCTGGTAAAGGTCCTAACACATCCATATGGACCGTCTCAAAAGGCACATCTGGTTTTTCCCATGAGTGGATGGGTTGTAAAGGAGCACGGGCTACTTTCTTATGGGAAAGGCACACCAAACAGTGGGTTATATATTTCAACGCGAAAGCTCTCAACCCTGGAAACCAGAAGTGCTTCATGATCAAGTCGACCGTTTTGTCTACCCCAGGATGGTCATGTTCATCGTGGAATATTCTCATAAGACTCAGCCTATGACCTTTCGGAATGTAGCATAACAATTTTGGATTTTCACCAGTAGTTATAAACTTAAAATACAAGATATCATTTTTTACAACATATTGGGTAGGATCCAATTGTCCGTCCGACAATCTCTGCCTAAGAGACAGAGTCTCTTCGTCAGAGGCCTGGGCAATCCGGGCCCAATTCTGAGGCTTCTGGACAGTAACAGTATTTACCGGATTACGGCTGAGATAGTCAGCATGAGACAAAAGGGAACCCTTACGATAATCCAAGGAAAAATCAAAATCTTGCAGGTATACCCACCACCGGGCCACTCTAGGTAATAAGTCCTTTTTCCTCTGAGTGAGTTTTAATGCATTGCAGTCAGTGACCACGGTGAAGCGTACCCCTACAAGATAGTGCCTAAAGTGCTGGATAGCTTTAACCACTGCGAGCGTTTCCAGCTCATACGAGTGGTATTTGCTCTCAGCACCCTGAGTAAGTCGGCTAAAATAAGACACCACGCGTTTACGATTACCCTCATGTACTTGAATCAAAACAGCTCCATAACCAATAGAACTCGCATCTGTATGGACCTCTATTGGTAACGAAGGGTCGTAGATGGCTAGTACCGGCTCACTCGTCAGACATTCTATGATGTGCTTTCGAGCCGCCCGTTGTTCTACTCCCCAAGAAAAGTTAACGCCCTTTTTAGTTAGCGCGGCTACGCATGCAGTCTTTTGGGCAAAGTTGGCTATATAGCGTCTAAAATAACTGGCTAAGCCCAGAAGCTGACGAACTTGTTTTACATTTTGTGGCTCGGCTGAGTCAATCAAAGCTCTCACCTTCTCATGGCTCGGCCTAACCTGACCTTCACTGATTGTTCGTCCCAGGTATTCTATCTCTGTCGCTAAAAATGAACACTTCTTCAAGTTAATCGAAAAACCGGCGCTAGTTAATGTGTCAAGGACCTTACGAAGCAAAACAAGGCCTTGGTCTACCGTTTTACTTAAAACAAGGACATCATCGATGTAGACCAGGATATCGCCAGATTCGATGAACTCGCGAAGTGTTTTTGCGATAATCCGCTGGTAAACGACAGGAGCGTTTGCCAATCCATAAGGCATTTTTAAATAATTATAATGTCCTTCAGAGGTAACAAATCCTGTGAGCGGTACCGAATCTTGATCCAACGGGATCTGGTGGAAACCAGTTGCCATATCCAGCCTACTAAAAAATTTGTTACTTCCTAATCGATCTATGTGGTCATCTATTCGCGGCAGAGGAAACCTATCTTTCACCGTGACCTCATTGAGCTTACGGAAGTCAACACACATTCTGTCCGACCCGTCTTTCTTTTTGACGAGGAGGATAGGACTTGCGTACTCAGAATCGGACTCCTCAATAATGCCCTTGTCCAAAAGATCTTTAATAATTTCGCGAACGCGAAGCGTCTCGGCATGGGACAGTCTATATGGGCGATAGTAAACAGGAGTGTTGGAGTTAAGTTTTATTGACATACACCCTGTCTTGACAGTTGAGGTCGCAGTACCAGAAATGAAAAATTTTGAAAAGTGATTCACTATTTCTAACAGTTTTTGTAACTGGTCATCAACAAGAGGCGTGTTAATTGGAATAGAAGGCTCAGATTGAACTGCCATCACCGTATCCGTGCTACGTTCAACCCTCGTAAGCCGCTGATAATCCTTGGTGCGAACATACCTAACACCTTCCCTATTCAAAACATCTGTACCTAATATGACTGGAGTGTTCATGTACTGGGATGGTACAATGAACAAGTCTACCTCGAGAGTCAACCCATCAAACTCAATTGGCAATCTTACATAAGACGTACTTTCTACTTCCTGGCTACCCAACCCCTTGAGAATCCGAAAAGCAGGCTTAACTGAACAATTAAAATGTTTCAGCAAGGATGACGACATAAGTGAAATGGTCGAACCGCTATCGATCAAAATATCTACTGGTACATCCTGAATGACAGCCACTACAACGTCACTATTGGTGGAAGTAACTAAAACCTTACAGAAATTAACTGTCTCCTTATTTGTCGCTTCAGATCTCTGTTTGGCAAAACAAGTATCGACACTGTGACCCAACTTCTTGCAGAATGAACAAGGTTCAGACCTAGTCTGCACAAAAGCAGGCCTAGAAGACGCAGCACTCGAAGTACTCGACACCTTACTTAACCCCTGATCGATCCTAGGACGCTTAGAACAATTAGACTGCCTATGACCTAGTTGGCCACACGAAAAACATTTAATATCAGCAGAACTTCTTTTTCGTGACGAATCTGTGGTTTGCTTACTCTGAGTACTATTAAACGCAACCGAACGCGGAGCAGAGCTCTTCGAGGTACTAACGGGCTTAACATAAATCGAGAAAAATTCAATTAAATCATTTGGCATTAATTTTGCATTAGTTGCCGACGCTCGAATATTCGGATCACTAATGCCGCGTATAATTATTGCTGAAATTAACTCGTCACTAAGGCCCCGCACTATACGTAACCGAAGCAATGCCCGGCGTGCATAATCCGCATATGTAGGGTACTTGTCAGAATTCGTATTAATAACCTCGGCCAAAATATTCGCGATATCAGGTGTCTTCGGGCATAACGGCTTAAACTCCTTCTTAAAGTTTGTCCAGGAACGATCACTTGACACCCACTCGTTTAACCATGATCGTGCGTCACCCTTAAGACAGTTGCCGATACGCGAAAGGCATTCATAGTCATTTCACTTGTTACATGATTTTGCACGATCCACTTCCGCACACCAATCATCAAAATTGTGCAAATTCGGATCGAAATTCGAAATATAAAAATGTTGGCTTGACCTACCCGCATAATTAATAGAACGGATCGCATCCACAATGCGATCGGTAACCGACGAACGTTCCGGGGTTGACCTTGGATTTTTCGAATTACGTTCCGAATCGCGAGGTGGCGATCTAGATCTGTAATGCAAACGCGACGGACCACGGGTAGGCGATATGAGCCAATCCTGTGAGTGTCTCTGACTTCGATCGCGAGGAGGAGACACGCACCTATCCCTTGACCGCGACTTGCGCCTACTTGGCGACACTAACGTACGCGTAGACCGCGCTGGCGACGGGAGACGTGCACGCGAACGTGACGATGTTCGCTGACGCCGCGGTGGTGACCTATCTCGACTCTTATCTCGATTTCTCGAACGAACCACTTGTACATTAGGACAAACCGACGCGGACGAAGCCCTAACCTTTTCTTCTAACATCCTAAGACGAAGCATTAGAGCTTCCATCTCAGAAGACCGTTCACGGCGCCTACTATCACGTCGGTCGCGACTATTGCGGCGATCATCGTCGCGATACGGGCTACGACTATCACGGCGGGTCTCACTGCGACCACGCCCGTGATCCGACATTCTAATTTACAAGGATTCGAACAATAACTTTGAATTTAGAGTACTTGAGGTAAGTACAGAAGAAAATCACACACAAATCACTAGAATACAAACTAACTGCCACAAAAATAAATGGAGGGGAAAAAAAAGGAGGACTCACCCGTGACGACAACGACGACTTGCAATCCGCACTCGCACGCGTTAGCAAGTAAAAATAAAAAATAACGAAATCGAGGGTAGATGAAGTTAAATGGTTATTCAAATCATAATCCGATAAAATCACATGTAAAACTAAGCAAGTGGGCAAAAGATTTCGAATCCCACTTCTGATCTTGGAAATAAGACCAGAAGTGATTTTTTTTAAAAATTTAATCACTACTACCTAAGAAAATTCAACTCAAAATAGAATTATTTGACAACAATTTAATTTACACCATTTAACAGTTCATCCAAACGACCAAATTAGAAATTATTACAAACCAAGTAAAGCAATCACAAAATGAACACACAACACTATAACCTCACAATTACGTTAACACTAAAATCGATAACCAAACCGGCAGAGTGACGACCTAATAGCACGAAAAATGAAGCGAGAATGTGGCGGTACCGGCGGGGCATCGCCTTTTATAGTCTCTCCCCTCTACTATTAATCTTCCCTCCAACAGTATACTATATCAGTGTCATTAAGGTAATCGGGGATTAATTAAATTAGGATGTTTGTTGTTGAATACAATTATTTTTTGAAGTTTGACCATAGCTCTTTGTTTATTTATATTGTTGTTGATAAAATGGTTAAAATAGGCCTTGTGTTCCAGCTCTACGCTCTACTGTGGCTGTACTTATATAGATTTTTTAGACTTATAATTTTTCATGGAGCTATCAGGTTTGAGATTTTGAGCTTTTTGTATGGCATCATCTCGTAAACTCATCATGAGTTTTACCATATCAGTAATCCATGGCTTAGGCTTCCACACTGAGACTGAGGAAGACTGTGGTCTTTGGACTGGTGAGTGTTTCTTAAACAGGTTGCTTACTTAATTATACCTTATGTCCTAATGTCGTAATCATTTCGTCAACGTTGTGGAATAGGTAGATATTGTGCCAATGAGAAAGTCGCAAGTCTAGTGAACTGTTCCATGTTTATAATGTCTAGCTTTCGCCGAAATTTGATTTGTTTTACATATTTTGGTTTTTTATTGTGTAGGTCTAGCAACACCATTCCATGGTCACTTAAGCATCGCTTATGTATCTCTCTGATGTCTCTACACACACTACACAACTGGGAACTATCTGTTAATATAACGTCTAGCAATGTACTGGAGTCGTCGGTAATTCTGGTAGGTTCGTTTATCATTTGAACTAGCCCATGTTGGTGACGAAAGTGAGTTAGTTCCTTTACTTGGTTGGATTCCTTGTTAAGACAGTTAATATTGAGATCGCTCAGGACAGATACATAATCGCAGCGGGCCATGTAGTTAATAGATTCGCTGAGGGCGTCCAGTGCTTCGCCGAAGTTTTTGCAACTGCAGCCAAAGCTGTCACAAATACATGTGGTGACTCTTGTGAGCTGTAGACCTCGCGAGTGACACTTTCTTTTAATAACACATACAAACTTATGAATGCACCTGGTTATGTACATGTAGTATGAAAGTAGCCGTACCAATAACTTTGTAAACTATATTTTGCGGTCTTAAACCCAACCCTTTAACTAAAATTATATAGCTTGTTAATCTCACTGCCTCTACAAATACAAAGACACCTCATTTGTTAAAAGCCGTTAAGCTGTTTGGATTAAAGGTATCTCCGCAATTTTGAAACTGGATCGACAAAAAAAACTGTTATATTATCGAACCTGCTTACAAAAATTCCCGAGAATCGGTTGAGAAATGCGACCTGTAGAGGATAACATCAGGACATACGAAAGCATTTTTGCCCAATCCTGAAAAGGGGGCGCTTTGCTCGCTCGGTCAAAAATATAACTCATATTGGATATGAATGTTCAGTTGGATCTTGAATTTGACTATATCAGCGAGATCAGCGAACATGGTGTCACTATGACAATGTAACTAAAGCCTACGATGTCCTTATACAATACTACATTTATGTGCAATGAACTGAAAATGCTACACACTACTTAATAGCAGCCAAAGGAAGTGATTTGTCTTGCTTGAGGACTTGTCTATGGGCTGCAATTATTGTGCTATATAGTGTGGTTCTACCATAGAAATCTCGCAGGCTTTATAAAACCTTTAGATAAGATTGCAGTCCATAATTTTGAAATTTCCTTAGAAAATAGCCCCTAGTTTGTCTGTGAAGTTACTACAGAACAACTGCAGAGCCACAATGCCGGTCAAATATGCGGTTCCTGAACACATCAAAGAAAGCTTATGATATTGTGTGTAGATAAACTAGTGTATGTAACTGTACATAATTAGGCATTAAAACTCCCGAGTGATATTATTATGAAACGAGCCGAAGGCGAGTTTCATAAACCCACTCTCGAGTTTTAATGCCCTCCATAATGTAGCAGTCACATAAACTACTGTAAAATAAAAGGGTATAATTCAGGTATTTATTAGGATATATTTTTGAGGCTGGTATTTAATCGCACATCAAAAATACTGATTTGCGCAGCAAAAAAGGAGCAGCAAAAACACTTTTTATGTTTTAAATATTTAATGAATACTTAAGTTTATATTTTAAGTATTTTTTATTGTTCTTACACGTTGAACCAAACACGAAGGATAAAGGGGCTCCGCTTCGCTCACCCCATTTACCCTTCATCTAAGCTAACGCAGCAAATATAAATGATGTTTGTTGTGAATATCATTATTTTTGATGTGTAGTTCAATATTTCCCTATTTTTTATAACAATTATCTCGGGTCATGATGGCCCAGACTTGATACTCCATTGAACTAGCTAGAGTAGCCAACTCCTTATAGTCTGTCATGTTTATGCTAAAACACAAATACGATATCTACTTATTGACTCAGGTGCTGCCACCGTTTAATCATGTTACATATACATGTTTACCTATTTCATTATGAATAACACTATAGATCAACAAATAAGTTATTTATTTAAAAAATAAAGACAACTGGTATATGGATGATTGATTTATCATTTATTTTCAGTACATACTTATTAGGATTGCGAAGTCCGATTTTTAACATAATTTGTCGTATCTGATCAAAATGCACATATATAATAAATTAACCAAGTTTTAATTACATCATTACCGGGAGGTTGCACGCGGTGGTTAAAAATCGCGCCTGCTGTGCGCGGTTTTGATGTTTTCACAGCGATTTCTCGGATATGCGTTAGTATCGCTGCAAACGCGCGTTTCGTTCCGCGAAACAATCACAGGGGCATACTTTATTAGCAGTATTTTTTTTTTCAATTCAATATTTGGCGTTGAAGACACCGGCGCATGATGAATGTGGTAAATATAGGTATAGGATTAAACAAATATAAAATAACGATAAATATTTAGGAACATTAAAAAAAATCAAATTTAATATTCAAAATTAGTTTATTCCAGTCAGATTACAATACTAGTTTTAGGACTCCACTGTTTAGTTTATAAAACCTGAGTTAGGGGAGACCGCTCCTTACGTTATCAGAGTCGAGAGCATATGACATTCTCTCGTCGCAAGACTGATTGACATTGATTCTTTAATTCCAATTATCTCGCAAACGTGACCCTTCAAGGTACTACGGAACATTTTTTGTTTGTTTATAGTGTATTCTACCTATATTTACCACATTTATGGTGATATAAAAAAACTGCTCTGAAACTATCCCAGCAGCAGGGAAAGGGCTGTTGAGGAGGGGTTTATTGTTGCCAAAATAGCGATTGAAATTTCGACTTTTGTCTTGCCTTGTAACTGGAACTATCGAAAACTATACGTAAGTTGGTTTCATACATTGCAATGCATTTTTACATTATTTGTCATTATTAGGGATCCGTACCTTAAAAGGAACCCGTATAGAATAACTTAATAGTTCGTCTGTCTGTTTCAATAATTTAGCGACATCTCGAATTGAGTATAGCGACACGGAATTTCCTGGCAACACTGGGGGCACTCGGGGCGCACATGCTGACCGAACTTGGCGTAGGCCATGACACAAGCATATAAGTAGTTGTCGCGAGCGAAGTCATCGTAATACTGTGGACATATAATCTAAACATGAAAATGAAACGCGCGTTATAATCGCAACACACTCAGTGATAGTTTGCTAAAGTTACTTAATTGAGCTGAATGAAGGCCTTGCGTTTTCTTAGCGTACTGCGCGTCGTCCGCGCAACATCCGCGTGGTCAGAAACCGCCGTGTGCAACCTCCCTAGTAGGATCATCATCATATAATGTTTGCTCATTTTAAATATTATAAAATCTCAGCATCAGACACCGCCCTCTGCTCTTGTCATTTATGTAGCATAGAAGGAACTGAATTAGACACGAAAACTAAACCTAAACGTAATCACATCTTATAACTAAGACTAGCAATTTGAAATTACACCAAGAAGTCAGCTTATATTTATCGATCATATAATTTGTGATATGTTTTTCTCTATAACTGTTGATCATTTTATACTTGAACAGTTTTTCTTTTTGGGATCAGCGGGTCATCGTCAGTCGCCTCGACTAGTCTCCGCCGTTTCCTCAGTGGTCTGGTCGACTCAGGTTGTTCCCGTGGTTTGGTCACGATCTTCGCCATTTTGTTCCCTAGCCTCGTGATCTTGAACTTTGGCAGAGTCTGTTCAGGGTTCACCGTCTCATTTGTGTCATCTGTCTTTTCTGTGTCCTCTATTCTCTGATTTACTTCGTCAACAGCTTCAATAACATCTTTTTCTTCATCGTTATAATTGTCGTTTAATTCTTCTCGATTCTTCTCGCCGTTCATGGTAAAATCCAAAGGCCCTTCGTTCTCGTCACTGCGGGCTTCAGTCTTCACTTTACTCAGCATATGTGCTTGTGCGAACGCACTCATCGGTATAGGTATTGGAATCGGCAATGGAATGGGCAAGATAACTGGATACGGTACTAAAACCGTAACTGGCGGTGGTTGACCCATCTGCTGGGAGAAATTCAAGGGAGGTAGACGTGGCATGTCTGGCATCTGCATTCCGTGAGGCAAGAAATTAGACCGAGGGGGGAAGATATTCTGAAACCTTTGATCTTGCATTGGGCCGTGAGGCATATCCATGAACACCGGCGCCGGCATGCCGAATAAAGGATTCGGGAATGGCGGAGGCATCCGAGGGTTCATCGGTTGCGTGGGTATACTGTTCACTGTTGGGGATGTCTGTTCTAATCCGGGAGGACTGCACATTCTCAAATCCTGTGCTTTCGGCGTGGAGGCGTGTCGGATTGTTTGCGAAGTCACTGTAGAACACCTTGACGGGCGTCGCTTCCGCAAATTCTTATTGTTCCTCAGATCCTTCTTGGCTTCTGGAGACTTCTGCAATACCGTCCTCTCCTCCGAAGGCCTCTTCATTAGCTTCGCGGTCGGTGCAACAGTGATCAATGGCAGGGGGGATTTTTTCTCTTTCTCTGGCGGTTTCGTGGTAATGTTTTCCGGTGATTTGGACTTTTCGGAGTTCGGGGAAGCGGATCGGCTCCTGCAGTTCTTCATCCATAGTTCCGGGGTGATGAGATTAGATCCTGATGACGCGGCTACCAGATGCGGGTTGAGATCTAAGTGGGCCTGCGTCTCGCGGCAGAATATGTGCATCTTGTATTGGTTCAGGCATTTGTCGGAGCAAAATTGAAGTTGCGTCGCGCCGTCCTGTGAAGTGGAAAGTGGTAATGATATCAAAAAAAATCAACATGTGGTGATATGGAAGGGTGGTGATATACGTAAGTAGGTTATAGTGTGTTGAAACATTTCTTAAACTTGAAATTCGCTAATATCACGCTAAGAAAATGTACGCGATTTGACATTTGAGAACGAAAGTGGCATGCTAGCCAAAAGAAAAGGGACAAAAATAATGCCCGAGAGCGTATCTCTTTTTAATTTGAGTAATCAAATTCGAACCTATTCGAGCTAGATCTCGACTGTATGCCCCCCTGACTTGAAAGCTTTATCCACCCTTGAGAAGAGGGTAGAAGCCTATATCCAAGATTGGGTCACCCAGAGGCCGTTCGATGACATCATGATGATCATGATGCCTTACCTGAAAGTCGACATAGGCCACAGTATGCCGCACATGCCGACACCAGTCGCAGGTCTTCGCTCGCTTGAAGTTAGCGCGCCGCGACTGACTGAAGCATAGTTCGGAACAGAAGGTGGCGCCGGCTTGCTGCAGGGCACCGCCCTCGGTGACGCTCTTGTTGCACCAGGAGCATTCGTCTGGAATGGGAGGAAAGGGGCTTAGTACAAACAGAGACATTTTAAGAACATAGATCTAGAACCCACTTATGGAACTTTGTCGCAACCTCCTTGTTTCAACCGTGTTAAAATACAAATGAAAAACCTTGGTAGTGAATGTATTTTCAGGTATAAACATTCTTTATAATATTTTAGGTATTTTCGGTATTTCCTTTGCTTGTCACTGGCCAGCCGTCAGCCGCACATTGCCGAAAAGAGTTAGAATTGAAAATATGAACCGTGAAAAGATATTGAACTGCACACCACCTGACCACACTCAAGCGACCCGATAGATGGCGAAATCAATATAGCTTTTAATAGTAGTTTTTGTGACTGTTGCATAATGCCTAGTTATGTACAATTACATACACTGCTTTATTTACACACATATTATAAGCTCTCTATGATGTGTCCAGAAACCGCATGTTACGACCGGCATTGCGGTATTGACATTTAATTTCGAATAGAACGTCATTCTGGCTAGATATTATTAGAATTGAGGTCAAATCAAATTGCTTTGTTTTTCAGAACTGTTCGAAATTTGAATATAATAAGAACATCGAATTCGATGTTATTACGAAGTTTGGTTTGTTTTTCAGATATGTTTTAAACTTGAATGTAATAAGAACATCGAATTTGATGTTGTTACGAATGAATTAATAATAACATTTTCTAACAGAACAGTTATCTGTAATTTGCGGTTTTTGAACGCATTCTTGAGGTTCTGTGAGCTGTGTGTAGATAAACATAAATTAAATAAATAAATGTAGCCCATTTATATCCCCACCCAGGGGCCCAGGCCATTACCCGGATTCAAGAGAGATTAAGCCATACTCGACCACGCTGACTCAGATAGATAGATAATGTAATTAACATAAATCAATTATCTTATTGGTATGACCATGTGGTCAGGATTCGAACCTGCATCTCCTGGGTGAGAAACAAGCGTGAAACCCACGGAGCTCTTAAACAGGGCAACCAATAAATAAAATCCAAGTAACAAGAATCGTATGCGAAACCGAGTGAAAACTGAAACCGACCAGCGATGCTGTCTCAATAACCATCGCCATTAATTTGCGAAGATCTTGAACGGATGATATAAAAAATGGCGGACTGGGATGTAACTAAACCCGAACTCATTACGGTGCTCAGCTGCATTGAACAGTGATAATAGCTCGTTATAGGAATTTAATAATTCTGGCTGCCTCCGACATCTTTCGATAGCTTTGGCTGTCTGGTGCGTCCAAGTGAATTTCAGGCTATTCAAAATTACTTTTCACTCTCATACGGTACATGTTGTGACGATATACAGGTATATTATATGGTATACACCTTAAGACTCATATAATAATCAATCAAAACTTGCTTGTAGTTCGCTAGATATCTTCAAAGCGTGTAGGTATAAATATACACCTTCTGTAGGATACAAAATCTACTTCTTCATCTTTCAAACATGTCCTATGTACTATACAGGGTGTCCCACGTCTAGGTCACATTGAGGGAAAGTATACAAAATATTGTAGATAGAGCATTTTACTAAAATAAGACTTCACCCATATTCTTAGTCGTTTCCTTAGAGCCCCCTCGACTCAAACTTAGCCAAGGCTTCCTTAAGGAACTTCTCAAAACCACCTTCAAAACGATATTCACAGTCGTAACCTCGACCTTAGTTCGAGTTTCGTCATAACATTCCAATGGATTTGAAGCGTCACGTAAATAACGTCGAGTCGGGTAGTCGTACGGATCATCAAAAACATGATCAATAAACTCTTCATAAAACATTTTTAAGAACAATAACGTTTAACCTTGGAAGACGAAGTGCGTTGAAAGCATCGTTTACAATTTTGAGGACGCCTTAAGGCTGGTCGAGAGGTACTTTGAGCTTGACAGTTGATTCCTCGACTCGAGTAAGGGAATCACTCAAGTCAAGGAGATATTTATCTATTAACCGAGAATCGAACCTTCCAAATGTGGAAATAAATAACCCTGTAATTTTACGCCACTGATCGAAAGATTTAATAATGGGGCTCGATTAAGTCCCATAGCATCTTAAATCAAAGAAAGACCATAAAATGTAACATTTAATTTAAATAGCTGTTCAGGAAAACGAATATTATGTAATACTAGTCTTTTCACGGACTTTGCCGTGTCTCTAACAACTCACACATTCAATGTAAGAAGATTACTAAAAAAAAAAAAATTTTAAGATTTCTAAGACAAAACTGATCTTTATGATATAGCATTTCGAACGGATCTTGAAAATGCAGGGTATTTTTTCCCCTCATTTGGCGTATTTTATTTCCGGTCAACATAGGCAATCCCTCTGAGCCTCATAAGCAGAGTCTCCATACAAACAATTATAGTATATATAGCTATGTACATTTTACTTTTTGCAAATAAACTGCTCTACCAGCTATAATGGGATATATATGTCACTGTAAGATTGTAAAAACCGTTAGTTGATAAACTACTTTTTTTTTCTCGTTAGTTGGTCAGCTATCGACAGACAGTAAACTGTAGCGTACTGCTTACTATATGACGCGTTAATTGATAAACTAACGGTTTTAAACTAATGGTTAACTCGTTTTAACTTGAATTGCAATCACTGCGATCACACCAGGGCAAACACTGCGGTAGCTCAGGTGAAGACTAGAGGGGGCGAGCGCAGCGAGGCCCCCGGATAGTTTTAGTGTAAGGTCGACATGTAAGAACAAAAGAAACGTAAATTCTAAATCACGTCGGTCTGGTTTACTATCATTCGATAGTTGATCTACTGACGCGTTAGTTTATCAACTTACGGTTTTGACTATATTACGGTGCCATATACATGTAGAACCTATTTAAACCTTCAACAGTATCAATTTCCAGGTATTTACAGCATTTTCTGTCGATGGAATGACGAATGTGCGGGTAAGCGAGTGCATTAAAAAGACTTTGAATGCAGTTCAATAAAAAAAAACCGGTCAAGTGCGAGTCTAAATCGCGCACGAAGGGTTCCGTACCACCGTTCAATGGAAGCGATGGTGTGGAGTGAATAGTTTGGATTTTACACAGCAAAATATTGTTTACAAAGTTATTGGTGCGGTTACTTTCACACTCCATGTACGTAACCAGGTGCATCCATAAGTTTGTATGTGGTATTGAAAGAATTGTTGTATGGGAGCCCCCTTAAATATTTCTTTTATCCTGTTTTTTAGTATTTGTTGTTATAGCGGCAACATAAATCCATAATCTGTGAAAATGTCAACTCTCTAGCTAGCTAGGTTCTTGAGATACAGCCTGGTGAGAGACGGACGGACGGACGGACAGCGGAGTCTTAGTAATAGGGTCCCGTTTGGAACCCTTCGGGTACGGAACCCTAAAAACGACAACATAATGTCTTCTTATAGTAAAATGCTCTATCTACAGTATTTAAAGTACTTTCCCTCCATGTAGCGTAGGACATATGAGGATTATTTACAATACATGCTTATAAGAATATAATGTATAGGACATTATATTCTTATAAGCACGTATCGTAAATACTTAGATATAGGTAACGTAAGATTGTTTCTCTTATGTTATCTAGAATACAAAGCCTCGTGAAACCTGAAACGTTCCTAATCATCATATTTTAACCTCAAACTTCCACATTTTCACCTTAGCATAATTACGAAGCGTGGCTACAGTATTTTACCCGACTACAGAAAATTTAACACGAGGGTTATGAGTAGTTATGACTTTGATCGGTATATATGTAAGTAAGTATGTATTTAAGTTCGTTCATCTGTTCCCCAAGAACATCTAAGCTACTTATCAGAATTTGATAAATGGGGTATCGTTAGAAGCGTCTCGATCATTCATGGAATGTGGCTTTACATTCAATGCAATGTGGCGCCCTCTAGAAGGCATCAAGTCATAGATTAAAAATAAAAGTATTTGAATAGGTCCGTGTTGGGTATTAAATTAAAGGGTTTAAGATGCTGGGTAACGTCAAATTCGACGAAATGCCCATCTTCTCTTTAAGGCAATATTTTCCAAATCGCGATAAAACATCATAATTCATAATTTCTTTACTGCACACGAATCATTAAAAAACAAGAGTTTCAAAGGAATTACATAAAAAATGTGTACGAAGACGAGCTTCTCTCTAACAAAAGATCTCTTCCAGAAAACCAGGTTAACATGGGAAAGATTGCCTGAAAATATACGATAGGAAGACATCCCTTTTCTTTAATTTGTGTGTTTAAAAACATCCTAAGTCAATGGAAACTATACGAAAAGAAAAAAAAAACACCTCAAACTTGCTAAAACTTGTTATTCATTGGGAACTAAATATAATATTGATATGGTTCTTGACTTAAAAATAGCCTTTTAAAATATCTTGAAACTGTGTGTTTGAAATTAAGAAATAATCAGCGGTTTTGATGAAATAAATAAAAAACTCATTTTTCGAAATGTTCTGCCTAAGCGACTAACGGTAACAGCCATGTCGCCGTGTGAGCTGTTATTAGCCGTACACAACGCTCGAAAGGGTTGCATGTCCGCCTAAGCTCTTAAGTCTCATCAAATCATTCCACGAGGACATGAAGGGAGCTGCTGTGGTCAAAGGCGACATAGCTGCTCCGTTTGAGGTTCGCAGAGGTGTCCACCAGTGACTTGGTTGTGACTTGGCACCTACCCTGTTCGGCATATTCTTCTCGCTGCTTTTGAAAGTTGCTTTCGGCGAGGTTGATCAGGGTTGTATATCTACATACGAGGACTGATGGGAAACTTTATAACATCGGCTCAGTCTAAGCGGTTTCGCAAGGGCAAGGCCGGTTAGACAAGCTAAGCGGCCACTGTGTTTGGGAAGCTGTGTACAAGAGTATGGGACAATAAACATCTTACAGTGAGGACCAAAATGCTTGTGTACCAAGCATGTGTCCTCAGCACCCTCTTGTACGGAGCAGAAACCTGGACGTCGTACGCAAAACACGAACATCGAGTAAATACCTTCCACCTGCGCTGGAAGCATACTCGGCATAACGTGGAGGGACCGTATCACAAACGAGGAAGTGCTCAAGTCCGCACAATTGCACAGCATCACCGCCATGCTAAAGCAGAGACGGCTGCGGTGGCTCGGACATGTGCATCGTAAGGAGCTCGTTTGCCTCGGCAACCTCGCCAGAGTGAAGTCGCGCACGTCAAGAGACCAATCGGACGACCCCTGTTGCTTTTCAAGGATTGTGTCAAGCGCGACATGTCCGCGTTTCAAATCGAAGCCAACAGATGGGAATAGGTCACCGCTGTCCGAGAAACTTGGAGGAGAGTCGTCGCGGAAGGTCGCACAGCACACGACAGGGCCTGGTTCCACCACCCAGTCCGCAAGCACCACCAGCATCAGCAGCGACACAACATGTGTGCCGTGCATGTGGACGTGTCTGCCGCTCCAGGATCGGACTGTATAGTCACGAGCGAGCATGCACCTTGGACGCTGCTTAAATCATCTGCTATGGATGTTACAGGCCATAATTGATTTGATTGTGTAAAATGTTAATCACCACGAATCGCGTAGCAAATTTTACCGACAGAGCCTTAATTAGCACATACCAAAATATACATATAGCTTTTCGCGATGATTTAGTAGGTAGTTTAGGTAGTTGCTTTCTCTTTCTAATGAAAATTAGGACAATGGCGTTTGAACGGATTCGTTTGAGCCGTTTTCGAGATCATAAACAAAAAGGTAAAATGTTACTGGATGACGTAATAAATACACAAAGTACTTACAAATCGAGTAACATGCTAAATGCAACAACACATATTTAAGTACCTACTGCGCCTACACAAGCTTAAAACCCCCAGCTAAAATCAACGTAGCTGTACTGTACCATATCGCGAACGTAGACAGAACCGCTTCATTAGAAATAGTAAACCGGCTTTGCGGTGTCAGATTTGCAAATGATTTCAGCAGAGCTCAGAACGTAGCTATTTCTTAATTATTTATTACTTCAGGGCACTGACAAGAAAACTTAGAGCTACAACCTTTATGATTTTGCCTTATGGCGCTAATGAAGCTCGCATAGGTATACCCCACGTACCTAAATATTTTATCTACACACATATCATAAATGCTGTATAATGCGTCCAAAAACAGCAAATTATGATCAGCTTAAAGATGAATTAAACAATTCATAAACAAAACTGTAAGAACACATTTATTATCAGTGAAAATATTATTTTTGGTTGACGTTTAATTTGATGTTCTTATTACATTCATATTTCGAACATCTCTGAAAAACGCAAGCTTCGTAATAACATCGAATTCGATGTTCTTATTACATTCAAACTTCGATCATCTCTGGAAAACAAAGCAATTTGATTTGATCTCAATTCTAATATCAGTCGAGATGAGGTTCTATTTGAAATTAAATGTCAATGCCGCAATTCCGGTCGTAACATGCGGTTCCTGAACACATCATTGAGAGCTTTTGTGTAAATAAATCAGTGCATGTAACTGTACATAATTAGACATTAAAAAACTCTACTCATGTTATTATGAAATGCCTTTCATTATATATCAGTCACATAAACTACTATTTTTCCTGAACTTTTGAGTTCTGTGACTTGGTTTCTAATCTAACTGAACTGAGTTCTGATATTTATTATGACGTACATATCTACCTACCATTTCCCTAAACACCATTGTATTATTAAATTATGTCCTGTGCCTACTTCATATGAAAACAATAATTTATTCTATCGATTGCACTATTGAACTCAGCGTGAGCTTTTCTCGTGAAACGGACAAAGCGAAAAAAGTTTGAGGGCGGTTTGCCGCCTTTTCTACTGCGTTGCGCGGGAGGGTGCGTTCCGAAATATCATGCTTCGAAGAAGTCCAATTGCAAAAGGGGAACTCATTTCTCGGAATTCTAATCCATTATCCGGTCTCATTGCTATGGTGTTCCCTACCCTAGAAAATAAATGCTATTTGATTACACCTTATTTGCTTTTAAACTAAAAACATGCCGAAAAATTACTCCACAGGGCCAAACAGCCTTTTGTATACCTCAAGTTACGCAAAACAGGAGTATTAAATCAGTTATTTCTTTATAGTACCTTATTGATAATGAGTGTCAGCAGGAGGAGGAGTGGAGCATGAGGATTCATGAACGTATATATAAACGTATCAAACATATCAAAAAACCTGTTTTTCACAATATTTTTTGTAAAATTTCGCACCAGAATTGAATTTATGTATTTGTTTATTATTTAATGGTTATACAAAAATCAGCTATGTTGCTGTGTTACTTGGAGAAGAGCGTTTTTTTTAAATTTCAATTACTATTTCCCTAAAAAAGCTAAAGGTGAAATTCTAAGTCCCGTTGGCATTAGAAAATAAAATTAACATTAAAGCCATTTTAAATACCTTTTATCTACACACGTATCATAAACCCTCTTTACTGCGTACAAAAACCGCACGTTACGATCAGCATAATGTTGAACTACTTGGTAAAAACTCATTTCTTATCTGAAAAATTACACATTATGACCAAAGTCAAAGTCAAAGTACTTTATTACTGTAGATATTTACATATACTTAGCAAACGTCAATTTTGCCTCTTCTCTACATTGGACCACTGTGGGAGAAGAAGGGCGTAGAAACTCCCACAGATTGATTTTTAGATCTCTTTTAAAAATAGGTTGTGCTTAACTATTACAAATATGAAAAATTTAATTATTATGATTAATAAGCAGGAATAAATCATTACAAAATTATTAACAGCAAGGCCTGTGTTGAGCTAGATTAACCCCATACAGTCCTGTCATTTTAGTAATCTTGAACATTGTAATATCCCTTTTTTGACAAAGACGCTTTAACATGCTTTTTAAATTGCTCAAATGGCAATTTCAAAATCTCCAGAGGTATCTTATTATAGTAGAGAATAATAATAATAATAATAATAATAATACCTTGGACACTATTTACACACATTGATCTAGCCCCAAACTAGGATTCCCTGTATCTTGGGTACTAGACAACGATGCACATACTTATATAGATAAATATTATACTTAGATAGATAATCTGACCCTTGAAAGAATTGCTAACCTTCGCGAGTCTAAATCGGGGCGCACACAGTCTGTGATTATTTCTTAGGTACATACATTATATTTTCGAAAATAAATTGACTAGCTACTGTTGGTATGTCAATTTCTTTAAAAAGCTCTCTTAAGGAGTCTGTTCGTTTTAAATTATAAATTGCTCGAATAGCTCTTTTCTGTAAAATAAAAATAGTTTGAATATCCGCTGCTTTCCCCCACAACAAGATACCATAGGACATCACACTATGAAAGTAACTAAAATATACTAGCCTAGATGTAGCCACATCTGTGCTTTGTCTGATGTTCCTAACAGCGTAAGCCGCAGAACTTAATTTACCAGCCAATTTATCTATGTGGGGTCCCCACTGCAATTTGCTATCAATGGTTATTCCAAGAAACTTCGTATCATTTACTAATTCTAACGTGCTGTTGTCTAACACTAAACTGGTCTCAACTTGCCTGACATTTGGAAGTGAATTTGATACACTTGGTTTTACCAGCGTTTAACAATAAATTATTAACTGTGAGAACCAATTCAAGGTTAAAGACAATACACCATTAACATCATCAAAATCTGCTTTTTGTCTTTCAATTTTGAAGACCATTGAAGTATCATCAGCAAATAACACTATGTCAGTTAATTTCTCCACCATGAAAGGCAGATCGTTAATATATACCAGGAACAAGAAAGGACCTAATATGGAACCTTGTGGAACGCCAATTTTTACACCCGATCCATCAGATTTAACGCCGTTAACTTCTGCCTTTTGAATTATATTGCTTAGGTATGATCTTAGTAGATCCAACGCTTTATTTTGAACTCCGTAATGATTTAATTTAATTAATAGCGTATTATGATCAACACAATCAAACGCCTTCGACAGGTCGCAAAAAATTCCTATAGCATCCTGTGCGGCCTCCCATGCAGAATAAATATGAGATATAAGGGTAATACCTGCATCCGAAAAATTAACTCGCCTTCGGCTCTTTTCATAAACCCACTCTCGAGTATTAATGCCCTCCATTATGTAGCAGTCACATAAACTACTATTTAGTGCTGCCCTACACTATTTAAGGAACCCCTGTAGTTTTATGTCTCTAGGACCAGCGGTATAGACGGTGCGTTGATAAAGAACAATCGTTGACAAACATGTATTTTATTTACTTGATATTGTACAATATTATTATTTAATAAATTTAATAGAAAAGAAAGAAAAAGTAAAAATATTAATAAAGGTAAAAAAATCGGGCTAGACAGCGGCAGCGATCTGCAAGGTGCCCAGAAGGCTGGCGGCGTTGCCTCGATGTATGGCGAGGTTCAGCCATGGCCATAGGTAGGCTCCAGCCTTCCGGTCATTAAAGGCGTCGACCAGGCGCGAGGAAAGTTCTTAGAACAGCGCTCGCGCCTCTGGCCCCAATGGACTGAGGGATTCTACTCCGGAAGGTACAAATATGTAGCCCTGCTACATATTTGCGCGTTTTATTGTTGCCCTCTGCGGCAGACGCTGTCGTGCCAGCCTTGCGGGCAGCGTTGCCATATATACAGATTAATCTGTATCTATACAGAATTTTGACCACAAACACAGATTACAGTTTTGGCTTAACTTTTATACAGATTAATATAGATTTGGTATTGGAAATAACATCACAAAAAGTTTAAACTTTCTCAATCCCGTTATTGTTAAAAGGCGCAGTATACCATTGATTCACATTGCACAGGCTTTTCCTAACATAATCAGACAAGAAAGTGTACAAATATTAGACACTGAGTGGCGACATTTAAGAATGAACGAAAGCTTTCTGGAATCAAGCGAAGAAGATTCTGAATTGTTTTGGCATCAAGTCAGGTGTGAACAAGACATGGATGGAAATTCATTGTATCCAACTCTTTACCAATCTGCATTATTATGCCTTCCTCATTCCAGTGCCGCGGTTGAACGGATATTTTCAGCAGTAAATTTAATTAAAACCAAAACAAGAAACCATTTAGGTACTGACACCATTTATACTATGCCATGACACTTATTTTAACTAAACAGCTACTCAAGAATGAGTTACAGTTGTTCTGCCGTATATTCCCTCCGAATGAGGTGCGAAATTAATTTTACCTTTGTCCCTATGCTCGTTGGCTTGCTCAGGGCTGGCGAGGTCCTTGGCGCGTGATGCCGCCCACCTCCTCAGCTCCAGCCGCTCGTACCCGTACCAGCCGAGCAGCTCGTTCATCGCTGTCTCGGCGAAGTCCTGGGGCAAGAAAAGGTGAAATTAACTACGGATACTCTCTAACCGTTCACTCTTTTTTCGCGTCCAAGAATGATTTGACAAAAACGAACATTGCTGAACATTAAAAACCGGCCAAGTACGAGTTAGACTCGCGTACCGAGGGTTCCGCACAAATAGATTTCATGAAAGACCTACAAGTTTACGGTTTTTAGATATTTTCACACGAAGAACTTGCTTCGTGCCAAATTTCATGATTTTAAGTCAATCGGTACCCTAGATTTTGATTCCTTGCAAATATTCAGCAATTTCAGCAAAACTTGTGACTTATATGGCTGTATCTTTTGATTACTTTGACCTATAAGTTTGATTATTTTACAATATTATCATATTACAAACCCCAGTAATCAAGACAAGACAAAAGATGAAAAAAAAAAACGTTTTTTTTTTTCGAGTTGCAAAAAGAAACAATTAAAAAAAACATTAGCAAAAAAGTATTTTTTCTGGAGTAGGTTATTTTTTCAAGAGTACGAAATCATATCGGCTCTAACAAAAGTTTGCACCTGAACGCTTAATTTTCGCAAACAGAGCCCTGAATCGAAAAATTGTTTTCACCTATGCATAAATGATGAGATCTCTTGATAGAGATAAGCTCGCGTTTGTACTCTTTTTTAATGTATATCTTGTTACTTTAATTATTTGTGTGCAATAAAGAAATTATGAAATGACTATAAATAATTAAACTTTTACATTTTAAAGATAATAATGTAGCCAATAATGTCCCGGCCGAGGGGCACCGACCTTTACCCGGATACGATTAAGATTGAGCCTTCCTCCACCATGCTGGCTCAGTGCCGGTTGATAGAGGGGTGTCGGGCTAGTGACCAACCCGACAACTATTGGCAAAATAGCAAATCAACCAAAACATAAACCAACGTAACCAATCAAACGACGATATTGGGATAAAAAAAGATGAAAAAAATATTCCGCTGTCGATAGAACAAGCATAAGTACCACGGAAGAAGATACACGGAAGGTAATTTGATTTAAGTAAACATAAAACTATCAGAATTAGTGTGTTTATTTCATTTCAGTTATAGAATTTTTCATTTCCTATAAAAAAATAATTAAAAAAACGATGGTGTCATGTTTTTAGGCATTTTTTTCAATTTATATTTCTAGTCTTGCTTTCTATACGGACAGACAACGAACTGATCCTATAAAGATAGGGAACTCTAAAAATACTGGTAATACTGACAAGAAATAATGTGAATAGTTTATTATTTATTGCCTTTGACGGCAAGCGGTCAAAAAGCAAACACAAACGTTTGTATCTTTAATGAAGTTCACTCTCTCTATACATTAGTCTAATTTTCAACATTCCTAAACCCCAACAGCCAATATTGGCGCAATGACCATTGGTTGGAAGAGATACGTTGGAAATTGCAAATTATTTATATCTTGTATTTTTCGGGTTTTGTGTTTGTTTCTGTATGTCTTTTTGAGAATGTAAATATTTAATCAGCAGCGTAATAAACACTAGAGGGTATACTTAAATATATTAAAATATAGTCTACAAACTTATGTCTTTTAAATTGAAGCCCACAAAAAAGACCTTATTGTGTACTTGCAACTCCTGAAACCACCTAAATGTTATAGAAATTGCACAAAACTAATTTCTTCACAGCTTCATATACTTCACAGGATACCCAACGCGATTATTTATAGAACAATGTATTCTCAAAAAAAGCGATTACGTAAAATTAATGATCCCACGACCGACCTCCTTACCGCGAACGTTTTATTGCTGACGACGACATCGAGAAATAAATTCGTGTGAGCAATAAAAAAAACCTTGCGATTTTACAATACGAGGTATCTGTGTCACGTAAAAAAAAACGCGCCGCGCGTAATGAACGCCCACACACACGTGTTGCGGTAGTAGTATTACTGGACAACGGCGATAGAATAAAATGTATACCAAAACAATGTGCCTCTGTTAACCCTTGTGGGAAATGGAGTGACGCGTTATTGCATGTTTCTATAGTGTACGTTAGGACAGAACTGATGTCCAGAGGGGAAAGAGGAAACGCGGAGGGGGTGACGTCCCGCACACCTCCCGCAAAGGTCCTGTCGTAGTGCTGCTCAAGTCCGCATCGACCCTTTTTAACGATTTTCATCTTGCTACGTACACGTACATTTGATTTTGATTGTGATATATTAAATATTTGTTTAAAAACCGGCCAAGTGCGTGTCGGACTTCGCACCTTTAGGGTTCCGTAATAAATGTAGAATATAAGCCAAAATAAATAAATTAGGAAGGTACTCCATTTACATACACCTGATACACCACCATGATGTGAGGTTCTAACAAACAATCCTAAACGAAAAAGTACGGGTTATGGACTTAAAAGTTCTAGTTTTATTTTAAGAGTACTACGCCAGAATGAGATAATAATCTCGAAGATACCATTACCAATTTTCCATCGCACACGAACATGTGAAGCTCTTTGACTAGACACGAGGAGGCTACACCGGCGAACGAAGCCTTCATTACACATTGAAGTAACCTTAGCCAGCTTTGATACCGGAGCGTCATAACCTTAACGTTTTAATCACAGATTTTAATTATCTGCGTTCAAGCTTCTTGGGTGACAACGTCCAGTTTTGGCAGGTAATATTTTAGCAAGATGACCAGCGGGATGACGCTTTCTGCAAGATAATTGGTCTCTCGTTACACAACACATACTATTCCGGGAATCTATTGCTGGAATATGCGAGGAAAAGCTGTTCTGTTAGATCTCGCTGCTTTAAGATTTCCTCTTTTTGATGTAACGATATATTACTATATTATGTCCATGTTTTTTGCTAATCTTACTTTACCGTGTGTTGAGTAAATTAATAGCAGGCCATGTTCTCTTTGTCGTAGTTGTAAGGCTACAACCTATTAGCACTAACCAACGTGTATAGGGAAAACAGGAGAATTTCCGATCCAGTGCAGTGCATTTTCGCGATAATTACTGAATGATATCCCAATTTCCCAAGGCAACTGCAGTTCAAATCGTAACGAATTTCTGAATCTATACAGACCGCCCATTATCTGGCTGAATAATGATCCGCGTCGCAATACAATACAGGAATACAAGAGGAAATAATGTTGTATTCAAGCTCGCAGTATTAATTAGAAGCCGCGACTCGCAATCCACCCCCATGCCCCGTGTGGGAGGTGAATGATATTCAGATTGGAAATAGGAAATGCAACTGGAAATACATCTAGCTGAAGCCCTGGCTGGGTGCATCGCTTTGTGCCTTTGAAGTGGACTTATTGGTCGATGGAAAATGTATCTGATACTGAACAAACTCGAGCGACTTCAAAATCTCGGGTTTCGGATCATTTTTGGTTCTGCCCAAATACGACCATGTATCACACCATCGCAAAGAGCTGAAGGGCTGCCGATATTCGTAATATGCCGTCGGGAACTTCCTCAACGTCCTCTGCAACATTTTACGGAATCCACGTTAGCCAACCTTTTAGGAGACTGTTTTCCATTTCTTTTTTCCAGCAGGCCTCGGAGAACTCACGCGGTTTCAATGCTCACAACCCCACAGCATAACACCGCTTCCTATGACCACGGATTTAGACTCTAGGCCATTCGATTGTGGAATGCACCATCAGGGACAATCTTTCTCTCAATATATTTAAAAGTCGCGTGAAGAGGCATTGTCTTTCTCTTTAGAAATATAGGTAGTTTGTATATATTTGTTAGTATATATGTATAGTATTTATGTTGTAGTAGTTATGTTGTCAAGAACGAGTATATTAAATAATATTTATGTAAGCACTTTTTTTTAAGTATTTAGTTTATATTGTTTTATATTAGTTATTTAGATATAATGTACTAGATATTGTTGTACCATGGTCTACCCCTGCTCAGCAATCGACCTTTCTCATCCTACTTTGGTTTGCTGGAAGAAATCTCATATTAGAGATAAGCTCGCCTTTGTACACAATTTTTATGTAAGTCTTGTTGTCTGTGTATTATTTGTGTGCAATAAAGAAATTATGAATATGCTATTTGTTTTCGATAGTTTAACTACTGGGCACAACTATGTCTCTGCTACCCCGTATAGGAAAAAGCGTGACGCTATATTTGTTTATATATTAAGATCAAAGTGATGAATGTGAACATTATTAATAACTCTCGATTATCTAACTAATATTATAAATATGAAAGTAGCGATGTTAGGATGTTTGGATGTTCGTGTGTTTGTGCCTCAATCACGCTAAAACGGCTGAACGGATTTTAATGAAATTTAGCATAGAGGTAGTTTATGAGCTAGATTAACATATAGGTTAATTTTTATCCGACTGCACCAGAAGGAGGGTAACGTTATCTCGGTAAATGATAATTTCTATGAACACGCAGATGAAGTTGCGGGCATCAGCTAGTTATTAATAATTACTGCACGATTTGATTAATGTGATAAATATTGTGAAATTTATCACTTTTTCTAATTATTATTTAATAATATTGACTACTGCCTTTGATAAGCGTAATAAATTCAACAAGAAATTTGGCTAGAGTAGATTATACTGGCTAAATTTCAATTGGGTTATAGGTTAGGTTAGAACTTAGAAGATGTAAAACTTGAGCGGCTTGAGAGTATGCAATTTTTGCAAAAAACATATTTTTTTTCGATCAAAGGATTTAAGTAAGTAATCCAAACAATATTATTACATTTCATATTATGCAATCCAACCGTGAACCGTGAACCCTCCCGCCAGCCCCGCCAGCCCCGCGCGCTTCTATTGCTCGAAAATCACGTCAACCGAAAGATTCTTTTAAAATTAATTACATTTACCATCAGAAATGTGAAATAAAATAATAATCAGTGAAAGTGAATTATTAATCACTTTCATCAATAATCCTGAAAAATATTAATAATAACCGATAATGATTTCAAATATTGTAAACAAAGGTATAAACGTTACTCCATGTATAAATAAAATAAGTACGTAAACAAGGCCCCCAATCGAATGGTAACTATCTACTCCTGCTCTAACGGCTAGGGTTGTCGCTCAGCGCCGCCGCCGCCGTCGCCACCGCCGCCCCGGGGGCGCCAGTCCGGCATGGTCCGGCCGTGCGCCCTGCATCATTCTTTGTCGTTAAAATGTATCTCGCATATCCATATTGTGCAGTGATTAAATCCTGACGGTGTATTAAGGCCCAGTTCTGGCTGTTGAGGTGAGTCTCCTGGCGGGTTAGCGGAACTGGGGGGGTAGCGGAACTGGGGGGGTAGCGGAACTGGCGGATAGCGGGCGGCGCGGAATATCATCGGGCCGCCTGGATACTTTAAAAATTAGGTGTTTTTTTTTCGAATTTACTAAAAAAACAGAAATAAGCTAATTGATAAAATTTGAGGATTGATGCGGAGCTCTAAAAGAGGAAAATTAAGGTGTAAAAAATATGAGATAAATGAGTAATTTTATATTAAAATTATTGTATCTCCTTTTTAATATATGTAGACTATGTTCAGGATTTTTTACGATCGAGCCAAATTAATCCAATCGCGTAACAACATACTATTTAAACTAGATTATCTCTTTGTGAATAACATATATTTTTGAGACCTATGAATTTAGTGGAAATAATTTTATATTTTGTTTTGCCAAAGCTCTCTTCAGTGGTTTTGTGTGAATTTGGGCCTTAAAGTAAGCCACTTGTCTGAAGAAATAAGACAAGTGTAATGTATTTCATTACAAACTTATGAATTCAACTAGTTACTTATATCGAGTATGAAAGTAGCCACACTTTGTAAACTAAATTTTCCCACCTATAATCCAACCTAATAATTATTCACTAAAAACAATATTTCAGTTTCACGATCTCTACAAATCCATTTCGAAGGTTAGGTACCTGTAATACTGCGCCAGAAGGAAGCTTCTGGCGCAGTGGCCTACCTTCGGAATAGCCTACAGGAAACAACACTGGTTGAAAATAATGTACCTAATGTGTGTACCTATAATCGTAGTACCTAAGCCAATAAGTTATATATAGCGGAACGGAGCGAAGAAGACTGACCCTGTCCTGAGCACCCGTATTGCACCCCAAAACTCAGCAATGTGTGCGTGTCGTGGCGAGTGCCTACGCGGAACCTAATGTGGCTGGTGAGTGCGGACGTGCGCGCACTTTTCTTTGAAGATTAACGGGCATGCAAAGGTGACAGTTATCCAATTCCGAAGGTTACAAACAAACTAAAGTAATCTATGGTTAGTTTTAACGCCTTAGAAATTTTGACAATAGGCCATGCTAAAAACACACAGACTACTTTTTATTTTATTTTATGAAATTTTAGCCTATTTGAAGAAAATTTTAAAATCCTTTTCAAAATCTTGTCGGTAGGCACCTCCGCTATTCCGCTTATCCTTTTAGTTATATATTTCTCTTTTGCTACAGGAACACCCTACCAGGTGTCCATACCGGATTCTTCATCTTAATTACCGATAACATTCCGGGTAAAAACCCACCCGGGCTAAAACCACAACGAGGCCTCGCGCCCCACGTTACCTACCTACGTAGTTTCTATTTTTTTAAACCACTTTTTTATGATCACCTTTGACCTTTGAGGCTGACCCGCAAACGTCACACTATATGCAGCGGATTCACAAAGACCTACCATACTGTAAGTCCGTGACTCGGCGATGCGTGAAATATGATCTGGTGGCAGCGCCGATAATGTCGTGTTATCCAATATAACATAAATGCTTTTAATGGCGGTAGCTTGCCTAAGGTAAATTTAGGAGCGCTTGTAACACGATACTGGTCTACCTACGTAAACTATCCGGTGTGCGGACTCAGGATTAGGGGGCAACCTTGAGAACGCATAACGACTGATAAAAGTAAGTAAATGTAGCATGTTGGTTGATGCCCCCTGAGGGACACGGGCCTTTACTAGATATGAGTAAGATCGAGCCATTCTCCACCACCCTGGCTCAGTGGAGGAAGGGCGCCGGGCTATAAATCGAGGGATAACAAACAATACTAAATTGATGCCACCCACATAGGTAATTCATTTAAAACATGGGATTGTTTTTGTGTGTCATGTTGTTAAGCCTGATAATACAATGGAAAAAAAGCCGGCCAAGTGCGAGCCGGACTCGCGCACGAAGTATTATTCCATACCACCGTACAATGGTAGGGATGGTGTGGAGTGAATAGTTTGGATTTTACATAGCAAAATGTTGTTTACAAAGTTATTGGTGCGGCTACTTTCACTCCATGTACGTAACCAGGTGCATTCATAAGTTTGTATGTGGTATTGAAATAATTTTTATATGGGAGCCCCCTTAAATATTTATTTTATTCTGTTTTTTAGTATTTTTTGTTATAGCGGCAACAGCAATACATCATCTGTGAAAATTTCAACTGTCTGACTATCACGTTTCATGAGATACAGCCTGGTGACAGAAGGACAGACAGACAGATAGACAGATGGACAGCGGAGTCTTAGTAATAGGGTCTCGTTTTACCCTTTGGGTACGGAACCCTAAAAATCCTCACTTTTGCCCCCCAGAAAAAACCCTTAGTACGCCCGTGACCAGTGTTGCCAGGGTAGAGAACTAGATCTGTTTACGGTATCGTTGTGGGAAAATATGACTTTAAATTGTTTACTAGGCGACGCGACAACGGGAAAATAAGATGCGACAATTTTATACTACTACACAATAACCATACACTCATAGATATTTTTCGGATACATTCTAGATTTATTCAATGTTTATGTTTAAGATTAGAGAAACACTACAAAAACGGTAATGAGCTGTTTTTAATGTTGAAAAATCTTAATTAAATATTACTCACAAAGCGATGAATTTTCAAATATTCTGCCATGACTCGTGCACAGAACGATATCGTCTCGTGGAGAAGACCGCCTCTGTCTATATGACTCAGTAATATGTCCGTGTGAAATACAATAACTAATGCATTTAACCAAATACCTACTGACCTAAAGACCTCAATTAAAACATATCACGTAAGTAAAAATCATTGAAATAACGTCATGCAGTGTGTTTCCCCAGAATGTAGTATTTGACTTTATAGAACTATGTGTGCGATTCTAGTTCTTAAGATTTCTTTAAAAAAAAATGTAATGAGAAAACTGTATTAAGGTTAAAAACAAAATGTAATGAGAAAACTGTATTAAGGTGGACACATGATAATGGGTGTAGAAACAAAATAATTTGGCCCTTGTAAAATAACGTCAAACGGTATTAGAGAAGTCAGCATAGAGTTTCATTTATCTGAAGACAAGGCAGGTAGTGACAAAAAATAATAATACAAAACTTGTCTGAGGTTGACGCTTTATTTATAGTCTTGTTTAGTTGTATTTTATTATAAAATGACAGCATTTGACTTATACGCTACATGCTATTTCAACCACAGTAATCGAAACTCTTCACTTACTTTGAGATTTCCACTCACAAACAAAATTACTTTTTTGTTAGTTCATATAAGTATTTATTTGACTACCCGTCCAACATTTAGTTCATCTGAGAGTCCAATAGCAGATTGAGTGCACCTCAAACCACAGAGGTAGAATGACAACGACGAAGGATTTTTTGAGTTTTGATAGGTGTACGTTTTTTAAACACCATTTTTCAGTTGCGCGACTACCCTCCTCCATGGAAAAATCTAATAACCTCCTTGGTCGTCCGTCATTCTTTTATAGCACATGTATCGTACGACCAAGAAGGCTGCGTCACTCCGCCATTCATTAGGCCAGTGCGGAGTCAGGACTGTACCTACTGCAAACATATCGGGTGGCCGGCTAGTGGAGCTTATAATTTACCTAATGCGGTGTAAAATGATCACTCGGCTAATGTATGGCAGCACAAATAGTTTAAACGAGTCTTCGGTGACGCAAAGTTGCAATGTTGGGAACGTAACAGGGCTTTTGGTTTTGATGTGTTTGTGGGTGGTTTTGTGTTTGCGAGATTTTGCTGAATGATGCGAAAGAAGGTCCGGGAATAAGGTATATTGGCCTTACAAAGCAAAACAAACAAAGCGCGATGCCTTAAGGTATATTGGCCTTACAAAGCAAAACAAACAAAGCGCGATGCCTTTTCCGACACGGGGAGGCGGATGAGCAGTCAAACTTACGTTTGCAATTTTGTTCTGCTGACCGAATGCAATTCACGTCGGCTCCAGAGCTAATAGAAATATAGATAATGAAATTATACAACACTAGAAACGAGTTTGAAAACTGTCAGTTTAGTTAGTTCAATAGAATTTTATGTTTGGCAACTCTGCCGTTGACGAAAATTCTGCCAATGTCAAGTTCAGTTTGTTAGTTACATATGATATTATAGTTATGGAGATCGGCTAACCAAACTGATTAGTTCCGCAAATTCCGCGTAGCATTTTTGATTGACGCATTTTTATCTAAAAAAAAAACATATTAATATCAAATAATTATTTTCATCATATGAAAGTATTGCAAAATAATTTAGTTTTGTTGGGTGGCAGAGGCTCAGCATAACCAAGTCCAACCTAAGTAAAACCTTATTATAGCGGCGACACATACGATGTATGGGGTTGTTGGCGCTAATATTCGATCTGCACGTTGGGACTAAGAATGAACGCGGTATTCTGACTGACCTGCTCGGTATATGGAAATTAATTTCTGAGAGAGCAGACGTTGTTGGGGATCCATTTATTATTTTATGTAGATGGATCAAGTCCTGAAGTCTACGACGCGATTCTAAGGGTTCCAATGAGAAACGTTCGCATATGTTTTTGTAGGGCTTAACCGCGCGGCGAAGGCCGAATTTCAACAATTATTTAGCTTATCTCACTCTCACGGTCTCAACGAGTAGGTACCACGACCCCACATTGGTTAAAATCTGTCAAGCCGTTTAGGAATATGATATTTTTACATTTTCAACCCACCATTTTTTTTAATTTCCAAAATCTTAATCGACATAAAGTCCATATAATTATCGAACCTGGTTACCAAATTTCACGAGGAATACGACCTGTAGAGGAAAAAAGCCAGAAATCCCGACCGATCGACCTACGAAAGCATTGTTGCCCAAGCTGAAACCTTTGAGTATTTATACATTATTACTCAAAAGGCTTAAACGGAGATGCTGCGTCCGCTCGGTCAATTATCGATCGAATGCAAATAAAGAAGCCAACAAAAGCTATGTAGTTTGGGTCACCAAATAAACAATAGTACATTGTTGCCCAGGTATAGAAAGTAAGCAATAGATGGACGAGTTAGTTCGCGAAGATGCGAGTCCATCTATTGCACTTTCTACCGAGGCATTTACTATGTGCTTTTCACGCCTAGTGTAAGGAAATAAAACAGGAATCAAACCCTAACGCACTCTTATCCATAATATATATTTAAACTAAAATAAAAATGGCGTAGTTAAAATTTCAAAATTGCCTACTACTTTCTTTTTAATAATGTGTATCCTATGTTGTTTTCACACATCTCTGTATCTCGAGAATCGACCAATAGCAAAGTAGAAAGTAAAAAAGGCCGCTAAACACTACATTTTACTTTGCAAATCTACATTGTTTGACTGTTTTTGAATTGTACTACTAAGAACTACTTTCTACTCTCATTTCAATCCATCTTTGGCCATATTTCCGAGCAGTGGCGTGAAAAAATCATAATTATATTCCAAAAGCTGATGTAATTCACTTGTGATTTGTTGTTACACAGGAAATCAGCCCTTTATTTTTAATGTTCACCCCCTCACCCTCCCAACCCTTGAAGTTTATCGGATGAAAAAGTTGTTCGATTAAAAAATTTGCGTCTTATTAAGGGTAACAAAAAAGTCATGTGACATTTTTGAACATTTTTCGAAATGGCTGCCATTTTTTACATTTTCAACCGCCATATCTCCACCATTTTGAAAAATTCACAAGAACTGAATCGACGAAAAAAAAACAGTATACTTTTGGAACCTGCTCACGAAAATTCACGAGAACCAGTTCAGAAAAGCGAACTGTAGAAGAGAACACCCAGAAATCCAGACAGACACATGAAAGTATTTTTGCCCAAGCTGAATGGAGAGACGCTTCGTCGGACTTTGCGCTCGCTTGGTAATTATGTACCTAACGTATTCATGCCTTTTATTTGCTTGCAATTTCACTAGATTTTAATGCCTTGATGATGAGCAAAAGGATATATTGCGAAAGGCTATTGAAAATTCAGGAACATTAAATTAGGCGTGTAATATAAAAGCGTTAGTAAAAACTCTAGCGGGGAAAAACGTGCATGGGAGCGCTTCAGAATTGCACATATTACCTACAACTAGAACTTGAAATTCATTAAGCGTTCATAGAATGATGTAAAACGATAGCGCTGTACGAGCAAATGTAAACCCATACATTGGTTTCCGACAATCTCAGCCTGAACACGATACTAGTTTACATCCTACGTACGAAAACTCAAAATTACACCTTTAGCGGAATTTAGTCAAACAAACAGATACAATACACAAACACATACAATGTAGGTATGCACATAACACAACATTTAATTTTATCCCTCGGTTACGGTATTGGGCGAAGGTTCGCGTTGCGGAAGTAAAGAGATGTGTTTGTATTCATCGCTAGACATTTACAATATCAATTATAATTACTACTTACGTTGGTTGGACCACTGCCACATGGCAGAAGAAGGGCGAACACAATCTTAATGGGCGAAAAATAGATAACTAGATATACCACCGTTGAATAGTAGGTAAGGTAATTATTAACGGCCTTACTTATAAAAAGGCAAATTCACTGTTTAGCTTAAGCAGTGTTTTGTCCTTTTCACACGTCGACTAAATGTCAAGTGTCAAAGCAAGACAAAACACTAAATTAACTTAACAGTGAATTTACTTTTTTATAAGTAAGGCCGTTAGTTTATTTTTATCCTTTATTAAGTACTTTCTATAGGTCACTTTACTTATAGAAACTACTTAAGGCGATACGTAAATATATATATATATAAAAGGAATACGAATATAAACGAAAGTGACAGCGGTAATTACTTCCACATACATAAGGAAGAAAAGACCAAAACTAAAATAAGGTAGCACCAAACCACATCCAAATTGTTTAAAAATAAACTACGCTATTTTTTCGAAAAGATTTTCAAGGAGAGCTTACGAATACGTAATATCCACATTTTAAATGCAATACCGTATTTGACAAGGTAGTCCAATAAATCTATAAACTGTCTGAAGCTGAAACTATTTCAACAAAAACGTTTGACAATATAAGAATAGTATATTTCAAGTATGTAGTTGTATTTTATAAACATAATTTTGTGTTAAAAAGACAGAATTTGGCTATGACGTCACATGCTAATATTTTATAAAACTCGTGAACAAAATTACCGTTTTGACAGTTCCTAAAAAGTATCTATTTTGACTAGCAGTCGAATACCGTATTATGCTATTACATTTGTAAGGATTTCAGAATTACAGGAAAAAATAAAGCAATTTAGAGGTCTTTTCGCAATTAAATTGTATGGAGAAAATTTCATCCAATCGCGTTTTCCTTCAGTGAGAATCTTAATAAATAATAAACGTTAACCTAAAAATCAAATCTGCAGATGACTTCATACTGGAGTAATATAGAATATAATAATGAACCAATATGCTTAAGTAGTAAAACACAATAAGACACGTATACTCGTAGTAATTAATTTCGTTCTAACAGTAACAATTTCGAAATCCATAACCAATGTGACTTTAAAAATTAACCGGCGAAATACAATAAATCACAATACCCTTCAGCACACATCACAACGCAAACTACAATACTGTCTCAAAACACGATGAAAACACAAAGCTGGCACCGCGAACAAAAAACCAGCTTCTACGGTTACATCTCCAATAACCACGAGTCGATTATATTTCACATGTTCCAATGTTTCTCATTATTCCGTCTGGGAACGAAACAAAGCGAGGTGTCGGGTTCCGTGCATACTTCTGAGCTGAGCATGGAGCGACGTGTTTTTGTCATGCGAGCCGAGATTCGGGGAAAGCCGGGAAGCTAGCGCGCTAGCAACACCGCCTGTGTTTTTATTAGGTAACGCGCACGCTTTGTTGTAAAATGGATACCGGAAGTTATGTTTGAGTTATGCGTTAAGGGGGTATCTCGTCGGTGCAAAGGTTCCCGTTACTCCAGGCGGAATGACCCGCAGTGTGAGCGGGACGGAATCAGGGAAAAATGACAAAAAGTTGGTATTAAATTGATACAAAATCAACCAAAATAGCTACGAAAATTTCATTATTAGGTAATTTAAGTATTGTCAAAGCCAACTTGATAAATATTTTTGAATTCTGTGTGCTATTCCAATTTGTCAGAAAAACAAAAAAAGTGTCAATTTAGACCTCATTTCAATAATTATTTCTATCGAGCGAAATTCCTCCAATCGCGTTTCTGTTATTAAAAATCTGGATAAAGGTCCCAAATTAAATTGATACAAAATCAACCAAAATAGCTACGAAAATTTCATTATTAGGTAATTTAAGTATTGTCAAAGCCAACTTGATAAATATTTTTGAATTCTGTGTGCTATTCCAATTTGTCAGAAAAACAAAAAAAGTGTCAATTTAGACCTCATTTCAATAATTATTTCTATCGAGCGAAATTCCTCCAATCGCGTTTCTGTTATTAAAAATCTGGAAAAAGGTCCCAAAATTGTTATATTAATTTATTAAACTTAGGACTTCTTTTGGACAGCAGAAAGTGTCGATTTTGTCGATATATCACCTTAAAAGGAAGAATCGGTGACAAGTTGCTAATTCATCGCCTGACTGACTAGCTTCGCCACTATTTTCCTTAGTTCCCTGTTAGCTAACGTATACAAGTGGGAGGAAGAGGTTATTAGTAAAATATAATAAAAGCTTATGTTAATGTAGGTATCCGAGAGCAACTCAAATAATGTCCAACAACACACAACTCAGATTTCAATTCAAATAGATTGTGCTGACGATGGCCATAAACCACCAAATGCAATGCAGGCCAGTAACCTCTGACTGATATCTTATTACCAGGGTATAAGCCACATTTCGTCTCCGCAAAGTTGTTTAAAACCCTTTCCAACTGTGTGTACAAAGTATTTATTTACATATAGTACTTTGAGTAGTTGATATCCGTGCGAATAAGTCTTGAGTAGAGTCAAATTGAGTCAGTGGGAGGAAATTGCTTGTAAACTGAAGGAGTTATGTATGTAACTGATCGTTCTACCTATATTTATAAGTACCTAACTTTTATTTTATCTTCTTCAGTTGGTTTTTATTTACTTCAGTTTTTAATATGTTCGTTAATAGTTAATATGTTCTTGGGAAGAGCACTGTAGCGTCAAATACAGGTTTACATCTAGCTCATGCTCAGCTGTTTCAATTATATTGTGTCTTACATATATTTAGCTAAGTCCTTTAAATAATTTAATTTTAATTGTAACTTATGTTGAATAAATATTTTTATTATTATTATATTTATAATGATTATAGAAATAAACATAACGCAGCGTCACGCGTTTCTCTATACGGAGTAGTAGCAAAGCCAGATTTGGCGGCATGAGGACCTCTGTGGTGCTGGGGTCGAGGCTGTGCTTCCTAAGCGAGAGGTGCCGGGTTGGAATCCCGGCTGGGGAGCAAGAAAAAAAACCTGGTTTGGATGTTTATATGGGTGTGACGTCACTGTTTCTAGTTTCCACAACACAGGGATTCCTAGTGTGGGGCTAGAAGCTATGTATGTGCCTGTATATACATGTTTGTTTAATGTGCATCAAGGTCAGAAAATTATCTCATAAACGCATTGGCAATGTCTAATAAAATGGTATGATTTTAGGGTTCCGTACGAACCGTAAAAGGAAGAAAGGAACCCTTAAAGGATCACTCCGTTGTGTGTCTGTCCGTCTGTCAAGACTCTTTTTCTCAGGAACGCGTGGAGGTGTCAATTTGAAATTAATATTGATTGCACAGGTAAAGTTGTGAAAAAATCAAACTTATATATTAAGGTAAACACAATCAAACGATACCGCCCTCGATATGCCACAATTTTGCTGAAATTGCTTGATATTTCCAAGGGAATAAAAATCTATAGGGGACTTCCCGTTGACCTAGAATCATGAAATTTGGCACGAAGCAAGGTCATATAGCACAAATAAAAGGACAAAACCGAAAACTGTAAATTGCTGTCTGCCTGCTTGTCTGTTTGTCTGTCCGTCCGTCTGTCAAGACAATTTGCTTGATACTCGCAATGGAATCAAAACCTATAGGATACTTCCCATTGGCCTAGAATCCTGCAATTAGGCACGACGATAGGTCTTATAGCACAAGTAAAGGAAAAATCTGAAAACCATTTTGTTGTACCTTCCCAAAAAAATGCAATTTGTGCGGAACCTTTGGTGCGCGAGTCCAACTCGCACTCGGCAGGTTTTATTTAATTCTTGTATCAATATCAGATCCCTTGTTCAAGTTCATATTTCCAAGAGCAAAACTCCATTCTGACTAATGTTGAAATCATTTATCGCAATGAACATTATTTCGGACATTAGCCGACGCTCGAAATTAATCTTAAGACTAGCCGGCTAAACTTAAGTTTAGTTTCACACCTAGTTTTAGCCGTAACAGATATATCAAATAGCCCTCGGCTTTAGCCGGTTCATAATGTTGTATTGAATTTCATTATAACCCGCTGGTTAATAATGTGATGTTCACTTCTCATAGGTCTTATTGTTATATACTTAAAGTTTAATTTCGTGAAATATTTACAGCGCTCACAGCCCAGCTCCCCGAGGGCGGGGCGGACGGAGGGCGGAGCGCGGCGCCTAACTTATTCGAACATCGAGTGGTCACACAGGAGGTGAGTAATACTCCTCGGAGATAAAGCTGTTTTTGTCTTGTGCGTTTGAACCCCTTACTGCATTCAGGACTCATTCTTGATTCCCTCGAATTCAGGATTCAATATCGCGTCCGTGGCATAAAACATTTCATATTCAAATTTCTTTATTTTCTATAAATATCAACATATGTTTAGAAATAGTAGATTTCCCACGAGTTCGCAAAGGCTTATATTTACGAACCGAGAAGTTTACGGCAGGAGCCGAAGGAGTGGGTCGTAGCGAGGTTCGTAAAGAAGCCTTTTCGAACGAGTTAGGAACATCATTTTCCGCCAAAGTTTCCAAATTCAAGCGGCGAAGTTGCTATTTTGAGGTTAGAATGCGGAAAACGTTATTTTGTGCCTCTTCTCTACATGGGACCACTGTGGGAGAAGCATAATGCTGTTAAATCTACTTAATATCATATCCCCGAAAACAAGCACAAATATCTGCATCTGCGTAATGAATGTGTCCAGTTTCAGACCTCACAAACAAAACTTGTTCTCAAACGAGGCGCACTAATCCCTGCTATGTGCTCAAAAAGTGTTATTTAGAGAATGCTAAAAGTACCGCGGTCACAAAAATATCTGGGAGTCAGGTTACAGCAGAATTCAGCAGTATAGGGCCATACAATACAGTATGGTGGCAAACGGTGTCAAGTTTTATTTAAGGTACTTTGTGGCTGGGTGCCAAAGGTCGGCTTGAGAGAGTCCAGGGCGAAGAAGTTTTTTGAGTGATGCTAAAGATGATGGATGTATCTATGATCCTTGGTGTACTTTAAGATTAAATTTTGGGCTGCTGGATATTCTAGGGCCTAGGGTCTTAAAGTATCTACTCGTTTTTTATTAAGTACAGTTTATTTGTGGAAAGTACAAATTAAGTACCCATTATGTACAATTGTATTGTACATGAATAATCAATAATCATGAATTCAATAATACCAATATTAAAAATGGGATTACTGGGAAGCATGACACAAGGTATTCGACTTGAAAGGGAACAAATCCTGACGGAAAATGTTAAATCAATAAGTGCCCAGCCACGATGCCACGATGCCATGACCAAGACAACTTGCATTTTAAAACAATGACACAAAACAACCTCAGCGTCAGACAGTAGAGTATAGATTTATACAGAAGCGTCGAGTGTCCAGACGGTTCAAGTTACACGAAATTTAACGTCACTATGACGCCGCACTGACGCAAAATGGCGTCAAATGGCATCGCTAGTTGAGACGAACATTAATTATTAAAGGATCATGTTGTGCTGTCTGGGGTTGGGATTTTTACTGGTACCCTTTTGTGAGGGTTTTATAGGGCGCGTCATTTTACCGGTTCCATTTCGTTTTGATGTGTGTAGCTTTCGATCGCGTAAGGGTGTCGGGTGTCTCTCATTATCATTAGTATGAAGTTCGAGTCTGGATATGAAGAATAGGGTTCGACTTATTGGATACCTGTACCTATTATTAGTTTTAGGTTACACTTTTCCTATCTCTTATAAATATAGTTAGTATGTATGTCATTATTAGTACCTTTGACGACCCGAATGGCCTAGTCGGCACTGACCCTGCCTGCCGAAGCCAAGGGTCCCGGGTTCGAGTCCCGGTGAAGAACGGATGTTTGTACCCTAGTCATGGTTGTTTATCTATCTAAGTATAATATTTATCTATGTAAGTATGTGTATCGTTGTCTAGTACCCAAGATACAGGGAATCCTAGTTTGGGGCTAGATCAATGTGTATAAATAGTGTCCAAGGTATTATTTTTACCTATATGTGTCACCGTAAGATTGTTAAAACCGTTAGTTGATAAACTAACGTTTTTGTCTTGTTAGTTGGTCAGCTATCGACAGATAGTAAACTGTAGCGTACTGCTTACTATATGACGCGTTAGTTGATAAACCGTTAAATAACTGGTTTAAACTTGAATTGCAAACGAAATACCAGGGCAAACACTGCGGTAGCTTTGGTGAAGACTAGAGGGGGCGGGCGCAGCGAAGCCCCCGAATAGTCTTCGTGTTAGGTTGACATGTAATAACAAAAGAAACGTAAATTCTAAACCCTGTCGGTCTGGTTTACTATCTGTCGTTAGTTGACTACTATTATGTAGTGACTAGATCAGTTGATAAACTAACGCATTAGTTTATCAACTAACGGTTTTGACTATCTTACTGTGGCATATAATTATATATTTAATATTTATTTATATTTAGGATGTATATTTTATGTATGTAGTTTATTAAGTTGTAATTAGGGTTTGTTGTACACATAGGTCTACCCGTGCTCAGCGATTAACCTTTCTCATCCTGACATGGTTTGCTGGAAGAGATCTCTTAATAGAGATAAGCTCGCCTTTGTACACTATTTTAATGTATAACTAGTTATTTGAATGATTTGTGTGCAATAAAGAAATTAAAATTATGTGTCAAATGTAAAAAAACTGCAAATACGTGGATACACGGTTTCTACTTTTTTGATGAAAGTTTCCATTTTGTCAAAAACTATTTCTTGTAGGTATGACAGGACAAATAGGTAGATGGTGAGAATACAGTGACACACGGTAACATTGCTATTTATACCACACCAACCGATAAATAATTTTGTATGTAACCCAAATACCTATAAAATGTATTACAATATTTGCATAAAAACATGGCGACCGGGGAAGCAGCGCCGACGACGGTCGGGTTTCACGAAATTAACGAAGAGCCGCGCATCGGATGTCAAGATGTTAACTTAGAATAATTAAAACGGTGGAATCGAAACCACGGGTTATCCGAGCCTAGACTTAATTGTGCGGGATATTTTCAAGAGTAGTTACGGTTCATACCTTAAACGTAAATGCATGTTGTATTAGGTTCTGCGCTGGAAACGTGGTAGACCAAAATGTTGAACAATCTGTCCCGAAGCCCCAGCCCCGGGGCAGATGGCAACAAAAGTGCCAATCGTCCCGACCCTGGAAACGCCGACACTTGCGTTTGCCGGGGTGGATGTCATGAAAGAAGTACTGTCTTCCCCGGAAACATACAGGCTATGTATACATTTGGATGATTGAACAACCATACCTGACAGTTGTAAATATCATCAATCGGCACTCAAAAGACAATACATGAATAAAATAAAAAGATAATAATTAAATGTAGAAATATTTTGAGTGAGGTGTAAAAAACATCTAAAATTAGCTGGTTAGAGGCTTCCGCGAAATATTACGAATTACTATATTATTTCTTATTTTCCGGCAGCAAATTTTAAAAATCTATATGAATATATATAATGAAGTATCTCTTGGTGAGCCGAGCAATACGTTAGGCGTATTTCTTAAAGTAAAAAACAAAAAGGTTCGCCGCCGGAAAGTGGCTCCGAACCCAGGACCTTGCTTTTATATTCCGTGATGATAATCGTCATACCATCGCTCTCGCCATCAATGTTGCTACGAATGCCGTAGAAGGTTGGCACAGCCGGTTAAACAAGGCTGCTAGTGGCTCTGTGACCTGACCTTCTAACATCTTCTTAGTCATATCACTCTTGACAGATTGGTCGTCACTTCCTTTAGGTGACCCGCCTTACAATTCGAGGGCTGCTTTTCTGGTGCATTTGTGAAGGGGATCGTCCATAGCTGACGTAATTTGGTCTGTCCATCGCGTTGGTGATCTACCACGCATTCAGGTGCCTTCCACTCTGCCTTGCACTACCAGTCGGTCGACGGACAAGCGACCGCGTCGAGATACGTGTCCGAAGAAAGTGAGGATGCGAGCTTGCACTAGAAGAAACGCGCTGTTTGTTGCCGAGTTCCTGTAGGATGCAGTCGTTTCTACGGAACTTTTTCCATGATACCCTGAGCCTTTTTCTCCAGCACCATATCTCGAGAGCATCTATCTTCTTTTTCTCGCTTTCACTTAGGGCCCATGTCTCTGCAGCGTAGAGGAATATCGGGATCACAAGCGCTTTGACCAGCCGGATCTTTGTGGCTTTGGTGATGTTAAGGTTCTTCCTTGTTTCCGTGGTCTAATGGGTTTTAGGCTTGCTTCTCACACTGGAGATGCAGGTTCAAAACCTGACCATGTACCAATGAGATAATAAATTTATCTTAAGTATATTATAGGGCGCTTCCGTGTTTCGGATGACACGTTAAACTGTAGGTCCCGGCTACTATCGCTACGTGGTAGTGGTCGTATACCCCCTCCATCAACCCGCACTGAGACAGCGTGGTGGAGTATGGCTTTATCTTATTTGTATGCTGTTAAAGGCCTGTGCCCCTCGGTGGGGACGTTAATGGGCTACATTCATTATTTATAACCTCTTGAATAACGGCATTAGATAACGCAACTTTTCCGTTATAGGTTTTAAATTTTATTACCATGGCATAAGGTTTAAAATCCCGACCCTTCCCAACTACCCTCGGCTTTTGAGAGGTTAAGTTTCTTCCATATTTTCTTCAGTATTTTCATAGAAGACCTAGTAATCGCCATACGTCGCATATTTTTATCCACACATCCGCCATTGTTGGATATCAACGCTCTTAGATATATGTATGATTGGATTTCATCGCCATTTGCAATTTTAATGATTTCGGGCGGACTCTTGTCGGCACGATCCACATTCATCATCTTCATCTTGATGGGATTGATCTTAAGTCCGACTTCCATGCTGATTTTTTCCATCCTGGGTATGATCATCCATATGTTGGATACTACTCGCAGAAAAGGTGTTGTCATCTGCATAGCGCAGATTCGAGATATTCAATCCACCAATTGCAAGTTGCGTGTTGTAACGGGCCCGCAGGGCTAAAGGTCGTAGCCGCCGCTAACAGTAGCTATGATCGTCTATTCTATCTATCCCAAAATGAGAGGACCCGATTCAGCTGTAAGATTTGTAAGTAAGAATGATAAGTCTGAATTTCTCGTTCGTTGAGAAATTCATTAGGCGTACAATAGTCGAACGAAGCTTGGTTCGGAAAGTTACAGTTTCAAGTTAGACAGAGAAAGCATATATGTCCGCGAGCCGGTAATTCGCATCAGTCAGCGGTGTATTGCGCCAAAACGATCGTTGTTATATTTTATGTGATGGCACCATCTGGTTTTTGTATATATGAGCGCATTGGAACATCTTTTGTTGTAATTTTAGTTATAGTTTTAGTGATCGATCACAGTTATAGTATAGATATCCGTCGTAGTTTTACGACGTGAGTACTCAATTATATTTCATGTGCTCGCTCGTAGCGGCTTGTGGTGGTTCCAATTATATATTTTGTTCACGGCAATAACGATCCGAAAAGACCGGTTTACACAATTGCGATTTGAGTTCCGAAATGGGTTCTGAACTAGCGGTTACCTCAAAAGGTCCGTAACGTTTTGAAACCTTCAGCTCAGCGCAATTTGAGCTGGATGTTATCGAAACGCAAGCATTTTTGTTTTAGGATATCTAACCCACACCATAGCGAAGTGCATAATTCGATAAATACCGAACTATGAATTCCACTAGCCGCAGCACGTCCTGGGCTGAGCCAAATCATATATACCGACTCAACTTACACATTAGATATCCATCGAAATTTACATTTAATTTAAAAATGCAACTTGAATCCAATCTGACCCAAGGCAATGCAAAACACCTACCCGGACCTAAACAATGAACTTTAGACTGTAAATTGATCTCTTCGCGCGTCCCCGACAACACTCAAATGTCAAAATATCAACAGTATATGTTAACTGTGTTGACACCGGTTTAACTTTGTTCTGAATTTGTTATTTCCATCCGCGGAACCTCATCGATCAAACAGTCTCCCTATGCCCTGACAACCTAGGTTTAGCCGCAACTAAACTCCTGTCTAGCCTAGTCTAAAAACCTAGTGTTATACCACGTCCATTATCGACACCACTCGAAAATGGTTGAGTTTGATTTGAATGTGCTTGAATGTTTAACGACTGTGTGTGTGGGAATTTCAAAGCTCGCTACTCGAAAGGAAATGAGGAGAGGATTAGCCCGCGAATATCCTAAGAGCCAATCCAGGAACCCTATGGTGAAGGAAAAGGAATTTAGGGTCGCTCCAAGCCCAGACTCAGACTCAGATACATTGACTTAAAAGTTCTTTCCTAACGACCCAAGGATAGTTTTGGAATTAGGGGTAGGTTGATATAAAGGTAGGAACCGAGGTATATCTCGGCGCTTCAGACACTCACGAAAACCCACTGAAACTTCGCAATCACCAATTCGTATAGTTCTGACGCGTAACACGGCAGCCAAAACTGTTTAGAACTCGTGAAGACGACTGTCACAGCGGCTAGACGCAGAGACTGAATGCACTCCCCTCCCACGCTCTGGTATTTATATGCCCCACATGCGTCCTTTGCAAATACGCTCTGCCCAAGCGAAGCTTCTTATCACTAACTACACAGGGTCCAATTTCAACCATGCCATGCAGATCCGCCGTTCTACAAATTGTGTGTACGCATATTCACTATGATCAACCGTAGGTTATCACTCAAATCATTTGGTACTGCCGATACACAGAATCTGTTGATCGCTGACCAATAAAAGCTTGTTGCGATTAATTAAGCATTTCCCGACCGCTAGACGCGCGTGGCAAAGACCTCTAGAATGATATTCAAAATAGAGGTGTCAAACCCTCCATCTCATACCTCAATCGCAATTGTATATTTGCAATCTACATAATAGCTTTCTCCGTTCCGTAATAACCTTTCATTATTTAGTTATTCATAATTTTATTCAACGCGCAGCCAAATCGGCTCTCATCTCTACACATCTCGCAGGAATGCGACAAAAAAAACTGACCTGAACTGAAATTCCACGAATGAACCCACGCGTCTGTTTTTTTTCCAAACTTTGCCAGTAAGCTATGCAAAACCCCCAAACGTTATCTGAACCGATTCTCGTATTCAAAACAGCGCGGCGTTGGGCTAGCCCTCTATCACGCAGAATGAAGTATCTAATGTACCGACTCTCGTGTACCATTACAGCCCCCTCCCAGACCTTGAGACACTGTTTATCTCAGTTAACATGGCGCAAGGATCTCATTACCACTATGCTACCCATACTTTGTACATATCTACTCTATATGTTCGGACATCTCAAATCATGTACACCGACCGATGAATCTGTCAATTATGTATATAATATTTACACAACTCGATTGAGTTCTCTCCTGTCTTATCTTATTTATCTATCTTACTATACAACCTCGCTTACCCGCAATTTATCCTAATTCGTATTACTATATATATACAAATTGTTTTTTTTTTTTTTTGGTTTTTTTTTTGTTTTTGTTTCCAAACCATGCAAGATCCTTAAACCTACAAAGTAGTTACTCAAATTTACAGCTTACAGCTTAATTATATAACCTTTATACACTATCTTATTTATCTACGCCCTTATTCGTCCTCACATAATACCTGGCTATATTTATAGTATTGAAGTTACCCAATATCTCATTTGAACCCGGATCTACTAACGTATAACAGTTAGGATATACCACTGCCGAAACAACATAAGGCCCTTTATACAACAACGAAAATTTCCGCATGATTTTATGTTCTTTATTTGAACGCACAAAAGTTTTAAGTTTCACATAATCACCTATACGATAGACTTCTAACTTACGCCGTTTGTCCGCCTGTCGCTTACGTCGTTCACTAGAACTTTTAGAGTTTTCTATCGCTACATTCCGCACCTGTTCCGAATCTCGCACACTATGGCCTAATAACCATTCATCGCCTAATTCCTTGTCAATAGTTAACGGTTCCCGCCTACCAAACGCTAACTCATTAGGCGCAAAGCCTGTGCTTGTGTGTTCGATATTATTATAGCAATTCTGAATGTCCGGTAACACGTCTACCCAACTACGATTACTTCCGCCGCAATAAGTCCTAATCAGCCGACCTAGCTCGCGATTCACTCTTTCTACGCTATTAGAATTTGGACAATACACCGACGTATGAGTGACCCGAATCCCCAGCTGTTTGAGTCCAAATTCCCAAACTTTCGATATGAACTGTGGTCCTGAGTCCGTAATTATAGTTTCGATAGGTATCTCCCTATGAAATCTCTTTGTACAAGCGAGCACGCTCCTACCTGTCGCTTTTCGCATTGGATATAATTTTATTACTTTACTGTACACGTCTTGAATCACATATATATATTGATATCCGAATTTACCAACGGGCAATGGCCCATAAAGGTCCGAGAAAACTTTCTCACCCAACCTTTCCGCCAACACCGGTGTACAAGGACCAACGGTATTGTTAGTACTAGGTTTGACCTTTTGACATATGTCACAACTTCTTATCACCGCGCTTATCACCCTACTCATATGAAGAAAATAATATCTGTCCTTCATCAGTGCTAATATTTTATATCTGCCGTAGTGACCTATTTCTTCATGTATGTGTAAAATTAGTTCCTCCTGTAGTGATTTCGGAATTACTAGCAACTGTACGTTCCGCTTCGGCACGTGAAAATATAACGTATCACCTACTAGCTTGTAATTTTCAAAACCTCTCGTTCCCGTATCTACCACCTTACGTCTGATACAACCGCTAATTCGATTTAACCGCTCATCTTCGCTTTGTAATCTCGCAATGTCCCGTAAACTCGAAATAACACTTGCGGTATTCGATGCCTGAAACCAGAATATCCCCGGCTGAACATTTGTACTGTCAATCATGCCTCCAGGTCCCGCTATCTGCCTGCTTAGCGTGTCGGCAATTTGATTATCAGTCCCTCGCACAAATTCTATGTCGTAATCGAATTGCTCTAAAAACATAATCCACCTCGTTACGCGTGCACCCAATAAAGTCCACGACTTAATGAACGTCAAACTTTTATGATCAGTTCTAATAATAACTTTTTCTCCCCGCAAATATATCTCAAATCGCTTTAAAGTGTATATAACTGCATACATTTCCTGTTCACTGGTAGCCCATCTAGTCTGGGCACCCTTGAATGCCTGCGAACAGAACCCTATAATTCGTTCCTGGCCCGAATCATCTAACTGATAAACATAACCCCCAATTCCTATAGCGCTGGCGTCACATTGAACATAATATGTTTTTCCCGCCAATGGCTGACTCAAAATTATACTTTCTGAGAATTGATTTTTTATCTCGTCAAAAGCACTTTGCATCTGCGCACTCCAGACGAACTTGACTCCAGACCGCAATAAATTGTACAAGGGCTGTGTTAATGTTCCAAAATTTTTTATAAACCTCCGAAAGTAATTTATGAACCCCAAAAACGCCCTCAATTGCCTGACAGTTCTGGGTGACGGATATAATTTAAGTGTTTCAATTTTGTCCGGGTCCATCTGCAAACCTTGTGTAGACAAAATGTGCCCCAGTAACTTGACCTTTTTTTGTGCGAACTCGCATTTTTTTAGTTTGCATGTGAAGCCCGCGTCTTTCAATTTACTCAGAACCGTGTCCACTTGAGACATATGCTGTTCGAAGTCACCCTCAGTTAAAATTGCCAAATCGTCAACAAAATTTAAACAATATGACCTAACCTCTGGCCCTAGAATTAAGTCCATCGCCCTCGAAAATGAACCCACACTGGTTTTCAACCCCTGAGGTAAAACGTTGTAAACATAACTTCTGCCTTGATATACAAAACCCGTGTATCGTTTAGATTCGTCTGATAATGGTATAGAAAAATACGCATCTTTGATATCAATAACTCCTATGTAATTTATCCGGCGCCCGGATTGCAATATCTCACTCATTAAAGGTGTGGTTTCAACCTCCCCGACCATTCCAGTGTTTAATTGTCGTGCATCTAGAAGAATACGGACCTCTCCTGTTTTCTTTAATGTACAAGTCAATGGACTGCCGAAATCCGTAGATTGCCTGCTAATAATACCTATCAATTCCATCTCTTCCAAACGTTTTGTTACTTTATCGCGATATGCGAACGGTATGGGATAGCTTCGTTTTACGAAAGGCGTTTCATCTCTCATTTTTATCTCATGTATATATTTATTTGTCCGACCTATCCTATCGCTAAACAACTCTGCATGTTTATTTAACACCGGCAATAACCTTGTTTTGTGTTCAACAGGTATTGATGAATTATTCACATATTCCTCTATCATATTTCTACAGGTATCTTGGTTCTGTACTCCCATTGTACAACAGCAAGAATCCTGATTAGGACCAGTACCTAATGGTATTTCATACATCCGCCCGGCGCTTCGTATAATTAGCCTCTTATTACCCTCACACGTTAAACTGGCTCGCGTCTGTTGTATAAAATCAAACCCCAAAATTAAATCTTTAGGCACCCTTGTTAATACTAGCATTGGAGTATCGATAACGCATTCACCTATTGTTAATGGTAACGTTACTAATTTATCAACCTTTTCCTTACTGACTCCAAACGCACCTGTGATTCTCAAACTTGGAATCGGTATTTCCGTCGGTTTTCCCAATTGACTGCATACTTCTTCGTATACTCTCCGACTTATTACACTGATTTCGCTCCCCGAATCAATCAAACTCCTTACAACAATATTCCCAATACGCACATCTATCTCAGGTAATGTCAAAGTACTACATAACTCGCGCCCACACTCAGTCGAATCGTCGTCTCTGAATATCGTATGTAAACGTCTGTCATTTCGATCTATACAATTCAATCTAGATTTTTCATCTAAACACACGGCATATCCGTGCGCTTTATGCGCTAATAATTGAACAAATTCATTCACACCCACGTTCGAATCCAAATTACACAAATCATACAGTCTATGCTTTTTCCCAATTTGATCGGCTGTCCACCCGAACCGTAATAAATATCTGAGCGCGAACGACCCGCGCGAGTCCACTAGTTTTTTGAATTCTGACTTATCGCATTATTCCTGTCACTTGAACTTTGCCCTGCCTCTGTATCTCCTGAACTATCATTGCCCCTCTGAAACTTTATTGCCTTGAAGCTAGGCCTAGGCTGCCTGCCTCTACCGCGAAAATAACCGCGACCACGCGTCCCAAATTCGTTTCGCCCCTTCGTTACCGCGTTATAATTATTACTACGACTTATCGCGTTATAACGTAACGTATTTACCCGCATAGCTCGATATTGCCCACGCATATAGCTATCCCGCCTCACGTTATTAGTATTCATTGTCTCAGAACCATGTATTGCACTTAATCCCCCATCGACATTCCGTTCTAAATGCCGAAGGAATTCGACCGCATCACGTATAGTCATTGACTCCTTTCTAGCAAAAAACGCTACCTGAATATCACGCGGCAACTGTCTGAAAATCGTGTTGATTTTCTCCGTATCAGTAAACGGTATCGTAAGCTCATATATGCTATTCAATTGAGAGGCAAAGAATTCTTCCATACTTTGACCTTTCTTAGAATCAAACTTCGCAGTTAGGAATCTTTGCTTAATTAATTCCTGTTCATTATCACCCCAGAATACCTCTCTGAAATCTTTTTCAAAATCCGAATAGGTTCGCCATGAGTCTCTGTATATGCTCATTCGAACTTTCGCAATTCCTACCAAACTATCCGTTGCCCATATCAAAGCCCTAGAAGTATCTCCCGAGACTTTAATATAAGCCTTTAAATCTCTTAAGAAAATCATCGGATTTTCCGAACTTCGCCCATCGAATGTCGGCAACTTCTGTGTCATTTTCACAATGCATGATTGACGTTTTTCTACCGATTGTTCAAACGTCTCTAGTTCCTGTCTATCAGTCTGTCTGTCCGAAGTCCTACTAGCATTGCTCGTGCTGGAACCCCTTTCCAAACTGTCTAATCTATTCACTATTTCAGATAACAATTGCGTCACCTGCCCTGACGCCATTTCACTTGTGTGCGAAAGTAAATTTTGTGCTACCCGACTATCGTTTTTTCTACGCCGGCCGGCCATCCTGAACACTAAACCGCCGTAGCTCGTCTGAAAACAAAGCCCCTTTTTTGCTTATTTCTTATTTACAAACTGAACTGTTTAAAATCGTTTCTACGTTGTGTTATTTTTAAAAGTAACGCGTTAGACCTTGATTCTTTTAGAATATCTAGGAATATCTAGGTATCAGACTATCTAGGATATCCTTCCGTCTCGGCAACAAAAATCTGTAACGGGCCCGCAGGGCTAAAGGTCGTAGCCGCCGCTAACAGTAGCTATGATCGTCTATTCTATCTATCCCAAAATGAGAGGACCCGATTCAGCTGTAAGATTTGTAAGTAAGAATGATAAGTCTGAATTTCTCGTTCGTTGAGAAATTCATTAGGCGTACAATAGTCGAACGAAGCTTGGTTCGGAAAGTTACAGTTTCAAGTTAGACAGAGAAAGCATATATGTCCGCGAGCCGGTAATTCGCATCAGTCAGCGGTGTATTGCGCCAAAACGATCGTTGTTATATTTTATGTGATGGCACCATCTGGTTTTTGTATATATGAGCGCATTGGAACATCTTTTGTTGTAATTTTAGTTATAGTTTTAGTGATCGATCACAGTTATAGTATAGATATCCGTCGTAGTTTTACGACGTGAGTACTCAATTATATTTCATGTGCTCGCTCGTAGCGGCTTGTGGTGGTTCCAATTATATATTTTGTTCACGGCAATAACGATCCGAAAAGACCGGTTTACACAATTGCGATTTGAGTTCCGAAATGGGTTCTGAACTAGCGGTTACCTCAAAAGGTCCGTAACGTTTTGAAACCTTCAGCTCAGCGCAATTTGAGCTGGATGTTATCGAAACGCAAGCATTTTTGTTTTAGGATATCTAACCCACACCATAGCGAAGTGCATAATTCGATAAATACCGAACTATGAATTCCACTAGCCGCAGCACGTCCTGGGCTGAGCCAAATCATATATACCGACTCAACTTACACATTAGATATCCATCGAAATTTACATTTAATTTAAAAATGCAACTTGAATCCAATCTGACCCAAGGCAATGCAAAACACCTACCCGGACCTAAACAATGAACTTTAGACTGTAAATTGATCTCTTCGCGCGTCCCCGACAACACTCAAATGTCAAAATATCAACAGTATATGTTAACTGTGTTGACACCGGTTTAACTTTGTTCTGAATTTGTTATTTCCATCCGCGGAACCTCATCGATCAAACAGTCTCCCTATGCCCTGACAACCTAGGTTTAGCCGCAACTAAACTCCTGTCTAGCCTAGTCTAAAAACCTAGTGTTATACCACGTCCATTATCGACACCACTCGAAAATGGTTGAGTTTGATTTGAATGTGCTTGAATGTTTAACGACTGTGTGTGTGGGAATTTCAAAGCTCGCTACTCGAAAGGAAATGAGGAGAGGATTAGCCCGCGAATATCCTAAGAGCCAATCCAGGAACCCTATGGTGAAGGAAAAGGAATTTAGGGTCGCTCCAAGCCCAGACTCAGACTCAGATACATTGACTTAAAAGTTCTTTCCTAACGACCCAAGGATAGTTTTGGAATTAGGGGTAGGTTGATATAAAGGTAGGAACCGAGGTATATCTCGGCGCTTCAGACACTCACGAAAACCCACTGAAACTTCGCAATCACCAATTCGTATAGTTCTGACGCGTAACACGGCAGCCAAAACTGTTTAGAACTCGTGAAGACGACTGTCACAGCGGCTAGACGCAGAGACTGAATGCACTCCCCTCCCACGCTCTGGTATTTATATGCCCCACATGCGTCCTTTGCAAATACGCTCTGCCCAAGCGAAGCTTCTTATCACTAACTACACAGGGTCCAATTTCAACCATGCCATGCAGATCCGCCGTTCTACAAATTGTGTGTACGCATATTCACTATGATCAACCGTAGGTTATCACTCAAATCATTTGGTACTGCCGATACACAGAATCTGTTGATCGCTGACCAATAAAAGCTTGTTGCGATTAATTAAGCATTTCCCGACCGCTAGACGCGCGTGGCAAAGACCTCTAGAATGATATTCAAAATAGAGGTGTCAAACCCTCCATCTCATACCTCAATCGCAATTGTATATTTGCAATCTACATAATAGCTTTCTCCGTTCCGTAATAACCTTTCATTATTTAGTTATTCATAATTTTATTCAACGCGCAGCCAAATCGGCTCTCATCTCTACACATCTCGCAGGAATGCGACAAAAAAAACTGACCTGAACTGAAATTCCACGAATGAACCCACGCGTCTGTTTTTTTTCCAAACTTTGCCAGTAAGCTATGCAAAACCCCCAAACGTTATCTGAACCGATTCTCGTATTCAAAACAGCGCGGCGTTGGGCTAGCCCTCTATCACGCAGAATGAAGTATCTAATGTACCGACTCTCGTGTACCATTACAGCGTGACATATGATTTTTGAGTTTTTTGGACATTTTGTCAGCTGGTTCGTCAATTATATGGATCTTTTGGGCGATTTAGTTTTTGGAAATTTTGAAAATCTAGGGGATGAAAATGTAAAAAATACATATTTCAGAAAAATGTCACAAAACTTTTCTGATAAAGATTTCTTATTAACTGGGTCCACAACTCCACAAAAAACGATCCCCTTTTTTTTTCTCTTTTTTATTTTCATTTTGGATCAGCAATTCCGTGAACCGTGATCTCAGATCGTAGATAATGGATCATACCTATTAGTCTTTGAATCGCGGTAAGCTGTTTATATTATATTTTTTTAGAAATATTATTTACATATATTATATATATGTAAATAATATTTCTAAAATAAATATTTTTTTTTAATAAAAAAAAGATTTTGACAAAACTAAGTATTTTACTAATGTATTTTAAGCATTGGTTATCTAAGAGACAGTATATTGGTGATTTTCTAGATAATTATGTATGCTTCCTGTTGAAAATAAAAATGTCGAAATAGTTTAAGAAGCTTCCTAATACATCACACAAGGAACAACTAACAAAAGCCCATAATTGTAGAAAAAATAATGTTTTAAGATTGGTTTGCGAAGGGACATATTTTGAAGTTCATCTGAGATTTTTTTATAAAAACAATATTTATAAGAGTTTCATTTAACGCCAATTCATATCACCTTTTTATTTTTATTTTCCCACTGCTGGGCAAAGGCCTCCCCACTTTAGTCCACCCACACCTCCCTATCTTTTGCCTTCTCTTGGCAATCAGGGAGTCATCTCTCCAGATCCAAATATTGTTTAATTATATAAATGTTTAATTTCTTTTCGATAAAATACTACGGCATTTCTAAAATCTTACTTTTATAATCGAACTTTTGTTGCAAGAAAAAAAATGATCGACCCACATATTTTATTTACCTACATTACGGAAACAAGAGCATTCATGACAGATATTGGTGTCGAATGCATGAAGCGGCAACGCGATATTTTGTACCAGTTTTGTCCATTATGTTTTTAGGTGTCATTCGAGATGAAGGGTTCGGCTAAATATGAAATGTCGTTTGAAGATTTTGTTTGGAAACGACGATATTTGCAAAACTAAACTTTTGATAGCTGTGACGGTGATGATTTTGAATGGTATGAATGTATGTAAAGCATCTTTATATGTAAAAAAATATTTATTTCTGTTCATTGTTTATAAACTTTTTAGCATAATATGACAAATAAATAAGGTATCATTAGAAGCATCTTATACTTAAAGGCTATGTGACGTCATACCATATTCAATATGGCGCCCTCTGAAGGGATTAATGTCATTGATTAAAAAAATAAATAAACAGGGCCGACCATGTTGCGTATTAAATTTAAGGGTTAATTAATTAGCACATTCCTAAAATACATTATTTCATGCTCTTCTTTTTTCAATTCTTGGATGTACGAAGATGCGTATTGTTCGTCCGGTGGTTACGGTTTCATACTCTTTAGAGCTCAATGTTTTAGCAGTCGGGTTTTAGCTTTTAGGGTTCCGTACCCGAAGGTCGCCAAACGGGATCCTATTACTAAGCCTCCGCTCTCCGTCTGTCTGTCTGTCTGTCTCTCAGTCCGTCAGTGTGTCTCGGTACAGCAACAAATCATCAACTACACGAACATTTATTGACTAGTAGTTCTGTCAGAACAGTAGACCTCGCTTGTCTATTAAATTTGAAGCTTGTAGATCTGTTAGAATTACATCAGAATTTTGATGATCGATGATGAGATGAGTCAGTCACTGACAAAATGACAGAACTTTGAACGGCTGTCGTTTCCATTTTATTCGTTCAAATTGACTGAATTTTGGGAGTTTTCCTATTTGAATTAGGGGCCAGAATATTCAGGTATCTAGCTTTATCTATAACATAGTAACAGGGGAGGGTCAAAAATACCACCACCTTTTTGGATTTTTTTTTCGCAACATCTTGTGTTGTTTGCCTCACAAATTTGATACGAATCCGTCGATAAATAACGCTACAGAAAACATCCCCCTATTTTCCCCCTAATCAAAAATCGCGATCGACTAAAAAACATAAATAAATCAAAGAGCTAGGTGCCAATTTTCGTCAAAATCGGTTGGAAAATGAGACCTGTAGCCTGTAGGCGAGAACAGACAGACGGACAAAAGCATTTTTAACCAATCTCGAAACTGAACGCTTCGCTCGCTCGGTTAATTAAAGGGGGTGCCCATACAAGAGACCTGTTGTAACACCCCCCGCAATGTAACAAACCATAACATGATTCAAATATGATCCCAGATTTCGCGACTTATTCCATGGTGTGGTGGCGTAATTGGTTTGAAATCTGTTGCGCAATCTGGGTTCGAATCCACGTTTGTATAAAATACTATTTTATTTTTGTTTTATTATTACTTAAGTTTTCTTATAAGATGGTACGGAACCCTTCGTGTGCGAGTCCAACCCGCACTTGACCGATATTTTTTAACTTAATTTACGACAAACAAACGCACAGTTCACAATATTTTTTCACGTGATTTATTATTTATATCTCTATGCTGCATCGAAACTAATACATACACTTTTTAGGGTTCCGTTCCCAAAGGGTACCAAACGGGACCCTATTACTAAGCCTCCGCTGTCCTTCTGTCCTTCTGTCCGTCTGTCCTTCTGTCACGGGGCTGCGTCTTCTGAAAAGCCCGTGGAGTACAACGCTGGGCCGCGTTGTGCCCCACGGGCTTTTCAGAATTTCGAACCGTTTGAAAAGCCAGAGCGCTCAGCGCGCGCGACGCTGCGTTGTACCATACGGGGTTTTCAGAATTTCGAACCTCTTGAAAAGCCAGAGCGCTACAGCGCGCGCGACGCTGCGTTGTACCACACGGGGTTTTCAGAATTTCGAACCTCTTGAAAAGCCAGAGCGCTACAGCGCGCGCGACGCTGCGTTGTACCACACGGGGTTTTCAGAATTTCGAACCTCTTGAAAAGCCAGAGCGCTACAGCGCGCGCGACGCTGCGTTGTACCACACGGGGTTTTCAGCGCTCACAATGACAATTCATCGTCTGAATAGCCCGTGGGGTACAGGGCCTGCTTTTCGTTAATTAGCTTTTGGTTAAAAATAACAGCGTTTTTGTAATTTAAAATTTCTACTTCTTATATATAGATCTTTCTTTTCTCTCGATTCTCTCTTTTCTTCTTCTTTCAAGTTACGGCCGATTTTACAATCCTCAGCCAATATTTATATAATTTAACGGTCATCGAAAACCTTCATTACCCCATTGCGGCGGCGATGGGCTACCCTCTTGTCTTGCAAAATGGAGTAACGATACACTGGCTAAAAATGGTTACAATTCTGCCTCTGCCACCCCATAGGGAAAAGGCGTGACGCTATGTTATGTTATGTTAAAGGAAAATAATATCATGTCTGATCCAATCTTGGATTCTAAACTAGATCTTAAATATTTTAGATATTGTCTAGTTGATAGCCGCGGCGATGGGCTACCCCCCCCCCCCCTGTCACGCAAAATGGAGTATTGAATAACTGGCTAAAAGTGGGCACAATTGTGCCTCTGCCAGCCCTTATATGGGAAAAGGCGTGACGCTATGTTATGTTGTTAGGTCGGTAGGTATTTGAATAATGGTGATTTGGTAGGGGCTATTAAAACACGTCGCTTTTTATTGGTCTCCCGCTCTTAAAATTTATAAAATCTCGTTCACCTATCTACCTACCTATCTACCTAGTTCATTATTTGGTGCTACATATGTTATAGCGGCCACCGAAATAGGACATTCTGTGAAAATTGCAAATCTCTATCTAATTACGAAAATAAACCTTGTGTGATTGTCGTTACTGTCATTTCCGCGCCAAGTTATCGTAGTTTACCTTTAAAACTTAAGAAATAGGTACAGGAAATAGGTAGAGCTACATAAACAAAAACAAGAGAGACATACAAATACTAGGAAAATTATAGGTTTTTGTTGTTGATATGTGCATGTGACACACATATTCTTTTCAGAAAACGTATCGTGGGTTGGAATATTCTCTCTTCGTTATCCAGTTGGTGTGGGTGTTGGCAGATAATATAATGATTAACTTATCACACTGTTCGCAACCCGCAATATGCCACCGGGCTCTACCGATTAACCGAAATAGGTAGAGAGCTGAAATTTTCACACAGGGAGTACTTCTAATGCCGCATTAACAACAAATAGTGAAACATACCGGTTTCTTAAATTTAAAAGAATTATTGGACATTTTCTTAGCCATTTTGTGTTATTAGTTTATTGGAAAAGATCTTTAAATGCAGATATTGATTTTTGTGCTTAGTTATTTGTCATTATGTAATTAATAATTGCTCATTCGAATTATAATAAATAATAATAAGTTTTTTTTACCATGTTTGATTTTGTTTCTGTAAATAAGAGACTCAATTTCTATCCACTTCCGGTTTCAATGAGCAAAGAGTTTGTTAGTCTGAGGACATATTTCAATACTTACATACACAGAACTCTTTAATGTTTCGATATAAGGCCTTGAGTGTACCTACCTATTATTTAATATTTTATAATTAAAAAGCTATACTCGTACAAAATAATGTCGCTTTACGTATTTCAGTGTACGATGGTACGGAATCTTTCGTCTGCGTGTCCGACGTCCTAGTCGCACTTGACCGATTTTTCGAATACAGGATCACATAGTCTATCTAGGTCATCCCATTCGTAGAACAATAACTTCACTTTCTAATTTATCAACGTATAATTACCTTAATTGACGGCAATAGATAGCACTGAATAACCTAGGAGTTCTCAAATTATTTGTTTCTTTTAGTGTTTCTATTTTATTTTTAGTTCTCAAATTACTATCGTCCCGTGGCAAGAACGAAGAAGCAAATAGTGGGTAAGATTTATCATTACTTTTATAATTCTCCCTCGACCTGCCACAGGACCACCGGTCTTAGAGCCAGGGAGATAAGGTTGTGGGTGTGGGATTAGTTTGTAACCTGATAGCGTGGTGTACGCACGTCTCCCGTGGCGGCGAGGTGATGTTTGTTCACCCCCTGCCGTGGAATAAAGTTGTTGGTAGAAGTGACGAGTTCAGCTGTACCTACTATATAAAACCCCATATAATACAATGGGTCAAAAATGACCCAACCTTCATGAGTACGTGACTCAGACTATTTCGATAACAGTGCAACTGATGCACTATATAAATATTTTCGAAATCGTAAACAAAAAAGGTTCATGATATTTATAGGTTTCTCAGACAAAAGAAAAAAAATCCTTAATTTTTACTTAAAATTATAAATATTTCTGCGAGCTTATGCGGTTTACTTTTTAAACCGGATTTCCAATGATCATGAAATAGCTATTTCATATGAGAGTTGCCGTAGTTCTACCTAAGGAATTATTCAACTGTCCACTTCCTCCCCTAATTGACCGAGCGAGCGCGGAGCGCGCCGAAGCGTCTCCGTTCAGCTTGGGCATAAATGCTTTCGCATTATTTGTGCCTGACAATTACGTACGCGGGCGCAGGCACCAGCTGCTAGCGGGCGGCTCGCACCGCACGGTGGCGCGCCGGCAGTCTCCGCTTGTCCGGGCGCGGGACAGCCTGAATGCTCTGTTGGCCGTAGCACCACTGAACGATCTGTTTGGTGATGCATGGAGGGACATTGTGCGAATGTGTGGCAGGTTCTGCGAGATGATGGAATGACAGTAATGTCAAATTATAACATTGAATTTGGTTTTTTTATTAATTGATTTAATTGATTTATGATTGATGACATATTGTGAATTTTAATTTGGATTGTAAATATTTTATTTTATTGGTATATATCTGTAATTTATGTCGATTTGGCCTCGGCTGTCAAGGCATAGATAAATTATGTTAATAAATAAATAAAATAAATAAATAAATGTCTGTCCAGATTTCCTGCTGTTCTCTTCTACAAGTCACATTTCTCATACGATTCTCGTGAAATTATGTTAGCAGGGTAGGTTATTATAATGTTTTTTTTTGTCGATGTGGGATTGAAATTAAAAACTATAAAACATATTACAGCCATTTCGAAAAATGGTACAAAACTTTTTTATATGTCGCAACTTTTTTGTTTTCTGTCCGAACAACTTTTTGATCCGATAAACTTCAAGGGGTCGGGGGGGGGGGGGGGTCTATAGCTCACAGAGCCACCACAGACTATACTCAAGTAGGTTCATTGGAATAGGTATTACGTCGTCCGTTGGAGTAAAGAATTGCAGCAGCACAAATCATGCTGTCTCACTTGTACATAAAAGACAGCAGTAGTGTGCAAGTGAGAAAGCATGATTTAGTTGTTTCGTTGGATTCCTTTCGTCAATGAACGACGTAATAATATTGGTTTGATACTTCATCAAAATTCAACAACGTAACCTTGTGAAGGAGGGCACACAATATTTGTTTTTTCAAAGTTAGAAAGGCACAATCTACTATTTTCAGCTAAAAATACATATTATTTTGATAACGAATAATCAACAAGGCTTGTGTTGTGTTATGTGTACTAGACGTCGATACATTTCATAGAAATAAATACTTATGTAAATACATAGAAAACATCCAAGACTAAGAAACAAATATTCATGCTCGTCACACAAATATTTGCCATTACCGGAATTCGAACCCAGGACCGTCGGCTTCGTGGGCAGCGTCACTACCCGCTAGGCTTAACCGGTCGTCGTCTTAACTATTTACTTTTACTAATAAACCATTCTAAACATAAATATTTTTTCTATAAAACTGAACATCGTTAAAAGGTTTCAGGGTTGTAAGTCCTTGAACCCGTTTTCTTTTCAAACACTAGGGATGCCTGCCACCCAAAAAACCGATTGATCAAAAATACAATGCAATTATGTCTGCGTTTAATTCACAGATGTTTGTTTGAAGGCACAGTGCGCGCCGCCGCCGCCGCCGCCGCCGCCGCCGCCGCCGCCGCACGCTCAGCGCCCAGTACTGCGAGCGTGTGCTGTAGCTAGCGATAGAAGTAAGGCCACAATTTAATGATTTTTAAGTTTTTTTATATATATATATTTTGCTTCAGTGTATTATAAATAACCACCTCTGCGTCAGGCATAACTTTACTAGATTTTTCTCTCTCACGCAAGATTATATATGTCATATATAAGATGATAATAATAAGATAAGATAGTCAAAAACGTTTGTTGATAAACTAACGCGTTAGTTGATAAACTATCAACAGATAGTAAACCAGACCTACGGGCGGGGTTTAGAATTTACGTTTCTTTTGTTCTTACATGTCAACCTAACACAAAGACTATTCGGGGGCTTCGCTGCGCTCGCCCTCTCAAGTCTTCACCTAAGCTACCGCGGTATTTGCCTCGGTATCTCGTTTATAATTCAACTTTAAACCAGTTTACTATTTGACGGTTTTAATTGTTGGTTTAGCAACTAACGCGTCATATAGTATGCTACAGTTGACTATCATTCGAAAGTTGACCAACTAACGAGAAAAGAACCGTTAGTTTATCAACTAACGGTTTTGACAGACTTACTTACGGTGACATAAATAACTTCTGCAGCTCTCTCTACTCTATGATACAAAGATGGACAATGTAGAGAGGATCGCATGCCGGTGTCTATTACGACCGTATCTAGTTTCGCCCATCCAGCCCCGTCGACCTAGCACGAATCCAAATATATTTATTCATTTCATAACCAAAGAATATGTAGACAACAACATTAATACAAAACAACAAGCGAGCATCGCACATAAAAACACTTCATAATTTTATTTATAGAGACTTCATGGAAATGGAAACAATTTGTCACAAACAGTTTTGTTAATCTAGATTCGCCAGCATCGCTGATAAACATGACATGTGACGTAGTCATGAGTTTCGAGACATGATCTCACTAGTTACGTTGACCAATAGTGCGGCTCATATTAACGCTTGAGCGATTGATTTTAGCATGACACGCGTCTGGCTGGCTGGCTGGCTGGCTGGCTGGCTGGCTGGCTGGCTGGCTGGCTGGCTGGCTGGACAAATGGGTGTTTTGTACAAAGCCTCATTAGCAGAGCTCTTACGTTTTTTGCATTCTAATGCAGTGATGTGCCCAGATAATGTTACCTCTTGCAGATGTAGACAGGTTCGGATGTTGTACTAAGTGTACAGGTACCTACTCCTCGTTTGTCCGTTTGTAACGTAACGTTATTAATGTTATTAGTATACACCGCTCGTATCGGATATCGGGGTGATCGGATAGCGAAGAGCCGAAGATTATTCTTGTTGGTTATGCATGACTACGAGTTTTGGCAGTGCCCTTAGGTTTTGCGTCTGTTTGAGTTCATAGACGTTACGTCTTTTTATGAAAAAAAAAACAATGGAAAAACGGGTATTATAAGTTTGAAGCGCCTGTGTGTGTGTGTGTGTGTGTGTGTGTGTGTGTGTGTGTGTGTGTGTGTGTGTGTGTGTGTGTGTGTGTGTGTGTGTGTGTGTGTGTGTGTGTGTGTGTGTGTGTGTGTGTGTGTGTGTGTGTGTGTGTGTGTGTGTGTGTGTGTGTGTGTGTGGTAGGGTGTGTGTGTGTGTGCCTTTAAATGGCTACCTACCAGTCAAACGGTGGACGGATTTTAATGCGGTTTTGTGTAAAGTGGTTCGAAAGTCCCTGATCAGCTTAACAAGGAAACAAGTCAGCCAAAGTTTAGCCTTAAGGGGGGGCACCCCGAGTGCCCGACGCAGCGGAACCGGAATTTCACCTTTAGTTTACTTTACGAATTAAAAGTTAAAAAGGATGTTACACAATATATAGAGGACTAACAGAGCTGCATAAATTTATATTCAGATTCGGTGCTAAATTGTATTTTTTTTTTGGTAAAAAAACAGGTTTTATGATAACTTTGCGAGACTTTTCCATCGAACAAAATTAATCAAATTACGTTTTTACAAAACAGAATGCTGCCAGCATAATCGCTTTTTTTACTTATTATTTTGCGTAACCTGAGATTTACAAACGGCTGTTTTGGCCTACTGCGGCGTCTTAATGTTTAATTTTTTGTGACGGGGCGGGGATGTTTTTAATTTAAATTTATTCCTTAAGAGTTGGCAGAGGCATACTGCCGTAGCGCCTAGGTGCAGCCCTTAATAATATATTTTTTGTTTTTCTTTACTTAAATTTCCACGTCGACACTTGATGAGTTTTGGTACAAATAGGTGGAACTTGGAAACAACGACCAGCGACAAAAATGTCTGTGGTGCAATACAAATCGAACATTAATACATTTTAGGAACAATCTAAAGTAAGAAGCCGGCCCAGCTAATTTGTTTTCTTACTGTGCCTCCATCGTGTCAAGTAACTCGATTCATAATATAAAATAAGTGACCATACGTCCCCCGCTTTGGGCGGGACAGTCCTGCTTTCCAACTGCCTGTCCCTCCCGCTGTCCCCTGAAAGAGCAAAAATGTCCCGCTCAATGTCAAACGATATTTATTTTAAATGTATTTTACCAATTTAAAAAACGACCTTACCAAACTGAAAGCTCACCCTTTCGAAAATATTTTTTGAAACCGGTTCATGAAGTTTTGCTTGCTGACGACTCCGAAACTAATTTATTGGACTCTGTATCCGTCTTAATTGACACATTTTAGTTTTAATAATTTTTACCGACGACCAATACAACAATAACTTATTGTAGAGATCCGACTAGCCGTTTGGATGCTAAAAAACTCAAAACTCAAAACTCAAAACGTTTATTCTGTAAATAGGCCACAAGGGCACTTTCACATGTCATTTCATTTCATTTTTTACAGAACATTTGGTATTATTATTTGTATCATATTATCAGAAAAAAAAAGTACTTAATTATTGTTTCTGAGAGATGTAAAGAGTCTCAAATGTCATAATAAAATAATTAAAATATAAATAACAGAGACTATGGTACCTAATAACTTATTGTAGAGATCCGACTAGCCGTTTGGATGCTACTATGGTACCTAATAAAGAATACTACAAACATATGACGACCCGAATGGCCGAGTCGGCAGTGACGCTGCCTACGAAACCAAGGGTCCCGGGTTCGAGTCCCGGTGGGGGCAAATATTTGTTTGATGAGAACGGATGTTTGAACCCTAGTCATGGTTGTTTATCTATCTAAGTATAATATTTATCTATATACGTATGTGTATCGTTGTCTAGTATCCAAGATACAGGGAATCCTAGTTTGGGGCTAGATCAATGTGTGTAAATGGTGTCCAAGGTATTATATTATTTATATTATTATATTATTATATTATATAAATACAGGTAATAAAAAATACATTAAAGATACGCTATAGGTGGACATTAGATGTTGATTTTTCTACTAAATATATATTTGGAATGACGGATTTAAATTTTTAGGGTGTTGATTTTTGTAATTAACCCTTTTGAACTGTTTTAACCTTTTGAGTGAAGAATTTTAGTTTTTAGGATGTTGATTTTTCTGCTGAATATAAGTTTTGAATGGCGGATAATTTTAACTTAGAGCACACGTCCACAGAGCAATTCATAGTTTTGGTAGCTCTCTTTTTATGCAAATTATACTTTGATGCTTTTTTATCTGACTATACAAAACAACATCAATATTATGTTTGTCTGAATTGTCACTAAAAAAATATTATTATTAAAATGTCTCAATTCGGACGCAGTGTCAGAGAAATCAGTGTCCGTGTCGTTAGCAAGTAAAAAAAAAATACCGAATTAAGAAACCTCTCCTTTTTTTAAGTTGGTTAAAAAACAGTTAAAACGGCGATAAATTGATTTTTAGGGTTCCGCACCTTCAATGTTGAAAATAATATAAATCAAGTTGAAAATAATATCAATTACATACTCAGGTGTGTGGTCACTTGCAGCTGTAAAAAACAACATTCTAGGTCAACACAATCAAAAGATACGGCCGTTTTTGCCGAATTTACTTGATACTCGAATGGGAATCAAAACCTTAGATAGGGTACTTCCCGTTGACCTAGAATCATGAAAGCTGGCAAGAAGTAATGAATGTCTTATAGCGCAAGTAAAGGGCAAAATTCAAAAAACGTAAATTTTTCTGTCACAAAAATAATTCCATTTGTGGGACCCTTGGTGCGCGATTGTGACTCGCACTAGGCCGTTGTTTATTTTTTTCAAATATCCGCAGGCGTCCTGCTCCTACGAAAAAAATAAATGGCCACGTTAAATATACCCCAGATTACCCTGGATCGTATCGTCGTACTTTGTCCAATAAATCAGTGGCAAGATTGACATGACAACCAAAAGTGACAAGAAAAATGGCCCAACGATGTATATATTTTTTTATGCCGCTGTAAATAAGGTCCATCTCGATTAATCTATAAGTCGGCCTTGACCTAATAAGATGCGCAAATGCTGCAGTCAGTGTGCACGGCACGCACAAGCACGAGTTTGTTTACGAAGACTTATAAACAAATTAATGCGAAAATCAGGGCAGATGCAAATGCATTACGTTGATTAAATTATGTTACTGTTAAGTTAAATGAACGGCATATTATTATTTTCTGTATTGACTACAGAAAGGCAAAGTTTTATCCTGTATAGCACCAACATTATGCTCCTATTGCATGAAGCCCGGTCACAAAACCTTTTTTATGGTTAATCTGAGGTTTGAAGCATAAATTCTGCTGTAAATGAAAATTTGACATGCACAGAGGCGAGCTTATATTATCTTATCTTACAGCAAAATGTTAAGCATGGGGAGGGAATTAAGTAAGAGGCTTGAAACAATACCGTGATGGCTATCTAAAAACCAACAACTTTTTTGGGCTTTCTAATCTGTATCTTGTTTCCCTACAGCAACGCCGCATTATCTAGGAATCCACACAATAACTAATAGAGTAGTGCTCAAAATCTCCCATTCCACCTCTCTCGTTACCGCGATCTGACGCAGTTTTGAGTTTGAGTTTAAACCACGTGTAAGCGGAGCGCCGGAGTTTTGTTTCCCAGCGTGTTTCATTCTCGCTCCGATGTCGGTAGGAACACGATCCGCCGGTATAATTACAACGAGGCTATTTTCAGCGTTTAAAACGCGAGCAAAGGGTGTTCTGAGGGAACAAAACAGGGAATCGTTTGAGATGCGAGAGGACCTGTTAGGGAAACGTGTCGCATGCAGACCATGCAGTGCTGTGATAGCGTCAGGCGTAAACAACGTAAACAGTACACTGACACATAAATCACTTCTGTCTGGCCCCATACTAGGATACCATGCGAACATAGCGACGTCACAAGACATCCAAAAACACGGGTACACACTTTTCAGTCTCAGCAGCCGGGGTTCCGGGAACACAGGACTTCTTCTTTGTGACACAGACCGACCTTGTCAGTTCAGACAATGTCCATAGTCACATATTTATTTATTCATATCATAACATAGCATCAGGCTTGATCCCACAAGGGACGACAGAGGCACAGTCATGTCTCCACAATCAGTCGGTAATCCAACACTTCTTTGCATGGCAGACAGCTAACTCATCGCTGCAAAAACCCCAACAGTTACTTTAATCGTCCAAATGTCGTGTGGGTTAGCAAAATCTAAATTTATTCGACTTTAAATTGCAAAGTATTGCATGTCTGCAATTTGAATGTTTTGGATATGTCAATGCAGCGGATATAACGTGACGTATTCGCCATCCGTGGCAACTTCCGGACAAATTGACAACAACATTTACATTTAGAACGAAAACTGATAATCTTGGGAACACCCAGCTTGCATTCCATGTGAATTTGTGAAAAGTTTACTGGGTAGGTAATCGAACAAATATAAAACGTCATGGACCATGAACAGCGGATTTGTCTGAAATGAGCAAAGAAAATACTGTATTACGCGAAAAAAATACTGAATGGCTAAGGTAGAATATGGAAGAACAACAAAATCCAACGCTTCTTTTGTAGTATAGTAATAGTATGATAGTCTAATTAAGGTTTTCAAATTGCTGTTTTTCATATTTCTGGTCGCCCAAATCAGTATTTTTTCAAACAAACCAGTATTTTTTGTCACTCTCAGTTTATCACGCAATTTAGTAATTTTGACAGGCATAATCCATATTTATGGATTTACTATCAAAACTTTAAATAATACCTTTAAATTGATAAACGTAATTTTATAAAAATAAGACTTAAAATATTCCGACGTCAATATTTAATGACGGACGTCAAAGTTTAGGAAGATAATAGTATTGGTAAGTAAAGGTGCAATCAGACAATGTGGTTGTTGGGTCACTAACCCTTCCAGTAGGGTAATCGTGGTTAGGGCGTAATCCCCTACCGATAATGATTATCGCGCCTCCTAAGTACTTTTAGGGACCTAGTTAGGGTTAAATAGTGTTAAGTCTATTACCCCTGCCACACACTCGTCGAGAAGCGAGGCAGGCAACGAGTAAAGGAAGCAGAGACATAGTCAATATCCCAGGCCAGGCCAGGTTACTCGTCATGCTCCAAGCTCGTTCCCCCTCGTTCTGCCCACGCTACCCCTGTTTTGTCGGTTTTTTGGCGCGAGTCAAAATGCAATATCGGCGGCAATATCGATCAATAGCCACATCGGCTGTCGCAAGGAATTGGGCGAGTAGAGCACTGTGTGGCCATTCGGGCAGCATCGCGCTAGAGCGGAGAGCAGAACGAGGAGCATCACGAGGAGCATATTGTGGCAGGGCCATAACATTTATTGTATTGGTTTGATTGCTCGTTGGTACGCGTTCTGCGATCTACTCGTAGAAAGAATTATATTGTCTTACATTAGGTATAAGGAAGATTGTACAGAACGATGACTCTTTATCCCACAAATTCTGTTAAACACTATTTAGTAGTTTCAGCACCTACCTGAATTTCCAGTTCATTATACTATCAGGCAGAATTTATTACTTATTTCTATTTACGGTGTTTTAGTGCTAAAGTAAAGTGCTGTAATAACAGGTTGTATGGTGCTTATCAAGATGACAGGTACACGGTAGCGGATATAGAGCTAATACCTACCTAGTCGGCTTTTATTTGTGAATGATGGCGTGCATTTAATATGCCTTTGCTAGCTAGCTTTATAGGGGTTGTTATTTTTTTAAGTATGACTCTTAACCACTCCCGGGCCGCCCTTAATTAATAGTCCTCACTCAAGTCCACGTTTAGGTTTGCGGTCTCATTTGGGTGAGCAACTCTAAACTCCGAACTACATGACACTTTTAATCAATCAAATTAATAACTCAGCAGCCAAATGGTCTCGAGATGCTACCTATTTGATAGAGTGATTTTAGAACTCGCTCCCGCGTCAATCCGTGACGCGAATGAGTCATGGGTTGCAATAATATCACTTTGCCAGTGACAATCCGTGACGCGAGTAAGTCATGGATTGCAATAATATCACTTTGCCAGTGACAATCCGTGACGCGAGTGAGTCATGGATTGCAATAATATCACTTTGCCAGTGACAAGTTCTTTGAAAGTTTTAAAAATGTTTGTGCTGCAGTTCTGCAAAATGTTTTTAAAGTATATTTAGTATTTACTTACAGCACATGAAAATTCACATTACAAGCATTAAAGAAAAGAGATTTACAGATGCAAACTTATCTCTAACAAGTTATTTCTTCCAGCAAACCCAAGATGGAAAGGAGAATTTTAATAGCAGTGACAGGCCTATGAGTATAAATAATTGTAAAGATATAGCATTCCTATAATAAGGGGCTGGTTCCGCCCCCTTATCGATATTCTGACCTTTTTTACTAAGCTACTTATAGAAGTACCGTATATAAAAATACATATTCTAACCAAAAAACATTCCATAGCGTCACGCCTTTTTTCCGTACGGGGTGGCAGAGGCACAGTTGTGCCCACTTTTAGCCAGTTATTCAATACTACTAATTTAGTGACAGGGGGCTAGCCCTTCGCCGCAGCTATGGCGGTTGAAGGTTTCCTCACGATGTTATCTATCACCGTTAGAAAGTCCATTATAAATTATAATGGTTACATCTCATTGGTACATGGTCACCACCGGGTTCGAACACGCATCTCCCGCGTGAGAAGCGAGTATGAAATCACGCAGCCATATTATAAATAAACAATGATACATAGGCATTATAAAACTCTAAATTTGCGAAAGAGAATGATAATGCTCCTTTCGAATATTTGCGAAGATTTTAGTTTAAAAGTTTCACCCACCCAATAATCCAAGAATACACATCACAACCCCAGACATCTGGGACATCCAGACGAGAAATTCTAGGCAATAAAATAAATTAGCCGCAACCCAAAACTTTCTACCTCTTTCCTATTCCCTGTGACATCGTCAATGCGTGGTCACCCGGTGTAATGGGGTTATTGACATCTCAAACTATTAATATGGCGCCAAAACGAAAACTTCACTCTGCGGGGGCGACCGAGAAACAGATAAATACAATCAATCATTTGCGCAACAATATGTATTACATGAGATAATCAGATGAAAACAATAAACGGACGCGTTAGTACGTCGGCTGTGGCCTGGGATCCTCTCATGTTACAATTTGAGCAAAGGAACGTCTAAAATTACCCCGCTCACACACATACACACGAGCTCTCGTCCGCTCCAAACACACAGCCACCGCCTATATCTATTATCAAAACATACAGCGAGTTAGGTTACCGCGATCCAAGCGAGCTTCGAATATCGCATTACACACTTTAATGGCTGGAAAAGGCCTCGAAAATGCCATATTACACGCGTTTTATTGTGTATCGCGCGAATGTAATTAATATTGTAACTGTACACCTGATAATTTATTCGTAACCCACGGTTTGCGGCCCCTCTCGGATCAGATTTAAAAATACGACTCCCGTCTCCTGTTACCGCGTTTGTGATGTAGCCGGCTCTTTGCCAATAGCCCAAGACGAAACATTTCCAACGGAAATTCACGTCAATGTCGTGAAAAACCATACTCCTACCTTGATCTCTTCTTCGTTTTCCTTTTTCACCGGCCTTGGTGGTGATGAGGAGGTCGACGGTGTTGTGCTTCCCATCTTACGTTTTTAATGGACACAGTTGATCACGGGAAACACACATTCAGCCCAAAGATTTTCTTTAATATCAGACGAAGTTTTTGTCTCGCGTAAACATTTCGATTCGTCGCGGCCCTAAACTCTTTTGCTGTCAGTTGTATAGACGACCGCTTTGCTTCGAGTTCCGCGCGAAACTGTCCGATTGGTCGTCGCTTGAACTTGGAGCGGGAAAAGCTCTTTTTTACCGCGCTTTATCTTATGGGCGGGGCTTATAAACGCAGGCGCGTAGGGCAGGAAACGTCGCCCGCCCAACGTGCTTTCATCTTTTTTTTCTCAGAAATTGTTGTGATTAGCGATAGTTTGTTGATGGATTTCTTTTGTGCAGCAATAGCAAAGCGGACGGAACGCTTTGGAGTGAAGAAGTAGTGTCACATTTTGGTCTTTACGAATCGTTCGTCTAACAGGTGTAGGAGCAATAGTCTGCAACGCGTGATGTGCTGCTGAAAATGGTAAATGTTAAGAATTTAGATGTGACGTCCTGTAATAAATTATTACCACAATTGTGCCTCTGCCACACCGTTTGAGAAAATGCGGGATGCTGTGTTGTGATTTTTAAGCTTTTATTTAGTTTAACCTGTCCGTCCTGGGCTCTTCCGTCTGTAATAAAATCTTGCAAGTAAACTTTGACCCACTTCCCGGTTTTCAATTGAGCTGAAATTTTACATGCCTGTGTAAGTTGGATGACAATGCAATATTATTACGACATGGAGCTGATCTGATGATGGGGCCGGAAGGTAGCCTTGGGAACACTGTAAAAAAACTACGCAACCCCATCGAGTTTGGGCTCGTTCAATGCGACTTGCCTGACAAGTACTCAGGTCCTAGATGATATCCAGGGTCTGATGATGGAGCTGGAAGGTGGCCATGGAATAATAAAACCATACAGCTCCATCGAGTTTGATCGCGTCGTATTTGTCTTGAGAAGTACTACCGGTCCTAGACCAGTTTCTTACATTTAAGGTTTTATTCATTCAATCATAATTCTTTATTGCACACAGATATTTAGTAGGTTATTTGTGAAACATGTGTACACAGGTAAGCTTATCTCTAAAAAGAGATTTCTTCCAGCAAACCAAAGGTTTCCGTATTGATTAGACCTAGTTTACAACGAATAACTTAAAATATTATTAAAAAAAACTTTATTGCTTGTTTAAGAAATTAACTCACAATCTTCATGCCTTTTTAAATTGGGAATAGTAGAGAAGAGGATCCGTTCGTGCAGTGACACCTATAATCATCCAATCATTCAAATGCTCCTTTTTGCCTCATTTGCGCGACGGAGGGACATCAGACATACTATCGCCACAACTCGATATGAGCTAGCCTAACGACTCGGAAATCTTTGGTAAACTTACCTGGCTGCTACAACGATAATGGTGTTCTATTAAAATCGGATGATTTGAAGTGATTGGAGCATATCCTGCTTTGCCTTCCTAGGGTCAATCCAGGCTTTGCTGGTTCAACATCTTGAACCCATAGTGATCGTCGACGTTCATCACTAGGGAAACGGTGAGTACCATTTTTTTTACAGACCATAACAACGCAAGGACGATGAGTCTCTTTTTCCATGGTAACCAAAGTCTGTCGAACAGCATCAATACAGAGTGCACGCGAAGGCATCGTGATGACAAAATCGAAGTCCAACACACAGGCAGGGATCAATCGTAATGGCAAGCAAATGTCCAGGATGCACGTGAAGGGCAGTCGAGGAAAGAAGCTACAAGAGACCAAAATAATAGCCAGGGTCTTCGTAATAGTCACAAAACAGGGAAGAATAGAAAAACAAAACATCGCGTAACCACAGGAGAAACGGATGGAAGTGCGAAAGGAAAGACCCGCCGTGCGTTCCGATTCACGACAAAATCGATTATATATAGCGTATGGATATATGTGGTGGTCGTCATTTCCCTAGGCATGATGGTCGTGACTTGACTTAACGTGAGCATGAGCGATGATATCATTGTTGCCGTGACTCGGAACGCACTGCAGATTTCAATCACCAAATTAAATATTTTTTGAACTGACAACTGGCTGGACAGCCACGTCTTGCCAACGACATCTATTGACAAATTTTGAACTTCTGTAGTGTTTTTTTTAATCCCTCATTAACACTCATAGCACTTCTATTCATGTCCGTACTCTTTATATGGTCAGAAGTTAAATTATCTTTTTGTTATGTTCTATTGCGAATTCCCATTATGTTTTGGGACTGGTTTAGGCACTATTTGTTGATATATGTATTATCCATAAATGGAAAAGGTCATCTTCTGTTTGCACTATAATGCGTACGCTATCTAAACGCTGGCTGGTGAGTTGTTAAAATGTAGACTTCGACGTCTCCGTTTCTATCAATCAATCAAATAAATGAGAGCAAATGTTGTAGGGATGTGAAAAAATAATCGATTAAAGAAAAAAACGATTATTAAATTAAAAACATCGATTTTTTAATATGTAGATCGTCGGTCATCGTTGGATCATCTGGCAATTAATGGTCTGCCGAAAGATCTTTGGCCTACTCTTGGCCACCACTCTAGTCCATCTTCCATCTTCTCGCCTTGCCAAGTGTCCTGCCCACTTCCACTTAAGCCGTGCTATCCTTTTACCCACATCAGCCACTTTGGTTCGCCGTCTGATTTTATCAATAAAAAAACCCACATTAGTACAGTCAGTTTTAGGTACATTTTCGAATGTCGAAATCTCTGGGCGTCTACCATCGATCCTTTTAAAAGAACTTTGGGCGTGTATCACTACTAGGGCAAAAAATCCACCACCACTTTGATCGTGCGCGGAGATTTTGAAAAAAAAAAAAAAATGGTGGCTGTAGGTGGATATGCCACAAAGGTTCTATCCCTTTTCATAGCGTTCAATAAAATTTTAAATAGGTTTGTCAAAAGCGGCACAAGGCGTCTTAATTTTATTTTCAAGGTAATCAAAACTATATTTTGGTTTAAATACTTGTACTCGTTACGTAGCGTACACACAAAGAATGGTCATTTTTTGTAAAACCTTTTTTTTACTTTTGAACTATTTATGGGCATAAAACGAACCATGAATTCACCGTGTGTACGCTACCATAACGGACACAATGAGCGAGGTAGGGGAAAATAACAAGTTGATATTGGAACGCAACGAACCCCTCATTCATTCAACCTGTGATTCATTCTTTCTATTTCTCCAGGGCCGTGAAACTCATTATAAAAAAAAAAAAACTTTGTATTTCTATCAACTGTCATGTCAGTTAGTTCAGTTTTGAGGTTACATCCAACAAAAATACTTAGGTATAACTATACTTACAATTTTCCGTCAATAAAATAATTGTGTCTTCGTAAAACGAGTAGAAATATGAAAAAAATATATCACTTTGATCGTTATGAAATGATGTTAGTTGCACGATAGCCCACATAACAAATACAAGAGAAAATGTCTTCCAAGATCCCAAAGGCTGCCTTAGGTTTGAAACAGGTATAATAATAATCGTATAAATATATAACATTTTACTATAAAACATTACGAAAAAAGGACTACCTAGCTATTGAATTTGAGAGACTGGTTCTTCCCCCTTATCGACACTGACCAATATCTGGCGAAATGTGGGGACAATTGTGCCTCTGCTTCCCCGTATGGGAAAAGGCGTGACTCTCATGTATTGTATCACTAAATTGTAGTCTTTCTTTCAGTTCCTGGTTCGCCAAGAAGTATTGAAATTGTATCGACAAATCTTGCGCACAATCAAACAGGTACCCAATGAAAGAACTCGTTTGGAACTGAAGGAATGGGCCAGGGCTGACTTCAAAAAGAATAAGAATGAAACAGATGAAACAGCTATCAAGGCTATGCTGTACTATGGCAAGAAATCACTGAATGATTTAGGAAACTCGTTAGCTTTAAGTTCATAAACTATTAGTTAGACACATTTGTTTTACAATCTAAATAGTGATCCAGCTGTGGGCTGGGAAATGAGATAGTCACCTTGTATTTCTCTAACCACTGATATATTGAATGGGCTTATAGGTAATAGATGCATAAAATAACAATGGGGACCGCAATGTGTTAGCTTACTAATAAAACTATAAATATTTAAAAAAAGTTTTATTTGCAAATATACTGACTAAACTACATTATGGTTAGCATTAATGTAGATTGCTTTATTTCATCATATTAACTAATAAAATAAATAATTGCTGAGTCTTTATTTTTAACAGCAACTACCAACATCACAACAAATAAAGTAATAAATTAGAAGTAAAAAATAAAAAAAGCTTTTATTTCAATGCTCAAAAAGAAGAATCAAATTAATTGAATCAAACCCATCAAATATTTACCTCCCACAATTTATTATGATATTAAAGCTTGCTGCATTATTTACTGTTACCTACATATTTCACACAATTAGTAAAACTTGAAATGATATTTAATGTTTATTTTCTTCTTTTAAAGCATTTAAATAAAAGCTGTTTAAAAAAACTTTTATTTAAGTTATAAATACTTTCATTTCAAGAATGGTTCTTAACATACTAATGGAAATAGTTTCATTTAGCCAGTCACTGCTACAAACGGAGATGCTTTCTATATTTATTGTCATGCAAAATGAAGTTATGAATAAATGGCTTAAAGTGAGCACGATTAATTGTGCTCTGCCACCCTGTATGGGCAGAGACAGTATGATGTTGATGTTTTTGTTGTAAACTGTTCATTTGTCACAAAGAACCCTTCACTCCATAGCTGTGGTGATGGCCTAGCCCCTCATCACACAACATTGACTACTTATTAATAACTGGCTAACTGTGCCTCTACCACCTCGCATGTGAACAGGCATACCTAGAGGCACTATCAGGTGTATTTAGGTAGTTGCACTGTACCAAAGTACCGTTCGTAGACCTTGTTCAGTACCAGGTAAAAATTACTGTTTTAGATACATTATACCCTGCGCAGACACTGCCATTTTGGTTCAACTTATACGCCGCGCATTATACATATTTTATTGAAAATTGCTATTACTATTTCTCCAGGCGTTGTTGTAAGGTGTTTTGTTTTAACAAGGTTGAATTTTAATTTTATCAGTTTTAGGAATCATTCCTATCAATAAAAATTGATTTTTTTTGAGGGGTAATATTAGCGTAGATTTATTTCTAATTCATTAATTTCAGTCAGCTTTGATCTGATAAAAAAATATTTTATCGGAAATGGTGGCCGCACCAGGTTGTATTAGATATACCATTCAAAACTTTTCCATTACATATTTTCTTAGTTCAGAATTAAAATCATATAACAACTATTCATTTTCACTCGCTATTAAACACAGCTTTGTAAAATAAAAAAAGCATAGTAGGAAATGTGATACCAGTGCCTATTACCACTGTGACTACAGTAGCAAATGACACAAAATCTGCATTCTTATTAAAATACGGAGCCAGCAACTGAATTAATACCCTAGCTATATGATGCCCATCCATGCCATAGCAGGGTAATATGTTTATAAAAGCTATCCCTAAAGAAAACACCACAATATACTGAAGAAACTTTTCGAACTGCTTTGGTGAGAAAAGGGAAAGCAACGAAATTCTGGGAAAGTATTGATCAACCTGCACAGTACTATATACATCATATGGATATCCCAAGAACAGAACAGCATTGTTGTCCTTTCTTTCTATTACTATGAGATATGTATGGTTGTTGAGAGACGGCCTCAAGCAGTGCAAGCCATTCTGGCATGTGTAACCATCTTCTTCTGTGCATTTGTCGAATTTATTCTGTATCATATCTCGTGGCTTTAGGCAGGAGTATTGTCCTGGCAGCAACGAATCCACAACAGTTTTCGGTTCTATATACTCAAAGCAAAAGCTGTATAAGTCCTCAGCCCTGCAGCATTCAACAACATCATTCTCTTTTACAGTCTCAACCATGATCTCATCATTCTGTGAGATGTACTCCGCACTAGTACAGATGCCGTATCGATTATGTGCCAATTGGAGACAGTGATGCCAATCAGCAGCATTTTTAACTTGACACATATTTATTGAAGTAATAATATCACCAGTGTCGAGGCCTCTTACATCACCCAGAGGTGAATCGTCAGTTATGTCTGTGATGCAAACTCCTACATCACTTTCATAGCCTATGTTAAATATTATTGGAGCTAAGAAGAATATAAGCAAGGCTACAGCAGCAAAAGCTAAGTTATGCCACACTCCTGCACAGTATATCTTCAGTCTCTTGGTAATTGTAAGACTATTCAAATGTTCTGTGTTTAACTGAACAAATGCAACTGGAATGATAGTGAAAATGTAAACACCAACAGAAAGCAGTTGCACATCATCTTGCACTGCAGCCATTGCATGTCCAAGCTCGTGAAGTATTGTGCTCAGCGCCAGAGCGAGGAAGTAAACCCAGAAATCAGAAACCGGTATGTTTAGACCTGGCAACATAGCCTTTACATCCGGTGCTGTGTTTGTCTGAGGTGTTTCAGCAATATGTTTGAAGATAAATGAAAATAACGTCCATAGCGAAAATGGTAAGAAAATCCATAAGGTTATCAAATAACCGCATGTGAACCATTTTCTGAGGATACGATTGAGGTTTTTACCCCATCTGTAAATGCCTCTGTTGAAAGCAGCGGTCGTCCAGGAAAAACTGAGAAATCCAATCTTCAGACCAGTGCCTTCCAAGAAAGCGAAATAGGGGTAGTGCATACAACTCTGTAATACCAGAAAACACATCGTTAGACAGATATTAATAATACCTTGGACACTATTTACACACATTGATTTATTCCCTTCATCTATTGAAAACATGATTTGACTAACGTACTGCTATGACTCTTACCTTGAAAAAGGAATCAAAAAACCATAGCACAGCGTAGAATATAACCACCGATACACAGAGAATCGTAAGAGACATTTTGAATATATACTAGAGTGATTCTTGTAAGCAATTACTGCTAAAATCTAACATTTTGCGTTTTATTTTGCCGGCACTCGCTCTCAGCAACATTGCAAATTTGCAAAAATCTGCAATGAATGAATGAAAACGATTGATGAACAAGTGATATTTGACGTTTTAACGTCAAATATCACTTTAGTGTTCGTTCGGAAATCTGGTAGATTTGAGTCTGATCCATCAGCATGTGTGATGCTGCTAACTATTAACTTTGCTGCTGAGCCGAGCTAATGACCATTTAAATGGCTTTAAGATTATGAAATACTTCCATTAGGTTAAAATAACATTTCGTTTGGAGATGTGAGCGTCCTGTTTCATGGGACGCCGTTGTTGAAAGAAAACTAATACCTATTTGTTTTTCAATTTCAGAACTATTTCCCCAATGGATGGAAGGTTGATGGACTTGTGCGCGAAGTGAATAAATATTGTGAATATTATTATACAAATAAAACATGTGAGTGATGAGTTGTACCGAAAATGAGAGTGGACCTTTTGTCGTATTCTTCTTACCTGCTGTGGTGGGCTGCCTGACTATCCTGTTGGCCAGACGTTGGGCTAATTCGCAAGTGTCTAGCGGTTCAACCACTGCGATCTCTCGACGAAGGAAGATCATCAAAGATCCGCTTGTGAAGCGGCCTCTGCCGCCCATCGCTTGCAAAATGTTACCTCCGGGCTCCAAGAAGGCCAATGGGCTTACAAAAAAGGTAAAACAACAACACTTTCCTTCCCAAAGTTGGTGATGTGCTTAAAACTGCACATCAACACTTAAAAATATATTTTATCACTAATACTTTTTTATAACTTCCGCCCCCATATCAACACTCTGACCCTAATATGGATCATATTTCTATAATGTTTCTAAATTGATTTCAGGGCTCATTTCCAGCCACAGAAGAAGAGGTGAATGGCGTGAAGCGTGTTGTACGCTTCGCTAGACTGTCACCAACATCAACACCAAATGGCATTGAGACTAAGTACACAGATGGCCCAATGCCTCCAAAACACATCCCATTCCCGAACATACCGCAAGATGGAGAGTTGCTGTTTGAGACAATGACATTTGTTTTCTTGCTGCTTGCGGCTGGACTGCAGTTTCTCAATCTGTATAGGACGGTGTGGTGGCTGCCACATTCATATACTAACCAAGCTATGGTGAGAATCAGGCGCAAGTATGTCTTGAACTTTAGCCACAAATGTAAGAGTAAGGAAATTGTAATGTTACCGGCAATCTGTATAATCCGGTAATATATATAATCCCTGGGCAATATATAGAATAGGAGCCTAAATCATGTAGGTAAGGTATGAAGGTATATTTGCCTAGGTATAATATGTATATATAATACTTATGTGCAGATGGTAATGTATGTAAAAGCGTAAAACACTGCGGTAGCTCAAGTCAAGGTGTTAGGTTAAACATTAAAGAACAACAAAAAATACATAAAAAATAAACTGAATTACACATAAAAAAAAAAAATGTATATGTCTTGTTGCCTTTAGACAACTCATTAAACGTTTCATTCACTCACTTTATCTGACGGAATTTTAGTGACTTGGTTAAATGTCGGTATTTAAGTCTAGAGAGTTAGTTAAGTGTCTGATTTAACCAACATTACATTAATATTAATAATATTGTATATATTGCCTGAATACCCAGGTATTATATACATCACTTAGGTATTATATAGAATACCTGCATTATACAGATTGCGGTAACATATGTACAGTAAAGCAAGGCCAATTTTCGAGACAAAGAATGTAAACAAACTATCAGGGGCTTAAAACATTTTTAGTTGAAAAAATATATGTTCGGCGTCTGTATTAGACGAAGGTGATTCGTCAGAAGAGTCCGAATCTACCGTATTTACGATACAACTTCGATTAATTTTTTCCATGTAGTGATTGGATTTTTTTCTTGGCGTCTAGGGTGGTAAGGACTAAGGAGCATTGTCCAGTACCATTACCGCATTTTCACCGAGTTTCGATGAAATTTGCGTTCTTCTCAAACCAATGCTACATTGAATTACATCATCAGCACCCTCAACGAAACCATTTTAATTTCACATATCCCACCACAATCAGACGTCTGCATTTGGAAGTAGGATTCTTTGCACTCATACTCAGTCCTTCCATAAAATATTGCCGTTTAGAAGTTACTGTACTGTCAACATAAGTTTTGTAACTAGTGTGCCCTAAAAACTAAAAAGTCAATAATAATGCTATCCTATTTTGAACTTAATTTTGTCAGTGTCAAGTGTTTTTGAACGATTGCAATTTGGTGAAGTTACTCCAGCGGAGTACTATTGCTAGACATTCAGAATCATTCTCATCAACTTCGTTAACCCATGACCACGCCGCGTGGTCCTCCAACCATTCTCAATAAAGGCTGTACTTAAATGTATTGTAAATGTCTATTTTACTGTACTAAATAGAAAATCTACTAACATTTCAAACATCTTGGCAATGTTTTTTTTGCTCTTAGCACTAACGAGGAGAATGTAGGGTGATGGAATGCAAGTGATTCCTATGGAATGGACGTGAGCAACAGTCCTCCGGCCCAAATGTTGATATCTTCTGAACTGATGGATTTCTTGTACCAAGAATCTCGCAAGGACAGCTGTTGTTGACCAACTGACAACATTATTGCGTACGAGAGAAACCGACAGATAATAATTGTTTGCTATCGCAATGTAACTCAGTAAAGGTCAGATTGTTTACATTCATTATCTCGACAAATTGACTTTACTTAGGCACTATAAATGTTTCCTAAATTTGCCACATTTTTTTTTGAATAAATCTTACCATGTTGAGGAATATATCACATACCTTCATCAATTTGTAATTTTTTATATGTAATATTCCGGTTAACTTAACAACGAGTGTTGTTACCTAACACCAACTTTATCCAAGTTAAGTAATATTTTCTTATGCTTCCAGAACTTCTACCTGATTGACCCGCATCTCGTCATGTTCATCATCACCGTGCTGCTGCGACGGATGCTACTCAGTGTCAGCCTGGCCTTGCTGCGCTCCTTCCTGGATCCCAAGTTGTGGCCGCATGCTACTATTGCTGCCAAGTAAGTCATTTTCTGTATAATACAATAATCTGGTACTTTCCTGGATAAACAAAAAATTATAAGACATCTCATCCTTATCGACATTATGTGCAAAAAGGCATGTCAATATCATTATAGTGTGATAGCTTTGACAGTTAAATAAATAAATTAGACCCACATTGGACCACAATATTCCTTGATTCCGTGTTAAATCACGTCTCTTGTGTAAAATTTATAATATATTGTTTAGTTCCTAATTAGTCGCTGTAGCGGCAAGAGAAATACAAATTCATGAGATACAGCCCGCTCCACACGGACGAACGGACAGCGGAGGCTTAGTAAAAGGGTCCCGTTCGGCACCCTTCAGGTACGGAAGGAACCCTAAAAATTATCTAAATTCACTCATCAGGAAAGTACCATTGTTCATTCAATGACTGTAAATTTTTTAGAAGAAGATTAGTGTTATGGAGGTTAGACCCAACAATGTTTAAAAGTACGTTGATATTGATGATATGAGAAATCAATGATGGAGAATTAGGCAAAAACCTCCAAGTGGTCGTAAGGATTCTCAACCATTATTGTTGGCCAGTTAAATATTAAAACTAAACTGTCTCTTTTTGTTGAAGTGTAGAAATAACTAATTGTACATTTAACTGTAGCATATCACTACTGACTGCAACATAAGCGTAGGGTAGCCTACGAAGCAATATGTTAGAAATAAGTACTATGCACAACCATTAACGTGTTCACTCTGATTTGAAAAGCAGACAATAAACATGTCGTCATAACTACGTGTATCTAACTCCATTCTACCACCAACACCAGCGTCATCACCATCATATTACAATAATAATAATAATAATACCTTGGACACTATTTATACACATTGATCTAGCCCCAAACTAGGATTCCCTGTATCTTGGGTACTAGACAACGATACACATACTTATATAGATAAATGTTATACTTAGATAGATAAACAACCATGACTAGGGTACAAACATCCATTCTCATCAAACAAATATTTGCCCCCACCGGGACTCGAACCCGGGACCTTAGGCTTCGTAGGCAGGGTCACTGCCGACTCGGCCATTCGGGTCGTAAGTGTATTAGTGTAATATGTAGTGTTAAAATGTGTATGTAAGTGTGATATTAATCTTATTTTTTGTACCATTCCAGAATGTTCATCCTAGGTTCAGTGCTGGGCGCGCTGGCGTGGTGCACATACTTCATAGCTCTCAAGTTTCCCATCATGAAGCTTTTCTACCTCCTCTATCCGTAAGTATATTCCACTAATATTATAAATGTGAAAGTTATCATGGAAGGATGGAAGTTTGGATGTTTGTGCCCCAATCACGCTAAAACTGCTTAGCACACAGATATTTTGTCAGCTAGATAGAAACGTTTTGGAGTTTATGGTCATACTCACTAAAATATCTGCTTGCGGCGACTTTGTGTAGCGGGTTGCTCCCCTCCCTCAAAAATGGCTAAGGGCGTGATGGCTGGTGCACAAGTCATACTAGTGAACGAGTGCTGCTGGAAGGGACTGGTCCAGTCTGGTTTCCAAAGTTATGTTCATTACAGCTTTTTTCGTTCTTATTTATTTCTTTTGGCACTTATTGATTCGATGTTATACTATTATCACTATTTTAGATTATTTTTATATTAAACATTGTGGCATTAAAAAAAAAGTCGAAAAAATAAAACATCCCCGTAGAGTTTCTTGTTGCTATCTTTTTGACGGGCGTATTTCTGAAGCACTGGGCATTGAGTTAATATTATTAGCGTATAATGAAGCTTTCTCAAACAAAAAACGTGTGGCAAGACGACAGGGGCGGCGGGGGCCGGGCGGACACTGCTTTTGTATTGAATCTACCTAAAAGGCTTTTAAGAACAGCCGGAGCTACTTTTACCTGACTGCATCGAAGCGAAAAAGAGAAGGGTTATGTTTTTATTTTAAACTTGTATGGAGTTGTCAAAATTATTCAGAGAATAGTGGTAACGTGCCTATGTGCTAGTGGCACTTATTGTTTACGAACCCCAAAAGTCTCAGATGAATATATCTGTGGTTCCAAAAAAGCATTACATAATTTACATATAATGCACGGACAGTTGACACTTCTGCGTAGACATCTTACGTTACTCTATGATTTCAGCGATACACGGCGACTGCGGGGCGCGTCGACTTGAGTTAAATTGATACAAAATTAATTTAATTTAGCGTGATTAAGCAAAAATGCAGAAAGCTTACATGTGGAAAGCCACTTCTTGTTTAATTTTTCTGTGTAGTTTTTGCAGTACCTTAGTACATATGAAGGCATATTTACGTTATCCTTTTCGCTCCGATGCGTCGAGCTGTCGCAGCCGTCCGTCGCAGACTGAGTGCATTCGGGTCAATTGACCTCAATAGGTTTTACAAGAAATAAAGCTGAGGCGTCTACTCTAGTGTATACATAATAACTCAAAGGCACTGGGAGAGTTAGTGGAGTTTCCTTCTCCTGTGCGAGTTTCAGCTATGAGTCACCACTTGAAAGGGAAATTTTCTTTTTCAAACTCAAACCCTAGATACCTCTGTTACTGTTAGTTTAGTTGATCATATTAAAAATAAATATTTTAAATACAGGCATTATACATTGCTTCTGGCCCTACACTACGATACCCTGTGTCGTGGGAACCAGAATCAGCGACGTCACACACATGTCAACATCCAAGACCTGGATCGATTTTTTTAAAGCCCCCAGCCGGGGATCGAACCTGGGACCTCTCGCATGGTAGGCAGAGCCACAACCGCTGCGCCACAGAGGTCGTCATATTGTTAAATTTTTTATTCTTCACCGTGTATATGGTAGTTATGTATTTGACTTGATAACAATTTTGTTTGATAACATGTGCATAATTTTTGTCCCTGATCCCCACACTAGGATACATGTGTTGTGGGAATCAGTATCTTGCGATAGTTTCCAAAATACAATATTATTACAAAGATCAAGTTATTAACAAAAAAGTGTGTATTTATTCTATAGCACACACCTAGCTACTGTGATCCAACGACCAAATTATACAATGGCAATATATGCACTACATATTACAAATTTACAACGATATTTCAAATTAACAAACATATTTTGCCAATTCTCGATACGACAACAATTATCACACTCATAAAGCACACTACATACCACAATACCTACCTACCCTCCGTTGTACCTACCTACCCTCCGTTGTACCTACCTACCCTCCGTTGTACCTACCTACCCTCCGTTGTACCTACCTACCCTCCGTTGTACCTACCTACCCTCCGTTTTGTCCGTCAGCTGTTGTTCATCGTGTTGCTATGCCAGAGTGTGAGTGAAGTAGCTGATAACTATGCGAGCATCTTACTGGGCGCGTGAAGGTTGCAGTGCCAGTAGGAGATTTAAAATGGATTCTTTGGCTTTCATCCTCAAGTTATACGAGGGAGCTCGAGACTAACTCTCTATTGTCATAGTCTTGGTTCTTTAGCCATTTGATTATTTCTCTCTCGTACTCTTGGCTACGGCGGCTGTCTCTAAAAGCATACTTTCTCTGCAGCGCAATAATCTACTTCCTGCTGTTTGGAGTGGAGTTGAGTCCGTTCCTGGAGCTGCACAACTCTTCGCAGATGCCGATCCTGCACTGTTGCTCGCACGACCCGAGACAGGTGGGGAAAAAGACCAGCCCCCCTGCCAAGTTGCACTGCTAACTTGTCACTCGCTATGATGCTAAGAAAAAGTGCCGTGCAAGGTATTTGCGTGGCAAAAGTCAAATCCCATACATTTACTTAGCGTCGTAGCGAGTGATACATTAGCTAACGCAACTTGGCTACGAGGGCTGTGAATTGTCCAGAGGCCCTATTCCGATAGGCAATGACGGTTCGGTGACAATGACTACAAGCTGTCGCGAAGGCCAACTGCATGGGAGGTCCATTAATTACGTGAGGTGTTTAGGGGGGCCGGGCAAATCTCTCGTAAATTTTTCTCAAAGTAAAACAATGGTTTCTTGACTAAAATATTTCAAAGGGTAATAGTAGTTTCCATTTGTATTTATTGTTAATTTGTGTTACTGATTCTAGACTAAGCTCGAAATTAATCCTAAATAGTAGACTTAAACCTCACGACATCTCACTAGGGGCGAAGGAGGCGTCACAAAATCGTCAAAAACGCCTCACGTAATTAATAGACGTCCCATTAGGTATAAATTTTTCTGTCATTTTTTAAATATTGTAATGCCTAATTTATATGATTATTACCAATTAATCTTCTTCCATTAATTCCCGTAAAAAGGATATAATCCATACACCAAATAATGAATACAAAATGTTGAGAGTCGACGCCGCGTAATCAGCTTATTTCTTCATATGCGGCTATACAGGGTGTTTGGTGCATCGTTTGCCAAATTGATATGGCCGATAGAAGGGGTCATTTGCTGTCTCCTAGGTTCACAAAAAAAGTTTTGGTCCAACGGATTTTTTATATAAATATTTTCAACTTTTTTTAAAAATCCTCCAGAATCACTAGTTATTAGTAAAACCTGCAATGATTTACTGTTATATGTTGTGTAATGTTGTACGGTTCTTTTATAGTCAGAAATACTGTAAATTAAAATATTTTTTTAAATTTACTCACAAATGTTTTTTTTTTCAAGAAGTGTAATTCTGTAACGAATCATCTTTGACTTGCAATAAAAAAACTAAACGAAGCTTTTTTCTTGAAAGATTCGAAAAAAGTTCGCTGGTCTATCTTCTCTCTAATAATGCACAATAATGCCATAAAATCCATTATTAAGTTAATTAATTTGCCAACCTTGTGTATCGGGCGGGAGGTCGATACTCGTATTGCTGTTTTCGAGAAGTTTTTGGCGGACTGGGCTGTTAAGGTAAGCCTTTGCCCAGCAGTGGGAGACTACCCAGAACAAATACTGCAATTGGCGCGTTTTTCAATAACAATAAAATTTCGTGTTTGTGTTTTTATTTTTGTGTTTTTCGGGTTGGTTATCGCCGCGAACCTTTAAATGCTGTGGTTTTGATGATGAACTACATTCTCTCATATGAAGAAATAAGCTGATTAGAAGTTATTACGGGAGACCCAAAATCTTTTTCGTTTGTGACCATGTATTTCCTGGGGAAAGTTGTTCATAATGATGGATACTGTAATTCCCCAAAATATCGTCATCTAATCAAATGCCACCCAGAATCTGCTTGCTGGTATTGTAAGCTCACAAGCTGCCCTGCAGGTGGTTGTACTGGCAGCATAAGATGTTGATCAGATTATAGTAGAATTTTTTCGTCTGTGCGAACTCGGTCATAAATCATCGGAACAGATAATAGTTTTAGAGAGGGGCTAACGCGGCGCACGTGCAGGCGCGTTATCGATAAACAAATGAGTCATCGTCGGTGCACTAACTAAACACTTTACAGACGATCCGAACATACACACACAGTTTCACAGTTACTTATTTCGTCAATGTCCACAAAACAGTGCGGGTCGCCATTGCCCGATCTCCACGTCCTTTCATCCGACATACCACGTACACGTATCATAAACCCTCTTTACTGCCTTCAAAAACCGCACGTTACGATCAGCATTATGTTAAACTACTTGGTAAAAACTCGTTTCGTATCTGAAAGACTACACATAATGGTCATTATGTGTAGTTTTTCTACATATAATGACATTCAAATTTCGAACGCCGACGCCCACCCGCGTGCCGTCCCTAGTTTGTCTGTGAAGTTGGTACTGACATTCAGATTTCGAACGCCGACGCCCGTCTGCGTGAAGTTGGTACTAAAGAACAAGCTAAACAATTGCAGAACCACAATGCCAGTCAAACATGCGGTTCCTGAACACATCAAAGAGAGCTTATGATATGTGTGTAGATAAACTAGTGTATGATATTATTATGACCCACTCTCGAGTTTTAATGCCCTCCATTATGCAGCAGTCACATAAACTACTATTATGACTGAGTTCAAGATTCGCTTGACTTTGACCCTGAGACGTCCGGTAGGCTATAGCAATTAACTCATAACAGTTGTTTCGACTTCTAAAGTGCCACAATGGAGAGTTTTTACGCAAACAATATAACGCCTGTTGGAGCTAATATTCAAAATCAAGCACGAGTTGTCATCAACAATGTATTGAAGTTTTTCGGAAATAAGAGAAGATCCCGGAAAGTTGAATAGTATAAACTTCAACCGCCCTCGTGACCTTACTGCATCAATATGTGATGTGAGTGTACGGACTATTGATAATATAAAGAAAGAATGCAAGGATGGAGATGGTGTGCCTAAAACACCGCGGGAATGTGTCCGTCTACCTTGTCCCGTGACCAACTTGGACGATTTTGACAAGAGTATCTTAAAAAAAATAGTCTCATCATTTTATTCTAATGGTGAATACTCTAAAAAAAATATCTATCCTTTAATCACTACGTACATAATGTAATAATGGTAATTATAATGGGCTATAGCAAAATTCGTAAAAGAATAAAAAAAGGGTTCCCCTAAATCTATCGATACCTCACTTCACGTGTTCGGCACGGGGCGGGGCGGCATCTTTGACTCGGCTTATCTTTAGTTCGCAGTTCTTTATCGACTACAGTTACGCTCATCCCTATGTCAAAACTATAGACTCCTATCCTGCGCATGAGTTTGACAAAGAGATAAGATATCACTCTCTCGCTCCTATGATTTATGACCGAGTTCGCACAGACGAAAAAAATCTACTATTCTTATAACTATCGTTTGGGTAGAAATCAGTATCAATATCTTAGTATTTATATAGCCACTGCTAAGTCTACATGTGGGACTTAATTAGAATCTAAATACAATGTGAGGTGGATATTATTTATTGATAATTTGCAAAGTATTCAAGAGTTATTCGATTATTTGCAAAGTATCAAAGAGAGTCTACCGCTCACACAACACACAAAGACATTAACGGCCCATTATGTTTTTCTACCTTTTTAGTTTTGGATGCCTTTGAATGCATTGTTCATACTTGTCACAACGTAGCTTCAACTCTTATTTCATGGATTTCCGCTATTCTGATAATCCATTGTGCATTTGTTATTTGTTTTAAGATAAACATATATATATATTGACGACCCGAATGGCCGAGTCGGCAGTGTCCCTGCCTACGAAGCCAAGGGTCCCGGGTTCGAGTCCCGGTGGGGGCAAATATTTGTTTGCTGAGAACGGATGTTTGTACCCTAGTCATGGTTGTTTATCTATCTAAGTATAATATTTATCTATATAAGTATGTGTATCGTTGTCTAGTACCCAAGATACAGGGAGTCCTAGTTTGGGGCTAGATCAGTGTGTGTAAACAGTGTCCAAGGTATTATTATTATTATTATTATTATATATTGTTTTACCCTCTTTATACTTATTTTAAATACAAAATGTTAATTCAAATCTAATCTATGTACAGGTGCGTGCGGAGGTAGAAGCGATGAGGTTGGACTTCAATCAGAGGATCAAGAAGATCCTTTTCAACTCTGTGGTCGGCGCGTACTACACCAGCTTTATACCATGCTGCTTTGCTCAGGTAACAGACATTCACATTGACACGGGCCCCGCCAGGTCTCTCTCTCTCTCTCTCGTCGCCCATCTCTCTTGCACCCAAGCGCCGCAACCCCCACCAGGTGGCGTTCGGAGGCCAAGCATTTTGGCGTAACCTGTACTAGCCTTCTAAAGGCGACCGCGTCGCGAATGCGCGCCCGCCCCACGCGCTCCGCCGCTGCGTCCGCGATAGTGCCCGCCCGCCCTACGCGCCCCGCCCGCTGCGCCCGCGAACCCACCCACCGCCGCGACTGTGCCCGCCCGCCCTACGCGACCCGCCGCTGCGCCCGCGAACCCACCCACCGCCGCGACTGTGCCCGCCCGCCCTACGCGACCCGCCGCTGCGCCCGCGAACCCACCCACCGCCGCGACTGTGCCCGCCCTACGCGCCCCGCCGCTGTGCCTGCGAACCCGCACGCCACCGCACCCGCGATGGGGCCCGCCCGCCCAACGCCGCCTGCCACCGCCACCGCCACCCCGACGGGAGGTGCAGCGCCACAGCAGCCCCGCCAGCCGCGCTATCCGCCCCTTATTGTGGAGGTCCTACCCGACTGGGCCGACCACTTCAGGGCGATAGCCAGCGAGCCCGGCCGAGCTCCCAGCGCGCGCGCCTACCAAAAGGGTGTGCGCTTCTCTCCAACGGCCGAAGACGAGTACCGGCTTGTGCAGCGTTACCTGTGCAGGCTGGAGAAGGACCCCGGTGTGAGATGGTTCTCATACTCGTTGCCGGCCGACAAGACCCAGAAGGTCCTTGCGTGAGGGTAAGCGCGAGCTCTGGTGCGAAGCTGCCAAAACAACAAAGATGACTTCCCGAGACCTGGGCGGTGTAGGTGAAAATAAGGTGTACCTACGTGAGTCACTCACACCTACGATGTCCTACCTGCTCTGGAAAACCAAGATAAGCCTCAAAGAAAAATCAATTTGTAAGTACGTCTGGTGCAAAAACGGACAGATAATGGTTCGAAAAAATGAAGGTGACAAGAAGATATACTACGTCCGCTCGGAGAACGACATCGGTCGAATTGGTAAGGAGCTACAGAAAAGCTAGGTATGTACCTCCTCCCTACTGTACCAGTAGGTGTGATCTCCAATATAAAAAAATAATAATAATAAGTCAGCTCGTTAAAAAAATCAATTCTATATGGATCTCGTCGACCCAACCATAACAGAGACAACTCATGACTCATGGAATGATTTTATGTGTGATATAACTCACGAGCAAAATGAACTTATTCTATTACATGTAAATATCCGTTCGATGATCAAAAACCACTCGCAACTTGAGTACATTGTCGCTGGCAGCCCGCTAATTATACATCTAATAATAATCACTGAGGCGAACATCAGTGATTCGATTTCTACTCTGTTCGATATCAAGGATTATGTAATGTACACAGAACTACGTAAACAAAGAAAAGGAGGTGGCATAATTATCTACGCACACAAGAGTATCTCATTTATTAGAACTTCAGTGAATACGTTAAACTTTGAATGTTTATGTGGTGAAGTGGAAAGTTTAAACGGCCATAAAACGTTTTTGTGTTCAATATATAGGCCCCCTAGCTGGAATAAAAATGACTTCGTTATTGAACTTTCGCAATTGTTATCCGCGTATCCCACCAACAAAAACTGTATATTAGTAGGTGATACCAACATAGACACTAAATGCATCAACAATACTGTAAGGTCTTACCTAAACAGCCTAAATGAACTAGGTTTTGAGTGTTGTATTTCACAATTCACACGAGTTGAGTCAAATGTAAATGGCATATCCAAATCATGTATCGATCATTTGTTCGTTCGTGGCGCGTCCAGGCGAGGTACGCTCGGGCATTCAGTGCGCTCAGCTGTTGTGCGCGATGCACTAGCCGACCATTATGTAACAGGCCTCGCGCTCAGTAGTTACGACTGCGTGAATTCCTATAAGACTGTTAATAAGTTGAATAATGAAAAAATCAAACAGGAATTAAGTCAAATTGACTGGAGCTCTGCGCTCGGCTGCACCGAGCCGAACGAAGTAGTAGATTTTATTATTAAAAAATACCAGGCAGTATATAGTAAGTGTACCTATCAAACTAAAATCAATCAGTATGCAAAGTCTGATTGTAATTGGATATCTGATAAGTTAATTAACATGTGTAACAAAAAGAAAGAACTTTTAAAAATATTTTTAAATGATACAAGTAATAAACAAAATGAGTTAATATACAAAAAATATAGAAACAGAACTAACAGAATGATTTGTAATGCTAGAAATAATTTAACAAAAAGAGAAATTTGTAATAATTTTAAAAACCCTAAAAAAATGTGGGAAATTATTAATAGATTGACTGGTAGAATTATAAAGGCTATCGATGATGTACTGGTTAAGTCCTTTAGGTTAAGACCAAAGCAATTATCATATAAGTTTGCACACGATTTCGATAACAATGTTAAAAATGTATTGAACACTTGTGATAGGCCATTGCTTGATGAGAAGGAGTACATACATACCCCTAGCTTATCATTACGTCTGGGAAAAATTAACGAAGAAGTCTTACACAGAATAATTAGAAAAATAAACGATAAAAAAAGCCCAGGGTATGATACGATAAGGGCAAAAGACGTAAAATATATTTCTGAAAAAATTACACCGGTCCTCATGCATCTAATTAATCTATGTATCTCGCAATCCACATATCCCGACCAACTTAAAATAGGACTTGTAAGACCGATACATAAAAAAGGTAGTCATACAGATACAAACAACTACAGACCTATAACAATCCTATCATGCTTAGATAAAATTATAGAAAAATATATCGGAAATTCCGTAAATAACTTCCTATCAAGGCTTAATACATGTAAAACAATTTGGATTTCAAAAACGAAAAAGCACATCTCAGCTTTTGTCATTATTTACAGACGAAATAAATAGCTATTTAGATAAAAGATACCATGTACTTACCGTTATGATAGACTTCAGTAAAGCTTTTGACACTTTAAATTATAAGACACTTTACCAGAAAATGCAGCAGAACGGTATACAGGGACCTGTGCTACAACTCATGAAAAACTATCATACTAATAGGTATAACGCGGTAAGCATAGCTGGTGAACTCAGTGATCTGATTCCCACCTTATGTGGTACGGCACAAGGATCGATCCTGGGACCAACCGAGTACTTATTATACGTCAATGATATGTGCAAAATATTTCGGCATGGCTCAGTATATCAGTTTGCAGATGATACTTGTATAACTACCGCTCATCAGGACCTTGAGATGGCCCAAAGTATGATGCAGGAGGATTTTGATCTATTATGTAAGTGGGCTCACGATCTAGGTTTATCGATAAATTACTCTAAAACAAAACTCATGCATATTCATTCGCCTTATAAAAAAAAAACTTTATACCGGCGATCGTGGCCCACGAACACAACTGTATGCACCTACAGAGCGCTTCCTGTAACTGCGTTCATCTTGATCTTGTACAAGAACATACTTACCTTGGACTAAAAATAGACCATAGATTCAACTGGGGTCCACATATTGAGCATGTATGTAATAAGCTAAGATCCATTTTGTCAAAACTGTGTGTACTTAGGCATAAAGTTCCCTATAATACGCTAAGACTTCTTTACATGTCCTTGGCTGATTCTGTAATAAGCTATGGCTTAGCCAGCTATGGAAGAACATTCAAAACATCTTTAAATCATATTTACAACCTACAATTAAGATTACTGAAAGCGATTGTTCCCGCAAAGATTAAATATAAATATAAAAATAACTATGAAAATCTATTCAATTATTGTAAAGTGATTCAGTATAATGAAAATATACCCCTTTTAAAAAAAAAGAAAAGACCCGTAAATCTACGTAACCTACCTTATCTTTCAACAAGTAAAAACGAATATGGCCAGAGAGTCTGGCAGTCAATTCTGCCTAGAGTATTGAATAGATTTCCAATAGAATTAGTTAGTAGAATAGAAAACAAAACTTGTCAGCAAACAAAAAATATTATTAAGCGGTACTTGTTTAAACCTACCTCAATAAATGTAAAAATATAATGTATATGTAAATTTATGAATAAGCAGCTCCTTAACTCAATAAATCTTTAAATATTAAGATTAGAAGTTAAGTTCATGCCATGTAATGTATATATTTTTTTTTTTTTTTTGAAATAAACAGCTTAATAATAAAAAAAAAGGTGGCGATCCGCGGGCTGCCTTCTAACACCGCGCCGGAGGAGATAGTCGCGGCGCTTGCAGAACTCGGTGTGGAGGCCGAGTACTGTAAGCAGATCCGGGCGCGCCAAGGACGACCCGGCTGCATCTTCTTCGCCAGCCTGAAGAAGAACCCAGACCGTGCCCCCGGCGCTGTGTACGAGATCAAGGAGCTCTTGTACATGCCGGGGGTGAAGATCGAGGCCTGGCGCTCGAAGCAGGGCCCGGCCCAGTGCCACAGGTGCCAGCAATTCCGGCACTCGTCGCATATGTGCCACCGCACCCTAGCGTGCGTGCGTTGCGGCGGTCCCCACTCGGCGCGGGAGTGCCCCCGCCCGAAAGACCAGCCGCAGACGTGCGCCAACTGCGGTGGCCCGCACACGGCCAACAATGCGACTTGTCCCGTGTTCCGCCAGAAGGCGCGGAACAAGAAGGCCGGCACTGTGGCGCTCACCAATGCGCCTGCCTCCCCCTCCGCCACGTCCCGATCTGCAGGAAGAAACGGCGCCCGCCTCGCTTATGGCGCAGGCGAACGACGGAGTCCCCAGGCAGAAGACGAAGCGGGGGGGGGGGGGGGGGGGGAAAGAAGAAGAAGAAGGCGACGGCTCCACCTGCCGCCGGCGCCGCGGCGGCTACCCTCGCCGCCAGCGAGACTGCGGCCACCGCTGGCGCCGCCACTCCGGCTGCGGCGATAGGGCTGCAGGACTTTGGGCACCTCACAGCCCTGCTCGCCCTCCTCAGCGACCCCACTGCCCTGGGCAGACTCACCGCTCTGCTCCGCAATGCCTGAGCCGCTCAGGGTCGTCCACTGGAACGCGCAGTCGCTGACAGGGAAGAAGCGGCTGCTCCACGTGTTCCTGAGGGACTACCGCGTCGACGTGATGCTCATCAGCGAGACACACCTAGCCGGAAGCGACAAGCTGTCGCTGCCCGGCTACTTCGTCTACCGCAAGGACGAGAAGACCTCCAGCGGCCGAACCTTTCGAGGCTTGGCAGTCATCGTCGGCAGGAAGATCGTCCACCAGCTCGTCGACGCCCAGGAGTATTCATCCCTGTATGCCTTGGGCGTCGACCTCCAGGTCGCCGGCGAGGTGCTGCGACTCTACGCCGCCTACAAGCCCCCCAGTACACCAATCCGCACCGCCGAGCTACGGGGGCTGCTACAGTCGCCGCACCCGACACTTGTCGCCGGCGACCTCAACGCCAAGCACACCGCCTGTAACTCCACCAGGGTGTGCCCAGCTGGACGCGCCATCCATGCCGACTCCGTGAGCCACAACTACGACGTCATCGGTCCCGACGAGCCCACCCACTTCGACACGCGGGCCGGATGGGACATCATCGACGTCGTGGTCGTCAGAGGTCTCCGGACACCGCCGAGCCAGGAGGTTCTCCCTGTCCTCCCTTCGGACCACAGGCCTGTTCTTCTCGTCCTGACCTATCATCGCACACCGTAGCTCGCGGGGGGAAGCCCTCTCCTCTTCCTGCTGAGCTACGCGCACTCATCTGCGATAAGCGCGCTCTCCGGAAGCTGTGGGAGCAAACCCGCTGCCCCACGATGAAGACCAGGCTCAACGCCTTGACGGCAGAGAGCTGAAGCGCCAACTTGATCTCCACGCCGAAGAATCTTGGGAACGCCACGTCGAGTCCATAGGCGACCACGTCCCCTCCGTGCATCGCCTGTGCCGGGCTTTGTCGACCACCCCTGCTCCTGTTCGACCAATCCTGGGCAGCGACGGCCTACCAAGATTCCGAGCCCAAGACCGTGCGGAGATCTTTGCCGAATGCCTCGGGAAGCAGTTCAAGCCGAACCCAACGGATGATGTGGAGCACGTCGCAGCAGTCGAGAGACACCTGCGAGAGTACTTCGCCACGCCGATAGCTCCCGAAGAGGACCCCATCATCGTGACGCCCGGCCAGATCGTGCGTGCTTTCCGACGAACCAAGCCCAGGAAAGCCCCGGGCGCAGACCGAATACCTAACACGGCGCTGCTACATTTGCCGCCGTTACGCTCCTGTTTAACGGTATCTTGCGCACGGGCCACTTTCCAACACAGTGGAAGGAGGGCTTGGTTATCATGTTGCCCAAGCCGGGCAAGGACACCAAGGTGCCTGAGAGCTATCGGCCGATCACCCTACTGAGCACCATCTCAAAGGTGTTTGAGAAGCTCCTGCTAGCGAAATTACTGCCCCACATCCAGCCGCGCCCGGAACAGTTCGGCTTCAGGCCCGAGCATTCTACGACGCTTCAGCTCACCAGAGTACTGAATGACATGACGGTTTGTTTGAACAAAAAAGAATACACTGTCGCAGTACTTCTGGATATGGAGAAGGCGTTCGACAGAGTATGGCACGAGCAGTTGCTGTACAAGCTGTCGACGTCCCCTGCCCCAAGAAGAACGGTCAAGACAATCGCCTCTTTCCTGAAGGATCGCCGCTTCCGAGTGATGGTGGAAGACACCGTCTCCGAGGAACATCCCATTGTAGCCGGCGTCCCCCAGGGCTCTTGCCTGTCTCCCGCCTGCTACGCCCGATACACGGACGACATCCCCGCCGGGCCGGGTGCCCAGCTGGAACTCTTCGCAGACGACGCAGCCTACTATGCGTCGTCGTTCCGACTGGCTCGCCAAGTGGCGACTGTCCGTCAATGTTGGGAAAAAGCAGGCGCTCATCACAGGCCAGAGTCTCCCTCCACCATCGCTCCAGCTCCAGGGACAGGACATCGATTGGTCTTCGCAGGTGAAGTACCTGGGAGTGACCATTGATTGCCGGCTCAAAATGAAGCAACACGTCGACAACGTCGTCAGCCAGGTCAAGGTTGCACGCGCCAAGCTGCGTCCACTTTTCGACTCCAGCTTCCCTCTGAGGGCGAAGCTCGGGATCTACAAGATCTACGTGAGATCCCGCCTCACCTACGCGGCCCCGGCATGGTCCGCCCTGTGCTCGGAGACGAACAAACGGAGACTCCGAGCCCAAGAGAACCTCTCTCTGCATATCGTCGTCGGCGCCCCCCGCTACGTGAGGAACGCGACAATCCAGAGGTACCTAAGATGGGAAACCGTGGACCAGTTTGTCCAGAGGCTGGCGAAGGGCATGTTCGCGCGTGCGGATGCGTCACATCTTCCGCACATCGCCGAACTGGCGCCGCACCACGCGCGCCCGCCCGACCGCCGCCGCCTGCCACGCGACCTGGTTGCCTAGCCGGCGATCACCCACTGCACACCAGCGCCACAAGAAGACCACCGCCCGCAGGGGCCATCCGATGACCTGTCCACAGGAGTGGACAGAGGCGATTCTTCGGGAAGAGGTCCGTCGACCTGACCCCGACTCCCCACGCCCCAGAAGGGGTGCGTGAGATGACTACGAAGATGATGCCTTCTAAAGGACGCTTCGTTCTTAGAGTCTAACCACAACAACGTGACCAGAGTTCCGCGGATGATATTATGTTCCGACGTGGACACACAATACGCGTGGAAAACACGCGACGGTATTGTGATGCGTTAGGCAGATTGATCATGATTAACTTATCGAGACTTGAGAGAGAATGTGCCGCGCGGCCTCGGTCTCTCGTATAATGCGGTGGGAAAACACTTGATTAGAACAAAAATAATTAACTTTTTGTTATAATATAAAATATAATTGCATGCAAAACATACCTAATTCACGCTCACATATCGTCAAAGATTTTCTCCTCTCACAATAATGATTATTTGTAGGGATAACAAGTTCGTGCGATGCTCCGCTACCCCCTCCAGGCGGCGTTCAGGGGACTAGAAAATTGGCGATAGCTGTATCTAATATTAATTTGTTAAATTAGTTATATCTTTTGAGAATGAATAAAATAGAACAGAAAGCACATTTATTCCACAGCAACTTAATAGACTAACCTACATATTTCATAGTTACTGCACGTCGAAGCTCCGACTGATGGAAATGGAGTGATGGAGTGATGCATGCGCGCTCGCGCACACCGTGGGAAATGTTGTTGTTGTCCGGATTAACTATTCATTGTTTTGGGGCCTTATTACTGACCAGCTTTCGCCACATTTTCGAATAGTGGAGTGGAAAAACGAACTTATGCCGCCTACGCGCAACACAAAGACGAATTTCTAGAGCATGAACAGTAAAAAGAAATTTTTAGATTTTTTCTTACAAACAATTTTTCCATATTCTAATAATAAATAATCAAATAATATAACAAATATGTAGCTTTACTTCACGTTTTACGGTTTTAGGTTTTTTCGTTGTAAGATTTGACTGAAGAATAAATTTCAAGCATAGTGAAGAATATGATTTTGTTTCTACACAGGTGTGTGTGTGTGTGTGTGACATGAGACGGAATGTACTCCTGGCAGGCGTCTGTTTATCTTAGTGGAGTAGTACCAGTGAACGATTATACCATAGAAGCATACCTTACGCTGTATTTTGACGCAACGAGAAGTGAACCCAAATGGGCGTGGCGTAAATGCTCAACCCAGGGAGGTTTCAGTCGGGTCCTTGACGCATGCGAGTGTAGATGGCTCACCGGGCTCTAGTAGTAACCTCTGATGTGTTTCATTCGCAGTCGTTTCTCTACTACGACGTGTATGTAGCGTCGCAGCAGGTGGCCCTAGTGTGGGGCTCGCTGGGAGCGCGCCTTGCGTAGTAAGTAACTACATATTATAGTTAACACAGAATTATGATATATTGTAATAAAGTTTACCACACTTTTGTATTAGGTTAAGCCTGTAAAGAAAGCGTAAATAAATAAATATTCTAAAGACACAATAATGGGTAGGAAAGCGATGCAGGATAATGTTACCACAGCCATATTCAGTCACATAGGAGGAGCCATGTTGTAAAAGAAGAATTAGTGAAAAGTGCTATCTCTTCGCCTGATAAAACTCAAGTGCCCTTCCTTGCACATGGCGTATTTTTACGCGCCGACGACGCGCGTTTTTGGAAGGGGCGACTATGGCGCGTTGACTGCGCGTTTTATGCCATAAAAAAGTTGCTAAAATGTTAAACTTGCGTCCGACACGCGTTTGTATCTGTTACTTTAATATTGTGAAAATAGTTAGTGACTAATTGTAAACGAGACCGACAGGGTAAAAAAATATATTTCTTTTGTTCATACATGTCAACCTAACACGAAGGATTCACCTACTCTAAACCACCACTTCGTCCTGGTTTCGTTTGCAATTTAATGGTTTGATCATAAACTAACGCCTTATATTGTAAGCAGTATGGTACATACAGTTTACAATGTATCGACAGTTTATAATCTAACGAAAAAAAACCTTTGATTATAGCTTCACAATCTTACGGTGACATTTCGATGAAACGCGCGTCGTCGGAGCCTTAAAAATACGTCGTGTGGAAAGGCTTTAATTTAATCTCGTGAGACTTTCACACCACTTCGGAAAATACATATTGTGCATATGGACTGATATCTCGGTGAAAATACATATTGTGCATATCGACTGACATCTCAGTGAAAAATACATATTGTGCATATCAACTGATATTTCACTGAAAAATACATATTGTGCATATCGACACACATTACAAAAATAACATGTCGTCGGGCCTTTTCACATACGGGCTGGCAGAGGCACAATTGTGCCCACTTTTAGCCAGTTATTCAATACTCCATTTTGCGTGACAGGCTAGCCCCTCGCCGAAGTTATGGAGTAATGAATTTTTCCTCAAGATGTTTCCCATCTGTAAGATATATTTTTTTTCACACCTTTCATTCGGAAAAGTAAGTTTTGCTCCACGACGAGAGGGAGCAAAATGCTACTTTTCTGTTCAAGCTACTTTTTAATTTATTCATTGGCATGTAGCATTTACGCAATGTGCCAATTGAACACAGATCTTGATAAAATAATCGATTGTAATTTCATCGTAGTCGATTAAAAACGAACATGTTTCAAGTTTTACCTTTAACAACGTTATATGAAAATTTATGAACTTTTCGTAATATTATAAAAAATGTCATAATAAATTATATGTTTTACTGAAAACTAAACAATCGATTACTGTTATTGTGATATAATGAATATTGATATCCGAAACCATTGTAATATTTGATTCGATTATTTTTACACATTGGTAAAAGTACATAGGAATATTTTAACTGTGGTGACCTTTCCCTAATCCTTCACAATCCGCCATTATAAAAAAGTATTGTTTACGTTGTACGACTACTGTAAAAGTGGTGAAAGTATAATTCAAAACATAGTTATTTCATTATTTTTAGAGCATTTAATTTAAATTTTTTTCATAGTCGGTGTGAAAAGTTGTATGTGTCACTCAGGAGCAAAATTATTTTCGTCATGGGCGTTAACGCTTGAATCCTTCGTTATGCTCAGGATTCTAACTTAGAATCCCTCGCTTCCCTTCACTCTGGATTCAATGTACCGCCCTCGCCGTAAATACGTCATTTTGCTCCCTTGTGACACAAATAGCTATTATCTCACTGGTACATGGTCAACAAACTCACAAGACAACGGAGCTCTTTATCTTGTGCGACTTTGGCACCACTTCGGAAAATACAAATTGTGCATATCGACTTAACGTCGGTGAAAAATAAAGTTGCTTTGAGCAAATTGGTTTCATAGTGAACGTTGTTAGACATCACTAAGTCCACAACCAACTAACGAACCATTTAAGGCGACGCAATGGGCCAAAACAGCCTTTTGTAAATATCAAGTTGCAAATAGGAGTTTTATATCAGTTGTTTCTTTATACTAGCTTGTTGATCTTACGTGTCAGCAAGAATTCGGGAACGTATCAACGTAATTTGATTATTTTTGCTCGATAGAAAAGTCGCCTGAAGTTATCACAAAATATGTTTATCACAACAACAAAAAAAATATAATTTCGCACCACAGGTACTTGTTATTAATGAAATCGTTATAAAAATATTAAGATAATGTTATTCTGTTAGTCCTCTATACATATCGAATATCAGCCCTTGTTATCATTTGATTTCCTATTCCTCTGAAAGTAAGCTGAAGGTGTAATTGTAAGCTCCGCTGTAGGGGTGCCCCGCCTTAACAATAATATGTCCTGTTTTCAGTCAACTACTGAATTCTCAGTACTGCGACGTGCTGCATCGAGCCGCGGTGCACCTAGGCACGTGGAAGCGAGACAACACTACATCAGGTAACAACCACATCGTTTAATAAGGATTATTTCAAATTATCATTATCATGCTTAGTCCACATCAACCCACTGCGGGGTATAGGCTTCGTCTAGCGCCAAGTATGCTTGGCGCTAGACGGAAGGTTTTTAATTCTTTAGCTTCGTGAGGATAAATGTCTCGTATAGAAAATACGTGTGTCATCCCTTTGTATGGGGCAGTTTTCAAGTTCTGACGGTAATGGCACGACGATAAATAAGGAAGACCAAAGCGCCAACTCCATCTCCGAAATAAGGAAGAGCAATGCGTCAACTCCATCTCCGAAATAAGGAAGAGCAATGCGTCAACTCCATCTCCGAAATAAGGAAGAGCAATGCGCCAACTCCATCTCCGAAATAAGGAAGAGCAATGCGTCAACTCCATCTCCGAAATAAGGAAGAGCAATGCGCCAACTCCATCTCCGAAATAAGGAAGAGCAATGCGTCAACTCCATCTCCGAAATAAGGAAGAGCAATGCGCCAACTCGGTCTCCGAAATGAGGAAAATAAATGCGTCAACTCGTCGTATATCTTAGATTATAAACCATAGTGAAAAGCTGGAATGAAATAAATAAAGGGGGACAATAATAACACATCATTTCGATATCAATGCTGTTGCTGTAATACATTGTTTTTTTGTGCAATAAAGTATAAAAAGTTTATAGCGATTTTGCTTAAATACTCAGTAAAAACGGCTATTTTTTCATCCTTAAGTAAACACTGGGTCCTTAACCCATCTCTATGAGTGACTGGCAAAACGAGGTCGCAACTGGGCCTCCACCACCTCGCTCGGGAATAGTCATGTCGCTATATCTGTACAATTTCCACGTGAACTTGCTTGCAGTATCGTCCGTGCCCCCCTGGTGCGGCTCGCTGCTGTGGGCGGGCGGCGCGCGTGCAGGGAGCGCGGGTCGCGCCTGGCTGTGCGCCGCGCCGGCCGCCGCTGCGCCCGGGGACAGTGCGCAGCAGAGGTTCTATGTGAGTCGTCATCATACTCTTAACTGGGCCACTCACTGTCCACGCTGACAAAATGTATGTGATTAGAGCTATGATGTGATTATAACACCAAACTGAGAAAATCATTTTACTTATTTAATAGTTTGGTATTTTATTTTCCGTATTTTATAGATATTTAATTTACTAAATATTTTATCAAAGATTAATTGAGCCTACCCTTTTATGATACATTTTCCTATCGTGTCTTGCTTTGCTCTTAATGTAACTTTTTAAATATCTGTCTGTGTGCAATAAAGAATTAAGAATAATAAACCTTGGACAATAATCATAATAACTTGGACTCTAGCCCCAAACTAGGATTCCCTGTATCTTGGGTACTAGGCAACGATACACATACTTATACAGATAAATATTATACTTCGATAGATAAACAACCATAACTAGAGTACAAACATCCGTTCTCATCAAACAAATATTTGCCCCCACCGGGACTCGAACCCGGGACCCTTGGCTTCGTAGGCGGGGTCACTGCCGACTCGGCCATACGGGTCGTCAAATTATGAATAATTGTTTTCTTAAATAAACTCCGTTATTCCCATCTGAACTGAAAAAAGGTTTTACCTATATTCAACACAGGTCGTAAATAATATAAATTGTAAAAATGTAGAAAACTCACGAATGCTGCCGAAATTTTTTTTAATTAAAGGTTTTAAATTACTTATTATTATCCCTGAGTGGACTTGAACCCAATTATTACACTAGGCATGATTGCTTCGTTCTAATATTAGGATGTCACTAAGACTATTATGATCTGAATTCTCACCACTTTATAAAACGATAAACATTAATCTCAATAATTGTTTACGTTCTGGGGGCCCAATTTTGTACTGGAGATAGCATCGCGACCGCTGCGGAGAGCGCAAAATGCTGTATTTGGCTTGTCGGCGACGCCTATTTTGTTTGAAGACTGACTGTAAAACACGACATTTTGCGCCCTTCGGAGCGGTCACGAGGGGATCGCGATGCTATCTCCAGTAGAGAATTAGGCCCCTGGCTGATAACTGCGTTATTGACAGACTGGAGTACTATAGACATTTGAAAGTTACAGAATAGAAAACTTAACAGCAGAGGAAATTTGAGCCAAAGAGTTTCGTCCATCTAAGATTTGAGCAAACTCGTTGTAGAGGACAAATGAGGGACATTCTGTTTTTTGTTAGGGATTTTTTTTAATCCTGTAATACTTTTGATGGGTGGATGTAATATATAACGCCATTTATTTAAGAACACAATTATCTCGAAATGGGTTTCTCAGCTTGATGCCCTTGAAATTCTTTTACATACTTTTAACCGTATCTTGATCAACTTCCTGGAATGTTTTTGTTGTTATGAATATTCAATAGTGACATTGATATTTTAGTTCAGAAATAACCATCCTCATGTAACCGTTAAAAAATTGATCTAGTGACATCACGAGGGGTGTTATTTCAAACATTATAAAAGTCTATTACTCGTTATATCATTGACAGGTTAACCTCTTAACAACCGAGGGCAGTTGGGACTGGTCGCGATTTTGAACCTTATGCCATGGTAATAAAATTTAAAACGTAAAAGTGGCGTTATCAGGTTAAAATAGACAAAAATTTCATAAAATAACTACGGTATTTTTTTTGCTTCGCTAATTACATCTTGTCTACGGGCCCGTTATCACATTCATAACTAAGAAAATGTATGCGATTTGAATTTGAAAACGAAAAGTCACGTGAAGTGTAGAATATTAGCGAATTGCATCTTATCTAGGGGGCCGGCTTACGATACTAAAGATGTACAAAGAGATCTTCGACTTCGAGGTCCTACGAAGAGCTACTTGGCGCCAATCGAGATGAATTGCCGATACGACCACCTGCCGCGATAAATTACAACTACCAAAAATTAAGCCTTAATTCAGATGGTTCGATAGTACATAAAACAATAAAAAAAAAATTGAATTCCTCTAATTAAATTCAACAAATTAACATTACAATTGTTGTCTCCAGACGGTCTTCAAAAACCCATCAAACCTCCTCTGCGTGCTGCTCTGCCTCCAACTCTCTCTCATCCTGCTGAAGCTGTGCCTCCTCTTCAGCTCCATCCCCTGGCACGGCTTCCTGGCCATCTTCCTGATGCTCTTCATCAACTACTACACCATGTTCAAGCTGGTGCGAGACTTCCTGGTGGCGTGGAAGGTGTACAAAGCAGAGCATATGATACAGGAGAGGAATGTTGTCAGTCCGGTTACATAGGAGCTGTAAAAGCGGTTTTCGCTACTTGGCTAGATTCAAAATTGTATGACGTTCTGATAAGAATTTAAGAATAACCGTTTTGAAAGGTCTGAAAACGAAATGAGGGATAGAACTATGTGTCAACCTCCTTTTCTTTTTCCAAGCAAAACAACGAAGGAGTGATTGTTGTTGGTTGTTGGTTGGTTGGTGGTTGACGCATAGCTATTTCCTTTATTTACGTGGATAATTAACTTTAAAAGTGCGTAATGGGTTTGTCCTGGTTAAAATATGTTGACTGAATCAAAACTTTTTTTAAGTGGTGGTTTAATAAGACTGAAGAAGCTGCCACTGTGTTGGAGACCTTCCCCCATTCCACGTCATGTCTGATTTGTCATAATAACTCGATTATGTTGTAAGGAATTAGAGTCTAGTTACTAGACTGTGTGTAAACAATAGTTGTCAATCAACTTGTGTCATATAAGGATGTCGAACAATATAATCATATGCTTGCCATATGTACTGTTTGATTGTTTTATTGATTTACTGACTGTTACATAGTGAAATGCATTAAAATACGAATGTGGGTTTATGAAACGAGCGGACAGGCGAGTTTCATAATAACATCACTAGAGATGTAAGGTTGGTATTTCACCGATTGGTTAAGGTTGGTATTTCACCGATTGGTTAAGGTTGGTATTTAACCGATTGGTTAAGGTTGGTATTTAACCGATTGGTTAAGGTTGGTATTTCACCGATTGGTTAAGGTTGGTATTTAACCGATTGGTTAAGGTTGGTATTTAACCGATTGGTTAAGGTTGGTATTTAACCGATTGGTTAAGGTTGGTATTTCACCGATTGGTTAGGGTTGGTATTTAACCGATTGGTTAAGGTTGGTATTTAACCGATTGGTTAAGGTTGGTATTTCACCGATTGGTTAAGGTTGGTATTTAACCGATTGGTTAAGGTTGGTATTTAACCGATTGGTTAAGGTTGGTATTTAACCGATTGGTTAAGGTTGGTATTTCACCGATTGGTTAAATACCAACTGATCGGTTAAATACTAACCGCACATGTGCGGGTAATTCCGTTTTGGTCGAGGGTTTGGATTAAATGCATCTTTTATCGTAACTACTTGAGTTTAATTTCTATTTGCATTGCTAGTTCCTCGTGGATTATTAAAGAGGTCTATAGACGGATTTCCTGATGATGGTTACAACGGGAATCGAAAAAATATCGATTTTAAGAGTTCTGAAACCTATTGTTGGTAGTGGTATAAGTGAAACGAAAGTTTACACTCCTTGATAGGTCTTTATTGGACAGTGGTCGCAATAATACTACAATTCGACTTAAAAACTAGCTTATATTTATACTCGGGGCTAGCGGTCGGTCCATTGTTCTCTCCGTGTTGGTCGCAAGGATCGTGACTCCTAGTTCAAAGTCGACGCATGCGGTCCCTGTCGGCGCGCTGTTCCATCTCGCTCGCACTTCCAGTCGGTCAGTCGGCCGGTTGCGCTGGCCGGGGCTCGCTGTCCGTAACATCCTCCCCCCGGCGCAGACTCGTCGTAGCCTCCTCTTCCACGCGTAGGACGGCGAGTTTCCTGGTAGGTCACGTGAAGACTCCGCCTTTTGTTCGTATGTCGGCGCTGCGCACGTCGTTGTCCGTGCCGACGTGTATGCGCTCGACGATGCCGCGCGGCCATGTGTTGCGCGGCAACCCGGAGTCCACCACGACGACGAGGTCGCCCACTCGCAGTGGTCGTTGGAGATCCGCTGCGCTTCTGCGTGGCACTAGGGTGGGAAGATATTCCCTGGTCCATCTTCTCCAGAATTAGTCAGCCAGTCCTTGGGCTGCTCTCCACTTGCGCCGATCAGCTGGGTCGCAGGGGCCGGTCTGGGGCAGGCCGCTCGATGTCCCGATCAGGAAATGATTAGGCGTCAGCGCCTCTGGGTCCGCCGGGTCCACCGACACGTGGGTCAATGGGCGCGCGTTCACGGCGTACTCAGCCTCCAGCAGCAAAGTCAGCAGCACCTCCTCCTTAGGCACCTGCTCGTTCAGGGTGGCTTTGAGGGCGGTTTTGATGGACCGCACCAGTCGCTCCCAGGCGCCTCCCATGTTTGGCGCCCCGGGTGGGATGAAGCGCTAGTCCACGCGCTGCAGGTGCGCGTAGTCTCGCAGTGCTGGCGCCCACTCCTTGTAGGCGGCTCCTAGCTCGTTGTCAGAACCTCGGAAGTTGGTCCCGTTGTCGCTCCAGATCTGGCGCGGCCATCCGCGGCGCGCAGCCATCCTCCTCAGGGCCATGATTGCTGCGTCAACGTCGAGGCTGCCCACCAGCTCGATGTGGACAGCTCGCGTCGTCAGGCACGTGAAGAGCGCGCCCCATCTCTTCTCTCGCCGGCGCCCGACTGCTACCAGCATCGGGCCGAAGTAGTCGACCCCGCAGTTGGTGAAAGGCCGGCGGTTGGAGTCCAGGCGGGCCGGTGGCAGGTTCCCCAGCGGCGGGACTTGGGGCGTCGATCGGCGCACTCGGCAGAGTGCGCAGGATCGGGACACCGCACGCACAGTGGGACGTGCGCGCAGTATCCAGTAGCGTTGCTGCAGGTCGTTCAGCACGCGTTCGTTGCCGGCGTGTCCGGCGGCGGCGTGCTCCCTCAGCACGATCAGCCGAGTCAGCGGGTGGAGGCCATCCATGATGAGTGGCTGCTTGGCTTCTGTCGGTACGCGTGCGGCATTGATTCGCCCGCACACGCGTAGCAGGTCATCCTGCATCATCGGGTCCAGCTTGTGAAGACGGCTGGAGGCTGGCAGTGGTCGGCCCGCTTGTAGCCGTGCGATCTCCTCCCCGAAGCTGTCCCGCTGCGCCTTGGCCACCCATAGCTGCTCTGCTCGTTCGAGGTGGCGCAGCTCCAGGCGCTCAGTCTTCTTCTTGCATCTGTCGATGAAAGCCAATATAGTAGCAGTGGCCCGAATTAACCGCTCATATGATGAGAAGCGGCTGATATCCGGCAGGCCATCCGCTCCCCCCGTGTTGGATGCGTGGTGCGTTGCCTCGACATCCTCTGGCTCGTGGTTCGATGCTCGGGGCCAGGCGTCCTCAGGCTCGTAGAGGAAGGCCGGGCCGATGAACCACCGGTCGTGTGGTCCTTGTGGCATGTTCTCCGGGCGCGTCGCGTCGTCTGCCACGTTGTGCTCGGTTGGCACCCATCTCCATTGGCTGGGCTCGGTCGCCTCAGCTATCTCGCCGAGCCGGTGCGCTACGTATGGGGTGTAGCGCCGCGCGTCGGTGCGAATCCACTGGATCACGGTGCTGGAGTCGCTCCAATAGACGACTTGTTGTGGCTGCCAGTGGTGTTCTCGCTTGATCATGTCTGCGAGTCGTACGCCAATCACTGCAGCCTGGAGTTCAAGGCGCGGGATCGTCTGGGGCCGCAGTGGGGCCACCTTTGCTTTGGCGGCGGCCAAAGCGATCGTGATGCGGCCGTCGGCGTGCTCAAGGCGCCAGTACGCCGCTGCGGCGTATGCTTGCTCGCTGGCGTCCACGAAGACATGAAGCTGTCGCTCTGGCTCTGCAGTGTCCTCTTCGTTGTAGCGGCGTGGGAGTCGCAGCTGGGCCATGTCGTTCAGTACCCCCAGCCAGCGGTCGAAGCGTTCGGCGTCTGCCGATGGCAGGGTCTCGTCCCAGCCCATGCTGATGCGCCACAGGTCTTGCAGCAGGATCTTCGCCGTGATGGTGTAGCTGCTGAGTAGGCCCAGCGGGTCAAAGATTGACATGATCGTTGCCAGTGCCTCTCGCTTGGTCGGTGCCCGCTGCTGCATCCGGACTGGGTCAGGGACGCGGGCCAGGGTGGTGTTGAACCCCAGCGCGTCGCTCGTTGCGTCCCACAGCATCCCCAGGGTCTTCTCGTTCTTGACCTCGTTGGAGCCCAGGGTTGTAGGGCGCCGGGCTCGTAGCTCCTCAGGGATGGTGTCCAGCAGGCGCGGGCAGTTGGAGTTCCAGCTTCTGAGGGTGAAGCTGGCCCCGGCGTGTACCGCGATGACTTCGTCGACTGCTCTCTGGGCCTCCTCCGCTGTGTCAAAGCTGTGGACCAAATCATCCATGTAATGACTGCGGGTGATCAGTGGAAGTGCCCTGGGGTGCGTGCTGGCGTGGTCGATCGCGTTCTGATCGCGTACACTGTGTGCCAGGAATGGTGAGCTGCTCGCGCCGAAGATCATCGACGTCATCTTGTAGTGGTCAGGCGGACGGGTTCTGTCGCCGCCTCTCCAGAGGAACTGCTGCGCGGGTTGGTCCTGGCTCCGGACCTTGATGCGCAGGAACATCTCCACGATGTCGGCAGTCACGGCGATCGGCCTCTCTCTGAAGCGGAAGAGGATGCCCGGCAGCGATTGCAGCAAGTCCGGGCCCATCAGCAGCTTATCGTTCAAGCTGGTGTTGTGTGAGCGGTGCGCAGCGTCGAAGACCAGGCGTACCTTGCCCGGCTTGTTGGGGTTCTTCACCGCGAAGTGTGGCAGGAATCATTGTATGGGGCTTCGCTTCTCGCTCCCGTCGCATCTCTTCGCGTACCCCTTGTCCAAAAGGTTCTGGATCTGCTGCGTGTACTCGACCTTAAATTGGGGGTCGCGGTCGATCTTCCTCTCGATCCCATGTAGACGCCTCAAAGCGTCGGCGTAGTTCGACGGCAGCACGATGTCGTCCGTGCGCCTTGGCAGCCCAACCTCGAAGTGGCCGTCGACTCGACGGGCCGTCTTTTTGAAGATATCAATGGCGCGCTGATGTTCCGGCGATGTCTTCACACGGAGAGACACCCAGCGCGTCCACCTCGAAGTGTTGCTTCACCAGCTCGTGAAGGCTCTCGTCGTCCTCGTAGCGGCGTTCTGCCGCGTGGACGTGCAGCACGGCGTCCTCGTCAGTGCGGCGCAGCAGTCGTGGCACTGTCCCGTAGACGACCCACCCTAGGTCGGTCTTGGAGGCGGCGGGCTCGTTCCGTTTGCCGGTCCGCATCTGGTGTGATTCGATCAGGTGCCAGTGGTCGGCACCGATCAATATCTGGGGCTTCGCGTTCTCGAAGCCGTGGTCTGCCAGATGTCGCAGGTGGCGGTAGCGCAGCACATCCCGTGACACGCTCTGTTGCCGCAGGTCGAGGTTGCCGACGGTTCGGGCCGCTATCTCGTGGTGTGCGCGCTCCTGATGCCCTCTGATTTGGACAGTGACTCGTCGACTGTCCGTGTGTGGCTGCACTGCGTTCACCCCGCGCAGGTTCAGTGGCGCGAGGTCTCCCGTGGCACCGACAGCGTCTGCGAGGTCCTTGCTGATCAGGGTGACGCTCGATCCCTCGTCCAGCAACGCGTAGGTTAACGTCTTCCCCGCAGGCCCAGTGACTTCAACTCTGCAAACCTTTAAGAGCACAGCATGGTCGTTAGTGTTCGCAATTGACATTACCGCTTCAGCTCCCTGATCGTTGGCGGGCTCGGTGCTCACGGTCGGCGTCTCCTGGGCCTGGCGGCTGCTCCCCTCGTGCAGCAGCGGGTGGTGTGGACGGCGGCAGCCGTTCGTGTTACATCCCTTGGCTCTGCATACGTTGCGGCGGTGCCTGGACTCCATGCACTTGAAGCACAGGCGTTCTGACCTGGCCCACTCCCAGCGGGCATCGGTGGTCATGTTCAACAGCTTACGGCATCTGTTGATTGGGTGCTCGTTGCCACCGCAGCAAAGACAGGTCCTGCGATCTGCAGGTCTTCGCTCCTCTTCCGCGGTAAGCACCTGGGCGGTGCGCGCTGTGGCGCGCGGTAGACGGGGGATGACTGGCTTAGCGCCGCCGTATGTCTTCACTGGAGCGGGGGCCACGGGCGTGATTGACGGGCCTGGTGGGTGAACAAATGTTACCATATCCCTCGCTGCTTCCTTCAGAAAGCGTGTCAGACGTACGAGCTCTGGTTCTCCCTGGTTCGCTGTCTGCCTCGCGGACGTAGCCCAGTTGCACTTCATGTAGTCGGGCAGCTTGCTCACCACCTCTCGTACCAGGAGAGGGTTCTCCAGCCATTTCTCGGCGTGCAGGTCTTCCAGCCCGAAGACCACGTTCTCCACCTGTGAGGCAAAGACACTTAGAGAGTTAGTGTCATCTCGTCTGGGCGCCGGAATCTGATGCAGCATCGTCAGGGAGTTGTCGATGAGCAGCTCTGGTCGGCCGTAGAGCTCCTCCAATGTCTGCATGATCCGATCTGGACGCCTTGCTGTCCCCAACTGGTTGATCACGCTGGCTCTCGCTTTCCCTTGCAGCGCGATTCGGAGTCGGTTCACGTTCTCCTCGGGGTCGATGTGGTATTTTCTCGTGGTGCTCTCCATCGAGGATTTGAACGATACCCAATCGCCCGGATCGCCTGAGAAAATAGGTAAGTTCAAGTTAGGTTTATAACGGTGAGGTCGATCCAACTTCTGCTCAATCCTCTCGAATCGCTCTGCGAGTAGTCGTCCCGTCGGCGTGGGTGAGCGAGAGCGGCGCCGCGCTCCATACTCTCGCTGTGGCGCGTCCAACTGCAGCTGCTCATGTCTGAAGGTGACATGAGGTCTCTCCCCCCGTCGTTCAGGCGGGGTATGGCGTCGCTCGGCTTCGGTCCCCGTAGCTGTTGTTGTTGCGGCGGTCGGGTAGCTCGTCGACCGAGCGTCGGCGATGGGGTAGCTCGTTGTCCCGGCGGCGGCAGCTACTGGGCCCAGCCAGGCACTCATCCGCTCATGATGAGAGCCGGATACGTTGCTCGCTTGTTCGTCGACAGCTACACTCTGCATCTGTAACTCAAGCAACCTTTGCGCGTTTTCGAGGTCGAGATCGACCTGCCTCTTCTCGAGCTCTAAGGCCCGACGTCGCATCTCGTTCATACGTGTTTGGGCTTCGATCTGAAGCTGTATGCGCCGCTGAGTCACGGCGCTGGATGTAGACCGCACGGAGTTCGCTCGTCGCACGTTCTCCTCGGTCAGCGGAGCCAATCGCGGGCAGTGTGCTGGCAGCACGGATCCTGCCTGACCCATTGACGGTTGCTCCGACGGGGACCGGGGCGGCACGACGTGGTGTATGGTCTGTAAAATGCTGCTTCCATCCTCGGCGCCGGCCCGGGCTCCGGCGCGGGCATTGGCGGCGGCAAGGGCTTCTGCAGCTTTGCGGCGGCCGCTTCGGCGGCCTCCATGCGTGCACGCATCTCCGCTTGGGTGGACTCGACGCGGCGGCGGCGGCTTCAGCAGCCTCGACGCGGGCCAGCATCTCGGCTCGGGCGGCCTGGTCAGCGCTCGCGGCGGCGGCCGCAGCGGCGGCGTCTGCGTCTGCCTTTGATACCATCTCGTACCGATCTGATACGGTTCTGTACTTTGAACGGAGTGACACTCAACGCTCTAGGTACTTGTACTTTCGAACGGAGTTGTCACTCAACGTTCTAGGTACGAATAATCGGAGTCAGGCTCAACGATCCTTTCCACCTATCGGCACTGATCGGAGTTAGACTCAACGATCCGGCTCGAAGGACCAAAATGTTGGTAGTGGTATAAGTGAAAATAAAGTTTACACTCCTTGATAGGTCTTTATTGGACAGTGGTCGCAATAACACTACAATTCGACAATCAATCAAGAATTCATCTCACGCACCCATTCTGGGGCGTGGGGAGTCAGGGTCAGATCATCGGATCTCTTCCTGAAGAAGCGCCTCTGTCCACTCCTATGGACAGGTCATCGGGGGGCCCTCGCGGGCGGTGGAGATCTTCTCACGAGGGGTGTTCCGTTGGATGATCGCCGGCTAGGCAACCAGGTCGCGTGGCAGGCGGCGGCGGTCGGGCGGGCGCGCGTGGTACGGCGCCATGTCGCGGATATGCGGATGTTGTGAGCTATCCGCACGCGCGAACATGCCCTTCGCCAGCCTCTGGACAAACTGGTCCACTGGTTCCCATCTGAGGTCCCTCTGGATCGTCGCATTCCTCACGTAGCGGGGGGCGTCGACGATGGTACGCAAAGAGAGGTTCTCTTGGGCTCGGAGTCTCCGTTTGTTCGTCTCCGAGCACAGGGCGTACCATGCCGGGGCCGCGTAGGTGAGGCGGGATCTCACGTAGCACTTGTAGATCCCGAGCTTCGCCCTCAGAGGGAGGCTGGAGTCGAGAAGTGGACGCAGCTTGGCGCGTGCCATCTTGACCTGGTTGACGACGTTGTCGACATGTTGCTTCATGGTGAGCCGGCGATCGATGGTCACTCCCAGGTACTTCACCTGCGGAGACCACGCGATGTCCTGTCCTTGGAGCTGGAGTGGTGGTGGAAGGGGGGACTGACCTGTGATGAGCGCCTGCGTCTTCCCAACGTTGACGGACAACCGCCACTTGGCGAGCCAGTCGGGCAAGATGTCCAGGGTGCGCTGCAGTTTGACGGCAGCGTGCCGTGCCTGGATCGACGACGCGTAGTAGGCAGCGTCGTCGGCGAAGAGTGCCAGCTGGGCACCCGGCCCGACGGGGATGTCGTCCGTATATTGGGAGTAACAGGCTGGAGACAGGCAGGACCCCTGAGGGATACAATTCGACTTTAAAACTAGCTTATATTTATACTCGGGGCTAGCGGTCGGTCCATTGTTCTCTCCGTGTTGGTCGCAGGGATCGTGACTCCTAGTTCAAAGTCGACGCATGCGGTCCCTGTCGGCGCGCTGCTCCATCTCGCTCGCACTTCCAGTCGGTCAGTCGGCCGGTTGCGCTGGCCGGGGCTCGCTGTCCGTAACACCTATATTGATCCGCGGTTTGGAAATAATTTCTAAGTACCGGGTCAAATGTATGAAAATATTTTTTTATGGTAAAACTATAATAGTAGTTTATGTGACTGCTGCATAATGGAGGGCATTAAAACTCGAGAGTGGGTTTATGAAACGAGCCGAAGGCGAGTTTCATAATAATATCACTCTAGAGTTTTAATGCCTAATTATGTACAGTTACATACACTAGTTTATCTACACACATATCATAAGCTCTCTTTGATGTGTTCAGGAACCGCATGTTTGACCGGCATTGTGGCTCTGCAATTGTTTAGCTTGTTCTGTATTACCAACTTCACGCAGGCGGGCGTCGGCGTACGAAATTTGAATGTCAGTACCAACATCACAATCAAACTAGGGACGGCACGCAGGCAGGCGTCGGCGTTCGAAATTTGAATGTCATTATATGTAGAAAAACTACACGTAATGATAATGTGTAGTTTTCCAGATACGAAACGAGTTTTTACCAAGTAGTTTAACATAATGCTGATCATAACGTGCGGTTTTTGAACGCAGTAAAGAGGGTTTATGATACGTGTGTAGATAAAATATTTTATTAAATCTGAATTGCAATGCGGAGGCAGGAGGATGAAAAATACAGCGAAAAGGGTGTAGCCAGAACAAGTTTTGTGTTTTCCATCCCGAGCCTCTTTCCCTGTCTCGTCAACCCCGCACGCGTAAACAAGTCAATTTGCACAATTGCATTTTGTGGAACCGTGACAATAAAATTTAGAACAGTAGAATATTTCATGTCAATTGTAACTTTCTTTCAAAGGAATGGAGAAAGGCTAAAGATAAAATTAATTTTAAAAGTTTATAAAAATATTCACAATTATGGGTGTGTTCTAAATACCACACAATACGCCTTTTCTAGACGCGCCATTGGTTTGGAACGTGATGTCACGTATTTTTATATCTGCAGTAGTGTCGGCAAGTAATAGGCACATATATAAATATCTAACCGATTTGACTACAGAACAGGCACAGTAGCGAGCATTTAACCGCGCACTTTTGGATTTAACGGTTAATTTACAACACTAAACATCACACAAGGAACCGCATGTTACGACCGGCATTGCGGCATTGACATTTAATTTCGAATAGAACTTCATCTCAACTGATATTTTAATTGAGGTCTAATCAAATCGCTTCGTTTTTCAGAGATGTTCGAAATTCTAATGCAATAAGAAGATCAAATTCGATGTTATTATGAAGCAATAATAACATTCTCACACATATTAAATGTGTTCTAACAAAACAGTAGCTGGTCGTAATTTTCGGTTCTTGAACGCATTCTAAAAGGTTTATGTTACGGGTGTAGATAAAAATACTTATATTATACTTATAAAATGTCAAAATTATACACTCAAATATTTTATTACGAATAGGCAAAAGTAATGCACTTTTACAAGTCAAACACCTACAGGGTAATCGGTGCATCATTTGCCAAATTAAAATGGCGGATAGAAGGGCTCATTTGCTATCTTCAAGGTCCGCAAATAAGAGATTGGTCCTACGGATTTTTTTATTTTTAACTTTTGAAAAATCCTCCAGAATTACTCCTTTAAACTTGAATAAATAAAAAGTTAGTAATAACACCTGAAATTATTATTGACGACCTGAATGGCCGAGTCGGCAGTGCCCCTGCCTACGAAGCCAAGGGTCCCGAGTTCGAGTCCCGGTGGGGGCAAATATTTGTTTGACGAGAACGGATGTTTGTTCCCTAGTCATGGTTGTTTATCTATCCAAGTATAATATTTATCTATATAAGTATGTGTATCGTTGCCTAGTACCCAAGATACAGGGAATCCTAGTTTGGGGCTAGATCAATGTGTGTCAATAGTGTCCAAGGTATTATTATTATTTAATGTTATTGGTGGTGTAATGTTTATATGGTTCTTTTATGATCAAAAATACTGGAAATTAACATCTAGTTTTTTTATTGACTCACAAATCTTTTTTCAAGAAATTTTATTTTGTAACGAATCATCTTTGACTTGCAATTAAAAAAAACATCTTTGACTTGCAATAAAAAAAAATAAACGAGGATTTTTTCTTGAAAGTTTTAAAAAAAGTTCGCTGGTCAATCTTCTTCCTAATAATGTATAGGTACAATAGTGCCATAAAAACCATTACTAAGTTCATTAATTTGCCAACTTTTAGCGGTTGGGTTTGCATGATTTTGATAAAAATAAGCGTGATTTTGTAGACAGAAAGAAATTTTCAATTGTTATTTAATCACAAAAACACATTATTTATATTTAAAAAAAACTTGCTCGAATTTCCGACCTTCATTGCGTATGCACGCGTAACATCGAGTCCTTATTTCTACAGTGGTAGTTCGTAAGCGAATTTCTTCTTTAATTACGGCGAATGCTGATTGTATCCGTTGGAATAAATCTTCTCTACATTCGACTTCCGTAGCGTAGACTAACTCTTTCGCCCGTCCCCAGATGTAGAAGTCCAAAGGGGTCGGAGAACGAGGAGGCCATGGAATAGGTTCATCCCTGCCTATCCACAAATTTGGAAAAACATTATCCAAGTGTTCCCTGACTGCAGTTCTCCAGTGAGCTGGACAACCGCCTTGTTGGAAGACGATAGGTCTATATTCATTCAAAAGTGGCACTACTGCCAACAATTCTGGTAGGGCATTGACCAAAAAATCAAGGTTATTTTCCCCGTCCAGAAAATCGGGTAGGAAGAGTGGTCCAATGACATCATTTCCAACGACTCCTTCCCAAACATTGAAACTGAATCTCCTCTGGAAACGCCTCTGTCTTTTGAACCGTGGGTTCTGTCCTTTTGACGACCAGTGGTGCAGATTGTGGAGATTTAGAATTGTCTCTTGTAAATTCGGGCTCGTCCGTCCACAGGATACTTTAAAAAAAGTCACTATCCTCCAGGTCTGTGTGCAGCAGAAAATGACAAAACCGGACACGTGCCCCAAACTCGTTCAATACGAATGAATACGCATTAATTATTGTCAACATGAAGATATATAAAATGAGAAGTAGTTAAGTACACTACCGTAACAGACAGTGATGATTGGATCAATCAGGATTGGGTTTTCAGGCAATGTGATATTAGTTGTACCTACCTACCTACTTAATTCTGTAAAAGAAATGCTTCCGTATACAGGAGTGTAATGAAATGCATGTTTGTCATTTTGCCGAAAAACCTTCCACACCTTCCAGATTGAAATGTCCAGCAATAGAGCAACATGACGACGACCCGCATGGAAAGTCGGCAGTGACCCTGCCTACGAAACCAAGGGTCCCGGGTTCGAGTCCCGGTGGGGGCAAATATTTGTTTGATGAGAACGGATGTTTGTACCCTAGTCATGGTTGTTTATCTATCTAAGTATAATATTTATCTATATAAGTACGTGTATCGTTGTCTAGTACCCAAGATACAGGGATCCTAGTTTGGGGCTAGATCAATGTGTGTAAATAGTGTCCAAGGTATTATTACTTTCCTAATGCTCCTGGTCGGTTATCGCGAACAGCGCCAAAATATGTTCGGTCCAATTTGACATTATGTCGAAGCACTATTCCTCTAGGTTTACTTATTATCACACATCTCAGATTGCTATTTTCGCGTAAGCGTCGATATGCGTTTTGAACCTTTCGTAACAGGCTGTCCGTTTCCCAAAAAACCCGTTCCAAAATAACAGTTTTTTTAAACGACCGTACGCCAACAGATCCGTTTACCATATAATCCGTATGCCAAAATACCCGTTTCTCATTGCATCCGTATGCCCTGAGATTCGTCTCCCATTTTACTCATTTGCCCAAAAGATCCGTTTCTCATTGCATCCGTATGCCAAAAGATTCGTTTCTCATGACACCCTTAAAGAAAACCTGATTTATCTTTATACCCGTTCAAAGACTTGCGTAATATTTGTAACTATGTAAAGTAAAAGGGACCACATTAGTGGAGTGATTGGTATCTAAAACTACTCATACTAGAAGCTTCTTAACTATCTATAAACGAAAGAATAAATATTTTTTTAAATTCATTCTTACGTGGTCAAAAATATTCGAACACGACGTTTCTCATAGGCATAAAGGCGTGTTCAGGTGTATTTTTGCCCCGGGTTTTGTACAGATATAAAACTCTTTGACGTATACCTACCAACTTTCAACTTAATAGGTTTTTAACTTAACCTAGTAGATTTGGAGCTGTTTTGAGAGATGGACAGATAGACACAGACATGAGGATCCTATAATAATAATCACCCTTGAAAAGGAGACACTACTACGCCTTTGCCAGCAATTTATCAGGCAATATTTGCCTCACCGGGATTCGAACTCATCCCTTTCCCAAAAAGGATGTTTTGGAAAAGGGATATCAAGCCAAACGTTTTTTGTTGTAAACACATTCTGGGAAACGGATTATTTAGGAAACGGTAGTGATGGGATCGGTCGTTTCAGGATTAGGACTTTCTGGGAAACGGATGTCAAGTCAAACGTAACTCCATTTCATGTACCATGGCCCGATGCACTTGAGACGGTCATTAGGCGTTAACAATAGGATTAGTATAGATTATACCTGGCCAGACCCTTTTGCGGCGTGGTATTTTACATGCAACCTAATGATCTTGATCGTTTAACCTAGTAATCAACATAAACAATATTTCATGTTAGTTGTCATCTGACCACATTTGTGATTACACGTATACCTGCAGCAACCAACAGTAGGTGATTCAGTTATTCAAAATTTAAGAACTATAGTAGACATGACGAATCCTACGCTTTGGAAAAATGCTTGTGAGCATGTTATCAAAGTGGAGAACGAGTTTTTATCCCACCCTGTGTATCCGGTCATCATAAACACACCTGCGAAACCTCAAGTTCGGAAGAACATACATCAGAAAGCGAATAAATGTATATAATTAATTTTTGCCTTTAAATATTTAAAATTGTTAAATATTTTATATAATTAATGTACATGTTTTTAAAGTAATTAAATTAAGTTAGTCTTAAAGCTGATTGTTATTATTTTATTGACAAAATTTTTTTTTGATTTAGCTCATGTTAGCTATTATTATGAAATACCGTAAACAACTTATATTTCGTATTTTTATTTTCAAGTATATACCAAAATGTTTTAGTCACGCTTTAGTTGCATGCAGGTTGGACCGACGCGTGCCATTTTGAAGTGCTCCTAATTAGATAACAAAAGGCAAACATTATGAGCCCTATTGTTAAGCTTCAAGTGCATCGGGCCATGGTATATGAAATAGAGTATATCTTTTGAGGAAAACACATTCTGACACATTTATCGGGAATCGGATTATTAAGGAAAAGGTAGTGTCGGAAACGGGTGTTTTGGGAAACGGATAGCACGTTCCGGAACCGTTCTGAAATGTGTCGCAGGAAGGTAAGCGTCTGTTAGGTAATCGTTCTTGATAAATTCTTTGCGCTTCTCGTGCAACACCATTAGCGCTTCCATATGCGATTAAGATGTCCGCGTATTCTTCATTAGAGAATGTAAACATTATTTAACCATCAAAACCATTAAAGGTTACAGGTATATATATACAGCATTAAAAGGTTCGTGGCGCTTACCAACACGAAAAACACAAAGAATGAAAAACACAAACACGAAAAAAACAAATGTTAAAAAAACGCTCCAATTACATTTTTTTGCTGGGTCCCACTGCTGGGGGACTGGGCTTACCTTAACAGCCCATTCCCCCAAAAACTTCTCGAAATCAGCAATACGAGTATCGCCCTCCCGCCCGATACACAAAGTTGGCAAATTAATGAACTTAATAATGGTTTTTATGGCATATTGTATATTATTAGAAAGAATAGTCCAGCGAACTTTTTTAAAAATTTCAAGAAAAAGCCTCGTTAAGTATTATTTTTATTGCAAGTCAAAGATGATTCGTTACAGAATTTCACTTCTTGATAAACATTTTTGAATAAATAAAAAAAAACCTAGATTCCTATTCTTTATTGCACAGATAATATAAAGTTATGTTAATTTTAATTGGCATGTATGTGGCAACGGCAACGCTAAACAAATAACAAGCGATTTATTCCATCAAATCAAAATATCTCAAAAATACTGACTGCGCCTCACAATTTATCCACAAAACAAAATCAATTTTGCAAACTGTTTAGCTATTTATGTAAAACCGTTAAACTAAGTAATTATTATCTGATATCTGAATGTAAACCTAACAATTATTTTATTAATAACAAAACTTAAACCCAACTTTACTTGAACCAAGCACCTATTAATCTTTGGTGCCCATAAGTTTTAATACTGAAAACTCTATTTAATCAATCGTTATTATCTAATCAATCAATCAACAAAATCACCTAAATTTTAACATTATAACAACCAAGAACGATAAATCTGATTTTTAAACATATTTTTTTATAATTGCATTTTTTTAATTATCGGGTAGTATATCTCACATCACATATACACAGTCAGGTCATAAGTTCTGTCACACAATAAAAACTTTTGAATTTAGAACGCTGGCCACAAAAAAGTTTATTGAATTCGAATTTCGAATTTTTCATGAAAATAAAATTGTGTACTTATTATAATTTTCCTCACTTTTAAATATGGAGTGGACACTTAAAGAAGACCGTGTCGCAGTTATTGCGTTGCATCGTTGCGGTTACGCGCCAATTCAGATTTTCGACTTACTGAAAAATTTGAATATAACCAAAAGATTCGTTTATCGTACCATAAAACGATACAATGAAGACTCTAGTGTAGATGACAGGTCAAGAAGTGGTCGCCCTCGCTCTGTTAGGACTCCAGCAGTGATAAAAGCTGTGAAGGCGCGAATTCAAAGAAATCCAATACGTAAGCAGAAACTGTTGGCCCTTCAGATGGGGTTAAGCAGGACCACGGTGAAAAGGGTGTTAAATGAAGACTTAGGGCTTAGGGCATATCGAAGAAAAACAAGACATCGTTTGGACGCTCGTTTAATGGACCTGAGACTGAAGAGATGCCGCGCTTTGTTGAAGCGGTACGCGGGAAAAAAGCAAGGGGAATTCTTTTTTCGGATGAAAAAATTTTCACCGTGGAAGAGAGCTACCTACAACAAACAAAATGATAAGGTGTACGCACACAGCAGTGAAGAAGCTAGCAACCATATTCCGCGTGTCCAACGAGGTCATTTTCCATCCTCGCTCATGGTTTGGTTGGGAGTCTCTTATGGGGCTTAACTGAGGTACATTTTTGTGAGAAAGGCGTAAAAACGAATGCAGTTGTGTATCAAAATACAGTCCTCAAGAACCTTGTGGAACCTGTTTCTCATACCATGTTCAATAACAGGCACTGGGTATTCCAACAAGATTCTGCGCCAGCTCATAGAGCGAAAAGCGGTTGGAGTGTAGATAAGGGGGCGCCAATGAAAAAAAAACTTAATTTTTTTTTGCGTTTAGATATCCTGCTTCCGCCCCCTTATCGACACTCTGACCCGAAAAGCACACAAGACTGGCTGGCGGCGCGTGAAATCGACTTCATCCGGCACGAAGACTGGCCCTCCTCCAGTCCAGATTTGAGTCCGTTAGATTACAAGATATGGCAACACTTGGAGGAAAAGGCCTGCTCAAAGCCTCATCCTGATTTGGAGTCACTCAAGGCATCCTTGATTAAGGCAGCCTCCGATATTGACATGGACCTCGTTTGTGCTGCGATAGACGACTGGCCGCGCAGAATAAAGGCCTGTATTCAAAATCGCGGGGGTCATTTTGAATAAACTTTATTACCATAAGAATCTATGTTTTATTGAGTTCATTTTGCTATATAAATGTTTACATAAATAATAAACATGTCTAAATAATTTCATATTGCACATGTGACAGAACTTATGACCTGACTGTGTATATGTCCTATTTGCACGGCATAAATGTTCAACAAAACACTTATGTTTCTCATACATGTTCAAACATTTTATGTTTCTCTTGCACTTACATGTTGAACTTAACACGAAGGATAAAGGAGGCTTCGCTTCGCTCACCCCCTTTACCCTCCACCTAAGCTACCGCACCACTTTGCCCTAATAGTTGCTGTGCGAATCAGTATTTTTGATGTGCGGTTTAATACTTCCCAATTAACCCTAATTAAAGCCTCAAAATTTTCATTGGTTAATTAAGGCAGGTCTTGCTTTAGCAGGGCTTCCTCGTTTTCGCTTTATGCCAATAGGGATGTTTAATATATCATTTTCATTAAAAAAGATAAGAAATTTAGCTACCTATATTAGTAAGCTTTTTAGGTAAAATAATGATAGAATTGTTAAATATTATTTGGTGAAGTAAACATTAATTAGTGTTGTGCAGCAAAAGACACGAGTTTTTTTTTCTGTTATATGGATGGAGAATTTTGAGTGCAAGTCAGTATTTTAGTTTGACTAAGAATATTTTTGTACTGAAAACTGAATTTGTGTTCGACATATTTGTTGTGAACTGTGAAAGACAGATTAGCTTGTTTTGTTAGGATTTATGATTTTGTTGGTGGTGCATATTTTGTCAATCAAATTGTTTATTTGTAGAGTAGCCAGTTTTTTCGTTTACTAGGTAGGTTAATCAGTGAAAATAATTCGTTTGCATAATTTTATTTTGAGCTAGGTACAATGAAACCTACTATAACAATTACAAAATGATCATTATATAATGAGGTAACGCTTATTTTGACTTGATTCTCAACTTTGGCTTATCTTTTCTTTTATCCGCAAACATTGTAAACCTTAAAAAAACGGATTTCTGTGGAAAATCAACATTTGATAGCTTAGGCATTTTTTCAAAATTTTATTTTCCAGGCTATTATTGTGGAAGTGTGTTTATTTTAGTATGATAATGCGCTAAGGCAGACAATTTAGTGACAATAATAATGTCATAACAAACCATCTTTTCAGGATTTTTCTAAAAATTAAAATATTTCACGTATAAACCGCTAGTTTGTGACTCAGACTGTAACTATACAATAAAAAGTTGGTAAAGAACAGTTTCACATGTGTTCCATACCTACAGACAACAGTGCAATCTAGTGTTTTTGATGACTTATGTCACCTGAATAATAGGATCAGTCGGTGGAAAATACTACGATATAAGCTGTTTAGCTAATTGCTGAGGACTGCAGATTCCAATTGGCAGAGAGATGCCTCTCATCAACTATGAGACGGCACTAGTTAACACCGGGAGCGCGTCATCACGCTGCTGCATCTAGCTCAATTATACGAAACTATTCTACGAGTTCTTCTTCTTGTCGTCGCCGTGTGCTGCGACGACGTCGTACAGCGCCACGACCAGTGGTGTGTTGTGGGACTGCACTACGAAAATTGTTTTTAAGTAACTCATTAATTATTTATTTAAATTTTATTGGTCATATATTGTACATGGAGGTAATAATGTATCATTTAATTTAATTTTACAATTTGTATATTAAAAAAAAAGTAATTTAGTTTGTATGAGCATGTCTACAGCTTTGTGTCCCCACTGCCCCGATTCATCGAGGCTATATGTGGTTCCCCGTGGTTTGAGTGTGCATATTAGCCGCATTCATGGAAGTAGTCAGACGCGCTCCGCGCGGTTGCCGGTTCGGGATGCCCCAAGTGCCGTCCCTGGGGTGGTGGCGTCCACACCTTCTTTGGACCAGTTATCAATTCTGAGGAGGAATGTTAGGGTGCTTAAACACATTCCGAAGGGTGCTAGGTGCATCGCTGCGTCTAAATTGTCACAGGTTATTGAACGCTGCATACAGTCTAATGACCTTTTGGATTGGTATAGTTTGTTGACCTTTTCTTACACTGCGCTCAGGGTTCCCTCATCGGAGGACCGTAGCCGTTCACTCACCGCGAAAGTGAAGGAAAATGTTGCAAATGAAGCTCCGAGTGACTCACTTGCATCAGTTTGCGCCACGATGGGGGTTCCCTTGGGTCAGAGGTCGTTTTATAGATTAGTAGAATCGAAGGTGCACGATGGTGATCTGAGTGGAGCGGTTCGGGTGTTATTGTCGGACTGTTCCATCGCACCTGATAATGACGAGACCCTGAAATCCTTAAGAGAAAAGCATCCTTGTCCTCACCGACCTTTGGACTTTCCTCCTGAACCTGATCTTTCTTCGGTGTGTCTATCTGTGGAGGTGGGTGACGTTGCGCAGACAATTGCCTCTTTTAAGAACGGCTCGTCTGGTGGGTTGGATGGTTTGCGCCCTGAGCACCTTAAGGAATTAACGTCTGTAGGGGCTGGTGATGGTGGGGTTGCACTGTTGAGTTCTCTATGTAACTTGACAAACTACATGTTGAAGGGCGTGATTAATAGGGAGGTGTGCCCTTATATCTATGGAGCCTCTCTTTGTGCTTTGGAGAAGAAGGATGGGGGCATTCGGCCAATTGCTGTGGGCAGCGTGATTCGGCGTTTGGTGTCAAAGATGTGCTGTCGTGCGGTGAGAGGTGATCAAGCATCGCAGTTGCAGCCTGAGCAGTTAGGAGTCGGTGTAGCTCTGGGGTGTGAGGCTGCCATTCATGCTACTCGTTCATATGTGATGAGCAGGGTTGCCTCACATGAAATCGTTGTTAAGGTGGACGTTAAGAACGCCTTTAATACTGTTGAGCGGGACGTCGTCTTAAGTAGGGTGAAGTCTTGTTGTCCAAATTTGTACCCATACCTGCACCAGTGTTACAGTGCCACTAGTAACTTGTTTTTCGGTGGGAGCCTGGTGCAGTCAAAGGTAGGGGTTCAGCAGGGTGATCCCTTGGGTCCTTTTCTCTTCAGTATGGCAATCCAAGAAGTTGTGGCTTCTTTGCGTTCACCTTTAAACGTGTGGTATTTAGATGATGGCACAATCGGTGGCAGTCCAGAGGCGGTTCTGGAGGATCTTAGAAGACTGATACTGGGGTTCGGCAAATTAGGGCTTAAGTTGAATACCCAGAAGTGTGAAGTATTTTCTTGTTCAGGACAATTACCTCAAGAGGTGAGCGACGAAATCCAATCAGTCGTTCCCGGAATCATTCTTAGGAATAAGGTGGATTTCACACTTCTGGGTGCTCCTATTTTCCCGGAGGGCATTCCCGGAGTATTGCAATCAAAAATTGATATCCTTAAGGCGTCGAAACCACATTTAAAGCAGCTTTCCGCCCATGTTGCCTTGACGATTTTAAAAAGTTGTCTTTCTTCACCAAGGCTAACTTATTCCATACGGACTGCCCCGATTTGGTTGCACAGGGAGATAACTTCTAGATACGATGCAGTTTTGAAGGATTTGTTGGAGTGCATCATCAACGTAGAGATGTCCTCGTCTCAGTGGGTACAAGCCACGCTGCCCATCAGGTACGGGGGTTTAGGTGTTCGACGCTTGCAGGACACCGAGCTCCCTGGCTTTCTGGCTTCTGCGCATGGTGTTGTGGACCTCGTTACTCACATCTTGGGTATACATGGTGACGGGTTCCGCATTCCTTTTGCGGGGGAGGCGGAGAGCTTATGGCGTGCCCGGTGTCCTAGAAGCGACCTGCCGGAAAGTCTATGTAGTCAGCGCTCCTGGGATGAGGTCCTGTGCGAAGTCATTCGTGATGATCTCCTCGCTCATAGTTCGGGGCCGGAATTGGCGCGCCTGCGTGCCGTTTGTCAGTCCGACTCGGGGTTGTGGCTGCACGCAATGCCTTCTCCCCAGCTGGGAACTTTCCTGGACGACGACACTTTGCGCGTGGCAGTCGCTTTGCGTTTGGGCTGCACTATCTGCCAGCCGCATCGATGCGTTTGTGGGGCATGGGTCAATGAGTTGGGTCGCCATGGCCTACATTGTACCAGGAGCGCTGGCAGGTTTTCGCGGCACCACGCAATAAACGACATCTTTCCTAGGGCTTTGGTATCGGCCAACGTTCCTAGTGTGTTGGAGCCGCCAGGTTTGTGCCGGTCGGATGGGAAGCGTCCGGACGGCTTGACCCTGGTACCTTGGGAGAGAGGACGTTCCCTGCTATGGGATGCGACCTGCGTCTGCACCTTTGCAGCCTCCCATGTCGGGTCAACGGCGGCCCGCGCTGGTGCAGCCGCCGAGTCTGCCGCAAGATAGAAGTGCCTTAAGTATGCCGCACTCACGGGAAGCTACATCTTTGTGCCTCTTGCGCTCGAGACGACTGGGGTTTGGGGGACACAAGGGAAAATATTTATTAAGGATCTGGGGCGCCGTCTAAGGGATAGAGGATTTGACAACCGCTCTGGGGCATTTCTGATGCAAAGGATCTCCCTGGCGGTGCAGCGGGGAAATGCTGCAAGCGTCATGAGAACCTTAGCCTCGGCAATGTCGCGGGGTGGTTTATTCGCGTAGTTGTTTCTTTTAGTGTTTCTATTTTATTTTTAATTCATATATTTTGGTTACTTTCATTGTTAAAAAAAAAAAAAAAAACCCATTTTAATTTATTCAAGTTTAAAGGAGGATTTTTCAAAAAAGTTTGGTTGAGTTTGACAAATGGAAATTTCCCATTCAAGTGGTGATTCATGGCTGAATCTCGCACAGGAAAAGGAAACTCCATTAACTCTACCAGTGCTTCGGAAATACGCCCGTCAGAGAAGATAGCACCAAGAAACTCCACAGGGACGTAATTTTTTAAATTTTCGGCATTTTTTATGCCACTTTTTTATGTACTTACAAAAGAACAATTATGACAATATTATAACATCGTATCTATAAGTACCAATAAGGACTCAAGATGTGTTATAAATAACATAACATAGAATTGGTTATTTCATTTAACACATAAAATACCTTCTCATACAATAACATAACCAAAGTAACATAACTTTGTGTCGGTACACATCAGGGTAATTTTAACAAGAAGGAAACCCTACTTAGAACAGAGTTACAATACATAACAGTTTAGTTAGTGAAAACCCAAGATGGAGTCTTATTGCTATCATTGATTTGAACTTTGATTGACTTCATTTTATCTCTCACAATGTCACATGCACTTAACAAATCTTTATCCTTCTGAGACAATGCATTCAGTCTCACAGTATGCCGGAATTCTACTAATGTGTCTATTAGGGAGTTTGAAATTATCCGCTCAGAACTATCATGCAGATTGACACCAAACTTGGACAGTGTATTGGATATAAATGCTGCTATTAATGTTATTGGTACTGGATAGTATTCTTTTGTTTCTAGTTTCATTATTTTATGTGCTTGACTGATCAAGCTCAGCATATTATTTACACAAGCAGATGTATCAAAATCATTTCTAAGCGCATCCACATTTGAATCTTCAACTTTCTGCAGTTCATCCAGTAACTTCTCATTATAATCTCCGTAGGTCTGGGAATTATCATTGACATATACCATTGCATCTTTGATGAAGAACTTAAACTTTTTCAATGTGTCTTCTGCAGTTCTCATGACTTCTTCACTGTATTCTATTGCATATGAGTAATGGGACATAATACAGGCCATCCTAAAAGTATCTGCACTAAAGTTTTCTAACAGTTTAGGTATTGAAATGGTGTTTTGCAAAGATTTGGACATTTTTGTGTCTCCTTTCACATGTAGATGACCAACGTGTATCCAGTAGTTAGTCCATTGCCTGGCATTGTGGAATGCACACGACTGCGCCTCTTCATTCTCATGATGAGGGAATCGCAAGTCAATGCCACCAGCATGGAAGTCTACTTGAGCACCAAACACTTTTGTGACCATAGCCGAGCATTCTATGTGCCAACCCGGTCTGCCTGTTCCGAATGACGCATCCCATGATGGTTCACCAGGTTTCTGACCCTTCCATAGAGCAAAGTCCATGGTGCTACGCTTATCCATGCTGTTTGGCTCTTCAGATACCTGTTGTTTCTCCAATTTGCCATAAGAAGGGAACTTTTCTGTGTCAAAGTAAACTGAACCATCCTTAGCAGCATACGCCATTCCGGAAACAATGAGCTTCTTAACAAAGTTCTCAATAGAAGTGATGTGATCGGAAACTCTGGTGATTATGATAGGTTTCTCAACATTCAGACTAGACATGTCGTGCCAGAATTCATGCTCATACTGTTTGGCAACTACTCTAAAGTCCGCTTCTGTTTCTTTGGCCTTCTTGATAATTTTATCGTCGATATCGGTCACGCCCATCGCTGTTACAAGTTTGATGTTGAAGAAGGACTTGAGTATTCTCTGTAGGATGTCTAGCTTCACGTAGCAGCTAGCGTGTCCTAGGTGGGCGGCATCGTAGACAGTTGGCCCGCAGGAGTACCATGTGGCGATGTGCGGGTCGTTGAGTATTACTGGAACCTTCTCGCCGGCTACGCAGTTGTAAACATATACACCTGTAGGGTTGCCGTTGGGCATCAGCCACTTCGTTTCCTTGTAGGGCTTTAGCTTGCAGACGTGGGACAGTCTACGTGAGAAATACGGGAGTAATTTCCTCATTTTGTCCTATTTAACACTACCTATTTTATTCATTGAAAAATTCACTAGAAAGGAATATGTAATATATCAAACAGCTGATTTTGAGCTGTCAATCTCTCACTGCGGTCTGAACTGTAATGTGTTTGTTTCTTGACACTGATTAGATTATTTTAGGAGTTTGTGTACTTTGGATTGTTTTGATGGTTTGCTTTAAAAGAGTGTGAACAAATGATGGCGTATTTCTTGGCAAATGTATGTTATGTTATGACTCGTGCTTCTCAATTCAGTACAGTTATTTGTTTGTTTGTTTGAGTGAAAAGCCGGACGACTGCCTACAGTACAGGGATTTGGGTATATCGGATCTAGCCCTGAAAACTGAAATAAAAAATAAATAATTCAATATCTACACTACAACATATTAATAATCTGTGTTCAATATCAATACAGCTGATTTGATTTGAGCCTGAGATTTTCTTGCCCTTGTTGATTTTATAATTTTGGTTGTTTTCCACCATTTTATAGTTAAATTTAACTGGGAAATAGTTAAACAATGGTCGTGTTTTCTCCAGACGAGACGGGTTTAGTGGACAAGTCGCCGTGTGCCGGCATCCGTGCCGATCTCAAAATGTGCTTGTTGAGTAGTGCCTGTTGTAAAAAGGTAAGATTTTATAATTTCTTCTATGTTTAAATGATACTTACAGCAATACATATTAGTTTGATGATCAACAATGACCAATAGTCGTCTCCTCTCCCCCATTAGAAGAACTCCCTATGTAAGTAAATACTTTCAATACCTAGTAGATTGTTTTGTCAATATTTTCAGGACAGGAAGACCCCTCGTGAATGCCTGAAAGATGGAATCGTACCCGAGGAATGCATGCAGCTCCGTCTTAGTTTCTTTGAATGTAAGAGATCATTGGTAAGTAGATTTCGGCCCATTTTTTTCCTTAAAGTTGCCTGCATTGTAACTTGCCAATTATTTCCTACAGGACCTACTTACCTATCTGGCAGTAAATTATGTACACACGACAAAGAAGATCGGTTTGCAGGGCACACAAACACCAGTCTTTGTGTGCGTAACGTTGCCAATAGCTACGATTAGCAATGCACACTAACACAGTATTCGTGTTAATGTCGCGTCTGTGTGCGTTTTTCTGATCCCATACATTCATTGATTATGACGCAAGTTTTCACAGCTTTATGCAAAGTAGTCGATAGCCTAGTGGATTAGGTGCTAGAATTACGATATGTAGATAAAGGTTCGATCCCTCAAAGGAAATTATTTTTTAGAAGCTACGAGTATTATTAAATTCACATAGCATCGAATATAAATTGATTACAATTGTTTAACCAAACTAGAGTTCGAAGAGTTGTAAACTTGCCCGGTAAAAAGGCCATAGTCTACCTTCTTTATTTAAAATGTAACAGCTACCCTCTTTAAAATTGTTTTGCGTCTGCGCGCTCTCAGCATTAGTTGTATTGCATTTCGTTCCTTGTAAATTGTGATTGAGATTTGTTATCTATCATGGAAAGTCATCTATCCACTTTTAAAAAGGCGGAAATCATTGTTTTGTATGAACAAAACATTTCAATTAGCGAGATAGCACGACGTTTAATGATATCGGTGAGTTATGCATATAAAAAATAAATTTGAAGGTTTTTTATAAATTATGATTATAATTATACCTTGTGTTACTACTTCATTGTATTTTTTTCTTATTTTACAGAGAAGAACAGTGCAACTGTGGGTTCATAGGTATGCAGATTCTGGACATGTTGAAAGTCGTCGACCAGGCCCACAGCCTGTAGCCTACACAGCTGCATCTGATCGCCATCGCGACATCATTGCAGCGCATAACAGCAATCCGTTTGCCAGCACCCGGTCTACGGCGACACTTCATAATGTAACACTACAAACAGTTCGCAATCACTTACGAGCTGATGGTTTAAGATGTCGGAGACCAGCGAAGAAGATTATGATGTCTAATGAGCATCGTGAAGACAGAGTGCGGTTTGCCCGTGAATATTTGGACTTTGATTGGTGTAATAATGTTGTTGTTTTTAGTGATGAAAAGACTTTTAGATCAGACAAGGATGGGCGTAAAATACTGTGGAGAAGAAATAATGAACGATATAGTTTAGCAAACATTCTACCGTGCAGGTGTAGTGGCCGTATTACTTTGGGATATTGGGGATGGATGTCGTCGATGGGCCCCGGTGAATTAGTGCAAGTGAGTGCTCGCAACACTGCTCAAGGATACTTGGATATTTTACAGAACGTCATGTTACCAACCGTACGAACTGTATATCCGGATGAGCATATATACTTTGTCCATGACAATTGCGCTGTGCATCGCGCCCATATTGTGCAAGAATGGTTTAACAAGCAAGAATCCTTGACAGTTATTGACTGGCCTTCTAAAAGCCCTGATTTAAACCCCATCGAAAATCTATGGGGACATATGGTGCTCAATTGGGATCCATCGAATGTGAGATCTAGGTCTAATTTAGATGAAGTTGTTACTTCAACCTGGGAGATAATGCGAGGCACTGACATGTGTTGGAATATGGTCACTGGCATGAGAAGTAGACTACAACAAATAATAGTAAGAGAAGGAGCTCCACTAAGATATTAAATAAAACATAACCATTAATATGTGAAAGCTTTGTGTTATCATAAGATAAGGTGATTTATATGTCTATGATGTTATTGCTACTTCAGGTTAGAAGTTATCACATAATTTCTAATTGCTTAGCATGTTGATTCATAGCTTATATATCATCAACTGCGACATCTGTCCTTGTCTGACTAAAACTAAAATAAGTAAATTAAGTGTAGTTTATTATAACAAACTAGTAATAAATTATTATTAGGACGAAATATAATTTTGTTTTATTATGAAAAAAATAAGGCTGGTTTCACCACATGCTGATAAAGCCTATCTGTCAAATAACGCCATACAAAAATCTAAGTTTAACTGGCAGATAGGCTTCATCAGCAGTGGTGAAACCGGCCCTTAATCTAGAATAAATATTTGGTCTGATCAATAATAATTAAAAAAAAGTATCTAAAAAAAAACATCACCATGCTTTTTCCCTCCTTGATAGAGGATCGAACTCAATACCTCAAAGTCATTAGTCTGGCATCTAACCCGTTGGGCTATCGTCCACTCTGTAGGAAGCGGTAAAAACTAGTCTTATATTCAACGAAGACACATAGTGATTGTATGCTCAGACAGTATTATAATATCTGTGACTGTGCTGTGACGACCAATGTAACGCACACACATTCAAGTCAGCGATTCGTGTCGCAACGTTACGCACACAAAGAGTGGCATTTGTGTGCCCTGCAAACCGAACTTCTTTGCCGATTGTACATTGGTCTACCGATTGTACTCTAAATCTAAGTACTCTGGAGTAGCATTATAAGTTGCTACCCTTTTTCCATTTTTCATACCCCAATGTTTGATTTCAGCTCGACAACAGAAGAAGATTCAGAGGGCACAAAGGGTACTGATGTGTGCAGTACAAACATAGACTATTGGCAAATTAGCACAGTTATATAATGTAAGTATATTTTAATTAATAAAATATTATTGTTTTATACAGGTTGTTTTTATTAGTGGGTATGATAACCTATAATTTGAAATCATAAGATTAAGTGACAAGGGCATAAAATTAGTGCTAATCAGGTAGAAAGTACTTTCACTTATTCAGTTTTCCATTAATCTTTTCAGCGCCCCCGTCGTCACTGGCCGACAACTGAAAGTTGTGCCACTAGTGCCACATCGGCTATAGCCACCACAATTTTTATTTTAAAAGTGGACTTATCTCATATGAGATAAGTTTTTTGCATAGCATAGCAAACATGTTTGGATGTGAGTGACAGATTTTGTACTAGATGTATGGCGGTCAAAAGGTTAAGGTAGTTAGGTAGGAATAAAATAAACAATTACAGACACCATTTCCATTTATAATTTTATATTTTTTATAAAAATAAATGAAATTTCCATAAATTTCTCACTAAATCTATAACAAGTAGAGCATTGCTCCCACTGCAACCTAGCTTTTTAAGCTTATTAACTAATAATTTAATATCTTTAGGTATTACTGAATTTCTATGAGAATAAAATATAATAAAATGCTAGGAATTATTACAATACTGAACTTTGTTTCACTCTATAATAAACAAACAAACAAACATTTTTTATAATCTAAAGCTGGCATTTTCACATCTCTCTGATAGTTAATTGTCAATTCTATTGATATCGCAGGTTATGCTTGTAGGCCTTTACACCCTCACCCAAGTGTTTTAGAACAAGCCAGCTTTAGTTAACCAACCTATTAGCAAAGAGAGATATTGCTTTTGAAGAATACTTTATTGATTGCTTAAGCACGCCCCAGACATAAAATATTTGCTTGTTGTGTAACAAGATAAGGCAATAAAGAAGAAGATAAGTTAGGATAGGATTATAGCTGTCGGTGAGGGAGCACATAATTTCCACACTAATTGGCAAATATTGGAGTAACCTACATTTTAATTATTGCAATCTCTAATTTCTAACTTCAACTCTATTTACATTTAAAATATGGCAAGCAATTATATTGAATTGACTACTTTAGCACCATAGCAAAACAAATATTGTGCTATTAGTTTCTTCAAAAATGTGTTTATAATATGCTCTGAATCAAACACAAACTTCCAACAAAAACATGCACAGTTAAAATAATAATACAAGTTGTAAAGTACTGAGCCAGAGTGGTGAAGTATGGCTCAATGTTGATTGTTTGATAATGGGTTACATTTATTTTATTATTTTTATTATCATCCTTTCCTTTGAGGCTATTATTGAGGCAGGTCTTTCTATCGGAGCCTTTTTAAATATAGTTTCACTGTTGGTAGTCAGATATCTAATTTATTAAAATCACAGCGTTTTTTTCTTTGGTCGTAGTAGATTTTTTAGTATTCAGATTATGTTTTGTGCATCGCAATATTCGCAATACTAAGCACTAAGTACATGAGTAGCTTATAAGTAGTTGTTATAATATCTATAATAGTTAGTAGAAATTTTTGTCTAATTAAGAACATGCAATTTCTATAGATTAAATGTGATGGATGAGTCTTCAACAAATTAAAAAATATGTAAAATATCATACAAGTTGTAGCAGGTTAAAACTGGACATTTGAATTACATTACTTTCGTTCTAAACAACTTTCTTGAATCACCAACTCTAAAATTATATTTTTAGGGCAAAGATACATTTTAAAATGTATACCAACCTTGTTTATTAATGTTTCATACAAAGAAACCCATGCTGTTTTGATACCAAGTTTAATACATTATAAATAGTGTATTTGTTTCTCGTACATTATTTACATACATGGTCCAGTACAATTAATTATTCACAAGTCTTGATGATATGTATTGCGAGATATGTTACCACTAAATAAATTGGACAGAAATAATAAAATAATAATGATAAAAATAATAAACTCGTGCCATGGAAGACACACGAGCCCGAACACATTACGGATCTGTTTATAAAATAAATAACAATTCTCTCCAGTCCATTAGGCACCATTAATCTAAGTAAATGTGTCTAATAAAACCTTATTTATATGAAAATAGTTAAGGAATATAAAACTGGATTTAAAACAGACAAAGATAGTTAAAGCTACATTAAAATTCCATCAGATGTTCACTTTCTTTCTAGGCTCTAATTTGCTCTTATCCTCTTTCTTACTTTTTACTTTATATTATGCAATAGGGTACATTGGTCCATTTTGTTCACAAGGAGTTTTTCACAATCTTTCGACCAATTTTATTTAACTATTTAACAAACGGGCTGATGCCTGTTCTCTTGTGCGACTTGGGTTGGGCCCTGCACATGCAATTAAATTACAAACTGTTATATCTGTCAAACTTAATTAAATATCTCCAAAAAAGTTGCCAATACCAATTCAAGCAAGCAGTATTCCGTTCCAATAGTTTAGTACACGAAATATGGCAGTAAATACCACCTATATAATAAAAGGTAATGTTCGCGCGAAGTTTCTTTGGTGCTGAGCAAGCTGTCACCTCTCTCTCTCTCTCACACTTTACCTTAGCCTGTGCGAGAATGCTCGCTCTCAACTAAAGAAACTTGGCGCGGCCTGTACCTCACCAAGCCAAATACATAATTGTAATGCCCGATTTACATGTTAGCCAAACTCCCGTAGGTACAAAGAGTGCGTGAATAATTGATCCTCGCGTGTGCCTCGCAGCTTGGATTAGTTTGGCAAACTTTGGCAAGCATTAAATTCCTACACAACATGTTTACTTCATCTCTCGAACACAAGCCAAAAACCTAGGAAACTAAACTCAATCAACAAGGGCCTTTTACAAGATCACACATCTCCCTGAAGGTCCAATCAGCCCGCCCTCCCGCTACTAGAAAGTCTGGATAGGCCGGTACAAGCCAGTATAACCACATAACCTCGCTCTCAAAGTGGTGACTAGCATAGATGCCCCGGATAAGTCATTCAGCAGGTTTGCACACTCGCACACCAGTAAGTACATCTTATCGCCATGAGAAGCTACTGATTTGTGAAGAGCGATCTTTCTCACGCCGACGGAGTGAGGTAAATGGCGGTATAGCATTCGGGCGCCGGTCCAGTAGAGCCAGTTTCTTTCGAAGCGTTCACCGTCGTCGCCCTCGAACACCTGAAATGCATCGATTGTTAAGTTTAATCGAATTCCAAATTAGTTGGACCATCCGGATGGATAATACCCATAACTGTATCGTCTAACAGAACTATATATACCTAGTCGGTCCATAAGTTCTGTCACAAATATTTTGCCGCATAGTAAATAATACCAAGTTTTATTTTATTTAATACTATATATGGTTTGATAGCTCATTAAATACTGATAAATTAGAACGATTATTGGATCTAAATGCTTAAAGCCATATTACACAAATCTAGTAAAGAGATTTTGCTCTTTTTTACCCAATCAAAAATACGGACGTGATTCACTTTTATCTTTTTTCCATGACTCTTAAAACCTTCAAACTTACGTGAGATTTTAGTCAGAACCCTCCCTGAACCCGTTACCTTCATTTTGAAGCATAAGATAACTAAGTCTGGGTAAAACTAATTTTCATATTCATATTTTACGTAGTGTACTTGTTGCCCACAAGATCATTTTTATACGTTTTTCTGAAAACGTAAAAAGTACGTAAAGTTCTCTTTGGGAGCAGTTGGAACTGAAAGCTAACAGAAAATCAAATGCTAGTTGTTAAGCATGGTCTAAAATCGAGGTTTCGGAATAAATAAAAAAAAAACTTGTTGGTTGTTGTTGGAACACTGTTTTTTTATTAAATTTGTGGTAAGTGGTATTTTTGTCAGTTGCGGCGTGTTTTGGGTTCGCGATTGTCTCAAGTTATAAGGTTTTTTGTCATATTGCGATAATCGTACAAAATGTATAAAATAAGCTTTTTAATCATGTATAATACGAATAAGAAAAAGTTTATTGCTGAGTTTTATCTATCAAAAACCTTGTGACAGAAATTAAGGACCGACTAGGTACTTTTCCGCATTCTAGCCTCAAAATAGCAACTTCGCAGCTTGATTTTGAGTTCTCACGCGGAAATATTATATTCCTAATTCGTTCGAAAAGGCTTCTTTAAGAACCTCGCTACGACCCTCGCCTTCGGCTCCGTAAACTTCTCGGTTCGTAAATATAATCCTTTGCGAACTCGTGGGAGATCTAGTATTACTTGATCTAGCAACAGACTATTGCTAAATGGGCTTCAACGATCAATGTTTTTTGTCATCAAGGGAATTCCCTTGGCATTACTGTAGTTATTATCTTATTAAACTGCATTCTTCTTCTCTCTTCTCAGATCTGAACAAGATCTGGTTCCCACAGTACTAATTTTTGTCAAACGTTCATCGACATAGTTTTGTACTCAAAATTCTATTCCTAGCTTGTCGAGATATCGTGCGCTTTTTTGCGTTTTATTAAATCTGATGAATATTGAATTTATCGAGGGGCTTTAATTGCAATAACACCTTGACCTTTCTCGGGTTCTCAGAAATCGTACACCCATGTGAACTGCACAGCTGTTAGTGAGACGGAGACTTAAAGATAGCCTTCTCTAGTCTGCATTTAATCGTAAGAAATTAAATATAATCGCTGCTTATTATATTGAATAGATTTGATGGATTATTCTGTAAAGTCGGTCTGAAAGATGAGTGCTAATAATTGTGAAAGTCGAAGCAGCAGTAGCAGATGTGAACCTTTTGTCTACTAAGGGCTATTATGACGAACGTTCGGGCCTCTAAAACAGGACGGAGCAATATACGCATAAACAAGGTGTCCATTTTCGCCGCCCAACCCTTGGACATAACCCGATACGTGAGCCTTTGCATATTGTTTGAGGCAGACTAGTTATATATGGGTTAACTACTCACCTTATAGACACTGATAATATAGCCTGTAGCAGGCGTATGCGACTTCTTCGGCCCTCCAGCTAGATCATTGAAGGGCGGTCGACAGATCATCGCCACCTCACTATATAAGTCCAAAGTGTGCGCAGCAGAATACCTTATTGTCTTGGGATCGAACTTGCTCAGGGAAGCACTTCTCATGTTGTTGTAAAATAATAAGGGATCTGTTTGTGTGGTGTTTAGGACATAGTAAGATATGAAAGGAAATTCCGCGTTTTTCTCCATATTAGCAAGTAGCATGCCGCCAACAGCAGTATTGGCCGTTGCAACGTCGTTCAGCAGTTCGCCCGCGGCGGTTCGCTGTCGAAGAAGCGGTTTGGCCAGCGGTGACTCCAGGATGGGTTCGATGGGTTCGAGTGGGCTCATGAGGTGTGCTAGGATGCAGAGCTTGGGGTCAGCGATCTCGAGGACGCTCAGGGAATTAGGCGAGGCAGTCTTTGTTGACGATCCCTTTTCTGGAGTTGGCAGTGGGACTGGGAGCTGGAATGGAGAAGAATTTGGTTAATTTAGTTGCAGTTCAATGCATGCCTGGCATAACATATGAAACTGTTTCGACATTGCGTGCGGCAAACGGTTTTGTTTGCGGATTAAATTTTAATGCTTGATTGATGAGACCACCGAATGCGACGAATATTGTAATATTTGATTAGTTAGAGATCTAAAAATCAATCTGTGGGAGTTTCTACGCCATTGTTCTCTCACAGTGGTCCAATGTAGAGAAGAGGCAAAAAATTACGTTTCCTAAGTGTATGTAAATATCTACAATAATAAAGACATCTGATTTTATTTGATTTGACCGGTTTAGCCTAGCGGTTAGTGGACCCTGCATACGAAGCTGACGGTCCTGGGTTCCAATCCCGTTAAGGGTAAATATTTGTGTGATGAGCATGAATATTTGTTTCTTAGTCTTGGATGTTTTCTATGTATTTACATAAGTATTTATCTCTATTAAACACATGTATGACACAAGCCTTACTGAGCTTACTGTGGGCCCAGTTAAATTTGTGTACGATTGTCCTATAATATATATTTATTTATACTTGCCAAGGTTTGCCAACCTCCCGCGCCAGCACAAACATGCAAACGGTGTGTTTGCGTTGGCTTGTGTGAGTTTGTTGTGCCGCTCGCTGTCTGTACAGTTGACATTTTCCGAGCAGGCGTCTACAACTAGCGTGCGTTCGGCAAACCTTGGCAAGCATGTAAATCAGGGAGACTACCCTTGTATTGTGAATTCGGCCGGCCTTATGGCGACGTTTTATAGCTTCAAAGCAGGGTATATAGGGGGTTAAGTTCAGATGTTGTCTACGGTAGATTTAGATTAGAAAAACCGTTTTATCATGACGTCTAATATGTATTTTGAGTACTCCGAGAAGCGTCCGTGGCCTAGCGGTATTCGCACATCGGAAATGATCATGCGGGTATCAACATTTGGCCGAGGTACTGGATGGGTGACCGTTCCAATGTGGCATTTGGATCGGGCGCTTCCGTGCTTCCATGAGACGTTAAGCTGTAAGTCAGGTAAATACGCTACTCGGTAGTAGTAGTCGTAAAGATGTCAGTGTCAGTGGCCCTAATAGGGCATCAAACTGCCCTATTAGGGTCCCTGACACAGCTTTGTGACAGTCGGGTTGGCCACTAGCCCGACACGCCTTCATCAACCCGCGCTGAGCCAGCGTGTTGGAGTATGGCTCAATCTTACCCGTATCCGGCTAAAGGCCCGTGCCCCTCGGTGGGGACATTAATGGGCCTCATTTATTATTATATACTCCGAGACTGTTGCAGAACTTAACCTGATTGCTATAAAGAGCAATACTCACCGGCACCCCATCAGGAAGGAACCTACTGAGCGCGTGCGCAGGTATCACAAAGCAGTCGTTCTCCAGCGTCGCCAGCGACACCGGCGCCGCGCGTCGCCGGTCGGCGCCGTGCGTCGTCGGCGCGGTGCTGCCCGGCCGCTCCCACCGCGTCAGGGAGAGCGAAGGCTCTCGGTTGACCAGTGGTTGGGGAGGCTCGGGCTCCGGGCCGGTGCCACCGCCGATTACTGGGCCGCATCGTTCTGCAATGGGAGAAGGGGGGAGATATTGCAATTAATCATCATCATGGCCTTTTTATAATTTCAGAAGGCATTTTCTGTACAAAGTTTTTTCACCTCGGCTGGATATTACTCTACGCTCCGAGTATCCGTGCAAACACGGGCGGAATGCTCGTCGGCGGCTGCTGTCGACTGCCTTCGACTCGTTCTCGAGCCCCAATGTCATCAAGGGCTGACATTTTCCTGACTAGGTCCTGAATTATTATCAAGGCCATTATCATTACCATAACGGATCCGGCAAAGGTCGACTGCCGTCGATGTGCATGCCGCTCGCGCTCGTGTGTTGGAGCACTATATTGTCTTTGTGCTTCGCGCTAACTGTTATAACTTTTTTGGGACACCTTACAACGTCGAAATTTCAGATTCTATATCGTCCTTACATCCCCTTGCTTTGATAATCAGCATAACTAATAATCTTGAGTCTTTTCCAGACATCTCTCTAGCATTACTTAGTACTAGCTATCAGTCTAGCTTATATAGTGACATTAGCCAAACGCAACATCATCTAATTTTAACGAGCTATGAACCGGATTGAGCTGGATTTCAAGAACACATGGCCTTTTCTATTGTTGTTTTCAGATGATATCATCTGTTAGTTTCAGGCGATCTGTGTAACTTTATTGGCGGAATGCACAGAGTGCTTCTCAAATAAAGTGCCGCTTAAACATCATACTGGCGCTGTCAAACCCCAAGCGAGAGAGAGCTATACATAATTACGCGACGTTTTTGTTTGCTAAAAAGTAAGTGCCCTGATAAATGTTTGATACGCGATTATAATTGAAAATCACTTTAAAGTCAAATAAGATACAAAAAGCGTTTTGAGGAATAAATTTCCAGAAAGCTGGAAATCGTTTTAATACCTTCATTTGGTCCTAAATGCGTGAAATCCGAGTTTGCACCCCAGGAGGTGAGCGTAACTTTTGGGAGCCAAAAACCCGTGAAATTTTGTAGTTTTTTCAGTTTTGTGCTTGTCGCGTGAAAACGGTACGTCGAACGGTAAATGTAATTTTTCAATATTAAAGAGGGTCAAGTTCTGCGTCGAATGAATATCAAAAAAATCGAATTCGGTTAAGTGGTATAGCCGAAATGTAAATTTTAAACCGTGCAAAATTCTTATTTTAGGTGCTGTACAATTTGTTGGGAACATGTACTCCTATTAAAAAAAACTATAAAGTAAAAGTTATGGGTAAAATAATTTCAGGTTATTCACTACCTACATATATTCACCTCTGTCATTTTTAAATACCAAATTTGGCGTCAATTCAAATATTTTTCTTCCAAATCCTAAGTGATTTGTTATTAGCCTCTGATCCTGATGCATTGAATGAGCTACTACTATCATTGATCAGACGGCTTGTAGCATATGTCGTATCGTACATCATTTCCTCACTGACCATGCCCGGCCATCCCTTCAAACAAATCTGTGGCATATGTGTCAGCACGTCAGTCTGACACATCACAGAACGTATTTATAGCTTTATGACGCCTGAAGCATGTTTCGTTATTAGTGAATCGCGAAGGCCAGCGCTAATGAGCGTGAAAACTTCTAATATGACGTTAAAATTATGAAACATATTTAGTAAAATTACCATTTTGCACAATAAGCGTGGTTATAGAATCTCCCAATGTATCCCTTCATGATAAGGCTGTTATTCAAAAGATATAAATAATGTCAACGGTAATCTCTTATAGAGTTTAATGGCATGGCGTGTTCCCAAAGATGACAGTACCATCCCAACCTGCATGCATCAATCGACAGTAGATCGTTAAATCGGTAGTAATTCCAGCCCATTTATAATCTCTTTACTTACGCTAAAGAATTAACCACTCACGCTTTCCAAACCCTTTTGGAAAAGTCGGTTTCAAACGTCTCCCAAAACCGAACAATGGCATACCGCAAACTCTTGTCAAAACAATATTTCGCAACACATCGCATCATAGTCCACCATGGGTCTACCTCATGATCGAATATTCTCTATAGATCGAGGCTGGAATGCACGGGCTGTCTAATGCTGCTCTAACTGCTTTCCCTCTGACGCAAACGCGACCTAAAACTAAATAAATAAATAATTTTCTTTTCCCGCTCAAATTTTGGACCCTCAACTAACAACTGAGTAACATACCTGAGCCGATGTTATACTGTGTACTGGTCCTCGGCGCAGAGAAGAACAGGTGAGTTCTGTAGTGATGTTCCTCCATGCAGGAGAATCTTTCGCCCCTTCTCTTGGCATTTCTACCCGCGCCCAACGCCCCCCGCGCTTTTCCGCCCCCGCCACTGCTTGTACTGATGGTTTTCTCTCCACTGAAGTTCTTCCGGAACATCAAATTCATCTTGGATGTTTGCCACTGGCTTCTCGATTAGCGGCTAAGTTCAGACTGATGCTGTCTCTGTTTAGTTAGCGGGTTTTGTGGTTTGATTGTGTTTCTTCTCGCTCGTGTTGTCTACAGTACACTTTTTGGGATTAGGTTAGAATTAGATAGATGGATCGGTGGCTCCTAGTACACATTGTTCTGTGATCGATGGTGTTGTTATTCTGATGAAGTTTGTTGATGTTTGGGTTTATACAGATTTAGGTATAACTACGATGGCAGAAACTATCTACTATAAACAATAACCGAATCAATTAGTCAGCACTGACGGATTTTCAGGATGTTTTCATGATGCATCATTAGATTTATATAGTTTTAGCCCCGGGGCGTTTAAGGCTGGGCACCCCGACAGTGGAGCTTAGAATTTCACCTTCAGGTAACTTTTAGAGTAATAGGAATCCAAAGTTAAAAAAGGCTCTTAGCCAATGTACTATTATAGTACATATCATATCTATAATAGATGACTAACAGAGCAACATAACTTAATATTTATACATATTAAATACATAAAATCTAATTCAAAATTTCTTCATTACTGTAGTTATTTACAATACTTAGCAAACGTCATTTTTTTCTACTTATCTACATAGGACTACTGTGGGAGAGAAAGGGCGAAGAAACTCCCACAGATTGATTTTAGTTCTCTTTTAAAAATTGCTTGTGTTTAACTTATACAATTTAACAATATAAATATTATAAATAATAATGAGGAATAAATTATTACAAAATTATTAACAGCGAGTTCTGTATTTAGTTCGATTAACCCCATACATTCCCGTCATATAAGTATGAAGCTATTTTAGTATAATTTATACAGTAGTATTAAACACAAAATAACCTAACTTATGTACAAATATTAAATTAAATAAAAAATATCTCTCAGATCGCCGCCGTCGAGAGGCAGAGTGCCCAACATGCTGGCACCATTGCCTCGCTGTATAGCCAGGCTTCTGCGCTGGGCGAGGAAGGTGCCAGCTCTTGGATCACCAGACGCTTCAACGAGACGACCCGAATGGCCGAGTCGGCAGTAACCCTGCCTTCGAAGCAAAGGGTCCCGGGTTCGAGTCCCGGTGGGAGCAAATATTTGTTTGATCAGAACGGATGTTTGTACCCTAGTCATGGTTGTTTATCTATCTAAGTATAGTATTTATCTATATAAGTATGTGTATCGTTGTCTAGTACCCAAGATACAGGGAATCCTAGTTTGGGGCTAGATCAATGTGTGTAAATAGTGTTCAAGATATTATTATATTTTCGCAATCTCTGTAAAGACTCGCCGTGCGTCAGTTCCCCACGCCAAACGGCACAATTACGTAGTCCGCCCCGAGGGCGGCATACTTGCGCCGCTTGAGACCCTCCGCAGAGTCCGCCGCTGCGCCGGCCCTTGAACGAAGTCGCTGGTAAATGGGATGGCGCTGGTGTGTCAACACATGTCGCATCCCACACCAGCGACCTCCCATGCTGCCATGGAATGAGCGTCATTCCGTCGGGCCTCTTACCGTCGTCGCGGGCTATGCCTGGGGGTTCGAGAACAGATGGCAAGCCCGCGCTGGAAAGGGCCCGACGGATGACGTCATTCAGAGCAGCATGTCTAGAGAGACGGCCAGCGCTGTAGTTACAGGACAGGCCTTGGTGTCCACGTTGGCACACCCTGGCACCGCAGCGGCATCGATGTACCTCATTAGTTTTTACCCCCAGTCGTAGACGGACGGCCAGCGACAGGGTGGTCCTTTCAAGCAACGTGCCGAGCTGTCTGGAGGGGATGGCATGTAGCCAGTGCCCTGACTCTCGCTCCCTGGTTGCGAGCAGACAAGCACGCTCTGCAGGGTTAGTTGCGGCGTTAAGGAGGCTCTCACGCTTTTGGAGGCAGAGCGGCTCATCCCACAACCTTTGCGATTTTGAGTTTAGTGGGGAATTTCGACCCGGACAGGCTTGCGTCCAAGCGCTCCTGGCATCGGCTAGGCACGTAACCTCAATATCACCAAGTGATGGGTTAATTATTTTACCGAAGAGGTCACGTGTACCATAGGTCGAGGACAGGAACGCTGGAAGCGCGACATCTGATATATTTCGGATCCCCAGGCCACCGTGTCTTGTAGGCAGGCACGCCTGCGTCCAGTGTCATCGAAACTGCAATTTAGGATGTCTGTTAGGGTTTTTTGTATGAGGTGATCTAGAAATAAAAGGGAAGAAGGGTATTTCCATAGTGGGGCGCAGCGGAGGACATACGTCAATTTAGGCACAAAGAGGCAGAAGCGGTTATAAGTAATCTTGAACATTCTCATATCCCTATTTAGACAAAATCGCTTTTTCATGGCGATTTCAAAATCTCCAGAGGTATCTTGTTGTAGTCGAGAATGCTCTGACCCTTAAAAGAATTACTAAAATTCACGTGCCTAAAATTTCTTAGGTTAACATTACAGCTATCGCCAAATTTAGAAAATGTTGTAAGGTTCTTGCGTACACACATTATATTTTCGAAAATAAATTGACTAGCTACAGTTAGTATGTCATTATATCTTTAAAGGTTATCTTAAGGAGTCTGTGAGTTTTAAATTATAAATTGCTAGATCGAATAGCTGTTTTCTGTTTTAAGAATGAAAAGAATTACCCATATAATAAATTATTGGTATAGCCATTTTAGTTTTATTTCTTTATTGATGAAAACTGGCCTGTTATCGATGTTATCGCAAAAGATCTTTAATTGCAGGTATTGAGTTTTGTGCTTATTTATTTGTCATTATACGATTAATACTTCGAATTATAATAAATAACATTAAGTTTTTTGTGATATTTCATTTTATTACTGTAAATAAGTTACGCAATTTCTTTCCATTTCCGGTTTCAGTGTGCAAATAGTTTCGTTAACCTGAGTACATAGCTCAATACTTACATACTACATACACCAAACTATTTTTCAATGTTTGATGTAGGCCTTGAATGTAGTCCTACCTAGTATTTAATATTTTTTATCTACACACGTATCATAAACCCTCTTTACTGCGTACACAAACCGCACGTTACGATCAGCATAATGTTAAACTACTTGGTAAAAACTCATCTCTTATCTGAAAAATTACACATTATGACCATAATGTGTAATTTTTCTACATATTATGACATTCAAATTTCGAACGCCGACACCCGCCTGCGTGCCGCCCCTACTTTGTTTGTGAAGTTGGTACTACTGAACAAGCTAAACAAGTGCAAAGGAATTATCAATGCCACCATGCCGGTCGAACATATGATTCCTGAACACATTAAAGAGAACTTATGTTATGTATGTAGATAAGCTAGTGTATTTAACTGGTCATAATTAGGCATTAAAACTCGAGTGATATTATTATGAAACTCGCCTTCGGCTCGTTTCATAAACCCGCTCTCGAGTATTAATGCCATCCATTATGTAGCAGTCGCATAAACTACTAATTATTCAAATTAAAAAGGCTCTTACAAAAGACTGTCGTTTTACCTTTTTCCGAGTACAATGGTATGGAACCCTTCGTGTGCGGGTCCGACGTCCTACTCGCACTTGACGCAGAATTGGCATGCATGCGTAAAAAAAAGTTCTTGCGAGACGGATGTCGTATATTAGGTCGAGCATGTGGGCCTCGCTCGCTTAATGTACAGGTTTTTCAATTTCGTATTTTTAATAGGTTTATCTACACACGTGTCATAAACCCTCTTTACTGCGTCCAAAAACCGCAGGTTACGACCAGCATAATGTTATACTACTTGGTAAAAACTCATTTCTTATCTGATTATTGATACATTATGACCATAATGTATCAATTTTCGACAAATTATGACATTCAAATTTCGAACGCCGACGCCCGCCTGCGTGCCGCCCCTAGTTTGTCTGTGAAGTTGGTACTACTGAACAAGCTAAACAAGTGCATAGCAATTATCAATGCCACCATGCCGGTCGAACATGCGGTTCCCGAACACAGCAAAGAGAGTTTATGATATGTGTGTAGATAAACTATTGTATGTAACTGTACATAACTAGCCAATAAAACTCTCGAGTGATATTAATATGAAACTCAACCTAAACTACAATTATTCTATCTAGGTAAGTACTTAATATAATAAATAATAAATTCATAAGTTTCTCGTTGCCCGCCGGAGGAATCTGCTTCATGTTCTGATAAAAAAATGTATTTCCTAACAAGTAGTGCATCAGCGGCGTCATGCGAACGAAGTTTTTCAAAACTTAAACTAATCATAATTCACAAATATGCATTAAAATTTTATTTTGATTAAAATTTTATTTTCTGCTTTTAATTCAGTAAATATTCAAATCTGGAAGGCATCAGGGGGCCCACAATTAAAGATCGCCCCGGGGCTCAAGAAGTGTTAGTCCGCCATTGTTAGTCTAGTAGTGTAGTAGTGAGATGTAAGGCTGATAGGAGATGCGCTGAGCTGAGCGCCGGACACGTACACCGGACACTTGCTTGAATCATCTGTTACAAATGCTATTGGCCTTATGATGATAATGATGAAGGCTGATAGGAGATGCGCTGAGCTGAGCGCCGGACACGTACACCGGACACTTGCTTGAATCATCTGTTACAAATGCTATTGGCCTTATGATGATAATGATGAAGGCTGATAGGAGATGCGCTGAGCTGAGCGCCGGACACGTACACCGGACACTTGCTTGAATCATCTGTTACAAATGCTATTGGCCTTATGATGATAATGATGAAGGCTGATAGGAGATGCGCTGAGCTGAGCGCCGGACACGTACACCGGACACTTGCTTGAATCATCTGTTACAAATGCTATTGGCCTTATGATGATAATGATGAAGGCTGATAGGAGATGCGCTGAGCTGAGCGCCGGACACGTACACCGGACACTTGCTTGAATCATCTGTTACAAATGCTATTGGCCTTATGATGATAATGATGAAGGCTGATAGGAGATGCGCTGAGCTGAGCGCCGGACACGTACACCGGACACTTGCTTGAATCATCTGTTACAAATGCTATTGGCCTTATGATGATAATGATGAAGGCTGATAGGAGATGCGCTGAGCTGAGCGCCGGACACGTACACCGGACACTTGCTTGAATCATCTGTTACAAATGCTATTGGCCTTATGATGATAATGATGAAGGCTGATAGGACGGTAGTTGCAGATATCTGATAGCTCGCCCGCTCCGGATAAACTCTGAGCGGAATTCTGTTGTCTGGAAATCGCCCGGAATACATTAAAGAGTTGAAACAAATTGTGGCATATGGGCGTAAAATGGTTTTGACTAAATTCAGCACATTTGTTGGTATGCTGTCGTGGCCCGGACTCTTGATGAACTTCATTGAGCGAAGGGCGCAATAAACCTCATTGCTTGTGATTGGTTGTAGGTTATCAGGACAACAGAAGGCTGTTTTTTTTTTTCAAAAAAGTCTATCTCTAGGTTAAAGTTAATCCTACTTCCTACTAATATTATAAACGCGAAAGTTTGTGAGGATGTATATGTGGATGTTTGTTACTCTTTTCCGCAAAAACAACTGATGGATTTTAATGAAATTTTACAATAATGTATCTCAGAATAACAAATAGGCTATAATTTATAAAGATATTGTGTGACTTGTCCAAAATATAGTGATAAATGTCAAATAAGTAGGGAAAAAATCTGCCATAAATACAATAAAATTGATACCTTATTTATAATGCACATTTGGTCGTAACAAATTGATCCTTATCAAAATAAATACTTTTATCGCTTCTGGTATTTAAAGTAGATAAACTTTGTCTTTCACACTACAAAATTTGGACAAATATGTTAATAGTTAAGGCTCAGACTTGGGTATAGAATCGTTTCGCAGGAGAAGGGGGATAAAAGGGGTTAAATCTGGGGCTGTAGGGGCTGGCTCCCTTATTATAACACTACAACTCTTATTACAAGGTAATGCATATTAATCGAGTTTAAATAAAAATAGTTTCTAACCTAAAATCAGATAAAAAGCGATAACGAAATGTACAAATGGGCATTCAGGGCAAAATACTGCGGTAGCTTAGGTGAAGGGTAAAGGGGGTGAGCGAAGCGAAGCCCCCTTTATCCTTCGTATTAGGTTGAACATGTAAGAACAACAAAAATACTTTTTTTGTTGTTCTTACATGTTCAACCAAAAACAAAACAAAAAAAGCGTTTTTGTTGATCCTTTTTTGCTGTGAAAATCAGTATTTTTGATGTGAGATTAAATACTTGTCTTTTTTATGAGCCCTAGTAGCCGAAGCTAAGGAGATTTCGAAATAATAATGCGAAATAGGTCACTTTCGTAGCGAAATTAAGTAAACATAACCTCAAAAATGAGGTTATAAAAGTTAATATTCTCAACAACGGTTACCTTGTAATGGGAGTAGTGTTAAGGGGATGGGGGGACCCCCCCAAGACCATTTCGAAATAATAATGTGAAATTGGTCACTTTCGTAGCAAAATTATGTAAACATAACCTCAAAAATGAGGTTACAAAAAGTTAATTTTCTCAAGAACGGTGCATTACCTTGTAACGGGAGTAGTGTCACGCACAGGGACGGGAGGACCCCCCCACTCCCCCTCCACCGCCTCTCCCTCCCATTCTCCTGCGAAACGATACTAGATCCCTACCAAGGCTCATTCACACAGGGGTACTACCTAGCAACGGCCGGCGGCCGCCGGATCAACCACCCTACCGTGCTGAAGCCTTTATGATTTGATCTCATTACAGCTGACAGTCGGCGCAAACGGTCATATATCCATAAAAATTTGAGACGCCGCAAACAAAAGATATTTCAAATTTATACGGAAACGAAACAGTTTTGTGGACTGTCTGCCGTAATGAGAACATAGCCCAAGTCAATTGGAGCTTGCTTTTAATTTTACAACAGAGAAACCGTTCATACAATTGGGTCGATAAAACTTGTTGATCGTACCTCCTATCCTGGTATGAAATATTCAGTGTACACAAGGCTATCATTGATTTTTGCAGCAATAAAGTGGCATGCACTTCACAAATTATGTAGGTTTTACTATAATTATACATTCTATTGTCGGCGTCTAACAAATTAAATGACCTATTTACTCATATCTACAATACTGTTATAGTATATCATCATTGTTTACAATCTCGCGATTGTAAACAATGTGACTCAGTGACGAGAATTTATTAATTCACATATTTTTTTCGCAACAAATTTGAAAAGCCAAATCAAGGGTTGTCTTAACACAATCTTTGGGAATAAATCAATATTCATCAGGTCCTATAATTAGTTATTACCCGGTTGATTCGTAAGTCAAATTTGACGCCATGATAACCTAGAATGTCTTCCTCTGCCTTGCCGCAACACAGTCACACAGTTTCAACTAGCGCGGAGGGTAGCGGACTATATTCTGCTGGTTTTCATTACCTATGTAACTTACACCATTTTTGGGATACCTTCTAAACATAAGTTTACGTATATGGTGTGGTTAAAATAATATAGCTATGAATTACCATAAAGTTTAATATATTAGTACCAATTTGTAAGTACCTAATTTGTAACTAATTACTTTGTAACCAGCATCGTCCACAATCTCTTAATAAACATTTCAATTCATTAATTTCATTTCATTTCTTCTTTTATCTACACACGTATCATAAACCCTCTTTACTGCGTACAATAACCGCACGTTACGATCAGCATAATGTTAAACTACTTGGTAAAAACTCATTTCTTATCTGAAAAATTACACATTATGACCATAATGTGTAATTATAATAATATAATAATAATAATAATAATTGTACACAGATCTTGAAAAAAACGATTATAATTTCATCGTAATCGATTAAAAACGAACATTTTCCAAGTTTTAATTTTAACAACGTCATATGAAAATTTATACTAAAAAATTGTCACAATAAATTATATGTTTTACTTTTTACTGAAATCAAAACTATCGATGACTGTTATTATGCTATAATGAATATTGATATCCGATACCATTGTAATACTCGATTATTTTTACACATTGGTAAAAGTACCAGAGGAATATTTTACCTTTGGTGACCTAATCCTTCACAATCCGCCATTATAAAAAAAATATGTTTTAGTTGTTCGATTACTGTAAAAGTGGTGAAAGTATAATTCAAAGTATAGTTATTTCATTATTTTTAGAGCATTTTATTTAAATTTTCCTCATAGTCGGTGGAAAAGTTGTACGTGTCACTCGGGAGCAAAATTATTTTCGTTACGCTCAGGATTCTAACTTAGAATCCCTCGCTAAGCTCAGGATTCTATCGTAGAATCCTTCGCTCCTCTCTGGATTCAATGCAGCGCCCTCGCCGTAAATACATCATTTTTCTCCCTTGAGACACAAAAATAACTATTTCCCAAACATGCGATGAAATGTCAAATAAATAAAGTAGTTATAACGGGCTTGGAAGTATCACGGTGCGGGCCGCACAAATCGAGAGAACTGTAAAGGAATTTCATACAACATTGCAGGCCTGGGCAGGGAAGTATTTCTCTTTTATTTTATGCTCAAAGCAAAAGACATCAACGGGCGCACGGAACTTACGATTAGTAGTATTTTTAACTTGAATTTGTTTTTTGAGTGGTGTATTTTTTATTTCATTGCATATGTTTGAGATTTTTTTTTTCATTTATCATGCTCGAAAAGTCCTTCTTTATGCTGGATGCATGCTCACTACAATAATGGAAACAAAAGCAAAAGGTGTTTTGAACAGACATTGCCGCCTAAATCCAAGCAAATTTATCTTAAAACGTATTAAAATGTCATGCTCTGGAGAAGCGGCAAGCAAGGCAATACACTCTCGGAAGGTATTTTTTACATTATCACTGTTTCATTTTCTCGCATTCGAAGTGAAAAGCAGGGTGTATAACTCGGTCATAAACCCCATTTTACCCTCGACTTAACTATCCACCCTTACCTGCGGCTCGGGTGGATATCAACGTCTCGGGTGTAATGGCGTGTTTCATGCCCTTGTTGTACATTCTACTATAAAACCTACAGTAAGATACGGAATTATTTGGGCCGGACTGCAAACTGGTGGGCAAGATTCCACAAAACATTTTGGTAGCGGGCACTGTATCTTTATAACACAAAGTGTTTCCTTCATCTGAGATTTGTAACTTGATAAAATGGTCAATACCTCAGATAAACGAAACTCTTTGAGTCTATACCAATAAATATTTATCTGGGGATCTGTAAATATTGAAAATTAATTTTATTATCTAAATAACAAAACTCTCTGCATATATTTGTTTTACTTACTTTTACTCTGTGATTCGTTTGTAAATAACTTCAGATTGAACGAAACTATTTACTTAGCGCCCTTCATGGAACATGGAACAAATTTGACAGTTTGCTTCTCTGATACGGAAGTGGTTTATAGGAACCGGAGCCCGAACCTAAATCGAATCCGGAGTCATAATCAAAACTCCAGATAGATGTATCAAAAATGAAAGCATATAAAGTAATTTGTGTCCGAGTCGTCAGCAGGCTGCATTCATTGATATTGGCCGTCATCTTCATCTAGGTACAGTTATGTTATTTTACATTATCATATTTGATAAAATTATGAAGGTTTACCTGCAGCTGATGCCACAATCCTTGCCCGATTTTCTGTACGGCGGTAAAAACTATGCTTTTAGTTCCGATGTAACATTCGATTGACAAGTTTCGGAACCGAAACCGGGACCGGAAGTTCCGACCTTTCGGAACCGAAGCCGAAGCTCTGAACATCCCTTATACTAATGGCCGGTTTCCACCTTATTAAACATACAGGTATATTCATGTCCTTTTTCTAGAAAGACAGAGACTAAGGAGTTCACTTACTACCAACTGATTACAACAAAGCTGCCTCTCTCAACATTAATTAACTCTCTTCATACAAGCTAGTCGGTTAAGTTAAACATCTAAATTGAACTCATAATAGTAGTTTATGTGACTGCTACATAATGCCGAATTATATACAGTTACATACACTAGTTTATCTACACACATATCATAAGCTCTCTTTGATGTTTTCAGGAACCGCATCTTCGACCGGCTTTGTGGCATTGATCATCGCTCTGCAGTTGTTTAGCTTGTCCAGTAGTACCAACTTCACAGACAAACTAGGGGCGGTACACAGGCGGGCGTCGGCGTTCGAAATTTGAATGTCATAATATGACAAATTTCGGTACATTATGGTCATAATTTATCAATATTCAGATAAGAAATGAGTTTTTACCAAGAAGTTTATCATTATTCTGGTCGTAACGTGCGGTTTTTGGACGCAGTAAAGAGGGTTTATGATACGTGTGTAGATAAACCTATTAAAAATATGAAATTACCTATGGTGTACTGTGTCGCCAAGAATGTGTATGCCAGCCACAATTTGAAAAATGGAGACATAATGTTAGAAAATATTTTCTTAGACAAAAATGTAGGAATGTAACGGACGAGCGAACCCAGGAAACTCGTAAACCATTTGATTTAGTACTAATGCCGTGTAATAAGTTTGTGGCTACAGCATTTTATGTATAGTGCTTGTTTTGAGCAGAAATAAAAATAAGTATTGGGAAAAGATTAGGTGTTTTGATACAGTTGGCATTAGGTTGATTTCTCACAGCTTCAAGGGACCGTATGATTTGATTTAAAATTTTAAATTTAATTTCACTTAAGTGCTATCTCCACGCGTTATAAAGTATCGAGTTGTCATAGTTATTCAGATTATTGTCTTCAAATATATAAAAAGGATCCTTTGGGGTTCATTCGTTGGATACGGAGCCCTAAAATGCACTAGACGAGAGAAAATTCTTGCAGATCTGTAATAGAGTAATAGTCCAGCAGGATATATAGTTCGCTTCGTTGTCCCGACTTCGTTCGTCGATATTACTTCGGCTCTGATTAATTCCCTTTCTTTAATAGGCAATAGTATTTTTATCGCTTGTCCTCACAGCGCTAATATTTCGCTGATAGGCTTTTACGCTACGTTACGTTGAATTGATAGTTATAACGTTATCTATTTTATTTGTTAGTCGTTAACTCTACGACGTTAATTCTTATTTTATAGGGCTATTCGTTTGTGGTGTGAATCTGGGAATAATGCCTTTTTTATACTTGCTATCGGAACTTAGTTTTTGGTGCAACAACGTCTTCCAACCATAAGTGTATATAACCACATAGGTTTATAAGACACTCCGAGTAATATATTGACACTGAAAACTCACATCGTGAGAAGACCTTTCTTCTCCATAGCTGCTGCGATGGGCTAGCCCCCTGTCACGCAAAATGGAGTATTGAATAACTGGCTAAAAGTGGGCACAATTGTGCGATTTCAGGTGTTCTAGGAGGCGACCAAATGAGGGCTACCGTTTTTTTACCGAGCGCGTCACTGACGAGTAAGGTCCTGAAGTATTAAGTAGCTGTCAAAACCGACTTCGAAAAAGGATGAGGCTGTTCCTTCAGCGCCCCTGGCGGCATATTAGCACGCGAAAACCCTCTTATAAGCACCATTCCACCAGTAGGTACTTGACGTCCCGGGTTCGATCCCTCGCCGGGGATAAAGCAAAAAATCCCCAGGTCTTGGATGTTTATGTGTGTGTGATGTTGCTATGTCTGGTTCCCACGACACAGGGTATCCTAGTGTGGGGTCAGAAGCTATCTAAGCGCCTGTATATAAATGTAAGGAAGTACTCCTAAATGGCCTTTAATCTAAGGGTATATAGTGCCAACATTCCAACAGAAGCGCTGGGGCCGCACTACTGATGGCTTTGTTGGCCTCCGCACATTATCTGTTAACTCTGTTATCTCACATTTAGCACGCAACTTGCTAACAATACCTATACTGTACTGGGCGGTGGGCAGGGCGACCGTGCTTAATGGGTTTGTGCGCATCATCGTTACGACTGATGCCATGTTTCCTTTCCAACTATGTGGGACCTCCGCCGGCATGTTTATGCCGCACGGAACGTAATTAGCTGACCATGGGAAATGGTATATAGTATCCATCATTATGAACAACTTTACTAATGGACAATACGCTTGTATGTCATTTCCAACAGAAGCAATCGGACCGCACCGACCTCCCCACATTATCTGTTAATTCTGTTATCCCACTAAGAGCACGCAACTTTCCTAGGGTTCCGTACCCGAAGGGTGCCAAACGGGACCTTATTACTAAACTAAACTACTAAACGGGGCCTACGCTGTCCGTCCGTCCGTTAGTCCGTCTGTCACCAGGCTGTATCTCATGAACCGTGATAGTTAACTGGTTCCTCGCGATACAGGCTTAGCCTAGTGCGATGACCTCTGGTAACTTCATAGTTTTTCAGGCAGCTTATGCACCAAGCTCATAGTATTTTTGAGTTTTAACTGGGTGTAATTTTTATGTGCAATAAATGAAATCCTTTACTTTACTTTACTTGCCAACAACACCTTTTTGACATTGACACTAAAGCGCGACTAGTTATAAGGCGGAATGTGACTTAGATCGAGTAAATTTTGACAAATCCTTACTTTACGTGTGTCTACGGCCGATTGTAGAATTGGGCACATCATGATGTGCCGCGCCATATTAAGATATGGCGGAATTTCATGAAATACACCGTTGTCTGGCTGATCGATGAGAACCAAACGTTTGTCGATGTCGGCGGACGATATCGTCAGATTCGGTACATCATGATGTGCCTCGGCATATCATGATATGGCGGCATTCTTGACCTGCCATGTTAAACCCGCCATACCGTTTCAAGACCAACGTTCGATGATCTGCCTATCTATAAAACGGCATATCGAAAATAGGGTGACAATAGATTTTTCTCGTAGGTTGGGTTAGGTTAGAACATTCGAACAGTGATTCATTCGAATGCTAATGTAAGGGCAGCTTTTGATAGGATACGGAAGAATAGTTTTGCGGTTCCACGATTTAACAACGAAGCAAGATGTATGAGAAATATGAAGAAGGTTTTAAAGTTTTCTTACGATATCTATCATAATATACCGCTACATTATAAGCGTCGCCGTACGTCTGATGTAATTTGATTTCTTGTTAAAAATAAATATATTGATAAATCGGAGTAGCATGCGTTCAGCTAATGGCAGGGTTTCATCATTTAAAGTAAATGAATGCACGATGAATCTGTCATTATCTTCATCAGCATTGATCAACTTGCATAAAAGGCTCATTAGGCCGACTGAAAAGCGACATTTATCAATTACCGAACAAAGAACGCATCGAAAGCTGATTTCCTGCAGCTGTGAAATATCGCTATCTGGGGGTTGGCTGGTGGCCAATTATTCAGCTGATATGATGCTACTGTTGCCAATAGTAACTGCCGAGTCACACGTGGCGGAAAATGCATGTGGCGGCTCCACGAATATACCAGGGATTCGCGATGGCCGCGGATCGTTCGAGTAGTATAAAACAGCACAATCACGGCGGATTTTCAATATTTTATTTCAGTAGAAATTTATGAAAACAAACGTACTTAAGGTGATACGAAAAAAAATTGGGGTATTTTTCGAAGCCATTTACTCCACTATAGAGTCATCAACAGATTTAATTTTTCGGTTAATGTTTATTGAGTATTTGATAAAGATTCTCACTGAATGAAAACGCGTGGGATGAGATTTTCTCGATAGAATTTAATTACGAAAATACCTCTAAATTGTTTTATTTTTTCCTGTAATTCTGAAATCCTAACTTATTTAATAGCGGAATTGCATTCAAAGTTTAGATATTATGTATTAGTAAACTCTCCTTGAAAACCTTTTTGACAAAATAGCGTAGTTTATTTTAAAACAATTTGTATGTGGTTTGGCGCCACGTTATTTTAGTTTGATTCGAGCTTATTGTTTGCGCTCTCTTTTCTTTCCTAAGTGGAAGTAATAAACGCTGTCACTTTCATTTATATTAGAATTCCTTTTCTATATATTTTCTCGTATCTCCTTAATTGTACTATTGACATCTCAAATTGTAGTAATGTATTTGATATAGTGTTGGTGCCAGAAAGCACTTTCCCAGCACGACCACGCAAAATTAAAGATATTGAGATCAAAAAACAGTGACTTATTTACCAAAAAACTAAATATACACTACCTATAGCACATAACATAGTAACGGCAAACATCTTCAACGTCGACCTTGACTGCGCAAGCAAGATAGATGCGTCTCTTTGGTAGTAAGTGAGAGAGCGAGACAGTCCCCCCACTACGTCATATCATGCTCAAGAATTTTGCGCTTTAGTAGACTGTTGACCGCTGCTTTCAACGCCTGGAGAAATCGTTATAGCAATTTTTAATAAAATATGCAACAGAGTTCGTATATTGCTATAACAATTTCTCGAGGCGTTTGCGTTGTTGTTTTAGAATACACGTTATTTTATGTCACTGTTTTAATTCGCAATATTTTGAGTGATCGTGCTAGGAAAGTGCTTTCTGACACAAACACTAAATTAAATTAAATCTCATTCAAAAGTATAATTAAGAACATTTTTTTCATGAATTTGTGCTTCAGTAAAAAGGTGAAAATTCGCCGTGATCGTGCTGTATAGTATCACAGGAACGTTATAGGCCAAGTGTTAAAAAACAACTAAATGCCGACGGTAAAGTACATCTAAATCACCACAGCTACGGCAATGGGCTAGTCACCTGTCATCCGTATGAAAAAGGCGTGACGCTGTGTTTGTTTGTGAATTTTTGTGATGGCTGACGGGAAAATGTCATCTTTCGGCGTCACCAGGGCTCCGGGGGTTAAATGACAAATACTGAATCTTAGGGTTCTCTATGTACCCACAGGATGTCAACCGGCAACAGGACTTTTCCCCACCGAGGGGGGTCTTTTGAACCGCAATGGAAAAAAAAATGAAATAGTGACTCAAACTTATGATTCGTCTGTAACTAATGGTAAATATACCATAATGGTAATGGTAATTATGTCCCCCAAGTAGCACAAAAGTTCTGTGTAACAGCATTTTTACAGTACACCTTGGACATATTAGCTGCTAAAAATTGCTGTATATCAGCATTATATGCGTATATAATGCTGATATAACTCTAATTTGGGCACAACTTACGTGGCACATTGCTGTACAATTGAATTATAATAGCATAAAAAAGCTGAACATTTCCTGAATATCAAGGCACGTGGAACTCATTATAGTTAATATGCAGCCTTTCTTATACTCATTCGCAAAATTGGAATAAGTGTGGATATCATAAATGCTTTATCGGAGCTAAAAGTAAATTATCAGTGAAATTGTGGCATGCAGAAACGCATTTTTTTATTTTGACTCCGTACAAGAGTGTTTAAGTGTAATAAGTAATATTGTACGTGTAAATGAAGTTGTTTTGGTTGCCATTTTGTGGATAATAATAAAGTTAATGTTAAGTGAAACTTTGAGTTATTTCAACTATGTGTTAAATTGTATCGGAAATGTAAGTTTATTGTGAAATACCATACATATTGAGGTCAAAATTTTCACGCGCTCTCATAATATCTACAAATACGTGAAAAAAGTTCAAAATAAAATAGGCTTTTTGCAAGTTTTTTTTACATATTACTTTTACATGTAACCGCTGTTTGCATATTCATTTATTTTTGATATAGTTCAGTTCAAGCCGATATTTTCTGACATAAACTAAATAGATAAAAGCTAAATGTTAACAGTATTACGCGTTATGTTATTAAAAATGGCGGATAAATGAGTGGTCAGTGTTAACTTAAATTTAATGCTAAATGCTATATAAATGTCCACGCATGGCTTATAATGGTAAATTATAACTCAACCAGCAGCCTTAATGCCGACTTAAATTTCATTATTCAGCCCAGGTCTGAATTGAAGGGCACGATGTACAGATTTATAGCAGTGCGCTGGTGTGTATAAAAGATCACACTTGGTGCAATTTTGGCCCTTATTAATGCTGATATACGAGTATACTCTATCACTGAGTAATGACGTAAAAGTCCACGTTTAAGCAGCAAAGAGCATTATATCTTTGTTAATAGACTTCATATCGTGTCTGTTTGCATTAAAGAGGTTCGTATGTTCTCTCTTAAAATGTTTTAAAGGTACACATGTGAACCATTATTCAGAAAACTGCACTATTTGTGTCCACAAAATGCGCTTTTGCAGCTGATAGAGTACAACGCAACTAAACGCTGAATAACAGCGAATCTGTGGCGTCTGTGTAGCGCTTAAAATAATCGCAGTACCGAATATTGCATTATACTGGGTCTCGATATTTCCTATGCAGCTATTGCAGTCCGAGTGGACACTAATAAGTCGTTAAAAGTGCTTTAAACACCGATGTGGACCTTGTGTGGAATTATATAATGCAGCTTTGTGCTACTTGGGCCACAAGTACTTGAAACTATGAATAGTTGCGAGTTAATAAACTTTCTTATCAGAAAATGAGATCTCAATTTAGTTACCCTATGACGATGTTTACTGTCTATCGAGTATATTTAATGGTGCCATTATACTAGGTCATTATTTGCCTTGTACTTGAACATAATAATATCCTAACCTAACAGAATCCTCGGACGAAAAGCCCGACAGAGGCCTCACAACTGAAATAATTAATTTCCTGTAATTGGTGCTTCACTTAGTACTCGGAAGCTGAACTGCTGGTGCTGTATGATGTCAACGACTTGATTAGTGAAAGCATTATCTATTTTAGTGTCTTTTCTAAATACGATAAATAAACAAACTAGTTTGAAAGAAGAACCTTTTGCGAACGGATTGAAGCTGTCGGAATTTAAGCTCTTTACTTATTATATACTCTCTTTATTAACAAACAATTTGAACTGTCAAATTGTTTGTTAATGTATAAAACTAAACTAACCTAACTTGATACATAAAAATCCTCATGAAGCTAGGCTAGGCTAGGACTGCGATGATACTCGTAGTAAGAGCCTTTTACAAAGCGGGTTCCGAACGCGCGGTTGTCGCCCGGACATGCCCGAGCGGAACGACAACCTAGCTGTGTAAGTCTGAGTAGGAAGTTATCATTCGAACAGGGGCCCGGTTCATGTGCTCATTATAAGTATACTGTGGCGAGGACAACAATGCGCGGGCGCAGATAACGGTTCGGCCACACGATGCGGTGCGGTGCCGCTGCGATGTCTCCCAGTATCACAAGGATATGGGGTGGCTTCCGATTTGTCATCGCCGTGATATGCACATTCTCTGCTTTTATTCAATATTTGCGAAATCCCTGCTACCCCACATGTCTTCGAGAACGTTTGGAGCTTCTGTGCCCAGGGATACGAAACGGAGATCCTATAATATCACAGTCGAGTTGCGCCGCGGTTTAGATTTGCGAAGGTTAGTAATTCTTTCAAGGGTCAGTGCATTCTGTAATACAATAAGATATCTCTGGAGATTTTGGAATTGCCATTTGAGCAATTTAAACAGCATGTTAAAGCGACTGTATCGAAAAAGGGATATTACATATTCGCCCTGCTTCGTGTGGTGTGCGGCGCGGCACCGCATCGTGTGGCCCGGGGGTAAAGCGATTCGTACGCTCAGAAAACGCAAGGGCGTCGTCGGCACAAGTTACTTTAGAAACGTGAGTTTGTCGCGATAAAGATCTAATAATCGCGTTTTATGCGCCGTGTGGAAAGGCTCTAATATCATTAGGAAGATGTGTCTCATCGGAGGGTTCATATTTTTCAATTTTGTCTGTGTCTATGGAAAACCGACTATTGTAGACAAGATTGACTAGACCTCGAATATAGGCGACGTCGATATGTCAATATAATTATTATTTTCGCGAATAATCATTATTTTTGTCGTGTTAATCGATAGACGAAGTGTTATGCAAAGAGTTCAACAACTCTGTCTAATAAATCTAAAGGTCGACGGTTGAGGTTAAAAGGCATTTGTAAAATAACTATTAACGTCTCAACTCCATTTTATAATTATTTCGTCTATATTCTCGTTTATATTTCCAAAAACATTAAGTTGAACGCATCTTTTTGATCTAACTTGTCTCAGGTGTTTCTCGCATTTGGCATTTGTTATAAATTGCTTTAGGACTACGTATTCACAGAATATCGTGCCATTTATCACTCTAACTCAATATAGCACTTAATATAATACTGAGATATTTGTAAAACCTTAATGTACATTAGGGTCTCTACATAATATTAAATTCATATTTTTACTGTGCAAAAATCATAAGTTTATATAAAAAAGGCAAAAGTCGCAAACGCGCTTGTATGAAAGTGATTTTTAAAATTTTCCCCCGTGATGGGAGGGAGAGGTGGATGAAGGGGGAGAACTTTGCATGGACATAATACGGTATTTGACAAGGTAGTCTAATAAATCTAGAAATGTGTCTCAAGCAGAACCTATTGCAACAGAAACGTTTAACAATATCAGAATTGTATATTTCCAGCAGTTGTAGTTTATAAACTCAATTTTTTATTCAAAAGACAGCATTCGACTATGACGTCACATGCCAGTATTTCATAGAACGCGTGCACAAAATTACCGTTTTGACAGTTCCTAAAATGTATATATTTAGACTAGCAGTCAAATATCGTATTACTAAGCAAAGAGTTTCGTTAATCTGAGTTATTACTGTCTTGACCTCTGAAGCTGCAATTCGGCTGGAAGGTAGTTTATAGATATGAGACGTCAGTTAGTAAATTTTTATCCTAACAGTTGCAAGTCGATATCTATGAAAACATAATGTATGTGAGGAAAAATATCAGTAGCTTTAAAACCATTGATAGCCACCACAATTAGTTAGTTTTAGACTCCTGTCTGAAACAGGAGATTTAACCAAAAGGGTGTTATATCTGAAACTCGATCAGCCTTACGCTGGATGCATTTTTCACATGTTTTCAGTGAAGCAATGCATTTGAAATTTTTAGTTGAATTTTTATCCAACTCGACACTACTGATGGCTTGAGCTGAAATCGGAATCTTTTGTGACAATTTTGCTGACTTGTGATTTGTTTAGCTTTGGAGGAACGGTACGAATAATAGTTCCATTAATAAACATAAACATTTATATACAGGCATGTTATGAACATTGTTTATATCCCCACACTAGGATATAACCTGTGACGTGTAGGAGCCAGAAACAGTGACGTCACACACATATAACTATCCAAGACATGGCTTTTTTTCTTATCGCCCAGCCGGGATTCGAACCTCATATCTCCCTGGGAAGCAGAGCCTCGTGACGCTAAATAAGTCTTCAATTGTATGCAGTCATAAGAACTTAAAAAGTAATATATTTTTCTCAAAAATAATATGAAATGTTCCCGTAACATCTGTGCAGATAGTATCTGAAAGTGACTCATCCTGGACAATTTGAAGAAGTGTCCAGTAAGTAAGTATGAAATCCTATTACATAACATAATATTAAAAAAAACTATAAAATTGTCCAGTAAGTAAGTATGAAATTCTATTACATATCATAATATTTTAATATAAAACTAGTTTTTTTTCAAAGATAAGCTAAGGAAGTTATTGGCAGTTAAGGGCCTTTAATAAAAAGGAGGTACCATAGAGGTTGACGTGTCCGAATTGCACTTTCATTGCACGATGTAAAATGGCGGCAAACTCAGTTCATTTTTATTTTTTACTGTTTTGATTCTAATTAGGAATTAGGAATTCTATGATAACAGAAGAAAAAGACAAATAAAATAAAATATTCACAATAAACATAAATGGTTTTATTTTTGAGAAAAGCACTATACACGCCTCGACCATAAGTGCCATCCTGGCCTCGTATTATAGCCGGACCTCGCCTTCAGCTTTGCCAGATAAATCATACTCCACCAGGATGGCTTACTTACCGGTCTCTGCAGTAACGTACTAGTTATACAGAAAATAACAGAATAAAATAGATAACATGTAGTGGCTGAAAGTGGGCAAGGTCGTAGGCGACGAAATGTATATTTTCTTTTGAGAATAAATAAAAACAGTCTCAAACGAATAACAAAAGAAGTCGTTTTAAAACAACAAACAACTACCAGCAAGCAAACAAGAACTTTTGATGACTTAAAAATAGAGTACGATATAAACAAAACATCGGCGTAGTAGGCTAGTAGGCGAAGAATAGCCTCGCGTAGCACTACTACGAGGGCGCAGCCTGAGTGCGTGCGTAGCGCGCTACGAAATCTAAAGGCGTTACATGGACTGCTACGCGCTTTATTGATTTTTTATGCCTGCCGCTAGTAACTAAGGAATCTAGGTGTAAGGTATCTATCTCTATAATGAGGTACTAGCTGATGCCCGCCACTTCATCTGCATGTTCCTAGGAATTATCATTTAACGAGATAACGTTACCCTCCTTATGGTGCAGTCGGATAAAAAGTGTAAATGTAGCTCATAAATCATATCTGTGCTAAATTTCATTAAAATTCGTTCGGAAGTTTTAGCGTGATTGAGGCACAAACACACACACACATCCAAACATCGCTACTTTCACATTTATAATATTAGTTGGATAGCCATAAAATATCAAGTCAACTGATACAACAAAGTAATACAAAATGACACGTAATACACTTGTAATTCGTATCATAATTGTTTGTACTTGCCCGAAGATACGGCGACCAAAACGAAATGATCCGTTCAATCGCTTCATAACTATAATATGTAAAACGTCATGTCGTGATGTCCGTCACCGAAGACATTGTCCGAGGCTACGAAGTAAACGAGTCACAAGGCGGCCATGCTGACCTTATATGTATGGGACCTTCAAACATCAGCTGTTGTCGGGTCGGTCGTCGGTCGACCCTGATTGCTTGAGTGGGGTGACCAGCGGCCAAAAAATAGCTAACAAAAGTGTATATTTATTTGTATTTTTTATTATGAAAACTTCTGATGTATAAAAGCTATTTGGGGATGGATGAGTGCTTTGCATGTCATTTCAAAGGTTCAAGTTCGAAGATCAACGTTATATCGAACGCGAATTCCAGACAGAAGATTCCCAGAACATTTTAGTTTCTTTGATTTGAAGCGGGATTTCGATGTTGAATCTTTTGTAGAGTAACGTCTTTTGCGTGATGATTCTTGGGTAGGTGATGTATGAAAAGTTTGTCAAAATTATCGATGTCGGGTTACCAAATTAACTGTAAGATATTTGCTTGGCAAAAATGTGGACTGCTTCCGAAAATATACAATACATCGGTGTTCTCGTATTTAACTTTTCGCAATAAGTCCCTAAAGCCAAAAACGAATGGTCTTTCTACCGTCTACCTTGTCAGTAGAAGGATGTCCGGCTTCCATCGTCATTCTAAGACCCTGTTAAATTGGGCGGGCAAAGATAATAAGGCCCTTTTTTGCCTAGAAGATGGAAATGGACATTTCTTGTAAGATATCTCGAGAATTCTGATATGAAAATTACTTAGTTGGGAATTTAGAAGGAAGACGAGATAATTTGATGAATTAAATTATAGATTCTTTCGTTTCGTTTCAATTATTCACGTCTTCAACGCTCAATTTTCTAATTTGGTTTTTAATCAAATACGTACTTTTCTTAAGAAATATCGTAATTTGATGAACTTTTAATTCACTGATCACAAATATATTCTTAACTACTTCTTAAACCTATACTTATCATTTCTGTCCCATTATGTATGTACATATATTGACTCGACTTCATTTTCACAAGTCGGCTAAGAAAACTTCCCATCAGAAGGTTGAAGGTTCATATTTCCACTTTTATTTTCCTGACATTGTTCGGAGATAGCAACGAGAAGGCTCAGAGGAGATGCCACAATTCAATCGTTCCCTAAAGGGGGCAAAGATTTTATTGATTTCGCTTCTCCGTGAAAACAAGCGCAATTGTGGTCTTTAGTTTTTGTAACAGTATACAGGTTGATATTTAGGTAGCTCTTTTACCGCGATAATCATCTATTAGTACCCTCAAGAAACTCCTTAGTCGTTGTCGATGGAATCATTACATCCAACCTCTCTCTTGACAGTGCTTTCTGGTCGCTTTGGGCTCTGGCTGACCGCTTTATAAGGGGAAGTTAAAATATAATTACTCCGATGACATTGATATTCTGTAGTAAAGACAACTAGGCATTTAAAATACTTTAAACAAAGATGACAGCCGATTCCGCAGGCAACAAACAAAACCAAAATACTCTAGGAAAAATTAATCTATGGTTAGTTTTTCGACGCCTTCGGAGTTTTAACAATGAAGCGACACACATTTTGTTAGTTGTCATTATTTTAAATACCTACTTGTCCCTACTACAGCTTTAACAATTTGTAACTTGTATGTCATGATGATACATACCCACGCCAAATTTCCCAGAGAAAGAAAAAATTGCCAGACTTATCTTGTGGGCATGCATCTCTCACCGGCACCCGGCTAATTCTGATATCTATACAACTGCAAATATCGTATTATGGTTGAGGTACTGGAGAATTTAGGGAGGGTTTGGCTTAATATCACGAGATGTCCTGGTAAGGTCGTATGATATGTATTTAGAGGTCAGCTTTTTACGAGCCCGCAGGCATAACATACATAATTATTTGCTATCACGCACATGAGTTATTACATTTGAATTGTAACACACCCTCATTGAATATATCGTGGCCACCTTGTTCTTCGCACATTACCGAGTTGCATTACTAGCAATGTACGAGGAAAATGGCCATATCACAGAATTGATAATTTCATGAAAGACAAACCGTGGTTGTCCTTTCATGAAATGATAAATGCCATGTCATAGATTCAGGTCTTTTTCCAACTCTGCAAGAATATCAGGAGTCAAAAACGTCAAGAGTCCTGAAAAATCTGCAAAATGAAGCTGCAGAATCAAATAACTCAGATTTTTTGTAATAGATATCTATCAGATATATTAAAGCCGGGATGCAGGACCAAAAACTCTATGTTTGACGAACACTCAAATTCATGCTATCACGCTCAAATTCATGAGCTTGATAGCGTGTGCGGAAAATAGATGATTCGCGACAAGGCGTTCTTCTTCACGAGAAAGTGAAGCAAGATATAGATGCATTGTAAAATAATTCTCAATGCATCTGCTCTGCCATGAGGCCATAAGACACGTAAAATGACATAATTACGTACACTTACGAATCTTGAAGACATAAGTAATTCTGAAACAGATTCGTACCTATGACCGTCATCCAATTCAGCCGAGTGTCTAATGTCCTCCGACAGGTCAGAAGTTGGAGCGGGTCCAATTTGCGAGTTATACTCGCGTCCAGCGCGAATTGTCAAATCCCTTGAAGACAGTCGTTTATCCCCCTTTGATATTTCACCTTGATGTATTTGGTTAATCCCTTCTATTCTGGCAAAAGAAACTACTGATAATTGATGCCTAAGATTTTTCCAATCCATTGTTTAGGCAGGAATGTTGTTTTTGCTGTCTATCACTATAAAAACTATCACTGGGGTCAAAAAATGCCTATGTTGGGTAGATAGTACCGACGTATTCACCCCGCACGATTTGAAGGGTGGGTACCTATCAAGCAATGCCTACGTTGAGTCAATAGTACCAACGTATTCAACCCGCACGATTTGTAGGGCAGGGACATATCAAGCAATGCCTATGTTGAGTCGATAGTACCGAGGTTTTCACCCCGCACGATTAGAAGGGCGAGCACATATCAAGAAATGCCTATTCGATAGTACCGACGTATACACCCCGCACGATTGAAGGGCGGGCACATATCAAGCAATGCCTACGTTGAGTCAATAGTACAAACGTATTCACCCCGCATGGTTTTAAGTGCGGCACATATCAAGCAATGCCTATGTTGAGTCGATAGTACCGACGTATTCACCCCGCAGGATTTGAAGGGCCGGCACATATCAAGCAATGCCTATGTTGATTCGATAGCACCGACGTATTCACCCCGCACGATTTGAAGGGCGGGCACATATCAAGCAATGCCTACGTTGAGTCAATAGTACCAACGTATTCACCCCGCATGATTTTAAGTGCGGCACATATCAAGCAATGCCTATGTTGAGTCGATAGCACCGACGTATTCACCCCGCACGATTTGAAGGGCGGGCACATATCAAGCAATGCCTATGTTGATTTGATAGTACCGACGTATTCACCCCGCACGATTTTAAGGGACATATCTATGCACCTTCGTATTTCTATATTTTCGAGGGCGCATTTCGAACACGAATATAGGTATTGTCAGCGAGTTGATTATTGCACAAAACAATGGAACACTGACAAATAAAATGGAAAACATCATACAAAGGCGAACTTACAAGAGAAAACTTTAAAATTTCGGCGATTGTGCAACAATTACCGCCTAATTTGTCGAGAGGAGAAACCAAGCCAGTGTTTACAGCTTGACCGCCATAAACTCGACCCTCGCGAGTGTCCGCGGGAGCCTTATGTGTGTACACACATAAGATTATTTTCGCCTAACGGGAGGGCCGGGTCGAATCGAGTGTTAAGTGGCGACCCAGTGAAATAGGGTCCTTCGCCCAGGATGCTCAACCGACGACTTAACGGACACTTGAACTCATGCTATTACTGTCTCACGCTGGAGACATGACAGCGCGCATATACTGGCCTACTTTTAAGTGGCACTTTGCTTAAGCAGCAGTCTGTTCATTTGGTTATTAATAATTTTCGCTTGTCGTAATACGCTATAGGAATATTAATTTGACACCGTTGCATTTACAGTCATCAACAAAACAACAACACCAATGATGTTTTGACAGCTAGAAATACGAAAATACTGCCAGCAGATTTTAATGCTCTTCTTGATAGATGGAGGTTGGAGGAAAGTAGGTTTTGTGAATGAGAAATGGTTTTCTATTGTCAGTTACAAATACAGATAGGTTGCAGCGTCGGCCACGGAATAAATAAGGTGAATCCAAGTGTTTTTTTCCTGTGCTGGGATCTACGAATATTATCTGAGTACCTACCAAATTAGTAATGATGAGAAAACGCATTATCATGGACTATGTAATTGACTCTACCATACAGGTTATGTAAATATACAATTTAATTTGTAGTTTTTTTTACAAATAAATAAAGGGTGCTGATTAACCCCTCGATTCTTTTTTTTTTTGAGGTCGCGATTTTAAACCTTATGCTATGGTAATAAAATTTAAAACCTATATCGGATTTTTGGGTACTACAGTACCCAAGTGTGCTCGAGGGGTTAATGCAGCTTCTTTAAAATTTCAGTTTCGTCTTCAGTCATACTTAGTTTTCTATTGAATTCAGAGACCAGTTTTAAGCGCCTAATCAATACTTTTCAAGCGACTATGTATACGGTTAATTTGACTCACATGGTGATAATCCCATGCAACTAAATTTGTAATATGTCTGTCTACGCATTGCCAGCTTCTAATAAGTGTATCAACTGCATCTATTAAATAATTTCAACGACCTCTAATTTCTTATAAATAAAGGGGACTTAATTTTTATACGTTAACATAAGTAATTGATGATGATCTACTATAATCCGGTTCTGTGGAACTACATGGGGTCGCCGTGCTCCGCTCCGCTTCGTTCGGCTCCAGGTTGTGCACGTAGTAGTAGCATTTGGGCAGAAAGTGACCTATAGCCTATAGCAACGAATTCGGTTCTGTGGAACTACATGGGTTCACTTCGCGTCGCTCTGCTCCAGGCTCTACATACAGTTGTGACCTAACCCAACACATCCTAACTTTAGTATTCGGACAGAAAGTGACTCGCTGTGGCCAATTCGGTTCTGTGAACATATACAGGGCGTTGTTTTGTAAATACGCCCGACTCGGGGACAATTGTTGACGTATCGCTTGTAACAAAAGAAAATCATTTTATTTTTCCTCCGCATAATTTTGATTCAAAAATTGCCGTGTTCGATTTGTGCTGAAATAACCGCCACGTGCGCACGCACATGCTCGACCGGTCCGTGAAGCGCGCACCGAGTGCCCTGTATTGCGAGCTCGGTAGCAAGCGATAAGTAAGGCCAAAATTTAGGTATTTTTTAATATTTTTTGTAATATGTATATATTTTTGCTTCAGTGTCGTGTAAATAACTACCCTTGAGTCATGCTTAACTTTACGAAACAACATCCTGTGTAAAGTATCCCACTTAGAACATTAGTCGTTGAGAAGAATTCAGAAGTTAATATATTTATCGGTAGCTCGAGTTATATGTTTTGCTCGAGTAATATTGTGAATTGGCGCTGGCTGTTTAATATTCTGTTGAGGTAGTAAAGATGATGAATGAATATTATAGAAGCCGTTCTATTAACTCGTTGCTTGCAAACAAGACGTTAGGTTGCAGGCGCTAAAGTTTGTTTTTGTTGTTGCACTCATAATTTCACAAAAATAAATAAGTAGTTGTCACGTCCAAAGGTCGACTTCACGGCCGTGTTTATTCTCAAAATAATATGTACACTCAAGAGCAAAAGTTTTGGGTACACTTTGTGTAGAATTTCGGTACAAACTGTACCTAAAACTTTTGCTCTTGAGTGTATTTACATATGGGAACTATTAAACTGCACATCAAAAATACTGATTTGCACAGCAAATATCAGAGCCGAATGCTGCGGTAGCTTAGGTGTTAGTTTGAACATGCAAGAACAACAAAATATACTTAAAACATAAACTGGAGTACACATAAAATATTTAAAACATAAAAAGTGTTTTTGCTGATCCTTTGTTGCTGTGCAAATCAGTATTTTTGATGTGCGATTAAAATTAGCCTTTACATATTACATTATTTTGTTTCTTCAAAATAACTGAGTACTAATAGTATTAACTAGGTACTAAAACTACAGAAGACGCGTATCATAGACCGCTGGGCGTCACATAGCTGGACTGATGCCAAAAATTGGACAAGTCAAGTGGAAAACATAAATACGCTTCCTTAATACTTTTTATTTGATGTATTATAGGAAGGACTCATTAACCGGAAGAGACGTTCTTTTTTTGGATGCTTTGAAGCGTCATTGCGTCACATGATTGACACTTCCGGTATAATTAACATTAGGTAAGGTTTCTACCTACCACCTACCTATTTCATTTCGCTTTCGCTGAGGCTGTTAAACTGGATACCGGCCTAATGCGGATATTTGGTATTTTTTTTATTTAGGTGGGTTTTAATAACTCATATGACACAAGGAAAGGACATAAAGACGATTTTTTACACTTTGGTTAAGTAGTAAGCAAAAAATGTTCACGGAATTCCGAATCCTAATCACGCAAGGTCGATTACCATAATAAATTATAGTTGTGTAGACACTAAGTACACTCACGCATTAATTACCACTGAAAGGTGCACTTAAGGCGACATTTTTTTTTTATAGAATAAGTATTATAATTATACTCTTTATTTCGAGATACATTTCGTTCGCGCCGAGGTCGGATTTTTTTTAAACATCTCCTTTTCCTTGTATAAAAAAACACGTTGTAGAACGTTAGTATCATGGCCTCCATCCATCTTTTTCAAATTCCAAATGTCTTTATTACTGTAGATATTTACATATACTTAGCAATCGTCATTTTTTGCCACTTCTCTAAATTGGGCCAATGTAGGAGAAGAAGGGCGTAGAAACTCCCACAGATTGATTTTTAGATCTCTCATACAAATATTATAAAATGAATTATCATAATTAATAAGCATTTATTACAAATTATTAACAGCAAGGACTGTGTTGAGCCAGATTAAGCCCATACAGTCCCGTCATTTAAGTAATCTTGAACATTGTAATATCCCCTTTTCGACACAGTGGCTTTAACATGGTTTCCAAATTGCTTAAATGGCAATTTCAAGATCTCCAGATCTTGTTGTAGTAGAGAATGCATTGACCCTTGAAAGAATTGCTAACCTTCGCGAGTCTAAACCGGGGCGCAACTAGTCTGTGATCATTTCTTAGGTTAACATTACAGCTATCGCTAAGTATGGAAAATGTTGTAAGGTTCTGGCGTACATACATTATATTTTTGAAAATAAATTGACCAGCTACAGTTAGTATGTCAATTTCTTTAAAAAGCTCTTTTAAGGAGTCTGTGCGATTTTAAATTATAAATTGCTCGAATAGCTCTTTTCTGTAAAATAAATAGTAGTTTATGTGACTGCTACATAATGGAGGGCATTTCATAATAATATCACTCGAGAGTTTTAATTCCTAATTATGTACAGTTACATACACTAGTTTATCTACACACATATCATAAGCTCTCTTTGATGTGTTCAGGAACCGCATGTTTTACCGGCATTGTGGCTCTGCAATTGTTTAGCTTGCTCTGTAGTACCAACTTCACGCAGATGGGCGTTGGCGTTCGAAATTTAAATGTCAGTACCAACTTCACAGACAAACTAGGGACGGCACGCAGGCGGGCGTCGGCGTTCGAAATTTGAATGTCATAATAAGTAGAAAAACTATACATTATGGTCATAATGAGTAATTTTTCAGATAAGAAATGAGTTTTACCAAGTAGTTTAACATTATGCTGATCGTAACGTGCGGTTTTTTACGCAGTAAAGAGGGTTTATGATACGTGTGTAGATAAAATTGTTTAAATATCGGCTGCTTTCCTCCACAACAAGATACCATAGGACATGACATGACCCTATGAAAGTAACTAAAATATATTAGCCTAGATGTTCCTAACAGTCCAGTAACATCCCCCCATTAGTTATTTTCTTTAGTCATTCGCGCGCTATGAACACGATATCGCGTAGAGAACACAAAAACAAACAAAAAATAACTTATAATATAATATCCTAATGTGTCGCGTTTGCGAGAAAAATGGGAGTAAAGGTTAGCTGGTACTATGTATCATTTTTGTCTTTAATACATCCGCGCACAACAACGGTGGTATGTATGGGAAGAGGACATAAAAACTATGTGTCGCGTCCGACAGACAGATTATTTATGTATCCATATTACATATTATAATAAAAATATTAAAACAATGTTAATGAAGCGACCACGTAAACCCACACCGTGTTTCCAAAAGAAATAGGCTACAGCGACAACAAAAGTGGAAGTGTTCACAGGTCGAGGGCGGGCGTCGGGCCCTCTCCGGCGGATGAGGGTTGCTCATGAATACCTAATATTCAAATTATCGCGATTTATTCGTTAGATAGGGTCATCTTACTACTAGAATATCATAAGGAAGTGTGTTAAATAGCTCAGCATTATTAATGTCTGTGTAACCACAAAAAAATAAACAACTGTTCAACACTTGTTCAAAAACAAAAGTATATGGGATTTGACGTTTTTTTAGGTTAAACGGTATTTAATATTTCTTTTGGAAATACGGTGTGGGTTTACGTGGTCGCTTCATCAACATTGTTTTAAAATTCCTGTCTCTTTACTATCGTTTAACATTTATTTTTATCTAAAAACACGGCATCTATGAACTCGCACATAAGTTCATTGAATTCCCGTGGTAATGCATTGTGTAGTTCGCCTACATAGGTAGGCATGTATGATAGTGAGCGCATTAGTTAAGGGCGCGTAAGACGTTTTAAGTTATGAATGTCATCTTTTTCTTCACAAAAGCAGATTTGTTTTGTTGTACATATCGATAGATTCATACATTTGTACATATCTCGAAATAGATGTCTTCCTTGGGCAGTCGGCAAAAATATCCCACTTCCCCGACTACCCACAGAAAGTGGCCACTTTTACACCCAAGCAAGGCCAACCAGAGGAAGGTCACGGCCACGGAGTGACCAGAACTGGAACTACACAAGGCACGCACTTTCACCGTTAAATATACGATGGCGTGGCGATAACAAAGTGAATGGGGTTCGCATTTTTAGTTAAAAAAAAACTATAGCCAGAATATCAGCACGAGCATTTTACTCATCTATAAGTGAGGGAGTTGAGTGAACTTACCTTTATTTTCTTTACATATAGAGTGCTTAAAGAGGTTGGTATGAAATCAGGTTCCTTCTTCCTTTTCAACCAACTTCATAAAGAAGGAGGTTCTGAATTCCATTTTTTTTAATGTTTGTTACGCGATTTTGATGATTCTTGTTTTGGTTGGTAGGACAAACTTCAGAGTTGGTCCCTTATTTTTTTTATCAAAACTAAATGAGCGCTTTTTGAAAAAATCAACAAAAACTAAAAATATATGTACAGATGACGTTTTGGTTTCTGGTTCCGTGCAGCAAAAGTTTTGATGAGGACTTTTCCTGTACATAGACTTCATTCGCATCTCAACCGGGGAGGACGAAATAGGTCTTGAACTTGAATTCGTTTTTTTAAGTTTTTAACTTGGTGAATTGTTAATCGACTGATCGATAGCAAAGACATTGTTCGGGCAACACATAACATACTCGTAACACAGCGTCACGCCGATTCCCATACGGGTTGACAGAGGCACAGCTGCCCACGTACATAGCCAGAGCCTGATATTCACTATTTCATTTTGCCTGTCAGGGGGCTAGTTTTTTGTTAGAGTTGAGAATGTTGATCTAAAGAGGTTGAATGTCAACAACGAAGGAGATTCTTGACTTCAGTGATGCTTTGATCTGATATTCAATTCGACAGACTTGTTTGAAAGATAGAGTGGTAGCCTATCCAACATATTTTAATAGTGATGGGGTGAATATCGATCTTTTTATCTATAGTGCTGCCTTTCATCGATGAAAAATAACATTATTTACCTCATGATTTGTTGAAAAATAATAATAACGAAAGCACACTGCGGGGGCTATCTAGATTGTTTACGTACCAAGTAATAATTTGTGGCATAATGAATTGCCAATTTTCATCACGTGGAATCCTAAAATATATAAAGTGAATATACATATAAGTACGTGTATCGTTGTCTAGTACCCAAGATACAGGGAATACTAGTTTGGGGCTAGATCAATGTGTGTAAATAGTGTCCAAGGTAGTATTATTATTATTTACATCAAATATATTTTCTTATGGTATTATCGGTATAATTTTTTACTGCCCTTTAAACACCTTTGAAAGAATTTGTAAAACATAAAAAACTATAAATAAGAGAAATTCACGCTTACGTTATATTTCTGATCATGAAAATCTTAAACAACATCGTAAGTACATTAGTATGCTTCAATAAACATGCTGGCTTCTAAGCACGATTTCTACGTATCCCTGCGCAATTCGCGTCTCCCAATAAGTCACAATAAAGTTTCACTTTTGACCCTAAGATTGTATTAGATTTCATGTGGCAATTAACATTAAATTACAAAACAATGTTTTCCGAAAGAAAAGTTGGCTACGATCATCGTCATATTTACACCTTGTTTGTGACATAAACATGACAGTACAGATCTACGATTTAGCTGAGGATGTCTTTGTTGTTAGACAAACTATGACTATTGCGAGTACAACTTAATTTGGTAGAGCAATAATCCAGTCATAAACATTTATCTACTTATGCAAAGAGTTTTGTGATTTGCTTATAATCTGAGTATTCTGACGACCCGATTGGCCGAGTCGGCAGTGACCCTGCTTACGAAGGCATGGGTCCCGGGTTCAGGTCCCGATGGGGGCAAATATTTGTTAGATGAGAACGGAGGTTTGTACCCTAGTCATGGTTATCTATCTAAGTATAATATTTATCTATATAAGTATGTGTATCGTTGTCTAGTACCCAAGATACAGGGAATCCTAGTTTGGGGCTAGATTAATTTGTGTAAATAGTGTCCAAGGTATATTATTACTATTATTATTTATTGGCCATGTACAATTTCTAGCAACACTGTGCATGCTCTAGCAACATTTGTGCATTTTGAATTGTCAAACAAGTCCGTCGAATGATATAACAGACCATTTTACGGTTTATTGATATGTTCCGGACTGTTACTTGGCGATATCATTTTAAACTTATTATTTAAATTTCAACATTTCAAACCGATATATAAATTGTTGATAAGTCTCCAAGCTCACTGTGCAGACATCAAAGAGAACGTGTGATATGTGGCTGTAGAGTCTGGCAAACGAAAGCGTGACCTGGAGTTTTATTAAAAGTTTCAATATGGCAACAAAATTATGCTGTCAAAGGCACGTCAAACGACATAGTGATAGATAGTCACACTCCGTTCTGTTATTCTAAAGCTCTGTCTCTCTTTCTGGCTGTAACGCTTCCGTACAACAGAAAGAGAGGCAAAGATCTTTAGAATAACTGAACGGAGTGTAGTGATCTATGTTAGTGATACCACATAGAGGTTTTATGAATTCTACCACGTTTTCTCAGGTCACGCTTTCGTTTGCCAGACTCTAAGAGCTAAATTAATACCACTTCAATAAGACAGATATACAGACAGAATGAGGTTTAAATTTAAAGACTTTCCTCAAATCATCGGTGAAATCACAGTTTCGACCGAAATAGTACACTGCTACATTGTACTATTTCGGATTTTGTGTAATACTATCAAGTTAACTTCATAATTAACGGAAATTAGTGTTTCGAATATTCGCTCGTTTTAGCTATCTTAGCTACTGTGTGAAATTAGGGGCCTCTGGCAAACTGTAGACAATAAAACATTACCCTTCTTTTGGCGCAGTCGGGTGACAATGAAAATGTACTTTCATATATTTGACTCATCATTTGTCGGCCGCTCGGAGACATACCGTTTATAGTTGACAATCGCGTAATTGTATTAAAACAGCGTGGCACTTTGCGAATTGTCTGGGAATTTCAAGTGATTTCGTGATTCTCTCACACGCTTTTGTTCTCCATTCTGCCAACAAACGAGACTTATATTGGTTGTATGTTTTTCGTTTGACTTTGAAATTTATGTTGTCAATGTAACTGTAATTCAAATGACGTAAGCTGTGAAAATAGTGCAGTTAGAAGATTGGAGAGAAAACAGACACCACTGCCCTAATAAAGTTATGTAAGTGAGGACGGAGATACATACGGCCAATTAAGCTAAGGGATTGAACCTCTCTCAGATACTATCCACTCTCTCTCAGATTATTGTAGCAACTATAAAAAAGAGTCTAAAACTCTACAGACTTTAAAAAAAATAGAGAACCGATTCGGATTTGTACCCTCTCACTATCAGAGAGGAAACCTCCTCAGAGGAACGAAACTCTTTTGGTTAACTCTTTACTTACTTACTCTTTACTCACTTACCTCTTACTTAATGTTACTTTCATAAACTTTCCATGTAAAAGTAACTTTATTTCATTTGACTGTTGGAGGATTTCGAAAGTTTACTTTTCGGTATTTAAAGGCTAGATATTTGGCCTAACTTGTTGGTGAGAGTTTACAAAGAGCTAAATCTACTAAACTTTATAAAGTTAATTTACTCATGAATCTAGAGAATTTATATTATTCTTACGTCATTATTTAGTTTCTACATACGTATCATAAACCCTCTTTACTGCGTCCAAAAACCGCACGTTACGACCAGCATAATGTTATAATCCTTGGTAAAAACTCATTTCTTATCTGAATATTGATACCTAATGACCATAATGTATAAATTTTCGACAAATTATGATATCAATGCCGGTCGAACATGCGGTTCCTTATGAGACCTTTATTCCTCAAAGAGAGCTTATGATATGTGTGTAGATAAACTAGTGTATGTAACTGTACATAATTAGGCATTAAAACTCTCGTGTGATATTATTATGAAACTCTGAAGTTTTAATGCCCTACATTATGTATCAGTCACTTATACTACTATAAATGTCATCTCAGGCACGCATCGTACATAAAAGGTATTGACTAAAGCCTATTGATAAAGGTTTTTATTATCCCTTTGAAATCCAGAATGTGTCGAATATGAGCAGCTCAGTTTATGCTCAAGATTTATTAGAATGTGGGTCTTCTTCTGTTTATTAAGCAGAACCGTAGGTCCCGGCTAGTATCGCTAGTCTGTGGTAGAAGTCCGAATACAGTATCAGGGGTGCTACGAAAAAAAAATGGGTTTTTTTTCGAATCCATTTACTCCACCATGAAGTCATCTACAGATTTGATTTTTGGGTTAATGTTTATTGAGTATTTGATTAAGATTTTCACTAAAACAAAAACGCGATTGGATGAGATTTTCTCGATAGAATTTAATTACGAAAACACCTCTAAATAGTTGTATTTCATTGTGGAACTGCGTTCAAAATGTAGATATTATGTATTCGCAAAATCTCCTTAAAAAACTTTTGAACAAAATAGCGTAGTTTATTTTTAAACAATTATTCTGTGGTTTAGCGCTACGTTTTTTCATTTTTTCCCGATTCCGTCCCTCTCACACTGTGGGTGTTTCCGTCTGGAGTAACGGGGACCTTTGCACGGTCGAGGTATCGCCTTAACCCTATTTTCTCGCACTGTAGACGGTAAGCTACATTGATAAAAAATATATATAAAAAAACAAATTATACCCGTTATACCCGAATTTCTTGAATGCCAATGAAATCTGCATAAAATAAATTTGTTTGGAGGGATTGTTTTTTTTTTCTTTTTATGTTAGTAGTATCGCGCGAAATGGGGACATGACCAGATAGGACTCCTGAAGTTTCGCTTTTTTTTTGTTCTGTTTTTTGTCTTTTCACTAAATACTATATTAATATTAATATTAATAAATATATATATATTATTAATTAACTGATATGAGTAGCAAACACCTTTACATTACTCAGAATGCATAATTTATTTGCGCGCCCAAATGTTATGTTGCTAACATTCATTGCAGCGAACTATGCAGTGAATGTTACCTATGAATCCTTTCTATAATGAATCTTCCTCCTAGGTTGCGCGGGAACAACATTGCGAAGTTTTCAATGTTTTACTGTAGTTTTGGTATAATTTATTATTGGTTATTAAAGTAACGAAATGGACTGACGGATGTTCGAAATTTCTGGGCCTGTTCTCTACTCCGCCAATCCTCAGAGTCTGTCTAGTGCCCAGCGCATACAGTTACATCCCGTCGAGTTGATGATATCGTAGGACCATGTGGCAGGTGGTCTTCCCACTGTGCCGTGGGCACGGCCCGCTCGCTCCTCCTGGCGATACATTTCTTTATAGCCAAGTGACCCGCCCACCACAGACTTAGTCTCGTCATCCGCTTGCCTACGTCTACTACGGTCAGGCTTAAGGGTGGAAACTAGACGAGATTAAAAACCGAGAGGGTCGATGATTATTAACAAATGCTCAAAGGATTTTATCATGAATTATTTATGAATGTGTAATATGAATAATAATAAGAATTTGGCAAGATTGTTTCAGGCTACATGATTTTATTATTTATGAATGTGTAATATGAATAATAATAAGAATTTGGCAAGATTGTTTCAGGCTACATGATTTTATTATTTATGAATGTGTAATATGAATAATAATAAGAATTTGGCAAGATTGTTTCAGGCTACATGATTTTATTATTTATGAATGTGTAATATGAATAATAATAAGAATTTGGCAAGATTGTTTCAGGCTACATGATTTTATTATTTATGAATGTGTAATATGAATAATAATAAGAATTTGGCAAGATTGTTTCAGGCTACATGATTTTATTATTTATGAATGTGTAATATGAATAATAATAAGAATTTGGCAAGATTGTTTCAGGCTACATGATTTTATTATTTATGAATGTGTAATATGAATAATAATAAGAATTTGGCAAGATTGTTTCAGGCTACATGATTTTATTATTTATGAATGTGTAATATGAATAATAATAAGAATTTGGCAAGATTGTTTCAGGCTACATGATTTTATTATTTATGAATGTGTAATATGAATAATAATAAGAATTTGGCAAGATTGTTTCAGGCTACATGATTTTATTATTTATGAATGTGTAATATGAATAATAATAAGAATTTGGCAAGATTGTTTCAGGCTACATGATTTTATTATTTATGAATGTGTAATATGAATAATAATAAGAATTTGGCAAGATTGTTTCAGGCTACATGATTTTATTATTTATGAATGTGTAATATGAATAATAATAAGAATTTGGCAAGATTGTTTCAGGCTACATGATTTTATTATTTATGAATGTGTAATATGAATAATAATAAGAATTTGGCAAGATTGTTTCAGGCTACATGATTTTATTATTTATGAATGTGTAATATGAATAATAATAAGAATTTGGCAAGATTGTTTCAGGCTACATGATTTTATTATTTATGAATGTGTAATATGAATAATAATAAGAATTTGGCAAGATTGTTTCAGGCTACATGATTTTATTATTTATGAATGTGTAATATGAATAATAATAAGAATTTGGCAAGATTGTTTCAGGCTACATGATTTTATTATTTATGAATGTGTAATATGAATAATAATGAGAATTTGGCAAGATTGTTTCAGGCTACATGATTTTATTATTTATGAATGTGTAATATGAATAATAATAAGAATTTGGCAAGATTGTTTCAGGCTACATGATTTTATTATTTATGAATGTGTAATATGAATAATAATAAGAATTTGGCAAGATTGTTTCAGGCTACATGATTTTATTATTTATGAATGTGTAATATGAATAATAATAAGAATTTGGCAAGATTGTTTCAGGCTACATGATTTTATTATTTATGAATGTGTAATATGAATAATAATAAGAATTTGGCAAGATTGTTTCAGGCTACATGATTTTATTATTTATGAATGTGTAATATGAATAATAATAAGAATTTGGCAAGATTGTTTCAGGCTACATGATTTTATTATTTATGAATGTGTAATATGAATAATAATAAGAATTTGGCAAGATTGTTTCAGGCTACATGATTTTATTATTTATGAATGTGTAATATGAATAATAATAAGAATTTGGCAAGATTGTTTCAGGCTACATGATTTTATTATTTATGAATGTGTAATATGAATAATAATAAGAATTTGGCAAGATTGTTTCAGGCTACATGATTTTATTATTTATGAATGTGTAATATGAATAATAATAAGAATTTGGCAAGATTGTTTCAGGCTACATGATTTTATTATTTATGAATGTGTAATATGAATAATAATAAGAATTTGGCAAAATTGTTTCAGGCTACATGATTTTATTATTTATGAATGTGTAATATGAATAATAATAAGAATTTGGCAAGATTGTTTCAGGCTACATGATTTTATTATTTATGAATGTGTAATATGAATAATAATAAGAATTTGGCAAGATTGTTTCAGGCTACATGATTTTATTATTTATGAATGTGTAATATGAATAATAATAAGAATTTGGCAAGATTGTTTCAGGCTACATGATTTTATTATTTATGAATGTGTAATATGAATAATAATAAGAATTTGGCAAGATTGTTTCAGGCTACATGATTTTATTATTTATGAATGTGTAATATGAATAATAATAAAAATTTGGCAAGATTGTTTCAGGCTACATGATTTTATTATTTATGAATGTGTAATATGAATAATAATAAGAATTTGGCAAGATTGTTTCAGGCTACATGATTTTATTATTTATGAATGTGTAATATGAATAATAATAAGAATTTGGCAAGATTGTTTCAGGCTACATGATTTTATTATTTATGAATGTGTAATATGAATAATAATAAGAATTTGGCAAGATTGTTTCAGGCTACATGATTTTATTATTTATGAATGTGTAATATGAATAATAATAAGAATTTGGCAAGATTGTTTCAGGCTACATGATTTTATTATTTATGAATGTGTAATATGAATAATAATAAGAATTTGGCAAGATTGTTTCAGGCTACATGATTTTATTATTTATGAATGTGTAATATGAATAATAATAAGAATTTGGCAAGATTGTTTCAGGCTACATGATTTTATTATTTATGAATGTGTAATATGAATAATAATAAGAATTTGGCAAGATTGTTTCAGGCTACATGATTTTATTATTTATGAATGTGTAATATGAATAATAATAAGAATTTGGCAAGATTGTTTCAGGCTACATGATTTTATTATTTATGAATGTGTAATATGAATAATAATAAGAATTTGGCAAGATTGTTTCAGGCTACATAATTTTATTATTTATGAATGTGTAATATGAATAATAATAAGAATTTGGCAAGATTGTTTCAGGCTACATGATTTTATTATTTATGAATGTGTAATATGAATAATAATAAGAATTTGGCAAGATTGTTTCAGGCTACATGATTTTATTATTTATGAATGTGTAATATGAATAATAATAAGAATTTGGCAAGATTGTTTCAGGCTACATGATTTTATTATTTATGAATGTGTAATATGAATAATAATAAGAATTTGGCAAGATTGTTTCAGGCTACATGATTTTATTATTTATGAATGTGTAATATGAATAATAATAAGAATTTGGCAAGATTGTTTCAGGCTACATGATTTTATTATTTATGAACGTGTAATATGAATAATAATAAGAATTTGGCAAGATTGTGTCAGGCTACATGATTTTATTATTTATGAACGTGTAATATGAATAATAATAAGAATTTGGCAAGATTGTTTCAGGCTACATGATTTTATTATTTATGAATGTGTAATATGAATAATAATAAGAATTTGGCAAGATTGTTTCAGGCTACATGATTTTATTATTTATGAATGTGTAATATGAATAATAATAAGAATTTGGCAAGATTGTTTCAGGCTACATGATTTTATTATTTATGAATGTGTAATATGAATAATAATAAGAATTTGGCAAGATTGTTTCAGGCTACATGATTTTATTATTTATGAATGTGTAATATGAATAATAATAAGAATTTGGCAAGATTTTTTCAGGCTACATGATTTTATTATTTATGAATGTGTAATATGAATAATAATAAGAATTTGGCAAGATTGTTTCAGGCTACATGATTTTATTATTTATGAATGTGTAATATGAATAATAATAAGAATTTGGCAAGATTGTTTCAGGCTACATGATTTTATTATTTATGAATGTGTAATATGAATAATAATAAGAATTTGGCAAGATTGTTTCAGGCTACATGATTTTATTATTTATGAATGTGTAATATGAATAATAATAAGAATTTGGCAAGATTGTTTCAGGCTACATGATTTCTGAGAGCTTCGCAATGTTGTTTATGATTAACGTCTATTTCCTGAAGAACTTAAAACTTCAGGGTATTTTGATTTATTTTTCCGATAATCCTTAGATCTAGATCCTATTTATTCCACATATACAAACAAAGTTACGATTTAACATTTTTTTCCGTAAGCGAGATACAGGTTTAATAACATCTGAGTCGGGTTGGCCACTAACCGATACACATCTAATCCACGCGCACTGAGCCAGCGTGATGGAGTACGGCTCAATCTCACTCGTATCCGGTTAAAGGCCCATGCCCCTCGGTGAGGATATTAATGGGCGACATTTATATTAGGCATCTCATACCTGCTCAAGTTATTTAAATTAAAACTGCATGGAGGGAATAATATTGTAAGGAAACCACACATAGGCACATACTTCTTCGTGACCTGCCCTATACGTTTGAATAACGGCACATATTTTTACTGTAATTCTATAATCCATTTTTACGTGTCGGGGGGCTAGCACATCGCCGCAGCTCTGGAGACACCCACGTCGCTTGTTCGTGAGAACTTATTCAGCCAAATCTGTTTGTTTGTCTTACTACAGTCTTAATGAATTCTGACCTTCGTCTTCCACAAACAACCCCATTTAGGCAAATGAATAAATTATTATTCATAATCATAAATGAACAATTCATGCAAATATTATCATAAATATTGATGTCAAGGCGACCGATCGAGTTATTTTCTGAAACTAATCTCAGTGTTGGTTAGGGATACAACAACAAAATTATCATAATCACAACAAAATGGAGAACGGACCAGCTCCCTTCACTAACTGAAACCGTCTGATAATTACGGAGAACTGACAGGTCGTAATGGAGAACGGACCAGCTCCCTTCACTAACTGAAACCGTCTGATAATTACGGAGAACTGACAGGTCGTAATGGAGAACGGACCAGCTCCCTTCACTAACTGAAACCGTCTGATAATTACGGAGAACTGACAGGTCGTAATGGAGAACGGACCAGCTCCCTTCACTAACTGAAACCGTCTGATAATTACGGAGAACTGACAGGTCGTAAATTTACTAAACCGTAATTTTGGCTTTGATTGGAGTGCTACTAATGAGGTGACAGAAGAGCCATTGTTAGGGACATCAAGTAACATACATTCGACGAGCCGAATGGCCGAGTCGGCAGCGACCCTGCCTACGAAGCCAAGGGTCCCGGGCTCGAGTCCCGGTGGGGGCAAATATTTGTTTGTTTATCTATCTAAGTATAATATTTATCTATATAAGTACGTGTATCGTTGTCTAGTACCCAAGATACAGGGAATCCTAGTTTGGGGCTAGATCAATGTGTGTGAATAGTGTCCAAGGTATTATTATATTACACTGACGAGCAATGAAAAAGTTCCAGTGACAAGCACTAAATTACTCCTAAACGGGAAAGGCTAGCTTGATGACGACGTCTGCAATATTGAGGTATATTTAACAGCGCATCAGAATATTACCAATTAAAAACAAACTTTTTAATTAATGAAGCTAGGTTCTATGTCTTTGGAGATATTAAGGTGTTTGTCGGCATTTTGTGGGTGGAACTTTTTCATTGCTCCTCAGTGTAATAAACACTAGGAACCTTTTTAACACTTTTCCATATCAGCTTATTACACATTTCTCTTACACCCTATTATTCACATCGTGCGGTGGCGGAGTATAATGGTCGACATTAGTGTCCAGATATAGAGGTTGAGTCCCCAAATTCGTGTGAACAGAGGACCTTTGAAGTCCTCTCGAGGGGGGACCGACTGATCGCTGATGGCCGATTGGGTCGGGGGGGAGTCAAAGATTTTCGGGGAGATATTGGATAACATAATGAGATGCAGGATAAAGAGAAACAATCCAGGGAATCCTTAAAAATTACCTTTTAAACTCTGGCTTTTCCTTTCTGTTTATAGATACTCGTAGTCGAATCATCACAGAAAATGTGAAATTAATCTTACTTATAACCCCTCAGTTATCACTTTTACGTTAAAGGTTTTAAATTTGATGACATGACATAGGGTTCCAAATTGCGATCCGTCCCAACTAGCCTAGATTTTTTAATAGTTAAATTACTTTTATCTTAAATTATTTATCTTTTATATATTACGTTTGTAAGACCCTTAATGTATCTTATAAGGATCACATAGGACAGGCTCGGCCTAGTTTGGGACCTGCCATTTATCATGTAGATATTGTATATAATATCTAAACATAATTTCTTGATGTTTATCACACTTACTTCCAAGGCAAATCAATATTTTTTGACGTAATTAACTGAGTTATAGTATCATAAGCTTTTCAGCGCAAGAGCGTAATATACCGCTCTACAAAAGATGTAGTTTCTCGCAACGGGTCACGAATCCAGGAATAAACGACACTTGGCTGATTTTCTTGCAAATAAATTAAGACTCGTAGAATAATCTGACAAAATGTTCACAGAAGATGTTGTTCTAATGCGAGTTTATACATAGATAATCTTAACTAAACTATACCTTTCTCGGTTCATTCCCTACTGCAGGCGCGCGCCATGTTATCGTAGATTGTATCTACATGCAATACACGTCACGTTTTTTTTTTCCCATACTGGATGGCAGAGGCATTGTTGTTCTACAGTCAATTTTTCGTGCTAACAGGGGCCTAACCCATCGCCTCAACGCCCTATATTACACGTTTCTGTTACACAATGTATAGAAAGTCGGTATCATAGCAATGAGTCGACAGTTTCATCAGTATACAAACTGCTTCGATCAGCTGAGTGGTTTCTTTCTATTAAAGGTGAAGTATTTATCATCAATTCGATTGTTACCCACCCAAACATCAACAATCGTCGTAAATAAATGAATATAATTACTACCACAAAACCTTACCAATCCATCCACTTAACGTCACACTTATTTATTTATATCACTCTACTAAGTCTTACACACAAAACTATTGAAACATTGTGATCTAACCTAGCACTATTTATGAAAGTATACTAATTATTTTGTTTTGCAATAAAAATCGTTCATTCTCGGGAAATTCACGAAAAACGCGCGCTTTTGCCGCGTCACAAATTTAGAATTCTAAATTCGAACGTCGCCGGTGCGAAGACCCTGGCATTGGTTTTCTTTCTTCTGTTTATTACGGCATTACATACGGCCAGTGAGATTATATATAATTATTTTTTATTCGATCTTAGATCGCGTTCTTAGAACTTTTCAGTCGCGTGGCAGGTATTCGCCGCGCGCGCTCTTTTCGTCGACTGACGCTTTCCCGCCAGGACTGTCTCGGTCGGTAGGGGGTGGTCACCGCGTAATATCGATGATTTCGATCTAGATTACACTCGTTACAATAGGGTCAGTGGTATTTTTAATTCACCGAACATAATAATAAAGGGGGTTTAGGAACAGGGATTAAAAGTCAAAGACTTTTCCGTCTCGAAGGAAAAGTTTTTATTATAGGTTTTTTTGCACGCTGGGGTCGAGCAACCCATACCTTCTGGACTTTGTGAGAGCATTGGACCGAGGGCGCCACAATCTTTGTAATATTCACGCACGATGCGCTGAATCTGTTAACAAAATTGCATTTCAAGTTCGCCGCAGATCATACGTAACAGGTTCGGATGCAGATGAAATAGGTTAAATAGTTTTAGTTTAGTTTAATAGTTTAGTTTTAGTATTGGTTAGAAACCTAAATGTCATCTTAAAAAATACTTATTTCTAAATCTTAAATCCACATTTGCATCCAATATAGCTTCATTAATTTAACACTGATTCCTACATAGTTACTACTACTACACATAAATTATCACTGACGAGTACGCAATATGTAGAACTCTGCAATATGTAGAACAGCAAAGCAATCATAGAAAAGTTTATTTTTGATAACAGGTGTATAAACCTTGTTTCATATTACAAAGTAATACAGATTTATTAATAAGTTTCTGTACTGCAAGTAGCAATAAAATACAATGTTTCAGCATTGTACTAAGGTAAGGTAGGTACCTAGCTTTACAACAAACTAGTAAACTAGGGCACTAATCGGAACAGTTTATATTTTGTGTGTGGCAACATTTATAACTCTCAACGTTTTAAGTCTCTTCTGATTTATCCGTTGTGTGCGGACGAGTGTCTCATATCTTGTATAATTGTTTAAGGGTACATTTTAAATGGTATTCCTCTCGATGACCGCGTGCCAAACATCGAAATTCGACGGAAGACGAAGGTGGAAGATGTAGGTAAGCGGATAACGGGACAGAGGTGGAGAAGGGCGGGACAGTTGGCTAGACGGGGTGTCGGACGGTGGACCAAAGCCGTTAGTTGATCAACTATTGACAAATAGTAAACCAGACCGAGACGGTTTAGAATTTACGTTTCTTTTGTTCTTACATGTCAACCTAACACAAAGACCTTTCGGGGGCTTCGCTGCGCTCGCCCCCTCTAGTACGTCATCATCTTCATCTAAGCTACCGCAGTGTTTGCCCTGGTATTTCGTTTGCAATTCAAGTTTAAACCAGTTTCCTATTTAACGCGTTAGTTTATTAACTAACACGTCACCATGGCTCACAGTTAATTCTTAGTAAGACAACTGTAAACACAAAGCGGTTATTTATAGTCCGTATACCACACGAGCTGATGCCCGCTCAATATGTGGGGACCCGGACATAGCAGGGAGGTCTGACTCCTGGGCATGGGTAATTACATTTTTTTCCCCCTTCAAAAAAAAAAAAAAACTAACACGTCATATAGTAAGCAGTACGCTACAGTTTACGATACGATAACGAGAAAAAAAACGTTAGTTTATCAATTAACGGTGTTGACAATCTTACGGTGACATATACAATTATGTATACACTCATCAATATACTTCATTGAACATTTTGTATTGGATATTCTTTTTGCCCAACTAAAACGGATGAAATATCATCAAATATTGTTTTACTGAAACAATAATATTACTACCAAAAATTACAGCTATATCGTTATCCAACCTCAATCCGAAATATATTATTGCCAAACTAAGATTACAGTCGTTTCTCTATATGTATAGGTAGTCATTCACCCCGCAACCCGCACCCCGCGCAGCCGCCACCGGCGCGGGACACCATGTAGTTACACAGAACCGAATTGGTCACTTTCTGATTGAAAACTAAAGATAGGTTTGTTAGGTCACAACGTTATAAACATAACCGGGAGCCGAAGCGAAGCGGAGCGGAGCGAGGCGACCCCATGTAGTTTCAAAGAACCGAATTGATTGGTTCACTTTCTATTTGAAAACTAAAGAGAGGTTTCTTACGTCATATTGGTGGCTTATTCCAGAAATAACCTGCGTTGAATTTGTGGGCTTTTTGACAATTTTTGTCCTTAAATGCTCTTCCGGCGTTACGAAGGGGATTTCTGGACAAAATTTTCAGAAGTTGTACAAATCACCTTTAATCCTTTATTTACATGGCAGGCGATAGTCGCAGGGGATTTTTGGAATAAGCCATATTGGTAACTATTTATCGATAATATAAAATATTTTATCTACACACGTATCATAAACCCTCTTTACTGCGTCCAAAAACCGCACGTTACAATCAGCATAATGTTAAACTACTTTGTAAAAACTTATTTCTTATCTGAATATTGAACATTATGACCATAATTTGAGAATAGATAATAGTAGATTTCCTACGAGTTCGCAAAGGCTTACCTATATTTACGAACCGAGAAGTTTACGGCACGAGCCGAAGGCGAGGGTCGTAGCAAGGTTCGTAAAGAAGCCTTTACGAAAGAGTTAGGAATAGAATAGAATTTTTCCGCCTGAGATCCCAAAATCAAGCGGCGAAGTTGCTATTTTGAGGTTAGAATGCGGAAAAGTATTTTTCGCACCACCTGCTCGAAAATGACACTTGCAAACCTTATATACTTAAAGCATGTCATGATTGCTCTAGGCTTTAGCGGTGACAAAAAGTTGTACTGAATTTATTTATGTCACAACCTTGATCACTCCAGGGATTGAAAGATTTTCACTTCGCGTAATTCTTATTGCTATGGCCTTAAAATTGAATTTCGTGAAATACGACAGCGTTCATAGCCCCGCTCCCCGGCGGCGGCGTCGGCGGTGCGGCTCAAACTTATTCAAAAATCGAACACATTTTAAATCAATCAAAATCCGTGATTGTTGCAGACGCTGCAAATGTACCAATGTATCACACATACATTTTCACATTAATTAACTTTAATTAACTTACCTTAACTTAATAAAATGCTGTTTTTAGTAGCCTTGCTTGTTATATTTTCTCGCCGGAGATGCGAAAAGTAGAGTATACTCCGGATAATAAAGCCGTTTTGTCTTGGACACGCTTGAATCCCTCACTTCACTCAGGACTCAGTCTTAATTCCCTCGCTTTGCTCGGGACTTAACTCATTAATTTGGAGTCCTTCTAGTGACATAAAACAGTGTTTTATCCCCTTGGTGCATTATCTAATATTATACAATCTTGGAGTATTTGTGTTGCAAAAATAAAATCGGCATAATACCTCACAGTCACGGCACTCATTTAGCGAAACATAAATACTACATAAACTAATACTTCCCAAAACGGCCCGGCAGCGGGCAGACTCTGCAATGGACAGGTCAGCAGTCTCCACGGTTGCTGACGTTCATGATGATCTTGGTCGCCGTTGAAAATGGCGGTCCGGCCCACCAGGGCTGAATGTCAAATTACCATTTGTCTGTAACACCCGAAACTCATATTACCTCTTTCCCAGAATGCCTGAAATCCATAACGACACCTTCCACTAATGGTTGTAGGAATTTGAAGAGACCAGTTCAACAAAACCCAAAATCGGGGCAACCAAGGTCATCAAGAACTCCAGAAACCATGGGAAGATCCAATCGCAGACCATAGTCTGAACGCCGAGACAATTTGGGAAATTTTAGTGTTCGGTTAAATGAGTGCCGTGATTACATGCCGGTTTACATTTTGGCGATGTAATTTTTATGAAATAAATACCCCAAGACTGTACAATAATATACAAATAAACATATTTCTTGTAATTGGAGTACTTATTTTTATTTTTTTTATTCGATGTTTAAAAATAACTAAAGTAATAAATTTTATATTTGTTTCCATTGGACCACAAAATAAAAATTGTGAAAAATATCACACCCTTTATTAATTAACTGAGGTTTTCAAGTTTTAAAGTTACTTTACTAAAGATGTTGAGAATCTTAATGTAGATTGTAATAAGTAATGCTAAAATATCATTGGCAGCGCCCCCTACAGTTATATCTGGTACTGTGGTGTTTTTGTCTGTAGCAAAGAGCTTTCAGTGTTCACAGTTCACTTCCCGCAAACGCTTCAGCCTGAAACTTGTCTCCGTTAACTTCCACTAGATGGCGCTGGCTACGTTTCATTTTACGTATGGCGCTAGTTAATTTTTCTTGCTTGCTCCTGCTATTTTGTGTCATAATACTTGATAATGTTCTAAATCATCCCATCTAAATAAAACACATAATACGATAATCTCCGATAATAAATGCAAGGTAGAGTCAGATTGTCTTATTGTCTTGGCGTTAAAGTCTAAATTATCCATAGGTAATAAAAGGTGACCGCAACCTACTTTGGGTCTAAGTCCTGGGCCTCTGCAGGGACTCTAGCACAAAGAAATAATCAATAATTCGGATACTCTTTGTAACCGGTCACTTACGTGCGGGTAACTTGAGTGCGGCTGATATTTCGCACTGGTGTGTAGCTATGAAATGTATTGTGCATTGTTTAAAACGATGAAATCAAAGCCGAATTGCATTGTTTTTGATAACAGCTGCGCAGTGCATTATCCAATACACGATGCATTATCATTTATTTTTGCCTATACAGGCGTGAAATGGAAAACTTTTAATGTTAATTAATCCTAGCCAGTGGCATAGAATTATGAGTAGAGATTTTTTTTCACTAGTGTTCAGGGTTCCATACCCGAAGGGTCCAAACGGACTATTGCTGTCACTCACGCGTCCGTCCGTTCGTCCGTCGTCTGTCACAAAGTTTTTACAGCCGAACGAAAGCTATTCTTCAAATTTTTACAGTACGTACATCTCGTTGACAAATTGTCAAAAAGTATTTTTAAAGGTTTTCAAGGGGGCTCCCATACAGCTAATGGGGGCGCGAAAAAAATATATTAATCTAGCTCACCGAATGGGGTATGGTTGTTTAGAGCTCGTTGAGTAGATAAATACTGGATATTTGTTGTACAAAATTTTGTAACGAAAACATTTTTAACTTCCCATTGACCTTAAAATTTGGTGATTATTATTATGTATTTTGAACTAAAAAAAAATTAAAAAAAATTCTTTGACTTCTCTAATTTTTAGGCTCATATTCTACTTTTGGTACAGAATTCTAAACGTCGAAGTCCGATACGCCCTTGGCCGGTTTTCTTTATTAATTGTAATGCCTGGCCCAAGACCCAAGAGTTTAATTCAAAACTTTAACTTTATCTACAAACAATATTACTATCGGGTCTGATCGGGTCCCACAGGAGGTCTTACTTACACGGTCAAATCAACAAACATTCTAACAACCTCTACTTAGTTGTATAGTTCCCGATAGTTTGAGTTGGCAATCGGGGAATTATAATAATTATGATTCTCTTTCTCAGCACTATCCAGCCCAAAGAAAAAAATATAAAAAAGTATTGTCAGAAGTGGGATTCGAACCCACGCCCACAGAAGTGGACTGCGACCTGAACGCAGCGCCTTAGACCGCTCGGCCATCCTGACGTGACAATGTGTTTCGAAAATAGCGTACACTCTCAAAGCGCTTATAACAATATATCTTTTTTCTCAGTATCATGCAGATATGGAGTGAGCACACACATTCAAGCTGTTATTGTATGATAATTATTAGATGATGAATAATTTACTCCTCATACATATTCCTCCCACCGCCGATGACGTTGTTAAGTGGGGAAACCAAAAAAGTATATTTCTCCTGTCGTAAACTCTCCGGCGACACACCTTGTCCCAATCGGTGTGGCACAATGCACCATTATTCCCTCGTTAAGCCAGACCAAGCCAGGCCAGGCCGTCTGCCGTTGCATATTACAAGTAATAAATTAAAGCAGGTAACCACTACCCACCATGGTTATTGCGAATACCGTTACCTGTTGCATATCTACTAATCTTCGACTGAATGGTTTTGTTTGTAACGTTTTATCGCTAGTTAAAAAGGCAATTTTCCGAGAAAGAAACAAATGAATGTGGAACAAACAACTGTGGATGAGCTTCCCTGCACACCTAAATATATTCAAAAACCAGCTAAAGAAGCACTATACTTATTAGATATAATATATACTTAGGTATGTATTAGTGTATTATATGGTTTATATATGTCACCGTAAGATTGTCATAGCCGTTCGTTTATAAACTAACGCGTTAGTTTGTAAACTATCGACAAATTGTAAACCAGACCGGCAGGGTTTAGAATGTACGTTTCTTTTGTTCTTACATGTCAGCCTAACACGAAGACTATTCGGGGGCTTCGCTGCGCTCGCCCTCTCTAGTCTTCACCTAAGCTACCGCTGTGTTTTCCCTGGTATTTACTTTGCAATTCAAGTTTACACCAGTTCACAATTTAACGGTTTTGTTATAAACTAACGTGTCATATCGTAAGCAGTACGGTACATTTTAAAATTTATCGATAGTTTGTAAACTAACGAGAAAAAAACGTTAGATTATAAACTAACGGTTTTGACAATCTTACGGTGACATTACCTACATATATTGATACGTTGTATTTAAATTATTGTGTATGCAGTATATTTGTAGCAATTAGGGTTATCAGTGTGTATTCAATTTCTTATACGGTGGCTTCCATCGGTTTGATGATTCTGCAAATGTTAAGTTTCAGAAATTTCTTCTTTTCTTCTTGTTTCTTATTGTTTCTTTACTCGTAGTATTTTTTCCCCCCGCTCAACCTTCACCTTTCCTGCCCATCATGGTTTGCTGGAAGAAATCTCTTGTTAGAGATAAGGTCCCCTTAGCACTGTTTTATTATTGTTGCGGTTTTCTGTTCATTTTCTACCCAATATCACCGCCATGTTTAAAAAATTCCAAAAACTGAAGCAACAAAAAAATACCACATAATTATCGAACCTGCCCGCAATATAGAATTGGTTGAGAAATGCGACAGTGGAGAGATCCGGGCAGCCGGAGAAGATCCGGGGAGCCGGAGAGACTAACGAAAGCATTGTTGCCCAATTTAATAATAATAATCATAATACCTGGACACTAATAACACACATAGATCTAGCCCCAAACTAGGATTCCCTGTATCTTGGGTACTAGACAACGATACACGTACTTATATAGATAAATATTATACTTAGATAGATAAACAACCGCGACTAGGGTACAAACATCCGTTCTCGTCAAACAAATATTTGCCCCCACCGGGACTCGAACCCGGGACCCCTGGTTTCTTAGGCAGGGTCACTGCCGACTCGGCCATTCGGGTCGTCAACGTGAATTGTCAATTTGAACGGTGACGGCTTGGTCGTGCTTCGCGCTCGCTCGTTTGTTTATGTTATTGTTCCTTGCTACCCTTAAAAGGAAACAGCTTAGCGATAAGATTGTTTGTTTAATTTCAATATCCGGCAATGGGACGACATCCGCACTGTACCGGTACAGACTGGTACGAACTGGAACTGACAAGACAATCGATGCTACGGCAATTATCCTTACTCACATCACATTATACACTGACGAGCAATGAAAAAGTTCAAAGTCAAAGTCAAAGTACTTTATTACTGTAGATATTTACATATACTTAGCAAACGTCATTTTTTGCCTCCACTCTACATTGGACCACTGTGGAAGAAGAAGGGCGTAGAAACACCCACAGATTGATTTTTAGATCTCTTTTAAAAATAGGTTGTGCTTAACTAATACAAATATCAAAAATTTAATTGTTATGATTAATAAGCAGGAATAAATAATTACAAAACTATTAACAGCAAGGTCTGTGTTGAGCCAGATTAACCCCATACAGTCCTGTCATTTAAGTAGTCTTGAACATTGTAATATCCCTTTTTCGACAAAGTCGCTTTAACATGCTTTTTAAATTGCTCAAATGGCAATTTCAAAATCTCCAGAGGTATTTTGTAGGTACATTGTAGGTGAGGGCACATCGAATAATGGTGTATTTTCCACGCCTGGTAAAAAGCGGAGAGGGGGGAAGAAGAAAATCAGCTTGGACAGCTTCGATTTAGAGTTGATTAGGAATAAAGTAAAAGAATTCTTTACAGTTCGGAAGGAAATTCCAACAGTAATGAAACTGTTACAAATTCTTCGACAAGATATTGATTTCAACGGAGGCAGAGAAAGTTTGAGGTAAGAAAAATATAAAGTAATAATCCCTCTCACTCTCACTCTTAAGAGTAGGCCTGTGCCCTGCAGTGCGATAGACTGATGATGATAATGATGAATGATAAGCTATCAATTGAGTAACATGATAAATGTTATTATTTTTTACAGACTAATACTTAAGGAGATTGGTTTTGAATATGTTAAATGCCAATCAAAAAGGACCATTTTGATGGAGAGAGATGACATACTACAAAGATACAAGTTTTTGATGCGTATGAAGGAAAACCGAGAAGCTGAAGAGCATAACAAATTGGATGTGATTTATTTAGATGAGACTTACATTCACGGTTCATGTTCTGTAAAAAAGTGCTGGCAAAGCAAAGATATGGCAGGTCCATCTAAAAGTATTTCACTTGGAGCGAGGTGGATCATTGTAAACGCTGGTGACGAAAATGGCTTTGTACCAAATTGTTGTCTGGTGTACAGGTAAACAAGTGTCTCTGCTGATTACCACCACGACATGAATAAGGACAATTTTCCAAATGGGTGACAGAGAAGCTAATTCCAAATTTGACAAGACCTTCACTAATTGTTAAGGATAATACTAGTTATCATTCCGTACGGGTGAACAAACCACCCACACAAGCCAATCGTATCGCTGATATAAAGGAATGGCTTCGTGCAAATGACTTACATTATGATGATCTTTGGCGTAAATGTCAATTACTTGAAGTAGTGAAACAAAACATGTCTGCGCCCTTGTATGAGATAGATCAAGTATTAAAATCGCACGGTCACGAAGTTTTAAGGCTCCTTACCTTTGCCTTAAATCTTATCATTGCACCTTAAATCCCATAGAAATGATTTGGGGTATAATGAAGCAAAAAGTTGCTGATAAAAATGTAAATAGGCCTGCAAGTGAAATAAAATTATTAACAGAAGAAGCGTTCTCACAAATTGGTGGAGTGGAATGGCAAAAATGTTGTGAACATGTAAATAAAATTGAAAACGATTTTATCAAGCAAGATAGAATAATTGAGAGGCTGGAAGAGCGATTTATAATAAATACCTCTTTATCTTCATCATCTGATGAAGAACAAGAAATGCGAGTGGAGTTCTTGGAATCGTTTTCTAGTTCTGAATGAGGTGTTAAGTTTTAGTATGATTTAAATGATATATAATAAATTAGTAAATAATAATAATAATTAGTACATAAAGTAATGTACGATTGATTTACTTTTCATGACTTATTTTCCTTTGAAGAACCCGATGTATAACAATATTCTTCATACACATACCTTATATACTTCATGTTCATTAATCTTTGGCATAAATAAAAAAATTACAGTATCAAGATCGTTTAATCCAATTTCCCCAGTATTGCACGCAACAATTTTTTATTTCCCCATTTGCCATGAGATTGCGGTAGGGCTATAGTAGAGAATGCACTGACCCTTGAAAGAATTGCTAACCTTCGCGAGTCTAAAACGGGGCGCACATAGTCTGTGATTATTTCTTAGGTGTTAACCTAAGCGATAGCTGTAATGTTAATTACAGCTATCGCTAAGTTTGGGAAATGTTGTAAGGTTCTTGCGTACATACATTATATTTTCGAAAATAAATTGACTAGCTACTGTTAGTATGTCAATTTCTTTAAAAAGCTCTCTTAAGGAGTCTGTTCGTTTTAAATTATAAATTGCTCGAATAGCTATTTTCTGTAAAATAAAAATAGTTTGAATATCCGCTGCTTTCCCCCACAACAAGATACCATAGGACATGACACTATGAAAGTAACTAAAATATACTAGCCTAGATGTAGCCACATCCGTGCTTTGTCTGATGTTCCTAACAGCGTAAGCCGCAGAACTTAATTCACCAGCCAATTTATCTATGTGGGGTCCCCACTGCAATTTGCTATCAATGGTTATTCCAAGAAACTTCGTATCATTTACTAATTCTAACGTGCTGTTGTCTAACACTAAACTGGTCTCAACTTGCCTGACAGTTGGAAGTGAGAATTTCCAGTCCAGTTCCAGTTCCAGTGACATATCACCAAATTACTCCTAAACGGTAAAGGCTAGCTTAATGACGCCGTCTGCAATATTGAAGTACATTTAACAGCGCATCAGAATATTACCAATTAAAAAAGTAAATATTGTGTTCAAATTTAAAATTAAATGTTTTGTTCCACCCACAAAATGCCGACGACAAATTGGGGCCATTTGTTGTCGGCATTTTGTGGGTGGAACTTTTTCATTGCTCGTCAGTGTAGTATCTGTGTTCACATACATAATTATGCTCTGTGCACTTACTAGGTCAGAAGTCAAAATAATACCTTGGACACCTTGGACACTATTTACACACATTGATCTAGCCCCAAACAAGGATTCCCTGTATCTTGGGTACTAGACAACGATACACATACTTATATAGATAAATATTTTACTTAGATAGAATAGGGCCATTCGGGCCGACTAAACGTCAAAAAGTCTAAATTTCATAATTACTGTAGGTTTTGACAATACTCACCATTTTTTTTTGCCGCTTTGGCGAAGAAACTCCCACACATTGATTTTTAGGTCTCTTTAAAATTGGTACAAATATTACAAATTATTATAAATAATAAGCAGGAGTAAATAATTATATAATTATTAACAGTCAGTTCCGTGTTGAGTTAGAATAACCCCTATACAGTCCCGACATTTATGTAATCTCGAACATTGTAACATCCCTTTTTAGGTTTTCCTTCAGAGGTATCTTGTTGTACTAGATAATGCATTGATAATGCATTCATGAACCTTGAAAATGCTAACTTTCACGAGTCTAAACCGGGGCACAACTAGTCTGTGATTATTTCTTATGTTAATACAGCTATCGCTATATTTGGAAAATAATGTTAGGTTCTTGCGTATACATAAATTATATTTTCGAAAATAAATTGACGAGCTACAGTTAGTATTAAAATTTGATTAAAAAGTTATCATGAGGAGTCTGAGCGTTTTATAGTAGTTTATGTGACTGCTACATAATGGAGGGCATTAATAATCGAGAGTTCATAATAATATCACTCGAGAGTTTTAATGCCTAATTATGTACAATTACATACATTAGTTTATCTACACACATCTCATCTCTCTTTGATGTGTTCAGGAACCGCATGTTTGACCGGCATTGCAGTTGTTTAGCTTGTTCTGTAGTACCATTAACTTCACGCAGGCGGGCGTCGGCGTTCGAAATTTGAATGTCAGTACCAACTTCACAGACAAACTAGGGGCGGCGCGCAGTCGGGCGTCGGCGTTCGAAATTTGAATGTCATAATATGTAGAAAAATTAAACATTATGGTCATATTGTGTAATTTTTCAGATAAGAAATGAGTTTTTACCAAGTAGTTTAACATTATGCTGATTGTAACGTGCGGTTTTTGTACGCAGTAAAGAGGGTTTATGATACGTGTGTAGATAAAATTATAAATTGCTCGAATACGACTTTTCTTTAATATGAAGATAGATTAAATATCCGCTGCTTTCCCCCACTACAAGATACCATAGGACATGTGAAAGTAACTGAAATAGACTAGCCTAGATGTAGCCACGAGTTTCGTTTATCTGAGATGTAGCCACACCGCGTTTTGTCCGATAGTAGAGGTGCTACTTATTCTGTGGTACCTAGTCGTTGGTTCGTAAAATAAAATATACTGTCTCACAGTGCATCACAGAATAAATAGCAATATCTTCTTTGGCAGGAATCTTTCTCAAGAACGCAAGGAAAGTATCAAGTTGAAATATGAAGCTGGGAATTTGACGTTACCCAGCGTGTTATCACATCTCATTGCACACTTGTCTCCCGACGTGCTAGCTGCACGAAAAAGGGAGAGTGTGCAGCTTGAAACGAATTGGAGCTGATCCTGACTGGACCTTGGCTGTATGACCCCCCTGAACTGGGGAAAAGGTAGATCCGCCCCTGACCGAGCCACACGTGTCTCAATACCTTGTGGCTCATATGAAACAGTCGCCCGGTTATTATTTAAGGTAGTTTAGATTTAATTATAATAGCCCTTTCGGACCGGCTCTAAAACTACTGTGAATTTCACTGAACTGAAAATGGTTTTTAGGTAATTTGGGGGCGTAGATTTCAAATCTGGCGTCGGTTTTCCCATTTTCCGACGTAATCTTGGAAAAACTAGATAGCAACAATTGTCTCTTCTTGGGCCCTACATTTCCTACGTACAATTGTGTGTGTCACAATCGTATCAACTGGGGCCCTACACTTCCTACCTACATTTGTGAGTGTCACAAACGTATCAGACTGGGCCATTCCATACCACAAAAAATCGAATTGAGATGTCCTTCCGGGTTTCCATTCTATTTTGTTTTGAGTGAGGAACCATAAAAGTTAGAATATAAAGTCAAAGTCAAAGTTCTTTATTACTGAAGATATTTACATATACTTAGCAAAAATCATTTTTGCCTCTTCTCTACACTGGACCACTGTGGAAGAAGAGGGCGTAGAAACTCCCACAGATTGATTTTTAGATCTCTTTTAAAAATTGCTTGTGCTTAACTAATACAATTTTTATTATTTTTATTATTATGATTAATAAGCAATAATAAATAATTAAAAAATTATTAACAGCAAGGTCTGTGTTGAGCCAGATTAACCCCATATAGTCCCGTCATTTAAGCAATCTTGAACATAGTAATATCCCTTTTTCGACAAAGTCGCTTTAACATGCTTTTTAAATTGCTCAAACGGCAATTTAAAAATCTCCAGAGGTTTCTTATTGTAGTAGAGAATGCACTGACCCTTGAAATAATTGTAAACCTTCGCGAGTTTATATATATAAATGCAGCCCAATAAATGTCCCCACTGAGGGGCACAGGCCTTTACCCGGATACGAGTAAGATTAAGCCATACTCCACCACGCTGGCTCAGTGCGGGTTGATGGAGGGGTTTTACGACCACTACCACGTAGCGATAGTAGCCGGGACCCTGATCGTCCGATAATGGACTTAAGATAAATTAATTATCTCATTGGTTCACGATTCGAACCTGCATCTCTTGTGTGACAAGCAAAGCGTGAAACCCATTAGGCCACGGATTAAATGAAATCTAGCATTAGCACCGAGAGAGTCGGATGATGAAGTTTCGTAGTTCACTAAAACTAAAGTGGAGGATTTAAGCTTAGAACAACATTGGCTAGTTGTGGGTAAAAAGTTACTTACATCAGACGCAGATGGTTTGCTGACTTTTGCTGGGTAGTTCTCGTAAGTAATTAAGAGCACATAACACAGTGATTGTGAATTGTGATAGGTCATTTTAGTAAAGTACTGTCTAGGTCCCTATTCCTAACAAAATGCTTAGTGATAGATAATAGAATTTCAAAAGGATCGATAGCTGAGAAGGAATTATACAAAATTCATAATATTCGTGCACTTTGTGCCAAGTCCTTGAAATTTGGTATGGTCTTAGGTATGGTCTAGGATTTAGAAAAGGGTACAATTTAAACCCTAACCAAAATAAATACACTCGTCAAAATAATTGAACATTTTTTATTGGATAGGTATTCTTTTTGCGTAACCAAAACCGATAAACTCTTATCAAATATTGTTTTACTTAAACAGTAACATACTACCAAAAATTACGGTCCCATCTATTAAATTATCGAACCTCAATCCAAAATATATTATTGTCAAACTAATGCGGGACCCATGTAGTTTCACAGAACCGAATTGGTTGATAAATGTTTCTGTTTGAAAACAAAACATAGATTTGTTAGGTCACAAGTTTTAACAAAACCGGGAGCCGAAGCGAAGCGGAGCGGAGCGAGGCGACCCCATGTTGTTAACAGAACCAAATTGGTTGGTATTGGTCACTTTCTGTTTGAAAGCTAAAGATAGATTTGTTAGGTTACAACGTTGTAACAAAACCGGGAGCCGAAGCAAAGCGGAGCGGAGTGAGGCACCCTATGTTGTTTCACAGAATTGTTGGTATGTCTTTTTTTGTTTGAAAACTAAAGATAGGTTTGTTAGGTCATATCGGTACCATCTATTTAGTTAGCGATTATATAAAATATTTATTCTGAAGTTAACTTTAAAGGCTTTTATATATTTTTATGGTAAACAATAAAAAGGAAAATAGCGTCTTTTCTACAATATACTTCCTGAAACACGATTTGCTGCGAATTTATCCGTTTTATGAAGGATTTCAAATTTATTTGTAGAAAATAGGTGCCTTTCTATTAGTGGTCACAAAACAGTAGGCAAGCACCAAGCACCGCAGACACATTGTGTCTCTGGTGGCCTGTTTGCTATAAATCAAATATGGCCTCTATCTGCGTAGGTGTTTGCCTACATAGAATATCTCTGGTGGCCTGTTTGCTATAAATCAAATATGGCCTCTATCTGCGTAGGTGTTTGCCTACATAGAATATCTCTGGTGGCCTGATTGCTATAAATCAAATATGGCCTCTATCTGCGTAGGTGTTTGCCTACATAGAATATCTCTGGTGGCCTGATTGCTATAAATCAAATATGGCCTCTATCTGCGTAGGTGTTTGCCTACATAGAATATATCTGGTGGCCTGATTGCTATAAATCAAATATGGCCTCTATCTGCGTAGGTGTTTGCCTACATAGAATATCAATGTTTTATATCGCTTAAAACTTTTTCATAAAAAAATCGATTCAACAACGCATTAGCAAGTCATTAATTCTGTATTATCGACCTGTCAGCGGTAATACCTTTGGACAGACGTAGTCATCGTGTAAGTACTACCGAATTCACAATCAAGTAATCAGTTAGTTTCAGTTAACTGGGTTAGTTCTATTTCAGTCTGTCTGTGGGTAGACAGGGAAAAGAAACTGTTTTGCTGCATCACATGAATAAATAGTCCGTTGTGAGCTCGAGTCGCGGCCACGGTATTCCTTGAAGCCTGCATTCTTAACATAGTCTATTCAGATTAGGCGGATGGGTTGGTGGCGGAAGTGGTGAGTTCGCGATGGGCTCACCCCTTGTCACGCGAAATGGTGTATTGAATTACGGGCTTAATGTGATCACAACTGTGCCTCTGTCACCTCGTATGGGAAAAGGTGTGACGCTATGTTTTGTTTTGTGAACAATACATTAATATTCTAATGCTTTCTGATTTATTTCATTTCTAAAAATTTTTTTTTTCACTGTTTCGAAAAAAAACATTCATTGGTTTTGAACTCTATTTCCAAGCCATAATGATGAAAACACTCGACGCTGTTCTTATTTCCGACAGATCAAAGATTTAGATGGAAAAAACAAAATCTTCTCGATAACATTACCTAGCGTTTAATTGGTTAAACAATCCTAAAACACGCAAACTGGAACCTTATGAGGGCAAAAGGGTCGTCATGTAGGGATCTAAGCAATTGCTTATGAATCTTAAACAGACTTATTCACAAAGCAGTTGCTTTGTGAAGAAGTCTCTTGAAGTTCCTCTATGAAAGTCTGAGTGCCAGTTTCTGAATTGAGTATTTCACTAATCAAATACTTTAGTATCGTGCTGTCTCTGCAGATGTCACAAAAAAGAAAGGGACATAACGATACTTAAGTATTAACTTAGTGAATATCTCAATTCAGAAACCGGTGCTGAAGGTGTCAAAACTTACTATCTATCGAACTAAGATGACGGCCTGAACAGCTCTTGTGCGGTTGCCACAGGTTCTATTTTAAAACTTGGTTTCTTAACTCTTTACCAGAAGCGTCAGGCCACGGGGCCTAGTGGTACCCGCACATCGGAAACGATCGTGCGGGTAGCAACATCTGGCCGAGACGGGCACTGGATGGGTGTCCGTTTCTATGTGGCATTTGTTTCCGGCGCTTCGGATGACACGTTAAGCTGTAGGTCCCGGCTACTATCGCTACTCAGTAGTAGTAGTCAGAGGCCCTAATAGGGCAGCTTGATAACTTCTGAGAGTCGGGTTGGCCACCAGCCCGACACCCTTCCATCAACCCGCACTGAGCCAGCGTGGGGGAGTATGGCGCAATCTTACTCGTATCCGGGTAAAGGCCCGTGCTCCTTGCTGGGGACTTTAATGGACTATTTTTTATTTATGATAATAAATAAAAAATAGCTCAATATAAAATGATGCACGCTTATGACTGATAAGTCATAAGCGTGCAGCATTTTGTCATTGGTTTCTAACTTTATAACCAACCAAGCCATGTCAAAGTCAAAGTCAAAGTCAAAGTCAAAGTCAAAGTCAAAGTCAAAGTACTTTATTACTGTAGATATTTACATATACTTAGCAAACGTCATTTTTTGCCTCTTCTATACATTGGACCACTGTGGGAGAAGAAGAGTTGTGCTTAACTAATACAAATATGTTTTTTTTTTATTTAATAAGCAGGAATAAATAATTACAAAATAATTAACAGCAAGGTCTGTGTTGAGCTAGATTAAACCCATAGAGTCCTGTCATTTAAGTAATCTCGAACATTGTAATATCCCTTTTTCGTCAAAGTCGCTTTGACATGCTTCTTAAATTGCTCAAATGGCAATTTCAAAATCTCCAGAGGTTATCTTATTATAGTAGAGAATCCACTGACCCTTGAAAGAATTGCTAACCTTCGCGAGTCTAAATCGGGGCGCACATAGTCTGTGATTATTTCTTAGGTTAACATTACAGCTATCGCTAAGTTTGGTAAATGTTGTAAGGTTCTTATATTTTCGAAAATAAATTGACTAGCTACAGTTATTATGTCAATTTCTTTAAAAAGCTCTCTTAAGGAGTCTGTTCGTTTTAAATTATAAATTGCTCGAATAGCTCTTTTCTGTAAAATAAAAATAGTTAGAATATCCGCTGCTTTCCCCCACAACAAGATACCATAGGACATGACACTATGAAAGTAACTAAAATATACTAGCCTAGATGTAGCCACATCCGTGCTTTGTCTGAAATTTGAAGAAGTGAAAGGTTGAACAGTTTTCATGAAGTTGAAAGGTATAATTATTATGCTAGTTTGGTTGTGACGCTTTTGGAATCGATCTGAGGGCCCTTCTTGTATATTTCCGGCAAGGAATTATTTCGAGAAAATCTGATCTCTTTGGAATAAGGATGTGAATATGACTGAATTTGAGGTTTGAGTCCAGGGATTGGATAATTCTGAACTGTGTGTCAATATAATATACACTGTATTTTAGAGATTTAAGCATGATCCAGATACAGACACAACTGCAAGCAAACTCATTTGACTAGGCAATAAGTCAAAAGCCCGGGCCGGCATTTAAACTAATTACTCAAGGTCCGTCGCGCAAATAACTGAAGGAAACGTTAACGATCTTCCTAAACGTGCCTAGGCAAATGGTAAACATAAGACTGATTTTCCTTGCACCATGGCATTGCCTCGGATTCGCTCAACTTCTGGTTGTACATGAAGTTGTGACCTTACACAACCTGACTTTAGTATTCGGACAGAAAGTGACCAATCATTATTATTTATTATTCGTATTTCGGCTAAGTTGACTCAGAAATAAATCTTGCTGGTTCTCCATTACTCTAATCAAAATCAAAAGGCTGACTTTCGGTAAAGGCTGGTTGTTAAAAGTTTCCGACGTTCTTTATTTTAATCAAAAGGCTTTGCTTTACCGCCGGCCCTCAATGAATGGCATGAGATATAATTAAGTGCCTCATTAATCAAATCGTTACGACACGACACATACTTAACAACCATCTCAAAGCTTGACGGACATTGTGTCGTGCTTTCACTGTTTCTCGCTCTGGAATTTAAACGGCACTTTACTTGAGTAACATTCTGTGCACTTGGCCAGTGTTGTCTTCCACATTAGGGTCTTCTTCTTGGGTCCTCCAAATCCTTGGGGAGCATAGGCCTTTCCACTTCTGTCGGTCTTCAGCGGTCTCAACGATTTCTGGCCAGCTGATTCCGATTGACTTGGCTTCGTCGGCAGTTGTCTACCTCCAGGAACACTTAGGTCGCTCTCTCTTGAGTTTCCTTTCAGGTGACCTTTCCTGCTGTCTCGTGACTTTCACGGGAAAACTAGAGCTTGTTGGGTCAGACGGAACTCTCCCTCTCGCAGTGTGGGCCCAATCTAGCGCCATTTTTGTTCTTAACATTGAAAACTTATATAGGTATGTCACCGTAAGATTGTCAAAACCGTTAGTTGATAAACTAAATAACTAACGTTTTTTTTCTCGTTAGTTGGTCAACTATCGACAGTTAGTAAACTGCAGCATACTGATTACTATATGACGCGTTAGTTGATAAACTAACGGTTAATACCGTTAAATAGTAAACTGGTTTAAACTTGAATTGCAAATGAAATACCAGGGCCAATATTGCGGTATAGCTCAGGTGAAGAATAGAGAGGGCGAGCGCAGCGAAGCCCCCGAATAGTCTTCGTGTTAGATTGACATGTAAGAACAAACGTAAATTATAAACCCTGTCGGTCTGGTTTACTATCTGTCGATAGTTGATCAACTAACGCGTTATTTTATTAACTAACGGTTTTGACTATCTTACGGTGACAATACATTGCAACTGGCCACACACTAGGATACCCTTTGTCGTGGGAACCAGAAACAGCGTCATCACACACATATAAACAACCAAAAACTGTTTTTTTTCTTCATCCTCAGCCGGGGATCGAACCCGGGACCTCTCGCATGGTAGGCAGAGCCACAACCGTTGCGCCACAGAGGTCGTCAAAGTCGTTCCAGGATCTCGACATGCGTTGTTTTCTGTCTGGTCTGTCATCTCTTAGAGGACCTCATTTGCTATCGTTTGTGGCCAGAATATTCTTAAGATTTTTCAATGTAGGTTCATTTATAATGTAGCCCATTAAGGGCTGAACAAGGGCCAATGGCATTGAGAATTAGACAAAGAAAACAAATAGCCGTCGCATCGCGTCGAAGCAGACTGACGCATGCTCCCGCGCAGAGCCCCGCGGGGCAGCCCGAGCTCCGAGACCAAGAAAATTATAGAAAATATTACTAAACTCCTGTAATAATAACATTAAAAATAAAATAAAACAACCAAAAAAAAATCCCTTTTTTTACCTATTTTTGCGTGTAAGTTTCTTAAAGGAAACTGATTTCGTCTCCGAGCGCTTGTTCATTTAGTTGAATAATAATCCTTGCGAAATATATTTTTAAGTATTAAATATAACAGATATCCGCTAATTTTAAAAGATATATATTTTTAAGATATCCGCTAATTTTTCTTATCTCTAATAGACCATTTATAACATATATTTATCCTACATTTTTATGGTGTCTAGTTTAGCCTAGAATTGAAGCTAAAGATGCATTTCTTTGTTCGCGTCCTCTGGCGCTGGCCATATTTAATCCCTTAATGTCCCCACCGAGGGACACAGGCCTTTACCCGGATACGAGTAAGATCAAGCCATACTCCACCAAGCTGGCTCAGTGCGGGTTGATGGAGGGGTTTAACGACCACAACCACGCAGCGATAGTAACCTACAGCTTTACGTGTCATCCGAAACACTGAACGTCCGACAATGTACTTTAGATAAATTAATTACCTCATTGGTAGATGGTCAGGAATTGAACCCGCATCTCCTGGGTGAGAAGCAAGCGTGAAACCCGTTAGACCACGGAGCTGTATGTAGGCTCTTATTAACTTCTATTTGTTTAGGAAGCGATCCGTTACGTACCAACTTTACTCTCTCTTTTGTTTTCACAGAACTATATTTTCCCAGCAGCACAATACATTTTACTTTTGAGCAATGTGGTGTGGATTTTGTTGTGCTGTGTTCGTGACGTAAATAGTGTAAGGATTGATCGCTTTTCGTGCAGCGCAAATTCAATCCCATTTCATGAAGCTTTCCTATTCGCGTATGTTATACAGTCAAATACAAAAGACTGTTTAATTTAGGTATCTATTGAATATCTGATTTAACTTCGGTACGAATGGGCCTCTGCCACTCCGTACGGAAAAACGAGTGACGCAATGTTTGTTGTGTTGATTTTGACTTTAACGCTCATGGGAATAAGAAGGGCAAACTTAGCTGGTTAAGTAATAATACCTTCGATAATAATAATTGGACACTATTTACACACATTGATCTAGCCCCAAACTAGGATTCCCTGTATTTTGGGTACTAGACAACGATATACATACTTTTATAGATAAACAACCATGACTAGGATACAAAAATCCGTTCTCATCAAACAAATATTTGCCCCCACCGGGACTCGAACCCGGGACCCTTGGCTTCGTAGGCAGAGTCACTGCCGACTCGGCCATTCGGGTCGTCGAATAATATGTGTGCTCTTCTATACTTGTCATCGTAAACGACAGCGCATCAATCTTCACACTCCTAGTTAGAATTCGATTGTGCAGATCATGAAAAATGAACGGTGCAATATATCGTGCAATGCAACCTATAAAAAGTGGCCAAGTGCGAGTTGGACTCGCCCATGAAGGGTTCCGTTGGGGCAAGTAATGATGTGACTGGATGTTTGTTTGTAACTTTGTTTTGACTTTTGATTAAGTTATATTTGCGGTTTTTAATAAATGTTTTATATCTTAAAAACTGCTTATTTTATTTTGTTTAAACCAATTTTGTATTGAGATACACAGCATATATTTTTGTAGTTTTTTTGTACTTTAAAAGTTAGAGGGCACACACGCACACGCACACATTTTTCCACGTTGGAAGGGTCTGTCTCTTTAACCCTTTGTAAGGCTCTGTCCACTATATTGCCACCATATTTTCAACCTTATGGCTTGGTAATAAAGTCTAAAACTAATGAAAAAATATTTTTCTTATGCCTTATAAGAAAAATATTTTTTCATTGGTTTTAGAGTTTATTACCAGTGAAAAAAATATTTTTTCTTATGCCTTATAAAGGGTTAAAGATTTACCTTGAGAAAAAATGTTTTCAAGAACCTCAAGGTATGATGAAAAAAATATTTTTTGGTTCAGTTCCATGTTTATGGGGAGCTGCAACTAGCTAACAGGAGAGAAAAATACCTTTAACGTTGCATGACGTTACAAAACTGCAATGTTGTATTTCACCAGTAACATAATCTAAATATGTGTTACATGTCCGTCCCCGCCCCCGCCCCTCGTTACACGGAAAGTTTTGCTCTATTGCGACAAAATGCCTGTACTGTGTAGCTTTGTTAAACTAACAAGGTCACGCTCATGCTTTAAAGCGACTATTCTATTTTATTTATTTATTCCAGCTAGGTGTTTATGTAAATAGCTGACCCTAGCTGACCCTACGAACTTCGTATGACATTTACAGACAATGATGAACGGATGACATAATTTGTTTAAGAAATAGTTATTCTGCTATTCGGGTCGGAGCGCCTAAACCTAACCTAACCTAACCTAACAAATAAGAGATCATTAAAATCGGTCCATCCGTTCTTAAGTTATAGGTAGTGTAACTAACCCGACTTTGTTTTATAAATTTATACATGTCACAGTAAGATAGTCAAAACCGTTAGTTGATAAACTAACGCGTTAGTTGATTAACTATCGACAGATAGTAAACCAGACCGAAAGGTTTGGAATTTATGTTTCTTTTGTTCTTACATGTCAACCTAACAGGAAGACATCTAGACTAGACAGACTCTAGAGAGAGACAGTCTTCACATAAGCTACCGCAGTATTGGCCCTGTTATTTCGTTTGCAATTCAAGTTTAAACCAGTTTACTATTTAACGGTTTTAAACGTTAGTTTATCAACTAACGTGTCATATAGTAAGCAGTAAGCTACAGTTTACTATGTGTCGATAGTTGACCAACTAACGAGAAAAAAACTTTAGTTTATCAACTAACTGTTTTGACAATCTTACGGTAACAGATGTAGATACAGATAGGTATGTTAAGTACCCTATATTATACTCATTATATGTATAGGTCACCATAGACCACTGATTGCACTATAAAGTCTGAATCGCCAAAATGTGCAGCATGTGTACGCTACAAAATGTGCAGCATGTGTACGCTACAAAAAGCAAAGTAGCCACAAAACAGGTGGCACTGATTGTCCGGCCAAAAAATGCCGAGTACTTTGACCCTGCTGCAACACAGTTTCTAAAAACTCGTGCGGGTTGCAGTACAGACTTTTCTGCACCAGTTAATGTAAAATGCTCAACAATGTGTTAGTTATTAGTGTGTTTGGGTGGCGCCTAAGAGCGCCTGTAGTATATTCGTATAATTTATTGTACATGAAAATTCACATTACAAACTCATAGAAAAGACATTTGTTTACATTTTTACAACACTTTTTTATATTTCATATGTGATAGATGGTTATGCTAATTAATAAGATAGATAATTTTTGTTTAAGTGATTTTCACACTGGCTGATCCGTGGTCTGCTTTTATTCCACAGCCTCAAATGAAACGAAATGTTCTACACCAAAACATCCGTCTTCCTACGAAACCTAATAAAAACGCATTATTATCACTTGTTTTGGTAAATAATCATCTATCAGTAAACAAATGTTAAGCAAGCTTCTAAATTTTTTTTACCACAAAAAGTGTTTAGTGAGTATATTACTAAAGAATGGCTAAATCATTCAGTTAATTTCGTTCGTTCATCAATTCGCCTAAAAGGACTAAATTTCCAGGGCCGTAAAACACAATATAAAAAAACGTTCATCAGTTCCATTTTACGCAAATAACTTAATAATAAATACATAATTTAATTTATAACTTTAGGTTTAATTTAATTCCAAATACGTAGAAACTTATTAGTACATGTATCCTTATTTTATATAGTAGCACTATACCCTAATTTTTTATAGAAAAACCGTTCATTTTACTACTTTGATCAAAAACGTCTAAAAAATAAGCAGCGAAACGGAACGGAACACTGAACTTATGAACAGTCTCTGAAAGCTCATCAGACAGTTTATTTGTTATCATTTTGGTTAGGGATAAACTGTTAGCAGTTGTTAAGGAAAGGAAATACTTGAAACCCACCGTCCGCCCCGCACTTACCCGGACTAGTGATGACGAGCGACAAAAGAACACCTGCTTTTCCAGGATTTCGAAACAGAAAAGGAATCTTAGTCGTGATCAGGACATCAACCCACTCCTAGCTGCATAGGCCTCTCCGTTGGTGAGTCAAGTCTCTTCTATAGCGCCAGTCTCCAAGGTTCTCTGCCAACCGCATTCAGAGAGATGTCCACTTGATAATATCTCTGGACAATGCCCGCTGGATGGCCCTATATTTCGTCTTGTACACCTCTATTTTACCTATTTCTTTGGTTCACCGTCAGTTATCCTGTCTAGCCAATTGTCTCGCCCACCTTTAAATTAATATTGAAATCATTTCTTTTCAGCACCAGCAAACTACATACTTGAATCAAATATGGAAATAAAAACCCACGAGTCTGATAGAAGATGAACATGAATTGTGGTGTAAACGCAGATAGAAAAATTAATAAATGAAAAAGCCGATCGAGGAATTGGCAATAATAATGAAATAAAATTGAATGAAACTTTTATTAAACAAATTAAAAATGTTGATATCAATTTTTTTTGTTAAAACTCTTTATTTCCTTTCATTCCAGTGGCTTGAGCGGAGCCTTAATGAATAGAGCCAGCTTTTCATCATGGGATATAATCTAATATAAATAACATCTCAAGATGTAAAATAAATATTAATGACCGGGCTCCTAGAAAAACTGGCAAGCAATATTTATTTCACAACTTAAGATGTTAAACTGGGTTTACCCGAGGCCAGTGCTGGCTGGCTTGGTATTGGCCTTGTAAACCTTAAATTGTATCGGCCTTATAAAATCAAGCCAAGCCAGTGCTGGCTGCGAGTGCTGGGGTGAATAGAGCACCCGTCTAGCTAGGTTTACACGAGGCCAGTACTGGCTGCCAGTCTCACTGGGGCCAGCGCTACAGTCTTCGTGTATCTGCATCTTAATACATAACTAATTATATCCCATAGTGAAAAGCCGGCTTATCTCCTGTACAAACTCGCCTACCTCCTGCACCAGCTCGAGATGCTTGACCGACCGACCTGGATGGTTGAGTAGCTCAGAGGCAGATGAAACTTCTCCCAAGATTGCTGTGGCTTGCGGCTAGTCTGGTGTCTATAGCGGATGGGCACTCATATAGCACATGTACAAATTGCACCCCATAGTACACTGCCTCCCATTAACTGTAGTCTACCACAAATTTCATCATTGGATGATATTTAGCTTGAGGCTTTTTCGATACGGGGTGGAAGAGGCACACTTGTGCCGACTTAGATAATCAAGTCCATTTTGCATGACAGGGGGATAGATCATCGCCGCCACTGTGGGAGTTTCCTCACGATGTCCTATGGAGATATGAAGGTTTCCTCATGATAAAATTTGGACTATAATGGAGTAAAAACCGCTTTTTCGTAAATAAAACCAACACAGCAGAACAGCTGATCAAAAATTCCGCCATCTTGACAGACAAGATACTCACTAAACAAGCATTATCAGTTTCCTTAATAGATTACATAGTTTAAGCCATGTCTATCCCTAATACAAGGCTAAAAGCAGTTTTTGGTAACGATTTTTGTAATCATGTGATAAACAGTGGTTAAAGTTTTTTGTGGTAAGGCGGGGAGTTTAAACCATATCTACAACACTTCTCACATAAATTAACATAGAATCTGATATCATTGTTTTGACTAAATACTGGATGTCGTGCGTTACAGTCTTCACAAAATAAAAGGCCCGGTGGGCCAAACTAAATTCAACCTTATTACGTCAGTGACACACAATGTCACCGGGCCTTTTATTTAGTGAAGACTATAGTAAGTAGCCGCCACTGGACGGATATGTCTGTCACAGCACCGACAGGTAAACAACCAATATACTGTAACTCACGAGAGAGCAAGCAAACCTTACAGAAGCCACATTTAATATCCAACTTGATAATTCTACGCTAAACCGGTCTGCTGCTCAAAAATACTGATAGCTTTATTTACTCATTACAAAACCTTCTAAAACCTATCAGAACTTCAGTAATATCATGATAATTGGGGATCAGGGCGGAAAATATATATGGGCCCAGGAGGGAATCTATCTAAATCCATAAGATAGCTAATTTTACTTAAAAAATACACTCTCATATTTTTAAAAGAAACAAAACTGCATTCAAAGATTTTATAACATTATCTTGTCCCACCCGTGAATCAAACAAGCTAAAAAATACAGTCGGCCCGCCTGCGGGTCGCCCCAGACAAACTAGGGGCGACCCGCAGGCGGGCGTCGGCGTTCGAAATTTGAATGTCATAATTTGTCAAAAATTGATACATTATGTTCATAATGTATCAATATTCAGATAAGAAATGAGTTTTTACCAAGTAGTATATCCTACATAATGCTGGTCATAATGTGCGGTTTTTGGACGCAGTAAAGAGGGTTTATGATACGTGTGTAGATAATAGTATAGTTTATGTGACTGATACATAATGCCTAATTATGAACAGTTACATACACTAGTTTATCTACACACATATCATAAGTTCTCTTTGATGTGTTCAGGAACCGCATGTGTGACCGGCATTGAGTTGTTTACCTTGTTCTGTAGTACCAACTTCACAAACAAAGTACGCAGGCGGGCGTCGGCGTTCGAAATTTGAATGTCATAATATGTAAAAAGTTTACACATTATGGTCATAATGTTCAATATTCAGATAAGAAATGAGTTTTTACAAAGTAGTTCAACATTATGCTGATAGTAACGTGCGGTTTTTGGACGCAGTAAAGAGGGTTTATGATACGTGTATAGTGCAGCGTGAATTCGCAGACGTCGTTTTAAGACTCCTTTGTAATGCTAATTTTTATTTCGATTTTATTGGGATACAGGCTGGTTGATGTTTTATAAATTATGCGAAATTGAAAGTTCGAATTATTCTAGATTCTTATTGGTAGTTGTCAGTTTTGGCAGAACTGGAAAAATTCATTTTCATTGAGCTGTTCGAGTCGAAAGCATTTTGATGCACATTTTTTTCGTTTGGCCAGTTTTGTTCGCGTTGGGAGTTGTCGTGTGATCTGTGTTTTGGGCAGCCTTGACGCAAGAAGAATTGTCCTTGGGCAAGAATTGATGCCGGCCTAAAATATTGCTGGCGTTTTCCCGTTATTTCTCCGATATTTCATCTGAACTCAAAGGCCAGACGTTGGAAGCGATCTGGCTTTTGGTGGAGAATTGCGCATCGAGCCATAACCCCAATTTTTGAAACCGATACCGCGGACGCGTAGTGCTCACCAAGGCGTGCTTTGGAGCAGCAAAGCACGCCTTGGTGAGCACTTTGGAAGACGCAGGCAGACGCAGGCAGGCAGGCGTACGTGAACGAGGAAGTTGGACGCCGGCTTCAGGAAATCCCGTATTATTGACCCAATCCATATTTTTTGTTTATTTGTACTGTCGTATGTATTTTAATTTAAATTTCGTTTCATAGCGCGGCTTCACTCTTTCGACAACTTTCAATCTTTGAACAGGATTGTGTCGTCTGTTCATCATTAACCCATCTAAATTCCTAAAGGCATTTGCACGCCACTGCTAAATATATTTTCGGCATACTTTGGGGCAATCATTCATTTAACCCCTCATCCATTCCATACGCACTTCATATCCTCCTCATACAATCATTCCATTTTCACGTCGAGTCCTGGTCAAAGTGCGCATACAGCGTCAAAAGCGCGTTACGAAGGTATTGATTTCGTTTTAAACGAACCATCAATTTCAGTGTTCTTTTGCAACATAGACAAGTTCAGTTTGTTATTTTTTTTCTGGTTCAATTTTCGGTCCTGGACACCTTGTTCGACATTCGGTTGTCATTCATTATTTTGTTATAAACATTTGATTTTATTATTACAATAAATTATACATGTTTTATCAGTGAATGTAATTACTTAATTATTTTATTAATTATGTAATTACTACAGTAGATAATAGTAGTTTATGTGACTGCTACATAATGGAGGGCATTAATACTCGAGAGTGGGTTTATGAAACGAGCCGAAGGCGAGTTTCATAATAATATCATTCGAGAGTTTTAATGCCTAATTATGTACAGTTAATGTACATCAAAGAGAGCTTATGATATGTGTGTAGATAAACTAGTGTATGTAGTTACATACACTAGTTTATCTACACACATATCATAAGCTCTCTTTGATGTGTTCAGGAACCGCATGTTTGACCGGCATTCTGGCTCTGCAGTTGTTTAGCTTGTTCTGTAATACCAACTTCACGCAGGCGGGCGTCGGCGTTCGAAATTTGAATGTCAGTACCAACTTCAAAGACAAACTAGGGGCGGCAAGCAGGCGGGCGTCGGCGTTCGAAATTTGAATGTCATAATATGTAGAAAAATTACACATTATGGTCATAATGTGTAATTTTTCAGATAAGAAATGAGTTTTTACCAAGTAGTTTATCATTATGCTGATCGTAACGTGCGGTTTTTGTATGCAGTAAAGAGGGTTTATGATACGTGTGTAGATAAACAAAGATAAACGTTCCTTTTTTAAACTTACCAGAACATAACGCCTCCAGTAAGAAGGAGATGTGCATAGAATTATTATTACATACGATTAAAACATTTTCTGAAGTAAGTCTTCGTTAAGGTTTTTGGACATAAATAAGCAAGCTTGTACTTCATATAATATCTTTGGATGTTAGAGTTATAAGAAATTTATAACGTGTTTTTGCTTGTTGAAAGTGGACAGTTCTAGGTAATGTGAAAATTAACATTACCTAGAACTGTCTAATCGAACATTTAGAACTTGTGTACTAAATATTCGATTTTATGGATAACTTGCACGACAGATGAGTGTAAGATCTAATTTACTTGAAGAATTTTTATCTTTAACATTGACTGTATCGTCTAGTGGGATAAAATGGCGAATATCATTTTATTTAATTTTTAGCTGTTTTGATTCCCGAGATAAGCCAATTTTAGATAAGCAGTTATGTTTCTTTTAAAAAATAAAACAATGTTTTCTAGAATCACAATGAGAATTTAAGGTATTTTCCCTCCATGTCCCACAGATTTTTCACCATGTATTTAAAATATAATACCAAATATAGTAGCTTTAACACATACGAAGACATACTCACCATTGAAGGACTATTTCTTGCATATGATATTCCAACCAGAGATAAAATTTCTTTAGATCATGTTGTTGCCAAGACAAAGCGACCTTAGCTGTGTTGACCAACCTTAGATTCAACCAACCGTAACGGGTCACTGTGCAACATTTCTCTGTGTTGACTAGGGTATAATAAGTTTGTTGCTATGATAAGTTTGTATAGGTATTTAAATCTTATGATCTCTCTCATGTGTAAACTGAGAGAAGATCCAGATAAAGCCGAGTGACTTGAAACCACTTTTAAAATCTTGGTTTTTAACATTTAACATTGAAAATGAAAATATTTTCACTATACTTTCTTTCTTCTATACTATAATTTTACATTCACACAAAATCACATCTGTACCGAACACACACAACTCGTACGCATTTTCACCCAGCCAACCACAAAATTGGGATAAAATATGGCTCCATACTATAATACAATTAGTTTTTCGTTCAGTCATTTTTTAGACTCCAAGGGTGTAAATGTAGCAACCAGTGATCATAGTTTGTGTTATCACATCCTTGGAGTCTAAAAAATTAAGGAAAAGTCCAATCCAATCCAAGGCAATCCAAAAGCTTAGCTTGGTTAACGATAACAGGCTAACGAGCCTGCTTTGTGAAAATCAGGTAAGTCTTGTCTCATATTTTCATGCTGAAAATTTGATGCTCGCCTAGCAGCTCCATTTATAAACCCACTTGTTTGAATACCTAATTATGTACAGTTACATACACTGCTTTATCTACACACATCTTATAAGCTCTCTATGATAGGTTCAGAAACAGCATTTACCGACCGGTATTGCGGCATTGACATTTAATTTCGAATAGAACGTCATCTCGACTGAAATAACGTTCACCTAGCGTTGAGGTCAAATAAAATTGCTTTGTTTTTCAGAGATGTTTGAAATTTGAATGTAATAAGAACATCGAATTCGATGATATTATGAAGCTTGCTTTGTTTTTCAATGATGTCATAAATTTGAATGTAATAAGAACATCGAATTCGATATTATTATGAAGCAATAATAACATATTCACAGATAAGAAATGTGTTCTAACAAAACAGTTTATCTTTAAGCTGGTCGTAATTTGCGGTTTTGAACGAATTATAGAGGGTTTACGATATAATAATTCATAATTTCATTATTGCACACAAATCATATAAAAAACAAGTGTTACATAAAAATAGTGTACAAAGGCGAGCTTATCTCTAATAAGATAAGAGATCTCTTCCAGCAAATCTGGTTAAGATTTTTTGGTGAGCAGGGGTAGACCTATGTGCGCAATATAAAAAATAAAAAATTATGTAACTACTATAATAATATGCTAAATACTTATAATATACTACTTATGTATTTAAATATATGTATAGATAAAAGGTATAAAAGCATATGTGGTAAAAATAATATTAAACGACCGAACGCTGAACCGATTGAGTCTTAATTTGGTTTGCTTTGAAATAGGCAAAATAAGACCCTCTGTTTATCTCCGAATCTACTGACACTGAAAAATTTAAAAAGAAGATTGCGAGGATCTCATTTTTGTTAATCAACCTGAAATGCTAAAAAAATAAGAAAATAGGCAAAAATACCCTAATTATCAGTAGGTATATTATGTTGCACAAGTTTCAGGTACTTATCAGAATTGTACAATTATGAAAATAAAATCAAAGAAATAATTAATAGTTGTCCTCTATCAATCTCCTTTAACACAGTATATTAGCGGGCTACTTTAGGCGTGCGAGGCTTGACCCCAGCTGATTTATAGTGAACTCAAGAAGATAAACGACTATTAAAACAGTTGTCTGCCGCTTTCAGGCACGTACACCGCGCAAACCGCACTGACAAGTGCTGCGCAGACACTGTCGTCTCGCAAGAATCGACACACAGTCAGAAGAAGTTGGATTGCCCACTGCCCCTATAATTATTTAACACAAAAATATACCTACATTGGTATACCTTTGTAGGCTTATTTTAGATACCTATAACGACCCGAATGGCCGAGTCTGCAATGACCCTGCCTACAAAGCCAAGGGTCCCGGGCTCGAGTCCCGATGGGGGCAAATATTTGTTTGATGAGAACGGATGTTTGTACCCTAGTCAAGGCTGTTTATCTATCTAAGTATAATCTTTATCTATATACGTATGTGAATCGTTGTCTAGTACCCAAGAAACAGGGAATCCTAGTTTGGGGCTAGATCAATGTGTGTCAATAGTGTCCAAGGTTAATACTATAATAATAATTTATTAACAGGATTTATTGAGTTGACTGTAACATATACACCAGTTTTAAGAAAGGACTTAATATGGAACTTTGTGGAATGCAGATTTGTACACCCGATCTTTCATTGAATTAAGTCATTTAATAATAATAATAATAATCTTTTTTAGGCTTAAAAAAACCATATCTATAAATACCTTACAACCAGAGATACATAATGTAATATAAAAACACACTAAATATAACATTTGAATTATATTGCTTAAATATGATCATAGTAGATCGAACGCTTGATTTCCAACTCCGTAATTATTTAAGTTCATTAAAAGCGTATTGTTAGACGGATTTATAAAAACCGCTTTTTATAGTAGTTTATGTGACTGCTACATAATGGAGGGCATTAATACTCGAGAGTGAGTTTATGAAACGAGCCGAAGGCTAGTTTCATAATAATATCACTCGAGAGTTTTAATGCCTAATTATGTACAGATACATACACTAGTTTATCTACACACATATCTTAAGCTCTCTTTGATGTGTTCAGGAACCTCATGTTTGACCGGCATTGTGGCACTGCAGTGGTTTAGCTTGTTCTGTAGTGCCAACTTCACGCAGGCGGGCGTCGGCGTTCGAGATTTGAATGTCAGTACTAACTTCACAGACAAACTAGGGAAGGCACGAAGGCGGGCGTCGGCGTTCGAAATTTGAATTTCATAATATGCAGAAAAATTACACATTATGGTCATAATGTGTAATTTTTCAGATAATAAATGAGTTTTACCAAGTAGTTTAACATTATGCTGATCGTAACGTACGGTTTTTGTACGCAGTAAAGAGGGTTTATGATACGTGTAGATAAATAAATAAATAATGTGTAAATAATGTCCAAGGTGTTATTATTATTATTAAAACAGGTTAATTATTAATCCCAAGTAATGCCAAAGTAGAGCATTACAACTAGTATACTCGTTGAGGCTTAAAATTCTCATTGCTTTGTGATTCCTTCTCTGCAGTATTTTTTAATGTATATTGCAGCTTTATATTATAGTCTGCATTTACCATCCGCTTCCGCATTCAAATGCAAATGTTTGTGTTTGTTTTTTCGTGAAACATTTGCTGGAATTGCAAGAATATAGCCTCACTGACTGACAGATAGCGAATGATACGAGTAATTAATTCAGAGAAACGTCACGCAAACCCGAGGGAAGTATGTTACTGGTTTCCGACAACGCGATCATGTGTTTTTCACTTTAAAAAAGATAAAGCACGGAATTCATATTGTAATCTAGTTAGTACACTTAAAGAGAGCAAAGCAATGCACAAGCGGATCTTAAACCTTTATTTCCTGGCTCTATCAAAATATTAGCATGAGCAAACATCTCGACATCCTTTGACTTTCTCGGTAGTTGATGATAAATATTATGAAACATTCTGTCTGGATAATGATAAAATAAACTATACCTTAATAACACTTACCTTAGGCATATAAACGTATATTTGTACTTATGTATCTTTGCAACTTTGCAACTTTGCACACTTTGCTTTTTGTAAAATCCGAAACATTTTGCAAAATGCACCTTCTAGCCTTCTAGCTTTGAAGTAATTTTCACTGGAACGTAATATTAAGCCCCCGGGATGCCATGCGATAATTATTCATCCCCCAAGTGGTCCCCGGCCACCTCATGTGAGAAGGAGCAACTGGAAACGATATATCGGCCTGAATTTCCAACCAGTAAAATACAGGCGAGATACTGCTGTTGCAAAGAGAGGTTATGGATTGTTATGTAACCTTTTTGGTGGATTTACGCTGAGTCGGAGCTACCGGTCGCAATAATACAAAACTTGAAAAAATATTGTATTATTTCGCGCATTTGCTTTATTTTTACGATGTTCACAAGCATCCTCATTACACTCTCCTCGTTAGAGCTTTTATTGTTCGGTTAGCATTCAAGGAATTTGGGAAATATTAGTGCTTGAAACAGACACTATTTTACACACATTGATCTAGGCCCCAAACTAGGATTCCACATCTCTAGAATAACACAAGCCCGTTGAGCTTAGTGTGGGCCTTGTTCGATTTGTGTGCGATTGTCCTCTAATTTAGTAATTAATACCTGTTATTTTGATAATGTACACAAACGGAATTAACAAGCTTTCTCCGTGGCATTTATTATTCAAATTATCTATCAGCCTTTGCTTTCATGGTTTCAAGGCTTTCGTGGCATGCCATTCAGAATCCGATAGTCATTCCAACCGAAACAAATATAACTTTCATTGTTCAGCCAAATATTTACCAAAAAGCTGGCAGCTATTAAATGTTTTGTTCGCTTTCTGTTTGCGGACCTTCGGGTGCGGTTCCTAATCAAGTGAAACATATCAAATAGGTATGTACTTTGTTTTTACCGATTTTCGGGCGAGTCGAGGTGGCTTTCCACGTTTATAAAGGCAGTTGTGTCGTTCATTCTATGTATATGTTCGTACGTCTGTGTGACCTAATGGATGAACACCAGTAGTGTTATGTTCGACTTAAAAAAAACAAAGAGTCTTTCCCTCTCAGGTGATATATATCTGTGGCGTCGCTGTTTCTCGTTCCCACGAAATATAGCTGAAATACGCGATGTTCTTTGTTACCCATCAGAAGAAGAGAAAAGTTCATGTCAACTTTAATATTCACCCCTTCAGACATTTTGGTTTTGGCGGTCAGCGGTCAGGTTGACTGTTCTTACTTGAAACTCATATTTTATTGCAAGTAGCCAAAAATAAAGCTCTTTTACAAGTCAGACACTTCTTTCTCATACACAAGGAGAAAAATAAAAAATAAATCAAATATGATCAACTAAACTAGAAACTGATAATGGCTTGAGTTCGAGAAAGATAATTTATTTTTCAAGTGGTGATTTATGGGTGAATCTCGCACAGAAAAATTAATTCCATTAACTATGTCAGTGCTTCGGAAATACGCCCGTCAGAGAAGATAGCAAGAAAATCTTGAAACTTATATCATCTGGGCCCTATCAAACAAAACTTTGGAACATATTTGTAATTGCAATACATTCTATATTCCTTTCTTATGTACGCAGACGATACAAAAATATTTATGGATATCAAGGGACCGACGGACTGTGCTTACATTCAAAATGACCTAAACACATTATCAAAATACTACATCACTAATAGAATTAAAGTTAATACCATGAAATGCCAATTAATGTCCTTTTCACGGAAAACCAGTCCCTTGCACTTCTCATACACAATCCAGGATCAGCGTATTGAACGTGTTCAACTAGTGCGTGATCTTGGCGTACACCTGGATCACCGATTAAATATGAACGAGCATGTAGATATCATCACCAGGAAAGCCTACAAAAACTTAGGGTTCGTACTGCACACCTGCCAACCTTTTAGGGATATATCTTGCATAAAAAAGGTGTTCTTCGCATATGTACGTAGTATACTTGAATATGCTTCAAGTATTTGGAATGCCCACTACATCACACACCAGCAAAATCTTGAAAAAATTCAATCCAAGTTCCTCAAACACCTCACCTATAAGAGCAACGCATATATCGATGACTACGAGGAGAGCTGCTCGCGACACAGGATACCGAGTCTTCACACGTAGACTGCCCCGCGCTAGTGAGCCAGCTGCCGCTGTGCACGCCGCGCCGCGCCGCCGCACCAGACATACAGCTAACTCATTATTCCACCAGCACATCGTACCAATTACGCCAACAATTCTGTCCTCACTCGAATAGCTAGAACCTACAATAAAACTTTCTCCGACATTGACGTATACCATCATTCCAAAAGTATTTTTAAACATAAAATTCTTGACACTCTCTGCGGATAACAAAATATAACAATACAGTTTCAATCATAGCTATACACCAACCTTCACATACACACACACTCACACTGCATTCACACCAACCCCCACTCAATAATACACAAAACATAGTTCCGAATAAATAACTTATCTATTTTACTAACCCCATAATTTAAGGAGTCTTGAATTAAGTTATTTATGGAAACCTATAATTGGAGTAAATAAGTAATTTAATTAAGATAATTAAACTGTAACGCTGTTGGTTTTCTGAATAAATAAAATAAATAATAAATATAAATTGGCACTGGCAGATTTGTAATGAACACAGGTGTGCGTACCACAAAAACCCTATTCTAATACTTAAAAAATAAAGAATACCTATTTTGTAATAAATACGGATTCGTAATTATTATTATTCGTCACTTCAATAACAACTCAACTACACTGACGAGCAATGAAAAAGTTCCAGTGAGATAGCACCAAATTACTCCTAAATGGGAAAGGTTAGCTTAACGACACCGTCTGCAATATTGAAGTACATTTAACAGCGCATCAGAATATTACCAAGTAAAAACGTCAATATTGTGTTCAAATTTTAAATTAAATGTTTAAAAAAATTGGATGGGTGCTTGTCGCAATTTTGTGGGTGGAACTTTTCCATTGCTCGTCAGTGTATTATGTAGAATTTTATTTCAGTCATGTTTTATGTATAGGGCCTGAAGGCTTCAGGGTGATTTTATTGGATGGCTCGGAATTAACTCATGTTTCCTCTTTATTGTTTTGCATGTCAGCTGTATTTTACGTCATTTGTGCAAATGGAGTTTTTTAGCTTGATGATTTATGGCATTGATTAACAAAAATACCTCAACCTTAATGGAACCTGCTCGCGTTCGTAGGGTATTCCATAAATTACTTAGATGATATTCCATTTATTGTACTTGACTCCGTATCCATCCACCCTAAGTTATTAAATAAGTAAATTGTATATTTTTCATTTCGCTCCTCATAAACAGAACATCAGTTTCCACTATTTAGTAGTTATCATCATTTTATTCCGTATCCAACATTACATAATATCCTGCTAACTGAACGCTAATATGAGTGGAAAGGACAGCGCATTGCGGACTTCGCGAGGCTCCGGTGATTCTCACTTCCGTTTCCTGCTTCTGTGGTCATATTGGCAACCCTGCTGCAGGAGAGGTCTAATTGTCTGGAACTAATTGTCTGGAAACTCGTTAGCTAGTTGATATGTAAATGCCTAAATGCATTCGGAGAGCTATTGTACTGTCTACCAACACAAAAGTGCGTCTAGATTTTTTTGATATTAAGAGGTGGAGGATTTAGGATTTTGATATAATATTAACAAAATTGTATATTATTTGGTGAGATTCGATTATGTAAGGTAACCAAGTCTGGTAAATACAATCAGTTATGATCACGCTTAGGTCCAACTTTCTATTTTATTTATAATACTGCTGAAAACTAGGTATATCTCGTAGTATAGTATTTGTGAAACTAGTCAGCGCTTTTTCATGTTCTGATGGCAGCTATGTCCTCCTTTGACATATTTGACAACTTTGACAGATAGACAGTCTCCGACTAATCCATCTGCAACGAGCTTTTAGATTAGCTGTCATTAATGACAACCCGCCTCACGCATGTCATTAAAGGCACACATACCTTCACCCACAGACCCACACGATCCGTTTTGTGCTAAACATTAGTGTCGGGATAAGTGGTTAATCCTGGACTCCCGGGTAATTCCGACATTGCAGCATAATCTGGTCCCGTGAGGGGTCAAATTGATACCGACAGTAATCTGAATTAGGGTTGTCTGCCAAATACTTGTGTGACTTTACGATATCTATGTCAATAGGTTCTCGGCTTTCTAGCTAAAGTGCAGCTTTTTGCACTTTGAACCTTGTTATTAACTATTTTCAGGTCCTCAAAATCCATTTTCCGATCTGACAGATTGTGAAGGTTTCTAGCTTGCCATCAACCCGCACTGAGCCAGTTTGACAGAAATCACTAGGTTTTGGAAAAAATTATCTAAAATTCTAGTTGGATGACATTTGGTTTGGGTAACAATAACCACTAGTGACTACCCATTTGACTTTTTTGTCTAATTATTACCAGAAACTGCGCAACTGTAGAGCCGATTGATCAATTAAAATAGTTAATCACTTAATGAGATAAATGGAACAGTGAATATACACCGTGCCAAGTACTGTTGGCAATTTGTCATTCAGCACACTAATAGTTCTTATCACCAGCCATTACAGGTAAGATAATATACAAACAGGCAGATCAATGATGCGGCTTATAGTACGAAATTAAACTAATTTTAACGGGGCCAAGTGCACGCACTTGTAGATTACGAAATTATATGATGATACGAGTTTTATTTAGGCTTCACGCTCACTCATACCATACATCTATAATAGCAATCCAGAACAAGATTTAATATACTTTTTCGGATTGTTTTCTATTGAAATTGCTCTAAACTGAAAATCTTTACAGCAAAAGTTGATTTGGAGAATGTCTCACACAAAAAAAACTTATTTACTCAAGCGTTCATACGCTTGTTGTCATCATCTTCTTTTAATATTTGTAGAGAGTGGGTGAGACGTAAACTGTCAAATATAAAACATCTTGACGTTATATTTTTATCTGAAGAACAGCTGCAAACTTCAGCCGTATTCATTGCGGTATTTCGGTCACGTAGCGATACGGAAACCTAAACATGACTTAGGTACCTCATTACGATAGTTAGCAAGCCATAAATGGTGCTGAGATCAAAAGGCTACTTTAAAAAATAAACGAGAATTGTCCTTGACGCGGTTCAACAATCAAAAACCTGAAATTTAATAAAATAAAACTAACCTAAAACTCTCACGCCCATAACTTTTCCCGCCAACCCCATAAAACTTTTTCACAACGCAAAGGAAAAACTTCCAAACAGCCTACCAACCTGACGGGGGCGATTTCAATTCCGACGGCGTCTGCTGCTGCTCCGGATCGTAGTGATGCGGTCGTATCGGCTGGAGGGTGAACTCTGTGCCAACTTCCTCTGATCTGGGACATGGTGTGTACGCGTACTGTCGTTTGGTCGGCGCCGGGGTGGGCGCGACGCGATGTTTGCCGCGCTCGGCCATGCGGCGTCTGCCGCGGCGACCGCCATTGCTAACGGAAAGCGGGGGAAAATAGCGGGGGGATGATGCGGATGTTTCGCTTGATGATAGTAATTAATCATTCAGGATGCTCAAAATTCAACAGTTTAGGGAATTTATGAAAGCTGACTGGGCAGTTGTTAAAAAAAAGTCATAATCAACTGATATTCACATATGTGAACATAGGTGAGTTAAGATTATTTAAATCTTTAGTTGTTTTGTTGTTGTAACTATTAACGTAATTATACACTTCAATTTCTTACTCTGCAATGCACGTCATTAGAGTAAACTTAGCAGATGATCTAGCAACTTGGTCATTATTTTGACTCCATATTCGTGGAGGTGGAACCATTTTGTGCTTCTACACACGTTATTGGGAATACAGATTCCTAAATTCCCGGATCTCAACTCAGATGCGTGCGCACTGCCGCCGGGACACCGGCCGGAGCATCGTAGATGTAAGTAAATAAGGCAAACTCTATAAAAAAGAGGATGACGAGTTGACAAGTCCATAAAGTTAAACGCGAATCTATGGTTTCGAAAATATTTACAGATTGACTAACTTATCTGTAGAATGAAGGGATGACGCCAAAATCGAAAAGGGTGGCCACATATTACATAAATTACTGCAATCGGTGCAAATAGTGGATGTAACACACGATTATTTTTAACGATTTATTAATTTAGGATTGATGCATAAATATTATATAAATATTAATATATAAATATATAAATATTTTCAATGTTTTGTATTTGATAAATTTTTGGACATGTACCTATATTATTTTAACTTTAAGATGATAATAATAATTAATTCTATTTTATGTTGATTTGAATTGAATGTAATGTGATTTTCCGATATGGGTCTCAGTAACCCGAAATAAATGAATTTTAATTTTAATTTAATAAATATAGCCTTTTGTTAGCCAAATAAAAAAATATACATATGTACATAACATTTATTAATAAATACGTATTTTACAAGAGGTCTACTCGACCAGACCGTACGATCGACAAATGATTAAGTATAAATATTGCTTATAAAATATAATTGCTGACAAATTGCATTTCAAATTTTCGTTTTATTGAAAACTTTTCACACAGTAATTATGATCTAATGAAGCCGAAGTATATGCACTAATGCCATATGTATGGTCGAGTGGATAAATTCCACTAATTTCCTCGAAATCTGAGTCACTGTCACGTGTCCTTTTTCTCGATTTTCCTGGTGTGGTTATTTTCGTACCATTTCTGCAGCGGTTTTACCTTCTGCAACAATTTTATAAATTGTTGATATACCAATACATAAAAGAAAAATAAACTCATCATTAGAGTAATAAAATTTGAGAAAAAGTAACCGAATTCTAGGCGGCCGACGTCACGGACACCAGGTTATATATAATCTAAATTAAATTGGAACTAATAAATACCTACTGCTGTTTTAGTTAATAACGTATTATCAAACGATGTCGAGAATTTATTTAATAATAATCTGGTAACACTAGCCTGAAGCGGCTGCAATGCGTTTGTATTCTTTTACAAACGGTACTATTGGAGCTTTTTGCAGCTTTTCTGCATCAAGAATAAATTCATTTTGAGAATAATTTCTCGTACACCACCTTTGATTGCTTTCGGCATGATTATCAAACAAAATACTTTTAGTATTGGAAAAACTAATGGACTCTCAACCGAACAACACAACAACAACTGACAGCGAAGTGACATTTTCAAAATGGTGTCCGTAGTTTCCCCTTTCGCCAATCTACAGAAAAGTCTGTGGCTCTGTAATGCTAAGCCATGAACAAGCGGACTTCACTGATTTATCTTCCACTTTGTATTTAGTTTTTTCTTTCCATTTTAACGCCTCCCTTACGTGCGATCGCAAATCCATATGGAATCAAGATTTGGTTTCGCATTTTTCATGCGCTGTGGTGTTAATCTTCCCTCTTTTCCACCCTTGACCAAAGTACACTTCGTTTTTCCTACCCTGCTCACACATTTCCAATAAGCAAACCTGCGTATATTCATGCATGGTCTTGATAGTCCGTGGGCAGGGGCTTCCGCAGCACGGTCGATATAGCACGTCGGGGTTCATTCATGCATGCTGAACCCTATCCCAAACTTGAGTGGACTCGATTGATTACTTAAATTCCTTATAACTAAGTTAACAATTAAAAAACATTAGAGTAGTAGATTAAGTTCCACCACACTCTACAACAAAAATCAATAAAACACATTGTTCTCTTTTGATATGTCTATTCGAAACGATATTGCTCGATCTACTTTCGGCCAAAGACTTACGGCATCAATTCAATGAATTTTGGACATCAAATTCAAATCGAAAATTCCTTATTTTCACGAAAACGTCATTTTTTGCTTCTTCGCCTACATTGGACAACTGTGAGAGAATAAGGGCGAAGAACCTCCCACAGATTGATTTCCAAATCTACATATTTGCCAGAGGCAATTATAAGGAGAGCGACATCTTCGGGAGTAAAGTAAAAGGCTTGAGATGCGCGCAAATACCAGACTATACTAGACTAGACTAATTTATTATAGGGAATCCTAGCTTATATACTAGGTTGGTACATGTTATTAATGACGTGCATAAGACATAGTGCGTGATGAATATAAATATACCTTATCTGTGACGGTCGTCAACTTATCTTAACATTACGTGAAAATATGACTAACATAGTCGACCGGCACAGATACTCCCCCCTTTAGGGAAAAAAAAAATGAATGTACTTATAACAATGGAAAAAATCTAAGTTAGATACCATAACAAACTTATCAACTGCAATAATAACTAGCAATATTTTAATAAACATAAAACCAGATCTTAATTGTGCATACTTTAACTTAATCTATTTTTATATATAAGGAAAGTCACTGTTAAATAAAACTAGATAGTAATAGCGCATACTTCAACTTAATCAGGAATATAAAGGAACTACGGTTATGTGAATTCTACATAAGTTTAAAGAATTACTTAATATTTACCTGCAGGCAAGTCTTGTATCTGGCCGCACACTACATAAAATAAACTAAAAACTGGAAAACAGAAAAACACTAGGAAAATGGGGCTTGCGGTTAGTAAACTAACCTAACCTATAACTGGAAAAGATCCGCAGGAGAGTCGTCTGATGCTGCAGCCGCCCATGTTTTTTCAGGAATCGATGAGTCAATTTACATCGCACGTTGTTGAACTTGTAATCACTGTTTGTTTATAATTGGGACCGTACCTACACAAGGATGATTGTGCTGAATCAGCGTCAGCATTAAATCTGTAACCTTGGCTGTAGGCAGTCAATGATCTCGTACGTCATATGTACGTGCGTGCTCTTCACTCTTGAGTGAATATTAAGTTGTCGATTGATGAAAATTGTGTGCCTAAAAACCTTGGGATTTGGCAACATAGGGCACATCTTGTACACCAATCGTTTATATATATATATATATATATAAACGATTGGTGTACAAGATGTGCCCTATATATATATATATATATCTCTCTTCAGTGATTTGATCATTCTTCGTGCGATGTTCTTCCTGGATGATTTCAATATTCGTTGAATTAGGTATATTGATGATGTTTCAATACTCTTCTGGAGTGGATGTTTCAATACTCTTCGGGCTGGGACGGCTTCCTATGTCTTGAACTTGAAAAAAAAAACTGCTTGCTGTGAATGAATTTGCCGACGCGTTCGTTTCTGCTGGTGCGAGCTCCATTTTGATAAATCAGCAGTCGGCTGACTATCGGTTCATTGTTTTCACATCTGGTCCGGTCATGGCTTGCTTGATGTCGTCTTGGTTTGAGTGGGGTCTTGATTATGGAGTTCTGCAGCGTGGTTTGAAATAGGTATGCAGAAGTCGGGGCTCGGCGATCTTGGACGAAGTGCTTCTTGCTTGCACTTCTAAGGTGGCAGCACACGGAGTTTTCTTCGCGGCTGGGTCCATGCTGCTATTACCGAAGGTTGCTGATGTTCAGAAGTTGGGTCAACACTTTTCCAGAGGCAATTATGAGGGGAGTAACATCTTCGGGAGTAAAGTAAAAGGCTTGAGATGCGCGCAAATACCAGACTATACTAGACTAGACTAATTTATTATAGGGAATCCTAGCTTATATACTAGGTTGGTACATGTTATTAATGACGTGCATAAGACATAGTGCGTGATGAATATAAATATACCTTATCTGTGACGGTCGTCAACTTATCTTAACATTACGTGAAAATATGACTAACATAGTCGACCGGCACAACATATTTTAAAAAGAGTAATATTAAACTGCACATCACAAATACTGATTTACACAGCAAATATCAGGGCAAAATGCTGCGGTAGCTTAGTTGAATGTTAGGTTGAACATGCAAGAACAACAAAAAATACTTAAAACATAAAGTTGAGTAAACATAAAAACGATACGATTAAATACTAGCCTTTTAAAAATAGGTTTTATATTACTTGTACAACATAATTAACATAATTTCTTTATTGCACACAAAAATTAAAATAACAAAATATACTAATGCATTTGTACACTACTATAATTAATAGTGTACAAATGCAAGCTTATCTCTAGCAAGAGATCTCTTCCAGCAAACCAAGTCAGGATGAGAAAGGTTGATCGCTGAGCACGGGTAGACCTACAGTCGTGGTCAACTAATTAGGGACAATCTCTAGTTAAGCCAAGTTGTGAATTAATTGTTTATTTTCCAACGAGTCTTAACAATAAGGAATATATTGGTAACACTATCCTCGTCGCGCGTATGAGACAATATAATCTCCGCAGTCTATCGCTTTAACAAATCTAATCCCAACAACCCGCTGAACAGCACGCACGTTGGTCTCTCTGATGCTGGAATAAGAATTTACATCAAAGAACATCTTTCACCGGAAATGAAACAACTGTACGCTGCTGCACGTAAATTTAAGAAGGATAATAATTACCAGTACGCCTGGGTGCGCAACGGACAGGTTTACCTACGCAAAAGTGAAGTCGCTCCCCAAGTTCATGTTAAAAATCTTGATATCCTAAAAAATATTATTTAAGTACATACCTTCTAATTTATATTTTATAAATTTCTAACTATTTGATTCTACTTTGCTGTAACAATATTTTAATTATAAATGCTACACATATTTTATCAAAACGTAAATAGGATCCGATCCAAGCTAACTGACGTATACATAAACGCTACTAACTTAAATTATGATGTTATCTGCCTGACTGAAATAAATCTTAACGCCGGGGTGTTAGACGGAGAAATTCTGGATAATCGATACAATATCTTTCGCCGTGACCGACAAGAAACGACAATATGTAAGGATGAAGGCGGTGGAGTACTTATTGCCACCAGAAAAGATCTAAACGTCCTGCGTCAAACAGCCACGGAGAGCTTGGTTGAAGATGTCTGGGTGAGCATAATTGATCATGACCATAAACCTACTTTAAATATTTGTGTTTGCTACCTCCCTCCGCACATAACGAAAGACGAGTTATCCTCTTTTTATGATAATCTTCAAGTAAGTATACTTAAAGCTAAGGAATCCGAAACATTCCTTATAGTTGGAGACTTTAACACGCGCAACATAACCTGGACCAGGTCTATTAATTCAACAGCACTAGTTCCAGGTGATCCCTTGGATCATAAAGCGGGGCTTTTGATGGAGACAATGTCTATTTGCAATCTAAATCAGTTCCAAAATATTCCTAATCATAATAATGTATATCTAGACCTTGTCCTTTCCACAATAGATAATATCCAGGTCTACGGTGCTGACGCCTTGACCCGACTAGACCGTCACCACCCGGCTTTTGTGATTGATACCTCAGAAATTAGGATTACAAAATCCTTGACTAATAAAAAAGATATACAATTCAATTTTCATAAATGCGACTTCGGTAAAATTAACAGTGATTTACATAACGTTAAATGGTATGAAATTCTATGTTCACCGAATTTGGATGAAAGTGTGAGGACTTTCTATAGCCAGCTCAATGAAATTATTAAGAAACATACACCCCTGAGCAAGTCCAAAGATTATAACTTCCCCATATGGTACAGCCCGGCACTAAAAAACTGTCTAGAGGAGAAGAATAGATTCCACCGTCAGTTTAAAATGTATGGGAACCCCAGGGATTACTCGGAGAACGGAGAGGAACTCATTCTCCCTCTTGTCATATTATACAAAAGATCTCTGCAAACGGGAATATTCCCGACCGTCTGGAAAACAGCTCACATTGTCCCAGTGCAAAAGTCAGGTGACAAATCAAACTGCGAAAATTACAGACCGATAAGTATCGTATCATGTATTGCGAAACTATTCGAGTCTCTCGTCTATGGACATATTTTCTGCCAGGTTCTGCCTTTCTTTCTGATAAACAACATGGTTTTATTAGAATTGATAGAGAAATTGGCAGATCTACAATCAGCAATCTGTTGGAGTATAAACATTTCCTATGCTCATCTTTTGCCGTCGGTGGTCAAGTAGATGCAGTGTACACGGATTTTAGTAAAGCATTCGATAAAGTGAACCACACAATTCTTTGTCATGAAGTATCCGCCCTCGGTATACATGGATGTTTGCTACGTTGGATCAATTCATATCTGCAAAACAGAAGTCAACTTGTTGCCATAAAAGGGTTCATATCATCACCTACGTCAATGACATCAGGAGTACCACAAGGCTCCGTTTGGGTCCGTTATTATTTATTATATTTATAAATGATCTAATCATAAAATGTCGAGCCACTGTCTTTTATATGCCGATGATCTTAAGGTGTTTTCTAAAATTAATAATGTTAATGACTGTATTATATTACAAAATGACCTGAAATGCCTAAGCGAATGGTGTTCTGTCAATAAAATGTGTCTCAATGTGAGCAAGTGCTATGTCATCTCTTTCACTAAAAACATCACAAGATTATTTACACATACACATTAGATGGCATAGCCTTAGACCGCAAGACTGTCGCTAGAGACCTTGGCGTGCTTTTCGACGCGGAGTTATCTTTTTGACAGCATTATGAACACATCACTAAAAGGTCCCGCCAACTTCTTGGTTTCATAATAAGAAACACGAAGGACTTCAAAAAACCCGGTAGTATTATTTATCTATTACAGGCTCTTGTGAGAAGTATTTTGGAATACGGCTGCCGAGTTAGGTCTCCCTTCTACGAAGTTCATATTAATAATATTGACAGTGTGCAAAACAAAATGCTTATGATTTTATCATACCGCTTTAATAAGAGTAATTCTCTTCTAAATTATGAACAAAGATTGAACTTGAGGTATTGTGTTCTAATTTCAAAATTTGAATCTTAATACTTTTTTATTTCTTCTCTTAATGTTTCGTGGTCATTTTGGCGGCAATCCAGATTTTTTAATTTAAGTTTTGAGAATTATTTTGAATAAAAATGGGCAAAAATAAAAGTTGCGATCCAACACTACGAAAAATTATCTTGAAGTTTTTCGAGAGTGGTTCATACCGAACTTTTAAATTGTTCAAAAACTATAGTATGCAATTCAGTGCAACATTAAAGGCGCAATAATGCTTCTGGGCACATTCAATAGCTTTGAATGTGCCCAGAAGCAAAAGATCGAGAAAAACAACTCCGCAAGAAGATAGAATGATAACCAGGTTAGCTAAGAAAGATCCGTTTCTAGGCTCTATTTTAATTAAACACGAAGTTTTTGGGGCAGACGAAAGAGCCGGTGGTGTATCAGCGAGGACCGTTCGACGTCGTCTGGTAGAAGCAGGGTTGTTCGGAAGAGTGGCTCGCAAAGTACCGTTGTTGAAGAAAGAACACAGAAATGCTCGTTTGGCGTTTGCACGTAAATATGGTCATTGGACCTACGCCCAATGGCAACATGTATTGTTCTCTGACGAGACCAAGGTTAATTTGATTTCTTCAGATGGAAGGCAATATGTACGGCGTCCTGTAAAAGCGGAAATGAATCCAAGATCCACAAAAAAGCAGGTAAAACATGGCGGTGGAAACATTAAAATGTGGGGTGCCTTTTCTGGACGTGGAGTGGGACCTGTGAGGAAAGTTCAGGGTAACTTAGACCAACATCAATACAAGGCAATATTGGAGGAAACTATGATTCCCTATGCTGAGGAGCATCTCCCTATTATATGGACGTTTCAGCAGGACAACGACCCGAAACATACCGCCCGTTCAGTCAAGTCGTTTCTTAACAGTCAGTCAATATCGGTGCTAGATTGGCCAGAAAATAGCCCAGACCTCAACCCAATTGAGCACATTTGGCACGAAATCAAGAAAAAAGTTGCCACTTATCGTACCACAACTTTAGATGAACTTAATGAAGCTTTTTGTGAGGCATGGGCAAATATTCCTGTTGAAACATGTCAGAAATTGATAATGTCTATGCCACATCGGGGTCAAGCGGTAATTAGTAACAAAGGTTTTGCTACTGGGTACTGATTTTACACGTAATAAAATGGAGCTGCTAAAAATATTATAATACTACAGATTATTAGTTTTGTTTAACTCTATTTTTCACTATACTTTACATTATAATTTACTGTCCTTAATTAAATGTTCAGCTACACAATTGTACATTAAAATTTAATAGGTACATGATTAACCTTTGATATTAAATACTTTTTTCTATTTATTTAATCTTTTATTTACAACCATTTATAGCATAATAATCGGACCAAATTATGCAAACAATAGGTGCTGAGAAATCAATAGGGTTTTATAATTATATGTATATAACCGGTTATAGCTCTTCACTATCTTGAATGTCCCTAATTAGTTGACCACGACTGTATGTGTACAACAAAACCATATTATAATTTTCCTGGTAGGTACGTACATACAGAAATATTATAACTCAATAAACTAACTATACGAGTAGTGATTATATTCTCTCTGCGAGTGCCTACACTATATACAGTGTAGTGTTCAGTGTTTCGGATGGCACCTTAAGTTGTAGGTCCCGGCTACTATCGCTGCGTCGTCGTAGTGGTCGTAGAACCCCGTCCATGAACCCGCTCTGAGCCAGCGCGGTGGAGTAAAGGCCTGTGCCCCTCGGTGGGGACATTAATAGGCTACATTATTAATATTATATTATTAAGTATATCAGAAAAATGCATGGCCAATTACTTTCTTATAAGAAATTAAGGTAGAATTCGTAATAAGGACATGTTCCTTGATTAACTAAATCAGCGAGTTTCTTATTATCCTTTAGGACAGTATTTATGGCATTATCAAATGCAATTTCAAAATTCAAAAAGAGTTTATTTCCATAAGAAACACATAGGTAACATTTGGAGAGTGTCAAATCTTAAACTAAAACATGTATAAGGTACAGGCAAATATAGAACTCAATTTGAATTCCGTCACCTCAATGTTTTAGATGCTGGAGGCAATGAGGCGACTAGAAACATCCAGCTTTATACGTTATTTTTTACAGAATTGGAGCAAACACCTTCCCAAGCTTTCTTGTCTTCTACATAATCTGATATTTTGTAGTAAGCTTTTTTACATAAGTGATTTTTAACAACATTTTTAAATTTATTTACAGACAATTCTTGTAACTCAGTCGGTATTTTGTTGTAAAAGCGAATACATTGCCCTTTAAAAGATACATTAACCTTATGGAGCCTAGTAGTAGGTATAGCTAGTTTATTCCTATTTCTAGTGTTGACATTGTGCCTGTCGCTATTCTTAGGAAATTTATCAATATTTTTGTGGACGTACATTAGGTTTTCATAAATATACTGACACGGCACTGTCATAATGTTAATTTCCTTAAATTTACAACGCAGTGACTCTCTGGGACCCACATTGTAGATTGCACGAACAGCCCTCTTTTGCAGCACAAATATTATGTTAATGTCTGCAGCGTTCCCCCACAGCAGTATGCCGTAAGACATAATGCTATGGAAGTCGCTGAAGTAAACTAGTCTAGCTGTTTCCACGTCCGTAAAAAGACGGATTTTTTTAACTGCATAAACTGCGAAACCGTGTTTTTTTGATAGCTTATCTATGTGTGGGCCCCACTGAAGCTTATTATCTAAGGTAATTCCTAGGAATACCGTACTATCTACAATTTCTAAATTTTCACCTTTAACATTAATATTAGCCGAGACTTGTTTAACATTGGGGAGTATAAACCGAATACATATAGTTTTGTTATTGTTCAGTAAAATATTATTAGCACTAAACCAATTGACTACATTTTAGATTGCATTATTCACATCGTCAAAGTTCAAACTGCGTCGTTTCATTTTAAACAAAAGTGAAGTGTCATCTGCAAACAGTACAATCTCATGATTATCTCTGCCAAGATGTGGCAGGTCATTAATATAAACCAAAAACAGGAATGGCCCGAGTATGGAACCCTGCAGTACACCCATAGTAACAACAGACCCTGGAGATCGTTTTCCATTAATGTCAACTTTCTGTATCCTGTTATTTAGATAAGAAGAGAGAAGATCTAAAGAGTTATCCCTAATTCCATAGTGATGTAATTTCCTGATCAATGTGTCCCATGGTCAACGCAATCAAAGCCTTAGACAAATCACAAAATACTCCTAGAGCATCATGCGACTCCTCCCAGGCATCATATATATGTGATATTAACTCAATACCGGCATCAGTAGTTAATTTGCCTTGTGTAAAACCAAATTGTTTACAGTGGAGCATGTTGTTGGTGTTGAAATGTGTAAGAAGTTGATTTAAAATTACTTTTTCAAATACTTTAATAAATGTAGGCAATACCGATATCAGTCTGAAGTTAGAAGGGTCAGATGTACTACCCGATTTAAACAAAGGTACTATTTTACTGTGTTTCATTTAATCAGGAAATACGCCAGATTCAATAGATGCATTAAATATGAAAGCTAAATCAAGTGCAATAACATTTATTAGGGGCTTCACAACATGAACAGAACTATCCCAGAGGACTGCAGTTTTCTTAACATTGATTGATTTAAATTACATGATATTTTCATAAATATATTGACACGGTACAGTCATAATGCTAATTTCTTTGAACTGTTCCCTCAGGGAGTAACGACTGCTGAGCTTATAAATCGCTCTAATAGCCCTTTTTTGTAGAACAAAAATTGAGTAAATTTCAGCAGCTCAGCCCCACAGCAAAATTCCATAGGACATAATGCTGTGGAAATAACTAAAGTGAGGAAAAAACAAGTCTCGCCGTAGCTACTACCGTCAGCTGTCTGATCTGTCTCACAGCATATGCAACTGAACTTAGTCTTCCCGATAAAGATGTAATGTGGGGGCTACATTGTATTTTGGGTCAATTGTTATCCCCAACCCCAACTGGAAAACTGATCTATCAGTAAACTCTATTTAATAAAACATATTTTTAAGGCATAAGGCCTAAGGCACGTTAGGCAAAGTGAATGTTATATATTTAGTTTTTTTTTTGCATTAAGCACTAGATTGTTAACACTAAACCAATTAGGTATCCAAGAGCGTTATTTATTTCGTCATAGTTCTGTACCTGTCGATCTACTTTGAATAAAAGGGATGTATCATCAGCAAATAACACAATCTTTGACAAATTCTGAACGATACGAGCAAATCGTTAATAAAGACCAAAAATAAGAAAGGACCTGTTATGGGACCTTGAGACACGCCAATTTTCACGCAAGATCCTAATGAAATAGTTCTGTTAATCTGAGCCTTCTGAATTATTTTATCCAAATAAGAACTCAAAATAAGCTTTATTTTTAATACCGTAGTGTTCCAGTTGTAACAGTTAATTTTCATGATCTACGCAATCAAATGCTTTGAAAAGGTCACAAAATACACCAATGAATGGCACCTTTTGATTCTTCCCATACACTAAAAATATTTTTAATAGTTCAACACCAGCATCTGTGGTACAACGTCCTTTTGTAAAGCCGAATTGCTGGTTATGTAATAGATTATTGCGATTAAAATGGGAAAGCATTTAATTGAGAGAAAAGATCATATATTTTCAAATACTCTACAAAAGAGCGGTAAAACAGACACAGGCCTATAATTACTGGGATCTTTTTTATCACCAGCTTTATATAGAGCAACTACATTGCTATTTTTCATTAAATCGGGAAAGGTTCCGTGATCAACACATTCATTAAATATGTAAGTTAAATATGGTGGTGCTAATATATCTACAATTAAGCTACACTCTTTGACTGATATCCCCCCTATGTCTTCAGTGCTCTTAACTTTAATGTCTTTAAAAATCTTAATAATATTCTGGGGACTGACATGCCTAAATTTAAATTCAGTTCCGCAGGCATCCACGTTTATCTTAAGCAATTTAGTTGAAAGGAATGGTGAAGAATTAAGTGGTTCAGTAGTTTTCAAGGGTATATTAGAAATAAGATCTCGAATTCCTGAGCTACATCTGAATTTGCACCAAATAATACAGTGATCCGTCAGTGAAAAGTTATAGTCGCGTGGATTTGTACTACCTGTTTCCCTATTTATAACTTTCCATACAGTTTTTATTTTATCGTTGGCAGATTTAATTTTACTATTTATGAAATTTGCTTTGGCTTTAACAAACAAACAACTATCTTGAAAGTTTTGGAGTAATCTTTGAGATATTCTTTAAACCTGTCACTATTTGTCTATATTTATTTGTTTATAAAGTTCAAAATGTCTATCTCTGCTGGTCCGCAAACCTGTGGTCGCCCAATCACTGAACAGTATTAATTTCTTTCGTATAAACTTTGAATGTAAACTCAAATTCGTCGCATACCAAAGAGAAAAAATCTTGATATAAATTATTCGGGTCGTTAAAATTATAGAAGTAGAATAATACTTTTATTTAATAATAATAGAATAACTTTTTGGTACTTTTCCAACCGACTTGTAGAGATGGGTCTGGTTTATATTTTTAATTTCTGAATATGATTAATGAAAGAAAATTTGATACTTTGACCTCTATGATTTGATGGAAGTGAGTTAATATTACTTTTTTCTATAGGGTCACAATCACAGAACACATTACCAAGACTGCAAGCTGCAGTTGACGAAACACATGTTGGTTCAAAAAATACATTATTTAGATTAAATTATTTAAAAAGCCCTAATATCTTTTTGCTTAATGAATCATCTTCTAGAAAGTCTCCAACAACTTAAATCTTTTTCTTTGTTTTAATAACTAATTTTAGAACATCTTCCATCACTAATTTAAAAGTAGAATAGTTTTGAGACTTATAGAATACAAATAGTATAACATGTCATAACAAATAATTCAATACATCTTTCAATCGACAGTCCAACAATATCTTTTTGTTCTTTGAATGTAATATTGTTTCTTATAATTATGAGAGAACCTCAGCGAATAGCGAACTGTCGGTTGAAAGAGCTGGTAATAAAATAAGTTTCTTAATTTAATAACATTTGGTAATCTTTTCGCCAAACAAACAATATCATATTTATGTTTTTCTCAAAATAATTCAACTTGTAGTATTTTGCTGGAAAAGCCTTGAATATTTTGGTGCATTATTTTAATATTGCCATGCTTTTCCTTTGTCCTAGTATTTGTCAATTGATTGCCAGAAAACCCCTGCTTATTTTGTAAAATTAACTTATGTTTAGAGGGGTTCTCTTTTGTCGAACGATCTTGTTTGATACTTAATAATACTAACTAACACTAAAGGCGACTGTAATAGTAATTACTACTGTGTCAGATATATTATACGCTAACAATGTTTTTTGTTTTATTAGAGAGGTACATAGCATACTGAGTCAAAGTAAAATTATGAATAAAATTATTCATGCCGAAATATAATAGAGCATCACTATGATGACACGTTATATTGTATAGGTGTATGTTCGTTCTATGCACGCATTTATTTTGTCGCTCCTATAAATTAACACAATAGGGAAAATTGCAAAGTATAAACATGCACTTTGTTTTATTATACAAGTTGGGAAGCAATTCTAAACCGGTGTCTAATGCACTCCACAGATCACCCCCAATAGATACCGCATGATGAGACATTTGCACTGGACCGAACTCACCGAATTCGGAGGAAGGAAGGGTGTGCGGGGAACAAAAAAGCGGGCGTGTGATTGGCTAATTCAAGGTCGCGCTAGAAAGCACCGAAGATCTAGTGATGCGACATCGAAATTACTGAAATAGCCACTTATCGATACATACGGTGTCAGTCAGTGACATTGAATCAATTCCGACATAAGACCTACAATTTTCTGAACCACAATTAAAGTCACAGATTTAACTTTATATTTATATATAATAGTATAAGTTATGTTAAAAAATCAAACAAATTATATGCTAGAAAGTAAAAAAAAAAGTTTTTATTCAGCAATTTATTTACGTAATTATATCAAAAACACACTTAAAATAACTGTGTAGATAATATTTTGAGTGTACAAAGATACATATTAGTAGCTATTCTCAACTTACCTAATATGAGTTCTGAGTACCGCATGGTAAACTCAAACTCAAACTCAAAAGTACTTTATTACTGTAGATATTTACATATACTTAGCAAACGTCATTTTTTGCCTCTTCTCTACATTGGACCACTGTGGGAGAAGAAGGGCGTAGAAACTCCCACAGATTGATTTTTAGATCTCTTTTAAAAATAGTTTGTGCTTAACTAATACAGTTAGGATTTATTTTTATTTAATAAGCTGGAATAAATAATTACAAAATTATTAACAGCAAGGTCTGTGTTGAGCCAGATTAACCCCATACAGTCCTGTCATTTAAGTAATCTTGAACATTGTAATATCCCTTTTTCGACAAAGTCGCTTTAACATGCTTTTTAAATTGCTCAAATGGCAATTTCAAAATCTCCAGAGGTATCTTATTGTAGTAGAGAATGCACTGACCCTTGAAAGAGTTGCTAACCTTCGCGAGTCTAAAACGGGGTGCACATAGTCTGTGATTATTTCTTAGGTAAACATTACAGCTATCGCTAAGTTTGGAAAATGTTGTAAGGTTCTTGCGTACATACATTATATTTTCGAAAATAAATTGACTAGCTACTGTTAGTATGTCAATTTCTTTAAAAAGCTCTCTTAAGGAGTCTGTTCGTTTTAAATTATAAATTGCTCGAATAGCTATTTTCTGTAAAATAAAAATAGTTTGAATATCCGCTGCTTTCCCCCACAACAAGATACCATTGGACATCACACTATGAAAGTAACTAAAATATACTAGCCTAGATGTAGTCACATCCGTGCTTTGTCTGATGTTCCTAACAGCGTAAGCTGCAGAACTTAATTTACCAGCCAATTTATCTATGTGGGGTCCCCACTGCAATTTGCTGTCAATGGTTATTCCAAGAAACTTCGTATCATTTACTAATTCTAACGTGCTGTTGTCTAACACTAAACTGGTCTCAACTTGCCTGACATTTGGAAGTGAGAATTTGATACACTTGGTTTTACCAGCGTTTAACAATAAATTATTAACTTTGAACCAATTCAAGGTTAAAGACAATACACCATTAACATCATCAAATTCTCCTTTTTGTCTTTCAATTTTGAAGACCAGTGAAGTATCATCAGCAAACTATGTCAGTTAATTTCTCCACCATGAAAGGCAGATCATTAATATACATATACCAGGAATAAGAAAGGGATTATTATGGAACCTTGTGGAACGCCCATTTTAACACCCGATCCATCAGATTTTACGCCGTTAACTTCTGCCTTTTGAATTCTATTGCTTAGGTATGATCTTAGCAGATCCAACGCTTTATTTCTAACTTTAAATTATTTTTTTCTAAATTAATAGCGTATTATGATCAACACAATCAAACGCCTTCGACAGGTCGCAAAAAACTCCGATAGCATCCTGTGCGGCCTCCCATGCAGAATAAATATGAGATATAAGGGTAATACCTGCATCCGTAGTCGATTTACCCCTAGTGAAACCGTATTGTTTGGCGTGGAGTTGTTTTTTTGTACGGTTGAAGTGTGAGAGCATTTGATTGAGTATAATCTTTTCAAATATTTTACTTAGTGTTGGAAGAACAGATATTGGTCTGAAATTTGAAGGATCACCCTTATCTCCCGACTTGAACAGAGGTATCAGTTTACTGTGTTTCATGAGGTCTGGGAAAGCCCCATCGTCAACAACATAGGTAGGCAGAGCCACAATCGCTGCGCCATAAAGGTATTAATAAAACAAACGAATACAATTATTTCACATTAATCTAGCACTTTCAAACTAAGATAATTTACTTGGCGAAATCCCAACATCATTTATATAAAAAGATCGATAAAAACTTGAGCGCGAAACACTACACAACACTAGTGATATCGCATGATTTTGCCAAAAAAAGACAAGTAATTCTCATCACCGCAGGTGAGAAAGAGACATTTTCAAAAGACATCAACGGGTAGTGCAAGTTCTATTAATTATTGAAAATTATGAACCGTTGTATCTTGAACTTTGCTTCACTGGCAAAATAAAATTATTTTTTGAGGATTTTACTTACCAGTGGAATGTTATACCATCTTTTTGGAAGTTTGAAGTCTTGGTAGACTTCCCACACCACTTTACACTACAAAACGGCATTAAAATGTTTGTTTTTTTCGGAAAATATTTTTTTAAGGTTTAATTTTTGACAATACGCACAGGTCTGACACTTGGTCGCGACTGAAGAAGCGCATTCAAGCTTTGTTTCGTATAATACCTATTGAGCTAATGCGTGGTGCGCGTCGCTTGCCTTGTATACGGTATCTATTGGGGGTGATCTGTGAATGCACTCCGATTAATGTTTGCGTACTGCGCGTACACATACTAACAATGGTATGTTCATAAAAAATCCCTAAAGCTATATTTTTTATAATTTCCTCAAAGGAACTATTAGGACAACAAATATTTGTCACTTGTTGCATATTTGTCACTGTACTTTCATAGGTCGCTGTACAGTCTCCGGACTGACACGCGTGATGTCAAGGTCAAGGCTGAGTGTGGCGACAGGGGTGTGTGATACTTGTGCCGTCGTCCGCGGCGCGGATGCGGGGGTAGACGGTGACCCCGCAGACTGCACGTCGTCGTCAGCCTCAGGTACGGGAGGCGCAGGGCAGGGGGCACGTGATGCACCAGCACCGCACCCGACGCGACGTCCTCCATGGCGTCGTTCTCCACAACGCACGACAGCTATAGGCGCGCGGCGGGTATGACAGGCATCGCAGCCGACGCAGGCACTGCAGGCATGACGACTCCATCCAACAAGTCGACTGCTCAATTTCTTCCTGAAAGCCCTCACATTGTGTGATTAATTCTCTCAATTCTATTTGGTTGAAGCTTCTGGCTATTTTTCAAAAATCTTAAATTATGTCTGGTTTTCGCATAAATTTATTTAGTTTTAGGTATTTCTTAATTTTGATTTTGTTTGATGTGTTACCGCTTGTCATTCTCGTATTGCATACTGCACTTATACTTTCCATCTCCATGATGTAGGGAAACAGTATGAAGATTTTCGATTGTTGCTTGTTCCAAATATAAGTCAGCTATTTTAATTATTGACGACCCAAATGGCCCAGTCGGTAGTGACCCTGCCTACGAAGCTAAGGGTCCCGGGTTCGGGTCCCGGTGGTGGCAAATATTTGTTTGATGAGAACGGATGTTTGTACCCTAGTCATGGTTGTTTATCTATCTAAGTATAATATTTATCTACATGAGTTGGTGTATCGTTGTCTAGTACCCAAGATACAAGGAATCCTTATTTGGGGCTAGATCAATGTGTGTAAATAGTGTCCAAGTTATTATTGTTATTATTATTTGGTTGTTCGCCTCATGTTTTTCCAGAAACCTGCATGTATCCCTGGCAAAATAGAGGTCAACATAACTACTTTCGAATGACTTTATGTGTAGTTCCAGCCGGCCTATCTCTGCTTGTGATTCCTCACACGTTGCTCGAACTTGTGACTGCCTAGTCACACTCTCAATCAGCTGGGTGTCTTTCTTTTAAGCGTCTCAACTAAAAGCTTGTCTCATCTCTTCGGCTTCAGTTAGGTTCTGTTAAAACTTGGCCATCTCATGGTCAGCTTGCATTCTGCAGGTCGTCATCTTACTGTCAGACTGTACAAACAGAATGTTGGTGGCAGGCTCTGAGAAACAAATAAAGAAGCACCTGTAATTCTGGCTTATTTAGGAATGGCTTCCTAGTGCTATAGTGCCCTACTTCAATAATATTACTGAGTGCCTAATGAATAGCCAAACACAATAACAGAAAAAGATATAAACTGATAGGAAAAAGAGATAGGAAACCAGAAAATAGTCAAAAATGCAGCAAGTTTTTTTTTATCCTATCCTAAGCAAGCCTAATATGTAGTCTTTATAATTTACGTTCCTCGGCTAAGTTTATTATTTGTACTTTAAAATAGTTTTATCTACGCAAGTATTGTAAATGCTCTAAACTCGACACAGAACCCATAGGGCAATGACCTGCATTATTATGACACATCGATGCGAATATGGCAATTTACAGACAAACAAATTTTACTTTAACGCATCGATTAATCGATTTATCGATGCTATAAAGTAAAATTTGCAAGTCTGTGATACATTCGTATTGATGTCTATTACATCAAAGTCGAATTGTGACAGTTGCCAGTTGTCATTTGTTTGAAAAGAGGTTTGGAAAGAGATTGCATCCTCCTTACGAAGTAGAATTGTGAATTTACCTACGGCTTCTGAACCTTAGATAAAGTAGTGTATGCAACTGCATATAATAAGGCCTTGAAACACTCGTGTGATCCTATTATGGAACTCGTCGGCGCTCGTCGCATAAAAACACATTCGTGTGTTAAGGCCCCTCATTATATGACAGTCACATAAACTACTATTAAAATAGTTTTAAAAGCTAGTTGGTAATGGTACTTCCTGGCTTTTCTAAAAAAAAGATCAATCTTTTTAAATCGCGATCATTTGTATTATTGTATAATTTGACATTCCATAAACATTATTTTCATTATTTTTTGCCTATTTTAAATTGACATACATCATCAATAGACATTATAATTGTAACTAATAACTGATCTCTCGATGTGGCTTTTTCATATTTCTATTTTATAATTGTATTTTTCATAATATTTGCACATCCTTATAGGATAAAATATAGTTAAGTTCACAAATTGTACCCAACATCATAAGCACCTATATTTGCAAATAAATATCTTTGACTTTGACTTTGTGTATACAAAGTCTCAAAGTAAAAAAAAAAAAAGAAATTTTGCACATAGTACCGTGCATAGTGTAGGCATCCACTAAGAAAGGATTTTTGGAACTTCCACCTACCTATGGTAATATGGGTGTAGAAAGTTTGTATGGTATATAACTCAAAAAAGAATAAGTCTTAACAACTGTGAAAATAAACTTAAAAATTGTAGCCTCAGTTTTCAAAATTTACAATTAGTTCGAAATATATTGACTACAAAAATACTAAAATAATGCGGGCGAAGCCGCGGGCAAAAATAATAATACATATACACAAAATAAATCGTCACTCGTTTACCCAAACGGTCTGGCAGTGGCACTTAGTGGGGCAACTTTTATCCAGCTACTCACTACTTCAAGAAATAAAAAATGGATTTTCCGCAAGTTGCATAGATAGAAATCGTAATTTTGTTGACGCCGCCGGTTTCAGACCGCCCCTCTATCCTCTTTAAAAAGATAAATCCAGAATTCACTACAAGAGCACACTAGCCTATAGAAAATATTAAAAACAATACGTTAAGTTGACTGAGGTCGGCGTAAACAAAAAGTTTACAGAGAGTTGAATAATTATAGTCACAACAGCAAAGATTTTTAACATATACTTACCTTTAAGTAGATTAAAAATCTGTACCTACCTCCTGCATTCCTTCGTTGACGTAACCATCGTTTAATAAAACTTTTTGTCACAAATTCTGAAATTAACCATTACTTACCCTTTTCTTTGTAAAGCTTGAAGATATTCCAACAAACAATGCAGCGTATCAAAACAGGTATGCCATTCTGTTCTAGAATAGCACTTATGCTAATGCATTAGGGTTGACTGTGGCTTGGCAAGTTGGCGAATTTAATATCTTTATTTACTCTGTACGGCATGTCTGGAGAATGAAGAGTTTTTGTTATGCGGCAAAGCCAAGCCAAATACAGACTGATTCAGAAACGTGTTGATATATTTTAAAAGATGACTAGGAATAGGTATCATTATGAAAGAGTTTTCCAATAACCATTAGACGAATTTCAAGGACATAAAAAAGGAACGGGCGGCCACTAATGTAAAGTGACAAATGTCATGTCAGGTAATGAGCTTGCAACTTATATTCTCTTAACATCTGGTAGCACCTTATGTGAATTGGGAATACATCTGCATATTAGATGCCGTATCAAGAATAGTACAGTTTATATCAACACAAAAAAGGTAAACGTCGCAAAGACGCATGTATCTATGTTTTTTTTTATACGTTGATAGTATCCCGAGTTTGCAACCCTGAAAACGCTATGCTACTCCCGTGGTTCTCGGAGAACTGCGAAGTTCTGGCACTAACTGCATAACCCCCTTTGTCCCATGTAGGGACAAATTGGGATAAAATAGTTATTTGTGTCACAAGGGAGCAAAATGATGTATTTACGGCGAGGGCGGTACATCGAATCCAGAGTGAAGCAAAGGATACTACAATAGAATCCTGAGCGTAGCGAGGGGTTCTAAGTTAGAATCCTGAGCGTAACGAGGGATTCAAGCGTTAACGCCCATGGCGAAAATAATTTTGCTCCTGAGTAACACATACAACTTTTCACACCGACTATGAGGAAAAGGCTAATTTTAATAATTTAATCGCAAATCAAAAATACTGATGTTCACAGCAAAAAAGGAACAACAAAAACACTTTATGTTTTAAGTATTTTTGTTGTTACATGTTCAACCTAATTACAAAAACACTTTACGTTTTAAGTATTTTTGTTCTTACATGTTCAACCTAATCTAACCTTTAACCTTCATCTAAGCTACCGCAGTATTTTGACCTGATATTTTCTGTGAAAATCAGTATATTTGCTGTGAAAATCAGTATATTTGCTGTGAAAATCAGTATATTTGCTGTGAAAATCAGTATATTTGCTGTGAAAATCAGTAAATATTCGCTGTGCAAATCAGTCTTATTGAGTGCAGTTTAATCTTTCCATGTGGAAAATTGAAATAAAATGCTCAAAAAATAATGAAATAACTATACTTTGAATTTACTTTCACCAATTGTACAACAATCGAACAACGAAAACAAAACTTTTTTTTATAATGGCGGATTGTGAATGATTAGGGAAAGGTCACCACAGATAAAATATTCCTGTGCTACTTTTACCAAAGAGTAGGAATAATTGAATCGAATATTACAATGGTATCGGATATCAATATTCATTACATCACAATTAAAGTCATCGATAGTTTTGATTTCAGTAAAACATATAATTTATTGTGACATTTTCTTTTAAATATGACGAAAAATTTATAAATTTTCATTTGACGTTGTTAAAGTTAAAACTTGAAACTTGAAACAAGTTCGTTTTTAATCGATTGCGATGAAATTACAATCGATTATTTTATTAAGATCTGTGTTCAATTGGCAAATTGCGTAAATGATACATGCCAATGAATAAATTAAAAAAGTAGCTTGAACAGAAAAGTAGCATTTTGCTCCCTCTCATCGTGGAGCAAAACTTACTTTTCCGAATGAAAGGTGTGAAAACATTCTTACCTACTTACCTACCTGCCAAATTACAGCTTCATGGGTCAAGTAATAAATGCTGGCGAACAGATCTTGATGAACATCTGCGGATGAGATAAGGGATTGTTGAACGCCATATGATACACAATTTTTGTGAAATCGGCAGCATCAGGCAAAGTCAACCTTGCCTGCCTCCCCCTTACCAAAGAAGCTGCAAAATATCTTTCTTGTAGGACCTTCCAGAAGATGCAGAAATGGTTGGGGTTCGACAAAACCCGGATGGGCCTCAAGCGAACAAGGTCATATGCCTGCTCTGCAACAAAGGTTACTTGGGCTCGAGCAATTGCAGAAAGGCAGGGTTGAACTGCTCTATCCTATGCTCCTTTTCTCAATGACCTTACCGATGCATTTTTACTTTTTGGGCAAAAATTGCTCATCTTTGGATGGCCGTAGCCTCGCAAAAAATGGACCTAGAGAGCTCTGGTTGGACTCAAGCTTGATATAGCAAATTATATTTACTTAACAAAAGTAGAGAAAATATACCCTAACGAAAATTCCATAAGGTAGCTTTCTCGAAAATAACTGCCAGAATTCCGCAGATTTTCGATCACCACGAGAGTAGCACATGGTTTTTAGGGATGTAAACTTGGGTATACCTCAGGGATACTAACAACATTTAAAAAATCGTAGATACATGCGCGTTTGCGATATTCGATGTATATGTAAAGATGCTTATTGTTAGATAGTTAAGTATAATTTTCATTAGTACAGGACACTAGTTAATAGTCGAGAGGAAATAACCGGTAAGACTGCTGACTGTTGGAGACGGCCGGCGTTAACATGTCAACGATCGCGATTTAAAAAGATTGATCTTTTTTTTAGAAAAGCCAGGAAGTACCATTACCAACTAGCTTTTAAAACTATTTCAATAGTAGTTTATGTGACTGTCATATAATGAGGGGCCTTAACACACGAATGTGTTTTTATGCGACGAGCGCCGACGAGTTCCATAATAGGATCACACGAGTGTTTCAAGGCCTTATTATATGCAGTTGCATACACTACTTTATCTAAGGTTCAGAAGCCGTAGGTAAATTCACAATTCTACTTCGTAAGGAGGATGCAATCTCTTTCCAAACCTCTTTTCAAACAAATGACAACTGGCAACTGTCACAATTCGACTTTGATGTAATAGACATCAATACGAATGGAACACAGACTTGCAAATTTTACTTTATAGCATCGATAAATCGATTAATCGATGCGTTAAATACAACAGTGCTGTCATCAGCAAATAAGAACATGGGATGTTTTGTTATTTTGGGGAGGTCATTAATGTATATAAGAAAGAGTAGCGGGCCTAGTACACTCCCCCGTGGTACACCAAAAGACACAGTTAGTGCCTTCGAATAGTATTTTATATCCTCTTTAGTGTTAGGGCAAATTTTGTTTATTTGAGTCATTCGTTTCCTACCACTTAAGTAAGATTTTATAAGTTCAAATATGTTCCCTCTAACTCCGTATGATTCTAGTTTGTTTAGAAGTGTAGAGTGATCGACAAAATCAAAGGCCTTCGTTAAGTCCATGTACAATGCCGATACTGGTACTCTGTCGTCCATGCTTATAGACACTTTAAGAAGAAAGTCATATATGGCCATATCTATTGTTAAGTTCTTTCTAAAACCTTTTTGTTCTGGAGCGAGAATATTATTATTTTCAAGGTAGTTATAAAGTTGATTATAGATCACTTTCTCAAATCTCTTTGAAAATATAGGAATAAGAGCAATTGGTCTGTAGAATGTCATGTTTTCCTTATTTTCCTTTTTAAATACTGGTTTGATTATTGAGGTTTTAAGTCTCTCTGGGAAAGTACCATTTTCAATACAGAGGTTAGTAATGTGGGTGATGACTGGGGCTATTTCTACAGCAACTTCTTTTATAACCTTCGTTGTGATATCATCGTTGCCTACGCTGTTTGTATTCTTCAAACTCTTAATAATTAATAATATATCACGATTAGTTGTTGGAGACAAGAACATTGAATTGCATATTCTCATTTGATTTTTATTTGCGTTATAAGTGTTGCCATTGTTGGATACTTGGTTAATATAAAATTCATTAAAAGATTCAGCTATTTCCTGGGGGTCTGTTATTTCTCTATTACTATGTATAATTTTATTTATTTCTTCTTTTGGATAATTATTTCTTATAGAATTATTTATTATTTGCCATGTCATTTTGGATTTATTTAGTGATGTCAATATTTGGTAATTATTTTGGGATTTTTGTGTTAAGTTTTGTTGCGTGCCGGGTGCTGCGCTGCCGAAATCGGGCTCTGGCGTGGTCAGGGACGATAATATAGAAAATACTTCAGTAATCAATGGAGTTGTGTATTTCGTTCTTGCTTGAGACAAAAGTCAAAGTCAAGTGACAGTTTCAAGGCAATGTTGCCACACACGAAAAATAATAAGTTTGGACAGATGGCGCCACTAAATGTTGCCAGTAAAAACCTTTTTATTAGACTGATCGATCGTTATCGCTACTCAACACTAGGTGGCGCCACTTACAGATCATGTAATGCTTAACATATTCCCGCCTTTGAAAGAGGTTTCAAAGACAACTTCCTTATTGTCTAAATCTATCTAATGCTCAGATCTATCTAATGTCTAGATCTAATGATATCCATTCTACCTAGGTTGACTCCACCGCCCAAGCTGCTATCCTGCTGGCTTGTGCGTTGCTATCAACCACACCTTTGAAGTGCGCACCCTCTTAAATAAATTATTAGTTGAGAATGTTTATGAAGTTAAGTTAATAAAATGGTGCGCACCTCAAAGTTAAACCTCCCCCTACCTGAAGAGCTATCCTAGCATGTCTAGCTATCCTATTCCCCTGAATAAATCAACACAAGAGAATTTATTTGGACTTACAAAGTGAATAAACTTACAAAGTGAATAATTACTTAAAAAATTAATTCTTATTTAAGAAACTAAATACATATGGGACTTCTAGTCTTCATTCTTGATTGGGAGTGGGCATATGTTGTTGAAGGCCCTTTTGATGATGCCAGTCGCAGTCTTGATAGACGCGACCCGTGCTATGTTGTCAGGTCCTCGATGCAGTTCGAGGATTCTCCCCAAGCGCCATCGTGTCGGCGGCAGCTGCTCATCGCGTATAAGAACCAGGGAGTCCGCAGTCAGGCTCGAACTTTTCGTGCTTCTCCACTTGACTCGCTCCTGCATGAGCGTAAGATAGTCCCTTGACCACCGGCGCCAGAAATCGTGCTGGATCTGTTGGAATTGTTGGTGCAGCTTTAACTTGTTGCTAGGCGTATTTTGACAATCGTAATCGGGTAAGGCTGTCAAAGATCTACCTATTAAGAAGTGGGCTGGCGTTAAGATGGGAAAATTGTCTGTATCTGACTTAGGTATGGGGCAAAGAGGCCGTGAATTTAGGATTCCCTCTATCTGGGTTAGAACCGTCGAGAACTCCTCGAAGGTGAGCATAGCATTCCCTAAGACCCTTTTTAAATGTAATTTACATGCCTTAACAGCAGCCTCAAATAACCCCCCAATGTGTGGTGAGTAAGGTGGATTGAATTTCCACGTGATGCCTTCATTCGTACATAAATCTATTATTTCGCTAGAATTATCCCGAAGATATTTGTAAAGCCTTTTTATTTCATTGTCTGCCCCATGAAACGTGGTGCCATTGTCACTCACCAGCTGACTGGGCTTACCCCTTCGAGCTATGAACCGTCTTAGTGCAGCCAGGAACGCTACGGTTTCCAGGCTGCTAACAAGTTCTATGTGAACCGCCTTGGTGCTGAAACAGACAAATAGGGCGACCCAACATTTAGAGAACCGGCAGCCGCGACCACGTCTATCCCGCACATTGAATGGCCCTGCATAATCAACGCCCGTAGTATCAAATGGTGGTGCTGGTGTCACACGTTCCCTTGGTAAACTTGCCATAATTGGGCTAGTTGTAACAGGCTTGGCTCTGAAGCAGATAACACAATCTTTGATTACCTTGTTTGCTAGTGATTTGCCATGAATTGGCCAGAAGCGCTCCCTCATTGTGGACAGGAGTAGCTGAGCGCCTGCATGCAGTAACCTTCGGTGTTGGCTCTGCATGATGAGCTTTGTAAGTGTGTTGTTTTGTGGAAGTATGATTGGGTGTTTTTTGTCCTGTGGGCATTCGGATAATTTTAGTCTCCCGCCTACTCGGATTAGGCCATCCTGTATAAAGGGATCTAAACTATTAATTGTTGATCTTGGTGAGATCGATTTATTTCTACTAAGTAGGTCGTATTCCTTCTCCATTGTTTGTACTTGAACGTACTTAATCAGATGATTCAATGACTTGTTTAATTCCTCGACTGATAACCTCTCAACTAACTTGTTGTTCGGGTATTTTATGTTATGTATGAACCTTTTTACATAGGCAAGTGTTCGAATTAATTGTGTGTCGGTATTATATCTACCAATTAGTGTTTCTAATACTTGGTTACCCGAGTTTGTTGTTACTAAGTTACATACTTTAATTGGTTTTTCTGATTTCATCTCGGGTAACTGAGTTGTGTTGTGTGGTAGGACCTCCTTTGGCCACTCTGTGTTAGGTTTACTGAGCCACTTGGGTCCCTGCCACCACAGAGTGTTATGAATAAGATTTTCTGCCGGTGTGCCCCTAGATAACAAGTCCGCCGGGTTGTCATTAGTGCTTACCCAGTGCCAATGAGATTTATCGGTAATTTCCCTTATTTCCTTGACTCTATTGCTAACATAGCAATTTAATTTGTGAGGCTCTGTATTTATCCAAGCTAATGCAACAGTCGAGTCTGACCATAGATTTATTTTATCTATTTTATGTCGTAGGATGGTTTTGAGTTTTTTAACTAGCCTTGCTAATAGGAGGGCAGCCTGAAGTTCTAGTCTAGGTATCGTCTCCCTTCCTGCAATCCTCGACTTGGCGGTCAGAAGACTGGTAAATATATTTCCTTCCTGATCGACCGATCTGACATAAACTGCTGCTCCGTATGCACCTTTTGAACTATCGGAGAAGCCGTGTAGTTCAATACTGACTGAATTTCTAATCACTACATTTCTTTTTATTTTAATTTTCTTTATGTTATTCATTTGATTCCAAATCTGACTCCATTCTAAGTGTAATTCTGCAGATAATGTTTCATCCCAATCTAATTTTAATATAACTAGTCTTTGGACGTACATCTTTGCAGTAATTATGATAGGACCTAATAGGCCCAATGGATCAAATACAGAGGACGCACTTGACAAGACCTTTCTCTTTGATAAAACCCTTGGCACCGGATCGAGCTCTGATGGATACAGTAACTCATCGTCTAAATCTGACCATGCCAGGCCTAACACCTTATGTGTTGTGTTACCTATTTCTGTGACAGTGTTTGTATGTGTTTGTGTGGTTCTACTCACTGATTTCAGGATTTCAGGCGAGTTGGACTTCCACTTCCTCAGTGTGAAACCACTTTCTTGTAGCAGCTGCTCGACCTGGATGACCGTTTGGATTACCTCCTCCTTGCTGCCCCTTCCATAGAGCAGGTCATCCATCAGGAAGTCGTTGGCCAAAGCCATTGCTGCTTCTGGGAATCTATGTTTATTTTGATTAGCTATCTCCTTCAGACATCTGGTTGCAATGTATGGTGCGCATCTCAGACCAAAACTTAATGTGGTTAATTTATAGGTTTTAAGTGCGTCCTGCGGGTTTTCCCGCCACACTATACATTGCAACCCTTGCTGGTGAGGTGTAACATGTATTTTTGTGTACATTTTCTCAATGTCTGCACTTACTACGTATTGGTGCATTCGAAATCTAATGATGATATCTGTGAGATCATCTTGCATAATGGCCCCTTTATATTGAATGTCATTTAATGATATGCCTGTGCTAGTTGGACATGAGGCGTCTATGACCACCCTGAGGGGAGTGCTTGTTTTCTGCATGTTTACCACAGCATGGTGTGGTAAGTATACCCTAGCCGATGTGTCCCTGTCAGTCTGTTCCTTCATGCATCCGTTACTTTTAAATTTTCGCATAAAATCCACATACATCTCCTTGTATACTGGATCTCGTTCAAATTTTTTCTCTAGGGTCCTCATTCTTTTATAAGCAATGTTCCTGGAGCTACCTAGAGATTCGACTGGCATTTTCAGAGGCAACTCTACCACAAAATTACCTTCCACTGCCCGTGAATGACGGTTGAACACTCTCTCACACTCGGCAAGTTCGCAGTCTTCTACCTTTGGTTTACTGAGACTGTCGTTCTCCCAAAGTCTATTCATCTGGGAGTTAATGATGAAGTTACAGTGCACAGTTCTAGATACGGGGGCTTTCACCGCCCCTGATATCACCCAACCTAACCTGGTTTGTTGGAGAATTGGCTGTCCCTCCCCCAGTTTCCGTTGGCCTGTGCATATTAGGTTATAAAATAGTTCCGCCCCGATTATCATGTCTATCCTCCCGGGTTCATAAAACCTTACATCGGCTAATTTCAATCCGCTCGGTAATTTAATATTTTGGATATCGTTATTATTATGGTGCGGTAATTCGCACAATGTTGGAACAATGAGACAGGAGATTTTGGTGTTATAATTTTCCACCTTGGACTCAATTTTGACTGTGCAAAAATGATTTATGTTGGTCTGGATGCCATTAAAGCCTATGACTTCCATATCTATCTCTGATTTCCCTAATTGGAGCTTATCAAACGCTTCCTGGGTAATGAAATTGGATTGTGCCCCTGAGTCTAGTAAGGCTCTTAGAGTGTGGGCTTTATTATTTTTATCAAATGCTTTAATTTGCGCGGTAGACAATAGCACTGACTTGGGTTGAGTAGACTGCTCACTGTTTGTGACTGCAGTGTTTATTATTTGTTGATTATGTACTCTCGGAGTAGTCGTTTCAACGGCCGGTGGATTATGCATAGTACTGGGACTATTGGAGGAGGCACTGCCAACATTTGTGTAGTGTAGTAGTGAGTGATGCTTACCTCTACATGTGCGACAGGTCGTGGCACGACAGGTTGGCATGGAATGCGAACCTCTCAGACAGTTTGTGCAGAGCTTTAATCTGCGTACCATCTTGTTTCTATCCCCTACATTCATAGCCAAGAATTTACCGCACTGTGTTATGAAGTGTCTTTGATCACATACTGGGCATTGATTATGTGGTGCAGGGGTACCTACTGACTGGGCGTTTGTGGCTGGGTGTAGAGTGGAGCAACATGGTGACCCCGACGTGATGAAGAACCCGTGGTAAAACTCCCGAAGAGGTCCAAGCTGAAAAACGGATGGCGTGGTCGGGAGATTTCGCGAAGACATAATATAGCGAAACAGTAAATTATCAAGCTTGCGGCATACAATAACATCTATCAAGCAACGTCGGTCAAGAATTCCCGAAAAAAGCAGCCATGGGCGACGGATCCGGTCAGATGTAAATCCTGGTTGGTGTGAATCAATGGCTGCCTAGTATCAACGGACGAAGATCAGCAAGATAGATGGGCGTACGCAGGCAAGACACAAGATCCACGGGCGCACGAAGATCTGAAGACGAGCGGCGGCAGCAACTGTAGTCATTGCGGCAAACATTGCAGTCACATGGGGACGGGCAGTACGCAGAGATCGACTGAAAAGAGGTGGGCTCGCTCCTTGTATTAAGTTATCCTAACCCTCTATCAAACAGGGGGGGGAACCGCCGTGTGCTCTTCAGGGTGTAGTGTAGCATCCAATAATCATCATGTCTGATACAGACGGTGAGTCTGGTAATACAATTGTGGAACTTCAAAGCTCTGCCATCAAAAGGTTAAAGAAAATTAGAGGCACGCTGAAGGCCAAATTAACCTTGTTTAATAAAAACATTAGCAAAATTAACCTGCAAAGCTTGACAGCGGAGCAAATCATAGACTTACGACTACGGACCGACCGTATCAAAAAGAGCTTTGAAGAGTTTGATTCAGTTCAAACTGAGATTGAAACCCTAAGTAGCGACGTCGAAGATGAGCTTAGTAATAGGGAGTCCTATGAAAATACATATTATGAGTGTGTAGCCAAGGCAGAAGCAGGCCTTTCAAAATCAGGTAAAGTCGGATTGCCGGGGCTAGCCTCCCGACAGTCAACTGCTTCATCTGAGCCAGTATTAGATTCAATAAAGTATCCAGATATTCCGCTTCCGGAATTTAGTGGGGATATCTCAAGGTGGATTGAATTCCGGGACACCTTTGATGCCCTGATTAACAAGGGTGCATTGAGGCAGATACAAAAATATAAATACCTGAGATCTTGCCTAAAGGGCGGCGCCCTGGAAGTGGTGGGTGCTCTCGAGTATTCGGAGGAGAGTTACAGTATAGCGTGGCAACTCCTATGCGAACGCTATAACAATCCGAGACTTCTAGTAAACAATCATCTGCGTGCACTCCTGCATATCAGTGAGGTGCCCAACACTCCCAGTGGCTTAAGGGGATTAGTAGATAACATATCCAAGCATCTTAGGACCCTAAAGGGGTTAAATGTATCGACAGAAGACTGGGATGTACTAATAATATTTTTTCTGTCTAGTAAATTGGATAAGAACATTTTAAAAAAATGGGAAGAGCGGTCCAATTCAAAAGATTTACCAACGTTACAGGAATTCAAGAGCTTCCTTCGCAACCGAGCAGACCTGATGGAGACTCTCAATTCGGGGAGTGACCCTGAGGCTCCGGGTCTGAGCAGCCTTGGTGCTGGAACATCTCGAGCGACCAACTGGAGGACCTGCAACGTAGCCACTCTACACCCAGCCACAAACGCCCAGTCAGTAGGTACCCCTGCACCACATAATCAATGCCCAGTATGTGATCAAAGACACTTCATAACACAGTGCGGTAAATTCTTGGCTATGAATGTAGGGGATAGAAACAAGATGGTACGCAGATTAAAGCTCTGCACAAACTGTCTGAGAGGTTCGCATTCCATGCCAACCTGTCGTGCCACGACCTGTCGCACATGTAGAGGTAAGCATCACTCACTACTACACTACACAAATGTTGGCAGTGCCTCCTCCAATAGTCCCAGTACTATGCATAATCCACCGGCCGTTGAAACGACTACTCCGAGAGTACATAATCAACAAATAATAAACACTGCAGTCACAAACAGTGAGCAGTCTACTCAACCCAAGTCAGTGCTATTGTCTACCGCGCAAATTAAAGCATTTGATAAAAATAATAAAGCCCACACTCTAAGAGCCTTACTAGACTCAGGGGCACAATCCAATTTCATTACCCAGGAAGCGTTTGATAAGCTCCAATTAGGGAAATCAGAGATAGATATGGAAGTCATAGGCTTTAATGGCATCCAGACCAACATAAATCATTTTTGCACAGTCAAAATTGAGTCCAAGGTGGAAAATTATAACACCAAAATCTCCTGTCTCATTGTTCCAACATTGTGCGAATTACCGCACCATAATAATAACGATATCCAAAATATTAAATTACCGAGCGGATTGAAATTAGCCGATGTAAGGTTTTATGAACCCGGGAGGATAGACATGATAATCGGGGTCACCATGTTGCGTGCCGGGTGCTGCGCTGCCGAAATCGGGCTCTGGCGTGGTCAGGGACGATAATATAGAAAATACTTCAGTAATCAATGGAGTTGTGTATTTCGTTCTTGCTTGAGACAAAAGTCAAAGTCAAGTGACAGTTTCAAGGCAATGTTGCCACACACGAAAAATAATAAGTTTGGACAGATGGCGCCACTAAATGTTGCCAGTAAAAACCTTTTTATTAGACTGATCGATCGTTATCGCTACTCAACACTAGGTGGCGCCACTTACAGATCATGTAATGCTTAACAAGTTTATTATTTGGTTCAATTTTTTTGAGTATAATTTAAGTGTTTGTTTATTTTCCAGGCATGGATTGGTTCTATATTTCCACAGTAGCTTGCGTTTCCGTTTTGAACAATGTTTGATCCCTCGTGATATCCACTTTGGTTGTTTTCTCGTTGTATTTTTAATTCTGGTTACTGGAAAACAAAGGTCGTAGAACATTTTAAACAGGTCATGAAATGCGTTGAAAGCTTCATTTGCGTTGCGGCATGAGAGAATATCGTGAAATGTTAAGCTTGATAAGCATTCCTGAAATCTATGAATGTTTTCTTGGCACATATCTCTTCTTATTGTAAACCAGAAGGGGAAAATACAGGTCTTCTTCACTGAAAAACGAAATATTTGTGCCGTATGGTCCGACATGGCTAACTCAACCACTTCATATGTGCATCCTTTTATATTGTGCCCTATATTATCAATACATGTTTGACTTCTAATTCGAGTTGGTTCATTGATAGACAGTTTTAAGTTACATGATGCTAGTAGGTTGTAAAATTGTAATGATGCTCTACTTCTCTTTAGCCTGTCTATATTAAAATCGCCCCACAAAATTACATTTTTTTATTTTAATTTTGCAAAGTCAAGAACTACTTCCACAGTGTTAAAGAATGTATTGTAGCTTGCGGTTGTGTATACGGGGACTCTATACATGCATATTATTATTGTGTCGTGGGCCAATAATTTAATCGCACTGCATTCGACTACATTCGGGATACTTTTCTGGTTAACAACACAACTTCATCCCCCTCCTTTTCATCCTTGATTATGAGGTGGGACGCCCGCTGAACCTCAGGCATGTGATCGGTCCTCTATCGTGACTGTTTCAGCCAAATATCTTCAGCCTTTTGGGGGTGGAATTTTCAAAGACGCTGGGACACTACTCAGTTATGTTCAATCTTCAGCCTTCACACAAAATTTGAAGATCCTTACTTCAAACTGACACACTTTCATACAAACTTTCAACCCCTATTTTACCCCTTTAGGAGTGAAACTTAAAAAAACGCTGAGACATTCATTAATTTTTAAACGTCAGTCTAAACACAGAATTTGAAGATCCTAACTTCAAAACTCACGGTCTTTCATAAAAACTTGCAACCCCTATTTTACCCCCTTAGGGGTAGACTAATAAAAAAAACGCTGAGACACGTGTTCATTAATTTTCAATCGTCAGCCTAAACACAAAATTTGATGATCCTAACTTCAAAACTGACGGACTTTCATAAATTATTTTTGAAAATCTGCCCTTATTCCTTGTCTAGGTATATTACAAATGGCACCTCTATGCAAAATTGTAGCTTTCTAGGTTGCAGGAGTCAGTGAGTGAGTCAGGCCCTTTTATATATACAGTTAGAGTGATTTAACAAAAAAGGAGACACGGATGCGGATGATGTTTAATTTGTGAAAAACGAAAAAAATGATAATCAGTAACGGAAATGACAAAATGTTTTATAAACCCCAAAAATTACGAAAAAAAAATTGTTAGTTTTCGTCAAAACAAAACTTCGTTGACTATTATTTTATTTTCTGTAACAATTTCGAGTATGTATCTCTACACCACGTACCTACCAACAAGGCAGAAAGTTCTAGAAACCTCGCTGAATGAGTTGAATGTCCTTTTCCACATTTGATTACCAGTATTCAGACCAAATCAGTTTTGAATATCATTAAGTTTAAGACGAAAATAGCGTGTGATGATGATGACGCGGAGACATTCCAGGGTTCAGCAGTGATGCATGTCCAGGAATGTCTTCTTGTCTTTGAAGATGGGGCCCCAGGCTCCGTAGTTCTTCTTCTCTTCAACTTGCTTCGATTGTGCGCTGTGGGTTGTTCCTAGCGCTGCTTTCCTGTAACGTATAAAGAGATTACATAAATATATGCATTGTCCCTTTAGATAGTAGAAAACAGTTGTGCACAAATTTATAGTCATAGATTTCGCTTACTCATCGCTGCAGATATGGATTCCCTCGCGATTTTTATAAGGTATCAGTAATGCGCTTAGTTGGATTTGCTTCTTACAGTGAGAGTAATGTACTTTTCAGACTTTGTGATAGTCAGGACATAATTTTTAGGCGGCGCCACGTTCACATTAGGTCTGAGATTGGGCCTTAAAGTCAAACTGCGATCATATCTAATAGGATGCCAGCATTAGAAGGACATCTATTCTGTTCATCAACATACGCAAACTCCACTCATCCTAATAGTAGAAAAGTGTCAGTAGTCAGTAGATATCATTGATTCATGTAGTTTAGATGTTAGCAAAGCGGGAAGGAGTTTTATTTTTCAGGAAATCATCCCTGACTAACGCTCATTAAACCGTTTTAGATTTGAAGCTACTCACTTCATCGGCGGAGCAGCCACATCGAAGCTCTTACAAGCATAATTGGCCTTCGACGTGGTCTTGCCTTCGTCTCCTCTCGCCATGACTATCTTCAGCTATCAACCTCTTCCGTACGGAGCCGGTGCTGGGATGGGTGATGAGGGTGGGTGTGCGGGTGGAGGGGCAGGGGACCTAAGGCACGTGCTGTAGGTGGTTGAGTACGGCGTGTTCCAGGCGGTTGCCGGTGTTCGCGCGGCGACTGCCTTTTCTGGTGCACAGGTTCTTGGCGAGCCTGGTGGGGAGAAAATGTTGGTTTGTTTAGCTGATATATAACAAACATTTTTCAACACTAGGATGCTCTGGTGGAGTGGAAACCCCAAACAGCGACGCTATGAAAATCCAAGCTACGAGTTATTTCTTCTCGATCGTGTTTCCTTGGGAGTCGCCGTTGCTAGATCTAAGTTTCAGTTTTATGACCTGGGTCCTCTGACTTGTGGTCTCGGCCACTACGGCACGGAGGACGTCAGTCGTCATGCATTTTCCCATACCATAATCGATGGCTGAAGCACAAAGTAAATTAACTCAATGCGTGTGGAAGATGGTTAGGTTGCCGCATATGAATGGCAAAGGGTATATCTTAATATGTTCCTCTCCAAACCATGTGACTCGGTGACCCTGACTATTACAATGAAAACATGATATATAACGTATACGGATTACATTAAGTCTCTCATTTAAAATTAAAATGAGTAACTACAGAAGTTCCAATAGGTAAAAAACAGTTGACCGGTTAGAAAATGTAAAACTGTATAGCGATCTGAGTAATCGTGAATCTATAATAATAATAATAATAATAATAATACCTTGGACACTATTACACACATAGATCTAGCCCCAAACCAGGATTCCCTTTATCTTGGGTACTAGACAACGATACACACGATATACTTATATAGATAAATATTATACATAGATAGATAAACAACCATGTCTAGGGTACAAACATCTGTTCTCATCAAACAAGTATTGAATTCAGATTCCTGAGATGGTAGGCGCTGCGGGTTTAATGTTTTTAAGGTTCCGTGCCTTAAAAATAAATAACGGAACCGTTATAGGATCTCTCCTTATCATCATCATTATAGGTCTGTCCTTGGTGTGTAAAAGCGCAAGCGACAAATTTCTAAAGCGATTAGGTTACATTTTGGCAAACGTATGCATTTTTTTGACCCAGACACGAACTTCTTACGTAATGCAAATGCATTTTGAATTTGGGGGAAATTTTGGGGTCTAAATCAGAAAATTAAAAATATAAGTTTTTCGGACTGACTCGTGTGACATTTCTTATTAAAGCATTTTCTTTCGAGGATCTCATATATTTTTATTACCCTGAAAAAAATATTTAAAAAAAATAAAAAATAGGCAAACAAGACCGAAAGAACTGATCATTTTTTTTTTTAATTACGTAGCATAGATCTTTACTTAAATATTACAGGAAAATAATGAAATATGAATGATGTAAGGGGGATGTTGGATGAAGGTTTGTGTTTATTGAAAAAGTGTGTGTAAAGTAGTCAAGTAATGTCGTTCATCTAGACCTAGAGTATATAGTCTATGATCTAGGTATCCATCGTGTTGATGATGTTTGGGCAATCCCTTGCCACTGACACTGAACCTCTATACGTCAGTGTAATCGGGACCCAGCTGAGATGATGCAATACCTACGGCTGGTGTGGTCATGCAAAACCTGTTCATTGCGGTATTCTGCAGTCAACACTATGTAAATTAGCCTACCTTTGTGATAAAGGACTAATAGGTACCTACTTATGTAACCTTTGTTTTGTCAAGGCACTCAAGACGGTTAAACGATGAATAAAAGAAAATATAGCTAATAACTGCAAAATAATTGAGGCTGCAACATGGAGAGGTCTTTGCCCAGCAGTGGGAAACATAACGGCTACAAAATAAAAATAAACAGAAACTAAATTTAATATTTAAAACAACCCCGGTACATTAAATTCATTTTATGGCCCCACACTAGGATACCCCTTGTCGTGGGAATCAGAAACAGAGACGTCACACACATATAAACATCCATGATCTGCGGATTTTTTTTTTGCATTACCACCAGCCGGTTTCGAACACGGGACCTCTCGCATGGTAGGCAGGAGCCACAACTGCTGCGCCACAGAGGTCTTCATTTGGTTCACTATTTTCCTATTTAGGTTGATAACTTAGTCTTTAGGACCGCTGAACCGATTTAAATAAAATGTATCTGAGAATCATCGCAGTGAAGTTTGCTACCAATTAAAACCCAGTGAGCGCCAGAGTCAAGTACTATAAAGTATTCTGTGCTAGACTGCCAAGGAAAGACAGACTTATAACACCCCTCTTTATCGCCGGGGGTTAAAAAGGTTTGATAATGGGACCATTTAAAATATTGGTTTTGTTACAGCTCCAATAGGTAGGTGATCTCATAGATACTAAGTTTCTTCTGATGGTCCGTGATATGCGGCTGAACGGGTCTCCAAATGCTCAACATCATCAGTGCGTGTTCACGTGTGCGTGGTCGACGGCAGACTGTGAGCAATATGTGAAGAAGCCCTAACACACAGACATCTATCGTAACTCTTTCTTATCTTAGTTTCCGCTCCTTATCCTTCCTTAGTCCTGTGACCTTTGAGTTTGGGTTGACCTTTGAGCGAGCATGAGATTCTCTTGAGGACTCTCTCTTTGTTGACATAATTTGACATTTCTTATTGTCATACTTAAGTGAATAAGAGGACAACGCACACGTTCTTATGAAAAACTTGAATCCCTCCATCCTGCACGTTCCTCTGGGTAGTGCGAACGAGCAACAAAATATTATATGTACCTAAAAATATCTGCCTATCTACACTATACATTTCTTTATTAATAATATCAATATAAACTTATATAAAAGACGCCATCAAAAATCTATAAAAATACCTACTGTTGTGTATTTGCTACCTTGTATTAACTTTTTTGCAACTCTAAGCTAGATACAAATATGTTATTTTAAGTAATTAAGACTGAGCACGAAACGGTCAACTTCAAATTTGAAACAACAGGCACCCACCACCCTGTGGGGGTCACTGAACAATCTTTTGTGAGACTTTTTGGAAAATATATTTGCTATATTTTTTTTCTCAAGATGTTAATTTCCAAGGGGACCGAGAGCAAACCTGACTGTGATTTTTCAAATTCTCTGGCAAAATTTGCATGCTTCACATTAAAATAAGATATAATTCTACAAAAAACATAAATATTTAAACTTAAACATTTATATAATGCACACACAGGCACAAACATAGCTTCTGGACCCACACTAGGATACCCTGTTTCGTGGGAACCAGAAACAGCGACGTCACGCACATATAAACATCCAAGACCCGGGTTTTTTTTTCTGTTTCCCCAGCCGGGGATCGCACCCGGGACCACTCGCATGGTAGGCAGAGCCACACAGGTCGTAACATTTGTAGATTCCAATCTAGAATAACATCCAACGTCAAAGTCGTCCACTAACCCACAGTTGCCATCAACGATCATGCGATGCCCGCGTGCTATGAGAAAACTACTTAACATACACCAGACTTGTAGTAAACAGAAAACCAGTTCTCGCTATTATTTTAAGGTACATTTGATTGAAAATGGTGGTATAAAATGTATACTTTGTGTTCCAAATAGTTTTGGCGAAGGCTAATGAATATTTTAAAATATTTGGTAGTTAGATGCTGATAGATGTCATAAATAGTCGATGTTGTTGAAAAGACTGATAATTTGATGGACGGTATAATATGATAATTTGTATATTTTTTAGGTTCATATCTAGAGATGTAGCCCATTAATGTTCCCACCGAGGGGCACATGGCCACTGGCCTTGTGCCCCTCGGTGGGAACGAATAAGAATGAGCTGTACTCCAACAAGCTGGCTCAGTGCCGGTTGATGGAGGGTTTTTATGACTAATACTACCAAGAAGCGATGGTTGCCGAGACCTACAGATAATGTACTGTACCTACAGTGCAGGGTCCATTATCTATACAGATAATGTACTGTACCTACAGTGCAGGGTCCATTATCTATTCAGTTTCAAAAGTATCGTGTAACGTGTACAGTTCATGTAAACTTCCTATTCTAGGACTGCAGCGAATAAAAAAAGGGAAATATTAAACTGCACATCAAAAATACTGATTTGCACAGCCAATATCAGGGCAAAATGCTGCGGTAGCTTAGGTGAAGGGTAAAGGGGGTGAGCGAAGCGAAGCCGCGTTTATCCTTCGAGTTCGGTTGAACATGTAAGAACAACAAAAAATACACATAAACTTAAGTACACATAAAATATTTAAAAAATAAAAAGTGTTTTTTTGTTGATCCTTTTTTTGCTGTGCAAATCAGTATTTTTTGATGTGCGATTAAATACTAGCCCTTAAAAAGTGTGTAAACTGCTACAGTAACTACATATAGTTTAGTCTTCTCATAGAACGGTAAGATAAAAGTATATTCCGGCAATAGGACATTGACATGTTGGGTAACAAGCTGAATCCGATAAACAACCTATTTTCCAACCAAATGCACCACAAAATGGTTATAAAGTACTAACCTTGGTAGGAATTTGTCGATGATCGCGAACTTTCTCTCAGATTTATTCATTGACACATAAGATTTGTATTATAATTTCAAAAATAAACTTCGGAAAGTCAAAATTTTGCTGCCGATTTGAATGGGAACTTGACTCCGACTAAGGCCGGTTACCCCATCTACAGCTTTTATGTAGTGCTGCATAAATATTCTACGGCAAACCGGTCAGGCGAAAACGGCTCTTATCAGAACCTGATAAGAATTACCAAACTTATGTCTTTGTTAGCAGCAGTCTTAATCATGTAAATCTGCTATCTAGGAATTTCTATCGCTTTTGAAAAATTGACTATACAGTAGCATTATTCTGTAATCGCTGACTTATAATAATTTCAATCGTATTTTATTACAAATCGAACAATCAAACACGGTTATTTCGAACGTGGTATCACTTGTAGCGATTGTGAATGCTCGATTTGCCATTTGAATGGCATTTCTAGATGTCAGAATGACAGTCAGGCGGCAGAACATCGCACAAACAAGCCAAGTCGGTATAAAAGACAGGCCGTGTGAAAAATTCGTGTGAAGATCGGTAAACTTTTCAAAAGCGATCGATATTCCTTGTTGTCAGAATCACATGATGAGGCTACTGGATACACCGGTTTTGTGATCTTATTCTATGATGAATTTTAAACAATGTGTTCATGTGTATTTCTTGTTAGGAAAAATACTAGAAAATACTGTCCATCCACATTTGGAAATGATTTCTGTGCATTCGGCGATCCACACCCTAGCGTGTTTTTCAACGGATTATGTTTAAACGATTACCGAAAAATTCGAAAATTTACTACCGAAATGACTGCCAAAATTGGTATGATCACTAAATTGTGTTTGGTTAAATCATCACCAAACTTCTTTTTATGTTTTGTGTACTTAAGTTTTGTTGCTAAGCTACCGCAGTATTTTGCCCTGATATTTTCTGCAACTTTTGGTGATCATTTACACATTTTGGGTAAGAAAAAAATATTTAGGTGATCTTTTAAATTGTTCTATTTTTCAAATACTATCTCTAGGACAAAGGCCGCAAATAAAAGATACGTGGTACAGTTCGCGTCAAGTTTCTTTGGCTCTGATCGAGCTGTCGCCCCTTTGTCTCTCACCCCACCTTATCCTATGCGAGAAAGAGAGGTCATGGCTCGCTCAGAGATACCGCTATAATAATAATATTATTTACATACAGGGAGGATATGTCGCAAGCATGTACAAATCAAACTCGCAAATAGCAACACAATTTGTACATTACTTCGGTCACGTCCGCCAATTGCTGAGATGTATCCGAATGCAAATATGAACAAACAAGTAAGTAACCTTGAAGATGATTCATAGTAAGGAAGTCCTTCGTTGTTTTCGGAGTTTATGTTTTTCGGCGCATGGGTAGTAAGTATAGTACGTACAAGAGAGATTATTATGTATTGTTCAAATTATAATTGTACAACATTTTTATTTTTATTAATAATGACATTAGACAAATTAATTTCAAAAATATACAAATTTACTAACCTGAGGACAATGCAGTCATGCAGTCATCTCGCAGAACCTGCCACATTCTCGCAGTATGTATTCCTTTCATCGCCAAACATATCATTGAGTGGTGCTGCAGCCAACAGTGCGCTGAGGCTGTCATGCGCCCGCGCTGGCGGGGACTGCCGGCGCGCCACCGTGCGCTGCATAGTTACGCCTCACATGCTCTACCGTATGGTCAAGAAACATACGTAGACGATAGAGATATGTGAGAGCTCGCTCACGGGTCACGAATGAACACATGAAGTATGAAAATACTTATGTGACATGTGGAAATGTATGCCTCTAAGAAAGGTCTACAGGTTTTAAATAAAAAAAAACTCTTGGCCGTCAAAATGATATGAAAAGCCTCCTTCATCTCCTCATTCGATCAAAAACTGCGAACTCTTAAATTTTCCTATACAGGGTGTCTCGTAAGTCAAACCCCTCAGCGACACCGCTTAGATGCCTCGAATAAGCCTAACATGACCATAATAATAATACCTTGGACACTATTTACAAACATTGATCTAGCCCCAAACTAGGATTCCCTGTATCTTGGGTACTAGACAACGATGCACATACTTATATAGATAAATATTATACTTGATAGATAAACAACCATGACTAGGGTACAAACATCCGTTCTTATTAAACAAATATTTGCCCCCGCCGGGGCTCGAACCCGGGACCCTTGGCTTCGTAGGCAGGGTCACTGCCGACTCGGCCATTCGGGTCGTCGAAACCACCACCACCACCGTAAAATTTGCATGCTATTAGGGATAATAATTTTTCAAATTCTCTATTTTTATACATCTTACAAAGCAATGAAAAAGTTGGTAGCAAATGAGACTTTCAGTGTTCTTCCTTCACCTTTCTTGCTAAGTGCGATGGAGCCACGGTTTGATGAGTGCTCGCCTTCCACTGCAAAATGACAGATAGTGTTCACAGTTAAGTGCTATTTGACTTCTATTGCTAGCTGGCTTTGCGGATTAAGCTAGGCGGGAAATAAGATGTATCAGCGGGCATTGCGAAGTGAACTCGGAGGTAGAACGGTACGAAACAAGATGTATCAGCGGGCATTGCGGAGTGAACTAGGAGGTAGAACGGTGCGAAACACGGATACTGTCGCACAGCTTCAATTAAGTGCACTGCGTTGAAACGACTTTGTAGACTAACTGAGAAGCGGCAGGAACGATGGGGGAGGAGATCACGACATAGCGGACTCCTTTTAAGTCGCTTAGTCCACTCCGCTCATTCTGCGTAGACTCTGAAAGCACTTCTATGAAATTGACTAGTGCGAGTTAAGCAAAGTCCGTACGAAGTCCGATTGAAATCCGCTCAACACTTTAACCACTTTCGCGACTCTTTGTACTCGTTTTCTCCGCGCCGCTCACTCGTTCACAGTGGAAGTACCTCTCTGAAATGTATCCTTGCGAGTCAAGCGGTGTCCTAGCGGAGTCCGTTCCGCACACAGTGGAAGGTAGGTAGGGAGGTAGGTATTAAGGTGGCATTCATTTCTCTTTGAAGGTACTATGATGTTTGTTGTGTTGTAATTCCATTCCTAAATCAGCAAAAGATAAGCAAGTTTTAACAGTTATTTCTCATACCACTCCTAGTAAAAAAACTATCAAGTGCGAATCGCGCACGTAGGGTTCCGTACTACCGTACAATGGTAGGAATGGTGTGGAGTGAATAGTTTGGATTTTACAAAAATATTGTTTACAAAGTTTTTGGTGCGGCTAATTTCACACTCCATGTACGTAACCAGGTGCATTCACAAGTTTATATGTGGTATTGAAAGAATTGTTGTATGGGAGCCCCCTTAAATATTTATTTTATTCTGTTTTTTAGTATTTGTTGTTATAGCGGCAACATAAATACACCATCTGCGAAAATTATAAATGTCTAAATATCACGGTTCATGAGATACAGCCTGGTGACAGACGGACAGAGAGACAGACAGACAGAAGACGGACAGCGGAGTCTTAGTAATAGGGTCCCGTTTTTACCCTTTGGGTACGGAATCCTAGAAAACACGGCAGCTGATCAAAGGCGATGTTTCTGCTGAAGATTTATGTTAAGACTTAAATTTCTCATATTTTACTTTAGACAAAATAACATTTGTTTCTTCTTCGCTAATTATGGGCAATAGCGTAGAAATTTTAAAAAATCTATTAAAGTGGGCTAATAAGAAATTACTTGCACTAATAATGTAAAAAACCGGCCAAGTGCGAGTTGTATGAAAGGTTGCATGAAGGGTTCCGTACCATTATCTATAAAACGGCAAAAAAAAGCATGTCTGTTGTATGGGAGCCCGCCTTAAATATTTGTTTTAATTCAACTTAATTAATTATTTTTAAAGTGAATATATAACTAGATATTCTGTAAATATTTTAAGCGTCTACCTGTTGCCGTTATCAATATCGAGCAAAAACGAGCAAAATAATCACGTTTGTTGTATGTATATAAATATTTATTTTATTCTGTTTTTTTGTATTTTTGTTAGAACCGCAACAGAAATACATCATCTGAGCAAATTTGAACTGTCTAACTATCTCGGTTCATGAGATACAGCCTGGTGACAGACGGACAGCCAGAAAGACAGACGGACAGCGGAGTCTTAGTAATAGGGTCCTGTTTGGCCCCTTCGTGTACGGAACCTTAAAATGGAGAATTTGAAAAAAAAAATCTTGAAACCAACGATATCTTGAATTACATACAACTTTCACTGAGGTCATGTTAGGCTTATTCGATGCATCTAAGGCAGGTCTACATCCGGCGTCGCTGTGGGGTGTGACTTAAGGGATACCCTGTTCATTTTTTAAAAGGAATTAGTCACAGATGTCCAGATCTGTACTATAGGGTAGGTGGTTGAATTCTGCCAAACCTATTTTCTTCAGGGATTATCGCGCGTTAACATTTCACACGGTTTGTCTTCTCAGACGGGCGCTAACACAAAGCGCGCTCATTTTGGCGATCCCCTAATGTTCATGAATTATTTTGTAACTTATTTCTAACAGTGCCAACATCTCTAGCTAACTCCTACTGATTCATTTGTCGATCAGCCACAGCAGATTTTTTAATTTTCCAACGTTATCTGCGGTGACTTCCAAAAATAAGCCGTCCACGACGAGGATCGACTTCCACGCTCTCACGGCCATTTCTAATCAATCAGTTTAAACTATAATGTATGCTAATATGTATTTCCTTTCCGACTGAACTTAAACGCGACGTTCTGACGCGCGCGACGCTCAATTTCTGTCATTTTGTTATTATTTATTTGGCGTCGTCCATTCTTGACAGGGATAATATTAAAAATCATAATTGCTTTTATCTCGGCAATTATCTAGTGATAACAAAATATATACGTATTGTTCATCAAAAAGCTGACATTCGGCCTTTCTGACTAATTGAGCTGCCCTCAGACAACACAATTATGTTTGTGTAATGTATTATTTTGTGAGGAAGCTTTTTGTGGATTTTTGACATATTGTTTTTTATTGGGCATGTTACTTTCAATTAACATGGGGTTATGATACGTGTGTAGATAAACTAGTGTATGTAATTGTACTGTACATAATTAGGCTTTAAAACTCTCGAGTGATATTATTATGAAACTCGCCTTTTGCTCGTTTCAAAAACCCACTCTCATGTATTAATGCCCTCCATTATGTAGCAGTCACATAAACTATTTTTTATTTTTTTTTAAATACCCTTTATAATTTGTGTTTTGTATTTCCTTAGCATACCTATTTAATGTTCATTAGCATACCTATCATGTTTAACTAATATTACATAGTTAATACCAAATGACACGGAAATAAAATTCCTTATTTCTTATTTATTTCTCTGTCACCATTAAGATTCACCTCATGAACAAACTTATCGATAGCTGTAATGTTAACCTAAGAAATAATCACAAACTATGTGCGCGATTAAGACTCGCGAAGGTTAGCAATTCTTTCAAGGGTCAGTGCATTCTCTACTAAAATAAGATACCTCTGGAGATTTTGAAATTGCCATTTGAGCAATTTAAAAAGCATGTTAAAGCGGCTTTGTCGATAACGGGATATTACAACGTTGAAGATTACTTAAATGACGGGACTGTATGGGGTTAATCTAGCTCAACACAGACCTTGCTGTTAATAGTTTTGTAATTATTTTTTCCTGCTTATTAATAATAATAATTAAATTTTTCATATTTCTAAGCACAACCTATTTTTAAAAGAGATCTAAAAATCAATCTGTGGTAGTTTCTACGCCCTTCTTCTCCCACAGTGATCCAATGTAGAGAAGGGGCAAAAAATGACGTTTGCTAAGTATATGTAAATATCTACAGTAATAAAGTACTTAGACTTTGACTTTGACATTGTGATGTGATGTCGCTGTTTCTGGTTCCCACGACACAGGGTATCCTAGTGTGGGGTCAGAAGCAATATATGTGCCTGTAAATAAATGTTTATGTTTAATAGACTTTATGTTTAATTGATTTTCCCAAAGCCAATTAATAAGTGGCTTTGATCCCGGGTTAGATAAACTAAAAAGTTTATCACAATATAAAAATATTGTGACAAGAGGGGAAAACAGAAAATGTGGTCTACAAGTTTTTTTTGAATCATCATCATTAACATCATGCTCAACCCATATCGACCGTGGCTGGTAATTCGCCTCATCACTTTAGCTCCAATATTCATGATCCTACCTACTAATCCAGTCAGATCTCGTCGACTACATCATTTTAGATCTCCTCGTTATCCTGGTTCAGCAGATACGCATTCATAATTATAAAATGTTCTTGAGTGTATGTGGATGTCACAGCATTCTGACTTTTCTATCCTCTGGAGAAGCCAGAATGCTGCATAAATTAGCAAGAAATTTTTATTAAAAATAGGTAGGAGTTTCGTCCTATAGAGCGACATAGTCATACTAATTAAATGTACGGTCCTCTTTAAACAAAGATTTAAAAAAATCATTTTAGATCAATCGACGTCCATCTTCCGAGATGACGTCTATTTAAACTTCGTGCCTATCTGCAGTCATAAGTGAGACCTAGTCCTGTTTTCGCTTCCCTACGCCTTCAGCCTTCGTCTTCATTCGAATTTCGATTTTTCTCGCTGTGATTGATATTTCTCTTTCCCCCGGTTTTCTATTCATCATCATCATGCTCTCCCTACATCGACCCACTGCTTGGCCTCTTCTCTATAGCGCTAAGCCTGACGGTAGTGTGTCAATCGCATCCAGTGGAATCCCGTCGACTTGATGATATCATCTTCTATTACACTCTAATCATTTTCACAACGCTAGAAAGGGTAAACATCGCCAATTTCGTACATTTATTGTGATGTATTTGTTGTTTCTCTTTTAATAATATTCTTTTCAGTCCCCCCTATTTTCTTTCCTAAAGCCCACGCAGGTTAAGTTGCGGGCACCAGCTAGTTCATATATAAATGAAGATATGCTGCTAACACAAACTATGGTAATCAAATGGTAATCGCACTAAATAAGATACTACGAGTATAAATATTGAACCAGTCCTATTCTATGCCTACCTTATTGTATGTGCATGCCCTCTGAGGGACCACACTGTAATTTATATATATATATATAAAGATAAATACTTTACGAAATAAGCACTTCTGAAGTAATGGCCGCGCAGTCCTCCATTTACGATTTTCTAATTCTAGATTATTTCCGAAATCATCGACTTAGACAATCAATAGCGATCATAGCTTTAGTCGGCGAATTTATCAAAACTAACGAGGGCATCAAATATCACTATTATTCAGTGATTCGAATAAAAATACTACAAACTAATGAGCCCGTGGCCGCGCGAACGTAACGCTACTTCGTATCGAGCTCGAGCTCCAGCTTGATACGAGGAAGCGAAGTATTCGAAGCTCGAGCTTTTGAAACATTCTTCACCAATGCACCCTTATTCACAACAAAGCGTCTAAATTCATCTCCATATGAAGCAGAGGCTTTGTTAAAAAAACAGCACTAGCATCAGTAATGTAGATTTTAAATTTGATCATGTATATCCCCAGGATATTGTCAAAACGTAAAGATTACTTAACTTGAAAAATACTGAAGACCTGTGGGATATATCAGTCAAAGTCATTGGTTCAATAATACTTGTTATAGCCCCACACCTAGCTTATATATTTAATAAATGGATGGATGTGATGGAGCTTTCCCAGACCTCATGAAACACAGTAAACTTATACCTCTGTTCAAGTCGGGAGACAAGGGTGATCCGTCAAATTTCAGACCAATATCGGTTCTTCCAGCACTAAGTAAAATTTTTGAAAAGATATATATAATACTCAATCAAATGCTCTCACACTTCAACCGTACAAAACAACTCCACGCCAAGCAATACGGTTTCACTGGGGGTAAATCGACTACGGATGCAGGTATTACCCTTATATCTCATATTTATTCTGAATGGGAAGCCGCACATGATGCTATCGGAGTGTTTTGCGACACGCTACTAATGAAATTAAATCATTACGGAGTTAGAAATAAAGCGTTGGATCTACTAAGATCATACCTAAGCAATAGAATTCAAAAGGCAGAAGTCAACGGCGTTAAATCTGATGGATCGGGGGTAAAAATTGGCGTTCCACAAGGTTCCATATTAGGCCCTTTCTTATGCCTGGTATATATTAACGATCTGCCTTTTATGGTGGAGAAATTGACTAACATAGTGTTGTTTGCTGATGATACTTCACTGGTCTTCAAAATTGAAAGACAAAAAGAAGATTTTGATAATGTCAATAGAGTATCTTTAACCTTGAATTGGTTCACAGTTAACAATTTATTGTTAAATGCTGGTGTTCAGGCTTCTCAGCACCTAATGACCTCGTAGGGGCCCATGAGCTACGAGGTAGCGTGACGATCAGGTGCCAAGAAGTGATGAACGTCGGCGATTCACCGAGCTGAAGTTATGTGGGGTAGATCTAACCTGGTCTGTGCTTCGGTCCCGTCAACAACCAATGCAAGATCTAGATAAGTAAAATATTTTTACCGCCTTTGTAACGTATTGGTTAATTTAGCTGTAAGGTTACAATTGAAAATAAATAAATGAATTGAATTGAATTGAATTGAACCTCCTGTCTCTCTGCAAGGCCCGGGTGCACCCTAGGCTCTTCTTGGTAGACAGGTTCTTCAGCCAACCAGGTATGACTGGCGGGCCAGCTTCAATGAGCACAGTGTTCCAACACAGGTTATGTTCTACGTGGTAAATACAAATCGGGCACGAAAATCCGAACTTTATCTGGTTCGAGAGACAACGGCACACTCAGCTATATTAACAATCCTGAGGGAATCCCGAATACATTCCAGATGCCCTGCGATTTAATTTCAACCCCTAACCAAAACGCGTTTACATTGCGAGGGCTTTTAACCCGGCGTCAGGGTCCTCAGCCTTCTGGGTAACATGCACGGCCGCTCTGGGGCCATGATCCGAAGATACTACTACATGGCTGTGGGGCCAGTCAGATTCTCTCTTGGCAAGCCAGGGTGGTCCCCACCACAAATGGTGTCTAACGAGTTCAAGAGCCCGACATCCCCTGGATGCACAATCAGACGGGTTCAATTCTCCTGGTACATGTCTCCAGGTCAGTGGGACCTCAGACGACACAATCTGGGAGACACGGTTCACAACAAAAACCTCTAAGTTATGGACCGAAGCCTTCAGCCAGCACAAAACAATCTGTCTGTCCGTCCAAGCGTACACCGTATCCTCCAAAACCACTGACCCACGCAACACTGTTAGAGTGTGATTCAAAAGTTTGGTTAAAAGAGCAGCCCCGGACAGTTCCAGTTTTGGAATGGTCATCCTTGTCCGAATAGGCGCTACCTTGCTTTTTGCCAAAACCAAACGCACGTCGACCTCCCCGGTGGAGGTGACGGTTCGCAAATAAACCGCTGCCGCAAACCCTCGTTCAGAGGCATCACAAAACCCGTGAAGGGTTGCCCTGTAATCCCCAGCAGGGACCAATTTCCTCGGCAGCGATACATTATTTATGTCCGATAGCGAGGTGAACATTCGCGTCCAATCAGTCAACAAATCACCTGAGAGGTGGGTGTCCCAGGTAAACTGAGCCGCCCATAGCCTTTGCATAAAACATTTGAGAGCAAAGGTGACTGGAGAAATCCATCCATTCGGGTCGAACGTTCTCGCAATCGTTGACAGTACTGACCGCTTCGTCCAGGCCTTCGGTGTTTCTAAAACCACCCGATAGGTAAACTCATCATGGACGGGCCGGTACTGAATTCCAAGCACTGACAACATGTTAGGGTTGTCAGGATTCTCAAAAACGTGCGGGTCTTGTTGAAACTCATCTGGGAGACCAGCCATCAACTCAGGGGAGTTGGACATCCACTTGCGTAGTTCATAGCCGCCTCGTTCCAGCAATTGAATGAGCTCGTCACGTCGGTCCAGAGCTTCCTCTACACTGGCTGCCCCTGTGCAGACGTCATCGACGTACAAATCTTGCTCCAGGATAGCGGCGGCTCTAGGATAGCTCACACGGTCACGCGACGCCAACTCCCGCAGGGTACGCATCGCCATATACGGGCTAGACCGTAACCCATACGTGTTCGTGTTTAACTCATAGACCTTGACTGGCTCGGCCGTGGTCTCACGCCAAAGTATCAACTGATACCTTCTGTCAGCCGAATGAATTACCGTTTGCCTAAACATCATCCGAATGTCTGCGACAAATACAATCTGGTATCTCCGAAAGCTCGTGAGAATATCCGACATATCACGACTCAACTTGGGTCCCGAATGTAGACACTGATTCAGGGACATCCCGTTCGAGGTAGGTGCTGACCCATCAAAAACAACTCGAATCTTGCCGGTAGGGGTTCGCAGGACGGCATGGTGTGGAAGGAAACAATGATCCTCAGATCTCCAGTCCACACCCGATACCGACATGTGTCCTAACGACTCATACTCCCTCATGAAATCGACGTATTTTTGTTTAAATACGGCGTCCCTTGACATCCTACGCTCCATCGACATCAATCTCGTCTCAGCCATCTTCCTAGATTCTCCTAGTGGCGGTCGATCGGCCCTGAAAGGCAGTCGAGTTACAAAACGACCAGAACGAAGGCGACCAGTACTATTCTGGTAAAACAACTCGCACTCTTCTTCGTCTGCGTCGACTCGACGAACGGTGGGAGGTTCCTCTATCTCCCAGAAACGTTGGATAGCGTCTGACAACGCTGAGCCAATAAGTATGCCATCTGACTCGGCAGGCCTAACCATTGGCAATGCCGGACCCATGATCACGTGACCAAACTTAGTATCCACAGCAATCAACCCGTCCGGCTGAAGAACTCGTCGATCCGACAACAGAAACCTACCCAGAACGTCTGCTCCCAGTAGCAGGTCGACCGGGTCTGGAGTGTCAAAATCGGGATCCGCCAACTTGAGTCCTGATGTCAGGAATCGAACGGCCGGATTCAACTTCACCAAGAGGTGTCTGCCCATGACATGCGTCATTACTAAAGCTTACACGGATGTTTTTGTCAAAATGTCATAACGTGGAGAGAACGTGATCACCGATTGACCAACTACATTCGTAACCGTAACATTCCCCACGCCCCGTATTGATTTATTATACCTATTTACCTTGAGGCCCAACCATTTTGCTAAATCATTCGATACAATGCAGCCCTGAGCTCCAGAATCTAATAGGGCGCGAACGTATGTTGGGTTGCCCGCCAAATTCCAAACAAGCACAGAGGCGATCGGTAACACCACCGTCTCCGATTGGGGGGCAACAAATGGTTGGGCCGCAAATTCCTAGTGAGGGCCCCCGGGGCCCCACTCTACCTGTAATCGATCAGGTATGCAGCTATACGCCAGAGGGTCCCATTGTACAAATGGCCCACGCGCCGGTTCCATTGCCACCCTACGATTCCCCGTAAAGGGGGGTGGGCGTGAATTCAACCGTGGCCGCTCCATGAGCGGGGGGGACATCACATGTGACCGACGAGGACGAGGCGACGAGCGGGGCGACAACTGAGGCGGCGTCCGAACCGCACCCGCATAGCTCGAAGGTGTCCCATGCCACCCGCCCGTTACGGCCTGCTCAATACACCCAATGTCCCGCTGAGTCGGATGCTGAGTCGCAACCGAAAACTCAGGGCCCCCCATGTAATGATCCTGAGTGCGGCCCTGCACCCTAGTACTGCCCTGTGCACGTGGGGACGTTGGCCCCTGAGTTGCGCTCCGAGTCGCAAACGAATTCTCAGGGCCCCATGCCGTGTCACCCTGGGTACGGCCCTGTGGTGGCTGTTGGCCGGACCGGTTCATGCACAACAGATTGTTGTGGGGCCCACCACAACATCCGCACATTTGTGTGCGCGTGCAGTCCCTAGCCATGTGTGGCCCGAGGCACAGGAAACACCAGCTCCGCTGCTTGGCCATCCGGCGCCGTCCCTGAACCCTAAGTTCCCCGAACTTATTGCAATTGGCCACAGCATGGCCAATCTGCCTACAACATGGGCAGGTCTCACCATGTGGGGTCAATTCACTCACAGTCCCATACGATTGCCGGTTGGTGCGGTCCTTCCTCGTCGGAGGGCCCCTACTCACAGCGCTCCCGGCAGCTCTCTGTGGCTCCGAAGGATGGGTGACCGTCAACCCCAAATTCTCTGCCCGTTGAGCCTCCTCTTCCAAAAATCCGACCAAGTCGGAGAAGGCGGGCAGGTCCTCGGCCGACCTCCCGTGAGACTGTTTGAAACGAGTCTGCACGTCAGCGGGTAGGCGGGAAAGTACAATGTACAACAGTAAGTACGACCATTCACCAACCGGAAGTCCAAGATTCTCTAGAGCCTTGGTGACGGACAACAATGGGTTCAAAACCTCCGTCTGTATGGCCCCGACCTTGTTCACAACCGGGATGCTAAACAAACGGTTCAGTTGGGCATCGGCCAACCTCCGTTTGTTGTGGTAACGTCTGACCTGAGTTACCCTCCGTAACTGTCAGATGAGCGACCAGCTCCCTAGGCTCACCCCTCAATGCTGCCACCAGCTGAGCCATCTTGACAGACTTGGTAATGTCCGATCGCATGTGCACCAAACTGTCGAACAGATTGATGAAGCTCATCCATTCACCGGACACGCCATCAAAAGTAGGCATAGTTATGGCAGGTAACCTGGATCCCGATCCCTGATGCGTCAGAGGTGCTTCAGTGTCACCATCATGGCGGGACTCGCGCTGTCTACGTATGTCCGCAGCCTTCTGCGTGATAGCAGCTGCCATCTCCATACATTGGTCGACATCCCCTATCAACCGTGACAGCCTGTCAGGTGCACAACCATCAACTGATTCCGCCTGCGCGGACAATTCGAGCACCCTATTGTAACGTTCCTTAACGTCCATAGACCGCTCCAATACCACATCATGCCTATCTAAACGGTCTATCAGACCGTGTGCGGAGGAAAACCATCTGAGTTCCTTAGAAACACCCTTCTGGATTTCAGATAACGACATGATCGGAACGATACTTACTCACAATTTGCAGTAACTCAATTTTATTGGACCCTCCAGTCTATAACCCAAACGAGGGAACCCTAAACTATAACTTAAACAATGTTGTTTTCCTTAAACAATAGGAACCGAGTTTTATATCTATATAAATTCTGTAAATAACAATTTAGTCTCCCTTTATCACTACAACACACACAGATAGTCAATATTAGTTCAAGTTATAAATTGCTATAAACTGAAAACAATGTAATAGCCTGCTATCAATAGATGTAACTACCTATGTTAACCAAAACATTCATTCAATAGCATTACTAGACCACTAATAGATTGACTAACTGGTAATTCAATGCAAATTTCAATTCAATATCTGTCTGTCTACTACCAGCAATAGACTTATAGCTTACAATACTACCAATCTATGTGGATACAGGAACAACCAAGTTACTTAACCGCCTATACCTACAGATTGATAGTCCCAAATCGTGCCTTCCTGGAGCCCTTGACGGCTGCAAATCTCAGGAAGCCACGCTCTAGCTACCAAAATGTTCAGGCTTCTCAGCACCTAATGACCTCGTAGGGGCCCATGAGCTACGAGGTAGCGTGACGATCAGGTTCCAAGAAGTGATGAACGTCGGCGATTCACCGAGCTGAAGTTATGTGGGGTAGATCTAACCTGGTCTGTGCTTAGGTCCCGTCAACCTCCTGTCTCTCTGCAAGGCCCGGGTGCACCCTAGGCTCTTCTTGGTAGACAGGTTCTTCAGCCAACCAGGTATGACTGGCGGGCCAGATTCAATGAGCACAGTGTTCCAACACAGGTTATGTTCTACGTGGTAAATACAAATCGGGCACGAAAATCCGAACTTTATCTGGTTCGAGAGACAACGGCACACTCAGCTATATTAACAATCCTGAGGGAATCCCGAATACATTCCAGATGCCCTGCGATTTAATTTCAACCCCTAACCAAAACGCGTTTACATTGCGAGGGCTTTCGTCTGTCAGTTGTCAAAACTGCCAGATTGACAGCTAACGTCAAATTAAAAAGACCGTTCAGAAACCATCGATCGAATATCGATTTGGAATCGAACAGCTGGTAAAACCAAAGTCAGGCAAGTTGGGACCAGTTTAGTGTTGGACAGCAATACGTTAGAATTAGTAAATGATACGAAGTTTCTTGGAATAACCATTGATAACAAATTGCAGTGGGGACCCCACATAGATAAATTGGCTGGTAAATTAAGTTCTGCGGCTTACGCTGTTAGGAACATCAGACAAAACACGAATGTGGCTATATCTAGGCTAGTATATTTTAGTTACTTTCATATTGTCATGTCCTATGGTATCTTATTGTGGGGGAAAGCCGCGGATACATATTCAAACTAATTTTATTTTACAGAGAAGAGCTATTCGAGCAATTTATAATTTAAAACGCACAGACTCCTTAAGAGAGCTTTTTAAAGAAATTGACATACTAACAGTAGCTAGTCAATTTATTTTCGAAAATACGTTACAAATTTTCCCAAATTTAGCGATAGCTGTAATGTTAAAGTAAGAAATAATCACAGACTACTTGCGCCCCGGTTTAGACCCGCAAAGGTTAGCAATTCTTTCAAGGGTCAATCCATTCCCTACTGCAACAAGATACCTCTGGAGATCTTCACATTGCCATTTGAGCAATTTAAAAACCATGTTAAAGCGACTTTGTCGAAAAAAGGATATTACAATGTGCAAGATTTCTTAAATGATGGGATTGTATGGGGTTAATCTGGCTCAACACAGACCTTGCTGTTAATAATTTTGTAATTATTTATTCCTGCTTATTAATTATGATAATGACTAAATATTATATTTTGTATTAGTTAAAGCATAAGCAATTTTTAAAAAGAGATCTAAAAATCAATCTGTGGCAGTTTCTACGCCCTGCTTCTCCCACAGTGGTCCAATGTAGAGAAGTGGCAAAAAATGACGATTGCTAAGTATATGTAAATATCTACAGTAATAAAGACATTTGGAATTTTTTGGAATTTATGCCGTGACTGCCCGTGACCTGTCTAAACCAAAGTCTTGGATTTCGGAAATAATCAAAAATACCAAAATCACAAGCTAATATATCGTACCATCGTAGTTATCGAGATCGTCATGGCCGCGCAATCCTCCACGTTTCCTTCGCGCGCAGATTTAGCCAAATTTCGACAAAGTTTTGGTGCATTTAATTTTAGGCCCGGGTAACTTCGCGTTGCAATCAAAACGCATCCCAGGTTTTGACATATTTGTCGTGGTCAAATATCGAAATTTGACAAGTTTGTCGGGTTTATGATACGACATTGTCACGACAATTCGAAAACTCTCAGACAACTATAGACTTTTTAGCTTTTTGATACGGGCCAGATTTTGAATGTCCTTATTTTAGAACACAAAGAAAGCGTTTGGTTAAGAATGAAAAAATAATGCGTGTATGCAAATTTTGTTTATTAACAAATAGTCACAGGAAACTTATAAAACTTTTACTTAGGTACTTACCATATTTCCAACATTTTTTTTTGTCATATGTGGGGCAAAAAATTGGCCCGCGATTTTGAGCCTTATGGCTTGGTAAGAAAGTTCAAAACCGATGAAAAATAAAAACAGGATTGTGGAAAATAAGTGAGAGTACATAAGTCATCATCAGCTTTTTATCGTTATATATATCAATTGTTTAAATTGTGTTTCATATTGAGACATTAGTTCTAGTGAGGAGCAGCAGCAACCTTTTTAGGGAGTAGCGATACACCCCTTGTTTACCTTGCTAAATAAGTTTATAATGTACATTATTATTGGAAATAAATAATAATTATTATTATTATTATTATAACCACTGCGTAAAATTAAGGACTGCGTGGATTAACGAATGTGCTGAAACTCATTGTGTTGAATCGTGAATAGTGGTTGCTTGAATCGCCACATTATTCTATGTATGGTTTGATGACGACATCATCGCTGCGTAGTTTTCTTCTGTTGCAGAGCTTTTCTAAGATCAGCACCGCTACTGCTGTGATGAACCCTGGAACAAGGCGATGAATAGTGGTCAACATAATTAGGTACTGGACTAAAGGCAGTCGAATAAACATATATGGAAGCCTTAGATAAAAAGGTTCTTCGGTATCAGAATTGTATTTCGCAGTTATACTTTTTAAACATAAACGCTATAGCTCGTGTGAAATAATCGCGTCCTGTTTGGGCAACCGTCCATTATAAGTTGGCGAACATGCTTGCACACAAAACATCAATATGAAAGGGTTCGGGATTGATGTCAGAGATGCAGAATTGAGCTAAGGGGCCTAAAGTCTTCTGTCTTATTAATAAAAACACTCTGTTCTGTTCGCAAGTTTGGTGTAAAATTGTTATTAATAAACATGGAGAAATCTTGGAATTCACGACAACTTCCTCCAAACTATACTGGAAGGTCAAATAGAGGGAAGAAGGAAGAGAGGTAGACCACGGAGAAACTACATGGACTAAGTGAAGGAGAAGATAAATGTAGTGTCGTATCAGAACGTCAAGGAGAAGGCGATGTGTAGAAGTGCATGGAAGGAACTCCACCGACAAGAGCGTAGCTCTTAAATGATGAATGAATGAATCTTGGAATTATAAAGCATCGCTTACGCCTGGATTAGCAGGTGACATGTGGCAACCACAATTATTTAAAAGTAAAAAAGAATGAGTTTTGAACGGTTTTGAATTAGTTTGACGGTTTTTACAGCGGTTTGACATTGAAAAGTTGGCACTGTTCTCGATAGAGAACCTTACCACATTGTGATCTTTCAAATACACTTGACACTGGCAAAATTAATCTCAAGAGAGGTTAGCATGCCAAATTAAAAGCCGAAAATATTCACTTTTATTTCTGTGTTTCTCTGGAGTAGTGAAGTAATTACTTGTGTGCTGTGTTTTGCATCTATCAAATTAATTTTATTAATTAATGTTAAACATATGTCGAATAAACAGATTCGCTCTGTTTATTGGGACGAAGAAGAAAGGGTAATAAAGTGAAGTTAAATCAAGTGATCATTTATAGGTGTAGATAGTGCGTGTGGTGTGGTGTTTATTTTGTTTATTGTTTCAGCAATTATTCCGCAGTACACAAAACACTTAACACAAATATCAAAAAATTAAGTCGATAATAATTATGACTATAATACTTTTCTATACCAAAATCACAGAAAATATGAACTCCGAAGCAAAACCAGAGAACAACAACAGATTGAAAAAAAATGGAAATTGCTGTGTCAAATAAAAATAAAAATAAATTGTTTATTTAAGCAAGTTGACAGCACAGGTCGTAGGACTCTCCTGTTAATTTAACAAAAACCTGCTTCTACCACATTGGAACATTATCGACTTACTTAATAAACCAAGTAGGTAATAAAATTACGCCAAGACCACACTACTCTGTCCTTACTCCATCGCTAAACTAGGTAACGCCGAAGTGTAACTTTAACTCCGAGAGTAGAGTCGGATTAGTCTGCTCATTCCTTATACCACGTTTATTAATATCGAAATTCGTTAATTCTGGCCTTATAATACTAGGAGTGAAGTTACTGCTGTTTTAAACTATGTTTATTAATAAGACGGTTAGAGTTTGTTGGATTTCACTACACAGTTCTATTCAGCAACTTTTGTCCTCTCCATTTGACACGCACGGGCAGTCCTTCAAACCCATCGAGACAGCGCCTAATAATAATAATATACCTTGGACACTATTTATACACATTGATCTAGCCCCAAACTAGGATTCCCTGTATCTTGGGTCTAGACAACGATACACATCGTTGTCTAGTATCTCTAGTATATATGTTTATCTCTCTAAGTATAGATAAACATTATACTTAGAGAGATAAACAACCATGACTAGGGTACAAACATCCGTTCTCATCAAACAAATATTTGTCCCCATCGGGACTCGAACCCTCGGCTTCGAAGGCAGTCGTAACCATATCGTAGAATTGACCATATCATGAATAGCCACCCATAGTTGAATGAGAACTTTCAGTGAACGAAGAAATCTTTTGAGAGAAAACCACTGCGGTAGCATGGGTGAAGACTTAAGGGGGTGAGCGCAGCAAAGAATAGTCTTCGTATCAGTTTGACATGTTTAGTACTGAAAAAAAAAATGCTTTTAAAAAGACTTGTTTCAACAATTTCAACCCTTTCTGTTCAGAACATTTCATGAAATGGTCAGACAAATCATGAAATGGTTTGCCATCTCGAAATGTTCAATATATGGCTACGACACCTGCGTCACCAAAATACTGAACAACCTTTGAACCGTGTGCTTTTGTGCGCTGCTATGGCAACGCACGCGCCCGATAAAATTATTTAAATAAACCAAAATCCATAAAAAGACTATAAAATCGGAGGAGCACATAATTAATTTTACAACGTTGAAACTAGATAATTGTAGATACTGATATAATGTGGTTATTTTTGGCAAATATGCACCATCCTTTCAGTTCTAAAGCACGCTTAGATCACGGCTATATTGCATGCAGGATATAACCAAGTGAAGCCGGAATTCGAACCAGACAGATATTATAATATTACTAGGCAGACTTCATTACAAACTAGAAATAGGCCATCATAATGTTTTCGGTTTCGTCGTATGGTTCATAAAACTGGTTTATTAATGTTAATCTAGCTCAACACATCTTGCTGTTAATAATTTTGTAATTATTTATTCCTGCTTATTAATCATAATAATTATTTTTTTCATATTTGTATTAGTTAAGCACAACCTATTTTTAAAAGAGATCTAAAAATCAATCTGTGGGTGTTTCTACGCCCTTCTTCTCCCACAGTGTTCCAATGTAGAGAAGGGGCAAAAAATGACGTTTGCTAAGTATATGTAAATATCTACAGTAATAGAGTACTTTGACTTTGACTTTGAAAGGCCGAATCATAGAGATTTTTAAATTTAAGAACTGCAACGTGAATACCTGGCGAAGGACTATCTTGGCTAAGCGTGGGTGCAAACATGTGCCTCCACCAGCTCGTATGGCAAAGTTGGTACGTTGTGATGTCACAGAGTAACTGAATAGCAGTATGTGAGATATTAATCCAGCTTTAAAATTCAATTCAATTTCTTAATTAATGGCTGCCTAACAACTAAGGTTAATTTCGCCGTGTTTTCAAATATTTTTATTCATAACACTGTATTTAGATATGAATGTTCGTGTTGATTTGTTGCTCGTCGGCACTACCCAGGAGGACCGTGTAGTGTATTTCCTCCCAGCTTTCCAATTTATATTTCAAATTATTTCTGTCGTCGACTGATCACAATTACTTCACACGAGATGTCATTTGTATTTTAAAGGAATCGGGGCTTGTCAAGAGTTATAGAATTTTGTTAAAGAACATAGCTATTCTCCTTTTACAAAAGCTGATTTTATTGTAGCATTACTATGTTACAATATCGTAGGAAAATTAGGGACAGAGCTATAAGGCGTTCTTACAGCGTGATAACTTCCCTATAATAGCTATGCAGAATGAAAATTTTACAAAATCTATACTATAAAACCAGCCAATAGGATATTTCGGTGTGGCAGACGCGCCGCCATTACATTTTGCATGACAGGAGGCTACTCCATAGCCGTAGCTATATGGAGATACGGAGATTTCCTCACGGAGTTTTCCATCACCGTTCGAACGTCTGTCCTCAAGATAACTTACTTATCTCATTAGTACATGGTCACTGGTCAGTGATTCGAACCCGCGTCCTCTGCGTGACACACGAGCATGTAACCGCAACACCACGGACTCTTCTTTTTTTAATCGTTATCATTGAAATTACCAAGCAGCAGCACGAAGAAGGAGCCCTGCATATCGTTCAAGTTCACCGTGTGGTTATTAACTTCTTGAACGACGGTTGAAGTCTTCCAGCACCGGTCGCGCCGCGGTAAGTAGGCCTTCAGCCACTTTGTGATGAGCCCTGCCTTGTGCATGCGGTTTATTCTGTGGAAATGTTGTGGTAAGAACATAAAATTGATCATTGCATGCTGTGGTCAACCATGGTAGAATAAGTAATTTTTATTGAACGATGATGTGTTTTAGGATAACACTGCGGTAGCTTAGGTGAAGACTGTAGGGGGGCGAGCGATGCTTTTGAAACGACATGTTTTCATAAAATTAAACCATTTCATTTACTGGTTGGCTACAACTCATGATACTCAGAGACATAGTACATATTATAGAGGGTAGAAAGTAAGCAATCGATGGGCGAGTGAGTTTGAGGGCCGAGCCGCAGGCGGGGCCGTCTAAGAGATGACTGAATCTGTTGCACTTTTGGCCGCGAGATTACATAAGTAGTGATTTTCACGACTCACTATTTGGAACAGTACCCATCAAACTTTGGTTAAGTTTCGTTATAATAAGCTTAAATATCGAAAATTGCACACTATTTTCACTCTCCCGCCTGTTTTTCCTTTACCCAGCATGGGACACCATATAGACCACGTAAAAATTAAAATAAATAACGAAAACTGGTCAAGTGCGAGTCGAACTCGCGCAAGAAGGGTTCCGTACCACCGTACAATGGTAGGGATGGCGTGGAGTATATAGTTTGTATTTTTAGTTTATCTACGTAACCAGGTGCATTCATAAGTATGTTTGTGGTTTACAGGTAAATCAATGATTTTAATAAGTATTTTAGTATTTGTTGGTACTTGGTATAGATAGAGGCAACTGAAATACATCATCTGTGAAAATTTCAGCTGTCTAACTATCACGGTTCATGACATACAGCCTGGTGACAGACGGACAGACAGGAAGACAGACGGACAGCGGAGTCTTAGTAATAGGGTCCCGTTTTACCCTTTGGGTACGGAACCCTAAAAATTATCGATACGGTTCCAAGTGGCCAGTCATTGTGATTGATTGATTTTATGACATAGGCAGCACAAGTAGTGTTCTGATTGGTCAAACCACTGATCAGCGGGTCGATGTGATTGGTTGACATCCTCATTGAACAAGCCAACAATGTTTTTACTGGCCTGTCCAAACAGGACAAGTCATGCACACTTTTACTGAAGCGACGGCATTACGCACGCTCTTCCCGACACGGCATGAAGTGCCAACCACAGGCATCTATCTACCTTCGTTCATCTGAGCGAAGTGCCATCTGTTAACAGGTGACAGAACTACATACCAACAAGCCAACAATGATTTTTATGGCCTGTTCATGCAGGCCATAAAAAACAGGGAGTGGAGTGGACTTATTAACTTTGCGATTAACTTTAATTGATATACAAGCCATAATTAATTGTTACATTACTTAGGTACATTTAACATTACCGGTTCCGAAAGGTACACGGAAACCATAGTTATTCTATGGGAACCTCATGAATTCGTCAGAATCGTATCGAGGTATCATCGAATGATCAAGTTGTATCAAGGTGATAGGTATTGAGTTACTAATAGTAGTTTATGTGACTGCTACATAATGGAGGGCATTAATACTCGAGAGTGGGTGTATGAAACGAGCCGAAGGCGAGTTTCATAATAATATCACTCGAGAGTTTTAATGCCTCATTATGTATAGTTACATACATAGTTACATCTAGTAGTTTATCTACACTTATATCGTAAGCTCTTTTTGATGTGTGGAACCGCATGTTCGAACGGCATGGTGGCTCTGCACTTGTTTAGCTTGTTCGGTAGTACCTACCAACTTCACAAACTAGGGGCGGCACGCGGGTGAACGTCGGCGCCGAAATTTGAATGTCATAATTTGACAAATTTTTGAACATTATGGTCATAATGTATCGATATTCAGATAAGAAATGAGTTTTTACCAAGAAGTTTATCATTATGCTGGTCGTAACGTGTGGTTTTTGGACGCAATAAAGAGGGTTTATGATACGTGTGTAGATAATAGTAGTTTATGTGACTGCTGCGTAATGGAGGGCATTAAAACTCGAGAGTGGGTTTATGAAACGAGCCGAATGCGAGTTTCATAATAATATCACTTGAGAGTTTTAATGCCTAATTATGTACAGTTAGTTCCATACACTAGTTTATCTACACACATATCATAAGCTCTCTTTGATGTGTTCGGGAACCGCATGTTTGACCGGCATTGTGGTTCTGCAATTGTTTAGCTTGTTCTTTAGTACCAACTTCACGCAGACGGGCGTCGGCGTTCGAAATTTGAATGTCAGTATTAAATTCACAGACAAACTAGGGTCGGCACGCGAGTGGGCGTCGGCGTTCGAAATTTGAATGTCATTATATGTAGAAAAACTACACATAATGACCATTATGTGTAGTTTTCCAGATACGAAACGAGTTTTTACCAAGTAGTTTAACATAATGCTGATCGTAACGTGCGGTTTTTGAACGCAGTAAAGAGGGTTTATGATACGTGTGTAGATAAACTAAATTGTGTAATACCTACATTAAAAGAATGAAACTTACTCCTTATTAATGACAGATAGATAAGGACTGTTTGCTGGTAAAATCATCGCGATTTGTTCATCCATAAACTCCTCAGAACCTGAAAACATTATACCGACTTTATCCTTAAATATATATATATTAATACATCAAAAAACTTCATAATTATTCAAATACGCTCAGGATTCTACACTGAGAAAAATAAACAGGTAAATCTAAATAAATAACTGCTAAAAGCAGCCGAGTGTCTTATTGCGGAGGGAGCCTGCATCGTGTATCTGTCACCGGAAGATAGTCAAAACCGTTAGTTGATAAACTAACGCGGCAGTTTATCAAATATCTTCAGATAGTAAACCAGACCGACAGGATTTAGAATTTACGTTTCTTTTGTTCTTAAATGTCAACCTAACACAAGGACTATTCGGGGGCTTCGCTGCGCTCGCTCCCTCTAGTCTTCACTTAAGCTGTCACAGTGTTTGCCCTGGAATTTCGTTTGCAATTTAAGTTTAAACATGTTTACTATTTAACGGTTTTAACCGTTAGCTGATCAACTAACGCGTCATATAGGTACGCTACAGTTTACTATCTGTCGATAGTTGACCAACTTACGAGAAAAAAACTGTTAGTTGATCAACTGACGGTTTTGACTATCTTACGGTGACATATCTATTACTAAAATTAACAGATCAGATTCGCTAGCAAGAATTGCCTAATACCAACCAAGTAAGTTTGTTAAAAGTGCCTCGTGTATAAAGGTGAGTCTTTTAAAGTGCATATATCGAAGGGTTAAAGAGGATCAAATATTATCGAAAAATATATATATATATGTGTATATATATCGCTCCCTCCCTCTTTATTTTTATAGGCGTTTTAATATTTTTTTCACCTCAGCAAGAGGCTTTTGCTGCGAGTAAACAGTGTGATTTGCTCAGTGTGTGAGACAAAGTAGCTTGTTAATTTTTAATGCCGCGGGCACAGGCAAAATCGCCAACAGGAGAGTGTTCGGCTCGTTTCATAATAATATCACTCGAGAGTTTTAATGCCTAATTATGTACAGTTATATACACTAGTTTATCTACACACATATGTTTATGAACACAACAATATGCTCTTTGTTGTGTTCAGGAACCGCATGTTTGACCGGCATTGTGGCATTGAGTTGTTTAGCTTGTTCAGTAGTACCAACTTCACAGACAAAGTAGGTGCGGCACGCAGGCGGGCGTCGGCGTTCGAAATTTGAATGTTATAATATGTAGAAAATTACATAAAAAAATACACATTATGGTCATAATGTTCAATATTCAGATAAGAAATGAGTTTTTTCAAAGTAGTTTAACATTATGCTGATCGTAACGTGCGGTTTTTGGACGCAGTAAAGAGGGTTTATGATACGTGTGTAGATAAATGATATTTTAGGGACCCTCCCTCTTACTAAGGATCCGCTGTCCGTCTATCCGTCTGTCCGTCTGTCACCGGGCTCTACCGGATCAACCGAAATAGGTAGAGAACTGAAAATTTTACAGAGAGTGTATTTCTATTGCCGCTTTATCAACAAATAATGAAACATACCGGTTTTTAATAATTGAAAGAAGTACCATTTTCTAAGCCATTTTGTTTTATTTGTTTATCTACACACGTATCATAAACCCTCTTTACTGCGTTCAAAAACCGCACGTTACGATCAGCATTATGTTAAACTACTTGGTAAAAACTCGTTTCGTATCTGGAAAACTACACATAATGGTCATTATGTGTAGTTTTTCTACATATAATGACATTCAAATTTCGAACGCCGACGCCCACCCGCGTGCCGTCCCTAGTTTGTCTGTGAAGTTGGTACTGACATTCAAATTTCGAACGCCGACTCCCGTCTGCGTGAAGTTGGTACTAAAGAACAAGCTAAACAATTGCAGAACCACAATGCCGATCAAACATGCGGTTCCTGAACACATCAAAGAGAGCTTATGATATGTGTGTAGATAAACTAGTGTATGTAACTGTACATAATTAGGCATTATGTAGCAGTCACATAAACTACTATTACGTCGGTGAAAACGACACTCCCGATCTTATCTATTTATTTATTTATTTATTTAATAAGTACACAAAACAGAATACAGCCATTAGAGACAATAATATATCAATACAGGTCTTTGTGTTGGACTGTAGCCCAAACTATGTGTACATAGTAAAACTTAATTTAATGTGTTTATGATTACATTACATGATTTATCAAACTAACATATAAAAAAAGAATAGAAATCTAGTTCTAATTGTTTGAAGATGGCTGGGACAGAGCAGAGTTAATTAATTTAATAAATTTATAAGGTCTAGGTTCATAAATATCAAGATCAGGGTATTCGCTGGAGAGTTCGTTGTACAAACGGCACATTCTTGAGATGGGGTTATAGTAACAAATATTGTTCCGGTAAATGTGAAGGTGAAACGGTCTGTAATAACGAGTACGGGTAAAGCAGTTGAGATTAAGTTTGTTAAGCAAAAAAGGGGAATCGATTTTAGAGTGTAAGATTTTGTGAAGAAGCTTAAGATCCAGTATCTTTCTTCGGTTTTCGAGGGAGGTGAGTTTAAAGTAGTTCAATCTTTGTTCATAATTTAGAAGAGAGTTACTCTTATTAAAGCGGCATGACAAAATCTTAAGCATTTTGTTTTGCACACTGTCAATATTATTAATATGAACTTCGTAGAAGGGAGACCAAACTTGGCAGCCGTATTCCAAAATACTTCTCACAAGAGCCTGAAATAGATAAATAATACTACCGGGTTTTTTGAAGTCCTTCGTGTTTCTTATTATTAAACCAAGAAGTTGACGGGACCTTTTAGTTATGTGTTCATAATGCTGTCTGAAAGATAACTCCGCGTCGAAAAGCACGCCAAGGTCACTAGCGACAGTCTTGCGATCTAAGGCTATGCCATCTAATGTGTATGTGTAAATAATTTTGTGATTTTTTTTAGTGAAAGAGATGACATAGCACTTGCTCACATTGAGACACATTTTATTGACAGAACACCATTCGCTTAGGCATTTCAGGTCATTTTGTAATGTAATACAGTCATTAACATTATTAATTTTAGAAAACACCTTAAGATCATCGGCATATAAAAGACAGTGGCTCGACATTTTATTGATTAGATCATTTATAAATACTATAAATAATAACGGACCCAAATGGGAGCCTTGTGGTACTCCTGATGTGACTGACGTAGGTGATGATATGAACCCTTTTATGGCAACAAGTTGACTTCTGTTTTGCAGATATGACATGATCCAACGTAGCAAACTTCCATGTATACCGAGGGCGGATACTTTATGACAAAGAATTGTGTGGTTCACTTTATCGAATGCTTTACTAAAATCTGTGTACACTGCATCTACTTGACCACCGACGGCAAAAGATGAGCATAGGAAATGTTTATACTCCAACAGATTGCTGATTGTAGATCTACCTTTAATAAAACCATGTTGTTTATCAGAAAGAAAGGGTTTAACCTGGCAGAAAATATATCCAAAGACGAGAGACTCGAATAGTTTCGCAATACATGATAAGATACTTATCGGTCTGTAATTTTCGCAGTTTGATTTGTCACCTGACTTTAGCACTGGGACAATGTGAGCTGTTTTCCAGACGGTCGGGAATATTCCCGTTTGGAGAGATCTATTGTATAATATGACAAGAGGAAGACTGAGTTCCTCTCCGCACATTTTTATAAAAGATATTGGAATACCGTCTGGCCCTGCCCCTTTATTCGAGTCAAGTTGTTTAATTTTAAGTAGAACGTCTTCTCTCTTAATATCTATATTTGCCAAGCAACTGCCCAGATCATACGACAAATGTCTGAAGTCTCTAGTTAGATTACTAACTGAGTAGTCATCCTGAACCAAAACAGAACCGAAATAATTTGAGAAAAGCTCGCATATACCAACTCCGTCCGATGATGATTGCTGGCAGTAGTTGACAGTCTGCGGTATAGAGACATGTCCTTTTTTACTATTAATGAACCTCCAGAAACCCTTTATGTCATTATCCAGAGAATCCTCAACAGAAGACACGAAATTACGGTAACATGATGTCGTAAGCCTTTTACATCGAGCACGTAGTAGAGAAAATGTATCGTAATCCCTGGGGTTCCCATACATTTTAAACTGACGGTGGAATCTATTCTTCTCCTCTAGAAAAATTTTTAGTGCCGGGCTGTACCATATGGGGAAGTTATAACCTTTGAACTTGCTCAGGGGTGTATGTTTCTTAATAATTTCATTGAGCTGGCTATAGAAAGTCCTCACACTTTCATCCAAATTCGGTGAACATAGACTTTCATACCATTTAACGTTATGTAAATCACTGTTAATTTTACCGAAGTCGCATTTATGAAAATTGAATTGCATATCTTTTTTATTAGTCAAGGATTTTGTAATCCTAATTTCTGAGGCATCAATCACGAAAGCCGGATGGTGACGGTCTAGTCGGGTCAAGGCGTCAGCACCGTAGACCTGGATATTATCTATTGTGGAAAGGACAAGGTCTAGATATACATTATTATGATTAGGAATATTTTGGAACTGATTTAGATTGCAAATAGACATTGTCTCCATCAAAAGCCTCGCTTTATGATCCAAGGGATCACCTGGAACCAGTGCTGTTGAAGTAATAGACCTGGTCCAGGTTATGTTGCGCGTGTTGAAGTCTCCAACTATAAGGAATGTTTCGGATTCCTTAGCTTTAAGTATACTTACTTGAAGATTATCATAAAAAGAGGATAACTCGTCTTTCGTTATGTGCGGAGGGAGGTAGCAAACACAAATATTTAAAGTATTGTAGTATTTATGAGGTTTATGGTCATGATCAATTATGCTTACCCAGACATCTTCAACCAAGCTCTCCGTGGCTGTTTGACGGAGGACGTTTAGATCTTTTCTGGTGGCAATAAGTACTCCACCGCCTTCATCCTTACATATTGTCGTTTCTTGTCGATCACGGCGAAAGATATTGTATCGATTATCCAGAATTTCTCCGTCAAACACCCCGGCGTTAAGATTTGTTTCAGTCAAGCAGATAACATCATAATTTAAGTTAGTAGCGTTTATGTATACATCAGTTAGCTTGGATCGGATCCTATTTACGTTTTGATAAAATATGTGTAGCATTTATAATTAAAATATTATTACAGCAAAGTAGAATCAAAAGAAGGTATGTACTTAAATAATATTTTTTAGGATATCAATATTTTTAACATGAACGTGGGGAGCGCCTTCACTTTTGCGTAGGTAAAAGTGAAGGCGCTCTTATCGAATTGAAGACTTATCGGACTGATACATAATGGAGGGCATTCAAACTCGAGAGTGGGTTTATGAAACGAGCCGATTTCATAATAATATCACTAGAGAGTTTTTATGCCTAATTATGTACAGTTACATACTCTAGTTTATCTACACACATATCATAAGCTCTCTTTGATGTGTTCAGGAAACGCATTTTCGACCGGCATTGTAGCATTGATCATCGCTCTGTACTTATTTAGCTTGTTCAGTAGTACGAACTTCACAGACAAACGCAGGCGGACGTCGGCGTTCGAAATATGAATGTCATAATATGTCGAAATATTTATTTATAATATCAATATTCAGATAAGAAATGAGTTTTTACTAAGTAATATATCATTATGCTGGTCGTAACGTGCGGTTTTTGGACGCAGTAAAGAGGGTTTATGATAAGTGTGTAGATAAAAGATCTTTAATTGCAGGTATTGAGTTTTTTGCTTAGTTATTCATCATTATACGATGAATAATTGCTCATTCGAATTATAATAAATAATATAAAGTTTTTTTATCATATTTATTTTTATTTCTTTAGATGAGTTACTCAATTTCATACACTTCTGGTTTTAATGAGCAAAGAGTTTCGTGGACCTGAGTACATAGTTCAATACTTACATACTACATACACAAAACTCATTTTCAATGTTACGATGTATGAATGCCTTGAATGTAGTCCTATCTATTTTAGTATTTAATATTTTGTTATTAAAAATTAAAAAGGTATACTCGTACAAAAGACTGTCGTTTTACGTTTTTCCGTGGACAATGGTAAGGATGGAACCCTTCGTGTGCGTGTCCGACGTCCTACTCGCACTTGACCGGTTTCATTTATTTGTTTAATTTGTTTAGACTAAATTGGTCAACTTTTGATATATAGTATTCTAAAATACATAAATTTTGTAATTAAAGTTATACTTATTAGCTATTTTATATGTTTTTGGCCAAAACTATCAATCGATATCGATATCGATAGCTTATTATCAGGCACAGATTACCGGGGTATGAGTAAGTCCATTCCGACCATAAAGTACCTTCAGCTGTGGAATAAGTGTGTGGATAAGTTCATAATGGAAGGGTTTCTCGGTTTCAAATTAACTGTATAGTGACGATGAAGCACAGCCAGTACTGCCAGTATCAATGGTCGCTAAAAAAATCTCTGTAATCTTAAATCACGCTCTGCTTAAGATTAAAACCGTATTTTTACAGCACTTTCTTAGTAATATCAAATTTTCACAACAATTGGTAGGTACCCAAAACAAATTTATTATACTATGGAATCTTATTCTACATCCATTTGCGTCTGGTTTTTTGCAGGTTGTCTCCTTCAAGGTCCAGGCTTCGTAGCTATCCATAACTCTGGCCAGATGTGGCATTGAAGCATCCTAATTCGGAGTTGTATATTGAGGTCTTTGTTACAAAGCACCTTTCCCATTTGGTAAAGCCTGCACGAGAAATTTCAATCCGGGTCTTTATCTCAAATTCAGATTCCCATGATTCAGTCACCCAAAATACTTGTATTGGGTACTTGGTCAAGAAGCACAAGTAAAGGAAAAAATGTGAATGCCGTTTTGAAGTTAGTACGGAATCCTCGGTGCCCGAGTAAGACTTGCACTTGGCCGTTTTTTTGCCATTTACCAAGTAATGGCTTCTTTTCTCCAAAAAATAGTACTAAAATTATTCCTGTAGGTTTATTTCCGGAGATCTAGGCGGTCTTGTCTTCTTCTTGCGATTTAAAAACATTAACATGTCTAAGTTAGAAACTTATTTTGTGGTGTCTTTTGATATTAAATAATAGAAAATAATTTTGTTTTGGGTAAGAATCTTTGTGAAAAACTGCAATTATTAAAAAAGTGTTGAGAATGAATGTGAATAAATATAAAGAAATATAAAAATGTGAATAATAAAGAAATAATGTGAATCTTGTGGAATAAAATTACTTATCTAAAAGTCTGTGTTTATCTAATAAAAAGGCCTCAAATAGGGTTTTATTCTCAAACAAAGAGTAATTTAAGTTTACAGTTAACACTTTTAGAGATTGTTCGATACGGGGATCGTCCTTCATCATCACTATCCAGTTAATTTGAACCCGACAAACCCTTCCATCTCAGTTGGTAGTAAATGATTTGGTCCTCTTCAACCCTGTCTGATACGTGCACTTTATAAAGACTCACTCACTCAATATGTTAGGTACATGTCGTACGCTCACTGTAAAATGATTTACCTTCACATATTGATCTATCCTTCACACAGTAATAGTAATGGCAAAGCGCCCTATCATCCTATGCTGTGTTGGCCCATGGATATGACGTAGTGTAAAAGGGCACTTACTCAACGCGAAGTCGCAGGTATCGGTCAGCTGGTGATCAGCCTGCATCAAGTAACTCAGTCTCAGCTTCCAGTCGAGGATCGCGTGACGCTTACCTGCCAATGACCACAAGAGTTAGACAATAAAACAAACACACACTTACAAACAGGCACATACATTGCTTCTGGCCTCACACAGGGAACCAGAAACAGCGACGTCACACACATGTAAACATCCAAGACCTGAGGTTTTATTTTCTTTATCCCCAGCCGGGGATCGAACCCGGGACCTCTCGCATGGTAGGCAGAGCGACACTCGCCGCGCCAGGTCGTCAATAAGTTCAATAACTAAATCCCGATTACTAAAACATCGCGTTCTATTACTATTTAGATATTGCATTGCCTATTATTCAAGTATTCAATGTTTTTATTGCTGTAGATATTTACGTAGACTTAGCAAACATAATTTTTTGCCATTGTCTACATTGGACCGCTGTGGGAGAAGCAGGGCGTAGAAACTCCCACAAATTGATTTTTAGATCCCTTTAAAAATTATTTGTTCTTAACTAATACAAATATTATAATATTAATTATTATAATTAATAAGCAGGTATAAATAATTACAAAATTATTCACAGCAAGGTCTGTGTTGAGCTAGATTAACCCCATACAGCCCCGTCATTTAAGTAATCTTGAACATTGTATTATCCCTTTTTCGACAAAGTCGTTTTAACATGCTTTTTAGATTGCTCAAATGGCAATTTCAAAATGTCCAGAGGTATCTTGTTGCAGTAAAGAACAAGTTGAAAGAAGTTGAAAGAATTAAAAACCTTGCGAGTCTAAACCGGGGCGCAACTATTGATTTTTACTAAGGTTATATGACAACTATCGCTAATTTTGGAAAATGTTCTAATTTTCTTGCGTACATACATTATATTTTCGAAAATAAATTGACTCTCTACAGTTAGTACGTCAATTTCTTTAAAAAGCTCGCTTAAGGAGTCTGCGCGTTTCAAATGATATATTCCTCAAAAAGCTCTTTTCTGTAAAATATAAATAATTTTAATATTCGCTGTTTTCCCCTACAACAAGATACACTATGAAAGTAGGTAACTAAAATATACTAGCCTTTATAGATGTAGCCACATTCGTGTTTTGTCTGACGTTCCTCACAGCGTAAGCCACAGAACTTAATTTGCCAGCTAATTTATGTTTGTTGGGTCCCAACTGCAATTTCTTATCAATGGTTAGTCCAAGAAACTTCGTATCATTTACTAATTCTAACGCGTTGCTGTCTGATACTAAATGGTCTCAACTTGCCTGACATTTTCAAGAGAATTTGATACACGCGGTTTTACCAGCGTTTAACATTAAAGAACAATTATATATTATGAGAACAATTTAAATGACCACCAAATTATTTTTTACCTATCGAAAATGGGTAAATGATCACCAAAAGTTGCAAAAAATATCAGGGCAAAATACTGCTGCAGCTTAGGTTGAACGACAAAAAATACCGAAAACATAAACATAAGATAAAAAACATAAAAAGAAGTTTGGTGATCATTTATCAAAACACATTTTAGTGGTCGTTTACTAATTCTGGCGGTCGTTTCGAATTAATTGGTAGTAAAATAGGTGCGTTTTTGGTGATCGTTTAAACATAAGCCATAAATTATTAACTGTGAACCAATTCAAGGCAAAACGCTTGTATACGTTTTTGTTTCAAAATTCCTCCTAGATCCCATATCACCCCATACTTGGATGCAGCAAAACTTCTGAACATGGAAGCTCGTCGGCATTTACACCTAGCCAAACTACTCTTTGGTTTAATACACACGGAAACGCCACCAGACTTGTACACCAAGATAAAATGGGCGACCAGGCAACGTGGCGTGCACAAGCATAGAATACTTACACCGGCGCATCGAACGGCGACTTTCCGCGGGAGTTTCAGATTTGCGGCATCTAAGTGTTGGAATGATATTCCCCCTCCAGTCCATGAAGCGGCTAGAAGGTGTGCCTTTGGGCGGAAACTCAGGGCACATTTGCTAGATCAGCAGAGACTACTCCTCCCCCCCGTACAAACCTCACGCCGCAACAAGACTTGAGTCTGTGGTCGCTCATTGCCAGTGGGACCGAAAACCCAACACTTAAGTTTATTGATGGATTGAAAAGCGTGGGGCATGTTTATTTATTTAACTTTTTGTTTGTATCATATATAACAGCCATATCTATATTTACCATTACCTATTTTTTATATATTTATTTAAAATTTGGAAAACCAACGGCTATAAAACTAATTTCTTTAAAAACTAAAATAGAAATAGAAAGCCAATTACAGGTATTCACTTAAAGAAATAGAGCAAACATTAAACATGGGAACACTCATCATATTTGTCACACTTGCCAATTAAAACAAACAGTGAGATATTGACACAAAGACGATATTAAAAAAGAGAAAAACTATGCACTAAAAAAGTTATTCTTTATATTTATGTATTTATGGATTGTACCACGCCGCGGTCTGGGACGCTCGCGAGGTAACACTTGGCGCTGACTGAAAATCAGCGTTGAAGGCCTGGCTTTCAACATAATGCTGAGTCAGGCGCCATTTATAATGACAGTGACACACTGTCATAATAAATGGCATTTCATTTTATATCATGTGTCATTGCCATTTCCATCTCTGTGTTTTATTTCTTTGTTGTAATTGTAGTGTGTTCGTTCACTGTCCTTATAATATGTATATTTCTTTCTTTCTTTAAGGTTAAAGACACCATTAAGACGCTGATTAAATAAATATGGGGTGCTGTTTTCATGTGTTTTTCAGGAAATACTGGGCAAATCGTAATTAATTTCTGGTATATGTAATTTGACTATATAATCTAGAGATTCTTAATTGGAAAACATGTTTGGATAAAATTTTCTCGATAGAAAATAAATACAAAGTCAACCCTTTTTTATGGTTTTATCCTATTACACCGCAGTAGTAAGTGAATATGACTGTGTGATAATTGCAATGTATGAACAATTGTTATTTCTAACGATTTTCAATTTGAAAGTTAATTCCCTGAAATAGTTTATTTTTTATGATTTTATTTTACGTTTTGGCGCTTACGTTGTTTCAGATTAGTCGCGAGTGCATTATTGGCATCCCGCTTTTTCTTATTCGCGAGTAATTATTGCATCTCACTTCCACTCGACAGCGCATTTTTATTCCATCATCGCCTTAACACCATGAAAATCTTTTTGTCTTTAAATTTTGAAGACCAGTGAAGTATCATCAGCAAACAACGCTATGCCAGTCAGCCTACCCTACCATGGTAATTTTTTCTGTCATGCCTTAGTTTGCTAGAAAAAATCTCTGTTTAGAGATAAGCTGGCCTTTGTGCATATGTTTTCCATTAATATCTACTATCTATAGTAACTTTTTAGATAACTGTGTGCAATAAATAATTATAAATGAAATATTTTTAAACGAACTGACGTTTGTAGCTGTTAGGATTGGTATTGTGATTGAATTTTCTAGAACTCTATTCCTAGATTCATAATAAGGCTACTGTTCAGCTCTCTGTGTGACTCATCCAAGGGACAGTAAAACCAGCTACGTTGACTCAGCTTAAAAAGCAGTAGGTACTTTTTAGCGTCATCTGAGTTTAATAACATTGATCAAGGACAGAAATAGTTAGAGCAGTTACAAAACGTTATGTGCTAGTAATATTGAGACGTTCTTAGATATATTAAACATTAATGAAGATCTTCTAATGGCCCTCTGATGTCAGGATATAATATGTAAAAGTATCCAACTACATACCCCTCGCCCGGTTGAGGATAGCCGAGCCAGCCTGGTTGCCGCTCTCGACTCCTGAGGAACCGGAGACCAGCTCAGCACCCCGCAATAACCTGGCGTACTTGGGCTCTTCAGAGTTCTAGATATGGTGGAAAATTACAGATTAAGAATGGAGGAGAGCACAGACTCAAGATATTCAGAGATGGTCTCAGTTTCATCGCTGTTTGAACCCCGAAAGTTAGAAAGCGAAGAAGCGCTAATCTGCACGGAGAGAAAATCTGACAAAAATAAAGTAATTATTACTAAAGTATTCGACTAAATCCGAGGACAACAAATGTCCTATAATAAGTAATCGATTTTTGTAAATGCAGTTAGTAAATATTACATGTAACGTTTTTGTAATTCCAAGTGTTCCGTATTTAGTATTTACTATTTCATGATGACGTCATAAACAAATACTAACTGTTTTGTAATTTTAAGAGTTCAATTGTTATATCGGAAATGATTACGTCATAGACAAATACTAAGTGTTTTGTAATTTTAAGAATTTACTAGTAATATCAGAAATGATGACGTCATAGACAATACCAAGTGTTTTGTAATTTCAGGAGTATAAGAGTAATATCGGAAATGATGACGTCATAGACAATACTAACTGTTTTGTAATTTCATGAAATTATTAGTTATATCGGAAATGATGACGTCATAGACAATACTAAATGTTTTGTAATTTCAAGAAGATTGTCCATCACTTAAAATCTATTTTGCTTTTTACACTTATTTTAAACACTGAAACTATATGATAAGAACACACAACCGACAACTTGATTGTTTTAGCACATACATAGTTACGAATAAATTGGGCATTAGTTGTAGGTACTAAACAATCAAATTTACTTTCTTTTTATTACGTAATTTTTGACCGCAACGTGTCATCCGGAGCGCTTGCAAACTTGAAATGGCAGACAATTGGTGCCTGTGTGTGTCGCGAGCTTGGATTACAAAATGGTTACTTGGAATTACAAAACAGATTAGTTTTTATTATTCTAAGAAATACGTTAGTAGTTTCAAGTAAATCATATGTAAATACAAAGATGTGCTTACTTAGAATTACAAAACATTATAGTTTTATCATTATAAGAAATACTTACGTCAGCAATGTTAAGTAATTCATATGTAAATATTAAGATGTAATTATTAATTGTTACAAACGTTTGTAATTTTGCCTTGTACTAAAATAATTTCTTGAAACTATGAATGAGCTTTTTAAAAGATACTAAATGGGTTTGCAGTAATTACAAAACTTTATCAATATTTACTATAATTTGCGATAACCACGAAATTTTGTAATATCTGACATTGACTAAAACCGACTTTTAGGAATTACAAAAAGGTTTTGCTAAAAATCATTAATATTTGTAAAAACAGCAAAACTTTTGTAAGTCATATTAAAACTTAGTATTTGCGTCAAATACAAAACAGTTTATTAAATTCTGGTGGTGTCTTTTTTCTCCGTGGGATCAACCTATCATTATCTATTCTTTATGTACCTAGCCTAGTTGGTGTCCCACAGCTGGGCAACGAAAGCCCTTTAGACGACTCATCCCTATCATATATCACGCAGTGCCTCGCTCGATGCGAAACAAAGTGGACGCGCAACCGCACGAATTGTTTTTCTAACGCGAAATACGACTTCCCTCAGATACCTACAATGGCAAAATGTGCCAAATGTAATAAACTGGTAACCAAAAAGTGTCCTGGATTGCAGTGCAGCAAATGTTCTAAATGGCTACATGCGCATGCGCAGTGTGCATCGATTAATGCCGAACAGCTCAGTGCTCTAAACTCAACCGAATCCGTGGACTGGGAATGCCGGCCCTGCATCGGAAGCGTCCGACCCAAGCGGCTGTCATGCATCATGCCTGACGCCGACGATGAAGAGGCTACAGACTCGGAACAGCAACTATCAACTACTAGTGACACCACCAAACAAATGTTAGCACAGATAAGGAGGGAAGTACGCGAAACAATACGCATAGAAATGCAACAAGCATTATCTTTTTTCTCGGACAAAATAGATGAGTATGAAGAGAAGATAAACAGATATGAACATCAGCGAAAAATCATGGAAAAACAACAACATGAACTCAAAAACAACTTAAATACTATGAACCTACGAAATGACGTGTTGGAGCAACGCATCAATATGATGGAACAAAATCAGATAAACAATCACATCGAGATATGCGGAATCAAAGAAGAAAAAGATGAGAATCTAACAAATATATTAAATGTCATATGTTCCAAGCTGCAACAAAAACCGGATAGCATAAAAAAAGTATTCCGGAAGAAATCACGCAATACAAATATCAACAAGAAACGGGAACACTCCGCCATCACAGTTATCCTGCAGGAGGGCTGCCGGGACCAATGGATCAACAAGTCGAGGGATACTAGCATCTACAGCAAGGACCTAGGCATCGACGGAGACGACAAGATATACGTACGAGAGGCACTCACACCCTCAACTGCATTCCTACTGTGGAAAACAAAAACGGAGCTGAAAGATAAATACCAGTATAAGTTCGTATGGATAAAGAACAGGAACATAATGGCGCGCAAATCGGAAAACGAAAAATACTTTGTGATTAGGTCCCAGAGCGAAATTGAGAGGATTGTCGCCGAAATTGAGGATCACCCCTAATCAAGGTATCACCATACTCATAAGTTAAAATATACTGTCGTACTAACTGCCAACTTTTTTTACATAAATGGCTAATGAGTCATTTATAATAGGACAAAACTTTGATACCTGGAATGACTTTGTAGGATCGCAATCAATTACTGAGCAATGTTTACTAACACTTCATGTAAATATACGATCTATGGTAAAAAACTTCAGCCAGATAGAATGCACTATACATAACTGTAAAAACACTATTCATTATTCACTTTTGTGTATGTATAATATAATGCCACCGCCCTTTCTATAATTTCTAAGTTCTGTGTACATACTATAATCACCATTCTGTCTAGTATAGATAAGATCATCGAGAGATACTTCGGCATTCAAATAAATAACTACATACAAAAAATGGAATCATAAATAACAATCAATACGGATTTCAAAAAAATAAAAGTACAACTCAGCTTTTGTCAAAATTTACTAACGAGTACCTAAATAATAAAAAACATGTACTAACTATTTTTATCGATTTTAGTAAGGCCTTCGACACCATAGAATATGAAACATTATATAATAGATTAGAACAAAATGGTATACAGGGCCCATTCCTAAAATGGATAAAAAAATATCACAGCTGTCGATTCACAACAGTAAAAATGGCAGAACAGCTTAGTATCTTGACTCATACTGAGGTAGGATCTGCTCAAGGGTCCATATTAGCCCCCTTAGAATATCTGTTTTATGTCAATGATATGTGTAATATTATAACAGAAGGATCGGTTTACCAATTTGCCGATGATACATGCTTGGTTGTCGCCCACAGTGATATAAAAACAGCGGAACGGATTATGCAAGAAAATTACAACCTTTTATGCAAATGGGCGCATGACGCGGCGCTCGTTATCAATTCAAACAAGACGAAAGTAGTACACATTCACTCATCTCACAACAGCACCGACCGACACCCAACCCAGCATCGTAGCACATGAGCATCAATGTTTTCACGCAAAAAATACAAACTGTAAATGCACATCACTAGAGGTGGTCCAACAACACAAGTGCCTGGGACTGATTATAGATAAGCGCTTCAACTGGGAACCGCACATACAACATGTGTGTCATAAACTGAGAGCGTTATTGGGTAAATTTGCGATTCTTAAATATAAAGTACCGTTTAAAATACTAAGACTAATATATATGGCAATGGCCGATGCAATTATAGGATATGGTATAAGTAGCTACGGAAGATCATACAAAACATATTTAGAAAAGATATATAAACTCCAAAAAAGTATTTTAAAAGTAATTGTTCCAACAAAAGCCTTTTCTGGAGATAAGAAAACCAAAATTAACCTATTCCAATACTGTAAAATACTAGATGTATACGACCAATTAAAAATTACATACACTAATCGATGAAGATATTAATAAAACGTTCTTGAAAAAAAAGGAAAGATCCTCTAGACTACGTAACCTTACCTCTATCATCATTTAAATTACCTAGATATAATAATGTATATGGAACTAGAACATGGATGTACTTCTTGCCGGATATGGTCAACGAACTTCCAAACGACCTTCAACATTTATATATTAATAGCGATAGCAATAAGTATAAGCATAAGATAAAAGAGTTCCTCATCAAAAACTCTGTTTCCAAATAATATAATTAAAACATTGTTGTTATGTAAGTAACACTCGCCACTACAGATAAGCTACTGGCTTGCGTAGTGGCTATATAGTATAAGTTATAAATATTGTAATTGGGATTAATAAATGTTTATAAAAAAAAAAATGTGCTGCCCCCACCGAATGGGATCAACTTAACATTCCATAGATATTGGTAATGATAGCAGACTTCAAAAGTAGCTTGGAATATTAAAACCCTCCCTTGATGTTATTAATTAGTGTTTTAGTGTGTGACCAGTCACACAAAGTGGTGAGATAGAAAGTAGCGAGTTACTCTGTTATACTGAATGATAATATACACAGTCAGGTCATAAGTTCTGTCACACAATAAAAACTTTTGAATTTAGAACGCTGGCCACAAAAAAGTTTATTGAATTCGAATTTCGAATTTTTCATGAAAATAAAAATGTGTACTTTTTTGAATTTTCCTTATTTTTAAATATGGAGTGGACACTTAAAGAAGACCTTGTCGCAGTTATTGCGTTGCATCGTTGCGGTTACGCGCCAATTCAGATTTTCGACTTACTGAAAAATTTGAATATAACCAAAAGATTCGTTTATCGTACCATAAAACGATACAATGGAGACTCTAGTGTAGATGACAGGTCAAGAAGTGGTCGCCCTCGCTCTGTTAGGACTCCAGCAGTGATAAAAGCTGTGAAGGCGCGAATTCAAAGAAATCCCATACGTAAGCAGAAACTGTTGGCCCTTCAGATGGGGTTAAGCAGGGCCACGGTGAAAAGGGTGTTAAATGAAGACTTAGGGCTAACGGCATATCGAAGAAAAACAGGACTTCGTTGGGACGCTCGTTTAATGGACCTGAGACTGAAGAGATGCCGCGCTTTGTTGAAGCGGTACGCGGGAAAAAAGCATCGGGAAATTCTTTTTTCGGATGAAAAAATTTTCACCGTGGAAGAGAGCTACAACAAACAAAATGATAAGGTGTACGCACACAGCAGTGAAGAAGCGAGCAACCGTATTCCGCGTGTCCAACGAGGTCATTTTCTATCCTCGCTCATGGTTTGGTTGGGAGTCTCTTATTGGGGCTTAACTGAGGTACATTTTTGTGAGAAAGGCGTAAAAACGAATGCAGTTGTGTATCAAAATACAGTCCTCAAGACCGTTGTGGAACCTGTTTCTCATACCATGTTTAATAACAGGCACTGGGTATTCCAACAAGATTCTGCGCCAGCTCATAGAGCGAAAAGCACACAAGACTGGCTGGCGGCGCGTGAAATCGACTTCATCCGGCACGAAGACTGGCCCTCCTCCAGTCTAGATTTGAGTCCGTTAGATTACAAGATATGGCAACACTTGGAGGAAAAGGCCTGCTCAAAGCCTCATCCTGATTTGGAGTCACTCAAGGCATCCTTGATTAAGGCAGCCGCCGATATTGACATGGACCTCGTTCGTGCTGCGATAGACGACTGGCCGCGCAGAATAAAGGCCTGTATTCAAAATCGCGGGGGTCATTTTGAATAAACTTTATTACCATAAGAATCTATGTTTTATTAAGTTCATTTTGCTATATAAATGTTTACATAAATAATAAACATGTCTAAATTATTTCATATTGCACATGTGACAGAACTTATGACCTGACTATGTATTTTTTATTTGTTTATTATTAAAGTAATTCGAATAACATTACAGTTACATAGAGCCAAATTCCATGGTAATCATTTCAATTTATCAAAAATTAATATAAAATACATTGATTATTAAAATACGATATAATTTAATTTCAATTCAATTCAATAAGGTCATGTCAATTCAATTCAATTAATGCACATGATCACATCAATTTCATACGAGAAAATAATTACAAGACAACATTATCAAACATTCTTCTCGCAGAACCTTCCACATTCTCGCACAATATCCCTCTATGCATAACTAAAAAGATCATTGAGTACTTTAGCTAATAGTGCGTTGAGACTGTCCTGGGTGCAACCGTGCGGTGCGTACCACCTGCTAGCAGGTGGTGCCTGCACGCGCGTAGGTAGTTCTCTGGCACGAATATCGCGCATACCGCACTGACAAGCGCTGCGCAATCACCGTTACCACGCAACAATCGACACACAGTCAGAAGCTGTTCGGTGTTATGTCTCACCTCTAGCACAGATACTATAACATTATACTAATACAGATTGACCACGAAGGATAAAATATGTCACCGGCCTAATCAGCGATGCTACGAAAGCATCTTTAGTTCGAGGCTTATATCGGTTGGTGCAGCACCATTGCAACATTACAAAAACCACGAGATGGCGCTAGGAGATGAAATTTCAAGATAACAACAACGTATTTTTCTGTGACACTTCCATTTATATTCAAATAGATTTAAAAACCAATCTATTTGCATTTCTGCTACATTTTTATTTTTACATTCTAATATTTGCGCCTAGCGCCATCTTAAAGTATGTTGACTGAAGCCATGGCGTTTAAATTACAATCGTTACTCCCAGCGCTATCTCTGGACTACGAAGGGTTACTAATTCTTCTGTACGGGATGAGCACCCTGTGCCTCTAGTGTTTCGTATCCAAGCATGGATATAAAGCGGATAGATAACGGTAGGGGTAAAAGCTTTGTTTGCTTCTCGACCATCATGACATAAGAGCTTTCGTGTGGATTCCAAAAAACCGAGCCAAATTTGAAGTTTAGTTCTCACTAGGGCCGTGTAAAGAATCTGGGCCACACCCAAATTATGAAATATTAATATTCCGTAACACAAACCGTAATCTTTAAAAGCTTGGCCAAAGTGCTCATATGCTCATGGAAGGTATGTAAGTTTAGGGACGATTGTAACACCGAGGCCCTTCATCGAATACACTCGAGTCATAGACTCTGTGCCGAGTGTATTCGTCGCACTAAAGGCCGAAGTGAGCGCGTGAAGGACAATATGCAACACTTATCAGTATTGAATAGGAGTTTGTTGTTCACATTCCATCTATGAACCGCATCTAGATATTCCTGTAGTGGTCTACAATCATCCTCTGACTTCATGGGAAGTACCATTTTCAGATCGGTCGCGTACAGAAGGCATTTAGCATGTTTTAGCTTAGATTCAAGATAATTTATCATCCTGATAATTAACAACGGACCGAGAATAGAGCATTGGCTAACGCCCGACCGTGTGTCTGGAACTCAAAACAGTCTTGACGCACATATTGTGGGCGGTTCTTTAGGTAGTCAGCGAAGAAAACCAACAGCCGGGGGGCAAATCCAATTCTTCATTAGGACGTCGTTATCGACTCTATCGAACGCCTTACGTAAGTCCAGATAGGCGACATCTACCTGACATCCCCGATCCTTACTCTATGAGACCATCTCGAACAACGTCAGTAAGTTGGTGGTTACAGAGCGACGGCTCCTGAATCCGTGTTGCGAGTCGCACAAATACGGTGCAATCTGCGGACTGATTTTACCATACATCATTGACTCGAACAATTTTGCCATTGAACTCAGGATTGCAGTCGAACGATATTGATGTATAGATGCAGTATCACTTATCATGGAAATAGCACTGATTCGAGAGGGCTTCTATCTGGTAGGGTACTTCCCTTGCTATAGAGCTAGGTTGAAAATACGACACCAAGGTACAACCAGCTGATCGCTAAAGGCCTTCAAAAAGTAAGGAGGGACGTTGTTCGGTCTCATTGCGCTCCTTGGCCTTAGCTGGCTCAGTCCAAATTTGGACGTTGTTAGCAGTCCGCGAGTCATCGTAACTATTTACCAGATCGGGTGCCAGCACCGAGGAAAACATCGTAGAAGTAATTTGCAAATATATGCGGCTGCTGCTACCTCTCTAACACACTATTGCCTCAAATACGTGACCCCTGGTTCGAAGCCACCCTTCGATCTTAGGCCACTCACGTGCTTCCAAAACGCGCGCGGGTTGTAATCTCATGTGATTTATTAATGTGGTATAGCTGATGATGATGTGGTCCGAATCGGATCGTGCGGCCGATATTGTTCAAGGCGATCACTTCAACTGCACCCGTAGCATGCCAACCCCGTGGGAGGTGTTGATGCGGGAAGTTGAGGGACAAAGCTATGCGCTATAGAAAGGTCTGTCCCTCACCTTTTGCAACAACCCTCAGTCCCCCCCTCGTCTCCCGCGCTCGGCCTGCACTCATCGCTCGCGGCTCACATGTATCTTAGGTTTTTAGCAGAATTTGGCGTTTGATATTATGATACTATACTATGGGTAGGGTTGATACTTTTACAGACCAATGCCACTACCTTCAACTCCACCTCCAAATAAGATCCCTTCTGTAAGGACCAGGTGTAAGTAGCGCTATTTTCAAGCAGATCACTCACAGTTTTCACTGGCACCTCCTGCAATAGACATAAAGGTTAGTTTGCTTTGAACACGGAACTAAAAAAAGAATTATGAATTATGAGCTACTGGAAATAAACTAAACTGATTGGAAACCAAGGTTTCTGGCACATACATACTGACTAAACCAGAAAAGAGTAGTATCGTATGTGGCGTCCTATTTGATAACACAGAAAGTGTCTCAAAGTAAACTAGTTACTAACTCGCGTCACTGATCAGTTTATTTTCAGTAGCTCCGTGTGCAGAAGGCCTAATCATTATACACCAACTCTTTTCTACAATTTCTTCTTCAATATTTAATGATGCAGTAGCAGATCAAGTCTTAACAAATTCGAGGCGAATTGCACACGAACCTGTTTAGGAAACGTCAGGAAGGCCACCAGGTTGCCCGAATAAGTGGTCACCACGACGAGAACTACCAGCCACCACGTGCCGACCACGAGGCGACCACTGTCCGCTCGCGGTAAGTACATTCCACCTGCGTTGAAATCGGATCGTAATGGTTTTGTTGGATTCTTAACATGTGTGGGAGTGTAATAGGATTTATAATTTTAGTAAAAACTCATTAGGTTGTATTTTAGATTGTAAAATGTAGTTTACATTATAATTGTACTTTCATACTGCATCTACGTAACCAGGTGCATTAATAAGTTTGTTTTTGGTATGGTACACTTGTTATCTTATCCCAACAACTAACTCGTTCGGTTAGTTAGATTGTATCTTAGGTATGAAGGCAAGGGGAAATATATTCCCACTAAATGTTCAACCTTATAGCTTGGTATGCATTCGAAAACCAATGAAAAATTCTGCATACGTTTTATTCCATGCGAGGTGGCAGAGGCACTTTTGCACCGACTTTTGACCAGGCCGTTTCAAGTGGCATTACTTTTGCGCAAATCGCCATTTCCTTCTCAATCATGCTATATGTAAATACCGAATGATTTGCCACATCTGCTTATTTTAAGTCAAGTCAAACTACCTTCTGGCTTTTTTTGCGTCATATTCTTGAGGACCTTAGAAAAGAGTATCATGCAAGTCACTTTACCTTGCTGTAGCAAAGCTCCGTAGATATACCACAAGCAGTTGTGTATAGTGGACAGGCCACCCTGGGGGGTCACGCCCATGGCTTCGTAGAATGGACTGAGGCGGTGAATGATGTAGAGAGTAGGGCCCATGAGGATGACGGCGAAGCCAAGGCAGAGCCAGGTCTGGAAAGTTACATCACCTGATCTTCAGCATGTCCGAAAGTTTCTAGATCGTCTAAGAATGGAAGGTGTAGAGTTAAAGCTAATGCATGTTGATAAATTAAAAGTTTTGCATTTAAGCCGAACGTAGATTTTAAGCAAATAAATTACTATGATTATGATCTCTAACAGAAACACCTGTACCAGTGTCTATACATTTGTGTAATCTGATTATCGGGTGGTGTATTCATGGACACCATAAGTTTACTTGCTGCATGGACGCACCTTCCATCCTCTCTTCTAAACAGCACCTCAACTCTTCTGAACATGTACTTACAGCAGTCAAATAAACTTACATCAGTAGTGAAAGGCAACATGAACAGAAGAGCCCTGCTTAGTTCCCGAGGTCTGGCGATCATAAACGCATAAGGCTGCGTACTCACTGGTATAGTGTAGTTTATACCAGGATTTGAATCAGATATTATGGTGAAGGATGCTGCTGCTAAAGCAACATGTCCCTTCGCCACAGCAGCAATGGTCGCCATTGCGTTCTGACTGTGCATGCTCTGAAAAAAGATATAATATCATCGAGATAGAGAAATCGTACAACATTTGATGCAAACAAAACTAATGATTTGTAACTTTTGTAAAGTCATAGGGGCCCTAGTAAACCTAAATGAAGCCTGAAACTCTAGTGAAAAAATCCGTTACCGTTGTGCCCAGATACCGTATTATTCCTAAATGATTATTGCTATATGCCCTTCAGACATTGACTTCTTAATTAGTCGGTGAAGTTTTCAGACAGACTGATTAATAAAGTTTTGTAACTTGTGTCACTTAATACCTTTGGGTGTTGTGTAAAAATCGCACAACTCTCCCCGTCCTTCTGCATCTGATGCTTCACCCCCACTAACCGTCAAAGGGGTCCCCGTCAACGGGTTTTTCACTTTTTTTGGGAAAACTATGATAGTTACGATAAAAGTACCAAAGGCAAAAATAAACAAGACAAATATTCCTTTTTTCCTATGATTCTTGCATTAACCTTTTTAGCGTACATTCACCGCAAAGTCTACTTAAACACGTGTGTGGCCGTGAAATGAAAGGCGGTCCCTGTGCAAGGGACATGTTTTTTTAGCATTTTTAGGCTCCATATCAAATGCGAAAACAAATCCTTTTACGGATACAAAAAATACAAATACAAAATCATTAATTCCTTTTGGTTCCCGCACTATTCACTGCCTGTATCGCGGGAACCTCTTCTGTTTAAAACTTTTGCTAGAGAGCATGATGATATCAGAATAAACGATTCGGTTCAATATGAAATAAAATAAAGTAGAATAAAATAAAACAGCCTCAGTTTAAAAGTAGATATTTTAGTAACGGGTGATTTTTACAATATAAATTACCGTTAATCAGCACAGAAATAAATACAGAGTAATGGTGTGTGTGTATGTGTGTGTGTGTGGGCGTGTGGGTGTATGTGCGAGTGAGGGAGGGTGAATAACGGTAGAAAATTTGTATTTCTATGACTGTGTGTATGATTGAGTGATCATTTCGTTGTCTATGGTTGGTCGTACATCCGTTTTTAATTTTTCGACCGTTTTTTTGCGTGCTCTAAAATCTCCGTGGTCTAATGTTTCAAGCTTGCTTCTCATTCAGGAGATGCAGGATTCTGAACATATTCATATTCATAATTTTTTATGCCACAAAGATAAATAAAAAGTTACATTCGTTGAAAACATATGTACAAAGGCGAGCTTATCTCTAAAAAGAGATTTCTTCCAGCAAACCAAGTGTACCAAGTGTACCAATCGGATAATATTTTTTTCTTAAGTACCATTATCGGAGGTTCAGTGTTTCAAATTCAAACTCAAATAAAAAAAAATAGTAGTAAAAAAATGCGCTTTTACAAGTCAAAACGTCTCATATAAATGGAGAAAAATATAAAATAAATAAATATTATTAAGCCAACTAAGTCCCCGTCATGAGAAGCTAGAATTTTTGTAAATAAAGAACTTCTACTAAGTGATGTAGCGACAATTCAATCAACAATAAATAATCCCAAATTCAATCAACTCAAAGTAACCTACGTGTGATACGAAACTAACGAGTAATTTCAGTTGGTCGGGTGTAACATATATGTATAGCTTAGGCGGGGCCGCGTACTGTCCCGCTCTCACAGCCCCCGCATCTTTCGTCCCCCGTCGCCCGCAGACCATGGGAGTGCTACGTACGAATTTGACAAGCTATAGTAATTAGCGATATAAAATGCTGTCGTCTAATGTTTTGTGGTACTCGTCCACGTGTGGAACATGTCCGACTCATGGAACGTAAATATATGGTTCGCCATTTTGAATTAAGTTCACGCTGACGGACGCTGTCAATGCTGCCATTCGAGTTTGGAATGCGTCTCAGTTTGTTCGTGTTATTTTCTAGCATTAGGTTATATTTTTCTTTTTGTTGATGTTGTTATTTCTTATCAGTTGAAAATTGTTCTTTTAGTTAATTATTGTATTATTTATATTTTTTACTTGGTATCCAGGACCCAGAACGTCCAAGGAAATTAGTTCGCCACGAAATGCTCTTTTTGTCTGATTGCGTCAAAAGGAGAGTAATGGTTATTTAGAGTATAAGTATTGTTGAAAATATCTAGCCCGGATGGGGCGGGGCCTAGCAGTGCGCCATGCAGACGCGCGAAACGCGCAGTACAGTGATTGGTGGACGGGCAGCCGCTGGCTACTTGGCGCCAGTCAAGCAAGCGTTGGGCGTTACTTTTTCGGCGGCGCTTCATGGTGTTGGACGTATCTTTGAGTTATAATTTGAGTGTCTGATTTAACGGTTTTCCTTTTGTTATTACTCCCAACATCCCAACAGCATCCTGATGGTGTTAAGTGCCAGGATGGACAGCCCGTTTTTGAGGCACCATTGTATGGTGCACACTAAATTAAATTAATAATTAAAATTATGTATTTCATTAAAATTAAGTGTAAATAGTAGGTAACTAATATATGGATTTTTATCTGAAATAAAGTATTAATAATAATAATAACAATTATTTTTTAGTAGTAAAGTAAATTTGTTTTAAAAAAACCATTCCTGCTTTTGATTTGTAAAATCAGAAGTGGGATAACCACGGGTCCTAGTCGCTCAAACGGCTTCTTTGTTCATTTTTAATCATAACCGTTAAATCTGGAACTTTTTCATCAACCCTGTACACTGGACAAACTGTGAGTACACCCATTTAATTATGTCGGGACGACCCTCTCGGTCAAAGAACAGAAGGGGCGACAGCCCGTTTGGACATCGCAGTAGATCTCGTGAATGTCGACGTGGTCCCCGCAGTCGGCATGATGGAGCGCGCGGGCGGCGCCGTCGCGACAGTTCCTATAGCAGTCGTGACGGTTCCCGCAACCGTGCACTAGATACTATCCTCGGTCGCCTAACTGCGATCGAGGGTAGATTGTCTGCCAGCACCACGTCGGCGATAGGGTCTTGCCCGACACCGATACCTCCAACACGGGATTGCCAAACGCCTCCGCTGCCTGTAGCATCAGGCGAGACTAATTTTATTTCGTCTGAACCTAGTAGTGGTGCTACGGACAAACTTGTGGGCGCGCTGACCTCTCTTTTGCAAGCCAGGCCTAGTCACTACTACATATCTAGTTTTGACCCTAATGTGCATGATTTAGATGCTTGGTGTGCTGAAGTGGAGCGAGCGCGAGCTGAACCGTTGGGCCGATCATGAGTGCTTGTCGCGCATTGGTAGCTGTCTCAAAGGCGACGCGCGTACTTGGCTGAGTGATTGGACTTCTAATGATCGTATATGGACAAATTTGAGTATTGACATTGCTAACATTCTGTACGATGTTATGAGCACGAACTCAAATAAGTTTCCTACCTACGCTGAGTACGCTCGAAAATCATTATTGCGTTTGAAAATTGTAAAGGGGTTATCCAATGATCTGATAACTGCAATTGTTATTCGAGGAACAACTGACCTCCAAGTTAAAGCCGCTGCATCAAATGCAAAGTTACAATGTAACGAACTTGTGGAGTTTCTATCGGTTTATTCAAAACCCAAAAATGATTTTCGCGATACCCGCAATTTAGTCCGTTCATCAAACGAGCGCCCCAACGGCTTGCATAAGCGTGGCGCATCGAATTACGATTGGAAGTGTTCTCTTTGTGGCGGCACGGGCCATAAGCATTGGAATTGCCCTAAAAAGCAGAAAACAGAAACAAACAATGCGACTGTGACCTCTGCGGCCGGGAACGGGCCACTTTTGTCGTGTACATATTGTGGAAAGGCGGGGCACTCAATTAATAGATGTTTTGTTAAACGGCGTGTCGAAACTAACAATAAAAGCACAAGCAATGTAATTTTTTGCCAAAATAACAACATTTCGCAACAAAGTAACGTAAAGACCGCTTAACTGTTATTGAAAAAGTGCCGGTAGATGTTTTAATTGATAGTGGTTCAGACATTTCCCTAATTTCTACCTCTGTACTGAAGCATCTCAAATGCAACAGAAAACCTACATTTCGACTTATGCGCGGTATTGGTAGTCAGGAGATAGAATCGACTAGTTATGTGACTACGCTGGTGGAACTTCCCGAGATTTCTTTAGAGGTAGATCTGTATGTTGTACCTTCTGACAGTATAGGTGCGCCCGTGCTACTGGGCACGGATGTCCTGAACCGTGAAGGCGTGACCTACGTCCGTACCGGTGATACACAGAGTCTCACTCGAGTAGAAAAGGTGTCTCAGGTGCATCATTTGCGTGCTTTAGATACAGTCGCCATAAATACGCCCCTGGTAGGCGAGGCTAAAACTACATTGCTGTCGCTCTTGAATGAATACTCGGACTCTTTTATCACCGGTACTGCATCGTCCACTGTCAACACTGGATACATGGAAATAAAGCTTAACAGTGATGCTCCTGTGCACTATCGTCCCTATAAACTATCGGCTAATGAAAAGGCGGGCGTTCCTGGTATGGTCAACGACCTTTTAAGCAAGGGCATTATTCGTGAATCACAGTCGGAATACGCAAGTCCTATCATACTCGTCAAAAAGAAGGATGGTTCTGATAGGATGTGCGTGGATTATCGCGCTCTAAATGCCATAACTATCAAGGATAGGTTTCCCTTGCCGTTGATCGATGACCATATCGACAAGTTGGGTAGTGCCAAATATTTTACGAGTCTTCATATGGCCACCGGTTTCCATCAGGTACCTATGAAGGATGATGATTCCATCAGTAAGACAGCATTTGTCACCCCAGAGAGTCAGTTCGAATATTTGAAAATGCCATATGGTTTGGCAAATGCTCCGGTGGTATATCAGCGGATTATTTCGAAGACCTTGAAGGCCCTGATTAATACTGGAAGGGTCCTTACTTATATCGATGACGTCTTGATTCTTTCAGATACAGTAGACGATGGGTTGACAATGTTACGTCAAGTACTAACAACACTCACTGCTGCAGGATTTTCAATAAATCTCAAGAAGTGCGCCTTCCTGGAAACCGAAATTGAATACTTGGGCAGACTTATTTCGCATGGTCAGGTACGACCGAGCCCTGGGAAGGTGGACGCGCTTGCGAAATCCCAGTCCTGGATGAAACCTGAAAGTCCCTTCTCCACTGTCCACATGGACGTCCTGGGCCCATTGCCTGAATCCAATGGATTCAAGTATGTCCTGGGGTTAGTAGATGCTTTCTCCAAATTTTGCCTTCTTTATGTCCTGCACAGACAGGACACTGAAGATCTAAAACGCGTGTTTATAAACGCAATTTCCCTATTTGGCACACCTTCATTAATCGTAACTGATAGAGCTAGGATGTTCGAAAGCTCAGCATTTCAAACTTGGGTCACGGGGTTGGGTTGCTCAACACATCTTATCACACCCGAGATGCACCAATATGGCCATGGCCAAGCCGTCCTCAATATGCTCCGCATTGAAGCGAACAACAAGTCCAGTAGTTGGTCTGAAGTCCTATGGAAGATTCAGCTTACACTCAACATGACCAAGCAGGCTACGACACAGACTTCACCCCTACATTTATTGGTTGGAATCGAAGCAACTACCCCGGCCCTGATGTCACTGGTGAGAGACGTGGCGCTCGACAACTCCCATGCAAATCGTGAAGCGTTGGGTGTTTTAAGACGACAACGGGCTACGGAACAATTTCAAGCCAACCAGCGACGTCAAGACCAGCTATGTCAATAAATCACGAGTACAACCACGTGTTTATGCTATTGGCGATTATGTGTTTGTTAGCAAATTTTCACAGAGCACTGGCAAGTTGGACTCCGGCATGAGGGGCCCCTATAAGGTGGTCCGTCAACTTCCCCAGCACCGTTACGAGCTGGAGCTACTGGCAGGGTCATACGGCAAAAAGACTCAGGCCGCGGCTGAACACCTTGTCCTTTGGCGCGGTGAATGGACGCCGGAGACATGCGCCGTATTTTTTGAGACTGGTGAGCATCAGGCCACGTTATGCGAACTTTAAAGAGCCTCTAATGTGTGCCATGTGTCTTATGCCTTGACATGCGAACTTTACAGGGCCTCTGTCAGTATGGTGGTAGCCTGATATGCGAACTTTACAGGGCCTCTGTCAGTGCGGTGTTAAGGAGTCCTGATATGCGAACTTTACAGGGCCTCTGTCAGTGTGGTGGTAGCCTGATATGCGAACTTTACAGAGCCTCTATCAGTGCGGCGTTAATGAGACGTGAAATGCGACCTTTAAAGAGCCTCTTTCGCGGGGCATAGCAAATGCATTTAGAGATCTAATGCTTTTGCAATGCGGCATATTTTGTGGTTCCGATTAAGTTCACAACAATTTTCAGTATCGGTCATAGCTGTTTGGGTGCACACTTATAGTTATGATGCGAAGCTTCTAATTGTTTTTGAACACGACTGTTTCCAATCATTCGATAAGGCTTGTAACGGACGTCTGTTTCAGATAATGAAGAACCTGATCACCTAACAGGTGGCGAAGAGCCTCCTGCTCAGGACAACGCGGTCGGGGACGCCTCGCTGTCAGGAGAGGCCGTGTTGGAAATATCTAGCCCGGATGGGGCGGGGCCTAGCAGCGCGCCATGCAGACGCGCGAAACGCGCAGTACAGTGATTGGTGGACGGGCAGCCGCTGGCTACTTGGCGCCAGTCGAGCAAGCGTTGGGCTTCACTTATTCGGCTGCGCTTCATGGTGTTGGACGTATCTTTGAGTGTCTGATTTAACGGTTTTTGTTATTACAATTATTTTTTAGTAGTAAAGTAAATTTGTTTTAAAAAAACCATTCCTGCTTTTGATTTGTAAAAGTATATTTTGTTGTTTGTTCATTTGTATAATATATTTTAACATGGTAACGAGCTTTAATGCGAAAATAAGTAATGATAAAAACATGGTCATTAACGAATAGAAGTTCGTAAAAGAAACTTGGTCTGATCCATACAAAACAGAAGTAACAATAAAACAGCACATATTCTTGGAATTAGCATAGCCGTGTATAATATATTAAGATAATACAAACCCGTGGAGGGAATAAAGTCACCAGTTAAAACAAAAAGGAGAGTCAAGTATCATGAAAGGTTTTATGACTTTGATAGAAAGTGCGATGAGGAAAAAAAATACAGTTTTTTTTTTTAAATGTGAATTGCCCACTATACCAAAAGTTCTTCAGCCAGTCAACGATGATGTTGAATTACCAAATTTTAGAGAAACGACTCTCAGGCGGTTTGCACTTTAAATATATAAAACGGCAAAGAAATAATGTTCTCATGGATAGATAAGATAAGATAAAAGATAAAGATAAAGATGTTTATTTGCTAAGATAAGGGTACAAGTAGGTGGTAGTATAATATTTAAGAACACCTTATCAGCTATTAATTTTAGCATGCAAATATTTAGTTTTGTACAAAATTAATAATAATATTTACAGTAACTATCAATTAATTACATTTATGATTGAGGAATTCGTCTATTGAGTAAAAGTATTTGACCATTAACCATTTAAACAGATCTGTCCTAAACCTATTTACTGGGAGCTGTTTTATGTGCTCGGGTATCTTATTAAATATTTTAACACACATTGCAGAACAATTGTTTAGATATAGCGTTGTTCGTGGAATGTGGTTATATACTAATCTAGTAGAGTTTCTTGTATTTCTCGAGTACTTTTCCTTAGCCGTTATAAATAATTTTGGGTTAGTTTTTACAAATTTTCCAATATCGTGGATGTATAAACACGGTAATGGTAATATATTTAACTTGATGAACATAGGTTTACACGATTCAAAGGGGGCTATACCGCAAATGGCAAGTACACATTTTTTTGTGCAATAAAAACATCATTTATGTCAGTGCCATTTCCCCAAATCACAAGACCATATCGTAAAACAGATTCAACATAACCATGATACGCAATAAGGGCAGTGTTTTTATTCGTTGTATTGCGAAGTCTGCTTAATACAAATACGAATCTATTTTTTTTTACATACCTACAATGTCAGTGTGAGTTTTCCAATTTAAATATCGATCTATGTTAATACCTAAAAATGTCACACTATTAGCCTCCTCTAGAATTTGTCCATTATAATTAATATTTAAAGTCATGTCTCTATTAAATCTATCAAAATTATTAAAATTAATATACATTGTTTTACTTAAATTAACCTGTAAATTATTATTATTTAACCATTGAATTATACTTATATATATAGACGATATAATGATATGGCGGCGAACATACTTGAGAAAAATCAAAAAAAATAGACAGCAAAAGCGGCACATGGGTGAGACATGGCTGAATGCAGATTAGGTTACAAAAAAAAAACAGAATAAAATAAATATTTAACCACACGCCACTTTTCCGTTATAGGTTTTAAATTGTATTACTGTGGAAAACATAAATTATGCGGACGACATGACATTGCTCGCCCCCTCGATTAGTGCAATGCGGAAAATGTTAAGTGTGTGAGAGAGTTACGCTGAGAGCCACGGCCTTCGATATAATCTGAAGAAGAGTGTCCATATGGTTTTTCGAACTTGTAACAAGACTCCTGAATATGTACCTCCTCTTATCTTAAAGTGGGCTAATGTCATTAGGGTCAACCATTTCAGATATCTCGGTCACATTATATCGGAGGATCTCAAAGATGACTTATATATTGAAAGGGAGCGCAGGGCGTTGGCAATCAGAGGTAATAGGCTCGTAGGTTTGCAAAATGTTCAAGACAAGTCAAAATTACTTTGTTTAAGACCTATTGTCAAACATTCTACACATGCAGCCTATGGGTCAGCTATAAGCTGAAGACTTACAATGCCTTGCGTCCAATATAACAACATCTTCAGAATGTTCATGGGGCTGCCGCGGTTCTATAGTGCATCGACAATGTTTGCAGAAGCGCGCACAGATGACTTCTATGCAATCATGCCAAAACAAATTGCACCCATTGTCGGCAGAACCTGGAGCTGTACCAACCCTATTCTTTGATTGGAGATTTGATTGCCCAATGTTACAACATTGGACAGTCAAACTTTCCTCGAGAAACAAATAAATAAATTAATTAGTTTATTTAATAAATATGTATGTACTAATATTCGTTTATAATACTATTACTAATAAAATGGATCTTTGTTATCTGAATAAAAGAAATATTATTATTATTATTACACGTGGCCCTGTGGGCAGTAGACCTCGCTAACAGGGGGGACTGTGAACCAATTTATAGGTCAGTATTTTAGATTCAATCACAATCAAGTAGTAAAGTAGCCGCCGCACCAATAACTTTGTAAACTACATTTTGCGATTTAAAATACAATCTATTGACTTTTCACGAAAATAGTTATAGTGTATTTCACTCACTCTCATGGTCTGTATAGATCCTCTTTACTAATCCATTCGAGGAGTCCAAAATTGGTATGTTTTGAAAATATTTCATGGATTTTTTGAAAACAGGCGGCCGAAATGTAGTGCTGTAGTATATTTTAGAACCGGCTCATGAAGCCCTTTAATTTGATAACAAAGCTCCCGAAAAAAAAAAACAAGGAACACACGTGCCAAGTTTTGTGAGGATCGCTTGAAATCTGAGGCCCCTAGACCGCAACTGACAGACACACATAGAGACAGACGAAAGCAAAATCGGCCTCCTATCTTGTCGAAATGGAGCCCTTTGCTCGCTTCACTCGCTCGGTCAATTATTATTATTATTATTATTATTATTATTATTATTATTATTATTATTATTATTTGTTTCTTAGTTTTTTCACTCCTCTTCTGAGCACGGGCCTTCGCCAAGTGCTAAGGATCTATGAGTTTCCTAACAATTTTCGAACTATCCTACATCTATTAAGAATCACGGCTTTTTGCAGCAGGATTAAGGCGGATGGTTTCATATTTAGCAACTTAAGGCTATTGCTCAGAGTCTTCGGTATGATTCCAGCTGTATTATTGCTTAAGTTCAAGGGTGTATATTTTGTATATGTTGTGACTGCATGTGCATGTATTTGTGAGTATTCTGTTTTCGAATAAAAGTATTCTCTGAGAGTTGTGATCTGTTTATTGTGTAGATTCTGGAGGTCCATAATCCCTCACCCTCCTTCAAGTTTCGGTAGTGTCATTCTCTGTGTGCATGTCTTAGGATAATGTTTCCTGTTAGCAGTGAGTTTAATGTATTGTTCGAGGTCAGTTTGTGACCATTTTATTACACCAAATGAGTATGTCAGAATGGATATAGCATATGTATTAATAGATTTTATTAAGTGTGAGTTCAATTGTGATTTTAATAGTTGGCTGGTTTTGGTGAGATCTGATTTTGTTTCTTCATGATGCATTTGGCGCGATTGGTGGAATCCTAGATATTTGTATGTGGAGTTGATTTTGCACTTTTCTATTCCAAATTGCATATGGATGTCGTTTGAGAATATTTCAGTCATGTCTGCAAGTTTGAATAGATTAGTTTTGTTTGAGGAGTATATTTTTTGTCGTCCATATACATCAGGTGAGTTAGTGATGGTTGCGTTTTATCTTCTATCAGTCGGTATCCTGCATCACTGTTGTTAAGTTGGTTAAAAAGGGGGTTTAATACTAAACAGAACCACAGAGGGCGTAGGGCATCCCCCTGAAATTTCCCTTTTTTTATCTGTATTGGATCTGATATGGTTGACATATTGTCTTGTTGTAGTTTCAGTACGATTAACCAGTATTTCATTGTTGTCTGTAAGAAATTTATTAGCATCGGATATATTTTGTAGTGTTTGAAAACCTGTAGGAGCCAGCTGTGAGGTACAGAGTCGAATGCCTTACGATAATCTATGAACATGGAATGGATGTCTTTTTTCTTAGTACATGCTTGGCTATTGAATCTAAAATAAGCTGTTCTTTACAGCCTTGGCTACGTTTTCGGCAGCCCTTTTGCTGCTCTGCTTAAATGTTGTTGTCTATGATATGTTTATAAATTGTTTCACTGATGCATCCTGTAATAATTTTATAGATCGTCTGGAGGCAAGTAATTGGTCTGTATTTTGCTGAGTTCTTGGTGTAATCATATTTGGGAATCATAAATGTGGAGCCATGTGTTATGAATTTTGGTACTGTGTCTGGAGAGAGAATAAATTCATTGATATTATTGTATATGTGTGAATAGGTAGTTGTTAGTTTTTTGTACCAGAAGTTATGAATAATATCGGAACCGGGCGTTTTCCAGTTGTGGGCTTTTTGAGGACTCTAATAAAAATATCTATAGGGATGAACAGAAATGTCATCTCTGGTACATATTCTACACACGCAGCATCACGTCGAATCCAACCAGCTTCTTGGTTATGTTCTACTGTGTGTGACCATATGGTCACAGCCACCAGAACCTGAAGACCTGCACAGTTTCTGGTCAAATATATATTTGACCAGAAACTATGCAGGTCTTCAGGTTCTGGTGGCTCTGAAGGTGTAAGTGTATGTTGAGGTTTAGATGATAGCGATCTGTAGAACTGTTTTTCATTGTTGCAAAATTGAGAGTTTAGAGTTTTCCTAAGACTGCATGCTTTATCATCTTCTCAGTCTGCTTGATGCTGCGCATAGTTATTGTTTAAGGGTATCTAAAAAGTGAATATCATTTGTATTGGGGTCTTCACGTTGCGAGTGGATGTTGTGTGTGTTTTATTTCTTCTATGTGTTTAATTACTCTTCTACTTCTGTTTCCTTGTGCGTACATCATTATTATTATTATTATTATAAGGATCAAAATCGCGACCCGTTCCTGCTACCCTCGGTTTTTGAGAGATTTAACATTGACTAGAGGTTGTTAACCCTTAATTGGATTGAAGGATCACCATACCACCACATTTTCAACCTGGCTTTGTAATAAATGCGAAAACCAATGAAAAATTCTGCATACTCAGGCCCAATTTAGGGTAAATTAAATTCATATCGTAATACATAATATATGTTGTTCTATTATAATTATATTGATTTGGTTATGTTAATGACTGTAGTATTTTCATTAACAGGACATACTGTGCAGGCTTTCCTAGAGGGACTTAGTATTGGAGTCCCCAACCCAACATCAAAGAACGTCGTTGCTTCAACAAAGACTGCAGCAGGGTACTATTGAAATGAAGCTTTGTGTGGAGCTTGTCATCAAGGAAGAAAATAACTTTTATGGCAAAATTGATGAAATGTTAAATAGCACGGTAGACAGTTTTGTTATCCATTTAACTGATTCTAAACAGAATACTCGGAATTGTATAACGACAGTAATTCGATGTGGTGTTTGTTAACATAACTACAACCCGGTCACAATATCTGTGCACCTGACCTCGTGACGTCATATCGGCGGTCTGGGTACGGTGTGAAAAAAAGTTATTTCGAGAAATGTGGAGGTAAAAAAAAACTACTAACCTATTCAAATCAATTTATCATTGATGAAGGGTTTGTTATTAAAAAACAATAATTTTGATTACAAAAACATTTATTATTTAACTCAGTCACTATAAATTATTGACTCAATGCCTGACATTGTATCTTCCTCACTCTCACTTTCTGAACTCTCCGAACTGTCTTCCCCTAGTGGTATTAAAAATGTGTGATGTTGTCGTCTGCTAGATGATCCTTTTCCCAGTATTCTCGCTGTAGTCTCTCCACGTGATTCACTTCTTTTTTCCAGTCAGCTAAATTTACGCCATAATTGACTTAATCGCATCTTTTGTAAGTTGTTCTATTTTCTTTTCCGATTGGTCAATGTTTTTATCTGCCACCCTTTGCTTTACCAAGTTCCATATATATTATTTTATTTATTTGCTTTCTCCGATTCAAAAAACTTGAGCACTTTCAAGATTAGATTTCTTGATTCGCTGTGTATTGTTTTTCCCATGACTTCAGTTTAACAGCTACAACAATTTTAATAACAACCGAACCAGTCTAAACTTAACAATAAATAATAAATAAAAAACAAAACACCAACAAAGCGAAAATATCAAAATTATCGGGACGTGTATCGGCAACGAAGATGCTAACCGTACTGTCGCACACTGTCGCACCGGGGAGTGCGCGGAGAGGTGACAGGGGAAGCGGGAGAGGCGCCGCATTCCAGCGAGGTGCACAGATATTCTGACCGGCTTGTATATGCCTGTATAACATTACAAATCATAACAAAACAGTTTTATTTCATTTGATGCAAAGGTAACGAAGCCCTGAAGTGTTTACAAAATTATTAGCTTCTTGTGACGAGGACTTGTAACTGTTCATTGAGTTTTCCGATGACACGTTAAGCTGGTAGGTCCCGTCTACTAGCGCTACTTGGTAGTAGTAGTCTAAAAACTCCTCCATCAACCTGTACTGAGCCATCCTGGTGGAGTAAGGCTTAATCTTACTCATATCCCGATAAATACCTGTGCCCCTCGGTGGGGCTTGTGTTTAATAATTTTTATAGACCATTTTTCTCAGAAATACGTGAAGGTATCAAGTTGAAATTGATATCACTTACTCATACGTATATAGTAGGACCATAGAACTATGAAAAAATCTAACTTCAATAACCCAAAAGTCAACGCTATAAGTTTCAAAACTTTATTTATTTCACTCAACCAACCAACACAAAACAGACAGACAGCCTATGTCCAACAAGAGATTTCTTTCAGCAAATGATGGGTAGGAAACAAAGAAGAAAACAAAATGAGAACGATATAAAAATCTAAAGATGCCTGGAAAACTCACATGTGAAGCTGAATCGTTATAATAATCTTGTTTCACGTTGCTTGGAAGCAAGATTCTTGTTCTGTAATGAAACAAACACGCTTAATATGCATCTATTTCTGGAATACTGGGATAAAATTCTTAGATGTACATATAAATACTTACGTAAAATTTTTAGTCTTTGATAACTGTCCTACAATATCGAACATCAATCCACTGTAACTGATTATCGACCCCGATTCGTTAGCGTGAAGAATTGTCCACGGAGGGTTCTAAAACGAGTTAAATATTAAGAGCAAAGGATAGCACATAATAGGCCAAATCAAATACCAAGTTATAATACGAAACTTACATGAAATGTCATGATGGGCAGTTCTTTTCCTCTAAATCCATGTTCCACGTGAGGAAAAAGTACATCATTATATCTGACTCCATCAACTGGTCTCCAGAACCCTACCTGAAAATTAAATCATATTCATACATTTTTAACCCCTGATTGATTAATATACGGAAGAAACTGACAGTTCTAGCGATTCTCGAAATAATGTTTTCATATTCAGTTTGATTGTGATGTTCTCATTAATCTTAAATCTAATGAAAAACAGGTTTAATATTTTAAGAGTAAATACTCTACAATAAGTATTTGATAAAATATTTCACAAATTAACTGGTTTGTGTGTTTTATTTTCACATATGCTAAAATTACGCTAAATTAATATCCCCAACCGAGCCGACCGGTTTCATCGGCGGCCAGGTACAAATTCGAAGTTACGAAGCGAGTGAGCGTGACAGCGAGCGTTGTACGTAGGAACACTGTCACGCTCAATCCCGTCGTAACTACGCCCACTGTCTCTGGATTTTGAGTGATTTTGATTCCTTGGACTTTCCTCTTTAATTTATTAAAATAAAGTCCTACCTTCTCATGCGTTCCATTCCTTATGCGCTTGTTTACCTTGACGACATTGTTGCCGTTGTTTTTACTTTTTTTCTCAGAAACTATATGACATACAGATGTTCTGATAACATTTCCTGGGCGGTCAAAATCGGGCCCATAAACGCTATGAGTTTCAACTTTTTACTCGCATGTGTTGGGCTGGTGTTTGTAACGTTTTTTTTTTTTTTACGAAAACTAAACGAGGTCAAAAACTGAAACTTCGTATTTGGGGGGGTCCAGAAAAGGTCTAAATCGTCTAAAATTTTAGAGACGTTCCTAAGAAGTGTTGGGCTAACTTCACATCGCTAAGATTATGGCTCGTGTTTTCAATAGGTAGGCAATACTACTATCGTAACATTTTAAAGATATCATTCTATTTTAAACTCAAAGTTAAGTCAAAGTCAAATTTCTTTATTAATGTAGACATTTAAATGTAATTAGCAAACGTCATTTTTTGCCTCTTCTCTACATTGGACCACTGTGTGAGTAGAAGGACGTAGAAACTACAACATAAGATCTCTTTTAAAAATTGGTTGTGCTTAATTAATACAAATTAATTACAATATTAATTATTGTGATTAATAAGCAGGAATCAATAATAAAATACAAATTTATTAACAGCAAGGACTGCGTTGAGCTAGATTAATCCCATACGGTCCCATCATTTAAGTAACCTTGATCATTGTGAAATCCCGTTTTCGACAAAGTCGCTTTAACATGCTTTTTAAATTGCTCAAATGGAAATTTCAAAATCTCCTGAGGTATTTTATTATAGTAGAGAATGCATTAATCTAAACAGGGGCGCAACTAGTCTGTGATTATTTCTTAGGTTAACATTACAGCTATCGCTAATTTTGGAAAATGTTCTAAGGGTCTTGCGTACATACATTATATTTTCGAAAATAAATTGACTGGCTACAGTTAGCATGCCAATTTCTTTAAAAACCTCTCTTAAGAAGACTGTTCGTCTTAAATTATGAATTGCTGGAAAAGCTCTTTTCTGTAAAATAAAAATAATTTGAATATCCGCTGCTTTTCCCACAACAAGATACCATAGGACATGACACTATGAAATTAACTTAAATATACTAGGCTAGATGTAGCCACATCCCTGTATTGTCTGATGTTCCTAACAGCGTAAGCCGCAGAACTTAATTTACCAGCTAATCTAGCTATGTGGGGTCCCCACTGCAATTTGCTATCAATGTTTATTCTAAGAAACTTTGTATCATTTACTAATTCTTACGTGTTGCTGTCTAACACTAAACTGGTCTTAACTTGCCTGACAATTGGAAGTTGGAATTTGATACACTTGGTTTTACCAGCGTTTTACAATAAATTATTAACTGTGAACCAATTCAAGGTTAAAGACAATACAACATTAACATCATCAAAATCTTTTTTTGTCTTTCAATTTTGAGGACCAGTGAAGAAGTATCATCAGCAAATAACCATGTCAGTCAATTTCTCCACCATGAACGCCAACTTTTACACCTAATCCACCAGATTTAACGACAGAATTAGCGTAGCGTAAATATGATTTTGGTGAAGGTCGTTATTTGGCAGATAGTTATAGTTATCACCTTAAGCCACTAGATAGGATAGTCTACCTAAAGGACTAGAGTCTTGGTCCCTTTCTTGTTATGTGTACCTATATCCAATCGCACAGCCAGTATAACTACTACAAATACTTGTCTGTTTACCTGTAGCAAAGCAACCTCCTCAATAACCATAGTCTCGTTTTCGGCCTTGTGCTTAGCATCAGGCAGTTGAGGCGTCTCCTTGTCTTCGTCCTTAGTGACGTATGTGGCCCCCCACGTGTCAGCTGCTAGGGCGCTCCAGGTACTGCAGTTTCCGCAGTGGCTGTTAGCTGTTATGTGTTGCTGGTGGCAGAAAAAAATATATGTCACTCAGATATGTAAGCGTAACCAAAAAATCTTCTTTGCGTAGCCAAAAAGTCTCAAACTAAGCTATGAGCTTCAGGCTCTAGTGGGTTTCACGCTTGCTTTTTACGCAGGAGCTGCAGGTTCGAATCCCGGAGCTGACCATGTACCAATGAGATAAGTAGTTTATCTTAAGTACATTAAACGGACGATCTAACGGTGATGGAAAACATCGTGAGAAAATATTCATTACTCCGTAGCTGCGGTGATGAGCTAGCCCCTTTCGCGCAAAATAGAGTATTGAATAACTGGCTAAAAGTGGGCACAATTGTGCCTCTGCCACCCAGTATGGGGAAAGGCGTGACGCTATGTTATGTTTGTGTTAGTCTGAAACCTGTGGAATTAGCCTCAAATTCAATGAATAATGGATGATAGCCAAGCGAAATAGTTTATTGATAATTTTGTCATTTGACAATCGAAATAAATGGCTGCATTACCACACTTGGCATAACGGACGGAAGACCAAAGCAGTCATTAGAACTAAGCAGAGCATCAAGGCCGTTGGGGTCGTAATGTCTTTAAAATCTGGTTGGATGAGGGAAACCTGCATATGAGTGAGCAGCATGTTCCTGCGCTGTAGCTTGCTGGGTCGGATGACCTCCCACTCCTCGTCAGACACCTGTGCCGCCACCTCCAGTTCCTCTTGCACCGCTGCGTCCAGCGCTGATATAAACGCGTGGACCATCTCGTGGCAGTAGCAGGTGATGCCGTTCTGGAGAATGAAAGCACTTGCGAAGTCTCTTATCTGGTGACTTATGACTGTGCGATATAAAGTTCTATATGGTGTGATTAGAACACTGGCTAAAGGTAATGTTGTTGATGACTTACCGTACAATCTGGATGATCATCAGTAACATTGTAAATATACGCTACATTCTCTCCCTCGTGCAATGCGTGGATCAGACTGGACAAGTTCGCCTTGTGTATGTTCGTATCGGACACCACATACAGCCATTGCGCCTGTGTGTTTGACATTTGCAGTTCGCGGGAAGTGTCGGCCATTGTCGACATCACGTCTGAGGTGACTATTGCGACAAAGTTTTCACCTGGAATCATAAATATTTGATGTAAAGATGATGTGATGTTCTCGTGGTTGTGTGGTATTTATTTAAGCAAATAGAAATCACCAATATATCTAACTGGCAGCCGACTAAGAACTCTGTGCATCTCCTTCCTCCGCAGGTACTCGTTGATCTCATGTTTCATCTTGAAGACCGTCACTGAGATGGACGGCACATCCTCGTCGTCGATCTGTGACGTCAGAGACTGAACCACCCTGGGGACCATGTCGCGGCCTACACAGAACAGAAAGATAACAATTATGGCCATAGATAGATAATTCATCTGAGTTATGCCTAATAGAATGGACGAATCTCAACCTAAGGTAGTTACCGGCCAATTAGGAAGGTGCTTTTGAACTACATGCTAAAAAGTCTGTTGGACTGCTCTAGGACTAACTAAGCAAGTCCTAACAGAAAACATGCATGTCATTACGAATCACTTTAGAAATACCATACTGGCATCCTAAACAGCAGTCACCAAATAAACATAAAAACATTAAAAAAATTGCATACAGGCACATACATTGCTTCTGGCCCCACACTAGGATATGATACTAGGATTCGCAGGAACCAAAAACACCGCCGTCACACACATATGAACATCAAATATATGTGTTTTTTTTTTCTTTATCCCCAGCCGGGGATCGAACCCGGGACCTCTCGCATGGTAGGCGAAGCCACTACCGTAGCGCCACAGAGGTCGTCAAATCAAATCCACTCACTCAAAGTTTCATCATGCAGCAGGATCGCAGACTTCCAATTAAACGCCTTCGTCGACCTCAGATCCAGAAGTATCTGCGGCAGCTCATGTCCTGGCTCCATGAATGTAACGGTAATGGCTGCGTCTGAGGGTAGTCTTGGACAATCGGCTTCAGTAAGTGCGAAGAGCAGCAGCTCTTGTTCCTCAGCCCGCGAGAAGAGCTCCCAAGTGTCCTTGCAGGACGCTATGCTGAACATTGCTATGAAACCTGGGGATTTGTAATCACAAGTATACAACACGGTTTCCAGAGGCCAGTTAGTACCTATTGACGCTTAGCTAGAGACATAAAGATTTCCTTTCGATGCTGCAAGGCAATGAGAAAATAAATCAGAAGTCATAGTCACTATGTTTTTACGGTACATGGTCAGCTCCGGGAACCATGGTCTCACATAAAGATCATGTAAAAAATTCTCGTTACCTTTCTTCAAACTTATGGTAGTCCAAGAGTAATAATGCACTACAACGCCGCCGTGCTTCAGCTCGACTCTCATCAGCTCCTTGATGTAGTCCTTCATATCGTCCAACACCTTCTGGTATTGGTCTCCGAGGAACAGCCGGTCCACTACTACCGCTGGAAACCGGAGATTTACGGTATTCTTGAACTTCAAACTTACAGTCATTACGTTTGCCTGCCACGTTATTCACCAACTACAGCGGAGAAATCTGACACTTATCCATCATTTTAGCTTGATTTGAGTTACTGAGTAAAAGGGTAGGAGTACCTATATGACCTATTTGGGATTTCGTTTCGGCCGCGCACGAACAACCAGTTGCAAACCAAAAGTTTTTGATCTTGTACGAAACCAGTAGCAATCAAAGACTTTTACGTAGTTACAAGACTTGTCCTTATACGAGGCTTTTGCACAAAGTGCTTACTGAGTTACTAGCTGATGCTGGCAAACTCGTCTGCGTAGACTTTGGGAACTAAAAGATGGTGAGGGGGGGGCACACAACTACAGCTAGACAAAGTACTATTTTAAAGTCGCATGAAGATAAGTAGTTCGAAGACATAGGTTCGAAGGCAAACGAAGACGGGACTAAAGTAGAATCCGGTCACAGGTTTGGAACCGATTTTAAGTAAAACTACAAAAGACCGCATCAAAATCCGTCCACCGGTCCAAAAACATCTTCTGACTCGGCTTACCGCAACATATTGACGACCCGAATGGCCGAGTCGGCAGTGACCCTACGAAGCCAAGGGTCCCCGGTTCGAGTCCCGGTAGAGGTCAATATTTGTTTGACGAGAACGGATGTTTGTACCCTAGTATTGGTTGTTTATCTATTTAAGTATAATATTTATCTATATAAGTATGTGTATCGTTGTCTAGTACCCAAGATACAAGGAATCCTAGCTTGGGGCTAGATCAGTTTGTAAATAGTGTCCAAGGTATTATATAATTCTTCTTTTTGCAATTATACTGTGACAGCTCAGCCTAATATAATCCACATCTCCGTAACCCCTTTTTGCCTGAAACGTAGTACTTGATGGTGGTATGGATGTGCAACCGTTTCTATCTTTTAGCCTCAGACCAATAGTCTCATTTAGTACAAAGACGACATTCGCATCCCGGCAGGGAAGGAAACAGAAACAGAAAACAGAAACAGAAACATTTACATACGGGCACATACATTGCTTCTGGCCCCACACTAGGATACCCTGTGTCCCTAGTGTCGTGGGAACCAGAAACAGCGACGTCACACACATATAAACATCCAAGACCTGGGGTTTGTTTTACCCCCAGCCGGGGATCGAATCCGGGACCGCTGCGCCACAGAGGTCGTCAAGGAAGAGGAAGAGGAAGAACTAAGGCTTGAACTTGAAAGTTTTTAGTTTTTAACTTGTTGATTATAATAAAACATATCTAAGTACCATCTTAGGGAATTCTTATTATATTATAATCATTTGTATGCTGATGATCTGCAAATTTATGTCTCGGTAGACAATGATTCCCGTTTAGGAGTGGAAGCTTTAAATGAGGATCTGTCCCGCATATCGCAGTGGTTCTCTGATAACACTTTAGTCCTCAACCCAAATAAGTCGAAGTGTATGATAATGGGCTCAAAAATTCAGATAAAGGATATAACGATGCATGATCCACAAGTCCTGGTTAATGGAATCGCCATCACACGGGTCCGCGAAGCTCGAAACCTTGGTCTTCTTATGGATGATCAACTGCGATTTGAGGGACATGTTCTTGAGGTAGTTAGAAACTCTTTTTATATAAAAAGACTTAAAGTTCTGTATAGAATCCGGCATCTTCTCAGCGTTGACCTGCGAATACTATTAATTGAAGCCTTAGTGTTTTCCAAGCTAAACTACTGTATTACGGTGTATGGATCGTGTCTGTTTGAGAAAACGCAAAAACATACAAAGAGTACAAAACGCCTGTGCCAGGTTCTACTTCGTGATTCCTCCACGAAGGCACGTCACTCCTCTCCTTTTTTAAATAAGGCAAAAATTTTACGTATGAGAGCTAGACAGAATCTTTATTATATTGAATAAAAGTTGCTTTTTGAGGTTGTCCGGATGAGAACACCAGCTTATCTCTATGATAAACTCACCTGGTGTTTGTCCCAGAGAGTCGCTCCTCTCCTCTCAATGCCTCGATATAAAAGTGCAGCTTTCCGTGGCAGTTTTAAGTACCGTGCCACGAAGTGCTGGAATAACATCCCACTACCTGCACCCCTTCGATTACTAAATAGTAATACTGGTTTCAGAAGTGCTTATAGAAGGTTTTTAATATTGCATTTAATATTTTAATATTGCAGAAGGCTGAGTAGGCAGCGCAGGCTGAAATCACTGTTATACCCTTGGTTATAATTTGAAGAATCTCCAACCTGATAAAATTCTTTTTTTATTTGACTACAATACGACATAATCATTGACATTACATTATCCTTCTCCTATTCATATTATGCAATTCTGAAATTTAATCTAATTTTAATCACACAATTCCAATACTACTATACATTATTAATTCAATTTAAATTCAAATTCAATTCCAATAATTAATTCAATTCCATATATTAGTAATTTATATATATATATATTAATTTAATTTCATTACTGTAATAATTTTGTGTGTTTTGTGTACTTCTGTTGCTGTCTCGTCCGCTTTGTCTCTGGCAAAATATCAGCGTCACAGATTCGTCTGTGATGCTGATATTGCTGAGTCAGGGCCATTTCATTGTCGCGGTACAGTCACACAGAGTGCCACATAGTGATCCTTACTTTCCATATTTTTGCTGTGTTAATTATAATTATTTTCATTGTTTTATTTCATTTCTTTGTTTTTTTTTGTCATAATTTATTTTGTGTGGTTTGTAATTTGTCAATTACCAATAATGTGTTTGTGTTTGTACCGAACAATCAAAGCCAAAGTCAAAGTCAATGTACTTTATTACTGTAGATATTTACATATACTTAGCAAACGTAATTTTTGTCTCTTCTCTGCTGTGGGAGAAGAAGGGCGTAGAAACTCCCACAGATTGATTTTTAGATCTCTTTGAAAAATAGGTTGTGCTTAACTAATACAAATATGAAAAAAAAAACGTAATGAACTTATGATTAATAAGCAGGAATAAATCATTACAAAATTATTAACAGCAAGGTCTGTGTTGAGCCAGATTAACCCCATACAGAACTGTCATTTAAGTAATCTTGAACATTGTAATATCCCTTTTTCAACAAAGTCGCTTTAACATGCTTTTTAAATTACTCAAATGGCAATTTCAAAATCTCCAGAGGTATCTTATTGTAGTAGAGAATGCACTGACCCTTGAAAGAATTGCTAACCTTCGCGAGTCTAAATCGGGACGCACATAGTCTGTGATTATTTCTTAGGTTAACTTTACAGCTATCGCTAAGTTTGGAAAATGTTGAAAGTTCTTGCGTACATACATTAAATTTTCGAAAATAAATTGTCTAGCTACTGTTAGTATGTCAATTTCTTTAAAAAGCTCTCTTAAGGAGTCTGTTCGTTTTAAAGTGGAGATATTGATCTTGACCTGTTTAGCACTGGTGTTAATCCAGCGAAGAGATCACTGTACCGATACTTTTTCTATGACTAGAATGGCTAAGTATTTCGATTTTCTGTTATTTATTATTATTATTTTTTTATTTTTTAACGTGACTTGTTACTGCATGTCATGTTACAACGTATAGGGCTATGTATAATGCGAACTAATTCTGTTATTTAAGAGTGCTTTAACTGTTTTATTTGTTTATTGTGTCTTTTTGTCGGCGAAAACCTATAATTGGCTTTTTTGTTTTTATATAAGATTCCTATTGTTAATTTAAAGATAGCTGTTAGTTTTCCAATGTTAATAAAATTAAATAAAAAATAAAATAAAATAAATTATAAATTGCTCGAATAGCTCTTTTCTGTAAAATAAAAATAGTTTGAATATCCGCTGCTTTCCCCCACAACAAGATACCATAGGACATCACACTATGAAAGTAACTAAGATATACTAGCCTAGATGTAGCCACATCCGTGCTTTGTCTGATGTTCTTAACAGCGTAAGCCGCAGAACTTAATTTACCAGCCAATTTATCTATTTGGGGTCCCCACTGCAATTTTCTATCAATGGTTATTCCAAGAAACTTCGTATCATTTTCTAATTCTAACGTGTTGTTGTCTAACACTAAACTGGTCTCAAATTGCCTGACATTTGGAAGTGAGAATTTGATACAGTTGGTTTCACCAGCGTTTAACAATAAATTATTAACCGTGAACCAATTCAAGGTTAAAGACAATACACCATTAACATCATCAAAATCTCCTTTTTGTCTTTCAATTTTGAAGACCATTATCATCAGCAAACAACACTATGTCAGTTAATTTCTCCACCATGAAAGGCAGATCGTTAATATATACCAGGAATAAGAAAGGGCCTAATATGGAACCTTGTGGAACGCCAATTTTAACACCCGATCCATCAGATTTAACGCAGTTAACTTCTGCCTTTTTGAATTCTATTGCTTAGGTATGATCTCAGTAAATCCAACGCTTTATTTCTAACTCCGTAATGATTTAATTTAATTAATAGCGTATTATGATCAACACAATCAAACGCCTTCGACAGGTCGCAAAAACTCCGAGAGCATCCTGTGCGGCCTCCCATGCAGAATAAATATGAGATATAAGGGATATATAATTACCTGCATCCGTAGTCGATTTAACTCCATGGCTAACAGTTTATTCTTACTAAAACAACTGTAGAAACAAAGGGGTTGTTTTTAGTCCGTATACCACACGAGCTGATGCCCGCTCAATATGTGGGGACCCGGACATAGCAGGGAGGTCTGACTCCTGGGCATGGGTCCCCACAACAAAAAAAAAAAAAACGTAGTCGATTTAACCTTAGTGAAACCGTATTGTTTGGCGTGGAGTTGTTTTGTACGGTTGAAGTGTGAGAGCATTTGATTGAGTATAATCTTTTCAAATATTTTACTTAGTGTTGGAAGAACAGATATTGGTCTGAAATTTGAAGGATCGCCCTTATCTCCCGACTTGAACAGAGGTATCAGTTTACTGTGTTTCATGAGGTCTGGGAAAGCTCCATCGTCAACACATTTATTGAATATATAAGCTAAGTATGGGGCTATAACTAGAATTACTGAACCAATGACTTTGACTGATATACCCCACAGGTCTTCCGTATTTATTAAGTAATCTAAACGTTTTGACAATGTCCTGGGGATATACATGATGAAATTTTATATATACCTTACTGACGCTAGTGATATTTTTTAATAAAGTCTTTGCTTCATATGGAAATGAATTTAGACGATCTGTTGTGAGTAAGGGTAAATTGGTGAAGAATGTTTCAAAATCTCGAGCAACATCAGCGCTGGATTTAACAACATCATCACCTATCTTTAGGCAGAAATCATTGTCCCTTGGTATAACTTTGCCAGTTTCACGGTTTATTATTTGCCAAACTGTTTTCATTCTATTATTTGAATTTTTCTATTATTGTGTAAAGTTTTTCCAGTTCTACAAACCAGCTTGAATGTTTTGGAATATTTTTTAACATAGTCATGAAATTTTTGCTCAAAGTTATAGGTTTTTGGATCATAAAGGTCATACAAGATAACTCTACTTTTACGAATTCCAAACGTTGCCCAGTCATTAATTTTAGATTTACCGTTGTAGTCACTGACTTTCTTTAAATTAAAAACTTTATTGAATTCTGTCTGAATAATGTTGAATAAGTCTGAGTAGATTCTGTTTGTGTTCAGTTCATTAAAATCTGGTACTGGCAAATTTATATCTAAGTTTTTCGTATATGTCTCTAGTCTATGGGATGTAATAGGCCTATAAAATGATGGACCAGTCTTATCCTTAATAGCAATTGGGAATGAAACTGTTTGACCACTGTGATCGGATGGTAAGCAGTTAATTACACTTTCACTTGTGAATGCACAGACACAAAAACGTTATCTAAGCAAGTTTAGCTGGTAAGTGTAAATCTAGTCGGCTCTAAAAATACATGACATAAATTAAACAATTTGAATAAAGTTATTAATCGTTGTTTCATTGTTGTTCCTACAAGCAAATCTACATTAAGATCGCCACAAATAATTACCTTTTTTTTGTTATTACATAGTTTAGTGAGGGCTTCCTCCATAATTTTCTCAAATATTTCGAAATTGCCAAGGCCTTTTTCATCCCTCGGTGGCCTGTAGACACAAACAATAATATGGCTATCTAACTCAACACAGGATACCTCTATTTGTCTTTCAACAGTAAGTGCAAGAATATCTTTCCGTTGTTTCACCTTAATATTATTTTTCACTAAGATTAAAGAACCACCTCTATCAGCAGTCTTTCTATTGTAACAACTGACAATTTTGTAATTATTTATGTTAAAAGACATCATATTTTCCTTCAACCAGTGTTCTGTAGCACAAAAAAGATCAATGTCAGAATTTTTTAGAAATGATTTTAATACAAGTTCTTTACCCATCAAAACAGCCAGGTAGCCTCTGGATGTTTTTATGGGTAATATTTAACTATGGCTTACATTTTGACATATTTAGTGGCTCTTGTATGCTAGAGATTTCCTCTATTGTCTTATGAACTAATTTAAATTACTTGGAACAGGTTCCAATGTTGCATGCAAAGTATGATTAACAGGTGAATTCCCAATAGGGGTGCATGTCATATTACTCTTAACATAAGCGGATGTCAAGTTGAACTTGGTTAAACCAACTATAGCTGCGTCGCATTTATTATAAGCTAATAATGTAGCTACTAATTTTCTATATTTATCAGACAGGTACAATGTATCCTGTGTCAGAGTAAAGTTATGAATAAAAATTTTCATGTCGAAATATAAAATAGCATCGCTGTGATGACACGTTAAATTAAATAAATGAATATTCATTCTATGCACAGATTTGTTCTGTAGTTCTGTCAAATTACAGGCATATGGAAAATTGCATAGTATAAATTTGCATTTCATCCTACTATGTAAGTCTAGGAAGTGTTTCAACACTTTTATTCAAATCATTCCGACTAATGTTTGAATGATACCCTTTAATTTAAAGGCCACAACGTATGTTTAAGTAGATTGCGGCCTAAAACAATTGGCAATTGGAATTATAGGAAATTTTCTCTATATTGGCCTTTGACACTCTTCCGGGTTCTTTACCCGAAGGGTGTTAAACGGGAACAATATTACTAAGCCTCGGCTGTCCGTCCGTCCGTCTTTCCGTCCCTCCGTCCATCAGCGTGCTGTATCCCATGAAACGTAATAGTGGGAGAGTTGAAATTACTGTCACCGCTACATCAACAAATAATGAACTACAGGAGATTTTATAAATTAAATGGGTCCCCATACAAGAGACGTGTTGTAACACCAACCGCGATGTAACAAACCATAACATGATTCAAATGTGATTGTAGATGTCACGGCTTATCATACGGTTGTGGTGGCGCAATTGGTGTGATATCTGTTTCGCAATCTTGGGTTCAGGGTCGAATTCACGTTCGGATATAATGTTATTCTCTTTTTGTGTTTGTTCTATTATTTTAAGTGGTCACGTTTTCTTGAACGATGGCACGGAAACCTTCGTGAGCAATTCCGACCCGCACTTGACTGGTTTTCGTATCTAGTAAGACTATTATAGTTTACAAAAAAAGTGAAAAGCCCGTCAATTTTTGAAGCGTCAGGCGGGGGGGAGACAGGGAGCATTGCGTTTTTTTCTTTATTTTTATACCCCATTCCTCCGACGAATAAACAAGTGTTACACCTGATGATGTCTCGCAATCTTTATGGCAGGGGTCGCTTACCGCCGCACGCACAGAGATTGGTGGCATGAGCCCTAGATCCATTGCCTCCTGCTGGCTATAGTAGATATATAGATGTATTCTACCTACCAATAGATCCATTTGCCGTGATGAGCGACGGAAAATCCTCCCCCTTTACAGCAATAAATAGAAGCGCCACGAAACTCATCCATAGTTGCATTTTCCACGTACACCAAAGCACTAAGTTCCTTTCCCACCGAATATGGATCACCGGTCATCATTCACTAAATTAATAAAGTTCCAATCAAAAAAATCATTAATTACTTTGATAGAAAATTGGACTTGGATCATGCCTTCGACTACGCGTCTCATGGCTATTTAACTTTTCATTGTGTTTCGTTCAGAGGTAGAGAATGGAATGGAAGAAATGGGGATGGTACGTTTGTAGTTATGATAGAGAGTTGTATAGGGGGTGGTCTATAGATGTTACGAGTTCCATAACGTTCGTCTATCAGTAGCTAGACGATACTGCTAATGTCTGAATACGACAGAGCACTTTCTCTCTGTCAAAAAACAGGTCTTTTTTAAACTCTGTGATTTAAATTTTTTCTTACTAGGTTGAACATGTAAGAACAGCAAAAAATACTTAAAACATACACTTAAGTAGGTACACAAAACATAAAAAAGAAGTTTGGTGGACATTTATCCAAACACAATTTGGTGATCATTTATCCATTCTGGCAGTCATTTCGAATTTGTTGGTAGTAAATTTTCGAATTTTTTGGTAATCGTGCAAACACAAGCCTTTTTTATTGCCTTTTGAGCAAAGACGTAGCATATTTTATTAAAACGTATCACCTGTAGGTATTGCGCTAAGTCGGCAAACGAAAGGTCAGAAGGGAATTAAAAATGTATGAGAAAACTTCGTGAATAGCATGTATATATAGGTATGTAAGGTATACCTGCGCCATTAAACTAAATGTTATGAATAGCAACTAGAAAACATAATTGATACGTACTACTGAATATGACCTGCCTGCCGTACTTCAATATGAACGTCAATTCCACGGAAATGTTACATAACGTGTCCTACTAACATACTTATGCTCAAGCCTTTTTCCTATTAGAGGGCTTTGCATACATCTCTCATCTAGACTGCGCTTGCAAGCTACAAATAGATCTAAAACATCATACACTAGATTTTTATAACTTTTATCCCGTAAGAAACACCAAGAGGTTACTTACATAAGTGACGGTTTGTCTATGGTCTAGTGTTGTGATTCGAAGAAATTAACCGTTAAACACATTTTATGTGTTTTTCGTGATTATAATGGACAATTTAGCTACATCTCATGCTTTATTACACATTCTATATTGATGCCGCAAGCAATATGTAATAATTATGTAAAAATACATGAAAATAGTTGGCTTTTTGGTGACTAACTCATCTTTGCCTGCTATTATAGAAAAAAAACTGTCAAATCCAGTGTTTTTCATTTTAGCGCCATCATTGAATTCCAATTGAACTTAAATTTTGGTAAGTAAAAAAATAACAGTCCGTTGAGATAACCTAAAACGTCTTACAAAATCTACATCGTCGAACTTTGCGAAAAACTCGGGCCTCTCTCAAAAATTCGAGGCCGCCTCGTAAGATTTGGGTTCGTTAGGAAACTGATGTCGTCAAGAGCTTCAAAGTCATCAATAAAATCCATAAAATTGTCCATTTTACTGATTTTACGAAGAAATAAACAGGTCGCAAACTTTTTGACAGCCAAGGAAACGTCACTTAGCGCTACACTTAGGGGCTCGATGTTCGGCCTCCTAAATTTAGGGGGACCTCTAGCAGCGTAGTTAACACTTAAACGTTGGTAAAAGCGAAACACACGCTAGGTAGCCCTTAAAAAGAGATAAGTGTCCCCTAAAAGAAAGGGATTATTGGTGCAAACGGGAAAGCTGTGACAGGGCATAAAAAAGAGGGTTACGTACGTGTTTGACCTATGTATATGTCACCGTAAGATTGTCAAAACCGTTAGTTGAAAAACTAAGGTTTTTTTTCTCTTTGTTAGTCAGATAGTAAACTGTAGCGTACTGCTTACTATATGACGCGTTAGTTGAGAAACTAACGGTTAAAACCATTAAATATTATACTGGTTTAAACTTGAATTGCAAACGAAATACCATGGCAAACACTGTGGTAGCTTAGGTGAAGACTAGAGGTGGCGAGCGCAGCGAAGCCCTTGAATAGTCTTCGTTTTAGGTTGACATGTAAGAACAAAATAAACTTAAATTCTAAACCCTGTCGGTCTGGTTTACTATCTGTCGATGTGATCCAAACGCGTTAGTTTATCAACTAACGGTTATCCCTATCTTACAGTGACATATATATTTATATGTATGTCTGTTCCTGGATTCTCTCGTCACTACTCAACGGCTGAACCGATTTAATTAAATGACACGTCATTAGATTTGACTTGATAGTGCGAGAGTCAGTGGGTACATTTTTTTTTAAATGCGGATTTTGTGCGCTTTTTACGTGAGGGCTAAAAACATTTCAAGATATTCGAGTGAGGTATCAAAATAAAGGGCTTTGAAAGTCCAGTACGGAAATATTTACAAATCTTGCACAGCCTATGAATAATTTTTATCAAGATTTTCATTAAGATTTTTCGTAATTTTGTCCTAAAAAGCTGGAAATAAAAAACGTAATTGGAAATACTAAACATCCCGACTGCGGTACACAAAACAAGAATAGAAGACTTAACGTAACTATCGAGATTCGATATAATTACTATAGTACAGTGTTAATTTGATATGTAGATAACCCGGCCTAACTTATTCCATTTATCGTCCGACTCGATTCCGTACCTACTTGTAGTAAGCCTACTCGAGGCATGAAGATACTCATAATTCTCCTCATTTCAATATTAGTTGGTAAATACTAGAGGATACTAGTATGCATAGGCAGGTAAAAGTAATCGTTCTAAATATTTAATGCCTACCCCACGGCCCAATTACCAATCACAATCAAACATGCACCAATGAATTAGCACAAGGACTTGTCTGGTATCAGACACCGATGAGTGGAAATGCCAAGGATACTAGTAACACGCACATACACACATACACCATAAGTAAAGTATTTGACATAACATATCGTCACGCCTTTTTCCATACGAGGTGGCAGAGGCACATTGTGGCCACGTTGACCCAGTTATTCAATAATCCATTATGCATGACATTGGGCTAGCCCATCCCCGCCATAGTGTCAGCTAGTAAACTCGTAGAATGATCATGTTACTGCCTATGCTCCTATTGCTGATCCCAACAGAATCCCTACAGAAAAACCCACCATCGTATTTCATGAATCATGAGTTCATGGCATGAGAAATGAAACCCTAATCAAATCAAAAGGTTGTTTGCTGCTGCTGGCTGGATGGACAACTTTTTGCCGCCAAAAGACTTGCCATGTTAGAAAAGCTTTGCTGCCAAAACGATGTTGGGTAGGGATTCCGCCCTTTTGTATTTGGTGATCACAAGTGTTTCTGAGTTCTCCTGTACAAAATTGGTGAAAATCACAAGAAATATTTGTTTTTACGTGTTATGTCTGTTTTAGTTATTGTTACTATTTGCGTATAGATCTGTATCCATTTTTAAGGAAAATTGGATACAATGAAAGAACGATCCACAATACCACTGCTCATCAAATAACCTTTGACATCTTATCCTGGTTTGCTGGAAAAGATCTATTATAAGAGATGAGCTCGCCTTTGTACACTATTTTAAAGTAGTTTCACTCCCTCAGGCGTTTGCAGTACTTCTTGCCACGACAAACCAAAATCATCCTTGCTCAGTCCCTTCTCCTGCCGCTAATCGACTACGCCGATGTCTGTTGGGCGAGCGCGAACGAAGATCTACTGAACAAACTCGAACGACTTCAGAATCTTGGGATTCGGTTTATCTTCGGGCTGCGCAAATTCGACCATGTCTCTGAATGTCGCAAAGAGTTGTGGTGGCTTCCAATTGTCGTCGCCGAGACACTCATATTCTCTCTTATCTTTTCTCTATATTGAATCCGCGCTACCCCAGCTACCTTCGAGACCGCTTTGAGTATCTCTTTTCAGGAGATACTCAAAGCGGTCTCGAAGGTAGCCGGAGATCTCACACGGTCTCACTCTTAACCACTCCAAGCTATAGCACCTCGGCATATGAGCACTCATTCAGGTTGCAGGCGGTCCGACTGTTGAACGCACTACCTTGCACTATAAGAGACAGTCCCACTCTTGTCTCTTTCAAAAACCGGGTAAAAGAGCACTTCCTCTTTCGTGACAGTTATAATATGTATATCATTAAAATATATAAACTATATTTGCAGGCATAGGCACTGCCTTTAATATAGGCACACTGTATTAAAGGCAGTATTTTATTATCTGTATTTTATATTACATGCATTTTAGTATAGATTAGATATTGTACACTGCCTCCCCTTTCATGCCTTGGTTTGCTGGAAGAAATCTCTTTTTAGAGATAAGCTCGCCTTTGTACTAATATAAAACTAAATACTTATAATATACTACTTCTAATATAATATACTATATAATATATAAATACTTATTTGTATACTACTTCTAATATAATATACTATATAATATATAAATACTTATTTGTATACTACCTATAATTCTAAAGAGAGATGTAATGCTTCTTCACACTACTTTTAAATATATTTACAGTAGGACTGTCCCTGATGGTGCAGGGAAGTGCATTCCACATCCGAATAGCCCAGGGTCTAAACCCATGCTCATAGGACGCGGTGTTAGCTGTGGAGTTGTGAGCATGGAAACTGCGTGAGTTCTCCGAGGTCTGCTGGAAGAAAGGAGTTGATAACTGTCCCGCAGATAGGTTGGATAGCGTGGATCCCGTAAAGTGTTGTAGAAGAAAATGAGGATGTGTGAATCCCGGCAAAGACGGGATTCAAACATCTGTCTAGTTCTCTTCTTTCCTCCTTTCATGTCCTTTCCCAAATCCCTTCCCAAACGGAAACGGAATTGATACAGATGGACGACTCCGAATCGGAAAAGAAAGGTAAGAAGCGATCTTACAACCCTTATGAAGATGCTAGTGAGCGACCTTAAATCATCAAGGAAGAGTAATCATCAATCGGCAGATAGAAAAACTCGCCTATAGATAAGTCCCACTTTGTTCACGTTGTGCGCAAAGTAGGAGACTCTAAGTTTGGGTCCCGTCTTTTTTTTTTTGGTTAATCCTTCTGTAGCACAATATAGCCAACATATTATCTGATGGAATCTGGGAATTGGGTGCAATAGTCACGATAGAGGACCGATCACCCGCCTGTGGTTTAGCGGGCGTCCCACCTCATCATCATCATCATCGTCTGACGGAATAAAACCTGTTGGACTCTATTTCGTCCAACACGTTTTATTCCCAATTGTATTCTGATTGTTTTAAATTCCCAGAGGACGCTAATTCACTCCTGATAAATCCGGTCCTGGCTCAACACAAATATGAGGTTTAAATTACATTACATTCCTAAATGTCACGTTATCCGTAGGTATGGGTCCAGTAAAGGAAGTCCCTTCAGATTGGTTGGATGATGAGGTTATTAATTTCAAGTAGCAATCATCAAATTATATATAATTTATAAAGCACGGCAACTTGGATACACAACCGCCATATACTTCAGATTCATCTATAAAAGGCGTTGTGTTCCGAGTCTCGTGTTCAGTCTTGTGTCGACCATTGTGATGTGCAGAAGTCCGAGAAATATACTTACAGTGTCTTTGAAAGTGCGTGGAGTATTACTCTATTTGTCCTTGGAAGTGGGTGCCAGCTTCACACATACATAAAATTACCTATCTAGAAAGAGAAGAGAATGCTCTTTCAATCTTTTCTTAAACGTGAAAATTGAGGGACTATCTTTAATAGCGCAGGAACGTGCGTTCCACAATCGGATCGCCCTTAACCTATGCGAGTGTTTGTAAGTGGCAATGTTATGCTGAGGAGTTTAAAGAAAAAGACATCGTGTGGGATCTCCGGTTGCTATTGTAACGGCACAAAGCTAAGGTCGAGCCACCGCTATCAGTAGCTATGATCGTCTATTCTATCTATCCCAAAATGAGAGGACCCGATTCAGCTGTAAGATTTGTAAGTTAAGAATGATAAGTCTGAATTTCTCGTTCGTTGAGAAGTTCGTTAGGCGTACAATAGTCGAACGAAGTTTGGTTCAGGAAGTTACAGTTTCAAGTTAGACAGAGAAAGCATATATGTCCGCGAGCCGGTAATTCGCATCAGTCAGCGGTGTATTGCGCCAGATCAATCGTTGTTATATTTTATGTGAGATGGTACCATCTGGTTTTTGTATATATGGGCGCTTGGAACCCCTTTTTTTTTTAGTGGTCGACCACAGTTTATAATATTTGTTTGTGATATCGTATAGATATCCGTCGTAGTTTTACGACGTGAGTACTAAATGATATTTCATGTGCTCGCTAGTAGCGGCTTGTGGTGGTTCCAATTATATATTTGGTTCACGGCAATAACGATCCGAAAAGACCGGTTTACACAATTGCGATTTGATTTTTCGAAATGGGTTCTGAACTAGCGGTTACCTCAAAAGGTCCGTAACGTTTTGAAACCTTCAACTCTGCGCAATTTGAGCTGGATGTTATCGAAACGTAAGCATTATTGTTTTAGGAGATCTAACCCACACCATAGCGAAGTGCATAGTTCGATAAATACCGAACTATGAATTCCACTAGCCACAGCACGTCCTGGGCTGAGCCAAATCATATATACCGACTCAGTCTACACATTAGACCTCCAGCGAAATTTACATTTAATTTAAAGATGCAACTTGAATCCAACCTGACCCAAGGCAATGCAAAACACCTACCCGGACCTAAACAATGAACTTCAGACTGTAAATTGATCTCTTCGCGCGTCCCCGACAACACTCAAATGTCAAAATATCAACAGGATATGTTATCTGTGTTGACACCGGTTTAACTTTGTTCTGAATTTGTTATTTCCATCCGCGGAACCTCATCGATCAAACAGTCTCCCTATGCCCTGCCAACCTAGGTTTAGCCGCAACTAAACTCCTGTCTAGCCTAGTCTAAAACCTAGTGTTATACCACGTCCATTATCGACACCACTCGAAAATGGTTGAGTTTGATTTGAATGTGCTTGAATGTTTAATGACTGTGTGTTTGGGAATTTCAAAACTCGCTACTCGAAAGGAATGAGGAGAGGATTAGCCCGCGAATATCCTAAGAGCCAATCCAGGAACCCTATGGTGAAGGAAAAGGGAATTTAGGGTCGCTCCAAGCCCAGACTCAGACTCAGATAATTGACTTACAAGTTCTTTTCTAACGACCCAAGGATAGTTTTGGAATTTGGGGTTGGTTGATATAAAGGTTAGGAACCGAGGTATATCTCGGCGCTTCAGACACTCACGAAAACCCACTGAAACTTCGCAATCACAATTTCGTATAGTTCTGACGCGTAACACGGCAGACAAAACTGTTTAGAACTCGTGAAAGACGACTGTCACAGTAGCTAGACGCTGAGACTGAATGCTCTCCCCTCCCACGCTCTCGTATTTATAGACCCTTTGTGAACACGCTCTGCCCAAGCGAAGCTTCTTATCACTAACTACACAGGGTCTAATTTCAACCATGCCATGCAGGTCCGCCGTTCTACAAATTGTGTGTACGCATATTCACTATGATCAACCGTAGGTTATCACTCAAATCATTTGGTACTACCGATACACAGAATCTGTTGATCGCTGACCAATAAAAGCTTGTTGCGATTAATTAAGCATACCCGACCGCTAGACGCGCGTAGCAAAGACCACTAGAATGCTATTCAAACTAGTCGTGTCAGACCCTCCATCTCATACCTCAATCGCAATTGTATATTTGCAATCAACATAACAGCTTTCTCCGTATCGTTCCATAATAACCTTTCATTATTTAGTTATTCACAATTTATTCAACGCGCAGCCAACTCGGCTCTGATTCCTACACATCTCGCAGGAATGCGACAAAAAAAACCTGTCCTGTAAACTTCCTGGAACCATCCCAAGCGTCGGCTCTGTTTTTTTGCTAACTTGCCACTGAGCTACGCAAAACCCCCGAACGTTATCTGAACCGATTCGTATTCAAAACAGCGCGGCGTTGGGCTAGTCCTCCATCACGCAGAATGAAGTATCAAATGTACCCACTCTCGTGTACCATTACAGCCCCCTCCCAGACCTTGAGACACTGTTTATCTCAGTTAACATGGCGCAAGGATCTCATTACCACTATGCTACCCATGCTTTGTCCATATCTACTCTATATGTACGGACATCTCAAATCATGTACACAGACCGATGAATCTGTCAATTATGTATATAATATTTACACAACTCGATTGAGCTCTCTCCTGTCTTATCTTATTTATCTATCTAACTATACAACCTATAAGTTGCGGGTAAGCGCGCAACTTATCCTAATTCGTATTACTATATATATACAATTTTTTATTTTTTTTTTGTTTTTGTTTCCAAACCATGCAAGATCCTTAAATCTACAAAGTAGTTACTCAAATTTACAGCTTACAGCTTAATTATATAACTTTTATACACTATCTTATTTATCTACGCCCTTATTCGTCCTCACATAATACCTGGCTATATTTATAGTATTGAAGTTACCCAATATCTCATTTGAACCCGGATCTACTAAAGTATAACAGTTAGGATATACCACTGCCGAAATAACATAAGGCCCTTTATACAACAATGAAAATTTCCGCATGATTTTATGTTCTTTATTTGAACGCACAAAGGTCTTAAGTTTCACATAATCACCTATACGATAGACTTCTAACTTACGCCGTTTGTCCGCCTGTCGCTTACGTCGTTCACTAGAACTTTTAGAGTTTTCTATCGCTACATTCCGCACCTGTTCCGTATCTCGCACACTATGACCTAATAACCATTCATCGCCTAATTCCTTGTCAATAGTTAACGGTTCCCGCCTACCAAACGCTACCTCATTAGGCGCAAAGCCTGTGCTTGTGTGTTCGATATTATTATAACAATTTTGAATGTCCGGTAACACGTCGACCCAACTACGATTACTTCCGCCGCAATAAGTTCTAATCAGTCGACCTAGCTCGCGATTCACTCTTTCTACGCTATTAGAATTTGGACAATACACCGACGTATGAGTGACCCGAATCCCCAGCTGTTTGAGTCCAAATTCCCAAACTTTTGATATGAACTGTGGTCCTGAGTCCGTAATTATAGTTTCGATAGGTATTTCCCTATGAAATCTCTTTGTACAAGCGAGCACGCTCCTACCTGTCGCTTTTCGCATTGGATATAATTTTATTACTTTACTGTACACGTCTTGAATCACATATATATATTGTTCGATTCAGAATCGATACTCGATCGATGGTTTCGGAACGGCCATTTTGAATTTGACGGAGCTGCCAACCGAGCAAGTTTTTGACAACTGACAGACGAAAAGCCCCCGCAATGTGACGCGTATTGATTTGGGCATTGAAATTAAATCGTAAGCCATCTGGAATTGTATTCGGGCTCCCCTCAGGATTGTCTTATAGCTGAGTGTATTGTGGTTCTCCGAACCAGATAAAGTTCGTATTTACGTAATATAACCTGTGTTGGAACACTGTGCGCGTCGAAGCTGGCCTGCCAGCCATACCTGGTTGGCTGAAGAACCTGTCTACCAAGAAGAGCCTAGGGTGCACCCAGGCCTTGCAGAGAGACAGGTGTTTGACGGGAACGAAGCACAGACCAGGTCAGATAGAATCTATTTACTTTAGCTCGGTGAATCGCCGACGTTCTTGCTTCTTGGCATCCGATCGCTACGCTACCTCGTAGCTATGGGCCCCTGCGAGGTCATTGGGTGCCGAGAGGCCTGAACATTTTGGTAGCAAGAGCGTGGTTTCCTGAGATTTGCAGCCGTCAAGGGCTCCAGGAACCCACGATTTGGGACTATCAATCTGTAGGTATAGGCGGTTATTAGCTAACTTGGTATTGTTCCTGTATCCACATAGATTGGTAGTGTTGTAAGCTATAAGTCTATTGCTGGTAGTAGACAGACAGATATAACAGTTTTCCCTAAATGACCAGTTGTACTGAGATGTGACTCAGAATAGTAATTACATTACAGGTACATTGTAGGTGAATTGAAATTTGCATTGAAGTACCAGTTACCAGTTAGTCAATCTATTAGTGGTCTAGTAATGCTAATGAATGTTTGGTTAACATAGGTAGTTACATTTATTGATAGCAGCCTATGACATTGTTTTCAGTTTATAGCAATTTATAACTTGAACTAATATTGACTATCGGTGTGTGTTATATGATATAGGGAAACTAAATTGTTGTTTACAGAATTTGTGTAGATATAAAACTCGGTTTCTATTGTTTGGGGAAATCAGCATTGTTTAAGTTATAGATTAGGGTTCCCTCGTTTGGGTTGTAGACTGGAGGGTCCAATATAATTGAGTTATTGCAAATTGTGAGTAAGTATCGTTCCGATCATGTCGTTATCTGAAATCCAGAAGGGTGTTTCTAAGGAACTCAGATGGTTTTCCTCCGCACACGGTCTGATAGACCGTTTAGATAGGCATGATGTGGTATTGGAGCGGTCTATGGACGTTAAGGAACGCTACAACAGGGTGCTCGAATTGTCCGCGCAGGCGGAATCAGTTGATGGTTGCGCACCTGACAGGCTGTCACGGTTGCTAGGGGATGTCGACCAGTGTATGGAGATGGCAGCTGCTATCACGCAGAAGGCTGCGGACATACGTAGGCAGCGCGAGTCCAGCCATGGTGGTGACATTGAAGCACCTCTGCCGCATCAGGGATCGGGGACCAGGTTACCCGTTATAACTATGCCTACTTTTGACGGAGTGTCCGGTGAATGGATGAGCTTCATCAATCTGTTCGACAGTTTGGTGCACATGCGATCGGACATTACCAAGTCTGTCAAAATGGCTCAGCTGGTGGCAGCATTGAGGGGTGAGCCCAGGGAGCTGGTCGCTCATTTGACAGTTACGGAGGGTAACTATGAAACGGCCAGGCAATTGCTGGTCAGACGTTACCACAACAAACGGAGGTTGGCCGATGCCCAACTGAACCGTTTGTTTAGTATCCCGGTTGTGAACAAGGTCGGGGCCATACAGACGGAGGTTTTGAACCCGTTGTTGTCCGTCACCAAGGCCCTAGAGAATCTTGGACTTCCGGTTGGTGAATGGTCGTACCTATTGCTGTACATTGTACTTTCCCGCCTACCCGCTGACGTGCAGACTCGTTTCGAACAGTCTCACGGGAGGTTGGCCGAGGACCTGCCCGCCTTCTCCGACTTGGTCGGATTTTTGGAAGAGGAGGCTCGACGGGCAGAGAATTTGGGGTTGACGGCCACCCATCCTTCGGAGCCACAGAGAGCTGCCGGGAGCGCTGTGAGTAGGGGCCCTCCAACGAGGAAGGACCGCACCAACCGGCAGTCGTATGGGACTGTGAGTGCATTGACCCCACATAGTGAGACCTGCCCATGTTGTAGGCAGATTGGCCATGCTGTGGCCAATTGCAATAAGTTCGGGGAACTTAGGGTTGAGGGACGGCGCCGGATGGCCAAGCAGCGGGGCTGGTGTTTCCTGTGCCTCGGGCCACACATGGCTAGGGACTGCACGCGCACAAAATTGTGCGGATATTGTGGTGGGGCCCACAACAATTTGTTGTGCATGAACCGGTCCGGCCAACAGCCACCACAGGGCCGTACCCAGGGTGACACGGCATGGGGCCCTGAGAATTCGTTTGCGACTCGGAGCGCAACTCAGGGGCCAATGTCCCCACGTGCACAGGGCGGTACTAGGGTGCAGGGCCGCACTCAGGGTCATCACATGGGGGGCCCTGAGTTTTCGGTTGCGACTCAGCATCCGACTCAGCGGGCAATGGGGCCACAAGCACGCAGCCACCCAGGGGTGCAGGGCCGCACTCAGGGTCATCACATGGGGGGCCCTGAGTTTTCGGTTGCGACTCAGCATCCGACTCAGCGGGACATTGGGTATGTTGAGCAGGCCGTAACGGGCGGGTGGCATGGGACACCTTCGAGCTATGCGGATGCGGCTCGGACGCCGCCTCAGTTGTCGCCCCGCTCGTCGCCTCGTCCTCGTCGGTCGCATGTGATGTCCCCCCCGCTCATGGAGCGGCCACGGTTGAATTCACGCCCACAACCCTTCGGGGGGCGTCGTAGGGTGGCAATGGAACCGGCGCGTGGGCCATTTGTACAATGGGACCCTCTGGCGTATAGCTGCCTACCTGATCGGTTACAGGCACAGTGGGGCCCCGGGGGTCCTCGCTAGGAATTTGCGGCCCAACAATTTGTTGCCCCCCAACCGGAGACGGTGGTGTTACCGATCGCCTCTGTGCTTGTTTGGGATTTGGCGGGCAACCCAACATACGTTCGCGCCCTATTAGATTCTGGAGCTCAGGGCTGCATTGTATCGAACGATTTAGCAAAATGGTTGGGCCTTAAGGTAAATAGGTATAATAATTCAATACGGGGCGTGGGGAATGTTACGGTTACGAATGTAGTTGGTCAATCGGTGATCACGTTCTCTCCACGTTATGACATTTTGACAAAAACATCCGTGCAAGCTTTAGTAATGACGCATGTCATGGGCAAACACCCCTTGGTGAAGTTGAATCCGGCCGTTCGACTCCTGACGTCAGGACTCAAGTTGGCGGATCCCGATTTTGACACTCCAGCCCCGGTCGATCTGCTACTGGGAGCAGACGTTTTGGGTAGGTTTCTGTTGTCGGATCGGCGAGTTCTTCAGCCGGACGGGTTGATTGCTGTGGATACTAAGTTTGGTCACGTGATCATGGGTCCGGCATTGCCAATGGTTAGGCCTGCCGAGTCAGATGGCATACTTATTGGCTCAGCGTTGTCAGACGCTATCCAACGGTTCTGGGAGATGGAGGAACCTCCCACCGCTCGTCGAGTCGACGCAGACGAAGAAGAGTGCGAGTTGTTTTACCAGAATAGTACTGGTCGCCTTCGTTCTGGTCGTTTTGTAACTCGACTGCCTTTCAGGGCCGATCGACCGCCACTAGGAGAATCTAGGAAGATGGCTGAGACGAGATTGATGTCGATGGAGCGTAGGATGTCAAGGGACGCCGTATTTAAACAAAAATACGTCGATTTCATGAGGGAGTATGAGTCGTTAGGACACATGTCGGTATCGGGTGTGGACTGGAGATCTGAGGATCATTGTTTCCTTCCACACCATGCCGTCCTACGAACCCCTACCGGCAAGATTCGAGTTGTTTTTGATGGGTCAGCACCTACCTCGAACGGGATGTCCCTGAATCAGTGTCTACATTCGGGACCCAAGTTGAGTCGTGATATTTCGGATATTCTCACGAGCTTTCGGAGGCACCAGGTTGTATTTGTCGCAGACATTCGGATGATGTTTAGGCAAACGGTAATTCATCCGGCTGACAGAAGGTATCAGTTGATACTTTGGCGTGAGTCCACGGCCGAGCCAGTCAAGGTCTATGAGTTGAACACGAACACGTATGGGTTACGGTCTAGCCCGTATTTGGCGATGCGTACCCTGCGGGAGTTGGCGTCGCGTGACCGTGTGAGCTATCCTAGAGCCGCCGCTATCCTGGAGCAAGATTTGTACGTCGATGACGTCTGCACAGGGGCAGCCAGTGTAGAGGAAGCTCTGGACCGACGTGACGAGCTCATTCAATTGCTGGAACGAGGCGGCTATGAACTACGCAAGTGGATGTCCAACTCCCCTGAGTTGATGGCTGGTCTCCCAGATGAGTTTCAACAAGACCCGCAGGTTTTTGAGAATCCTGACAACCCTAACATGTTGTCAGTGCTTGGAATTCAGTACCGGCCCGTCCATGATGAGTTTACCTATCGGGTGGTTTTAGAAACACCGAAGGCCTGGACGAAGCGGTCAGTACTGTCAACGATTGCGAGAACGTTCGACCCGAATGGATGGATTTCTCCAGTCACCTTTGCTCTCAAATGTTTTATGCAAGGGCTATGGGCGGCTCAGTTGACCTGGGACACCCACCTCTCAGGTGATTTGTTGACTGATTGGACGCAAATGTTCACTTCGCTATCGGACATAAATAATGTATCGCTGCCGAGGAAATTGGTCCCTGCTGGGGATTACAGGGCAACCCTTCACGGGTTTTGTGATGCCTCTGAACGAGGGTATGCGGCAGCGGTTTATTTGCGAACCGTCACCTCCACCGGGGAGGTCGACGTGCGTTTGGTTTTGGCAAAAAGCAAGGTAGCGCCTATTCGGACAAGGATGACGATTCCAAAACTGGAACTGTCCGGGGCTGCTCTTTTGACCAAACTTTTGAATCACACTCTAACAGTGTTGCGTGGGTCAGTGGTTTTGGAGGATACGGTGTACGCGTGGACGGACAGCCAGATTGTTTTGTGCTAGCTGAAGGCTTCGGTCCATAACTTAGAGGTTTTTGTCGCGAACCGTGTCTCCCAGATTGTGTCGTCTGAGGTCCCACTGACTTGGAGACATGTACCAGGAGAATTGAACCCGTCTGATTGTGCATCCAGGGGATGTCGGGCTCCTGAACTCGTTAGACACCATTTGTGGTGGGGACCACCCTGGCTTGCCAGGAGAGAATCGGAATGGCCCCACAGCCATGTAGTAGTATCTTCGGATCATGGCCCCAGAGCGGCCGTGCATGTTACCCAGAAGGCTGAGGACCCTGACGCCGGGTTTCTGCTGGACCGGTATAGCTCACTTGACAAGTTGATAAACGTGTCCACTTGGATTAGGAGATTCGCTCGAAATTGTCGTACTCCTCGCGATCAGCGAACGTTGAACCCTATTCTGACTCCGGCAGAGCGAAACGAGTCGCTACCGAATTTGGTCCGGTTGGTACAGTCCTCGAAGTTTGGGGCAGAATTGGAGACTATACGAAGTGGACGTTCGAAATTGAAGGGAGCCGTCGCGCGTCTCAACCCCTTTGTTGATTCGACCGGGTTACTTCGGGTAGGAGGAAGATTGCGCAATGCGAATCTGTCGTATTCGGCTCGTCACCCACTTCTGCTCCCCAAGGGGGGACAGTTAGTTGAATTGCTGGTGACTGATCGTCATATTAAAAACGCGCATGCCGGCTGTAACGCGTTGTTGGCCACGCTCCAGCGGGAGTTTTGGATCTTATCTGCCCGCCGTGTCATACGGAACATCGTGTTTCGGTGCATGCCTAGTTATCGACTTAAGGCTGCCACGATGCAACCTCTCATGGGGGACTTGCCCCCTGATCGTGTGAATGAGGTCAGACCGTTTTCAGGTGTTGGTACGGATTTTGCAGGACCGTTTATGGTGAAGAGTTCACGATTGCGTAACGCTAAGCAATACAAGGCGTACCTGTGTGTGTTTGTTTGTTTATCCACCAAGGCGGTACATCTCGAGCTCGTTGCTGATCTCTCGACAGAGGCTTTCATTGCTTGTTTGGATAGGTTTGTTTCTCGAAGGGGACTTCCAACTTTGATCCGCTCTGATAACGGCACTAACTACGTCGGTGCGGAACGATACTTACGAGAGATAGTCAACTTTTTGAATGTAAATAAAGTGGATATTGGAACGGCCCTCTCCCGTCGGGGCATACAGTGGACCTTCAGCCCACCGAGTTGCCCCCACTGGGGTGGGATTTTTGAGGCCGTAGTTAAGTCAGCGAAGACGCACTTAGGGCGTATAGTAGGTCAGACCGCGCTGACTTTTGAGGAGCTCGCGACATTGTTTTGTAAGATCGAGGCCGTTCTCAATTCGCGACCGTTGTGTCCGCTCAGCTCGGATCCAAATGACCTGGAGGCTCTGACCCCAGGCCATTTCTTGATAGGACAGCCACTTAACGCGTTGCCCGAGCACCCCTTCGAGGGAGTGAAATTGTATCGGTTGTCAAGGTATCAGATGTTGCAGCAGTTTACTCAGAATTTCTGGAAGCGTTGGTCGCTCGAGTATCTGCATATCTTACAACAGCGCCTTAAGTGGACTGACAAAACCAGCCCCCCTAGTGTTGGTGACCTCGTGCTGGTTAAGGATGCTAACCTACCGCCACTACGTTGGCGCAGGGGGCGCATTGTTAACTTGTTCCCTGGCAAGGACGGGACCCCCCGGTCTGCAGAGGTTCTAGTAGGAGGCTCGGTACTAAAACGAGCGGTAGCAACGTTGTCTCGGCTGCCCGTAGATTAAGGGACAGGTGGGTGCCTGTCCGGGCGGGTGATTGTTCGATTCAGAATCGATACTCGATCGATGGTTTCGGAACGGCCATTTTGAATTTGACGGAGCTGCCAACCGAGCAAGTTTTTGACAACTGACAGACGAAAAGCCCCCGCAATGTGACGCGTATTGATTTGGGCATTGAAATTAAATCGTAAGCCATCTGGAATTGTATTCGGGCTCCCCTCAGGATTGTCTTATAGCTGAGTGTATTGTGGTTCTCTGAACCAGATAAAGTTCGTATTTACGTAATATAACCTGTGTTGGAACACTGTGCGCGTCGAAGCTGGCCTGCCAGCCATACCTGGTTGGCTGAAGAACCTGTCTACCAAGAAGAGCCTAGGGTGCACCCAGGCCTTGCAGAGAGACAGGTGTTTGACGGGAACGAAGCACAGACCAGGTCAGATAGAATCTATTTACTTTAGCTCGGTGAATCGCCGACGTTCTTGCTTCTTGGCATCCGATCGCTACGCTACCTCGTAGCTATGGGCCCCTGCGAGGTCATTGGGTGCCGAGAGGCCTGAACATATATTGATATCCGAATTTACCTACGGGCAATGGCCCATAAAGGTCCGAGAAAACTTTCTCACCCAACTTTTCCGCCAACACCGGTGTACAAGGACCAACGGTATTGTTAGTACTTGGTTTGACCTTTTGACATATGTCACAACTTCTTATCACCGCGCTAATCACCCTACTCATATGAAGAAAATAATATCTGTCCTTCATCAGTGCTAATATTTTATATCTGCCGTAGTGACCTATTTCTTCATGTATGTGTAAAATTAGTTCCTCCTGTAGTGATTTCGGTATTACTAGCAACTGTACGTTCCGCTTCGGCACGTGAAAATATAACGTATCACCTACTAGCTTGTAATTTTCAAACCCTCTCGTTCCCGTATCTACTACATTACGTCTGATACAACCGCTAATTCGATTTAACCGCTCATCTTCGCTTTGTAATCTCGCAATGTCCCGTAAACTCGAAATGACACTTGCGGTATTCGATGCCTGAAACCAGAATATCCCCGGCTGAACATTTGTACTGTCAATCATACCTCCAGGTCCCGCTATTTGCCTGCTTAGCGTGTCGGCAATTTGATTATCAGTCCCTCGCACAAATTCTATGTCGTAATCGAATTGTTCTAAAAACATAACCCACCTAGTTACGCGTGCCCCCAATAAAGTCCACGACTTAATGAACGTCAAACTTTTATGATCAGTTCTAATAATAACTTTTTCTCCCCGCAAATATATCTCAAATCGCTTTAAAGTGTATATAACTGCATACATTTCTTGTTCACTGATAGTCCATCTCGTCTGAGCACCCTTAAATGCCTGCGAACAGAACCCTATAATTCGTTCCTGGCCCGAATCATCTAATTGATAAACATAACCCCCAATTCCTATAGCGCTGGCGTCACATTGAACATAATATGTTTTTCCCGCCAATGGCTGACTCAAAATTATACTTTCTGAGAATTGCTTTTTTATCTCGTCAAAAGCACTCTGCACGTGCGCACTCCAAACGAACTTGACTCCAGACCGAAATAAATTGTACAAGGGCTGTGTTAACGTTCCAAAATTTTTTATAAACCTCCTAAAGTAATTTATGAACCCCAAAAACGCCCTCAATTGCCTGACAGTTCTGGGTGACGGATATAATTTAAGTGTTTCAATTTTGTCCGGGTCCATTTGCAAACCTTCTGTAGACAAAATATGCCCCAATAACTTGACCTTTTTTTGTGCGAACTCGCATTTTTTTAGTTTGCATGTGAAGCCCGCATCTTTCAATTTACTCAGAACCGTGTCCACTTGAGACAAATGCTGTTCGAAGTCACCCTCAGTTAAAATTGCCAAATCGTCAACAAAATTTAAACAATATGACCTAACCTCTGGCCCTAAAATTAAATCCATCGCCCTCGAAAATGAACCCACACTGGTTTTCAACCCCTGAGGTAAAACGTTGTAAACATAACTTCTGCCTTGATATACAAACCCGTGTATCGTTTAGATTCGTCTGATAATGGTATTTTTAAAATACGCATCTTTGATATCAATAACCCCTATGTAGTTTATCCGGCGCCCGGATTGCAATATCTCACTCATTAAAGGTGTGGTTTCAACCTCCCCAACCATTCCCGTGTTTAATTGTCGTGCATCTAGCAATATACGGACCTCTCCTGATTTCTTTAATGTACAAGTCAATGGACTGCTGAAATCCGTAGATTGCCTGCTAATAATACCTATCAGTTCCATTTCTTCTAATCGTTTTGTTACTTTATCGCGATATGCGAACGGTATGGGATAGCTTCGTTTTACGAAAGGCGTTTCATCTCTCATTTTTATCTCATGTATATATTTATTTGTCCGACCTACCCTATCGCTAAACAACTCTGCATGTTTATTTAACACCGGCAATAACCTTGTTTTGTGTTCTACAGGTATTGATGAATTATTCACATATTCCTCTATCACATTTCTACTGGTATCTTGGTTCTGTACTTCCATTGTACAACAGAAAAAATCCTGATTAGGGCCAGTACCTAATGGTATTTCACACATCCGCCCGGCGCTTCGTATAGTTAGCCTCTTATTACCCTCACACATTAAACTGGCTCGCGTCTGTTGTATAAAATCAAACCCCAAAATTAAATCTTTAGGCACCCTTGTTAATACTAGCATTGGAGTATCGATAACGCATTCACCTATTGTTAATGGTAACGTTACTAATTTATCAACCTTTTCCTTACTGACTCCAAATGCACCTGTGATTCTCAAACTTGGAATCGGTATTTCCGTCGGTTTTCCCAATTGTCTGCACACTTCTTCGTACACTCTCCGACTTATTACACTGATTTCGCTCCCCGAATCAATCAAACTCCTTACAACAATATTCCCAATACGCACATCTATCTCAGGTAATGTCAATGTACTACATAAATCGCGCCCACACTCAGTCGAATCGTCGTCTCTGAATATCGTATGTAAACGTCTGTCATTTCGATCTCTACAATTCGATCTAGATTTTTCATCTAAACACACGGCATATCCATGCGCTTTATGAGCTAGTAATTGAATAAATTCATTCACACCCACGTTCGAATCCAAATTACACAATTCATACAGTCTATGCTTTTTTCCAATTTGATCGGCTGTCCATCCAAAACGTAATAAATATCTGAGCGCGAACGACCCGCGCGAGTCCACTAGTTTTTTGAATTCTGATTTATCGCATTATTCCTGTCTCTTGAACTTTGCCCTGCCTCTGTATTATCTGAACCATCATTGCCCCTTTGGAACCCTATTGCCTTGAAACTAGCCTGAGGCTGTCTACCTCTACCGCGAAAATAACCGCGAGCGCGCATCCCAAATTCGTTTCGCCCCTTCGTTCCCGCGTTATAATTATTCCTACGACTCACCGCGTTATAACGTAACGTATTTACCCGCATAGCTCGATATTGCCCACGCATGTAGCTATTCCGCCTTACATTATTCGTATCCATTGTATCCGAACCATGCAACGCACTTAATCCCCCATCGACATTCCGTTCTAAATGCCGAAGGAACTCGACCGCATCCCGTATAGTCATAGGTTCCTTTCTAGCAAAAAACGCTACCTGAATATCACGCGGCAACTGTCTGAAAATCGTGTTGATTTTCTCCGTATCAGTAAACGGTATCGTAAGCTCATATATGCTATTCAATTGAGAGGCAAAGAATTCTTCCATACTTTGACCTTTCTTAGAATCAAACTTCGCAGTTAGGAATCTTTGCTTAATTAATTCCTGTTCATTATCACCCCAGAATACCTCTCTGAAATCTTTTTCAAAATCCGAATAGGTTCGCCATGAGTCTCTGTATATGCTCATTCGAACTTTCGCAATTCCTACCAAACTATCCGTTGCCCATATCAAAGCCCTAGAACTATCTCCCGAGACTTTAATATAAGCCTTTAAATCTCTTAAGAAAATCATCGGATTTTCCGAACTCCGCCCATCGAATGTCGGCAACTTCTGTGTCATTTTCACAATGCATGATTGACGTTTTTCTACCGATTGTTCAAACGTCTCTAGTTCCTGTCTGTCAGTCTGTCTGTCCGAAGTCCTACTAGCATTGCTCGCGCTAGAACCCCTTTCCAAACTGTCTAATCTATTCACTATTTCAGATAACAATTGCGTCACCTGTCCTGGCGCCATTTCACTTGTTTGCAAAAGTGAATTGTCTCGTGCTACCCGACCAAAGGTTTTTCTAAGCCGGCCGGCCATTATTCCTTAACACTAAACCGTCGTAGCTCGTCTGAAAACAATGCCCCTTTTTTTTGCTTATTTCTTATTTACAAAACTGAACTGTTTAAAATCGTTTCTACGTTGTGTTATTTTTAAAAGTAACGCGTTAGACCTTGATTCTTTTAGAATATCTAGGTATCAGACTATCTAGGATATCCATCGGTCTCGGCACCAGAAATCTGTAACGGCACAAAGCTAAGGTCGAGCCACCGCTATCAGTAGCTATGATCGTCTATTCTATCTATCCCAAAATGAGAGGACCCGATTCAGCTGTAAGATTTGTAAGTTAAGAATGATAAGTCTGAATTTCTCGTTCGTTGAGAAGTTCGTGAGGCGTACAATAGTCGAACGAAGTTTGGTTCAGGAAGTTACAGTTTCAAGTTAGACAGAGAAAGCATATATGTCCGCGAGCCGGTAATTCGCATCAGTCAGCGGTGTATTGCGCCAGATCAATCGTTGTTATATTTTATGTGAGATGGTACCATCTGGTTTTTGTATATATGGGCGCTTGGAACCCCTTTTTTTTTTAGTGGTCGACCACAGTTTATAATATTTGTTTGTGATATCGTATAGATATCCGTCGTAGTTTTACGACGTGAGTACTAAATGATATTTCATTTGCTCGCTAGTAGCGGCTTGTGGTGGTTCCAATTATATATTTGGTTCACGGCAATAACGATCCGAAAAGACCGGTTTACACAATTGCGATTTGATTTTCCGAAATGGGTTCTGAACTAGCGGTTACCTCAAAAGGTCCGTAACGTTTTGAAACCTTCAACTCTGCGCAATTTGAGCTGGATGTTATCGAAACGTAAGCATTATTGTTTTAGGAGATCTAACCCACACCATAGCGAAGTGCATAGTTCGATAAATACCGAACTATGAATTCCACTAGCCACAGCACGTCCTGGGCTGAGCCAAATCATATATACCGACTCAGTCTACACATTAGACCTCCAGCGAAATTTACATTTAATTTAAAGATGCAACTTGAATCCAACCTGACCCAAGGCAATGCAAAACACCTACCCGGACCTAAACAATGAACTTCAGACTGTAAATTGATCTCTTCGCGCGTCCCCGACAACACTCAAATGTCAAAATATCAACAGGATATGTTATCTGTGTTGACACCGGTTTAACTTTGTTCTGAATTTGTTATTTCCATCCGCGGAACCTCATCGATCAAACAGTCTCCCTATGCCCTGCCAACCTAGGTTTAGCCGCAACTAAACTCCTGTCTAGCCTATTCTAAAACCTAGTGTTATACCACGTCCATTATCGACACCACTCGAAAATGGTTGAGTTTGATTTGAATGTGCTTGAGTGTTTAATGACTGTGTGTGTGGGAATTTCAAAACTCGCTACTCGAAAGGAATGAGGAGAGGATTAGCCCGCGAATATCCTAAGAGCCAATCCAGGAACCCTATGGTGAAGGAAAAGGGAATTTAGGGTCGCTCCAAGCCCAGACTCAGACTCAAATAATTGACTTACAAGTTCTTTTCTAACGACCCAAGGATAGTTTTGGAATTTGGGGTTGGTTGATATAAAGGTTAGGAACCGAGGTATATCTCGGCGCTTCAGACACTCACGAAAACCCACTGAAACTTCGCAATCACAATTTCGTATAGTTCTGACGCGTAACACGGCAGACAAAACTGTTTAGAACTCGTGAAAGACGACTGTCACAGTAGCTAGACGCTGAGACTGAATGCTCTCCCCTCCCACGCTCTCGTATTTATAGACCCTTTGCGAACACGCTCTGCCCAAGCGAAGCTTCTTATCACTAACTACACAGGGTCTAATTTCAACCATGCCATGCAGATCCGCCGTTCTACAAATTGTGTGTACGCATATTCACTATGATCAACCATAGGTTATCACTCAAATCATTTGGTACTGCCGATACACAGAATCTGTTGATCGCTGACCAATAAAAGCTTGTTGCGATTAATTAAGCATACCCGACCGCTAGACGCGCGTAGCAAAGACCACTAGAATGCTATTCAAACTAGTCGTGTCAGACCCTCCATCTCATACCTCAATCGCAATTGTATATTTGCAATCAACATAAATTTCTCCGTATCGTTCCATAATAACCTTTCATTATTTAGTTATTCACAATTTATTCAACGCGCAGCCAACTCGGCTCTGATTCCTACACATCTCGCAGGAATGCGACAAAAAAAACCTGTCCTGTAAACTTCCTGGAACCATCCCAAGCGTCGGCTCTGTTTTTTTGCTAACTTGCCACTGAGCTACGCAAAACCCCCAAACGTTATCTGAACCGATTCGTATTCAAAACAGCGCGGCGTTGGGCTAGTCCTCTATCACGCAGAATGAAGTATCAAATGTACCGACTCTCGTGTACCATTACACTATCCCTGGGGGAAAGAAATTCGAAATGATTTAGCTAAATATTGAACAGTTAGTAGAGAATGTGCAATGCGGATCGGGAGCCACCTGAACTCCTTGCAATACTGTGAGTAACGGTCATACTTGCGCAGCCAGAAGATAAACCGAACCCCAAAGTTTTGAAGTCGTTCGAGTTTGTTCAGTTCTGCTTTGTTCGCACTGATCCAGCAAACAACCGCGTAGTCAATTAAAGGTTGTAGGAGGGACTGAGCAAGGGTGATTTTAGTCTGCCGCGGTAGGAAATACTGCAATATTTCAGCTGGCGTGGAAGTAGCGGGAACGCATAAATATTTTAAGGCAATGTTTTGTAAATTGCTATGTGTATACGACCAGTATTCTATTGGATATTCTGTCTTATCATTAACTGGTTTTGATGTGTAGCGGCTGATTTCGACAATAGAGTCTACAGTTGCATTGGACCTAACTGTGGAGGACGATGCCTCATCAAGTTAAGAGAGTAAATTAAGCTTGTTTTTTTTCTTGGTGCTGAGTTTATCGTTTCTGCTTGCGGCGCTTGTTCAGCATCTGCTGTATTAGGCGATGGTGACGTGTCATTTTGCATTGCCAAGTAGGAAGCATATTCTTTCTGAACGACATTAACTGCCCTTTCTGCTTCTGAATCGGTTTTAAATCCCAATTTCTTAAAATGTGGATTTAGGAGGGTGGTAATTATACATGGGCTTCGTTATTCATGCGGTTTTATCTTCACATTTGTATGTTTTATTAACGTTTCAATCTGTCACGTCTGTACTAGAGACGTTCGATACATTTTTTCGCAATCTGCTATATATACGTATTTGTTCGTCTTAAAACGTAAAAGTAGCCCATGTAGCCTTGCTGTAGTTTTGGTCCACATTCCATCGGATCATTGAGACTGTGGCCAGATGATGTCCTTGCAGATGCATTAAAGACGACGCGTAGTTTCGTGGTGCTCGAGTCTTGCTTGATAACAGAATGATGTGGAAGATAGCAATCAGGCTGTTTGTTGGTGAGACATATCTTCATATGTCCTAGTGCTATATATTTATTTATGAATTGATGATAGCTGTCATGTAAATTTTTGGCCCTAGACATCGATATAAAAGTCTGTGGCCCTAGATAACTTTCTCTCCAATTTCTTAAATTGGGCCACTGCTTGTGGTTTTTAAGTTCCCAGTTGCTTGTCAAAGTCCCTTTTCATGGGCAGTCGCACTTCGTATCTCCCATTTGGCAGACGTTTTGTAGTTGACAGGAACAATGTTTCACAATATTGATACTGGATAGTCATGTCATTTGTATCTGTTGTGATATCTTCCATCACCCAGTATTGGGAGATATCTTCCATATTGTTAACAACAACGTGACAGTCGGACTTTGCTGCCACTCTCCCTGAAAGAATCCACCCCAGTCTTGTTTTCTGCGCGATTGGCTGATGTAATGAACCTTTCATAAGGCCGTCTATGATGATTTCCGAGTAGACATGCGCCCTTAGTTAAATTTCTATAGGTTTTGACATGAAGTTTCAGGATCTGCTAACTGAAGGTGTTGAATGTGTTGGTACTGCTGGTTGTTGAACGATATGGCCGGAAGATTGTTTAAAATCTTATTCATAATAAGCGCTTCTGTCGTGAAACTAAACTCATTATGAATAGACTTGCAATCTAGTTATATCTTGTCTTTGCTTTTCCTCGCTACGGTTCCCACGCCAGATATGGAGGCATTGAAATTTTGACGCGGTAATCCCAACCGTTGTGCAGCGTTTTTCGCTATAAGGGTGAGATCTAAGAGTGCCCTTAGGGACAGGTAGGTACTGTAAGGTAGGTTGTATATTGTATAAGGGCCTCTTTAGAGTGGGTGTTCACTTGGACACTGTCACGTTATATGTAGTTTTAAAAGAAAGAGGATTGGATGTGGAAGTCAATGTGACACACTGGACCGTAGGCTTCGGCCAGTGACTGAGCTAAATTATAGTGAGGATTAGATTAATGGCTATCGAGCCAGTTGTGGATCCCTTTTATAAAAGTGTATATAACTAAAGTAACCAAATAAAAACCAATCAGTTTTTACCAAAGTCTTTTATAATTAAACTTGCTAGCCCTACAGATTAGGTAGGCAATTATAATCGTATAGTGCTGAAAGCACCAAGAGCGCTACAGTACCATCAACTGCTCGTACACGCATTTGTACTGTGGTAAGGAGTAAGTATATCACCATCATCACTTGCGACATGATTTGAGTTTTGACGTTGTTGCGGCTTTTTTGCTGTACTCGAATGCTTGCATTTGTGTCACGGCATCATGTAGTAGGCTATCGTGAAATTTATCGCAAGTTTTGCAGCGCTTAGTGGATTTGCAATTATTCTTTTCGTGAACATAAAGACAACTTATGTAGGTATTGTGTTTCGCAACGTATGTAGATTCAAACTTCCTGCACTGGAATAACGCATGTTTGGAATTACATACAGCACAATTGAATTGCTTTGATAAGTTCTTGGTTCGGTAGAATTCCATGATGACCTCTGATTATCCTTGTTGTTTTTCTGATTGTAATGGGTTTTTGATGTAAATTGTTTGCTTGTAGACGCTTCGACTCCTATCCTATTCAATGGCTCCAAGGCAGTGAATTTTGCCTCGAGAAATGACGTAAATTCCCCAAATGTCGGGTCGGTGTGTCGCGAGGAGTTTTGCCAAACTCCATGTATGTGACATTATCCAGCTTCTTAACCAGTAGATGTACAAGAAGTGGATCCCATGTACAAGGTTGTGGATAGCATGAATGCATTCCATGGTGGTATCATGTAATTTCTTGATATCGGAAGAAGATTGCTTTTGTATGATGGGCTGATTCAAAAAACACTCTATTAATTTCGTAAAGAGAACTTGTTTATTATAGTAGCGGTGAGTTAAAATATCCCATGCTGTTCATAGTTGTCAGATGAAACATTTAGATGCTGGATGAGACGCTCAGCTTCTCCTTGCAGTTTCCCTTTTAAATGCTGCATCTTCTGGGCCTTTAAGACAGGATTGTTGTGAATAGTTCCCGCGAAGAGATCATAAAATTTTAGGCCATTGAGTATGTATGCCGGAGAATGACGGTATTATCATTTTAGGGGTTGCCTGTTGCTGATGAGCCATAGCACCAACTTTTTTTGTTAAGGTCTCTCTCTTGAGAGATTTGAAGATCGTTTCATGATGAGAATATTCCATCTCGTAGCTAAAGTTCGAACCTTGCATAATGTTGTCAATTTGCCAACGTAGGGTGTCAATTTTTTTCCAACGCGATTGCAATGTTTTAAATTCATCTTCAAGCTCCCATTTTTCTTCAATTTCAGACACATTTATTCCGTCCGTAAGTCTCGAAAGTCCTCGAAAATTTGTTCGCTGAAGGCTGATTAATTCAAATATTTTGGTCAGGTTGCGTGCCCTTATCCTGGGTATTTATGTAGTTAGATATCATGTCACGAGTATATTGGTAATTTTTCTTCTTCTTCTTGGTAAAATAGTCATGAGTTTTGACAGGCTCCTTCCTGAGTTCATTATCATTCGACCCTACTCAAAGTGTGCCCATCGCTTCTACCCGTTTTTTGATGTACTCAGGAGAATTCCTGCTTGGCGAATCTTTCTTGAAGTTGGTCAAAACCTGTTCAAGTGAGTGGGTGATCTCTTGCTGACAAGTTATAAACTTTTCCATATTGCAATGTCAAGTTGTCAATGAAGTAAGTAAATGGAAATTAAATTAAATACGCACAGCTAATGGGAAGTTATCTGTTTGTTCCTTTGGCCGTCGAGACCACAGGGGTGTGGGGTTCGCAGGGTAGGGCCTTCGTCAAGGACATTGGGCGTCGTTTGAGGGACCGAGGATTTGATCACCGCTCCGGATCGTTCCTGTCACAGAGTATCTCGCTAGCTGTGCAGCGCGGTAATGCTGCCAGTGTAATGGGCACGTTTGGTGCGGACTGTGGGCGTTTCTTGAGGCGGTTTATTTTTATAGATATGTATTTTGTTTCTTATGTTTAGTTAGGATTTATGTCATTGTATTGTATTGTAGTAATAGACCATAGACTGTCTCCTTCCTTAGTTATGTATAGTTAATTTAATAAAAAACCTCCAAGAAGTAAATGGAGAGATCTTACTTATATTTGCTGCTGTTGTTCACTCACACTTGTGAGGACTGAACGACAGATGTGAGGATTCCGACGTATTCGAGTGCGAAATATCTGACTGACTTAGAGTCCTGAAAGGCGAGCTAAGAATAGCTCGAAGGACCAAAATATACGGTGCGGGCTGCTAGGCATCACACACCAGATGTCAGATAGTATGGAGATGTCAAAAATGCATAAATTAAAATTCAAACCGGATCTTATTATTTTGACGGAATGCTGGTTGAATGAATCATTTACAGGTATTATTCTGAATGGATATGAATGTCACTACTCAAAGAACCATCTTAATCAAAATGATGGTCTGGTAGTCTACGCAAGGACGGGTCTCAGAGTAAACGTAACAGAGCCACCATTTTCCAATGCCAACTGCCTGTTAATCGAAATAGATAAAATCCTCTCTATATTAGCTATTTACCGTCCACCGTCTTTTAAGACTGTTGACCACTACAGTAACTTTTATACTTCACTGGAAAAAGTGGTGGCTATTTGCAAAGGGCAGAGTTGCATTATTACGGGGGATATCAACATTGACATATCGGAGGATAATAGGGATGACCGATCAGATGAATATCTAAATCGGGCATCGCACATGGGTTTTTATCCAGCGTACTTACTACCAACTAGAGATACTACTACTGTCTTGATCACTGCCTCCTTAAAACTACTGTCTTCACAAACAGTAATTTGCTACCCTGGTATTACGGACCATGACACCGTTTTGTTAAGTATTAATATTTCGAAATGCTGTACAAAACGAAAAAGAAATAATACTACCAAAACTGATATTGACAATCTCACCACAGATCTAATAAACACGGACTGGTCCGACTGCTATAACCTGACCGACGTAGATATGGCTATCACAACATTTTTGGGGACTTTCACCGAAATCTTGAAAAAGCACCAGTCGGTTAAAATGTCTCGCAGTTCGGATTTTATCATAAAACCCTGGATATCTCCTGGACTTCTCAACTGCATAAAACGAAGAGATAGACTCCACATAAAAGCTAGAAAGAATAAAAATGACCTTGACATCCAAAACAAATATAAGAACTACCGAAACTACTGCAACAACACTATGCAGAATCTCAAAAATGAACACAACAAACAAATCTTACAAAGCTGTCAGGGCAGTAAACAATTATGGAATGCTGGATGGAATTATGGATGAAACAAACCTAGACCCAACAGCTGCACTCAACAAAGTTAACCAATACTTTTCAACAGTAGGCGACTCATACGCAAACAATATTCTCGACTCAATTAAGATGACCGAACAACAATTGGCTCAGGAAGTACCGTCAGCAATAGCTGAAAATGCGATAGCGAACTCATTCTATCTTAATCCCACAGATGAGACGGAACTCCTTAAGCTAATTAGTAATTTGAAAAACAAATCGGCGCCAGGCATTGACAATGTAACCAATGAGATCCTCAAAAAATCAAGCAGGGCTCCAGTTGGTCCCTTGACCTACATCTTCAACTTGAGTATGAGCTCAGGCATGGTTCCCGATCTCTTCAAAGTTGCCAATGTTTGTCCTATCTATAAGGTGGATGATCCATTGGAAGCTTCTAATTATAGGCCTAGATCACTTGATTAATTCCACGCCTCAACCGAACGGGCGTGAAATCTTATTAGGGTTGGTTTTCACCAGGAGTATCACACGTGGTACTGACCTTTGACGCCGTAGACCGGAATTCGAAAGCTCAATTCGAGGCAGGAATACGGGATAAGGAGCACAAGGGGTGGGGGGAGAGGGATCGAATCTTACTCTCGTCGTAGCCCGATGCTGTCGCCGTCGCTGCCGAACGCGACGAATTGGGGACCAAACCACTTTAAGCTTCACAACACGAAGCACTCACTCCGATGACGTGAATCTACTTATTCCCGACGATTGTTCCGTGCCTATTATAATTAACACTCCGACCAGGCCCGACACCTGTGTTAGACAATTATTACTACTGAAATACAGCCAAGGCCCGAACGCCATGTGCCGACATTTTTTTTTCACGACAAGAAAGTAACCTCTAACACGTCATCTCGTTTCTATACAAGTGACAGCTGCTAGTGATGTCCCGATCACTCGCGGTCGATCCGCGCAACGAAAACCGGTGCGTTCCGAAGCATAAATATTAAACATCACTTCTAAGCACTCTCTCCAAACTATTAGAAAAACTAGTAAATAAGCGACTTCTTAACTTCCTAGAATCCCATGGTCTACTGGCCAATAATCAGTATGGCTTTCGCAACAATATGTCTACAGAGGACGCCATAATGAGCCTGACCATTATCGTCGCCACTAAGCTCGATGAAGGTTATAGGTGCCTGGGAGCTTTTCTCGATCTCGCAAAAGCTTTTGATACCGTTTCTCGTCCAATACTTCTAAGAAAATTGGAGCTCTTGGGTATACGTGGCCTCACTCTCAACTGGTTTCACTCATATCTCTCAGACCGCAGGCAAAGAGTTAAAGTGAACGATTCCTACAGTATTCTGCAGTTGCTGTGGCATGTGAGGGCATGGATAGGGTTAGTGACTGGCTCAGACAAAACCTCCTTACTCTTAATATATCTAAAACCAAAATAATTTGCTTAAGAATTACGCAAAAAACGGCTCCAACTGTTGATGTTAACATAAAGATGCACTCGTGCAGAGACAAAAATAACCCCTACTGTATGTGCCCAACTCTTGAACAAGTTCATTGCATCAAATACCTGGGGATAATTATTGATGAAAGACTGACATGGGGCAAGCAGATTGCATCATTATCCGGTCGAGTTAGAAAACTAATGTACATATTCAGACGACTTCGGCAGGTTGCTGATCTCAATATTCGCAGGCTCATCTATATTGCCCTCTGCGAATCCATCTTAACCTATGGCATCTTGATTTGGGGAGCAGCTGCTAGAACAGACCTCATCAGAATTGAATATGCACAGAGAGCCCTTCTCAAGGTAGCCTTCTGCAAACCATTTAGGTATCCCACTGATTGCCTTTACCAAGATTGCAAGGAATTTAGGGTGCGGCAATTGTATGTCACCGCTGTGGTTCTTAAATACCACAAATATGCTCTCGACACTGCTGCTGATCCCGCAGCACGTCGAGTGAGATGCAAATGCCCCCGTACACGCACTTGTGTCGCACAAAGGTTCTACACGTTCCAAGATCCTTATCTCTATACTAAGATAAATACTGAACTAAAGATAATGAATCTAAGCAGGCACAGGTGTAAGAGGCTGCTTTTTGGATGGCTGCAACAACTTGACTACTCAAAAACAGAGAGCATTCTCGAAATATGCAAATAATTCCTTGTGCAACTGTACTAACTCTAATATCTGATAAACTAAATCTACTTATAAATAAAAAATAAAAAATAAAAAAAAACACTTACATACATCACACAATACTTACTATCTACACACACTCACTACACTCCACACTAACACCACACAGTTACTCAACCTGCCCAGTGGCTAAAGGCCCGGTTAACGTCCGATCCCAAGACTCGTAGTCGTAGGGCTAGCAGGTACATCAACACTAAACACTTCTGATTTCTGTTGTACAGCAAATGCTTTTAAGTACTTTTGTTATTTTGATTTTTATAGAATTAAGTTCCATTCACCTTTATTTGTAAATGGTCTGGAAGAGACTAGACCTCACGATACAGGGAATCCTAGTGTGGGGCCTAGGGCTTAACCTAAATGTCAATCTTTTTAATGGAAATAAAGAAATTCATTCAATTATTCAATTCATTCAGAAATTCATTCATTCAATTCATTCGTTCATTCATTCAAAATAGAGGCGACCGATACTAACGAATGCGTTTATTGCACTAAAAAAAATATTATAAAAATACATGAGGTAATTTAGGTCGCGCATACACATGCGCGACCTAAATTACCTCATGTATTTCTATACAGATAGCGCTGCAGAGTAAGCATAACTAATGTACTAGTGGCTCGTACAGCCGGAATGGACGCCCATTCAAACGGTTGTTCTGACCTTTGATGGGCAGATTTTACCCAAAAGGGTATTTATGTGTTACAATGCCCTGCCTGTTGAGCTGTATTCATTCCCAACAATTCAATGCTTTAACTGCTGCCATTTTGGCCATACAAAGACAAAGTGCCGATCAAACCCACGGTGTTAAGTGTGGTCAGGAGCATTCTGACGACACTTGTGATACTGAGGTAGATAGCGCGCAGTGTTTGTCTGTAAGGGCCTTGCTACTTTACTAGTGGCACTTTGCCACTAGTAAATCGTGTCCTGAGTTCGAAAGGCAAAATATAATAAAATCATTCATATTCAGAAACCAGCCGTTTGCAGCCGAATGTCTCAAAGTCATTTGCAGAAATCGTGTCATCATCTCCGAGCCAGTCTCTCCCAATACTGACAGCCCACTCGAACTCAGATTCGCACAGAAAAACTGTATTCTTAAAACCACGCTCCGTTCCAACCAACTTGATAAAGGCTATGATCGTGATGCCCATAGATCAATCATAGCTGACCCAACTTCTTCTGCGCCAAATGTGTGTGGTTTGCAAACTTCTTCTCCTCCTGCTTCTTCAAGTGGCTCGAATGTCTTTGATCTCTTATCTTAACTGCCTTAATTAAAGCTTTAATTGCTCTCCTTCCTCTTCTAAACCGTACGACCTTGCCTCTCTATTTAACTTAATTACCAATATATTCAAAAATGACCAACCAAGTCATTCTGCAATGGAATTGCTTAATCTCACCAGTAAAAATTCTGATTTAATTCACATTTTAAATAAATATACTCCATTCGCTGTTATCCTCTCTGAGCCTTGGATGGCCCTGGGGGCCCTGTTCAGAGTGCCTGGCTATACCTGCCTCAGGGAGGACAGATTTGATGGGTTTGGCGGAGTAGTCAAACTCATCAAATCTTCCATTCCCTTCAACCCATTTGCTCTACCATCACATAGTGATGAAATATTCATCGTCGGAGTTGTCGTAAATAGTATCTGTATAGTGTCCGTTTAGTTTAAGACTCCTTCTGTAAATATTTTTTCTGAAATCGACAACATTCTTTCTATCCTACCCAAACCTTTCATGTTTTTGGGTGATTTTAATTCTCATCATCAATCATTTGGCTGTGGTATTTACTATTCTTATGAAACTTTACTCATAGACATTGTAAATAACCATAATTTGTGTATATTAATTACAGGATTACCAACCCGTCGGACAAGGCCTGGAGAGAATAAAAGTGCTGTAGATCTTTCCATTTGTTCTGCCGTTTTAGCATCAACTGTGTCTTGGTCTATAGCGGACAGTACATTTGGTAGTAATCATCACCCCATATTAATTTATTTCCCTTCTACTAATACTTCATATTGTGATGACTGGGATTCTTTTGAATCTTGTGTTGAACAGAGTCTTGCTGATGTTGACACATGCTGGGATTTTGAGATTTTTGGTAGGGTTTTGGTGGAGGCTGCAGACTTGACTATTCCTGTTAAAAATGGTAGGGCAAGAAAGATTCCTTCTCCAACGCGGTAGGACAAGGAATGTCCAGTGGCGATAAGAGAAAGAAAGAAAGCTGAACTAAACTATCAAGATTGTATGTCACAAGAAACCTATGACATTTATGTTGAAGTAGCTGATGCTACCAAAAAACTTCTGAGAAAAAAGAAAGGGGATGGTTGGCATAAATTTTGTGCTTCTCTGTGCCCAGGTGTTCCACTATCTCTTGTCTAGAAAAATGTAAGAAGATATAGATCTGCCTTTGAAACTTCCTCTCTTCAAAAATGTCTATTGGCCTGGCAGGCTAATTTATGTATAATATGGCTCCTCCATTTGTTCCGGAAGAGCTATCCCTTGCACCTTTGCATATTAGTCATAGTATTACATATTTAAATTCTCATTTTACTTTGAAGGAATTAAAAGGTATTCTTACCCATGTAAAGGATTCCACTCCTGGTGAAGACAGCATAATGTATTCGTTTATAAACGCATACATTATTAATCTTTTAGATACATCCCTTTTGGTTTTTCTTGGCATTATAAATTCAGTAGTTAATTCAGGCAAAATACCTCCCTCATGGAGATCTCAAAATATTATTCCTATTGCAAAATATGGTAAACCTATCAAAAAATCTTAGCAAAAATCGCTAAATACCTGATAAAAATCCGTTTAGAATGGTTTATTGAGAGCAATAATTTGCTCTCTTCGTCACAATACGGCTTCCGTAAGGGTAAAAGTACCATGGACAGTTTGGGTATTATTACAACTGATATCGGCTTAGCATAAACAAGTAATGACTCTGTTTTAGCTGCCTTTGAACTTATGACAGCGTAGTAGTTTTAATTTTAAAACATAAACTTGAAGTCTTGGGGGTCCCTTCCATGTTTATTAATTTTATAGTAAATATGTTACTGGAAAGAAATATTAATGTTGAAATTGACAATAAAACCCTATCTAGATTAGTCTGAAAGGGTCTTCCACAAGGTTAAGTGCTTTCTTCTATTTTGTATAGCATTTATACTTTTGATTTACAAAGCTCTCTAGGTGGGGCAGTAGACGTACTTCAATATGCTGATGATTTAGTTTTTTATGTTGCAGGCAAATCTGTAGATGATTTGTGCTCAACGTTAACCAAATATTTTTCAGATTTCCACCATTGGCTGTTTCAAAATGGTTTAGATCTTGCGGCTGATAAAAGCACAATCGTATTATTCACTCGACATCGTAAATTGCAAACCGATATTGTTGTAACTTACAAGGACAATATGATTCCGGTTAAGGACAAAGTTAAGTTTTTAGGCGTGGTGTTAGATTCACATCTTACCGGTCAAGCGCATTGTGACTATATTACAACCAAGTGTAAACGCAATTTAAATATTATTAAATGTCTTGCGGGGGTTTGGTGGGGTGCACATCCTTTTTCTTTAAAGTTACTATACAAAATTGTATTACGGCACATTTTGGTTGGAACTGGGAAATGTTGCTGGATTAAAAAAAATAGATGTAATTCAATCGAAAGCTCTTCGAATCATTTTAGGTGCAATGAAATCCAGCCCAATCAATTGTTTACAAGCTGAATACGTGGAGCCCCTTTTACATATCCGAAGGCAATTTCTGTCGGATAGATTTTTAAGTCGATGTCTGCAGATCTCTGAGCACCCATTGCATCGGAAGTTATCTATGTTGTCTCAATTTGTTTCAACGGAAGTATAATGGAGGCGAAACAGAGTCCTCTTTTAGTCAAAAGTTTACGCAAATTTAATGATATCCCGTCACCATTCCATCAGTCAAAATTCCTGTCCATATTCCAGTGTCCCTATGATGCTCTAGTATTAGCTTCCCATGTAAGAGTTAATATCGGCGTATCTAAGTACAATGCGGCGCCAAATGTAGAGCTAAGCGATATTATAAATAATGAATGGTACGAACATCACACAATATACACCGATGCCTCAAAAAACCTCCAAAGCTGTGTTGGTGTGGGCATTTATCACTCTCAGTTTATGTACAAAAAATAAAAATGCCACCTGAGTCGTACGTATATACCGGAGAATGCTTTGGTTTGTTAAAAGCTATAGAAGAATACATCATTTTGAAGAAGTTGAAAAAAACTTGAATTCTGACTGATTCACTAAGTTGTCTCCAGGCTTTATTAAAATTTCCTTTCTTTTGTAATTACCTACCTGTTATATATGAAATAAGAAATCTTTTGTTGACGTGTGAACAACTGGGTTTTTGTGTCCTTTGCCTGGGTTCCATCTCATTGCGGCAAAGTAGGAAATGAAAGGGCAGACAAATTAGCCAGTGAGGCGGTGGAGTGTGGAGACATGGTTCCTTACAAGAATTATGTCCCTGATTTACGTTCTATGCCGAGGGTTTGTTTGTTTGTTTGTTTGTTTCGAAGTTCATTTATTTAAGTGAAGTTAAATAAAAATTGACATAACTTAACAATTACACGGCTAGTTAAACAATTTATACTAAAGTAAACGATTTGTTTTTACCAGGCTGATGCGCCTACAAAAAACGTGTTACAATGTTTTTAATACTGATGAGAAAGGTGTTTTAAAAAAGATTGAAAGGAGGCCTAATAATTTAGTGGAGTGAGGCCGAGGGTATTTTTGCTTGAATCATGGAATCAGGTTTGGACTGAAGAAAACACTAAAGGTAGATTTTATAAAAATATTCAACCTACAATGGTAGGTATCGTGCAGGGGCCTAAGTGTGCTTGCGGGGCTGAGCTGGGTGACCTGAACCACTTGCTGTTTGCTTGTCCGCTTCCCTCATCTGTTTCCTGCCTCTTATATAACTTTGATGTAAATATATATAAATGTAGGAATAATAAAATTCCTACGAAAACATGATATTAAAATTAAGTTACTCCTTTGTTTTCATATGTTTGAATCTATTCGTATTTATTTATCTGATTTGTATGTATTTTATTAAATCAATACTGATTTTAAATTCGAATTCCGTACTCTTCCAAATTCCCATCCCTTTATTCCAAACCTTTCCCAAAGGAAATACAATACAAATACAAATACAAAATTGTTTATTTCATAGCAAGAATTAACGTTTAACAGATATGGGATCTCCTTTTAAGTATTATAATACCTGTATCAGGAGATTCCTACCAGTGGCGTAGCGTGCCTTGTCGGGGCCCCGTATAAAAAATTTTTTGGAGGCCCTTATATGGAGGTAAAGATTTTTCACAAAAGAAAAAAAATATTGTGAGAAGTAATATTTATTTATCACATAATTTACCCATTTTACAAATAAAAATCGAATTTTAAATATTCACTCTCCTTGCCTTTTTATCGGCAAACTGATTTATTAAATCATTTATGGCTGATGATGATTTTAGTTTTTCTAAAGTTTCTGACTCTATGGACAATAGTGAGATGTCTGACAGCCGTTCTTGTCCCATCGAAGTTCTTAAGTAATTTTTTATTAGTTTTAATTTTGAAAAACTTCTTTCTGCCGTTGCGGTTGTAACTGGAAGGGTCAAGAATAAAAAGCATGCTGTGATTACCTCGGGAAAACTGGATGCAAGACTATTGAATTTTACTAGCAATAATTCAATGAGTTCTTTAATGGAATAATTTTTCTTAATTTCAGAATTTAAGCATGTTTTTAGAGCCTTTAATTGGTCACAGAGATTAAGTGAGATGTCTTTACTGTATTTAGCAGACAGTTTTCCGGAAGCGTTTAATATCTCTTCGCTTGAAGAAGATAGGAGTTTCTCCGGTTGTAATATTTCGAATATACTACTCAGGTTGCTACAAAATCGAGGGGGGAGACAACTTTTTGTGACGGACAGATGGACAGACCGAAATTAAAAGATTTCCTTGTTTATCACTACGGGCCCCTAATAAATGGGTTGGGTAGTAGTGTAGTACTTACCTTTCCAATCTAAATCACTCACAGTATCTTGTCTCTGAAAAAATGAAGAAATTTTGGGCACTTTTTTATAACCTCGTCCCTTTTCTGTTTAATTTTTCTTTTCTCAGCGCCGCTGGGATAATCTCTTTTCCTTTCACTCATTTCTTTTACAAATAGTTACTAATACTGCTAAACCAGAAGAACAATATTGTTTGTACTGAATCACAATGTAATGCACATTTATATAAAGCGCGTAAATAAACAGTGCACTGCACTCCGTGGTTTAACATCCAATGCAAAGTACAACAACGTACACGTACATCGCGATATCGATGAAGGATTCCCGGGGATTCCCCGCTGAGTTGAAGATGAAGTAAGTAAAACGGGGAAGTCCCGCAGCCCGCCATAACGATGTAGTGTTGCCAACTTTTGAACGCACGCTTAAGGCGGGAAAAAAAGGAATTGCTTTATAGAATTTTGTCATTTGTAAAATAAAATAAATTAGAAAGTTTTTATTCTTTTTCCTTACACACTTTGGGGGCCCCCGTGGCCCGGGGGCCCCGTATAATTGATACGGCAAATACGGCGGTAGCTACGCCCCTGATTCCTACCTTCCACAATGACATATATCTTTTGAAATAAACACTATCACACATTTACAATCTACTTGATTATTATCAGTTTGATAGTTACCTTACTTAGATAAACAAAGACAAAGTGCCGATCAAACCCACGGTGTTAAGTGTGGTCAGGAGCATTCTGACGACACTTGTGATACTGAGGTAGATAGCGCGCAGTGTTTGTCTGTAAGGGCCTTGCTACTTTACTAGTGGCACTTTGCCACTAGTAAATCGTGTCCTGAGTTCGAAAGGCAAAATATAATAAAATCATTCATATTCAGAAGCCAGCCGTTTGCAGCCGAATGTCTCAAAGTCATTTGCAGAAATCGTGTCATCATCTCCGAGCCAGTCTCTCCCAATACTGACAGCCCACTCGAACTCAGATTCGCACAGAAAAACTGTATTCTTAAAACCACGCTCCGTTCCAACCAACTTGATAAAGGCTATGATCGTGATGCCCATAGATCAATCATAGCTGACCCAACTTCTTCTGCGCCAAATGTGTGTGGTTTGCAAACTTCTTCTCCTCCTGCTTCTTCAAGTGGCTCGAATGTCTTTGATCTCTTATCTTAACTGCCTTAATTAAAGCTTTAATTGCTCTCCTTCCTCTTCTAAACCGTACGACCTTGCCTCTCTATTTAACTTAATTACCAATATATTCAAAAATGACCAACCAAGTCATTCTGCAATGGAATTGCTTAATCTCACCAGTAAAAATTCTGATTTAATTCACATTTTAAATAAATATACTCCATTCGCTGTTATCCTCTCTGAGCCTTGGATGGCCCTGGGGGCCCTGTTCAGAGTGCCTGGCTATACCTGCCTCAGGGAGGACAGATTTGATGGGTTTGGCGGAGTAGTCAAACTCATCAAATCTTCCATTCCCTTCAACCCATTTGCTCTACCATCACATAGTGATGAAATATTCATCGTCGGAGTTGTCGTAAATAGTATCTGTATAGTGTCCGTTTAGTTTAAGACTCCTTCTGTAAATATTTTTTCTGAAATCGACAACATTCTTTCTATCCTACCCAAACCTTTCATGTTTTTGGGTGATTTTAATTCTCATCATCAATCATTTGGCTGTGGTATTTACTATTCTTATGAAACTTTACTCATAGACATTGTAAATAACCATAATTTGTGTATATTAATTACAGGATTACCAACCCGTCGGACAAGGCCTGGAGAGAATAAAAGTGCTGTAGATCTTTCCATTTGTTCTGCCGTTTTAGCATCAACTGTGTCTTGGTCTATAGCGGACAGTACATTTGGTAGTAATCATCACCCCATATTAATTTATTTCCCTTCTACTAATACTTCATATTGTGATGACTGGGATTCTTTTGAATCTTGTGTTGAACAGAGTCTTGCTGATGTTGACACATGCTGGGATTTTGAGATTTTTGGTAGGGTTTTGGTGGAGGCTGCAGACTTGACTATTCCTGTTAAAAATGGTAGGGCAAGAAAGATTCCTTCTCCAACGCGGTAGGACAAGGAATGTCCAGTGGCGATAAGAGAAAGAAAGAAAGCTGAACTAAACTATCGAGATTGTATGTCACAAGAAACCTATGACATTTATGTTGAAGTAGCTGATGCTACCAAAAAACTTCTGAGAAAAAAGAAAGGGGATGGTTGGCATAAATTTTGTGCTTCTCTGTGCCCAGGTGTTCCACTATCTCTTGTCTAGAAAAATGTAAGAAGATATAGATCTGCCTTTGAAACTTCCTCTCTTCAAAAATGTCTATTGGCCTGGCAGGCTAATTTATGTATAATATAGCTCCTCCATTTGTTCCGGAAGAGCTATCCCTTGCACCTTTGCATATTAGTCATAGTATTACATATTTAAATTCTCATTTTACTTTGAAGGAATTAAAAGGTATTCTTACCCATGTAAAGGATTCCACTCCTGGTGAAGACAGCATAATGTATTCGTTTATAAACGTATACATTATTAATCTTTTAGATACATCCCTTTTGGTTTTTCTTGGCATTATAAATTCAGTAGTTAATTCAGGCAAAATACCTCCCTCATGGAGATCTCAAAATATTATTCCTATTGCAAAATATGGTAAACCTATCAAAAAATCTTAGCAAAAATCGCTAAATACCTGATAAAAATCCGTTTAGAATGGTTTATTGAGAGCAATAATTTGCTCTCTTCGTCACAATACGGCTTCCGTAAGGGTAAAAGTACCATGGACAGTTTGGGTATTATTACAACTGATATCGGCTTAGCATAAACAAGTAATGACTCTGTTTTAGCTGCCTTTGAACTTATGACAGCGTAGTAGTTTTAATTTTAAAACATAAACTTGAAGTCTTGGGGGTCCCTTCCATGTTTATTAATTTTATAGTAAATATGTTACTGGAAAGAAATATTAATGTTGAAATTGACAATAAAACCCTATCTAGATTAGTCTGAAAGGGTCTTCCACAAGGTTAAGTGCTTTCTTCTATTTTGTATAGCATTTATACTTTTGATTTACAAAGCTCTCTAGGTGGGGCAGTAGACGTACTTCAATATGCTGATGATTTAGTTTTTTATGTTGCAGGCAAATCTGTAGATGATTTGTGCTCAACGTTAACCAAATATTTTTCAGATTTCCACCATTGGCTGTTTCAAAATGGTTTAGATCTTGCGGCTGATAAAAGCACAATCGTATTATTCACTCGACATCGTAAATTGCAAACCGATATTGTTGTAACTTACAAGGACAATATGATTCCGGTTAAGGACAAAGTTAAGTTTTTAGGCGTGGTGTTAGATTCACATCTTACCGGTCAAGCGCATTGTGACTATATTACAACCAAGTGTAAACGCAATTTAAATATTATTAAATGTCTTGCGGGGGTTTGGTGGGGTGCACATCCTTTTTCTTTAAAGTTACTATACAAAATTGTATTACGGCACATTTTGGTTGGAACTGGGAAATGTTGCTGGATTAAAAAAAATAGATGTAATTCAATCGAAAGCTCTTCGAATCATTTTAGGTGCAATGAAATCCAGCCCAATCAATTGTTTACAAGCTGAATACGTGGAGCCCCTTTTACATATCCGAAGGCAATTTTTGTCGGATAGATTTTTAAGTCGATGTCTGCAGATCTCTGAGCACCCATTGCATCGGAAGTTATCTATGTTGTCTCAATTTGTTTCAACGGAAGTATAATGGAGGCGAAACAGAGTCCTCTTTTAGTCAAAAGTTTACGCAAATTTAATGATATCCCGTCACCATTCCATCAGTCAAAATTCCTGTCCATATTCCAGTGTCCCTATGATGCTCTAGTATTAGCTTCCCATGTAAGAGTAAATATCGGCGTATCTAAGTACAATGCGGCGCCAAATGTAGAGCTAAGCGATATTATAAATAATGAATGGTACGAACATCACACAATATACACCGATGCCTCAAAACACCTCCAAAGCTGTGTTGGTGTGGGCATTTATCACTCTCAGTTTATGTACAAAAAATAAAAATGCCACCTGAGTCGTACGTATATACCGGAGAATGCTTTGGTTTGTTAAAAGCTATAGAAGAATACATCATTTTGAAGAAGTTGAAAAAAACTTGAATTCTGACTGATTCACTAAGTTGTCTCCAGGCTTTATTAAAATTTCCTTTCTTTTGTAATTACCTACCTGTTATATATGAAATAAGAAATCTTTTGTTGACGTGTGAACAACTGGGTTTTTGTGTCCTTTGCCTGGGTTCCATCTCATTGCGGCAAAGTAGGAAATGAAAGGGCAGACAAATTAGCCAGTGAGGCGGTGGAGTGTGGAGACATGGTTCCTTACAAGAATTATGTCCCTGATTTACGTTCTATGCCGAGGGTTTGTTTGTTTGTTTGTTTGTTTCGAAGTTCATTTATTTAAGTGAAGTTAAATAAAAATTGACATAACTTAACAATTACACGGCTAGTTAAACAATTTATACTAAAGTAAACGATTTGTTTTTACCAGGCTGATGCGCCTACAAAAAACGTGTTACAATGTTTTTAATACTGATGAGAAAGGTGTTTTAAAAAAGATTGAAAGGAGGCCTAATAATTTAGTGGAGTGAGGCCGAGGGTATTTTTGCTTGAATCATGGAATCAGGTTTGGACTGAAGAAAACACTAAAGGTAGATTTTATAAAAATATTCAACCTACAATGGTAGGTATCGTGCAGGGGCCTAAGTGTGCTTGCGGGGCTGAGCTGGGTGACCTGAACCACTTGCTGTTTGCTTGTCCGCTTCCCTCATCTGTTTCCTGCCTCTTATATAACTTTGATGTAAATATATATAAATGTAGGAATAATAAAATTCCTACGAAAACATGATATTAAAATTAAGTTACTCCTTTGTTTTCATATGTTTGAATCTATTCGTATTTATTTATCTGATTTGTATGTATTTTATTAAATCAATACTGATTTTAAATTCGAATTCCGTACTCTTCCAAATTCCCATCCCTTTATTCCAAACCTTTCCCAAAGGAAATACAATACAAATACAAATACAAAATTGTTTATTTCATAGCAAGAATTAACGTTTAACAGATATGGGATCTCCTTTTAAGTATTATAATACCTGTATCAGGAGATTCCTACCAGTGGCGTAGCGTGCCTTGTCGGGGCCCCGTATAAAAAATTTTTTGGAGGCCCTTATATGGAGGTAAAGATTTTTCACAAAAGAAAAAAAATATTGTGAGAAGTAATATTTATTTATCACATAATTTACCCATTTTACAAATAAAAATCGAATTTTAAATATTCACTCTCCTTGCCTTTTTATCGGCAAACTGATTTATTAAATCATTTATGGCTGATGATGATTTTAGTTTTTCTAAAGTTTCTGACTCTATGGACAATAGTGAGATGTCTGACAGCCGTTCTTGTCCCATCGAAGTTCTTAAGTAATTTTTTATTAGTTTTAATTTTGAAAAACTTCTTTCTGCCGTTGCGGTTGTAACTGGAAGGGTCAAGAATAAAAAGCATGCTGTGATTACCTCGGGAAAACTGGATGCAAGACTATTGAATTTTACTAGCAATAATTCAATGAGTTCTTTAATGGAATAATTTTTCTTAATTTCAGAATTTAAGCATGTTTTTAGAGCCTTTAATTGGTCACAGAGATTAAGTGAGATGTCTTTACTGTATTTAGCAGACAGTTTTCCGGAAGCGTTTAATATCTCTTCGCTTGAAGAAGATAGGAGTTTCTCCGGTTGTAATATTTCGAATATACTACTCAGGTTGCTACAAAATCGAGGGGGGAGACAACTTTTTGTGACGGACAGATGGACAGACCGAAATTAAAAGATTTCCTTGTTTATCACTACGGGCCCCTAATAAATGGGTTGGGTAGTAGTGTAGTACTTACCTTTCCAATCTAAATCACTCACAGTATCTTGTCTCTGAAAAAATGAAGAAATTTTGGGCACTTTTTTATAACCTCGTCCCTTTTCTGTTTAATTTTTCTTTTCTCAGCGCCGCTGGGATAATCTCTTTTCCTTTCACTCATTTCTTTTACAAATAGTTACTAATACTGCTAAACCAGAAGAACAATATTGTTTGTACTGAATCACAATGTAATGCACATTTATATAAAGCGCGTAAATAAACAGTGCACTGCACTCCGTGGTTTAACATCCAATGCAAAGTACAACAACGTACACGTACATCGCGATATCGATGAAGGATTCCCGGGGATTCCCCGCTGAGTTGAAGATGAAGTAAGTAAAACGGGGAAGTCCCGCAGCCCGCCATAACGATGTAGTGTTGCCAACTTTTGAACGCACGCTTAAGGCGGGAAAAAAAGGAATTGCTTTATAGAATTTTGTCATTTGTAAAATAAAATAAATTAGAAAGTTTTTATTCTTTTTCCTTACACACTTTGGGGGCCCCCGTGGCCCGGGGGCCCCGTATAATTGATACGGCAAATACGGCGGTAGCTACGCCCCTGATTCCTACCTTCCACAATGACATATATCTTTTGAAATAAACACTATCACACATTTACAATCTACTTGATTATTATCAGTTTGATAGTTACCTTACTTAGATAAACAAAGTTTGTTGTAATAAAAGTGACAGTTTTCAGCTTATATTAAGAATTACTTTTTACTTTTTAGTTTGATGTGCTTTAAAAGCGTGTTTTTAGTTTTTTTAAACTATATTTATTTTTTATTTTTTAGTTCGATTTATTGTTAAAAATAAAAAAAAATGTTTTACAGATTGTAAGGTTTAAGTTATTTTATCATAGTTTTAAGGTAATTAATTAATTCTTAACAAGTTATGTTCTACAGTTATTATTTAAGTTACAGTTATATGTATAAGTGCTAATTTGTATATGTATTTATATATATATATATATATATATATATATATATATATATATATATATATATATATATATATATATATATATATATATATTTATATATGTATATAGGCTATTAAGATACATTTTTATACAAAGACACTATTTATATAGAACGTTTGAACAAAGATTCAACCTCATCATAGTCCAGACTTGTAAGCCATTTTGTAAGCAACTGTTTAGCTTCTCTAGTAGTGAGTTTTTAAATACTTAATGTTTTATTTATTTTGTTGTAAAGATAACTTGCCTGGATTTTATACTGTCTTTGAGCAAAATTAGATTTATACTGAGCAATATCTGCGACTGTATAATGTCGATGAGTTTCAGGTAGCATTGGGTTAAAGGGTAACTGTCTGTGCTTTTTAATAATTGTATTAAGAATGTAGATTTTCCTTATTGAAAGTAAGTTGGATTTAAGATAGAGTTGAGTGGTGGGGAATCTATATAGTTGAGAGTACATGACCTTTATGAGGGATCGTTGAGATCTTTCAAGTTCCAAGAACCTCGTTTTAGCTGCTCCACCCAATATTGGCATGCAATAAGAGATAATGGATTAAACCAATGCAGTATATATTTGATTTATTAGTGATTCCGATGTAGCATGCCTAAGTTTTTTGAATATCCACATCATTTTTCTAATCCTATTGGTTATTAATTCAATATGATCAAACCAAGATAATCTTTCGTCCAACATAACACCCAAGTATTTTACTTTAGGGAGCTTGTCTAATACCACCAAACAATCACACGTGTCAGATAGTCGGTTACAACTGTGAATTTTATTGTGTAGTCAGATTTAGGTTGTGTTCGCCTGTTCATAGCAAAACACATATTATTGGTTTTAGATGTATTGAGGGATGACATGTTATTTTTAGCCAGCAGTTAACACTTGATAGTCTCTTCCCAAGATTGACCATGGAAGACGATTGCGGTATCATCTTATTGATAAAGCCCTTAACTTGGCTATCAATTAATACCCGAGTACGCGTGTCCAGAACATATTGTGGAATAAAATAATAAAATAATGTTTTTTCAAAACATGTATTTCTTTATGACAACTAAAAAACAAAGAACAAAAATAAACATAGATGACAGCCTATCAAACGTCATACATTTATTAAGAAAGTATAAAGTTGCACTAAAGAGTATTTATGTATATATGTCACTAAATACTCCTTGCTTCAACACTCCTCCTCAACTTTGACTTCATACAACTTCCATATAAAATCATACAACTTTCACATAATGTCATACAACGCCCATGCTCAATGTACACCACGTAAACTTTTGTTTCAGCAAAGGTTTAGTCAATGAGTCAGCAACCATAAGCTCTGTCTGAACATACTCCAACTCGATATGCCCACATTCAACTGCTTCTCTCACAAAATGGTGGCGTACAGCGATATGTTTTGTTCGCTGATGGTGCACAGGATTGTGCGCAATTGCAATAGCAGATTGGCTGTCACTGTAAATCTTCAAAGGCAACTCGGCTTGACCTGTTACTTCAGATACAAATCTTTTTAAAAATATTGCCTCTCTTGCAGCTTCTGACATTGCAACATATTCAGCTTCTGCTGTAGATAATGCTATTGTCTTCTGCTTCTTGCTTTCCCAGCTGACAGCAGCTCCCATATGCAAGAATACTGCTCCCGAATATGATCTCTTATCATAGCAGGAGGCATGACTTGCATCTGCATAGCAATGAATTTCATTTGATGTTCCTTTTTTAAACATCAATCCAAAATCGATTGTTCCTTTGAGGTACCTTAGTACACGTTTGGCAGCAATCCACTGCTCTTCACCGTAGTTGCTATTAAACTGGCTTAAATAATTAACAGCATACGCAATATCTGGTCTCGTGCACACAGCCAAATACATCAAGGAACCTATCACATTCTGATATGGTATGTCTGGATCTGGTTTATATTCCGGTCCAGGTTTACTTAGGTTGAGACCCGTAACTGCAGGTGTAGCAGCTGGCTTGCAGTCCTCCATTCCAAAGTTCTTTAACACCTTGTTGATATACTTTGATTGATCTACTTTGATCCCTGAATCGCTCTGTGTTATCTGCATTCCCAGGATCAGTTCTGCTTTCCCTAAGTCTTTCATCTCAAATTTAGACATAAGATCCTTCTTGACCTTTTGTAATTCATCCGTGTTGTTCCAAAAAATCAACATGTCATCAACATACACTGCTAGTATGATCACATTGTTGCCTTTTGACCTCGTGTATACGCAGGGTTCATTCTTGGACCTTATAAATCCTAACTTAACTAACTCATTGTTAAGCTTTGTGTTCCATGTCCTAGGGGCTTGCTTCAACCCATACAATGAACGTTTCAATAAACAAACGTGTTCTTCTTTTCCTCTTTCTTCGAAGCCTTCCGGTTGTTTCATATAGACAGTCTCATCTAGTTCCCCATTTAGGAACGCTGTCTTGACGTCCATTTGATCGATCTTCAATCCTTGTTTCACAGCTTGAGCAATAAGGACTCTCAGTGAGCTATGTCTCACTACTGGCGCGAAGGTTTCATCATAGTCTACTCCATGCCGTTGACTAAATCCTCTAGCAACAAGTCGTGCTTTGTATCTACGTTTATTTCCCGCCTCTTCTTTGATTCTAAATAGCCATTTAGAATCAACGACGTTACATGACTTTTGCGGCTTTACGAGAACCCAGGTTCCATTTGACTTCAGCGCATCGAGCTCCTCCTGAATAGCTTGTTTCCATTCTTCGCTTTCTAATCTTGATAGTGCCTCTTGCACCGTTACTGGATCTTGCTCCGTCTTTGCTTGATACAGAATATAGTCAGGGAACTTCTTAGTTTTTCTATCCCTCAGTGGATATCTGCGTTCATTCTGCTGTTGAACATTTTCAGGAACACCAACCAATTCACAGTCTTCGTTGACCAAATCACAGACTTCATTTACCAGTTCACAGTCTTCAAATGTCTCTGCATCTGATTCTGCAACATCAGGTTCTGGTTCCTGAACTTCGTTTTCTAGTTCCTGGATCACTGTTTCAATCACTGGTTCACCACTTTCCTCTCCTTCGGATATTTGTATCTCAGATCTAAACTCTGCCACTTCCTCGTTTATATTTTGATTTGCAACTCCATTACCATTCGTCTCTGGAAGTGTGTGTAAATTTACAGTTACATCTTATTGTTCACAATCAGGAAATATCATAAATTCCACCACATTCTCTCTTGATTCTTCTGCGTCTGTATTTTTGCTGTTTTCCAGAAATATAACATCTCTGGCCTTAAACTGTTTTCCTGTTGCAGAATCTATAAGACGATACGCTTTGGCGTTATCACAGAAGCCCGTGTAAACCAATTCCATGCTCTTCGCATCCCACTTGGTTCGGTTCTGTTTCGGAATGTGCATAAGTGCTTTGCACCCGAAGATCCTCAGCTTGCTCAGATCACATCTTTTCCCAGTCCATTTATCTTCCGGCGTCATGTTCTTCACCGCAATGGTTGGTGATCTGTTCTTGAGGTATACTGCATGATGGACAGCCTCCGCCCAGAATCGTTGTGGGAGTCCGGAATCCTGTAGCATACACCTTGCCTTCTCGCAGATTGTGCGATTAGACCTTTCCGCGACTCCATTCTGCTCTGGCGTGTAGTCAACTGTCAGCTGATGATGAATTCCATTCGTCCTTAGGAAGTCATTCATCCTTTTGTTGACGTATTCTGTGCCGTTGTCCGATCTCAGTATCTTGATCTTCTTGCCTGTTTGATTTTCAGCATAAGCTTTAAACTCTTGAAACTTTTCAAAAACTTCACTCTTTTGTTTGAAAAAATATACGACGGTCTTACGTGTCAAATCGTCAATGAACGTAACAAAATAAATGTTTTTACTAATAGAGTGGATACGCATAGGTCCGCACACGTCCGAGTGTACCAATTCTAAGACCTCAGTAGCCCTCGAACCATTTTTTGAAAAAGGTTGTCGCGTTTGTTTTCCCATAATGCAAGAAACGCATTCAAGTTTGCAATTACAATTTTTAAAACTCGCCCCACTTGCCATCTTGTCCCTTAGTAACTTCAGGTTTCTCTCGCCCAGATGTCCCATCCTTCTGTGCCATAAAACCCGGTCATCTAGCTTAACGTCTGTTGTTACTAGTGCAGAACCGTATGAACAGTCCTTGATTTTGTAGATACCCCGTTCTTCCACACCTGATCCAACATATTCGCCATAGACCTCACATCCATCACTCTTAAAGATTTCGCATTTTTTCTCTGTAAACACTAATACATAGCCTTTCTTAGCTATTGCGTTCACACTCAATAAATTTGATGCTAAATTTGGAACATAAGTAACATCGTTTACCGTCATCTTGTCAGACACAACCATACCAATACTTTCACCCAAAACCTCGTTTCCATCCGCACACATAACTCTTAAAGGTCTAGGAGTCTTCTTCAAATCTTTCAGCCAAGCTTTGTTCTTCGTCATGTGCGTTGAAGCACCAGAGTCGATCACCCAATCTTCTACAGGTTCAGACTTATACGCAGTTCCGAAAGCAAAGGCATGATGAGCTTCCTTCCTTGATTTTTCTTTGTTTGGACATTGGTAACATTTATGAGGGCCATCACAGATGTAGCACTTCAATACTTTCTTTTCAGATTTGCCAGTATTGCTTTTGCTTTTTCTGTTTTCTACTTTCTTAGTCAGTAGAGCTGACGTTGACGTCTGGCTTCCACTTGTTGAAGCTGTGTATGTATCCTCCATTTGATACAGCTTATTTTTTACATAATCTGACGTAAGTGCAGTCTGACTATTCTCAATAGTGATTTTCAAAGGTTGAAACTCCGGCGTTAGACCTTGTAGGAGTAAGGCTGCCAATAGATCATCATCAACTTCCTTTCCTATGTCTCTTAGCTCCTGAGCTATTGTTAACATACCTGTTACGTAAGCACGTACCGTTGAAAATTGTTCTAATTTCAGACTGACTAATCTGGTTAGAAGGCGGCAGCGATTATTTACGCCTTTATCCTCAAACGTCACGCTAAGCTTCTCCCAAGCTTCTTTTGCAGACTTCGCATAGCGAATATGCACAAGACATTCAGGTTGTAGCATCATACCTATCTTGGCTTTTGCTTTTCTATCTGCTTTTACAGCTACCGCATCAGTTGTAATTGGCTCCTTACTAGTGTACTCCCAAAGATCATCGTAGACAAGTGCCATCTCCATTTGGACTTTCCACGTCGAGTAATTGGAGCTACCTTCTAGTCTTGCCATTTGTGGCATACTTATTCCACCAATACTTGCCATTTCGACTGAATTCTCAATGTTGTCTCCACTTCCACCAGGGTCTTTTCTACCCTGCTCTATGTTTGGCATCCACTATGCTATCGGCCCATAACCTATTGATAAAGCCCTTAACTTGGCTATCAATTAATACCCGAGTACGCGTGTCCAGAACATATTGTGGAATAAAATAATAAAATAATGTTTTTTCAAAACATGTATTTGTTTATGACAACTAAAAAACAAAGAACAACAATAAACATAGATGACAGCCTATCAAACGTCATACATTTATTAAGAAAGTATAAAGTTGCACTAAAGAGTATTTATGTATATATGTCACTAAATACTCCTTGCTTCAACACATCTGCATAAGAGAATATTTTAGAATTATTAAGCTTTAGTGAGTACATATCGTTGATATAGATCAAGAAGAGTGTTGGCCCAAGGACACTTCCTTGGGGAACACCATATGTAATGTCATTCGCTAATAAATGATTCAATTTTTACTTGCTGTTTACGTCCCAGTGGACGTAATAGTATCTCAGTAGATAGACTATAAAAAGAGCCAGAGGATAGCCTCTAATACCAATACTTTCTAGCTTATGTATAAGGGTGGGAATGGAAACTGTGTCGAAGGCTTTTTTCAGATCAAGGAACACCGTTAAACATTTTAGTTTGTTGTCTACATGTTCGATTGTCAGGGAACTGAGATCCGAGACAGCATCTTCAGTAGATTTTGCGTATCTAAATCCATATTGCGAGGGAGATATGATATTATATTTTTCTAAAAAGTTAAGAAGTCTGTTGTTTATTAGTTTTTCTAGTATTTTGGATATGGGAGAAAGAACTGAAATGGGCCTGAAATTATTTATGTATTATTTATTACCACTTTTATACACTGGTGTTTTAATAGATTGCTTTAGCCGCGAAGGGAAGATGCCTTGTTGAAAATATAGATTGGCGAGATGACAGATTATAGGAATTAGTAGACTTTTAGAAAGTTTTAGAAATAAATAGTACAAAAGTCCAAGATAAATACTCTCAAGGCAAGCCTCCTCAGTATCGTGGGCAATAGTTACATTTGAGACAAGAAGACACGTGACATTGGCATAAGAGCTAGACTCACATGCCATATTGAGAAAAAAAAAGGCGAAGAGCACAGAGCAGTGTATGTAGAGAGAGAGCCAATATTTGGGCGTTTGAAAAGTCACAAAAACAGAAGAAAAGAAATAAAACTCAAAACAAATGTTGTCTTGATGTCGGAAAAGTTATCTTGTACGTTTATTTTGCCTTAAAATGACCGCAGATTACCAGAAATGCTTCATAACAGTCGGCACTACACGGTTCGATCGACTCAGCGAGTTTATTATGACCCCTGCCGTACTAAACGCGCTCAAGAAGCTTGGTTGCAAAGAAATCACGTTCCAGATTGGAAATAGTGATGTGGAACCAGGTGTATACAACAGAGGCGGAATTAGACTCTGCCTCTACAGGTTTAAAGATTCAATACAGGAAGACATCAAGAGTGCTGACCTTGTAATAAGCCATGCTGGGGCCGGGAGTTGTTTAGAAGTCCTTGAAGCCAATAAACCTCTCCTGGTTGTTGTTAATGAAGATCTAATGGATAATCATCAGCTTGAGTTGGCGGAACAGCTGCATATTGATGGCCATCTGTATTATTGCACTTGTGATACTTTGGAAAGTACTTTAGGTGAAGTGGACTTCAGTTTGCTAGCTCTGTTGCCGAAGTCTAACCCATCATTGTTTGTTAAGTTTTTAGATGATGTGTTTAGAGTTAAGAATAGTATAGATTAATTAGTTAGGATTGTTGATTGTTGATAAATTACTAATGATACCTTTAGATTAACAGAAAATTAATATAAAGTTTATAAATTGAGTACATGTACAATGAACAAGAATTTTTATTTTACTCATCAAATTAGATATTACCTAAGCATTGAGTTACTATTACTAGCTTATAGAGACACTTTCTCAAACAGAAAATGTGTTGCAACTTGATGAATGGGGGAGTGGGGTGTGGGGTGAGATTGCAGATTATATATATTTGCTTCCAAAAATCCATTACATAATTTACATATAATGCATGGACAGTTGTCACTTCTGTGTAAACCTCTTGTTACTCTATTTCAGAGAAACATGGCGCGTCGACTCAAGTTAAAATTGATACAAAAGTAATTTAATTAAGTGTGATTTAGCAAAAATGCATTCACTCCAATGCGTAAAGCTGTCATTTGGATCAATTAACCTCAATAGGTTTTACTAAAAATCAAGCTGGGGCGTCTACTCTAGTGTATAGGTCACTGTTAGATTGTCAAAACTGCAAAATAAAAGGCTTGGTGGCCCAAACTAAATTCAACCTTATTACGTTAGTGACGCGGACGCTGTCACCAGGCCTTTTATTGTGTGAAGATAATCTAAAGATTTTTTTCTCGTTTGTTTACACACTCGATAAATTGTAAATGGTAACATACTGCTTACGATATGACGCGTTAGTTTATAATAAACCCGTTAAATTGTGAACTGGTTTAAACTTGAATTGCAAACAAAATACCAGGGCAAACACTGCGGTAGCTTAGGTGAAGAATAGACATTACATAGTCTTCCGTGTTAGGCTGACATTTAAGAAGAAAAGAAACGTAAATTGTAAACCCTGTCGGTCTGGTTTACAATTTATTTGTCAATAGTTTATAAACTAGGTTAAGGTTTTGACATCATACATAATTACTCTAAGTTCCTAAGACCATTGTTATAGCTTGATGATTCAAGCTTCATGAAAAGATAAATCCAGGCAAAACTACATATAAAACTTATTTAAATCTTTTTATTGAAAAACCAGATCATCAAAGTTCCATGGAACAATAAAGATCGACAACACACATAAAGGATAAGAAAAAACACATTTTTATAGTTTTACTGGAAAATCAGAAAATTTACAATGTACATATTTTGATATAAATAACTCATTAAAAATTTATTTATTTATTTATTTATTTATTTATTTTATTTGGGACATCAACAGCACATTACAGTAAAAATATAACAATACAAAACAGTACAGTGAAGCAGGCCAATAACAGATGTCCACCGATATACAAATATATATAAGTTTAGGAACTAAAACGTTTGCAATTTATAAGGTTAAAGGTTTAAACATGTATTTATATAATGATAGTGAAAGCACGAACAATGTGTAAATTTGGTTATTGAGGAGAAACAAAACAAAATATAATTAAGTAAGATTAGAATTAGAGTGTTGGACGAGTGTGATGTGTGATATGTGGAGTGTATGTGATGGTGTATTGGAGAAAGATAGTGAGATATGTAGCCCTAGTGATTTTGAATGTTGAGGAAGGGGAGGAGGGGAGGGAAAGGGATGGGGATTATAATATTAAGTGCTTGAGTGACTGAGTAACTTCATAGTTCGACTCTTGAATGTGTTCCTTGTACAATCAAATGGGTCAATAGAACTGAACCGTTTATTGTATAAGTTTAGGATACGAAGTAAAGGGGAGTTTTGGGCGTATTTAGTATTAACGTTGGGTGTGTGGAACATTAAGTTTACCGAGTGGCGCGTGCGTGTGGTGGCAGCGCGATAGCCAACCAATTCGACAAGGGTGGTACTATCAATACGACCGCTGAGAATGTCGTGCAGGACAGACATATCGAGAGCCATTCTACGATTATTAAGATCCATCACATGATGATATTTACAGGAGGTAAGGTAGTCGCAGTTTTTACGTTTAGTTCGGTAGTCCAAATAACGGACAAATTTTCTCTGGATACCCTCCAATCGATCTTTGTGTGTAATGTATTGTGGGCACCAAACAGCGCTGGCGTATTCCAAAATACTACGCACGTAGGCAAAATAGAGGACCCTTATGCATGTAATATCATTGAACGCAGCACACGTACGAAATATAAATCCCAGATTTCTGTAGGCGCGGTTGGCGATGTCGTCTATGTGTTGATCGAAAGTAAGTTTAGCGTCGAGGGTCACGCCCAAGTCGCGGACAGTGTTAACGCGTGCTATTACTTGATCCTTAAAGCAGTATGTATGGACAATTGGGTTTGGACTGCGAGTGAAGGAGATCTGAAGGCACTTGGAGATGTTGACATTAATGCGATTGTTGAAGTAATACTCAGAGAGCCGGTCCAGATCGTCCTGCAATCCAATGCAGTCATTAACGCTACGTATTTTAGCAAATATCTTTTTGTCATCAGCATACATTATAAATTGGCAATTTTTAAATACTATATTCAGCATTTACAGCATTACTGTAAGTACTAGTACCTATTGAAAGATTCCTAATATTGGTTGCTGTTAATTCCTTGCCTGTTGTTCCTGTTGTTCAACACTCGGCTTTTAACCACAATTAACTCTTAACTGAAGCTTTACAAATTAAATAAATATGTGATGTGTTTAGACTAATTTCTTGGCTTCAAAGAAACTCTTGAGATGCCGCATCTGCCAGTAGCCAATGCTGACGAGGACAGCGGTTTGCAGCAAACTCCACCAGAGGACCCGTTGGTTGGTGCTCTCAGATGTCTGTCGGAAGCGCTCTTCACGATGCTGGAACAGATACAGAAAGTTAATAAGTGAATTCAATCCAAAGAGCAAAAACAAAAAAGGGGCCTTTCATGTACCTACCTAATGCTTTTGATGAATTGATTAATCAGAATCGTATTAACAAGCAAACTCAGAATAAAAGAAAGTTTGTGTCAAATAATTGATTGGTCAATTTTCCAAAAGGAATTGTAATTTACTGACGTCGGAATAAGGCTAAAGATGATGTCAGGTTTTAGATGTTTATTTTCTGACAAATGTTTAATTCTTTGCTACATTTGGTAAAAGTTTCAGTATCACATCACTGAGTAGGTTCTTGCAGTAGTTGAGCGGTGCGGGAGGGATGACCTACATGCTATGTTGACCCGGCACTGAAGTCTCCAGAAAGACACCTTCCAAACCTACTGAGTTGGATATGAATCCTGTTGGATTTAGGCGCCGCCGTGCCAACGTGCCCTTTTTATCAGATCAGAGCCACGCTTGTCACGTAGGTGAGCAAGGTGCCTTAGCCCTGCGCTCACAAAAATAAATTGACAAAATGATCATTTATCTTGGATACAATCAGAATTTTTGCGCTTTCACCTTTATGAGTTTTAAGTGTCAATCCAAGATAAATGATCATTTAAATGATAGGTGTAAAGGCCCATTATGAAAAAGTTGCTTATAGATTGTTGCTTGTTGGTACGCGTGAGCAATAAAGGTCATCGACTGCTGCCTACCACTGTAGGCTCGTGATTGGGTTAGTTAAATAATTATATCCTTACTTATAGCGTGCAATGTTCGAACTTACTTTCGCTTAGCGTATAATGGTAGCGGCCCAGACCTTTACCATTGTTACTTCTGATATGATATTTAACCGTTACACCTGACGCCAAATTTCTTGGCGCATGAGTGCCTCCTGTAGGGGGTAGCGGCGCATGGGAACAAGAGAGCATACATGGACGAGGGAAAGAGGTCACACTTTGCTCAGGCGCCAATGTATGATTCAATCCGCTATTGCCACGCCAACGCGTACCCACTACAGCAATTGAATGGGAATGCCCCTAAAGCCGTAATGTATGCGTACCCTCTGGTAGCTCTGCTCCTTGGTGATCTGGTGCACCTGATCCAGCAGCTGGCGGATGCGCAGCTGCAGCTCCGTCAGCTTGTCCTTCTGCGCCACGTTGGCGTAGTCCACCGCGTGCTCGCCCACCTGGATATCCAGGTGGACCTGGGGAGATGGTTATTTATGATGGTGGATTCTTTGTTAAGTGTTCCTATATTAATGAAATTCTTAATTAATGCCGGTCCGGTCTAACAACTACCTACAGGTTAATTTTGCCAATTAGGTGACTTGGCAAAATTAACCTGATTACCCTGCACGGCGGCGGTGCGAGTTGACCCTGTTCAATAAAACCTATTTTTGTCGTCGTCAACTCGCGCTAAAGTGAAAATTTGTGGTAATTATGTGCAGTCAATACTTTCAAGTCAAGTCTTTTGATTTTTTAAAGATTTATTAATGGTAAATTTTCTAGACTCTCCAAAAACCAAAAGCGGAAGAACTGGTCTTCCGAGTCCCCCGTAGGCCCCGAGACCAAACAGAACAGGCCCGCTGCCGTGTCTCCGCTAACCCCCCAACCCACGCCGCGTTCAACAAATCAAGAAACAAGACAATCACAGAAAACAAATGCGTCGCCTCCAACGAGAGGTTACCAGATTCATGCGAGAGCTCAGAGGCAGTCGCATGAATGACTTTGTCTCCAGCCTAGCCCCGAGTTACACTGCCATATTTAAATTCAGTAAATACCTCAAATCCGATGAGATTGTTCCCATACCCCCCCCCCCCCCTAAAACGGGATAACCAACCCGCAGCCTTTGTTGACCACGAAAAGGCCGAATGTCTTGCCGATAGCCTAGAAACCCAGTGCACTCCCTCCTCTCAACCAATAGACCCCGATCATCTTAACATGGTCAACTCTGAAGTTGATCACAAAAGCTCTATCCCCCCCAAGATCCCGAGATCACCCTTGAGGAAGTCCAAATAGTAATAAAGGAACTCAAACCTAAGAAAGCCCCGGGGCTTGATAAAATCACAAACACGGCAATACAATATTTCCTCTCAGACTCCTCACCACCCTTACGGTAGTTTTCAATGCCTCCCTCCGTCTCTGTGCCTTTCCAACCGCTTGGAAAGAAGCTGACGTTATTGGCTTTCATAAACCCCGGAAAGATCGGAGCGACCCCACTTGCTATCGCCGCTTAGGCGGTGCGAACATAACGCGGTACTCCTCACTTGACATGGCCACCGGGTTTCAACAAATCAGAATCGGTTCAGCCTCAATCTCAATCTGACGTCCCTAATGGCCGAGTCGGCAGTGACCCTGCATACGAAGACAAGGGTCCCGGGTTCGAGACCCGGTGTTGGCAAATATTTGTTTGAAGGGAACGGATGTTTGTACCCTAGTCATGGTTGTCTATCTATCTAAGTATAATATTTATCTATATAAGTACGTTTATCGTTGTCTGATACAGGGAATTCTAGTTGAGGGCTAGATCAATGTGTGTAAATAGTGTCCAAGGTATTATTATTATTAATTCACCGTACGGCGTTTGTGACTCCCGAAGGGCATTCTGAGTACCTAAAAGTGCCCTATGGCCTTTCTAACTCGCCTGTAGTCTATCAAATAATCATTAATAAGACCCTTAAGAATTTCATTGATGCTGGGAATGTTCTGGTTTACATAGACGACGTCCTGATCATGAGCGCTACGATAGAGGAGGGCATTCACTTACTACGCGAAGTACTAACCACCTTTACTAAGGCGGGGTTTTCGATAAACCTACGAAAGTGCGTATTTTGAACTACAGAAGTTGAATACCTAGGCCGTAGTATCAGTCAGGATCAGGTCAGGCCGAGCCCCCATAAAATCAAGGCGTTAGTAGACATACCAGCAAATTGTCAGACAAGTCAGGCAGTTTCTAGGTCTAGCCGGATATTTCCGAAAGTACATAGAGGGATACGCAACTAGGACTCTTTGTATTTCTCGTCTCACCAGAAAGGACATCCCATTTAAATGGGGACCCGAACAAGAGAAAGTCCGCCAAGAGATAATTTCCTTGCTAACAAACGAGCCTATATTAGGGATTTTCGACCCAAAAATCCCGACCGAAGTGCATACGGATGCAAGAAGTGTAGGGTACGGAGTAGTCCCGCAAACCCACGATAACGGCAATAAAAGAGCGGCCTACTTCAGCAAAGTAACTCAAGGGGCAGAAAGTCGCTACCACTCATATGAACTGGAGACGTTAGCAGTCGTGAAGCATTACAAACCTTCAGACACTATTTAATTGGAATTCAATTCAAATATAATAACCGACTGTAATGCTCTTATTAACGTCAAACCATCCGGACATTTACCGTCGCTGCAACTAAATCCTGGAGGTTAAAGAACCGCCGGAATGTGAGCAGAGGCAAGAGCCCCCTGGACGATGTCGTTAATTCAGTGAAGGCGAGAGTCTCTCTCCCAGCAGCTCACTCACAGTGCTACACAATTCTGTAGTGAAATAAGAATATTAGTCCACTGTATTTCCTTGTTATAATTTATAATATCAGAATCAGGGAGTAAGTCCTATTATTATTCAAAGCTTGAATGTTTTAATATTTTTGTACAATGCAGTTACATTTTGTGCTATAATTGTTCCAGTGAACACTTGAACAAACAAATGCCTTCAATAACAATTATCTTCAATACTTTACCTACTTCCATTGGATCATATTAAAGAAATTACTAACACTACTAATTAAATTATATCATTACGGAAGTAGAAACAAACCATTAGATCTACTAAGACCATATACTTCCCGGGTTCAAATCTAGGGTGGAAAAATATCCCCTAGGTCTTGGATGTTTACATTTTTGTCGAAACAGGGTATCCTAGGGTAGGGCCAGATGCAATGTAATTAATAATGTCTGTATGTAAATATTATGTGTAAATTGTTATGTTATGTGATACAATTCAAAATTCAGAAATCAATGGCGTTAAATCTGATGGATCAGGTGTAAAAATCGGTGTTCCATAATATTCCATATTAGCTCCTTTCTTGTTCCTGGTATAATATTAACCTGTAGAGACCACAGCACCCATTATGGATAATTTTTTCAGACGTCACATAGATTACTAAAGATACTATCTGGGCGTTTGTGGGGCAACAACATAAAAGGACAATGGCGAATCCCCATAGTGAAAAATAGTTGGGCTAAATACTCTGCGTCTTTATGTGAAAAAATATTGAAAAAAATCTGCGTATGGTTCTGAGCTTGCATGTATAACAATTTATGCTAGACAAGGCAAGGTTACTTAGATACTGGTTGATGAATTGTGAATAAATTATAACCTCACTAATGTTCTATTTTACCTAAAATTGGCAGTTTTATTGATGTCAATGAGAGAAAGTGATCGCCACCAATGCAGTCAGTTCAAACAAGGCATTTTTACCCAATAATACAATGTTAATAAGGATTTCGACCTGCATAATACGTCACGCTTCTTGCCTGACAGACCCACACATGTCAACATCTCCCGGAATGCCTCCGGGTGACCGACATGGTGATCTAGAAGGACCCATTCCCCATGGGACCAAGCACGTCGTAGGTTGCGGATGGCGAATGGCCCCCCAATCGGAGGGTCAGCTGCCTGTTCCATGAGCAGGTAGCCGCGGACAAGGGGAGCCCATCTGACCTCCTCTAGGTATGAAGATCGGCGTTTTAGTGTTCTCCGGTGCGAACACTCTAAAGTAAGGGCGTAAGGCAGCCCATCCGGCCTCCTTCAGAGGGACAAAGATTGGCGGTGAAAATAAAGTGTATGGTACGTGCGCACACTAAAAAATCACGACTTGCGGGCGGTAGGTGCGCAGCGTCCGCAGTACCGTGCCGGTTTACCGGCCGGACAACGCCTAGTCGTCAGCAACGGTACACATATCGTTGCGGGCGGCTAACGTACTGCAAACTTGAAAGATGGGGCCCGAAAGGGTGAAAACCATGGAGTCAAATACGGAGCATCTAATACCCCCGGAGGGTTCCTGTACTACCAGTACAGGGGAATCCCTCCCTGCGGGAGGAACCAGTTCACACAATGAACCCCCCCGCAGGTTCTCGGTGGGTTGTTTTCTGGGGGCCACCAACCTACTTGCTCACGTGGTGACACGTGCTCGCCTCGGAGGATAAACGAGTCAAAAAATAAGAGGCACGATAGAAGTGGTGCCTCAAGGACAAAGAAGAGGAAGCAGCGCCTCGCAGAGGAGCTTGCTATAGTCGCGGCCATACGTCGTAGGGCCACGGACGCCTCTAACGTCAACCGTGCGGAAGTGGAGGTGCCGGCTCAAAACGATCCCAACATGGGACCGCGTGCGGGACAGCACCAACACTCAACATACGGAACTGTGGCGCAGGCTCACACCGATCCCAATATGGGATCGCGTACGGGACAACACCACCACAACACCAACGAAGCTGTGGTGCAGGCTCACACCGCTCCCCATACGGGAAAGCGTGCGGGACAGCACCACAACACCAAAGGGTCAGGAAGGCAGGCCCACAACGCTCCCTTTATGGGACCGCGTGCGGGACAGAACCACCTCCTAAATCAAGCCGCATCACGGCGAAATACATTCTCGCAGCAACCAGCCCAAGGGGAGGGGCAGGTGCCTGCGGGAAAAGAAAAACCAACTAGGGAAAGCGCAATCTCGGGCCCTCCCCCGTGTGCCCAACCACCGCCTCGGCGTCGTAAGGGCAAAGGGGTGGGGAAGGGCAGATCGGGGGTTCATCAGAGCAAGCACATGGGGCAAGCTCTGTTGGCCGGGACAAGCAGACCCCAAACAAAAAGAATGAGGTCTGATGACCAGGTGTCGCCGAACGGGGAGTTGATGAGGGCACCGTTCAAAAGACCCTGTAATTCAGGCCCAAATGTAAGGGACAAGCGAGTCCAACCTGGACTAACTCGCACCTGATCATGGTGATCGTCCCCATGGTCGAGATATGACGGCCGAACAAGGCGTACTTCTCCGTCTAGAGATGGAGAAGAAACAAAAAGAAGCGGTAGATGACCTGACCCAAGACTTTGTCCCGGGCTTCGATCATATGCCGCAACGTCTGCCGCAAGGCGGACTTAAATTCACCTGCCTCGACCAAGAAACCGTGGCGTGGCTTAAGGTGACGACAGCAACACCCCCCCCCCCCCCCTGTGGGAAGGAGGCTGCCAGTTCATGGCGGTCGGCTTGACGGAGTTGCCAAAACTTATCAGAGGGGTGGTCTGGCTTCCCGATGTTCAGCGAACTGACATCGAGGGGCTGAGGCTCCGACTGATAAGGGCAAACCGTCGGCGCGGCATCGACATGAGTCGCTGGCGCCTTCTAAAGGGGGAGCTAAAAAACACCGACTCGGAGCTTCAGGGTGCCATCATGGTATTCGGAATCCCCGAGTCGGATATCCCGGAGCTGGAGAAAAGGCAGATGAAGGTCTGCTACAAGTGTGGCTTGGTGAAGGTGGAGCTCAAGCGGAGGGCAGGCGGAACTGGGTCCAGATCCGCCGCAGCTGGTCAGCCGAGTGAGGTGCAGCCCGCACCGAGTGACGCTGAAGGTAGCAGCAACACTCTGCTAACATGCAAGGCCTCGGCGGGCAGCGTGGGGGAAGCGCTAGGTATCCGAAACCTAGCGATTGGCTCACCGATGTCCGACGAGGTCGAGGTGCTTCTCGGCTCCGAGGACGAAAGTTCAACTCCAGCAGAGGGGGAGTAATAATAATTATGTGTCCTGTCACAACATGCTTTGCACACATAATAAAATAACTTATATATATATATATATTATATATATATATATAAGTTATTTTATATATATATATATATATATATATATATTATATATAATATATGTATACATGTATTAAAAAAAATACATTCACACTACATATAATAACAATAACAAAAGGCGCTAACACAAATATCATACAAGCCAATATCCAACATAGCTCCTCCGGTGCAGCGGCCCTTCGGAGAACTCTCGAAGAGTACCCGAAGACGATCGCACTTATACAAGAGCCAGCAATTTTTAAAAACAGGGTATGTGGTTTCAATAACTTATTTGGATATATATACCTACTAATCAAACACAAAAGTGAGGGCGGCCATATATGTCCCGAACCACTACAAAGCCACCTTAATAACACACCTCTGCTCCCCAGATCTAACCGTGGTGAACATTGACACGGCAAGGGGGTCTCTCGTTATACCTCGCCTCGGCATACCAGCCAGGCGAAGGGGAGATACCTACGGAGGAACTGGAGTTGCTAGTCAGAGAGTGTGAAGAAAATGACATACCCCTCGTAATAGGATGCGATGCCAACGCGCATAGCACCGTATGGGGCGGAAAGGACATAAACAAAAGAGCTAAGGATCTCAAGGAATTTCTCTCAAAATACGAACTGTCGACACTAAATAGAGGATCAGAACCCACATTTGTCACAAGAAAGGCACAAACAATACCAGACATAACAATTGCCAACTTTTTGGCTCTAGACCTAATATCGGGATGGAGAGTTTCATCAGAAGCATCGTGTTCGGATCACAGATGGATCACCTTCAGCCTGAAGAATATAAAGTTAAAACCTAGGCAATTTCGTAACCCTAGAAAAACCAACCTAAGTAAGTATTATCAGCACCTAGAGACGGACTTATCTAGAACTGAGTACAACATCAAACTGGAGACAACAGAAGGAATAGAATTAGCGGTCATTCAACTCAACGGAGCGATAAATGAGAGCTACAACAAATCCTGCCCTCTAATGACAGCGAAGCCATCTAAAGACAGCTGGTGGTGCGACAAACTGGAGAGAATGCGGGTTAACATGACAAAGCTTTTCAATCATGCCATCAACACGAAGGCAGAGGACGACTGGAAAGCTTTTCAAAAAGCACGTAACCAGTTTAAAAAACAAACTAGGTGCAATTTTAGAGAATCGTGGAGAAATGTCTGCAGCTCGATAAACAGCGAGTCGCAGGCCTCACGAATCAAAAAGCTAATAGGTAAAGACCCACAACACCAGCCTGGTTCGATAAAGAAACCGAATGGAGAATACACCAAGAGCGAAGAAGAGCTCTGTACTGTATTGCTACAAACGCATTTCCCGGGGTGTACAATCCTACCCACAAAAGAGGTAGAGACACCGGCGGAAACACCAAGCTCCTCGCAAACATTAACACCCCCGCCGGAAGCATGGGTGGAAGTAAAAAACCTGATAGATGATGAGAAGGTGAGATGGGCGATCAGCTCTTTCCTTCCGTATAAATCACCAGGACCAAACGGCGTAATACCAGCCCTACTTCAATGGGGAGAAAAGCTCATTGTACCAAGACTTGTAATTTTTTTTAAGGCATGTCTAGCACTCGGCTACATGTCCAGGATCAGGAGAGAAGTGAAAGTAGTATTCCTGCCGAAACCAGGCAAGGACGACTATACTGAACCTAAATCCTTCAGACCTATAAGTCTCACATCATTTATTCTGAAAACGTTAGAAAGAGTGTGTGATAGATTTATAAGGGACGGTCCCATGAGAGCCAACCCTATACACCCAAACCAACATGCGTACCAAGCGGGAAAATCTACAGAGACCGCCTTACACGCAGTGGTCAGAAGAATAGAAAGCTCAATACTAAGCCAACAATCGTGCCTGGCGGTATTTATAAACATCGAAGGAGCTTTTGATAAAACAAACTTCAGTAGCATCAGACCTGGATTGGAGAAACTAGGCACCAACCCTCTCATGATAACCTGGACAAAAAAAATGCTGGAATCAAGAATAATCTCTCTGGAAATCAGCGATAAAATCAAATGCAAAGTGGCCAAGGGCTGTCCACAGTGGGGTGTGCTATCACCACTACTGCGGGTACTAGTAGCCAACGACCTGGTGACACAACTCAACACAAGAGGATTCTACTCAATAGCATACGCCGATGACGTGACAATACTCGTGAACGGCCTTTTTATAAACACGATATTTGACCGCATACAACTAGCACTACGGTACATAGAAACATGGTGCAAAAATAACGAACTCTCAGTAAACCCCGCCAAAATTGAGATGGTACTATTTACAAAAAAAAAACCACGGCAGTTACAGGCTGCCCAAACTCTTTAATAAAACACTAACACTATCAAAAGACGTGAAATATTTAGGTGTATGGCTTGACCACAAATTAAGTTGGAGCAAGCACATGGAAGCAACACTTAAAAAAGCCACCATATCGTTCTTCCAGTGTAGGAAGATGGTAGGGAACGGATGGGGTCTCCAGCCCAAAATATGTCGATGGATGTATATGGCTGTGGTGAGACCCATCATCACATACGGCTCCCTGGTATGGTGGCAACGAACACTATGCACAACTACAGCAGTTCCAGAGAATGGCATGTGTGGCCATGACAGGCTGCATGAGGTCAACGCCATCAGCGGCACTGGAAATCATGCTAGGCATACCACCATTGGACCTATTCGTACAGCAGGAGGCCAAATCGGCGGCCATAAGGCTATACAGTACTGGACAATGGAAAGGACAAATAGCAGATAAAGAACACTGCACAATTCTAGAAAAAGCATTCGGGGAAGTACCGGATACCATTATTGGAATTGATCGCATAAAAACAGAGTTCCTATTCGGTAGGAAATATGAAATCACAGCCAAGGGCTTGGAAACACCAACAATACTAAATCACAAAAGCATAACAATATACAGTGATGGCTCAAAGAAAAGCAAGAACACAGGCGGAGGTCTTTTCTCGCCAGAGCTTGACAATAAACTTTCCCTAAGCTTCGGAAAGGAGACGATAGTGTTTCAAGCTGAAACACTGAGTCTCCTACATGGGGCAATGCACTTGATAAATGATGCAGAGGGGAATGATATAACCTTTAAAACGGACTGCGCAGCCCTACTAAGCTCACTAAAAAGACCGTTGACAAAATCAAAACTCATACTAGAATGCCATAAGGCAATCAACAAGCTAGGTGAGAAAAACAAGGTCACAGTCCAGTGGGTAAAAGGTCACCAGAGTGACCAAAGCAACTGGGAGGCAGACAAGCTAGCAAAATTAGGGGCAGAAAGGCCAGCAATCGGCCCTCCACCATTCTCGCCCTTATCAGCGGAAGCTCTACGAAAAAGGCTCAGAGAAGCCACAGTACAGCAACAAAACCTATTATGGTCTAGCAGAGAAGACTGCAAAAACACAAAACTTTTTATAGACAAGTATAATCATAAATTTACGAATTACTTAATGAGACTGCCACGCAGTAAAATAATAGTAGTTTATGTGACTGCTGCATAATGCCTAATTATGTACAGTTACATACACTAGTTTATCTACACACATATCATAAGCTCTCTTTGATGTGTTCAGGAACCGCATGTTTGACCGGCATTGTGGCTCTGAAGTTGTTTAGCTTGTTCTGTAGGACCAACTTCGGGCGTCGGCGTTCGAAATTTGAATGTCAGTACCAACTTCACAGACAAACTAGGGACGGCACGCGGGTGGGCGTCGGCGTTCGAAATTTGATTGTCATTATATGTAGAAAAACTACACATAATGACCATTATGTGTAGTTTTCCAGATACGAAACGAGTTTTTACCAAGTAGTTTAACATAATGCTGATCGTAACTTGCGGTTTTTGAACGCAGTAAAGAGGGTTTATGATACGTGTGTAGATAAAAATACTAACAAGCCTTATTACAGGCCATTGTACACTAAACAAACACTTGACAATTACAGGTGCAATGGACAATTGGACAGCCCCCTGTGCAGGGGGTGCATGGAAGTGGATGAAACAGTAGAGCATATGCTACTGGCATGTCCATCCACAACAGAAACCAGGATGGCTATCCTAGGAGACACAACAAACACCCACGAGCTCCTAGAACACCCAGGCCTCCTTCTCCAGCTGGTGCAGGAAATGGGATGGCTGAAGTAGATGTGCAGGCGAAGGCGACATGCACAAAGGCCAGGTGCAGGCACTACAACCCCCTTGTAGAAGATAGAAGATACGTCACGCTTTAATTTTGCCCTGCCAAAATTAAAAACAATCAACTTCAAACTCGATCAAGTACATTGTTTTTTTTTTCTTCCTCAACGCATCACAGAATAAAATGTCATTTCATTTGAACTGCAATGACTTTCTATCCAAAAAGCTTTAAAAGAAGATATCAATAGCACTATTATAACAATAAATAAACTCATATATTTAAAAAAAATCGTACCTCTTCAAGTTTTAATTCAATAAAAGTGCCCATTAAACTGTTTGAAAACAAAAGTTGTGCGGGAAGCAAAGATTAAACGCGTTGCTCTATGGCCGGAAGTTAGTATAAGTGACAAAGTAACAAAACTGCTCAAGTTACATTCTTAAAATATTTTGCTTGTTTACCTGGCCTCCTCCGAATTTGAGAATAAATTTAAAAAACCTGTAAAATTACAAAATGAGTTTTAGTCTAGGTGTTTCTTTAAGACGCTCAAAAAATCCCAACAATTATTTCGCCATTGTTCGTTGCAATAATTGTTTTGTCATTATTTTTTTATTTTCAAGCCAGCAGAGAAGTAAAAGGGTTAGCAATCTGCCTTTATGGTGGAGAAATTGATGTACAGTGTTGTTAGCTGATCATACTTCAATGGTCCTCAAATTAAAAGACAAAAAGAAGATTATGATAATGTTAATGACTTTCTTTAACTTTGACTTGCTTCACAATTAATAATTTATAGTTAAATGGTGGTTAAACCATGTGTATCAAATTCTCACTCCAAATGTCAGGCAAGTTGAGACCAGTTTAGCAACAGCAACATTTTAGAGTAAGTAAATGACACAAAATTTCTTGGAATAACCATTGATAGTAAATTGCAGTGGGTCCCCACATAGATAAATTAGCTGGTAATTTCTTCAATTTACACTGTGGGGAACATCATAAAAAGTATGTATGTGGCTACAGGTTGTAGAGACCACAGCACTTATTAAGGAACTTTTTGACAGACGTCATCTAGAGTACTGAAGATTCTATTGTTGGCAATAGTGGGGCAACAGCACAAAATTTGCCTTAATTGTTCATTATGTTTCCAGCCAGCCGAAAAGTGAAAGGGTTAATATATACCACAACATAAACCCACAAGCTCCTAGAACACCCAGGCCCCCTACTACAGCTGGTTCAGGAGTTGGGATGGCTGAACTAGATGTGCAGGTGAAGGGGACATGCAGGCGCTACACCCCCTTTAAGAAGAATATAAAATAGGAATATGAAAGGGCCTAATATTGAACCTTCTGAAACACCGATTTTTGTACCCGATCCATCAGATTTAATGCTACTGATATCTGCCTTTTGAATTCTATCACTTAGGTAACATCACAAAATATTACACATCCAAAACCTAGGGTTTTTTCCACCCTAGATTTATACCCAGAAAGTATATCTTAGTGGATCCAATGGATTGTTTCTAACTCTGTAATGATTTAATTTCATTAGTAGTATGGTAGTTTCTTTAATATGGTCAAATGGAAGTAGGTAAAGAATTGTATGATAATTCTTATTAAAGGCATTTGTTTGTTCAAGTGTTCTCTAGAACAATTATAACACAAAATGTAACTGCAATGTACAAAAATATTGAAACATTCAAGCTCTGAACAGTTTAAATAGGAGTAACTCCCTGATTCTGATATTATAAATAAGAAATACTGTGAATTATTTCACAACAGAATTGTTTACGATTCTGTGTTCCATCATTTAGGATCTTAGCACCATTATCTACATATCTATTCATATTCATATCCATAATTTGTTGTTACACACAAATTGAGGTCCCAAAAATGGACCCTGTTAGGGCACTTTATCTAATTTTGTAACAGATTTAAAATGGAGCTCAGTGACCATACATACAAAATTAACATAATCTTTTGGAAATAAGTGTTCAACTGTTTTTATTTCGTGTATGTTTAAGTTAGATAGACTTCTATAACTGTAAATTTATACTCACTCTTAGCTGTGACCCGCTGAACCAAGCAGTACTATTAGAGTACATACAGATTGCATGCTCTCCAGGGTTGGTTGATGTGAAGGAGATCATGCCCTCGGATGAGTAGACCCGAGATAGCACAATATTCTCATCAGGCCCTCTCACTTCCACATGCATGCCAATGCCAGGAGAGGATGGCATGAAACCGCCAGATCTTGGATCATAGAGTTCCACTTTGTAGTTAACTAGAAATAAAATTTATTTTTAAGGCTATGTAAAAAAAAAACATGTAATATGTCAGTGACTGCGACTCACGCGAAGTTCTTATTGCCGCACGGCTTAGCGTGCTTTACGACTCATAGATATTTTTGACTGATAGTCACAGACATATAATAAGTGATAGTAATCAATAGATGTAAGGATTGTATTATATGGTTTCGAGTAAAGAGGAACGAGAGAAATGTGATTTACCAATAACGGTGGTGTCATCTGGGATTTCTTCGATAAAACATTTCCGCTCGCCTTCAGCTATGTGGAAGTATAGAGCAGTTGTGATGTCGAATAGCATAAATAGCGCAAAGAAATTGGAAATATGGAATAACCGCATTTTATCGAGGTTTACTTTCGGCGAAAATACAATAATGAGTCAAATTAAATTGACACAAACTGACATGACAGGTCAACACGTCACCCATCGATGCCACCAACGTCAATATAGGGTTGCCATAGAATGGGCTGCGGCCCGAGATTTTGAACACCGGTTTGCTTGCCTGCGCACGTATTGATTAGCTGAGTCGGTTCGCGGAGTCATAGGCGAGGGCAGAGCGGAGAAAACGAAACTTTACCACGAACACAATACTCGTTTACACCCACTTAATCTCATAACGCTTTCTTTCTTTCTCCTCCTTGATATTCTTCTACCTCTATCCTCGCGAATGCTAGCTGAAGAAGTGTCATTGTTGTCATTATACGGACCGCAGCATATTTTTTTTTGAGTTTTGTTTTTTCTTCAAGGTGGCGGATTTTGACATTTGAAGATATGCGTTTTGTTCAATGAGTAATATATTGTTCCGTAACATTTAACTTCTTGATTTTTTCATGACCTTCTGTTTACGTGGTCGCCGAGACAAATTTTGAGACTACATGTGATAAAACTTAAAATAAACCAGTGGGGGTCACAAAATCATCAGCTACCTACATCGTTCACGATCATCGTTAACCCAACCATGGACCCAATAATTATCGCAGCAGTTGTTACTGCCATAGTTCTAGTTCTTCTCTCTGTTTATCTATTCAGAGTCACACAATCGAAGAGTGGAAGTAAGTACCTATGGAATTTATCCACATTGTATACCCCAGAAATGGTCTCATAGAGTATTTACCGGCAAAACAACTATTTACGACGCATCCAAAAAAAGCAATTTAATGCATATTTTGTATTAAAACATCCTAGTTTACCACCCCAGGGCTATTTGTGATTGTATGGAAATGTTTTTGTTCTCACCAGCCGCCGGCGCCAGACCGAGAACTGTAGCAGCGAGAGATGGAGGCCCTGGCAGAGTGCAGCCGGTGCGCAACCAAAGAGCTCGGATGAGAGCCAATGGTAAGGAAATCTAGAAATCTAAATCTATTTTCACATTGTCTTTTTTGGTTGCATTAATAAACCAAGTAAACTAATAGTAATAAGTTTTACTACACCATTTGATCATAAATAACAATCTGAGTATAAGGTAATTTATTTCTAAAGTCAATCATGTTAGGATGCTGTATTTTAACACATATTTGTATTACTTCACAGCTGCCCGAAACCAGAATGATCTACTAGAAGAAGACCCTCAGATGGTTGAAGAAGCTGATGAAGATCATGCTGAGGCAGTGCATGATGTGGAATTTGATGACAAGATGGGGGCTAAGGTAAGAATGTAAATTACATAGCGACTTTGCTATTCCAAAGAGGGTAAGTGGAACAGCAGTGGTATACAGGTTCACAAGACCATATGAAATCCTTCAGCAAAATATGAGATGTAACTTTAAGAACTGCCAGTGCTAAGTTTCTCTTATGATATGCATTGGAGATGGTGTTGGCTGCTGATATCTTCCAGAACAAGGCTAAATTGTAAATAACATTTTAAAATAATATTTCTCCAAAATAATTTAGAATTTGTTCTAAGAACTCAACAAAATGTTCTTCCCTTTCCAGAAACGCGCCAAACTAGAAGCGAAACAGGAAAAGAAGAAGGCACGCGAGGCAGAGGAGCACTTCCGCCGCGACAAGAAGCAGAAGGAGGAGAAGCTGGAAGAAGAGAGGAAGAAGAACCAAGAGAAGGAAGAGGTTTGGTGATATTGATAATTCTTTAACCCAGATTTAAAGAGGGACATTGGAAAAATGGATCGCGATTTTGGACATTAACACTTATAGTTATTAAGGTTTTATTTTATGAAAAAATTCAGAATTGTGATGCAGATTTCAAAAGTCCCATTATTTATTCTGCAAATTTTTTGGCATTTTTACTACGATTCTAATTGATGAAAGCTTATCTCTCTGTTAGCAGTTTTAAATCCTTCTGGTTCCAAATACAATTGGGTATGAATAAGCCCAACAGTCGACAAAAAATGCTGAAGAGAAATTATGACTACTTACAAACACGCCTTGTTAGGGATTGAATAGGAGCAACAATAATGCTCATTTATATTTAAAGTAAACAGCCTAATAAAACTACACAACCTAGACATATTACTGGTAACAGAAACCCACCTCACAGACAACGTTGACTTCGGGCTGAAAGGATACTGCACATATACAACTCACCACCCTGATAATACCTCTCACGCGGGAAGCGCGATCCTTATCAAGAATAACCTGAAACACCAACAACTACCTGCATTTCGGACTGCTCAAATACAGGCAACAACAATTTTGGTCCATGACAAACATGGCTCTCTGACCCTATCATCCATATTGCGCGCCAAAAAAGAAAAGAATAGCTGAAATTGATGATGAAGTTTTTACGGCTTACTTCAAGACCCTGGGAAACAGATTCATCGCTGGAGGTGATTGGAATGCGAAAAACACTGTATGGGGCTCCCGATTGACAGTAACTCGAGGAAGCAACCTTAAGAAAAGTGTTGACAAAAACAATCTTGATGTCCTTACCACATGTCAACCGACTTATTAGCCTACAGATCCCAACAAGTTGCCTGATTTATTGGATTTCTTCATCTACAAGGGAATACAGTCTTACTATTTGAAGGTGGAAAGCTGTCTCGATTCATCCTCAGACCATACACCAGTCATTGCCACCATCAGCACCACATTGATTGATAGACCAGCAAATCCCTTCCTATACAACAAAAATACTGACTGGGATAAATTTCGGCAGTACTTAGAGGAAAACATTACTCTGAAAGTTCCCCTAAAAACTGAAGATGATGTCGAATCGGCCACTGTCTACATCACAAACCTATTACAAACTGCAGCCTGGCTTAGTACACCACTGGAAAGAAAATTTTGTAAGACCAACCGCAACCTCCCCCAGGAAGTCAGACGCAGAGTAATGAAAAAAAGGCAACTTAGAAGAATATGGCACTCTTCCCGACACCCGCTAGACAAGAAGGCTTTCAACAAAGTAGCTGCAGATCTGAAATTATTTCTAGCAGAAATCGAAAACGACACAGTGCAACAACAATTAGAGTCGCTAAGCCCCAAAGCAAATAATGAACATTCCCTGTGGAAAGCCATTAAGTCCAGTCAGAAACCACAGCTAGCACAGTACCCGCTAAAAAGAGATGATGGGACTTGGGCAAAAACAGACGAGGAGAGAGCCGAGGCGTACAGAGTCTTTTTAAGCGACGTGTTCACACCAAACACCAGTGCAGAGAGTGACAGGATAGACGAAGAAATTAGATCCATTCTCGAAAGTGACCTACAACTCAGCCCACCACTACGCTGCCGTTCTCCCAAGGAAGTTCGTCAGACAATACTGAACCTAGAACTTAAAAAGGCGCCGGGATTTGATTTGATTACAGCTGAAGTTTTGCGACAAATACCAAAAAAGTGCATAATGTTCCTTAACCAACCTCGTAACACCCAATGATATCATATGAATACATAATCAACATAGCCAGTAGCGCCCAAGCTAAAAATTCATCTTAAAAAATTACCGCCCAGTGTAATCATCCGAAAACATATTTGAATTTGCCGCCTAACTTTAAATATGCGGAAATAGACACGATATTTTGTGGAGATGTGATTGGCTGAAGTCTATGGTCTTTTTTACCGGATGTCACCTTAGTGAACCAATAGCAGAAGTTTTATTTATTTGTGTCAAAATGGCGAAGAAGGCGAGGCGGCGAGGACGTGGTAAGTAAATCTAAATGTATTTAAAGAATCTTGTATAAACATATATATGCCTAGGTATCTAGAATCATGAGGTTCCGAGGTTTTGAATATTTTTATTAAAAAACGCTATAACACATCTAAAAATTGCGTTTCTAATAATATGTTTTCAAGTGATAACACAGGGCCTTACCTCCTGTTTTCGCTGCTTTGATTTTGTTATCAACTGACCACATTGGGACGTAACTCAATAATTAAAATATTTCTCATACTTACCTACATTTCATTTATTTATTTATTTTTATTTATCTACTTGTTGTTTAGTCACTGATTTTAGTCAAATATATCAATCAATAAGACGTGGACTTAAAAGGATTAATAATAAATTGATTTTGTTTTTATTTCAGTACTCGACGAACACATATTAGAGTTGCTGACCGAATCAGATGTCGAAGATTTTAGTCCCAGTGATGAAGAAGACCCTCCCTACACTCAGGAGACTAATACCGAAGAGACCAGTTCAGATTCAGACATAAGTGATGAACCGGAAGTTCCAGTAAACAGGAACACTGAGCCAGTTACTCGTGGAAATCGCGGGAGAAATAGAGGAAGAGGTAAAGGTACAAGAGGTAGAGGTACAGACAGAGGTAGAGGTCGAGGTCACCAACAGTTGGTCGTCCGCCTGCTATCACCAAGTAGTCCTTCTGCTAGTGGTTCAACGGATTGGTCAATCAAAAACTTCCCCGCAGTGGAGTACACTTTATTAGAACCATCATATCTTCCGAACTCTAATAAAGACTTTAGTAAACTCGAGTTCTACGAACAATATATTGACCAAAAATTTGGTGAACTGGTTGTAGAACGCACCAACCAGACTTCAGTTGCGCTGCATGGACGATCTTTGAATATGTCTGTGAAAGAATTCAATATTTATGTTGGGATCACATTCGTAATGGCAGCTTTAAATTATTCATGGCTCAGGATGTACTGGGAAGCTAAATGGAGAGTACCTATTATTGCCGATAACATGTCTAGAAACAGATTTACGCTTCTCAGAAACTCTCTAAAAGTAGTATTTGATAGCGATGTCAACGAAGAAACGCGTAAAAAGGATAAATTGTGGAAAATGAGGCCACTGATCAGCCAGATTCAACAAAGTTGCAGAATTCAAGAAAAGGATCAGCGCTTGTCATTAGATGAGATGATAATTCCTTTCACGGGATCCTGTGGCATGAAACAGTACTGTCCAGGGAAGCCTAATCCTGTTGGTTTAAAGGCATTTGTTCTAGCTAACCCCAATGGACTGGTAGTTGACTTTGATGTCTATCAAGGCAATACCACCTACCCTCAACTAGAGACATCTAATTTTGGATTAGGAGAAAAAGTAGTGTTGTCATTGGCTGATTCCCTTGTGCCGGGTGATATGTTATATTTTGATCGGTACTTCACTACTGTGAAGCTTGCTAAGGAACTGACTGAAAGGGGAATCGGGTGTACTGGTACTATACAAAAAAATAGAGTACCAGGTGATGCAAGGTCTGTTTTGATGGATGACAAAGAGCTTCAAAAACGTGGCAGAGGGAGTATGCATAACATTGTCAGCGAAGATGGTAAGATTGCTATCATCAAATGGTTCGACAATAAACCAGTAACACTGTTATCGAACGTCGATGCCCTGGAGCCAATGGATGTGTGCCAAAGGTGGTGTAAAAGTCGTAAGCAGTATTTGTCAGTCGATAGACCAGCGGCTGTGCGCAATTACAATAAATACATGGGTGGTGTAGACCTCGCTGATCGCATGTTATCGGTGTGCCCGAATAGGTACCGTACAAAAAAGTGGACACAGCGTTTTTTTTCGCATATGCTGGATATGGCAGTCTCCAATACCTGGCTGGTTTACAAAAATCAAGAGATAGAAAAAGGAGTCCATCCAAAGAAAGTGCAGCAGTTGCGGCACTTTAAAATGGAGCTTGGTGAAGCACTCGAGCTCAGTGGGTGCAGACAATGACTCTGCAGATTCGGACCCAGAGCCGGAGCCCGTTACACGCGGAAGAGGCAACCCATCATCTACACCTATGCCATCCAAAAAAAGACGAACCACTGCTGCAAGGCACATGCCATCTTTTGAAGAAAAGCAAGCAAGGTGTCGGCATTGCCACTATAATTTGAGTCGCACCAAGTGCACCACCTGCAACATACATTTATGTCTAACGAAAAACAGAAATTGCTATACGCTTTTCCATCAATAATGCGATTGTTAACTGTACATGGTATATATATATAGTATACTTATAATTATATATTAATTATAAGTATATATATACTTATAATTATGCCAAATTTGTTCCCTAGTTCCTAATAAATATAAGATACAATTAATTTAGCATCTTTTTGTTTTTTTTTCTATATAAATACATATTTTATTTTACCATAATTATAATTTCTGATATGTAGGCATAGGCCCAATGTAATCACTTGAACTCATATAATTTTGAGGAGATATTTGAATAAAGGCCCAATGTCATCACACGAAAACATAAAAAATACCAGATTCCAATAGACGAAATTCATTTCCCAGGGTCAATTCTTTATGACAAAAAAATACCATGATCATCTGTGACCAAGAACACCTTCTTTTGCACTTTTTCTATCGTGGGCTGTAACCACTAAAAAATATATGTTATCAGGTAACAACAATGGGCAGTAGTTTTCCTCTTTTTTTTTAGGCTTGGGCCTTACGAGGTTAATGGTATTCTACGGACTTCACACTATCCCGCAACATGGAAGGTCTCCCAAATAACAATGGTTCCGAAACCTGGAAAACCAGAGCATATGGTATCATCTTATAGACCAATAAGCCTGCTGCCGGTGCTGTCCAAAGTATTCGAGAAGATAATATCGCGCCGTTTGAACGACTGTATGAAAAGCAACAAAATTATTCCAGATCACCAGTTCGGCTTCAGAAGTCACCACTCGACAATAGAGCAGGTACACAGAGTGTGTGAAAAAGTACGTTCTTCGCTGGAAGAAAAGGAATACTGTTCTGGAGTATTTCTGGATGTACAGCAAGCGTTTGATAAGGTCTGGCATGAAGGACTACTATTCAAGCTGAAGAACCTACTACCGCATAATATGTATCTTCTTCTAAAGTCCTACATAGAAAGTCGGATATTTTATGTCAAAATCAATGATTCTACATCGACATTCTCGGAAATCAAAGCTGGAGTACCACAAGGATCAGTTCTGGGGCCTACTTTATACCTGATCTATACCTCAGATGTGCCAGAATCGAAAACTGTGATGACAGCTACTTTTGCAGACGACACTGCTGTGTTGACCTCTAGCAAAAACCCAGAGACAGCATCAAAAACCCTGCAAAAGCATCTAGATAAAGTGCATGGCTGGATGGAAAAGTGGAGAATAAAAGCCAATGCAATCAAATCAAATCACATCACCTTCATATTGAGGAAAGGCGATTGCCCATCAGTAAAACTTGGTGAAGATGTTCTGCCACATAAGACAGTTGTAAAGTACCTAGGTTTCCACTTAGACAGGCGACAAACCTGGCGAGAGCACATCCAGAAGAAAAGAGACGAGCTGAACCACAGAAGTCGGTCCCTCCAGTGGCTCATGAGTAGGCAGTCTCGGCTGTCAGTTAACAATAAATTGCTCATTTACAAATCGATACTGAAGCCAGTCTGGACCTATGGAATACAGCTGTGTGAGAAAGCAAGTCACTTCAATGTGGAAATACTTCAAAGATATCAGAACTACGTCCTCAAAAGCATCGTTAACGCACCATGGTTCACCAGAAACGATGAAGTACACAAGTACAATCGGCAAAGAAGTTCGGTTTGCAGGGCACACAAATGCCACTCTTTGTGTGCGTAACGTTGCGACACGAATCGCTGACTTGAATGTGTGTGCGTTACATTGGTCGTCACAGCACAGTCACAGATATTATAATACTGTCTGAGCATACAATCACTATGTGTCTTCGTTGAATATAAGACTAGTTTTTACCGCTTCCTACAGAGTGGACGATAGCCCAACGGGTTAGATGCCAGACTAATGACTTTGAGGTATTGAGTTCGATCCTCTATCAAGGAGGGAAAAAGCATGGTGATGTTTTTTTTTAGATACTTTTTTTTAATTATTATTGATCAGACCAAATATTTATTCTAGATTAAGGGCCGGTTTCACCACTGCTGATGAAGCCTATCTGCCAGTTAAACTTAGATTTTTGTATGGCGTTATTTGACAGATAGGCTTTATCAGCATGTGGTGAAACCAGCCTTATTTTTTTCATAATAAAACAAAATTATATTTCGTCCTAATAATAATTTATTACTAGTTTGTTATAATAAACTACACTTAATTTACTTATTTTAGTTTTAGTCAGACAAGGACAGATGTCGCAGTTGATGATATATAAGCTATGAATCAACATGCTAAGCAATTAGAAATTATGTGATAACTTCTAACCTGAAGTAGCAATAACATCATAGACATATAAATCACCTTATCTTATGATAACACAAAGCTTTCACATATTAATGGTTATGTTTTATTTAATATCTTAGTGGAGCTCCTTCTCTTACTATTATTTGTTGTAGTCTACTTCTCATGCCAGTGACCATATTCCAACACATGTCAGTGCCTCGCATTATCTCCCAGGTTGAAGTAACAACTTCATCTAAATTAGACCTAGATCTCACATTCGATGGATCCCAATTGAGCACCATATGTCCCCATAGATTTTCGATGGGGTTTAAATCAGGGCTTTTAGAAGGCCAGTCAATAACTGTCAAGGATTCTTGCTTGTTAAACCATTCTTGCACAATATGGGCGCGATGCACAGCGCAATTGTCATGGACAAAGTATATATGCTCATCCGGATATACAGTTCGTACGGTTGGTAACATGACGTTCTGTAAAATATCCAAGTATCCTTGAGCAGTGTTGCGAGCACTCACTTGCACTAATTCACCGGGGCCCATCGACGACATCCATCCCCAATATCCCAAAGTAATACGGCCACTACACCTGCACGGTAGAATGTTTGCTAAACTATATCGTTCATTATTTCTTCTCCACAGTATTTTACGCCCATCCTTGTCTGATCTAAAAGTCTTTTCATCACTAAAAACAACAACATTATTACACCAATCAAAGTCCAAATATTCACGGGCAAACCGCACTCTGTCTTCACGATGCTCATTAGACATCATAATCTTCTTCGCTGGTCTCCGACATCTTAAACCATCAGCTCGTAAGTGATTGCGAACTGTTTGTAGTGTTACATTATGAAGTGTCGCCGTAGACCGGGTGCTGGCAAACGGATTGCTGTTATGCGCTGCAATGATGTCGCGATGGCGATCAGATGCAGCTGTGTAGGCTACAGGCTGTGGGCCTGGTCGACGACTTTCAACATGTCCAGAATCTGCATACCTATGAACCCACAGTTGCACTGTTCTTCTCTGTAAAATAAGAAAAAAATACAATGAAGTAGTAACACAAGGTATAATTATAATCATAATTTATAAAAAACCTTCAAATTTATTTTTTATATGCATAACTCACCGATATCATTAAACGTCGTGCTATCTCGCTAATTGAAATGTTTTGTTCATACAAAACAATGATTTCCGCCTTTTTAAAAGTGGATAGATGACTTTCCATGATAGATAACAAATCTCAATCACAATTTACAAGGAACGAAATGCAATACAACTAATGCTGAGAGCGCGCAGACGCAAAACAATTTTAAAGAGGGTAGCTGTTACATTTTAAATAAAGAAGGTAGACTATGGCCTTTTTACCGGGCAAGTTTACAACTCTTCGAACTCTAGTTTGGTTAAACAATTGTAATCAATTTATATTCGATGCTATGTGAATTTAATAATACTCGTAGCTTCTAAAAAATAATTTCCTTTGAGGGATCGAACCTTTATCTACATATCGTAATTCTAGCACCTAATCCACTAGGCTATCGACTACTTTGCATAAAGCTGTGAAAACTTGCGTCATAATCAATGAATGTATGGGATCAGAAAAACGCACACAGACGCGACATTAACACGAATACTGTGTTAGTGTGCATTGCTAATCGTAGCTATTGGCAACGTTACGCACACAAAGACTGGTGTTTGTGTGCCCTGCAAACCGATCTTCTTTGTCGTGTGTACCTACGGATGCAACTGTCAAAGAAGAAGTTAACCACCTGACCAAAACCTAAGAGGGAAGGATTAACCGCCACCAAAACGAGCTTGCTTCGGCACTGGGCGCTCCCCCTACTATAAGACGGCTGAAGAGGAAGCATGTATGGGACGCCATCTAACCCACACTTATTAGGCAACCCGACAGTAGAAGGGATTGCCTAGCACGCCACTTAATCATGCACCAGAACTGCTTAAAGTGTACGCACTGATTGCACGTTAGCACAAAAAATAGTAAATATATATATATATATAGATTTAAAGGCAAGTTAAGACGCTGGGTAGCTTTGAAGTACTATTCCTACTTAAGGAGACACTTTCCATATACCGAAAAAGATATGTTATGAGGATATATATCCCTTTTGTTTAATTGGTGTGTTTTAAAACATTGTTGAAAACTATATGAAAAATAAACATTTACATACATTGCTTCTGACCCCACACTAGGATACCCTGTGTTGTGGGACAGCGACGTCACACATATGAACATCCAAGTCCTGGGTTTCTTTTCCTTACCCCCAGCCGGGGATCGAACCCGGGTCCTCTCGCATGGTAGGCAAAGCCAAAACCACTGTGCCACAGAGATCATCAAATAAAACTAAATAGATGTTTTTTTTACCTAAAACTTGCTATTTTTTGCGATCTAAAAAGAATACCTATTGATATGGTTTTTGCATTAAAAATAAAGATACCTATTCAAAATATCTTAAAACGGTGTGTTGAAATAAAGAAATAATCTGTGGTTTTGAAGTAATAATTAAAAAACACTCCATTTTAATGTTCTGCCGCAGCGACTGACTTAACAGCCATGTGACAGTGTGAGCTGTTATGAACTTTATTTTAATATGGATTTGTCCAAAATTTCAACCACCACGAGTCGAGTTGCTAATTTCACCGATACACCAGCCTTATCTACAAAAATTGACTATATTTCCCAGGAAGAAGAGCGCAAGCGCGAAGAAGCGGAACGCAAGGCCGAGGAGGCGCGCAGGCGGCGCGAGCAGGAGGAGTACGAGGCGATGAAGGCGGCCTTCACGGTAGAGGGAGAGGGATATGACGAAAATGACGAGGAAGAGAGAGAGAGCCTGCTGAGGGACTTTGTGCAACATATCAAGGTGAGGAAACCTGCCTGGTAGAGATGACCCGATTTATTTATTATTTATGTTAATTATTTGAGCCATTACCAAATGCCAAATCAACACAAACATACACGAAATATTTACAATTCAATTACAGTCAAATAAATACAGTTTCAATTCAAATCAATTACATTAAAATGAATACCGATTCAATTCAAATCGGTTTAAATATAAATGCAGATTCAATTAAATTCCATAATACAGGGACACAATCAAGTATTCATCTCACAAAACCTGCCACAATTGCTGTGGTCGTTGGAGTGTATTCTCGCGCGGAACCACTACGGTTGCGGGGTCGAGGTCTTATTTGTTGCCTCATGCCCGCGGCATGCCCAACTCGGGAGTCATGTCCCCCCGGGTCTTGGGTGGCCCCTACTTGTCACGGGCCTCGCGTGGCTTTCGCTGTGCCGTGCTTTCGCCGTCTATTGGCATACACTGGCCACAGCAGTGCGGGAGCATCTTCTTCACGTTGCCGTGCTTTCGCACTCTTCAGCGGGCTTACACTGGCGATAGTGGGATGGACAGAAACTCTCTAGGTAGAGGTCTGCTTTCGGGCGGTCGTGCGTGGTGCGGAGCAATGTCTTGAAGATGTGCTTGGCGGCTGTTGTCGGTGCAGTCGTACATGCGCTGGGTCAGCCGCGTGACGAATTTCTCCACGGTGGGCATCCGGGTGTCTCTCATGATGGTAGAATTCCGCAGGTATTGCCTACTCCTGCGATCACCCGCAGGGAGACGCTCTAGAACAGCTGCAGCCGTGCCTTCTGGGTACTCGACAGCAGGGCGTACGAAGATGGAGCGGCGTAGGTGAGCCGCGAGCGCACATAAGACTTGTACACCCGCAGCTTGGCTCGTAGAGGAAGGCTGGACGACAGGCCAGGCCGGAGCATTGCTCGCGCGGCTTTGGCCCGGTTGATGCAATGTTGCACCATCGGGACTATGCGCAGTGAGCAGCCGATGTATTTCACCGTCGATTGCTACTCTCCCGGCCCTCAACTGTAGTGGTGGCGGACGGCGGTAGCGGGTAGTTAACAGAGCTGTTGTCTTCCCGACGTTCACCGCGGTCCAGCCAGGGCGGCAGCAGGTCCAGAAGTCGCTGCATCTTCCTGCAGAAAGGATGTCGTTGGTGTAGAGCGCGTAGGGCACCGGCGAAAGGCAGTTGCCTTGCGGGACTCCTTCGCTGATGGCCTTCTGGGAGTGGGCATTCTCGACCTAGACGAAGAATCGCCGGTCCTCCAGGAAGGAGGCCACGATTCGCCCGATCATTGGAAGCAAATCTGCCTGCAGGAGCTTGAACAGGAGCTCCTCATGCCACACGCGGTCAAAGGCCTTCTAGATGTCAAGAAAGACTCCGACAGTGTATCGGCCCCTGTTCAACTCCGACGCCAGGTAGGGCAGGGCTCTTGCCAGCTGGAGCGTCGTACTATGGCTGTCGTGGAAGCCGTGTTACTCTCCCCTCACCTGGATGTGGGGCAGGATTCCCCGCAGCGGCAGACGCTCAAACAGCTTGGCAAGCTGAGGCAGCAGGGCGATGGGGCGGTAGCCTCCCGGGTGTCGTCTGTCCTTCCCCGGCTTGGGGATGACGATCACCTTGCCCTCCTTCCAAAGGGCGGGGAAGTGACCGGTGCGCAGGATGCCGTTGAACAGCGGTGTCAGCGACGTATTGGCAGCGGTGGCACTGCGAGAGCCCCTTTGGGCCACGCCATCCTTCGATCGTGATGCCCGGCTTGCACAGCAACACCTTCACATTGTAGAGCCGCCGAATGTTGTCGGGGGTCAGTTTCTCCGCCAACAGGGCGACGAATAGGCAGCCGGGGATCTGTCGGACGTGTTGCGTCGGGAAGCCGATGCTAGCCAACGCTGCGGCGGCCTCTTCGGGCAGGGTGGTTGCCGGTAGCCCTCGGATGGCAATCTTGGAGGGCCGGTTCGCGTCCAGCGAGTAACAAAATCATGAAATGGCCTTGTCGGCGCGGGCCGCCTCGTCCAGATACCAGACGATTTGCCGGTACTCCTCCGGGCTCTGCGGCGTGAAGCGAACCCCCTTTGGAAAACATTAAAAAAATATCTAATGGCGTATGGAAGGACGTGCCTATGTAACTATAAAATAGCTAGCGAGCAACCAAATCTACATACAAGCGTGGATAAGTCACTACATCAAAATTCGTAAACTCAAACTAAAAAATCTGATTTCATTTCAATGCTTCTTCAGATTCACTCATTTGCTCGATGCTCCAATTCAACTGACGAGAATGTCCAGCCAAGGTGGCGACCGCAGTTTTACTCGACGTACTAGCCACACGATAAAGTGAGGGCGCTTGCAGCTTGAAACAAATTGGAGCCGATCCTAACTAGACCTTGATTGTATGACTCCTGTGAATTGAAAGCTGAATCCGCCCCTGTAAAATCTATTATTATTATTTTAGAAAGATATCTGGGAAGAGTGGAGGAGAGGATGAGAGGCCTTGGCCCAGCAGTGGGAAGATATATATAGGCTAGTAATAATAATAATCTGGGATTAGGGTAAAAGAAAAAAAAACACCAATCCTATCTCCATGACTGTTGCGATGGGCTTGCTGATTGAACGTGGGCACAACTTTGCAGACGAAACGCGTGATATACTATTTTTGTTTCGTTTAGCAAAAATCTACGTTAATTTTTATTTCCACCCCCAGTCGCAAAAAGTGGTCCTACTCGAAGACCTGGCCGCCCACTTCAAACTGAAGACTCAAGCCGCCATCGACCGCATCACCGATCTCCAGGCGTCTGGAGAACTGACGGGAGTCATCGACGACCGCGGCAAGTTCATCTACATATCGCAGTCGGAGTTGGAAGACGTCGCCAAGTTTATAAAGCAGAGGGGACGGGTGTCCATTTCGGAGTTAGCAGAGAGTAGTAATAACTTGATCAATTTGAACCCGGTTTCTGTGACATAGATTATTTGTTCATGAAAGGCCTGTGCATTTTTTTTTTATTGTATGAATGTTTGAAAATTTTAAATGCAAAAGTCAGGTCTAATGAACGATTCATAGATTGTTTGCATGTTGATTTCTCTGTATCTCGCACAGAACTACCTACCCACATAACTAAAACCCTTTTATTTGTATAAAATTATTGTTGATCGATTTCGTTGTTGTATACAGCAGATGAGCAGACACATATATAAACTCGAAGGAGTTTCTGGGAAAGCCATGGACCTGATGCTTGTATTCGAGTAAACAAAGTAACTTTCCGTGAAATATATTTTCTTGGTAAAGTAAATCGTGTAAAATGGTACAAATGGAATTTACTCATAAACAACGTGTCATGGAATATAAACGCATAACCTTGTACCCCCACCCCAATTGTTTTTTTTTTAATAATAAATATTGAGACAGAAAAAAAAACAAATATTTGCCCAATATTGTAGAAAATATTTCAGATTTAAGTTGTAGAACATTTTTGAAGAGTTCGCAACTCTGTTGCGCGCGCGTATAACGCTCCTTTGCCCGCGAGTTAGATTGAGACTGTCATTACATTGTGCTAGTACATACTGTCACCACTTTACATTATTCCAAATTTGTGTATCGAAATTAAATTGTGTGGGAAATCGCGCACCAATGTGTGCGGTGATGGACTAAACAAAACAAACAAAGAGATCCCCTACCACTTCCGTGATTTGCACTCGCTCTTTCAGTCTATAACAAGGTACTCTGTGACTCGCTCACTCGTTCGATGTTTCCGCCACGCAGAGGCTGCCTCTTTTTTTCTTTATGGATGAAGAAAATAAGCGTAGGTACCTACGAATCTTTCGTTTTGCTTAAGGACCTGCGAGACGGCATACACGGTACGGTACACAACAACAAGCTCACAGCCAACCAGTGTTGTCAACTGCACCGAAATTACGGTAAAACGTACGGTACGACTGAATCGCGCGCCATTTCGGCGGTCGGAGTTCGTGGTCGGCGACAAGCGTCTAGACAGCAAGCTCAGGGGTCATTCATTCAAGTACTACGCAAGCACTGAGGATCATTGCTTAGCTTATTTGTTAATGTAAGGGGGGACAGGCGGTTCTGGATGGTGATTACGTCAGAAATATTTTAACAATTTTTGTTTAGTAAAAAGAATATTAATGACATCGTTTATATGTTAAGAATAAAAAATACGATGTAAATTTGTATTTCGCGCATGATGTGTATGGTATAAAATGGATAGAGGAAACAAAAACGTGTGCGTGTGGATTGAGTGAGCACCCTTCTACTACTAAAATATTGCTTACGTAATACTTGAATGACTTCGCCTCCTCGTCACCCGCACAAGCAGACTCTTGCCCAGTTTTAAACTCTTTTACCAAGCCATAAGGTTGAAAATCGCGGGTCATCGAACAAAAAAAATATTACACTGCAGACGCTGCTTGTAATCAGCTTGCAGGCTACCACGCTTCTGCCTTGTAACAGATCCTTTAGCAAAGAAAACGAAATCAGGTTTCATTTTGGTGGGCGGCACAGAGTACCTTGTTATATGTGGACGGCCACCTGTGTGAGCTTCGTTTCAGCGTGAGTAGAGTATAGGCAGGGGTCAGTTAAACTGGACAGTCGCGCCTTGGTTAGCCAAAAAAGAGAAAGGGCAAAAATAATTTTTTTTTCTTCAAAACTATGACCTATATTTAACCTCGTAAGGCCCAAGCCTAAAAAAAAAGAGCCCATTGTTGTTACCTGATAACATATATATTTTTAGTGGTTACAGCCCACGATAGAAAAAGTGCAAAAGAAGGTGTTCTTGGTCACAGATGATCATGGTATTTTTTTGTCATAAAGAATTGACCCTGGGAAATGAATTTCGTCTATTGGAATCTGGTATTTTTTATGTTCTCGTGTGATGACATTGGGCCTTTATTCCAATATCTCCTCAAAATTATATGAGTTCAAGTGATTACATTGGGCCTATACCTACATATCAGAAATTATAATTATGGTAAAATAAAATATGTATTTATATAGAAAAAAAAAACAAAAAGATGCTAAATTAATTGTATCTTATATTTATTAGGAACTATGGAACGAATTTGGCATTATAAGTATATTATATATATATACCATGTACAGTTGACAATCGCATTATTGATGGAAAAGCGTATAGCAATTTCTGTTCTTCGTTAGACATAAATGTATGTTGCAGGTGGTGCACTTGGTGCGACTCAAATTATAGTGGCAATGCCGACACCTTGCTTGCTTTTCTTCAAAAGATGGCATGTGCCTTGCAGCAGTGGTTCGTCTTTTTTTGGATGGCATAGGTGTAGATGATGGCTTGCCTCTTCTGCGTGTAACGGGCTCCGGCTCTGGGTCCGAATCTGCAAAATCATTGTCTGCACTCACTGAGCTCGAGTTAATATCAATCAGTGCTTCACCAAGCTCCATTTTAAAGTGCCGCAATTGCTGCACTTTCTTTGGATGGACTCCTTTTTCTATCTCTTGATTTTTGTAAACCAGCTAGGAATTGGACTGCCATATCCAGCATATGCGAAAAAAAACGCTGTGTCCACTTTTTTGTACGGTACCTATTCGGGCACACCGATAACATGCGATCAGCTAGGTCTACACCACCCATGTATTTATTGTAATTGCGCACAGCCGCTGGTCTATCGACTGACAAATACTGCTTACGACTTTTACACCACCTTTGGCACACATCCATGGGCTCCAGGGCATCGACGTTCGATAACAGTGTTACTGGTTTATTGTCGAACCATTTGATGATAGCAATCTTACCATCTTCGCTGACAATGTTATGCATACTCCCTCTGCCAAGTTTTTGAAGCTCTTTGTCATCCATCAAAACAGACCTTGCATCACCTGGTACTCTATTTTTTTGTATAGTACCAGTACACCCGATTCCCCTTTCAGTCAGTTCCTTAGCAAGCTTCACAGTAGTGAAGTACCGATCAAAATATAACATATTGTTACGCCGGTAGGTTAGGTCAAAAACTTTGAACGTCAATTTCAGTGCTTTAGAGGCGTTTTCAGCAGGCTGAAAAGTCATTTCAGGCCGTTTCAGAAGTTACTCTATCACATATCTAAAGATCGAAATTTCACCCAAGTTGCCGTCGTTTTCAGGCGCCTGAAACATGCTTTCAGTCCGTTTCAGGGCACCCTCTATCAGATGACGCCATAACCTGAAAACCCGTTTTCAGGCATTTTCAGGACCCCTTATGGGCCTCTGAAGCACAAATCGTTATATGGCGAAATATCCGGTAGGAGTGACAGAGATAGCACTACTAGAAAGAGATAGCTATACTCGGAACATTCGAGAAGTGTGTGACAGAGATAGAACTACTAGAAAGAGATAGCTATACTCGGAACATTCGAGAAGGGAGTGACAGAGAGAGTGCACCATTAGAGAGAGACATATGTGGTCTCGAATGTTCTCAGCCCGCACGCTGGTCCTTACTAGAATATTCGCGATATGTGTGGACAATGTGTCCAGAGCGGCTCCGCGGGATATAAAAGGCGCCGACGGCCGGCGCGAGTTTAGTTACATTTTAACTGCGATCGAGTGCTAGTACAAGGATAATCGGAGAGAAAGACTCTTCGTGTGAATAGTGAGTGTGTTTTAGTGGATTTTATGTACAGTTCGTGTGAATTGTAAGTGCCTAATTTGGGTAATAAAGTGAGTGTTTTAATTAGTGGATTAATTCGTGTTTTTCTATCAAATACGAACCCCACGCTCGTAACATTTGGTGTCAGAAGTGGGATAGAAAATGCCGTTAATGCCACGAGAAACCGAGCCAAAAGGAGTGACGACGCGAAGCCAAACGTCTGGATCTGGAGACTCGACGCCTGGTACGTCGGAATCACCTGCTCCAGCTGCACAAGGAGTAGACCTCAACGTTATCTTCGTCCTCCTAAAGGAACAAGCGAGAGAGCTAAAGGAACAGTCGCGAAAACAGGAGGAACGGGCCAGGAAACAGGAGGAACAGGCCAGGAAACAGGAAGAACAGACTCTAATCCTCCAGAATGAGCTTAGGGAACAAAAGGATCACCAGGAGGTACAGGCAGGAATGCTTCGTGAGGTACATGAGTCCACGACCGAATGGAAGAGAGAGTTGTTCGAGGTCCAGGAAAAACTGGCCGATATGGATGAAAAACTGGTGAGTCGAGTCCATGATGTCGATAAAAAAATTGAGACCTGTGAGAGCCGTCTCCAAAAACTTGAGATCAAAGTGGCTAATGGTCCAAGTACCTATGTACCCGACGCATCGGTGTCCGGAGGCGGCAGGTTCAAAGTGCCCCCCTTTGACGGTAGCTCATCGTGGACTGCCTATAAGCTGCAGTTCGAGTCTGTTTCCCAGGCTAATGGTTGGAGTAAGGAGCAAGCCAGGACAGCACTGACGTTGGCGCTGCGCGACGAGGCTCTTACCATACTAGAGGCTCTGGGAAACGACCGGACGTACGACCGCCTTCTAGAAGCCTTGGAGGCACGATACGGTGACAGTCACCTGGAGCACGTGTACCGAGCTCAGTTAAAGGACAGGACACAAGGACGTAACGAGTCCTTACAACAGTGGGCCCTGGAAATCGAGAAGTTGGTTAGGAAGGCCTATCAACGTACGTCAGCATCCTTTGTGGACAGTATGCTGGTGCAGACCTTCATCGATGGGATCCGGGATCTGGAAGTGAGGGCAGCCGTGCGATTGGGACATCATGGCAGCCTAAAGGATGCAGTAGCCCACGCTCTCGAGGTGGAAGCTGTACGACAGGATTCATCCAGGCCTTTCAGGGTGCGAGAAGTGTCGACTACGAAGCCAGTAGATTCCCGCCGCGAATTTGGGCCACGTTGCTACCATTGTGGAGAACGTGGTCACCTGCAGTCAGGCTGTCCAAAAAGGACTAGGAGGGACAGAGACCCCGCTCCAATGGCGAGGAAAATAGGCGCTGTGGAGTCAGAGCCCCAACAGGGAAACGAATAAAAGCCAGGACTATGGGACGAGTGCTGGATGGCGGTCGAAATGTCCCAATTATGATATCACAGGCAAACGACGGGAATAGTCTGGTTGTCAATGGAGAAATCTGTGGAATACCATGTCTCCTTACCATAGACACTGCAGCTTCTCGGACTTTGATCAGCTCTCGGCTACTGAGACACCTGACCAGAGATCATCTAGTCCGACCTAGGCATCTCCAGCTGCAAACTGCTACCGGCCAGTACATTTTCGTCCAAGGAGAACGAGAGTTAGCTGTGAAAATAGGTGAAAAAGAATACTGGCATAAAGTGATCGTTGCTAACATCGTCGACGACTGCATTATTGGATTGGATTTTATGAGGAGACATGACTGTAAAATCGACTTGAAGGTTGGAGTTCTAAAGTTTGGAGTTGATGAGATTCCTATACAAGGTGGAGTAAATGGAAATGTTTACTGTACCAGGAGAACCATTCTTCAACCAAGGTCACAGGTTTTAGTTCCAGTGAAATTGCCGAACTCCACAAGGCCGCAATCTCACCGCTGTGTGGTGGTAGAGAGGTTGGATGCTGATAAACCGTGGATAACAGCCCGTACATTGGTAACCACGGCGTCTACAGCATTTGTAAGGATCCTTAATCCAAGCAACACGGAATGCGTCCTCAATAAAGGAACGCTGGTCGGATCATGCCAAGAAATTTCTTGGGTAAGAGGCTGCCGGGAATCTGAGGTAAACGTGAAACCTGGGCATGTTAAGCCTTCAATGGATGTTGAAAAACTACTAAATGACTCCAGGGAGCACCTTACCGAGGAGGAATTCCTTAAGGCGCGTAGCTTACTGCTACGATATCGCAACGTCTTTTCTTCGCATGATGATGACATTGGAAGAACTGGAGTGGTTCAGCATGAGATCGACACTGGGGAAACTATGCCTACCCGACAGCGCCCTCGGAGAGTTCCAGTAGCTCGGGAGAAGGAGGTTGAGGGCATGATCGAGGAAATGCAAAGAAGCGGCGTTATTGAACCTTCAACAAGCCCGTGGTGTTCTCCCGTAGTTTTGGTTAAGAAGAAGGACGGCACCATGAGATTCTGTATTGACTACTGTCGACTTAATGATGTAACCAAGAAGGACAGTTATCCACTTCCACGAATCGACGACACTTTAGACACATTGAACGGAATGAAATGGTTTTCAACGATGGATCTGAAAAGTGGCTATTGGCAAGTCGAAATCAAGGACAAGGATAAGGAGAAAACGGCCTTCTCTACTGGCAAGGGACTCTGGCAGTTCAATGTTATGCCATTTGGACTGTGTAATGCACCAGCCACATTTGAGAGATTAATGGAACAAATATTAGCTGGACTTCTAGGAGAAACTTGCTTGGTCTATTTGGATGACATCATTATCGTTGGTAGAGACTTCAACGACCACTTGAATAAATTGGAGCAGGTGCTAGGCAAACTACGAGGGGCAAATCTGAAACTCAGTCTGAAGAAATGCTCGTTTTTCAAACGTAAAGTGAATTACTTGGGACACGTGATTTCGAAAGACGGCATCCAGACAGATCCTGAAAAGATTAGCGCCGTGAAGGATTGGCCGACGCCAAAAGACAAGACTGCAGTACGTGCCTTTTTGGGGCTTTCTTCATACTACAGACGTTTTGTGAAGAACTTCTCGGATATAGCAAAGCCTTTGCATCAACTAACGGAAGAAAAGCGATCATTTGACTGGAACGAACAATGTGAGTCAAGTTTCAACGAGCTTAAAGGAAGACTTTGTGAAACGCCAATATTGGGGTATCCAGACCCGGATGAGGATTTCATTGTGGATACAGATGCTAGTAATACTGGAATTGGAGGTGTCTTGTCGCAAAAGAAAGGAGATAACGAAGTTGTGATTGCATATTTCAGTAAGTCATTGTCAAAACCAGAGAGGAATTACTGTGTAACTCGGAGGGAATTGCTAGCAGTTGTCAAGACGTTACAAGATTTCAGCAAATACCTGCTGGGAAGAAAGTTTCGTATCAGAACTGACCATGCTGCTTTAAAGTGGTTGCTAGAATTTAAAAACCCCGAGGGACAAGTGGCGAGATGGATTGAACAACTGCAGGAGTATGATTTCATCATCGAACACCGTAGTGGGAAATTACATGGAAATGCTGACGCCCTATCACGTAGACCTTGTGCGGACAACTGTAAACATTGCTCAAGACAAGAAGGCAAGGAATGTGTTCGAATGATAAGAACTGATACGGTTAGCGACGAGTGGAGTGATGAAATCATTCAGCAAGCGCAACAAGAGGACCCTGACGTGAGACCCATTTTTGATTGGATTAATGCTGGCGCACCTAAACCAAGATGGTGTGATGTAGCTCCTATGAGTGCGGTTACAAAAAGCTACTGGGCACAATGGGATAGCTTGGTTATGCATAATGGCGTTCGATGTAGAAAATGGGAATCAACAAATGGGAAGGATGCTCATCTGCAAGTCGTTGTCCCAAAGAAAAGGGTGAAAGATGTTTTGAGAAGCTTTCACGATGGAACATCCGGTGGACACCTTGGAGTAAAAAGGACCCTAATGAAAATTCGGCAACGCTTTTATTGGATTCACTGCCGAGAAGATGTTGAAAATTGGTGTAAACGATGCACTAACTGTGGATCAGTCAAGGGACCGCATACCCGTAGCCGAGGAACACTCAAGTTGTACAACGTGGGAGCCCCTTGGGAAAGGGTTGCATTAGATGTCGCAGGACCATTCCCAGCATCGGACTCCGGAAACAAGTACATTCTTGTCGTGATGGATTACTTCACGAAGTGGCCTGAAGTATTTGCCATTCCTAATCAAGAAGCGGTAACCATAGCTGAAAAGTTAGTGAACGAAGTATTCTGCCGGTTTGGGGTACCACTCGAAATCCACAGTGATCAAGGAAGAAACTTCGAGTCTGCGGTCTTTCAGGAGACTTGTCGCATAATGGGAATTCATAAGACGAGGACTACGGCGTATCATCCACAGTCAGATGGAATGGTTGAGAGATTTAACCAGACACTGGAGAGACATCTAGCCAAGGTCGTTGAGAGCCATCAAAAAGATTGGGATCGGCATATCCCCCTCTTCCTGTTGTCTTATAGGTCGGCAACTCACGAAATTACGGAGGTTACTCCATCGTATGCGAATTTTGGAAGAGAACTCCGTCTGCCTGCAGATCTCCTGACTGGACGTCCGCCCGATACACCAAGGACCATCACGGAATATGCAAATTTGCGGGATCGGATTGATGATGTTCACAGCCTGGTACGTGAACACGGGCTCCACGCTAGCATAAAGATGAAAACCCGATATGACCGGAAGTCTTATCAAGTGGGTTTTGAGGAAGGTTTGTTGGTGTGGCTACATAACCCTATGCGACGAGTAGGAAAGTCCCCGAAACTATCTCCGAATTGGGAAGGGCCTTACAAGGTAGTCACCAAAATAAACGACGTCACGTATCGAATCCAGCGGAATCCTCGTAGTCCGAGCAAGATTGTTCATGTTGACCGGCTGGCCAGATACCATGGAAATAATGATGCTCGGGACGAGCATGTCTTAGGAGGGGGTAGTGTTACGCCGGTAGGTTAGGTCAAAAACTTTGAACGTCAATTTCAGTGCTTTAGAGGCGTTTTCAGCAGGCTGAAAAGTCATTTCAGGCCGTTTCAGAAGTTACTCTATCACATATCTAAAGATCGAAATTTCACCCAAGTTGCCGTCGTTTTCAGGCGCCTGAAACATGTTTTCAGTCCGTTTCAGGGCACCCTCTATCAGATGACGCCATAACCTGAAAACCCGTTTTCAGGCGTTTTCAGGACCCCTTATGGGCCTCTGAAGCACAAATCGTTATATGGCGAAATATCCGGTAGGAGTGACAGAGATAGCACTACTAGAAAGAGATAGCTATACTCGGAACATTCGAGAAGTGTGTGACAGAGATAGAACTACTAGAAAGAGATAGCTATACTCGGAACATTCGAGACGGGAGTGACAGAGGGAGTGCACCATTAGAGAGAGACATATGTGGTCTCGAATGTTCTCGGCCCGCACGCTGGTCCTTACTAGAATATTCGCGATATGTGTGGACAATGTGTCCAGAGCGGCTCCGCGGGATATAAAAGGCGCCGACGGCCGGCGCGAGTTTAGTTACATTTTAACTGCGATCGAGTGCTAGTACAAGGATAATCGGAGAGAAAGACTCTTCGTGTGAATAGTGAGTGTGTTTTAGTGGATTTTATGTACAGTTCGTGTGAATTGTAAGTGCCTAATTTGGGTAATAAAGTGAGTGTTTTAATTAGTGGATTAATTCGTGTTTTTCTATCAAATACGAACCCCACGCTCGTAACAATATGACCCGGCACAAGGGAATCAGCCAATGACAACACTACTTTTTCTCCTAATCCAAAATTAGATGTCTCTAGTTGAGGGTAGGTGGTATTGCCTTGGTGGATGCCTATTCGGGCACACCGATAACATGCGATCAGCGAGGTCTACACCACCCATGTATTTATTGTAATTGCGCACAGCCGCTGGTCTATCGACTGACAAATACTGCTTACGACTTTTACACCACCTTTGGCACACATCCATGGGCTCCAGGGCATCGACGTTCGATAACAGTGTTACTGGTTTATTGTCGAACCATTTGATGATAGCAATCTTACCATCTTCGCTGACAATGTTATGCATACTCCCTCTGCCACGTTTTTGAAGCTCTTTGTCATCCATCAAAACAGACCTTGCATCACCTGGTACTCTATTTTTTTGTATAGTACCAGTACACCCGATTCCCCTTTCAGTCAGTTCCTTAGCAAGCTTCACAGTAGTGAAGTACCGATCAAAATATAACATATCACCCGGCACAAGGGAATCAGCCAATGACAACACTACTTTTTCTCCTAATCCAAAATTAGATGTCTCTAGTTGAGGGTAGGTGGTATTGCCTTGATAGACATCAAAGTCAACTACCAGTCCATTGGGGTTAGCTAGAACAAATGCCTTTAAACCAACAGGATTAGGCTTCCCTGGACAGTACTGTTTCATGCCACAGGATCCCGTGAAAGGAATTATCATCTCATCTAATGACAAGCGCTGATCCTTTTCTTGAATTCTGCAACTTTGTTGAATCTGGCTGATCAGTGGCCTCATTTTCCACAATTTATCCTTTTTACGCGTTTCTTCGTTGACATCGCTATCAAATACTACTTTTAGAGAGTTTCTGAGAAGCGTAAATCTGTTTCTAGACATGTTATCGGCAATAATAGGTACTCTCCATTTAGCTTCCCAGTACATCCTGAGCCATGAATAATTTAAAGCTGCCATTACGAATGTGATCCCAACATAAATATTGAATTCTTTCACAGACATATTCAAAGATCGTCCATGCAGCGCAACTGAAGTCTGGTTGGTGCGTTCTACAACCAGTTCACCAAATTTTTGGTCAATATATTGTTCGTAGAACTCGAGTTTACTAAAGTCTTTATTAGAGTTCGGAAGATATGATGGTTCTAATAAAGTGTACTCCACTGCGGGGAAGTTTTTGATTGACTAATCCGTTGAACCACTAGCAGAAGGACTACTTGGTGATAGCAGGCGGACGACCAACTGTTGGTGACCTCGACCTCTACCTCTGTCTGTACCTCTACCTCTTGTACCTTTACCTCTTCCTCTATTTCTCCCGCGATTTCCACGAGTAACTGGCTCAGTGTTCCTGTTTACTGGAACTTCCGGTTCATCACTTATGTCTGAATCTGAACTGGTCTCTTCGGTATTAGTCTACTGAGTGTAGGGAGGGTCTTCTTCATCACTGGGACTAAAATCTTCGACATCTGATTCGGTCAGCAACTCTAATATGTGTTCGTCGAGTACTGAAATAAAAACAAAATCAATTTATTATTAATCCTTTTAAGTCCACGTCTTATTGATTGATATATTTGACTAAAATCAGTGACTAAACAACAAGTAGATAAATAAAAATAAATAAATAAATGAAATGTAGGTAAGTATGAGAAATATTTTAATTATTGAGTTACGTCCCAATGTGGTCAGTTGATAACAAAATCAAAGCAGCGAAAACAGGAGGTAAGGCCCTGTGTTATCACTTGAAAACATATTATTAGAAACGCAATTTTTAGATGTGTTATAGCGTTTTTTAATAAAAATATTCAAAACCTCGGAACCTCATGATTCTAGATACCTAGGCATATATATGTTAATACAAGATTCTTTAAATACATTTAGATTTACTTACCACGTCCTCGCCGCCTCGCCTTCTTCGCCATTTTGACACAAATAAATAAAACTTCTGCTATTGGTTCACTAAGGTGACATCCGGTAAAAAAGACCATAGACTTCAGCCAATCACATCTCCACAAAATATCGTGTCTATTTCCGCATATTTAAATTTAGGCGGCAAATTCAAATATGTTTTCGGATGAATACACTGGGCGGTAATTTTTTAAGATGAATTTTTAGCTTGGGCGCTACTGGCTATGTTGATTATGTATTCATATGATATCATTGGGTGTTACGAGGTTAAAGCACAGAGAACTGAATAATCACGCGCGCGCCGCTACCAGAGACGGCAGTAATGGCAATATTCGTGCTGCGCAGTTGCGCTGAGCGCAACTTCGACGGTAGGAAAAGGTCTTCAGTTTCTTTTTGCACGTTGTGGAATTTACATCATTAAAAGAGGAATAGCAATGCCTCATTGTCCTGTGATTTGGTGGCATAATCAAAGTAAAAATGTGAATAAACAATATTCTGGCATATCATATTACAATTAAGTTGTAAAAAGCGATTTTTAGCTATTTGAAAAAATGCGATTTTAGTTTGACTTTGAACACTAAACCTCAACCAAACCGGCGCGGTTGAGGATTTGTTTTGCTAGTGAATACTTTAGTGACGTGTAGCGTTGTCTATCTCTCTAGCTATCGATGGAGTGCATCAATATCCTTAAAATACCAATATATTATTGAATCACCATTTAAAAATTGTTAATTTCGCCATAACTTTCCTATGATGCCTACATAAAAGATAAAATGTATATTAGCGGTAGCGATATTAGCGAACTTTCCTCAGAAACATGATAAGATTTGTTCAGAACATTTCGATGCTGGAAGTTTCATGAATAAGAGTACAAGAACATATTTATCTTCCGATGCTATTCCAACATTGAAAATCCACCCTATTTTTAATGAGGTAATGTAGTATCTATATTGTTATTTAGTTTGGAGTCTAAAATATTGAGAGCAAGTGCTTGGCATCGTAGAAAAAATTGTGTACTTTTCAGATGAATCCATCCACAAATACCAATAAAATGAGCCACAATGCTGATATAGTACCAGCAAAACGTAAAAAGGTAATTTGTTTACATATATATAGTTAATTTTGGATCTCTTGAACATCTCATATAGGTACTTAGTATTAAATTCTTTCAGATCACTGGAGAATATCAATCCGAAGCTGTTCAAGGTGATTTATCTCAAAAAGCAGAATCAAAACAAATGATGGTAATTAACTGTATACAACATTTCGTCAAGTGTTGTGAAGCTCCTTAAAATCCACTGGTTGCGTCTTGATGTTTGGTTCTAGCCAGGCGCAGGTTTATACCGAATTTCAGATAATACACAGAATTTCAGATAGATGATTCTCTGAACTGATGATTCACGAGTCGAGCCACCCAATGAAGCTTTTAATGCTTATTTATTATATATAAAAATTTCTAAACCTTCGTCGCAAGCCCAACCCGAACAGGCTTCTAGACCAAATATCCAGGAAAAATAATGGAAAAATATGAGGACATCAAACTGTACAAAAAAACGCAACTCCAGTTTATCGATATGAAGTTGTTGTTATAATTTATTTTTATTTTTGGGGCAGTGATGGTGCTCCGGCACAAGATTTCTAATTAACTGGCTAAATTTTAATAGAATAGAAATAGAAATATTTATTTAAAAAAATAAAAATAAGCAGGTTTCCAAAAGAACATTAATAAAGAAATAAAAACCTTAAACGCTACAAGTATGATTAACTGTGGCCCCACACTAGGCAGAGCCTGTATCGTGGGTACCATAATTATGATTCACAGATAGGAGATGGGAGTTCAGCGTGGGTACAATTTAATTTTTAAGGACACAAAAACAACAGGAAAGAGTGGGTATTATAACCGAAAATATAAACAAAAAGATAAAACACAGACTAACAAAACAAAGACGGTACATTATTTTAAAACTTAAGAGTACTACAGCATATAATCATGTGGGACATATCGACAGTATTTGCATAATGACGAAAATTCCTATTGAAGGACTCCTAAGACCATTTCAGTGGTATCGTATGTGAGGGATAGAAGCCATTTTTAACACTTACGTTTGACTTCAAAACTACTACAATTTCTAAAGTTACAAAAACTGTTGGCCTTGTTGTACATGTAAGGATGAAGAAAATCAGGGAATCTTTGCGCAAAGGTAGTGTGGACAGTGTTAATAGGAACCTTGTAGGTCCGTTTCATTAGAAGTTTGTTTTATACAAGAGAGTTGGTTATATTTTTATGAACTAAAATAACAGACCTCAGAATAAACAGCCTACGGTTACTAAGTATATCATTTTCACCTTGTATTAGATCAGTGGGGTAGTTTTTTGGTTTCCTATACATAACTTTCAATACCGAACGTTGAGCTCGCTCTGCGCCTATTAAGATTGTCTTACTACATCCACCCCATACCGAAATACAGTAGGTAAGAATCGACTCACATATAGCCGTATACACTCCCTTTAGGAGTCCATAGTCGGCACAGTTTCGCAATTGTTTCATGATGTAAATAATTTTACGGATTCTGGCTGTCAATGCTTTTATATGGTCTCTAAAGTTCAGATTTTTGTCAAGTATTATGCCTAGGTATTTAATCGATGTAGTATTTTGTATCTCAGGACATTGACATTGGGTAGAGATATTTCCGCATTTGTGAACTTTAATGTTGGGCAGCGCTGGTGGCCCGGAGGCCTCGGTCTTATAAAAGCACAGGTACTTAGTTTTTGCAGTGTTCAGAGTAAGCAAGTTTTTTCGTAACCATGTTGCTACATTGGACATACCGTTTTCAGCACTAGCAAAGACATTATTCCAGGAGGTATCGTTAAAAATTATGGCGGTGTCATCAGCATAGCAAAATAGGTCAGCTTTGGGTAGATTTATACTATATATGTCATTAATGTACATTAAGAAAAGAGTGGGGCCTAAGATACTGCCCTGTGGAACACCAAAGCGAACGGGTTCAAGTGGGCTAATATGTGTGCCCACTTTTAGACATTGGAGTCTATTTGTGAGGTAGCTTTTAAACCAAGCAAGAACAGTACCTCGAATCCCCATGTTATGTAGTTTGTTTAGCAGTATGGGTTAGAGACCGTATCAAACGCCTTTGCCAGATCAAGGAAGACACCAATGCAGGGTCTACCTTCATCTAGCAAGGTACATACACGTCTCACTAGTGAACTTACTGCGTCCTCAGTCGAGATACCCTTCCTAAAACCGAATTGACGGTGGTAGAGCAACCTGTTTTGTTCCAAAAAACTAATTAGCCGTTTGTTAACTACCTTTTCCAGTAATTTGGAGAAAGTAGGAAGTAACGAGATCGGACGGTAATTAGAGGGTTCATCTTTTGGCCCTGCTTTATGGATTGGGCAAACCAAAGCTGTTTTCCAGACCTCTGGGAATTCACCCGTTGACATACTAAGATTAATTATATGGGTCAGAGGTTTTATCACAAAGTATTTTAGTATCTTGACGATGCTATTGCTAGTACCTGGTGCACTACTAGAGAAGAGACGTTGAATCATGCATGTGAGTTCTACACTATCAGTCGGTTGTAAAAATATGGAGTGACCATTTCTTTGCTGATTTGACGTTTTTGATGCAAGACTTTCTTCGGATTCATTGGTATCGTTTAAAATATTTGTGGCTAAGTGTTTACCTACGTTACTAAAGTACTTATTACATTTGCTCAGAGAGGAAATAGGATCATTGGAGATATTCAAAAGTTCAGTGGCTATAGGGTTTTTTGTTTTTGAGTGACATATGTCTTTGATGCAACTCCAGAGCTTCTTGGGGTCATTTTTGTTTTCTTCCAGTGCTTTCGACTCGTATTCACGTTTTAGATTGTATAAAAGATTATTGCAGTAGTTTCTATAACGAGAATAAGTCACCTTCAAAACATCGTTGTTGGGGTTTTTTCGCAATTTGTAATGCAATGCATCGCGATTTTTCATGCATTTCATTAAACCTGGTGTTATCCATGGTTTTAGATTAAACTTGGATCTACTTATTTTACCATGTTTTGTGTTTTTCGCAACAATATCAGAGATGATTTCAGAAAAAGATTTGGTGGCCACCTCCACCGATGTTTCAGTCATCACCGCAGACCAGTCGATGTTTTTTGATAAACATTTTTTTAATAAACAACATGATAAAATTAATCCTTTTCTTTCAAAATCTACCTTAGTTAAATGCATGCGTAGAGGTATTATGAACAATATTGAATACTAAAATACTCTTATTGTTGTATAATTAATTGCCAAAATAATATTTAAAAATAATCATATTCGATTTCTGGTCGTAAAAATATCGACCCTAGTCGCAGCACTCGCGCACAGATGGGTGACAATGCCGATACGTCATTTATATAGTATGGCGTTTGCTAGTGAGTAAACGGTTACGCCCACTGACACGCTTGATTTGTAATTTTGTATGAAAAGTTTGAACCATGCCATCAATTGCCATCTGCCACATGGATGTTTCAGTGCTCTAAAGTTAGTGAAATCTACTCGGCTCATGATTCTGACTGAACAAACTATTTTATCATTATGCATTTATTCGATGACACATTGTATAATAACATTCAAACTGTGAAGCGAAATAATAGATGTATGTATTTATGAAATACTAATTATTTAATACAAAAGCTTGACAAATAAAACTTAATCATTGTTTATTTCGTAACCAAACATATCACGCTCCTTTTCCAGAAGTATCAGCGTTGATTCTTTAATGCGATCTAACACCTCAACAAGCTTTTCTTGAGTGAACACTTTATACAGACATCTGTTTTCGCCAGCAATCAGATCACTCAACTTCAAGGCTTCACTGTGGTTTTCAACATCATCATTGCTCTGCAAGATCTTCAGAATCAGTATGACAACTTCTGGGATGCATAGACCTCTCAATGTTTCTAACTGCTTCAGTCTATCTTTCTTTTCGTTTTTACTGAAGTTGGATGAGGTGGTGCTGTCGTTTTCATCCTGCAACCAGCCTCCAGGGAACAACATGACATTATACAGCAGGTTCTTGGTGTGACGTGATTGGTGCATCACAGCATTGGACCACCTTGCCTTCTGCTGCTCAACTTGCGCGCATCTCTGTTCATGGTGTACCTTATCAGTGAAGGAGGCATCAGCGGGCAATGCTTCCACTTCTTTTGGCAGACCACTAATAAAGTGTCTGTACCAAGTTGCAAAACTGTCCAATGCTTCCAAGTAAGCCTTTAGACACAATTGCTCCCTCAGCTCTGAAGATGTGGATGATACTTTCTTGGCAAATGATGGGAACATTTGGTTTAAGTTATTGACACAAGATGTGGCAGCATCTGTATTGCCCATGAAGATAAATGTGCGGATCATGGCATTGCTCAACCATAATGCTTCTTCCAATTGGTTTGGGAGAAGTGCAAGCCATTCCAGAGATGCAATAACTTTGCTGATTAAAGTTTTGTCTTTCTCCACAGCACCTGTCTGTGTAAAAGTTATATCGGCATTGCCATATCCTTGTTGGATGTCAGTGATAGCTTTTTTGATGGCAAGTCTTGCTGCTTTGGCCACATCCAAGCCTGCATCAACTCCAGATTTTACAACAGCTTGTCTGAAATCAGGCTTGGTAACTCTGTCCAGGAGTTCGGCATATAGATATACTTGGCTTTCGGTTGGAACAGTGGAAGTGTAAAATGCGATCAATTCTGGACACTCCACAAAACCATCATTCAATCTCTCAACAAGGAAGGTGACATACTTTACCAAGATCTGGTCTCCAACGTCACTTTGGGGATCCTTACCCATCTGCCTCAGAACAATGACCAAATGTGCCAGGAATCTGATGAATCTTTCATCTGCATTGTCTATCCATTCAATTGACTCTTGCATGATGGCTCTGACGTGTCCTAGCATCAAAAGCCGTTGGCATATCTGATAGTGTGATTCTTTCTTACCATCCAGGTGAGAATTGACTTCACCAAAGACTTGTTGCAAAGATAGCTCTTCAACATGTAACTCAGATTGTAGCATGTCTAGGACTTCAGCTGATGTTGTATTTGCGTGTGCTGTGGCATGATGTTCGCGCAGGAACTTATCCACTCTGCTCTCAATCTGGACCCTCAGATGAGCCCATAGCAGGTCCTCCCAGTTACCCTGGCAGGCAGGCAGGGTGCTTGCCAGGTGACCACATAGTGTCCCTATTGTTGCTCTGTAGTGGATATTCTCAGTGACATTGTTGGCAATACCCAGGCAGCACCACTTCCAAAGGTCCCTTGATGGGTTTCCAGAGATTTCTAGCTGCTTGCTTGTGTCTTCACGTGGAAGATAGTGGAGTAATCTCCATCCTTGCAGAATTGCTCCCCTCCAAGCTTGACCGGCACTAAGGCACAATGACACAGCTTCTTTAAATTTTCCACACCTTACTTCAGTGAAAATCCTCTTGCACAGATCATTATCATCCTGCTGATCATCAGAGTGAATGGTTTTCTTCTGCCTTCTCGGTGCATCTGGGTCCATACATGTGATCATAGCTTTGTTCTTCTCCTTATTAAAAAGGCTGGATCCAATAAGAAGCTGATGTAAGGTGTTGCTCCAATGAATGTTGTTTCCAATGATTGGGGCTGTAGTTTTAGTTGCCACCTCTTGATATGCAGCTGTTGCCTCCAACCAATCGACTAACAGCTGCAGTAGTCGTAATTCTGAATCACATTGGAATAAAGAGCTTACCAATTTCTGTTGGGACAGTGTTGGTTCGGTGAGCAGATTGTCTATAGACTCAGGATGGTTATTTATAGAGTCCATGTAAAGGCAGTGGAGGAGTTTCCAGGTGTTGGCCTCTTCTGCCAGCCAGTAATTATGGGCATTATACCTGTTCCAAGGTTCCACCAGCTCCAAGGAGTCGCAGCACACCTGAGATAACCTCGAGAGTGTGTCGAGCACATCGTTCGGCCGACACGACTGTATTATCTCGAAGAAAGCCTCGTCTAGCCCTTCGCCGGCACTGCCGGGGGCGACCAGCATCGAAGAATCATCCAGAACCTGCCGCAAACTTGAGTCGTTGAGGTTTTTGAATATCGAAGTTTCATTAAAAATCGGCGACAGATTCAGCGTGTCTTCTCGGTGCAGGAGATGCCTATTCCGCTTATTATTTAACGGTGTACGTTGTGTTAAATGTAACTGCAAGGATTTATCAAAACTCATTGTTGTTTTTAGGATAAATAGTCGAGTTTCGTGAAAATAATCACACTCCACCGGCTAACTGTCAAGTCAACGGAAACGTTGTCATTTCAAAAACCAAATTATTAGTATCTTAGTAATCTGTTGTTTTGATGTTGCCTCTTCACACTCGCACACGAAACACCTACGAATCGTGAATCCCATGTGGATCCGCAGATCCCAATTTGCATTTTCTTCACGGCTTCGCGTGTCGCGTTCGTGCCTCGTTCTCGTTTGTTGTCCCGGGGCGGCTGATGTTGCTCACTAGCATGTGCCGCGGACGGTTATCTATCTGTTTGTTTTTATTTCCTGATCACGGCATACGTGTACGCCATCTATTAACGTTATCAATTTGATGAGCCTTCCTCAGTGCCAACACGAAATGTAATGACAATCATGTTTCTTTAATTTTTTACTCATCATCTTGGTACCCATTTTTAGAGCCCTGAGCCTCCCATGCATGCATCATGGCCAGGGGACAAGTTATTAAAAAAACATAACCCCTCGTGTGCCTTCCGGTCTTTAGATACCAATTTTCAAACACTCGTGCTTGTCTAGTCAGTCTTTAAAGACGACCTTCAAGCTGTAATCCTCACCATTGAAACCTTCATGAAAATGAAATTTGAAAATGCTAAAAAATAGTCCAGAAATAGTCCTAAATAGTCCACCAAGAAAGAAAATTAGTCCACTTATAGTTTCTGAGGTTTTATAAGTTGGTGAGGATTACAGCTTGACGTCAAGCTGTAATCCTCATCTCTCTTGCAAGCAAGCGGAAGGGCCTATTGACTTGGTTTCGGTTTCAAAAATTAGTCCAGAAATAGTCCACACGGCATGCCAAATTTCAGAAATAGTCCTTCAACGATTCCAGAGTTATTAAGTCATCTTGGTGAGGATTATAGCTTGAACATTTGATAACATCAAATATCTCCGGACCGCCTACGACTTCTAGTTTGATATTTATGCCAAAAAATAGTCCAGAAATAGTCCACCGAAACAATAATAATTTCCACCTGGTTTACTTTGAAGAACGGCATTAAAAATGCAATGTTTTTTCCCATACATTTCAATCAATGTACAGTCGTGTACAAAATAATAACGGGGTAAACCCTAATAAACCGGTTTATACCAATTAATCTCCATAGTCTAGTGGTTTTACACTCGCTTCTCACGCAGGAGATGCGTCGGATCGAATCCGGTGCGGACCTTATACCATTGAGATAAGTAATTTAACCAATGTACATTATACAGACGTTCTTACGGTGATGGAAAAGGTACAAAAAATATGAGGTTACAATTTTATTACCCCACTGCGCCAGACCGGCTGCGCTATACGACAATCAGTGTTAGATTTTGGTGCGTTGAAAAGGATAGCACAAAAATACAAAAAGGATAGTATTTTGAAAAAAGTATAGTACGCTCTAATACTAATTTAAAAATGATGAAAATGAAAATTTTAAAAACTTGACTACACCTTTATGTATACTTATACTCGGGAGGTGCCAATTATTTAGACATAAGAACTTAATTAAATACCTAAAATTGAAATGATTAAGACTGTAATTAATCAAACAATGTTTGATGTTATGTGATGATTATACCAATGAACCGACAGTTATTGTGATTAAAACTAAGTTATACATATAAATATGATGTAAACATATACATAAATATAACTATAATGAACATAAATGGATCTGTTCTTTTTTCAAATTATGTTTTGTGAGTACAGAACCTAGCATGTTATCCTTTACACATTGATTATCAGTTCTTAACACTTTCCACCATTGCAATAATGTCATTATTGCAATAGTCATGTACTGATTGACGAGATTTTTAAACACTCGTGCCTTAATTTCCACCAAAAAAGGCTTTAAGATGTCTTCAAAAGTTTCAGCAAAATCGTATTTCGAAGAAATTTTGCCAGCGCGTTGGCGATACCAATTCCGCCATTGTTGTTTACATCTTAGCTCAACTATATAAATATATAACATATATATCATAGCTACAACCGAAGCTGGAAGACCCGTTCAAAATCCAAATCGCTGTTACGCACTTATGTACAAAAAAAAACTCATTTATGTTTCAGTCTTCTAAGGGCTTTTGACAGCCGTTAAAAACAGTTTAAATTAAACACAACTTAAGCTCAACAAGCAAAAGGCGAGTAATGTTCTCAAGCAGGCCAAGCTTATTGCCTGTCAGCCAGGTTGCCCCTAACCATCCGTGTTTTATTAAATTAATTGTATTTAAACTGTATTCAGCGGTTATCAAAACTCTGGTGAAAGTCAATTATTTTCGAAAATATAATGTATGTACACAAGAACCTTACAAAATTTCCCAAACTTAGCGATAGCTGTAATGTTAACCTAAGAAAAATCACAGACTACTTGCACCCCGGTTTAGACTCGCGAAGGTAAGCAATTCTTTCAAGGGTCAATGCATTCTCTACTACAACAAGATACCTCTGGAGATCTTGAAATTTCCATTTGAGCAATTTAAAATCCATGTTAAAGCGACTTTGTCGAAAAAGGGATATTACAATGTTCAAGATTACTTAAATGATGGGTCTGTATGGGGTTAATCTGGCTCAACACAGACCTTGCTGGTAATAATTTTGTAATTATTTATTCCTGCCTATTAATTATGATAATGACTAAATATTATATTTTGTATCAGTTAAGCATAAGCAATTTTTAAAAAGAGATCTAAAAATCAATCTGTGGGAGTTTCTATGCCCTTCTTCTCCCACAGTGGTCCAATGTATAGAAGTGGCAAAAAATGACGATTGCTAAGTATATGTAAATATCTACAGTAATAAAGACATTTGGAATTTGGAATTTGGAAAGTCCGGCTAAATGGGAGAACATAAATATTAAGTGTCGTGAAGGACAGAGCTATGCGCTTACTTTCCTACAATATTACAATACCGTTAGTTTACAGAGATTAAAAACAGGCCCTTTGATTGAATTAACCGATATAAACCGGTTTATTAGGGTTTACCCATTATTATTTTGTACACGACTGTACATGTATTGAATGTATGGGAAATAAAACATTGTATTTTTAATGCACTTCTTCAAACTTAACCAGGTGGAAATCGTTATTGTTTCGGTGGACTATTTCTGGACTATTTTTTGGCTCAAATTTCAAACTGAAAGTCGTAGGCGTTCCGAAGATATTTGATGATATCAAATATTCAAGCTGTAATCCTCACCAAGATGTCTTAATAACTCTGGAATCGTTGAAGGACTATTTCTGAAATTTCGCATGCCGGTGGACTATTTCTGGACTAATTTTTGAAACCCAAACCAAGTCGATAGGCCTTTCCGTTTGCTTGTACGAGAGATAAGGATTACAGCTTGACGTCAAGCTGTAATCCTCACCAACCTATAGCTATAACTTCGGAACTATAAGAGGACTAATTTTCTTTCTTTGTGGACTATTTAGGACTATTTCTGGTCTATTTTTTTGGCAGTGTTTCAAATTTAATTTTCATGAAGGTTTCATCGGTGAGGATTACAGCTTGAAGGTCGTTTTTAAAGACCTGATGACACACACACGGACACTTATGAATTAAATTCTGCATTAGGGAGTGGTGTGACAAGGGCAGTAATATTAATTCGTGACGTAAAGGAACAGGATAGGTATTATTAGAAACCAGAGGCCGAGATGATTTTTGAAGAAAACTTCTATACGCACGCTTGACATGGGGAGTAAGCTGGCGAATGCGTGACGAGAGCGTTACGAAAAGTGTAATCGAGCGAGGCGAACGAGAGGTGCGCGCGCACATTTTCTTTCTCTCTTCCTCTCATAGCCAGACAGTGCAGGAGATGTATTTTTGAAGCATTAGATCTAAAGAAGTTTTACTTCAGTGGTGTGGTCTAAAGCACACTATTTTTTTTAAATAAACACTGAAACTGACCGATTATAATTTCAACATAAATGGACTCTAATAACAATTATCAAAACGAACAAAGATATCGGACAGCGTGACAATAAGAATGGCGAGGTGTTGAGTCTATGACGACGACTGGGCAAGTGCGTCGCACGTTTTTTTTTTGTTGGAGGGAAAAAAAATGGAATTACCCATGCCCAGGAGTCAGACCTCCCTGCTATGTCCGGGTCCCCACATATTGAGCGGGCATCAGCTCGTGTGGTATACGGACTAAAAACAACCCCTTTGTATTTACAGTTGTCTTACTACGAATTAACTGTGAGCCATGGTGCGTCGCACGTGGTCTGCGCTGCGCTTTATATAGGCGCGCGGCAGCCCGCCCCACGGCTGTCTTCTGAAGCAGCTAACAGTATTAAAACGTTCGGACCGTATTCAATCCTAGGTAAAAGTCAATGATCTCAACATCTAAAGCGGCAGTTGCTGCGTAGCTCGTTGTTGGCTGCACTGTTTTGTGGTGAAAAGTGTTTATTTTCGTGTTAAAATTAGCATTTTTATTACTCCTGTACGTTGTTTGCGTCGGGTTTTGTAATAATATCGATGATGTAACTAAACTTAACTAAAACGGAAAAAAAAAACACTATCCTCAGAACACATTCTTTGACACCACCTACACTACTGAATCCTGTAATACATAAATGTAAAGGAAATTTATTGTAGTTTTAAAATTTATATCGCTCGTTTCTTACAATTATGTAGTTTACGTGTATTACAGGCGGGGCGCAAGGCCCGCCACTCGCGGAGCGCGCGATCTGCGCCAAGGCAAGTCTCTAGAAGTGAGTTTGTGGCGCATGGGATGGGAGGGCACTTTACATAGCCTATCCTGTGTCCCACTGCTGGGCGCAAAGTACTCCCTTAATCGCACCCACAAATCCCTATCGGCCGTCTTGCTGACCCAATCTGACCGGAACCTATCCAGCTCTCCATCTCTTTCTGGGCCTTCCCCTACGCCGGTGTCCGTCTGTAGGAACGTCACGAATGCCAGTCAGTGACTATCTTCGCCCATCTGTCTGGGTGCATTCGACTTTCGTGTCTGGCCCAGTTCCATTTGAGTTTCGTGGTTTCCACGCCTACATCAGCAACGAAAGTCTTGGAGCGCAGTATGCTATTTCTGATGCGGTCTGTGCGTTTCACTCCCAAGATGCTGCGCTCCATCGCTCTTTGACAAACCTTGAGCTTGGACTTCTGATGTTCGGTCATGGACCAAGTTTGTGCGCCGTAGGTTAGGTTATTTATTAAGATATACACATATACAATCGAACTAGTTCATTCGTACTACGTAATGAATTAGAACTTTTAGGGTGCTGAGCCAGCTCAGGGATTTTTAGACATTTTCAGATTATTTGTTTAATTATAAAATGCCTTAGCGCGAAGTAGCACCGCATCAGCAGTATAAGTATCGCCATCAATTTTCATCTAAGCTGTGAATATGAAACCCTTTTCGTTACGCGGTTCGCGCCACGTTTCGCGCCGCTATCCGCGTGCGAATGTGAAGGGGCCTTTAATGAAAATAATTGATTTGATAAAATGTGTATTATTTATTATTGCAACCATCTCCATTATATTTTATTTCGCAGATTATGTGATAAGCTTTTGTCTTAATAATTAAGAAGAGAATAAGAAATTAAAAGATATACATAAATAAATTAGGTTTTAGATTGTACCACACCGCGCGGGTTGAAGACCGTTCGGAAATAAAAGATTGATTTCAAGCCAAATCTAATTTTTACAACAAATTTTATGTTTTCACTTTTCTATGCGTTGTTTAGTTCAAGTCAGTCGAATACAAAAAACATACAACTATTCTACTTCTTTTTCAAAATCATCCTATTATTAGTATTTTTTTAATCTTGCAAAGTAAAGTACTAATGAGTTTTTGGTAGAGCAGAAAAAAATCTTACACGATTCTATCCAAACTTGAACGAGCTGCGGAAATATGGGTAAAATAATATATTCATTTAATTTATTTACATTTACAACGTCCTATATCATCAGCATCACAGTGGTGACTGGTTTATCCTCAGGTTTTATTATAAATTACTTTTTCTATAACTGGCCCCAGCAATTTCCCTCACCAATCATCATGTCATCATCATCATCATCATCATCATCATCGTCTCGTCAACGTCAAAGTTTCTGACTTCAAGGGTAAGAAAAATACGTAGCTACTAAATTCTCTTTAGGTAGGTAACGACTTCTAAAGTTCCTGCCTGGCTGTTTGTGCCTCAAATTGCATGTTTGGTAACTTTCAGAAGTACCTATTGGCAATTCAAGCAATAATTCGCCCTGAGTCTGAATAGGTATATGTATATGTAATTATTTGGGTTTTTAGTTTATAGATGGAATCTGGATACCAGCAGCCTACTCATACTTGCTCCTTACAATTAGAATAGATTATTTAAGGTGCTACTGCATAACATGAAATAATACAGATGAAAATTGTTACAAAGTGTGTCTAATATAAATTCTAATAAATCTGTCAGTGTCTATAAGGGGGCAGACCGGCCAAATATATATCTTTTCTTTAATTTTGATTTTGACACCGCCGACTAGGCGGCCTTAATGTGAAAATAGTTGTTCCCTTGGCGCCCCCTTATCTACAACTCCAACCACTAAGTCTTTATTATTATTATTAGGAGCCCACAGGCAAAGGCCTCTCCCCTTCTTCCACTCTTGGCGGTCTTGAGCGGTCACCCACCAGTTCTTGTCCCAAAAACCCAACTTGTCGCTCCATCTTTTCCTGGGTTGGCCATGCTTTCTCGTTACATTTGTAGGAACCCATTTAGTGGCTCTGTACGCCCAGCGGTTCGGAAGCACACGAGCAACATGGCCGGCCCAGTCCCACTTCAGTTGGCCTTCTCAGCTACGACAAAGAGTCTTGCATATAAATAATATATATATTATTTTAGGACATTAATTCAATATTATATCAAAGTTCCTCATTAGCTTAGTTGATCATATTTGATTTATTTTAAATTTTCTCCATGTATATGAGAGTTAGGTTTTTGACTTGTAAAAGTGAATTATTTTTGCCTACTTACAATAAATTATTTGAGTTTTATGAAATTTCAGTTAGGACTAATACTCATAGTCAATGAATAAAATTCAATCAAAGCTAAGCTTGTTACTTCAGTTTAGTAAATTACAATACAAGGGCGTACCCAGGATTTCAGCTAGGGCGGGGGCAGCTCATACCTTTTTCGAGAAGATGGTCGGTCAGGTATATTGAAACAAAAATATCATAAATTTGTTTTATCTTCTAAGTAGGGGCAGGGGGGGCGGCAGCCCCCCCCTGCCCCTACTTGGGTACGCCCATGATACAACAGGTAGCATTTTCTTTCTAAAAATAAAAAGGTACAGTTAATTTGTCAGGACATCATTTGATATTGACACAAGTATGTTCTTCTTGACAACCGGTTTAGCCTAGCGGGTAGTGACTCTGCCTATGAAGCTGACGGTCTTGGGTTTGAATCCTGGTAAGGGGAAATATTTGTGTGAAGTGAGGATGAATATTTATTTCTAAGTCTTGGATGTTTTCTATGTATTTACGTAAGCATTTATCTCTATTAAATCTATTGTCGTCTAGTACCCATAACACAAGCCTTCTTGAGCTTAGTATAGCTAAAATTTGATTTGTGTAAGGATGTCCTCTAATATTTATTTATTTATTTATCTTATAGTAAATACTTTAATATCAATTTTCAATTGAAAATTCCCATCAGCTCTGAAATTTTTTGAGTTTTGTTTGAATACCACTTGTTCAATGGATCTGAAAGTAATACCAAATTTTCAAAATGAATTTACAGTCAAGAGCATGTCACACTTGTAGCATAATTTTCTTTGAATTATGCTCTTAACGAAATGATATGAATGGTCAAAATCTGATCATCTCAACTTTACTGGAAAATAGGTGTATATTGTTCATTAACTTGAATTTTTATTCTTGGCAATCTTTCTTTTGCTAGTGTGTAATGAACATAGCTACATGTGAGATGTGATTAAAATTTTATGAATTTTAGACTTGATAACTAGAATTGTAATATGCTTACAATATTAGCTTAGATTCAGATTCATTACTACCTCTATCAAATCAGTAATAGCTTGTAGCGTAGTGGAGATCCATAATAGACAAAAACTAAGCACCTTCATTAATCACTTGTAGTTTCAGTATATACATATATACAACAATGTACACTGTCGATGAATGAATCATTGTAGAAGAGTGTTTTTTTAACTTTCGTAGTAAATAAGCATCTTTAAAAAGCGGGTAAGTAAGTAGGTTACGTGTAGTACACATTGGAGTTTAGTTTTGTAATAATTATTTTATAACTGGCTAGAAGACGAATACAAAAGATGGGAGAGAAGCCTATGGAATTGACTGGAGTTAATTTTGTAATTACTTATTCCTGCTTACTATTTATAGTAATTAATATTGTAATACCTACTTAATTATTATTAAATAAGTTAAACACAACCAACTTTTCAAAGAGATCTAAAAATCTATTTGTGGGAGTTTTCTCGCCTGCTTCTCCCACAGTACCTAGTACATGTAGAGGCAAAAAATGAATTTTGATAAGTATATGCCAATATCTACAGTAATAAAGAAATTTTGATTGATTTTGACTGTTGAACAAGTCCTAACATAATTTTGACAATTGCTTAGCACCTTTTTAGCGTTCCGTACCCGAAGTGGCCAAACGGTACTCTATTACTTAGTCTCCGATGTTCGTCTGTCTGACTGTCCTGCCGTCCGTCCGTCAGTCAGTGGACAGTATGTCATAAACCGTAATAGTTAGAATAGTTGAAATTTTCGCATTATGTGTAGTTTACCACTAATTTCTGTTGCCGCTACATGCAGCAACAAATAATGGATTACACATTTTTAAAATTAAAGAGGGTCGCGATATAAGATACTTAGGTGTTTTAATATTCCTGCCCCTGCGAATTACCTAATCATCAACATTCAAATATCATCGCCAATTAGCGATAGGTAAGTACCCTTTTCGTGGCCAGTGGCGCAATTCGTTTGAGGTCAGATCGGCAATATGTAGGGGGAACTGGTATCGAAACTAAGTTCAGACATATATTTTTTGCTTTTGTTTTATTATTTTTTAGTCCTAGTACTTCGTAGTTTTCTTGTAGGTACGATGGTACAGAATAAGATAACGGCGGAACCCTTCGAGTGTGGGATTCCGACACGCACTTGACCGATATTTATTGAACTGTCATTTTGGTTGGACAAAAATTTATTCGTCAAGTTCAACCAAACAACTTATTTGGCTTGAAAATTCAGTAAAATCAATTATATAATTGCAAAAGTTCCTCTTCTCTCATTTTCAGCTAGGTACGGCAGTCAAGGCCCGCTCAAGATGTGGCATAGAAATGAGAATAATATGGGATTTTATTTTCAAGAGCTCCAGTTTAGATCACTTCAAGGTGAGCTGATATATTTTCTTATTCGTGTTAAGTGCATATCAATAGTGATATTGATCTATTTATTGACATAGATTTATGTCAATGTTGGATCATTTCATTATACTAAATCTGGGTCCACATAATTTGAGTCGATAGTTACACAAATTGTTGTTTCAAATAAAAAGTTGATGATAAATTGACAACCTCTGTGGCGTTTCAGTTCAAGGCTCTGCCTCCCAAGCAGGGGGTCCCGGATTCGAATCTCGGCTGGCGAAGAAAATAAAACAATTCTGGGATGTTTAAATGTGTGTGACGTAGCTGTTTCTGGTTCCCATGACACAGCGTATACTAGTGTGGAGCCAGAAGCAATGTATGTGCCTGTATGTAAATGTTTGTGTTTAAATTGCAGGTATGTTATAAATTAATTTTGCCAGAGATAAACAGTTAATTTTGGATGCACTGTGTTGCACTCATTGGATATTGACCTTCTGTTGGTAAATTCGACTTTGCCCCAATATAAATAAATAAAACACGAAATAAAGATCCTTAAAATTGTAAGCAATCTATTAAGTATTGACCTTCTGTTGGTTAATTCTACTTCGCCCCAAGATAAATAAATAAAAACAAGAAAATAAGGTCCCTAAAATTCTAAGCAATCTTTAAATAGAGTAGGTAAGTTTTCCTAATGTCCTATCTTGGGCAGATATTCCTGGAAGCTAGAGAAGACACAGTAAATAGACCTATCTAATATAATTTGGATGGATTAAATACTATTAATCTCAATCCATGATGGAAGTTTTCGAAGAGCCCAAGTTGCCCAGAGCGCATTGCTTCTGGGCTCACTCTAGGATACTACAGTAAATTAGGCTAGTAGCTAGATCATTCTTTTGGTGGGATGCTAAAGCCTGTGTTGGGAACAAGAATTACGGTGTAGATTAGGTTATGGGTTATGGCTATTTAAAGTTTAAGTACAGTTTTTTATTCGTTTCTTAAATACCTAGTCAATAATCAAATATCATAGTTTGCACTCCTGATTGTGATTGTTGGATACAATGGCTATATGCATACCATACTAGGTGATTGGGGAGCGACAATATATTTGGGAGGAGGGGCTATGTGTGACATAATTCTGAACAACTCGCTATCAGACAGATTTGATCAGAGCAACATTATTTTTTACTTATTTATATGTACTACTTCAGCTGATGCTGATGGATGACCGCTCAGCTCAAAATGTTCGGCTCAAATCGGTTTAAGAATGTTGTTCAGAACTATAGGTCAGTGTCGATAAGGGGGCGGAAGCTATCCTTTATCTACCCAAAAAAAAATGTCACTCTAGACACCCGTATAGAATAGAATATTGATAGATCATTTCTATGGCCAGCAGTCATCCAGCACGCACGCATACACAATAGGTGGGACATATTTTACATTTATTTATTTATTTATACATTTGACATTTATCTTTGGTTGGCAGCACGGCGAATTTTGTAGGCTTGCGTAGCTCTCGCTCGCTCGACCGACACAGATCTTTTGAACGATCCTCCCACAGACGAACTGTTCCAGCTCACTGCCCACTATGCTCTTTTTTTTTTTTTTTGTTGGAGGGGAAAAAAATGGCTATGTCCGGGTCCCCACATATTGAGCGGGCATCAGCTCGTGTGGTATACGGACTAAAAACAACCCCTTTGTTTTTAACAGTTGTCTTAGTAAGAATTAACTGTGAGCCATGGGGTCCACTATGCTCACACGCTCGGCAGCTCACTTCAAGATCGGTCGATTTTTAGGACCGACCGTGTCGAATGTCGCTCACTAGATGGCAGACTCGGACGGAACGGAAGCTGAGTTTAGCCGAGCGCTCGCGAGCGTAGACGGAGTGAGGGCGTAGACGTTGTTTATTGTATTGTTCGAGTTGGAGTTTTATTTTGTAGGTTTGGTTCGAATAGTAATATAATATGAATACGTCGACTTTATCGTTGACTAACGTTTACGATACGTGTTTTAACTTTAAAATCAAAGTATTTATTATTCCTATTTCTAAGATGTGATCGAAACATATTTGAAATAATTTGAATCCTTCAAGCTGTCTTAAATACGAATTGTTTTATCATATACTTATTTATTCATTTCTAATGACAAAGAATAGAAGAATTATTTCTATAGAAAATACATACTACGGGTACGTTGCAACGTGTGCATCTATGCACAATTACAAAGTAAAGACAGTAACATCAAAATAGCCTTGCCTTGCTTAGCCTAGTAACTGACATGACAAGAGATCGTGTTTCGCGTGCGAGCTGCGATCAAAATGCCTATTCTATGGTTCACAACGACACGGACTCGGGAGCGGAAAGAGCTTAAAGAGCGTAAACACGGACCAGTTCTTTGAAGAACGATGAGCTAAATTGACCGAACCCGATCGCGAGCGGTTATGGGCCAGCCTAGAATTTTGTTTTACTTTTCTTTCAATGTTGAGTGTTGACAACCCTGCTTTTGGTCGCGGTCCATTTTTATTTTTATGTTTGACAAATGAGTGAAATTACATTAATTTTATTGTTCACTATTATATTTCAAAAATCAAAATCAAAATCGTTTATTTGTGACACATATATTTGAGACACGTTTACAAGGTCAAATAATTATGATCTGCTATGGTCTACCTAGGTGTACAAATCAAATAAATAGGTACATTATTAACACTATATATTAAATTAAAATGGTTTAAGTATTTCAAATCATAATGTCAAGTTGACATTAACATGATAATGTCTTAAAAAATCAATGAACGCCGGCTGCACGCACGAAAGTGTCACGTTCCGCCTGAGCCGAGCGTGCAAGCGAGAGCGCGGAACAAGCGATAAAGAGGCACGATCGGCCTTAGCGTTTCATAGGACGTTATCTTATCTATCTTATTAAGTTGACATACTGATTGAAGTGAAATGAACAATTTGTAATTTAATTTCTTAATGTTATCAATGCTATCTTGTTCGGTGTATGTACAACGCATTAGAATTATTTCTGTAATGTTGTACGTACGAAATTTGACAAATAAATAAATAAATCTTATCATGTAAAATTATTGTCCGTAAACCGATTTTACAGACAACCAATTTTTTTTAATATCTTGTCAAAAAAGAAATATTATGTGTACAAATTAGAATATAGATATAATGTCAAAGGATAAGTAAATAGTCAAAATATGAATAAGTAGATACGTAGAAAAAAAAACCAATGACTAGAACTCACAGCGAATACAATTATATCATGACTCATGATTAAAACATAGTTTTGTTATTCGTTCGGATGTGCCCTTAATATTTCTGGTTTTGGTCTGTAAGGTACTCTTGCACAGTATAATATGCCTTTGCGACTAGCATCTTTTTAAATTTCGAACTAAAATGCATGAAGTTGTCTGTATCTCTTATACAAGTGGGCAAACTATGAAATATTTTAGGGGGCCATTCTTAAGACGCTTTTACTATAAAGGTCTTAGTGATTCTCCGCTACCTCGTTTTGGCGCATAAGACTTCTAAAACTACCAAAAAGAAGTCTGTTGTATTTTAAATACGAGGCTGTCTCGTAGATTTACAGACATGGTAATGTGAGAATTTTTTTTCAATAAAATTTTGTTTGCGACTGTGTCGGTCGGTTTTAATTTTTTTATAGCACGGATGCACTTTTTTGTGATTTAAAAACTCAATTAACCCAAAATTGTATACCATACCTTAGTGTGGAATATACATATCCATATTAGGCAGTAACAACCGTTTCTTCATTCACTTTGATAGTACATGTAACGCCTAAGAAAATTTATTTAGTTTTAGAGTTCCGCACCCGTATCATGAGATACAGCCTGCTGACGAACGGACTGATGGACAGCGGAGGCTTAGTAATAGGGTCCCGCTTAGCACCCTTCGGGCACGGAACCCTACTAAAGAAATCGATCGATACAATACGACGTCTGTGAGGAGTGATAGAAGATTTCGGAACGCGACTAATATGAAGCGTGGCGGGAATTGACTCAGTTGAATTATTCATTAGTTTTTCGCCTAATTGTTATTATATTAGTAATAATATGTGTGTTAGTAAATTATTGGTATGAATATTTATCTAATAAATATTTTTTCATGAATTGTAATTCTCGATTTCACATAAATAAAACATAATTTGACTTTACCGCGTTTGGGGCTGGTCAAGGTCGTACTATTTGTCTCTTTCTCGCACATTGTTCTCTGACGCCAGTCTTCGAGCGAGCGCGAATCGAGTTGAGTTTGTGAAGCGCGAGTTGAGGCGTACAATTTTCTTGCTCGAATAATAATTCTCTTCTGGTTCCGCCATTATTAACAAATATTTCGTCATAATTGTGTTGTTTCATGGTTTATAAGCTCATTGAAATCGAAATCTAATATATTTGCAGTGAATATAAGCTAAAGACCCGCAGTGGAAGTGTTTTTAAAGTGCCCCATTTCCTGTTTCATATTGCACAGAAACAAGTAACTGCGTCGGCCCCAGTCTTTTTCGTTATCACGTGGGTCAAATTTCGAATAATGCGGCTTATTGATATGAATTTTGTGTGTATATTGTTTTTATTTAGTTGGCGATGAGAAAATCCCGTTGAAACGCATAAAGACCGACTAGTAACTCGTGGTAAACGTTGTGTATTTTCAGACGTCGCGTGCCCTGCTGAACCGTGTGTGTCACAGTCGCTACCATGGAACCGGTGCGGGTCTGAGCCCGCGGAGGATGGTGCCCATGGATTGTTGTGTGTGGTGAATCAGTGCAGTGTCGTGCGTGCCAGTGTCGTTACATAAGCGCGGGGATGCGCGCCGGTGGTGCCGGGCCGGCGCGCTGAGGCGTCGAGCGCCGGCGTCGTAGCGTGTCATGGCCCCGGCACTGACCGACGCCCCCGACCCGACACGGACCCCGGACCGCAGACGGGCGCTCGCGTCCGTTCACAACACCCTCATGGAGGACGACGACATGCAGCTGCAACAACCCAACCACTCCAAGGAGCCACTCCAGTCCAACTCCCAGGACATGGAGCAGATGCTGGACGACCTCGGCACCAGCGACCTGCTACAGGCCTTCAGAACCATAGAAACTGGAGCCGAAGCGCTCTCCACTGGTGATGATGCTATCTTTCCTCTATCAGGATTTGATTTGAATGACAAAATAGATCCAGATGCTAATCCTGAGAATTTGAGGCTTGGCTTTGACTTGCCTGATCCGACAATTGATTCTGAAGGGGATGGTGCGGAAGAAAAGATAAGACTTGTGCAAGCCCAGCTTGAGAGACGATGTGCCTTCTTATTAAGACGACTAAGGATATATCAAGCTAGAGTAATTGGTAAGAGAATATCAGAGGAATCTGCTCAGATATTTGAGAAGTGTTTGCGTGGCTCCCGTAAAGATGGAAGTGGTAGAACCAGTGGGTTAAAAGCTTTACTGAAGAGAGTAGAGACAACAGCAGCATTGCAGGCCAGTGCAGCTTCCCGATCTGTTGTTGGACCAAAATACTTCAGTGCTGGTACATCTAAAGGTGATGCATCTAGATCAGCATCTATTGGGATACCTTCGGGGACCCTGGCAGGGCTAGAGGATACAGCCGGAGCACTGCGGTCTCATCTGTCTGCGGTGAAGCATGCGCTGGACTCTGATGCTACCCTTTCCTCATCTGGTGCTGAAAGCAATGACGAGGTTGTGGTGTACAACAATCCTCATCAGGAACACATGCCTATGTAAGTCCAATTAACATAATGTTTGAGATATTCATGGTACAGAGAGCTTATTTTCCTATGGCTTCATTATGCAAACTGTTGTGAGTTCATTGACCCATATAAATGTAATTATCTTATCTTCTACAATATTCATAATGATTCTAGCCATATGCCTACTACCTATATTTTTTGTTCACTTAAACTTAAATCAAGGGTTCCCTCAAAATTTCGAAGTTATGGAATATTGCATCATCATGGGAGATAAAGGATGTGTGTATCTAATACAATCTCTGTTTATCCTTGAACATTATTTGTTTACTTATCATACAGTTTGTAACATGATTCATTGATACTTGATTGGATTTCCAGACTACACAACTGCTACAAACATTTATGCTGCAATTGTATGTAATGAAACCCTATGTATCCTTGGAACATGGTCTTACGTGATCTTTTGTATAAATGTTGTGCAATATAGAAACATGGTGTGGGTCATTCATCTCAGTGACGAAATTTGATCATCCAAGGTTATGGTATGCATTATCATAAACTAAAGAATAATTTGCCTAGCAAGACAGGTAACAAAAGAACATTGCATTTACTTGAAAAATAACAATATAGGCCTACCTGAGAGTGGAAGATTGTTTTTGTTCCTTCCAGTTATGCATTCTTATTTGAAATATATCAAAAAAACCTACAACATGCATCACTTCCAAAATAAATCTTCCTGTGGGGAAAGTACTGAACCACAGTAATTTAACTTAGCTGTGCTAAGGGACTGTAATCAGTTTTCTCTCATTCTAATGCTATTTACTGTATTAACATGCCAGCCATTGCTGCAGTAAATAAGCCTTGTAGGTTGAATACTCAGAATGAATCACCAGTGAAATCATATTTCTCCTGTATTACTCATTTACTAGTAATTACATAAGTTCTTTCTCAATCTTGATTCTGTGTCAAGTCCCATACCCCAAAGGACTCAGCATTATAGGCTCTACCTAGCCTACCTACCCTAGCCCCTAGACTAGACCACCATGTTCACAACAAGATTTAGATTCACATTGATAACAAACTGGCATTAGAATCCTCAATTCAATGGTGAAACTGGATTTTACTGTATTTTTTAAAGTAAACCTTTTTAGTAAACCTTTGGGATATTGTGAATAGTTGTGATAGAGGGTAACATTTCTAGAATGGTCATGTTTTGGTTAACAACCTTTCGGTTGAAGTCTTAAAAAAAAATATTGTTTTTCACTAGCAGAACAGATTATGGTAAAAATAATGTTATTTATTAATTTATTATTATTTATTAATAGTTTAGTTGTAAAAAAACATGTTTAATATTCAGGGGAAAAATTAATAACACAGTAAAGAAAATATATTTACTAAAAGCAGATTTCTTCCAAAATACTCTGCAAGAAAGTAGCACCATTTTGTGGTGGTTCCTTTCTTTTTAGGGTTCCGTACCCAAAGCGTAAATCGGGACCCTATTACTTAGACTCTGCTGTCCCTCTGTCTGCCTGCCCGTCAGTCTGAGGCTGTATCTCATGAATATAGCAGGCTGTATCTCATGAATATAGTTAGACAGTTGAAATTTTCACAGATGTATTTCTGACGCGGCTATAACAAAAAATACTAAAAACAATAAAATAAATATTTCAGGGTGTCCCATACAACAATTCTTTCAATACCACATACAAATATGCACTCCACACCATCCCTACCATTGTATGGTGGTGCCAAACCCTTTTTGCGCGAGTTCGACTTGCCCTTGACCGGTTTTTATAATTCTTTGTTCATCTGGACAGGCAAGTCCTCCGACCATACAGCCAAATCATATTCATTTAGTTGTTTCTTACGTTTGTGGTTCTTCTTTTTATCTTCTACTGAAGACAACTAATTTTCTGACCATGAGCTTTACTTTGATGATAAATACTGTGCTGTATTTTTCCTTCTTTTGCCTCTCTAATGCTACACAGAGTCAGTGCAGCTCATCTCTGAAAGTCTCAGTTTTGTGCCAGGCAGAAACATCTTCGACGCCATCTATACCAGTCCATTTTCAAATGTTGGGAAACAAAAGGATGTCCTTCTTCAGACAATGCTGCTCCGTTGCCTTCAACAACAACAATAACAGCATATTAGCACTGTTGCAACCAGACATAGCCAGTTAGTCAATACTCCATTTTCACTTCAATCAACCCCATGCCTATATGCAAATATATAGCGTCATGCTTTTTCCCATGGGGGGTGGCAGAGGCAGAATATGCCCTGTTTGACAGTTATCAATACTCCATTATCTGTGGCAACGATAACCACTAGGCCACAGAGCTCTTCACGGTACCTACCTAAGGCCTCTTTCAATGTCATGCATCGGGATTTATAATGATATTGACCCCGCTTGCGGGTGCTGTCAGTATTGTGCCCCGCCACCTGCATGACAAACATGCACGACACTCACTAAATGAGTATAAACCTGCGTGTTCCAGTGAGAAGCGAGCGCTGTGGTCGTGGCAGCGCGCGCGCGCCTCCATCGCGAGCCGCTGGGGCTGGCTTCAGGCGCAGGTGCAGGAACTGGAGTACAAGATCCGGCAGCACACCGACCTGCATAAGCAGGTAAGTAAACACGCATCATGTTTTATGGCTGTGCTTCCTAAGCGAGAGGTCCTAGGTTCGAATCCCGGTGATGAAGGAATAAAACCGGAGGTCTTGGATGTTAACAGGTTTGTGACGAACCTGTTTTTAGTTTTCACGGTGCGGGGTATCCTAGTCTGGGCCCAGAAGGTTGTGGAAGGCTGATTGGCTTATGCCTGAATGTAAATCTCCATGAGAAAACTTTTTTGCAGAAATTATTTTCGAAAATATTTTCAAAGGCCAGTGCATTCTCTACTACGTACAACAAGATAACGCTGGAGATTTGTAATGATTGCTGCATATTATTTATAATAATAAATGTTGTGATATTTGTATTCTCTTATAAATAATACAATACAAATATGTGTATAATTAACAGCACAACCAATTTTTCAGAGATTTTATCTCCCACAGTGGTCCAATGTAGAGAAGAGGCAAAAAATGATGTTTTCTAAGTGTATGAAATTATCTAATCTATTCTAATCTATTTTAATGATAACATATGTAATAGGTTTCAGGGAGTCTGTAATTAATTAAGATAACCCAATTAAATCTGAATAATAATATGTTCCAGTCTTAAATATATTTTATTCTTGCATACAACTTCTAAATTAATTAAACACAGTTATTTCATAACTAATTAAGATAACCATATTAAATATCATAAATCTGAATGAGAGTATGTTCCAGTCTTAAATATATTTTATTTTATTCTTGCATATAACTTAATATAACTTTTATATTAATTAAACACAGTTATTTCATAACTGTCTAAAAAGGAAATGAGTTCGTCCACCCTAATCAATTACGCATGCAAAACAGTTTGTCTACCAGTCAGTTGTGTCTCCTCTGCTGTCAATAACTGCTTTTATCCGCAGTGGCATTGACGCCATCAGCACTGCACACTCTTCAGGGGTGATAGAATCCCAAACTGCATGAAGCTTCTGTTTTAAATAGTTTTCTGATCTTTATGGATATTTCCTCATCCTTTTCTTAATTTTCCACCATAAAGTTTCAATCGGGGACAAGTCTGGGCTGCTTAGCGGCCAAATCATCGTAAGAACTTGATTGGAATTAAGGTGATACATCGACGAAATCCGACATATTTTGAAATTATCTCTCTGCAGTTCTATAGAAGTTCCAAGTTAAATATATTAATGTAACAATTTTGGGACATTTTTGTAGATTTTGTAATAACAGAAACGCGATTGGAGATATTTCGCTCGATATAAATAATTATTGAAATGAGGTCTAAATTTACACTTTTTGATTTTCTGACAAATTGGAATACATCAAAGAATTCAAAAATATTTATTTAGATGGGTTTTGACAATACCTAAATTGCCTATTATAGAAATTTTCATAGCTATTTTAGGTAATTTTGTATCAATTTATACTTTTTGTCATTTTTCCCCGATTCCGTCCCGCTCACACTGCGGGTCATTCCGCCTGGAGTAACGGGGACCTTTGCACGGACGAAATATCCCCTGCCAGGCCTTCGTTGTCCTTGCAGTCCTTGTTGAAAAAAAACAAAAAAAAAACGGTCAAGTGCGAGTCGGACTCGCGCACGAAGGGTTCCATACCACTGTACAATGGTAGAGATGGTGTGGAGTGAATAGTTTGGATTTTACATAGCAAAATATTGCTTACAAAGTTATTAGTGCGGCAAGTTTCATACTCCATGCACGTAACCAGGTACATTTATAAGTTTGTACTTATGTGGTTTGCAGATAAATAAAAAACCTTGGCAATTCCGGGTACGCTATCCTGTAATCTTTGGCTATATTCTGCATTTTTGTCATAATTTTAGACTCTGTAGTTTCGGAGATAAGGGGGCAGGGTCATAATTTGCACTTTTTTGATCATGCATAACTTCTGGAAGTATCAAAACTAGAATAAAAAATAATATTATAGAAAGTTTTATAAAGAGCCCTTTTTAATGATACCCTACAGATGGTTAACTAAAGCTGGCACGTTCAACACATTTACACGTTGCGCTTGTGTTCAATCGTTCAGGCGTTTAAATCCTTTCTTATTAAGAAGGCATACTTTGTAAATGAATTCCTTGTTGCATTTAATAATATTTTAATTGGGAATAAATAAATGAATGATATTATTATGTACCTTCGTAGTTACCTTATTTGGTACTTACCTATGTATTATTATGACTTAGTATGCCACTAATATACATATGTTAGTGTATTTTGATAATAAAATATAATTTATGTAACTACCCAAAGGACGTGTAACAGATGTTATCAATAAATGATTATGATTATGTAGTGTCTGTAGTATAAACAAATCAAATAGTGTACACAAATCCCTTTTTATGTCCAGTTTCTGACTTAAACTGAGGTTTAACTCAACACAGCCAATCACTTTTGCATCATTTAGAAACTTTTGTTTTGTTTGAAAGATAAACTATTTTTCTTGCACTTAAGACTAGGTTAAATAGAGGATTGTAGATGTTCGAAAATATATTACAATATATATTAAATATACAAATATATAACATGACAATGTTAAAATTAAGGATGCAACCGATACGATACCGATACCGATATATCGGCGATATTTCAGGTTGGCCGATATATCGGCATCGGCGATATTTTTATGGCCGATGATACCTTTACCTTTGATGATGATACAACGATACTTTACAAATTTCTTGCTTTAAAATGTAATGTAAACGCGCGGGTTGTCTCGTCTATATTTAGTTGCAAACGAGGCACGAACTATGCCTGGGGGAAACCCCGCGCTCTATTTTTAACCAAAAATCTGAATAATGTTTATTTTAATAACTAAAACTGTATCAACCTGTCTATATTTTTATATAACCTAATAAAAAATTAACCTGACTTGTATTTTATCTATTTAAACCTTCATTTTAATTCAATAAGCGTATCGGTATCAGTATCGGTATCGCCGATATTTTTATAAGCGTATCGGTATCGGTATCGTATCGGCAAAAAGGCGTATCGTTGCATCCCTAGTTAAAATGAAGTAGAATAAAGTGGACACTGTGATATAACATGTTCTGTATCTATCTAATAAATGTGATATTTGGGTTCGAAAAATCTTGTCTCTCAATGTACTAGAGTTTCTGCATTTGGTGTCGTAGTTAGTACATAATTTCATTATAGTACAAAAGACACTTTTCAATATCTGAATGATACAATTTTATCAGGTACTAATAAAATTAATAATCGCCATAAAGTTTTTAATTACCTGTACAATGATCACGTGGAATCTGCTCAAATAATGCTAGATGGAAGTCCAGTATGAATTTTAGTTTGGGGGCTGGCAGGAAATATTAATGTGACTGTGTAACTCATTCTAGCCTTCCAAACTGCCGTATACTACCTGTCGTTCGTCGAAATACAACAATTAATCGGGACTGACATTGCAGGTGCGAGCAGCCAAAGGGCCAGTGGAGTTCGAAGGCGAGCCGACCGCCTACCAAGGGCCGCTCCCCGGCGCCGACACGCCGGACGACGACCCGCGGCTGGCGAGCTGCGCGCGAGTGCGTCCGCTGAGGCGAGACAAGTTCCGGAAGCGGAAGCTGCTGCAGATGCACAACCTCCATGTTGCCACGGCGAAGGCGGCCAAGCCGGCGGACATACGGTCAGTCTTCGATCCATTCTATGCGGGTCCTGATTAGCATAAATACAGACAGATTTATACAGGGCTAGCATGGGTCCAAACTAACCATTGTTACTATGAAAAACCCTACCCAACAAAATTACCGTTACCGTTTATTTGAAGAAGAAAAATATATTTTACACATATATCGTACCAATTTTCATTGCGCTTGTTTTAGGTAAAAATAGAGTAATTTTAATATTTAAAAACAAAAAAGAACCAACCACTACAAATAAAACGCATGGTAGAGGCTTGTGAGGGAAACAAAATATCACATGGTTATTTAATGGTTTCACTTTATATCAGTGTCACCAAAACAAATACTAGTTTATGCAAACAATACTAAAAATACCTCAAGTTCCCCAAAAGTCCAGTTCAAAAAGTCAAAGAAAATGTTTGTTATTCTTGGTAAAACTAAGCGACAAAGAGGATCAGGTAGCGGAATCAAAGATGAGCGGTGCTTTAAACAAAGAGCCTTCCCGCTCACGCAAGCCATCCTCCCATACCACCGTGCTTGCCGGAAGCCGCCTGTCTGGAAATATTGATCCGTGCGAAACCTGTACTATTTTTTGTCGCTAGTTGTTGTACATACCTCAAGTACGTACAAACGTACATACGTACGTACGTACATCAAGGTATATGAAGAGTGCAAGGTACTCAGCGTGCGTAAACTATTTATATATCAGAGTTTAAGGAGATACCATCGCGTAACCGTACCTTCACTACCCTTGAACAATAAACGAATAGATAACTGCCCCGTACCAAACTGCTAGAGTGTCTTTGCTAGGCGACACTATACCTATACCTCTCCTCGTATTTATAACAAACTAAATTTAAAATATAAAACCAAGACATTAAGTAATTATCAAATTAAAATCAAAATCATTGAATGGCTAAATAAGTTCGACTACGACACTACAGAAGATCTCCTAAAAGTAATAAAATAAATCAAAAAATTAACAAAAGGCTCATTATTTGGCTCAAATTCTATAACTAAGTTTAAAATCATGTAAACAGATATTTATACACAATACCTACATGGCTCGTATTTTAATCAAAATGCATATCTATTTTAATCAAAATGCATATCTACTTACAATATTCAGTGCACTATTAATTTGAATATTCACTTTCACTTTCATACTTACTAACCAAATTAATTTATTTGTATATCTAGTTACTATTAGCAGTTAAATTTAACTATTGCAACTTTTGCCTTGACTGTACCACATACTGTTTAAAAACTGCATCATTTTATTTTACAACTACCTACCATTAGTATTACTTATAAATAAGTGATATGTAACTTTTAGTTCACCTACATACATTTTTATAGATTTTTAATAAGTAATTTAATATCGTTCATTTTAATATGTATACCTACCCTTGTACTTGATGTAACTCAATGTGAATTGTTAACCAAATGGAAGGAACTGGTTCCTGACACACAGGTTACCCTAGTTTAGGAACCAGGGCTACAATAATTTATACTTTTTGTATCAAGTATCAAGTATACATACATACATTTTTGTGTTGCAATAAAGAAATGTTTATGTTTATGTTTATACCAAAAATAGAGGAATAATCTTCCTTCTTTATGGTTGTTTGTACACTTGTTTGGTCAACAGACAAATTTCAAAGAATAACTCACCATGGCAAAAGGTTGAAATCCGCGATGCATTTTTGCATTTTCGCCGCTGCGAGAGCTCTGCTTTTTATCGACATATCGGTTAGACTCAACGGAAAGAGTAATGAAGTTGTAAATAAGTTACGAAACCCCTGAGTATTGCTATTGTTGTTGCATGGTATGACATAGCCTGTTCTATGCCTAATACAATTCTTATTTTATTTCACTTTTGACCAACCTTTGGTTCCTGAAGAAAAAAAGGCGATAAAGCTATTGTTTGGGCGCCTAAAAGACAGAAACCGCAAATATTTTTAACAACTGTGGTTAACCACAAATAAACATCAAAACATTAATTCATGGGAAAAATGCGTGACATAACAGCTGATAAGAAAATATATTAATCATTTAAAATAATGCATAAATAAACTAGCGTACTTTCGTCACTTGTGCTGCGCGTACCGTACATACCTACCTCCCTGAGCTAGCATTTTTTTTCATCGCGATTTGGCTTGTATTGTGGACTTTTGAATCTTCCCCTGAACTGTGACCAGCAGCCTTATGGCCTAAGTCGTCTGAGCTATGAACTTCAGATAGACTTTCACGTTTGACACCTTGCACCAGCTTCATCTGTCAAATTGAAAGTAGTATCATAATGGAGGCCAAATCCAAGCTCATTGAATGAAGCCTAGAAGCCTTCGGTGATACCCCGTGTGCCGGCACGTACGCCCGCCACAGATATGCGGAAATATCTCATCACGTACTATGTCTTATGCACGTCATCAATAACATGTACCAACCTAGTATATAAGGTAGGATTTCCTATAATAAATTAGTCTAGTATAGTCTGGTATTTGCGCGCATCTCAAGCCTTTAACTTTACTCCCGAAGATGTCGCTCTCCTCATAATTGCCTCTGGCAAAGTGGTGACCCCGACTTTTGAACATCAGCAACCTTCGGTAATAGCAGCATGGACCCAGCCGCGAAGAAAACTCCGTGTGCTGCCACCTTAGAAGTGCAAGCAAGAAGCACTTCGTCCAAGATCGCCGAGCCCCGACTTCTGCATACCTATTTCAAACCACGCTGCAGAAATCCATAATCAAGACGACATCAAGCAAGCCATGACGGACCAGAAGCCAAAATAATTTCAACTGAAGATTTCCCGCATCGAACTCAAGATACCGCAAGAATAATGAACCGATAGTCAGCCGACTGCTGATTTATCAAAATGGAGCTCGCACCAGCAGAAACGAACGCGTCGGCAAATTCATTCACAGCAAGCAGTTTTTTTTTCTCAAGTTCAAGACATAGGAAGCCGTTCCAGCCCCCAGAAGAGTATTGAAACATCATCGATATACCTAATTCAACGAATATTGAAATCATCCAGGAAGAACATCGCACGAAGAATAATCAAATCACTGAAGAGAGAGAGAGAATAAACGATTGGTGTACAAGATGTGCCCTATGTTGCCAAATCCCAAGGTTTTTAGGCACACAAATTTCATCAATCGAGAACTTAATATTCACTCAAGAGTGAAGAGCACGCACGTACACACGACGTACGAAACCATTGACTGCCTACAGCCAAGGTTACAGATTTAATGCTGACGCTGATTCAGCACAATCATCCTTGTGTAGGTACGGTCGCAATTATAAACAAACAGTGATTACAACTTCAACGACGTGTGGTGTAAATTGACTCATCGATTCCTGAAAAACATATGCGGCTACAGCATCAGACGACTCTCCTGCGGATCTTTTCCAGTTAAAGGTTAGGTTAGTTTACTAACCGCGAAGCACCATTTTCCTAGTGTCTTTCTGTTTTCCAGTTTTTAGTTTATTTTATGTAGTGTGCGGCCAGACACAAGACTCGCCTGTAGGTAAATATTATGTTATTCTTTAAACTTATGTTGAATTCACATAACCGCAGTTCATTTATTTTCCTAATTCGTGTAAGAGTTACCTTTAGATTAAGTTGAAATATGCTCTATTACTGTCTAGTTTTGTTTAACAATAACTTTCCTTATATATAAAAATAGATTAAGTTAAAGTATGCACAATTAAGATCTGGTTTTATGTTTATTAAAATACTACTAGTTATTATTGCAGTTGATATAAGTTTGTTATGGTATACACATTTCTAAAGTTAATTCGATTCGTTTAAGGTTATTGTTTGATTCTAACTTAGATTTTTGTTCATTGTTATAAGTACATTCATTTATTTATTTTCCCTAAAGGGGGGAGTATCTGTGCCGGCACGTACGCCCGCCACAGATATGCGGAAATATCTCATCACGTACTATGTCTTATGCACGTCATCAATAACATGTACCAACCTAGTATATAAGGTAGGATTTCCTATAATAAATTAGTCTAGTATAGTCTGGTATTTGCGCGCATCTCAAGCCTTTAACTTTACTCCCAAAGATGTCGCTCTCCTCATAATTGCCTCTGGCAAACCCCGCAATCGATGAAATTGTATGAGCATGAGATGAACCATAGACACACGCTATGAACTTCAGAGAGTTACGCCATAAGGCTGCTGGCTTTGTAACTCGGACTTCCGACTTGCTTGTGATTCGGATAGTGAGATTTTGGTTCACGATGTATATGCTGACATTCTTATGCGTTACGTCAGGGGAATTCCCGAGCAGCACGGGCAGACTTTGTGCAACGTTATCTAGGTCGTCGAGTGCACGATTCTTCTGTGTTTGATACCGATGACTATTAGGTACTGGGCTCGGTGCAAAGACGAAATACGGATTTGTCTAGACCACGTGTATGACGTCGACGTACAGGAGTATATACAAAGAATTTACAAGATGACCCTACGCCATCAAATGTTGTTGTTCAACAGCTTGGCTTGCCACTGTGGCAAGTGTGGAACTTGCATGCACACTGCTGGAAGCTAGCCTTAGACGCATGGATTTCTGTCGCTATATGTTAAATGCAGATGCTGAAGAATTTTATGGACAGATGAATCTAAATTTGGTAAAGATGGCATAATAAACTCTCGTATTGGTGCATAAGGATCCCAACGAAAATGTATTATGAACATCTCGAAGGGAATTATTAACAACCATTTAATTTTTATATATTTTTATTTTATTTTTTATTTCTACATGTTTTATGGCCTCAAAATTTGAATGGTTATTTTTTGCCAGACTTTTTTACACTTTATAGCAGATAAAGACAAATCATTAAGTAAACAATTTTGTGTTCCTCATAAGCGTTTTATTTTGTAGTGATTGGTTCTTTTTTGTTTGAAATATTAAATTTACTCTATATTGCTATATGACGCCGCTGTTTCGGGTTCGCAACGACACAGGGTTTCCTAGTGTGGGGCCAGAAGCTATATATGTGCCTGTATATAAATGTTTATGTTTCGAAGCTGGAGCTTCTCGCTTGGGAGCCAAAGCCTAGAGGCGCAACACCACAGAGGTCGCATGGCATGGTAGTACATTTTCTACATTTGTTTTAACAAGCTTCAATATGAATTTTCGCATCGCTCCCACTGCCGCAGCAATCTTCACTGCTACCTGTCTGTCTGGGTGTAGCTGGAATGTGATGTGATGTGACTCATCATCATCCATCAACTCACATTCAACCACTGCTGGCTGGTTATTGCTAGGCATCTTCTTAACTACGCTGTGTAATCTGGTCCTGAGCCTCCCACAGCCTACACCTGCCAACTAGGGGTGATAAGAGGAAATACAAATAAACACAAAGAACATTATCGAAAAAATGCACTTCAAAATCGCAATCGTTGATAAATTTGAGATTTTTTTAAAATAAACACCATTTTGTGTAAATAAGACCGATATTTGAGGTGGAAAAAAGCTGACCGACGAAAAAAATTAGCGTTTTGACATTGACAAAGTATTTAGTTTGTCTAACCTGTCATCATCCATATGGTCCTTTCCCTTGTTCAGATGTTCGTGTCAGTTTGGCTGGTCCTCGTGCTGCGTGTGCACGGGCCGCGCGGCGCCCACTGAGCCGCTGCCGGCGCCGAGCACGCTGCCGCCCCGCCGTGCCCTCGCACTGTGTGACCCCGCGTACCATCCCGTGCTCAGCGACATCAGGGGTGAGTCGCACGCCAGCCATTACCGTGTATGGAGACACTAGGTGCGATTCATCAGGTGTCAACACTAGCGATGCGCGATTATGAATGACACTAATGAAATCACTCGATTATGGCAATCATTCGACGTATTCGTATGGAACACCTAAATCATTCGAATGGACACCTCACAACAAGGAACTGCGACTGACAGAGATCGACGAATACTAATCGACGCGCCCCCACTATTGTGTATTCGCCAGTCGACATAATCATTCAAACAATACGCAGACTGTCCGACTTGCAAGCAATATTCAACCATATGGTTATAACTTTAAGTTGCAGCCATTACATATAAGCGATTAGCGATTCGGAAATCATTCATCAAACCTGGTCCAACTCGATTATTCAATATGTTCGTTTGCTTTTCTTTCGGTTATACGGCTGCAAGCAAAATTCAGTCCTATTTTATAGTACAATACAAAGTGGTTCTCTATGGTTTCGTTATTCGAATTGAAATAAGTGGTCATCATTCGATTATTAGGATTAGCGATCGCTAATTTTGTAGTCGAATAATAATATTCGGATCATTCGAGTCACAAACTCATTTACTATCGGATATCGCGAGTCAAAACCAACTAACTGACAATCTTGAATGCCACAGCTCTCGTGCGGTAGACAAAGATTTCATTCTCAAATGCACTTTTTTATTAGTCTAGATAGTTTAGCTGTGTCGCCTCCAGCATCGGCATTTATTATGCCAATAAATCACAAGTTTGTTGAAACTTGTGTACAAACGTGTAACAGTTCGCCTCCGTATCACGATGCATCTTTGCTTTCGTACTTAGATAAGCGTGAAATATTCATTGCGTGCAATGTATAGTAAACAATGAACAAGCAATGTATAGTAAACTTAGCGAGAACAACATGACATTGTCACTTTAATGTCAATTCATATTATATTATATTTAAATATGCAACTATAAATACGAATGAATCTGCCTATGTTGACAGATATCAAGGTTGCTCTATATTTGCATCTGACTACCTGGGTACAAAGGTCATCTATGTAAGTATGTAGAGGTACCAAAGTACAAAAGGAGGGTTAAGTAATTGGCAACAAATATAATGACCATCAAAATATTTTTTTCCTACCCAAAATGGCTAAATGACCACCAAAAGTTGCAGAAAATATCAGGTCAAAATACTGCGGTAGCTTAGGTGAAGGGTAAAGGGGGTGAGCGAAGCGAAGCCCCCTTTATCCTCCGTGTTAGGTTGAACATGTAAGAACAACAAAAAATACTTTTAACATAATCTTAAGTGCACAAAACATAAAAAGAAGTTTGGTGTCATTTATCCAAAAACAATTTGGTGGACATCCATCCATTTTGGCAGTCATTTCGAATTTATTGGTAGTAAATTTTCGAATTTTTTGGTAATCGTTTAAACACAAGCCTAAGTAATTGACGGGTATGTTAATTTATTCCATTAGAACTTAAAATAAATATTGGATTTTCAGAATGACTTCTTACGCGTCTTGATCGTCCACTTCATATAGACTATGTGACGTCACACTTCATTCAATATGGCGCCCTCATAGACTCTAGGAGGGCGCCATATTGAATGAAGTGTGACGTCACATAGTCTATATGAAGTTTATTTCTTTATTTCCTCTAGGACCTAGAGGAAATAAAGTTCTGCACTGAAAATAGATTATGAACAGTTTCGTGTCGGATATCAAATGAAAGGGCTAAATTAGCATATTCCAATAGCAATTTGTTGGTAGTGCGGAAAGTAGGTGACTTCCGATGAGTAGCATTTTTCTTCACGGGCCGGAAATCATTTTAAGTAACGTGTATCTTACACTGTTTAATGCGCATTGTGCGAGGAAATAAATTAACTAAACAAGAAATAAGTAAAATGGCGGGTTATTTTAAATACATTCGCGCTCAACAGATGTATTCATAAACATAACATAACAGAAACATTTACATACAGACACATACATTGCTTCTAGCCCCACACTAGGATATCCAAGACGAAGAAGGGGGTTACAACAACGTCTTATGACGATTCAGATTAGGAACCTAATTTGATCCGCAAATATACCGTGACCGTCTCACGGCTTGTTTTAAAACAAGCCGTGGTTTAAGTAAATGAAGCCCATTATGGCGAATTGGAATGGAAATGGTTGCCATGGTGATTTTCTCTTGAAGTTTGATGTTGATGTTGTTTTGAACCTAATTGGTCGGTCGAAAAGGTTAATTCAACGTGTGCAAAACGCATGTACAGTACCACAAAGCTTTCTGATCAAGTGTCAGCGTCGCTGTGGTCGAATTTAGTGTTGCCGCGCTACATAGAATTTCCACGGTTGTAGGGTAAAAATGCCATAATTAAAAATAAGTGCGTAAATAATAATGATAATTGCGAATTTTTCATATTTACTCTTTTAAATATATTATATTTTAATGCAATAATTATGATCATGTAGACAATCATCTGCGAAATCATAGGTCACTTCGTCTGAATCACTGCTTTAACTTCCACTATCACTTTCTAAATTTACGATAAATGGTTCATCTAAATAAATGTCTTTTTTTAGGTACTCATTTTTGATGTTCTTTACATGGGCACAGTATTTTTGCCATTCTGCTGCTGATATTTTGTTAAATGCTTCTGTGACTAACTGCGGCATTTCAGCCTTTGACTTTCCTATGTTATGTTCTGCAACATGACGTTTGTTGAACTCCAGATAATTTCTATTGCGTTTAAATCGCAATGATAGGGGGGCAATCTAAGGACAGTGTGCCCATTGTCTCTTAGTAAATTATCAATTTCATATTATTTTGCTGGTCTGTGCCTTTTTATTAATTCATACAGCTGGGGTTTAGTGAAACATTCATTGAACTCCACATTATTTTCAGTAAGCCAATTCTGCATATCTGCTTTTTTAGTATTTGAATTAGGGCATTTGTTAATACAAATACTGTGGTAAGGAGCGTTATCCATTACAATTAAAGTGTCTTTATGTAAATTAGGCAGCAATTTTTCTGTTATCCATTTTTTGAAATTGCTATTATTCATTTCGTCATGGTAATCGCCACTTTTAGTGTTCGATTTAAAAACAAGTAATGCATTCTCAACAAACCGTTTCTCCCCCCGCATGAACTATAATCCATCTACACTGGACAGCAAATAAACCGAGCCACCCGCTACCTAGGCACTCTAATTCGATTTTCTCAAAAATTTTCTCAAACCTACAATTATCAAAGTTGTACCTACAGAAAGTGCGTTTCATGGTGATTAAAATGAAAGGAAACTCATTGGGTTTAATCAATATTTCAGTGTTTATTAAGGATTTTACAAAGAAGAGTCGTTTTCCAGTCGTGACAATCGTTAGTAATGATGAAGTGAAAAAAAAATTAAAGCCAAAAACAAAGATAAAATCAAAAAAAAGTTTTTGATCAATATTCCGTATTCCCTCCCCTTGCTCGGATAACTGCCAGCATCCTTGTATTCATCGACCTTACGAGCCTGACGATAAAATCTTGAGGAATTGTATTCCACTCCTCTTCAATTGCGATTCGCAGCTCTGGAAGCCTTGTTGGAGCAGGTACCCGGGCTCGAACCCGACGTTTCAGCTCATCCCATAAGTGTTCTATCGGATTCAAGTCCGGGCTTCGAGCTGGCCAGTCCATCGTACGAATGCTGACGTCGCGTAGATACTGGGTCACCACATGAGCAACATGAGGCCGTGCATTATCATGCATCAATTGCATATCCTGTCCGATATATCCTGCGTAAGGCACCACATGGTCTGCGAGGATTTCAGTAATGTAGCGATGAGAAGTCAGTCCACGTGTACGGCCCGTCGGTTCGATGAAAACTAACGCCGTATGTGCTGTTAACGAGATGCCGCCCCAGACCATTACAGATCCTCCTCCATAAGCAACAGTTTCCTCGATGCAACACTGAGAATAACGTTCTCCAGGGCGACGATATACTCTCTGACGTCGATCACTTCCATGTAGACTCACCCTGGTCTCATCAGTGAAGAGTACATTACTCCACTGCTCTAATGTCCAATCCCTATGCTCTCGAGCAAATTCAAGTCGTGCTCGACGGTGTGCTACCGTTAATACTGGGCCTGTTGCAGCTCTTTTTGGGGTCAGGTTCCGTTCAGCAAGTCTCCTTCTGACGGTATCTGAACTTATGACCACTTGGCGTTCGTCACGCAGACTTTGTTGGACTTGAATTGCGTTGAGGTGGCGATTTCGCAGAACAGTAAGGTGGATATAACGATCATCTGCTGCTGATGTAGCCCTAGGTCTGCCCGTACCTGGACGGCGATCGAATGCTCCAGTCTCTAGGTATCGTCTGTAAACTCGTTGCACCGAAGATCTGCTGATTCGAAGCCTTCGAGCGACTTCACGTTGCGCAATGCCTGCTTGAAGTAATGCTACAGCTTGAGCTGCTTCCTGAGGTGTTGTATCCATTATTAATCGAAAAAAGTAGCAAAAACACACGCGTCTGAGCAAACGATGGGCAAAAACTAAAGAAATGATAAGAAATATCCGACTACCCTCATTGTAGAGAAAAAGAACGCTAATTTCAAACTCTGGTGAAAACAGAGCAAATCGTTAGCATTGTGTTTGTTGCTTGATTACAATGTGAGTTGACGGTACTTTCGAATTAATTTGTAGTCATTTTAATCACCATGAAACGCACTTTTTGTAGGTATAACTTTGATAGTTGTAAGTTTTATACTTTTTGAGAAAATCGAATCAGAGTTCCTAGGTAGCGGGTGGCTCGGTTTATTTGCTGACCAGTGTATTTCCTTTTGATACAGGATTCAAAACACCGTCAACATCATTACTTTGCCAACAGCGACCAGCCGTGTGTGACGAGTCTATAAAAGTCTCATCCTAAAATATTACAGGCTTTTTTTCACCGCATTCGTTTTGCTTTATTTTATGCAGATAAGATGCCCGTAAAGAAAATATATCATTGCGCTCAATGAGGACTTTTCTATTGGATTGCGTTTTCTTGTATCGAAAACCAATTTTACGCAATAACTTTCTCAGGGTTTCACGACTAGCATTAAACTCGATTTCGTCTCGTAGAACATTCAGTAAGGACATTGTCCACTTTGTATGGTCGTTTTGGCTAAACGTGAACAGACATTTGAATCGAAACTAACTATTAGGTTTTGTAGTACAGGTAGGTAAGAAACCAATAACAGTAATTATTTTGTGTCAATATGCCTGTGTCGTGAGTTTTTCCTGTATGTCTACTGAGAGGTTATGTTCAAATAAATTAACATTACAATAACAATAACACATCAACAAACGCGGAATCGGGGTCCATTATAACAAGCCAAAGTAGAAAACAAATATATTCACGAATTATCGAAACGGCAAACACAGAACGAAAGGTTTTTATTGTGGCGTGAGTGACCTGACCGCCGGTGACAATTGTTTATTTTTATTTTTGTCTAGTATTGCCATGAATACCGACAGTTTACGCACAAATCGAGCTTTTTTTGTCAATTTGAACAAAGATTAAATGCGACTAATCGCGCATGTATTGTATTAATGCATTTGCATTGATGTACTTTATTTATGTGAAAGAAAAATTGGTACTAAAAGTGCTACTTTAGAGACCACAAAGTGATTTATGTGTAATTGGTAATTTATTAAGTTTTTTACATGGCAATACCGAAATTAAAATGTCGTTCGGTCGACCGATTAAAGACTGTGTTTCACATAAATTCCCTTTAAGTTTTAACTGTCGATTTACACAACTAGATAATTGAAAATATTCGTAATGGAATTATTTATAATCAGTGGTTATCTCGTATTACCTCGTACATTCTGTCCACGCTTAGCCGAAAATGGTCAATGTCCTTTTGGGATGGTAGGTATTTCTTTCTTCATTGTGTAAAATTCATGTTTTTTTCTTCTGATGACACCGAGGTCAAAATCATCAATTTCTATCTTCCCCTTGGTTCTAGTCCTTTTTTTCACTGGAGTAGAAATTTTTGAGCCGTAGCATCTGCCTGTTTTTGTTCTTTAACTAATTGTCCTACAAACCGTTCACTTACACATGCAAAATAGAACACAAGTACTTGTAGGAACCATGTCATCGACTACTGACAATAAATGGGTGATTCATAGAACAACAACTGGCAACGTTAACCTGTAGCAGCAGCAACTCGTTCATACAGTTTTTCAAATGGTATTATCAGCGCATTTAAACGTTTCTCTTCCTGCATAAAAGCTAAAACATTTAAAATAGTGTTTCTCGCGGCACTGTTCAATGCTTTCGGCATTATTTATACCAATAAAATATAAATAATGAATAAAACACCAAGCGTTGTGTACAACAACAAACTTGACAACATTATGACATTTCAAAATGACATTACGTAGTACCAGTTTCGCCACCGGATCAGATAACTTTTTTGTTTCAAAATTCCTCCTAGATCCCATATCACCCCATACTTGGATGCAGCAAAACTTCTGAACATGGAAGCTCGTCCGCATTTACACCTAGCCAAACTACTCTTTGGTTTAATACACACGGAAACGCCACCAGACTTGTACACCAAGATAAAATGGGCGACCAGGCTACGTGGCGTGCACAAGCATAGAATACTTAAACCGGCGCATCGAACGGCGACTTTCCGCGGGAGTTTCAGATTTGCGGCATCTAAGTGTTGGAATGATATTCCTCCTCCAGTCCGTGAAGCGGCTAGTAGGTGTGCCTTTGGGCGGAAACTCAGGGCACATTTGCTAGATCAGCAGAGACTACTCCTCCCCCCCGTACAAACCTCACGCCGCAATAAGACTTGAGTCTGTGGTCGCTCATTGCCAGTGGGACCGAAAACCCAACAATTAAATTTATTACAAATTACAAAATTATTGAAAAGATGGATTAAAAAGCGCGGGCCATGTTTATTTATTTAACTTTTTGTATGTATCATATATAACAGCCATATCTATATTTACCATTATTGTTAACTATTTTTTATATTTATGTATTTATGGATTGTACCACGCTCGCGAGGTAACACTTGGCGCTGACTGAAAATCAGCGTTGAAGGCCTTTCCTTCAACATAATGCTGAGTCAGACGCCATTTATAATGACAGTTGCACACTACGACTGTCATTTCATTTTATTATATGTGTTATTGTTATTTTTCATCTCTGTGTTTTGTTTCTTCGTTGTAATTGTAGTGTGTTCACTGTCTTTATAATAAATGTTTCTTTCTTTCTTTCTTCTTTCTAATTTGAATCGGAAAAAGATTGAGGTAACCTCCCAGGGGTTTTGTTTTCTTTACCCCCAGCCGGGGATCGAAGCCGGGACCTCTCGCAAGGTAGACAGATCCACAACCGCTGCGCCACAGAGGTCGTCCGCGCCAACACTCCTATCCTGTGACGAAAAGTAGAACTAAATAAGCTAATCTCACTGTTCAATAATTTGAATCAGTCATTTATTCGAAACACGGCAAAGTTAGTCAAAGGTTTTTTTATAAATGTAAAATTTCATGATCTTTCTTTAATTATTTAGACAAAAATATGCTTATGATTGCCTTTCGAACAGTATCGTCAAATTACTGGGTTATTTTATTTCATATTTTGGAGGGGCGATTCCCGGATAAAAACGCGATTTAATAGTAGTTTATGTGACTGCTACATAATGGAGGTCATTAATACTCGAGAGTGGGTTTATGAAACGAGCCGAAGGCTAATGTACATGTTTAATGCCTAATTATGTACAGTTACATACACTAGTTTATCTACACACACAAATCATAAGCTCTCTTTGATTTGTTCAGGAACCGCATGTTTGACCGGCATTGTGTGTGGCATTGATCATTGCTCTGCTGTTGTTTAGATTGTTCAATAGTACCAACTTCACAGACAAACTAGTGGCGGAGCGCAGGAGGGCGTCGGCGTTCGAAATTTGAATGTCATAATTTTACAAATTTTGGTACATTATGGTCATAATGATCAATATTCAGATAATAAATGAGATTTTACCAAGAAGTTTATCATTATGCTGGTCGTAATCTGTGGTTTTTGGACACAGTAAAGAGGGTTTATGATACGTTTGTAGATAAAAAAACGAATGCAGTTTTTTTTTTAAACCAATTATTCTTATTTTAGTAATGTGTTATATATTTAGGGTACTCTCCCTCCATGTGGCATATTCATTGGAAACCCCAGCTCTTGCTCGCTGCTTCACTTGCATTTGGTCGAATCGTTACTGAATGTCTGGTGTGTTTGTTCTATGTCCCCGTAGACGTGGCTCCCTCGCTGCACCTGGCGTCGCTGTCCGCGCACGCGTGGTTCCGCTCCCGCGCCGCCCGCGCCCGCCCGCCCCGCGCGCCGCGCCCCGCCGCCCCCGCCCCCGCTGCCACCACACCGCCCGCCCCCGCCCCCGCCGCCGCCGCCGCCGCCCGGGACCAGCGCCGGCAAAAGAAGGAGCGCCGTGAGTGGCTTTCTTATTGTTTCAGACACTTCAAGTGGTTTACTTCAATAGAGCGGGACTCATGTTTAAATGATGTGAGATACATTTTAATGACAAAGCCGCGCCGCAATGGACAAGGCACGGACTGACTCGGCGGCGCTGAGCGACAACTCTAGCCGTTAGAGCGAGAATAGATAGTTATCATTCGAGCGTTGGCCTTGTTTACTTACTTATTTTATTTATGCTATGCCCATATCTTAGTAGTTTTTTTTTTTTTCAAAAAACTGAATCAACAAAAAAACAAATACCGTCTTACCACAAAACAACTTTAACCATTGTTAAACACATGAGTACAAAAATCGTTACCACAAAACTGCTTTTAGAGTTGTATTAGGGATAGACATGGCTTAAACTATGTCATCAATTTAGGCAACCGAGAAAGCTTGTTTAGAAAGTATCTTTTCTGTCAAGATGGCGGAATTATTGATCAGCTGTTCTACTTTGTTGTTTTTATTTACGAAAAAGCGGTTTTTTACTCCATTATAGTCCTAAGTTTTATCGTAAGGAAACCTCCATAGTGGCGGCGATGAGTAATCCCCCTGTCGTGCAAAATGGACTCTACTATCTAAAAGCGGCCGCAACTGTGCCTCTTCCACCCCGTATCGAAAAAGCATCAAGCTTTATATCATCCAATGATGAAATTTGTGGTAGACTACAGTCAACATCGTCTCTGAGGCTGTAGTCTCCGATGGATGAGATCAGCGCAGGCTGCCATAACTGGCGTAAGGAGGAAGCCTCCACACTATAGAAAAGTGTTGACAATAATGCCAGTGTGATTTATTTTTCGGGGACGAAAGCCGACCCAGAATTTATCTCGACGCAATACCGTCCGCCCTCGCGAATACCGCCGCGATCGATTGTCGTACCATTTTCGGACCGGTTGTCAGTTGTCAATGTTTGCGTTCCAGGGTTGAAGCGCGGCCGGCCGCCACTGTCGCGGCGCGTGCGCGAGCGCGAGCGAGAGAGTCACGAGGACATCATCAACCATGAGAGGTAATGCACTCGTTCTATTCTATATCTTGTGTAACATATCAAGTCAATACTAGCCCCTATCAATGTATGTCTTCTTTGTGGCGCAGCAGTCGAGATTTTGTCTCACAGCGAGTGTTCCCGGTGTCGCATACCGGCCAGGAGACGAAGAAAAACCCTTGCCGTTCATAAATATGTTGATCTACACACGTATCATATACCCTCTTTACTGCGTCTAAAAACCGCACGTTAAGACCAGCATAATGTAAAACTATTTGGTCTAAACTCATTTCTTATCTGAAAATTTGTACATCATGACGACCATAATGTACCAAAATTTGTCAAATTATGACATTTAAATTTCGAACGCCGACGCCCGCCTGCGTTCCGCCCCTAGTTTGTCTGTGAAGTTGGTACTACAGAACAAGCTAAACAACTGCAGAGCAATGATCAATGCCACAATGCCGGTCAAACATGCGGTTCCTCAACACATCAAAGAGAGTTTATGATATGTTTGTAGATAAACTAGTGTATTTACTGTACATAATTAGGTATTAAAACTCTCGAGTGATATTATCATGAAACACGCCTTCGGCTCGTTTCATAAACCCACTGTCGAGTTATAATGCCCTCCATTACGTTTCAGTCACATAAACTACTAGTATGTCCCCGCTGTATCTGATTCCCATAAGACACTTGGTGTGTATACTTGCAGACATCGCCCCCGAGCCAGCACGGAGTCGCGCGCGGCCCGGCTGACGGCCTCGTACGACATCGACAACATCGTGATACCGCAGAGCGTGGCCGCCAGCACCCGGCCCGAGATACTGCACTACAAGGAGATACTCACACCCAAGTATGTCGCACAACTGTCTGTCGCAACACACATCACACATCACACATCAACATCTACCAATAGGGAATATCGAAATTATATTTTTCTGAATATTTATCGTCCTTATACGTCCTTACATCTTACTATCTAAGACATACGTTTATTATTTAGATTAAGGAAATATTAAACTGCACATCACATAAACACACAACATACTGATTTGCACAGCAAATATACTGATTTTTACACCAAATATCAGGGCAAAATACTGCGGTAGCTTAGGTGAATAGTAAAGGGAGTGAGTGAAGTATAGCCGCCTTTATCCTTCGTATTAGGTTGAACATGTAAGAACAAGAAAAATATTTAAAACATAAAACGTGTTTTGCTGATCCTTTTTTGCTGTGCGATTAAATACAAGCGTTTAAATTATTAAATTAAAATTGCAAAATAAGGACAGGAAATTCCAATTTGTGAAAACCATCACAATCGGTCGAAACGGGATGTGACGACATATGCCGCGGCCACGGCCGGAGGCTTCGAGTGAATGAAACTCTTTGCAGGCACAACTGCTTTCTTTAGCCGAAGTGTCACTTTTTCCCCGTATTCTATCATTATGTTGTATTGAACATAATTTTCTGTACCCTTCTTTACCTTCATAAAAATTTAATAATACTTATGTAAATACTACCTTCGATGATAAAACAGGTACAGTTTTCCAGTTCTATAAATTATAAGTATAGTTCTAGAGACATTTTTAGTCATATCAAATATAAAGTTCTGTTGTGGTTTAAGCCGGTAATACTATATATCCTACGCAAAACTTACTTCGGACCATACGAAGAATTCGCACCAAGCCAACTATAGAAAGGTAACTTACATATACTTACGTTAAAGTGATCTTCACAACAGTACAAACATGATGTTGGCGATACTTCATCTCTTCTCATTATTTTCACCATTGTGTTCATATTTTCTGAACTCTTGGAACTTGAATAAACACTTTATCTGGTGCACTTTTAATTGTGTTATTGCACTTTGGCACGATGCAATACCTATAAAAAGGTTTCGTAGATTCCTACATGTCTCACCAAAATAAAACTAATTTGGTAAACTAATCGGCACTGGTAATAAACAAAAAAATACATGGAGGTGGCGGGTGGCGTGGTATGTGACGTCATTCGCCGCCGCTGCGAAAAATGGCGGCGTTATAGCCGCTAAAATTTACTTCGTGATTTTGATAGTAAGAAGTGGCCAAGTGCGAGTCGAACTCGCCCATGAAGGGTTCCGTTGTAGCTAGTAATTGTGTGACTGGTTTGTATGAATGACAAAGTTATATTTGCGGTTTTTAATAAATGTTTTATATCTTAAAAACTGCTTATTTTATTTTGTTCAAACCCATTTTCGGTGAAAGTGTGTATTGAAATACACAGCATATATTTTTTGTAGATTTTTCCTTCTCTTACTTTAAAAGTTAGAAGTATGTCTCTTTAACGATTGACTTTGAGGAAAAATTGTTTCAGAAACCTCAACGTCATTTTAAAGACCTATCTATAGACACACATATAGGTGTAATGAAAAAAGAAATTGGTTTCAGTTCCATGTATGGGGAGCAGCCCCCTATAATTCATAAATTTTTGTATAAAAATCGTTAGCTGTTTACAAAATACAACTAAATACCAAGTTTCAACTGTGTAGTCCGTTTCTGCATAAAGTTGCTGTGACATACGGACGGACAGACAGACTTGACGAAACTATAAGGGTTCCTTGTTTCTACCCTAAAAATGATTCCTTTATAACAGTATTTTTATTGTTTTCTATTATATAAGAATGTAAACAGTCAGAAAAGGAAAAAAATACACCGATATTCTCTATTAGAACACTATTCGGCAGACTAACATACTGACTGAGCATCACTGTTCTGCATGTAACTGCAGATTCCAGGACTGTTCGGATGATTGGATCTTGATGGTTTAGTTACGCTGAAGTGACCATAACTCCGCTCGGAGCTGGTACGGTTTGCTAGTGAGATACTGCAGTACAATAAATACTAAATAAATACTTTCGTCGCTGATATTCACATCCACTTCGCTTGTAATACGTTTGCACCTACCTAACCGCTTGTCGCTCTACGACTGTTCTAACTGGTTTGAAAAAATGACACAGTTGATCCGCGTGCATATTGGGAGGCATTTACGGAGTCTAATTCTCTGTGTGGCAGGGTTCGAAATTATTAAATTATTTACGCTGCTTGATAATTATCACCAGTGTAAGAAATTAATTTGTTATATTGTTTCATAACAAATGCATTATAGTTTGGGCAATTCTAACAAAAACAATTAAATATAATGATAGCCCGGTATTTTTGTCTTCGTGCAAATAAAATATTCACACAAGGCATTTTTCAAAAATTTTCAAAATCAATAAACAATATTAAACTAATGATGACACTCGTGTTCACTTAACTTTGGATAAGAGCCCTTCCGTGCGTTTCTGCAGCACTTCTGTCACGCGCGCGTCGTCTATTGATACATATTTAAAGTAGCGCTCAAGTGTCCACGTCTCAAATATGAGACGTGTCAAATGTCGCTTGAGGGTCCACATCTCAAATATAAAGTTAACATTTTGGACCATTCATTGAATGTAACCTACGTTCGTACGTTAAAGCTCTTTGACGCGTCGTTTGGCCGTTAAACCGCTACCGCAATCGTTCCGCAGACTTTATTGCTTTAAATATACTAATCCATAAATATTTGCAATTAAACTTTTACCAATTTTCAACATAAACATAGATAATCAAAGTACGCCCATCTGCCACCCTGCAATTGACTGTAGGAAAGCATTCAGAGGTGATAAATTCAATTGTGAACACATCGATCACGCGACGGGCCCGTGTACCAGCTGACCGTGCAAGTGCAGACGACTCTCACGGCTACGCGAGTGACGTAAGCACCAACATCGCGTGCGCAGCCCCTGCGAGGACCAACAGCGTTCTGCGTGACTCACCGCGCCCGGCCATCGCCACCTGCCTAGGAGTATACTACTTGCTAGAAGCGACAGCGGTACGTGAGTGCGAATTGTCTCTGTGAGGACAAATCAAACGTCTTTACTTTTTGAAGACATTACTTTTTGAAGAACATTTCTTGACACCTGTTTACCAAAATATATACATTATGTTGACCGGCCCCCGTTCTTCCTATGTGCCGCCTGCTGCAAAGAAATACATGAACTGGAGTACTACGACTGTATCAGCTGTGACAACCGACTACACAAGCTATGTGTGTACGACTCCCTCAAGCCGCAGTCCTCGGGCCAAGCAAATTTATCCTGTGTATGCCCAAAGTGCAAGTGTAAGAAGCGTAAACGAGATAACAGCAATACCCCCGTGCGACCAAATACACACCTAGAGCACATGAACGTGACCTACAGGAAAGATAGGGTGTCTGAATTAGATACATCACTCGAGTTTGGCGCTGCCTTCGATCTTACGATTCTACTGACAGAGATCCGGCAACTAAGACAGGCTGTCAACGACCTATCCCTCCAATATGAAGAAATTTTGCTACTCAGGAAGGAAGTAACAGAATTGAAAAATCAAATTAGCCTTCTGTCAACTGGCCCACCAAACCCAGAAAACAATAAAAGCATGCAGCTCAGAGACCTAGAAATTAATAATCTCCGTTCCTCTGTAGCGGAACTACAGCAACAAGGACTCAGAAATGAGCTAGAAGTTGCAGGAGTTCCTGAGATTGAGAACGAAAATATTCGTCAACTGGTCCTGATAACTGCTACCAAGATCGGAGTTGAGCTTACCGAGTCAGATATTGACGGAATTCATCGAGCTGGACCCCGGCGATCGCCCCTGGCTCCATCCCCTACCAACTCCAAAAACTTGCCTCGGCCGATTGTAGTCAAACTAGTCCGCCGAGCCAAACGCGATGAGATGGTAAAAGCTGCAAAAGAAAGAAAAAACCTTACCTCGCAAGACATCGTGCCCGGAACTTCTTCGGAGGTCTACATGAATGAGCGGCTGACCAAAGGTAATAGATTGTTATTTCGGAATGCAAGACAACGAGCATCGCAGCATAAATACCGTTTTTGCATGGTTCGGGACGGTTGCATATTCATCCGCAAAGCAGAACGAATGCCAGCTATTCCTATTCATACAGAACAAGATATTTACCAGAAAATTGGCCAATTTATGGACTTCTCGAACTCAGGACATAAAAATAATTAGACTAACTTGTGTACCCCGTATCATATGTAACAAGAAACCTTCAACTGTACTTTTGTCCTGCTTTATATGTGAATACTCATGTATTATTATATGTATTTATCCTCGACATCCCAAATAATCCCCAGCCTGTCCCCAACCACAAAAGCCGAACTTTCAAATTCTCCCAGAAAAAAACAATCGCTATCTCGCTACTTCATTAAGTCTAACCCTAAAGCAACTGACACTTACTCGCCACTTCTAATAAACACCCCCCTTGACTTTATGGAAACTGTAAATCAAATAGATAAATCGTTTACAATGGAGTGTCAATTGCACGACAAAATAGAGAAACATAGCGAGTCTTTAGATACGTTTAACTTTAAAATTCTTACCTACAACATTCACAGCATTAACCACAACTTCAATGATTTTTTAGTGGCCCTTAAACGTTTTGATACCAGCTTCGACGTTATTGTGCTTACTGAGTGTTGGCTAGCCACCGGAGCAGGTTTAGGAGAAATACATGGATACAACTCATACTTTACTGAACATAACCACAATCGCAGTGGGGGAGTGACTGCTTACATAAAGGACTCTTGGAATGCAAGTGTTCAAGAGCCCACCATAGCTGAAGCTGAATGCCTGTCCATAGAACTTCCAAATTTTACTACTATACTAGGCATATACAGATCCCCCTCTTTCACAAATTCCGAAACCTTTACAGCCTCACTAAACGACCTTCTGAACGGCCTTAACAATGAACAAACGGTCATTGTTGTGGGCGACATTAACATTAATACCCATGACGAGCAAGATATCGAAAGCACGGAGTATCTCTGTACAATGGCTGAATCAGGGCTCATCCCTGCCATAACAAAACCCACCAGATTAAACAGCTGTCTTGACCACATTTTCGTCCGATCCAAGACCAAAAAAGTCCTTGGCCTGGTAGCAATAACAGATATAACCGACCATAATATAGCGGTGTTGGCGCTATCGGTGCCTAATGCTAGCCAGAAGAAACCCGACAGAATCATGAAAAACGTTGATTTCCCTGGAGTGGCTTCTGAACTGCGAAATACAAACTGGGTACCCGTAATGGAAGCCACCGAGGTGGAAAAGGCTGTCTTTGAATTCAACCAGATTTTGGATAATGCTGTGGATAGACACACGACTTTGAAGCGGGTCAGTAGATCAAAACTTATCCTTAAACCATGGATAACACCAGGTTTGATGAGATGCATCAAACACCGTGACAAACTCCATCTCGAAACTCGGAAACATCCAAATGATCCAGTACGTAAGCTAGTCTATAGCAGATACAGAAACTTTTGTGTGGAACTGCTTCGCAAACTTAAGTTTGCTCATGAAAGTTCTGAATTAGAAAGCAAAAAGAGAGATCCTAAAGGGCTCTGGAAAGTAATAAAGAATATCAGCAATTGTACAAAAAAACCTCTTCAGCTTCTGAACTGACAAAAATAAAACTTGTTCCCCAAGAGTCATTGGATCATTGTAACGACTAATTTGCCAATGTGGGCGAGAATCTGGCAAGCCAACTGCTTCAAAAACAACAAAAATCACTAGGGGATGCCACTTCTGAGGTCATACTCAATGAGGTGGCTTCTGAATCCTTCTTCATGCAGCCAACGGACGTTTTCGAAGTACGTAGGATCATCGCTAATCTAAAAAACGACAGCTCCCCGGGTCATGATGGTCACACCCCAAAACTCATCAAAGAGATATGTATCGAAATCGCTGTCCCTTTGACCCATATCTTCAATATCAGTCTCTCAACGGGCATATTCCCACAGACATGGAAGCTGGCACAAGTCGTTCCGATATTCAAAAGTGGCAATAAGAAATCTCCAGAAAACTACAGACCCATATCACTCCTCGGAATATTCTCAAAAATTCTCGAAAAAGTTGTGAACAGTCGTTTAGTGTCCTATCTTGAGAAATATCGGCTGATTTCGGAGAAACAATTTGGTTTCAGAAAGGAAATTTCCACTGAGGATGCCGTCGGGACTCTGATTAAGCAGGTTTCTTTTTACCTTGACTCAGGGAAAAAGTGTGTTGGGGTATTTATGGATCTCGCGAAGGCCTTTGATACCGTATCTATACCCTTGCTACTCAAAAAACTTGAAACCAAAGGATTCCGAGGGCTGACTCTCGATTGGTTCAGAAGTTACCTCACAAACAGAAGACTGCGCATCAAAATTGACAATGGCATCAATGACATCACATCCGCCAGGTGGCGCTACTACGCAATACGTACATTTGACCAGCTCCGCAGTTTTAAATTCCAAAACGAAGTAAAAAGTTACAGTTTTAGTGATAGTGTTAGTGAATATAAAAGAGTACTCTGTGCTCTTCAGAACTATGTAAAAATAATAGTGATTGCTCCAGTGACAAACCGACAACCTTGGATTTCATAATCCTAATCGCCGTTAACTAACTAGGCAATTTGAACTGTGATGTGAGTGTGGACAAAATACTGTGTGTGTACGTGATGTGATTGATGGAGCTTTAAAGAAAAGTGACCACCCGAACCTATGTGCTTCTGACAATTCATTCTAATTACAAAATTGCAAGTCATTAGTACGACTAAATCAATCATATAACGCCATCTAGCGACAAGTAGCGACACTTCTGTAACACTTACTTAGCGAAACTACAACTTCGCAAAAGTGACCATAGATGTCACTACCAAATAATTAGCAAACGCCATCTATTGCTGAATAGCAGAAGGTGCACAGTTTTTAATGTAGAGTTGGTCAGTACTCCAAAATGAAGTGCAGCGAATGCCATGGAGAGTTACTTTACGCTACAGAGTTACTTAGATGTGTCGTATGCAAGGGCACATCCCATCATAACTGCGCAAACATCACCACAGCGTATTATATGTCGAATATTGCTTCACTACGCGATACTTATAAGTGTCGAAAATGTAATGCCGGTTTGCAAACACAAGCGTCAAATGAGTTAATAGACGGTTCTCGGCCGGAACATATAGAACCCAATAACATTACATATAGAAATCCGAGGAACCTACCTGCGGAGAAGAATGAGTCATACATAGACCGGTCCTATCAGAGTCTACCTAACGCGAGTCTAAATAATAGCCTTGAACTGCACGAACTTCAAGAAGAAATTAGTAGAATTCGTACGGAAAACAATATAGCAAACAAAGAAATTGAGAACGTGTTATCTGAGAACGCTGAACTGACTCATGAGATCAAAAAATACAAGAAAAAAATTAACCTTTACAAAGAAGTGGGTTTTGAAGGTCTTCAGGGTGTATCAAGGGTTCCCGTGGCTGGCTCACCCAAATTCTTCACGCCCCAGTATCGTGGTATCAGGCCAAACATGTTGCGTATTGGATACCCTAGGACATCACCACGAGAAGTCACGAATAATGTTGTCCAGAGGAATCTAAATAGGTCATTTACAGATTACCCATGCTCTAGCTCATCATTGCATACTGTAACACAAGGATACGAGCCGCGAAAGCCTGACATGGCGTCACTGCATCACAGTGAACCTGTTTCAATTAATACTGCTGTGACCGTAGATAATACGAAAGAACCAAATGCTTACAGAGGCCCGTGCGACGATAGCACAACTGAAGTTCAGAAAAAAACAGACATTATAAAAACCAATAAAGATATCTGTAAGAAAGAACCAGCGATCGGATTAGTTAGGGTTATGATATTATCGGATGAGACAGGCAAAGGATTACATGGACCAATACGAGGAATGTTAGGGGACAGGTTTATTATTGAATCTTTTTCAAAACCTAATGCGACTCTTGATCAAGTTTTGAATTCTTGTGAAAGCCTCTGTGAAAGCTACACTAAGTCTGATTTTGTTGTCATTTTGGGCGGGTCCAACGATAAGGATCCTCTCAAATTTCAGTCTTTATTGTACTCAAACTTAAAGAAACTTGAACACACAAATGTGATAGTAAGTAATGTTTTGTATGGCAAATATTTAGCTGAGAAAAAGATCAATGAAACAATTAACTTTATTGCGAGTAGATTTGAAAATGTTTCTGCTTCGGACTTCTGGGATTCAGGTGATGAATTTTTTAGATTTAACATAAGTAGGAGGTTAGTTGCTAGTAGACTCATACATAGAGAAATTTGTAAACGCTCTTATCATAATGAATATAGGAACTATATGACAGATTCACATAATAGTGGAATGCGCAATGTAAACAGGTCCAACAAGGAGACACAAACAAGTTGCCTCACTGTGAAATTGAATACTTCAATGCAAACAGAAGGGATTGAGAATGAAACGTTTTTTCGTGAATAAACGTAACAATGGCACGGGTAGTATGCTAAGGTCATCAACAGGTAGTGATTCACAGTCATCAAAAAAATTTAAAACAGGTGAACATGTGGTGCAATTTATTGATACAATAAGAATATTTCATCAGAATATTTGTGGTATCTCTAACAAACGTGACGACTTAATAGTTTATCTCAATTCACTAGAAGAAATTCCAACCTATGTATGCATAAGCGAACATTTTTTAAATGAGTCATCGGCGGCAGTTTTTAGCTTAGATACCTATATTGTTGCTGACAGTAATGTACGAAAGGGCAAAAAGAGAGGCGGTTCACTTATTCTATGTCAAGGAGAAAGAGAGTTTGAAGTTTTGGAAATTTGTAAAAAACTGTACAAGATTAACTCATTTGAGGTATGTGGGATTCGTGATATCGCTACAAATCTATATATTTTCTGTTTATACCGGATACCAGAAGTAAGCAATTTTACAGACTTCTTGAACTCACTAGAACAACTACTTGAGTACTCTTTTAAGAAGGAGTGTGTCATCGCAGGAGATTTTAACATAAACCTGCTTAAAGGTGATGAAAAAACAAATGATTTTCTCACATTGTTACGATGTTATAATTTTACGCATATTATAAATGAAGCTACATTTCAAAGAAACAGCTGCGAATCATGTATTGACAATTTTCTAACAAACTCAAACTTAGATCTCTTACATGACGTGATGGTAGATAACAATAAGATTGGGGATGGTCATTTTGCTATCTCTTGTTCAATAAATTTAGAAATTAAAAAGAGAAATATTACAGAGGGTGATAGAGATTACATTTGGGCAGAGAAAAGAACTTATAGTAAAATTAACAAATTAAAATTTAGAACACACTTATTGAATCATCAATTATTCGATATAGGTACAAATACATTCTTAAAAACTATTAAAGAAATACACAACAAATGTTTTAAGAAAATACACAAAAAAATATATCTCAGAAATAAGAAGAAAGTGAATTGGATTACTAAAGGAATAAAAGTTTCTAGTGTTATGAAACGGTTTTTGAAAACAGCAGACCTCCAAACATGTCATAAGTCTGTTGTATCTTACATAGTAACATACATGAATACTTATAGGCGAGTTTTAAGAACAGCGAAAAGGAATAATGTTAACAATGAACTGAGGAAAACTAACTACTCTACAAAATCTATAATGGAAATGGAATATTGTAAATCGCCATAGAAATAAATCAAAACATGTTAATAATAATAAAGAGCTGCTTCTAAAAGACGATGACCATATAATAGACAAACCTGATGATATTGCGGATATTTTCTCAAAGGAATTTGATAAATCAAATAACAATAATACAGTGAATGCTAGCAAGGCGTTGAATTACTTATATGAGAATACAGATAGAGTTAATGAAAATTTAGTCGTAAATACTGTGACTGCCTATGATATTACTAAAATTGTTAACAATATGCAGGCCAAAAAGTCATGTGGAGTAGATGAATTGCCAATAACGGTTATAAAGGATAATATTGATATCTTGGCATATCCTCTTGCAGCTTTTTACAATGAGAGCATTGAAACTGGTACGTTTCCTGACCAGCTAAAGATTGCTAGGATTTTACCAATATTTAAAAAGGGTTCGAAAACCGATTCTGCTAATTACAGGCCAATATCTTTATTACCAATTTTGTCAAAGATTTTTGAAAAATTAATTAAGAATGCTCTAGTTGTACACCTTATTAAGAACAAAGTTCTTAGCACAAGGCAATTTGGTTATAGAACAGGCGTTAGTACAGCAGATGCAATAGAGGCACTACTTAATGATGTGCTAACAAACCTGGAAAGAAAACACAAAGTTGCAGCATTATTTTTAGATCTAAGTGCAGCATTTGATACAGTTGATCATGAACTTCTCATTAAAAAATTAGAACACTATGGCGTAAGAGGACAGCCATCAAAACTAATTCGAAGCTATTTGCAAAATAGATTCCAGTTTGTTGAAGTCAGATCAATAAGTAAAATGAAAGAACAAGTAGTTTCTTCTAACTTAGTTAAAATAAGAAGAGGTGTACCGCAAGGATCAATATTGGGACCCATCTTCTTTGTGGTTTTTATAAATGACTTGGTAAATGCTATCATCAATAACTCAATAGACACTAACTTGGTCCTATTTGCTGATGATACTAATGCAATAACTTCGGCAACCAACATAGTCGATCTTAATAGAAGACTAAATATTGTGCTGGCTTGTTTCAAAGATTGGTTCTTGCACAATAATCTAGAATTGAATGGCACAAAAAGCAAAATAATACTTTTTAAAACAACCACAAGAAACACTGAGACCTTGGACATAGTTTATAATAATGAGAAAGTCAATGTCGTTAAGTCACTAAAGTTTTTAGGGGTTCATATTGATGAAAATCTTAACTGGAAGGAGGAGGTGGAAGTGATTGTAAAATCCATTAGTTCCGCTTGTTTTGCTATGAAGACCTTAAGGGATGAGGTCTCTCAAGACCACCTCAGAGCAGTGTATTTTGCATTAGTAGAATCTAAGTTAAGATACAGTATTAAATTTTGGGGTAACAGCTACCAACGCAATATTCTTAGTGCCTTTAGGATGCAAAAGAGAGCAATCAGAGTATTAGCTAGAGTTCCTCAGTGGATCTCATGTAAAGAATACTTTTTGAAGTTTCGTGTATTAACTGTCCCTAGTCTCTATATACTTATATTACTGACTACCCTGAGTAAACACCTGAGTGACCTAGAAGGTCCGGTAGAGAAACATTTAAGAAACATTTCCAGGAGGCAGGACATTAAACTTCAGATAATTCAACCTCGCCTAAACATTGCCAAGCAAAATGTTCTTTATCAATCCATAAAATTGTATAATTCATTACCGAAAAATTTGAAAATAATTGATAAAACGAAGATGTTTGAAGGAAAATTTTAAAAATATTTGATGGAAAAATCTTTTTATGACATTAATGACTTTTATGCTGAACCTAATTGTTAGAAAATTTGAACTATTTGTATTGTATAATTTATCAACCACAAGATATGACAACATGTGACATTAATTTAAATTATTGATTTATTCTGAAAATTAAATTTAGTAATAGTATTAGATATTAAGTGATTTCAGACACAATGTATATTGTTAATGAATTAATAAATAAATAAAATAAATAAAATAAATAAAATAAATAAAATAAATAAAATAAATAAATAAATAAATAACATCAGCCGCGAGTTGCCAATTAATTTCGGCGTACCACAGGGAAGCGTGCTTGGCCCCACCCTCTTCATCATATACATCAATGATATACATAAGGCTTCACCCCCAGACGCAAACATCCTCTGCTACGCTGATGACACCGTCGCCATTTTCAATGCAGACACTTGGGAGGATGTTCTAAAAAAGGGAGAACTAGGATTGTCAAGTCTTGCTGAATGGCTGAATACCAATCTCCTTACACTTAACGGCCAAAAAACAAAATTTATGTGTTTCCACAAAACTCGAGCATCAAGAGCCTAACTTTTGTACTCGTATGCGGATTCACTCTTTCTGTAACCCGATGTCATGCAAGTGTGAGGAGATAGACCGTGCTGAAACCTTCAAATACTTGGGTGTCATCATCGACCAGAAACTTTCCTTTAAAGCGCATATCGCCGACACAGCTAAAAGAGTTAGGAAACTTATATATGTCATGCGTGCGTTACGTAACTCGGCCTGCAAGCGTGCCCTTCGGCTGGTCTATGTGGCTCTGTGCGACTCAATACTGAGCTACTGCATAACAGTCTGGGGAGGATCTGGCGTGACTGCCATGCTAAAACTAGAGAGAGCTCAGCGATCGGTAATAAAAGTCATGTTTAAAAAAACATACAGATTCCGCACTGCTGCTCTGTTTGCTGAAGCGGACCTACTCAGCGTACGGCAAATCTTTATTCTAAAAACCTTTACTCATATGCATGGTAAGACACTACACAGTATCAACTATGAAGACCTGTTGAATAAAAGTATCTTCCGTGTTCTGCATACGGCAGCCAAAACATCATTTGCCCGTCGTCTCCCCAACTTCATGATGCCGTACGTCTACAATAAAGTTCTCAGACACTGCGACATAAAGCACTGTACAGTGAGAGCTTCTAAGCTCGTTATACTAAAGTGGTTGAAATCGCTTACATATCAAGAAACAGAAGATTTCCTGAAAATAATCATATAATCCTTTCCCTCCTTTCCCTTTATTAAATTTATGTATTTCTATTTAGTATCCTTTTAACTTTAACTCCAATTTTATAAAATTCTTGATTTAAGTAATTTTTAATAAGCTTAATTTAATATCTGCTAAACAGTAAATAGTTTATATAAACTCATGCCGTCAGTCAATGCTTTGTTGTAATTCCTATGTCAAAGAACTGGGCTCTCACGATACAGGTCTAACCTAGTGTGAGGGCCACCAGTAATCTTTACTACCTTTTTGATTCCTTAGAAACTACTTATTTTATTACGTGAATCTGTAAACTCTTTTGTGAAATAAATCATTATCTTATCTTATCTTACGTTCAAAATTGCAACTTAAGTAGCTGTTAGAACAAGGATCATTATCGCATCCATTGTTTAACTGTAAACCCCGCCATCGGCGGTATGCAAGCCGACAAAGAGACGCCACCTCAGACTCGTACTATCTACTACCTGGGGTCGCTTAAATTAGGCAGGATGTTGTAAAGCTTGTGGGGTAAAAAGTATGTATGGGGAGGCGTGTTTTTTTTATTGATTTATGTAAAATAATGTATATTTATGTAAATACAAATACAACATTTTGAAATACTGGCTTATTTTTTATTTTTAACGACCTTACTATAAAAATTGGGAAAATTCACTGACTCCTGATTTCAAATTAGAATTTAGAACTTAATGCTAGGCAAAACTGGACTAACTATTTTATTGTGTTAGCTTATTTAATACAATTCCAACGACATAACTTTCATAGAGAGCTTCCATAGAAAAAACAGAGATATCGTCATTTTAGTAGAACGGGCCGGTCGCGAGCCGGACCCCGTGACATACGCGCCATTTTGTGGATTTTGGCCATGACACTTGAATGTTTATAGCGCTGCAGAAACGCCTATAATATAAGTGAAAGCACTCTAAATCCGAACTGATTTTTTATGGTACGGGGAATCCCCACGGCAGCGGCGGCGGCGGCGGCAGGGCGCGAGCGCGGCACGTTGACAATTCGTGCGTTCGGTTATACGCAAGTGCGGAAATACACGTTCGAATACGGTTCACTTTCATGAACGCAATTTTTGTTATTATCAATTGATAATTATCGAGATATTTTTATCAAGATAATTATCACGGATAATTATCCTTTCGAACCCTGCTGCATGGTCTATGGAAACTCCCCAATACTGCAAGACGAGGCGAAACGCGGCAAATCTTCACGAAATTCCAGGCTTACTGCAGCTGGCGCAGGAGGATGACTGTCTTTTCGCCTTGAAATTTCTTTCTAAAGATGTAAAGAAAGTTCTCAAATTTGTCCCTAAATTTATCTTTTCATCGTTTCGCACTTTCAGATGGCGAGTGATAGACATGCCAGAGACGCCGCTCAACAATGGCGTCTCGAACTCGCACCACCGATACAGCCATCACATGTCCGACAGTGAGGTTAGTTTTTTCACCTGTCCTCGTAGTCATTTACAAGCACAAAGTCCTCTCAAGTCTCAGTTTGGGTTGTGAGGTCTTTGTCCCAATAAAACACTACGTAGATAATAAACAACAGCAACGGCTGGGCTTTCAGAAGCCGTCTGTGTGTCTGCGGGTGTGTGTGTATGTGTATCTATCTGTGGCACTTTAGTGCTCAAACATAAACTTTTTTGTAAATGGCAGTAGACTCACCTGCGAACGTTCTTACCCACGTTTTTATTAAAATCGGTTCAGTGGTTCAAAAGCTACCAGCTCAACAAGAAAAGAAACAAGGCATCCAAATTTTAGACGTAACGTTGCATAATATGTTGAGGGTGTTTTACACTTGAAATGTATAGTTAGCATTGAGTTTACCTCAGCTTCTCTCAATGTTCTGTAGGACGAGGACATCTCCGAGGCCAGCATTCGCTCGCGGCACCTGCGCTCCGAGGCGCACGAGCGCGCGCGCTTCCTGCTCAAGCCGCGCGCACGTCGCCGTGCCACCGACGACGCGGGTGCTCCGCAGCCGCAGCCCGAGCCGCCGCCGGAGCCCGAGCCGCCGCCGGAGCCCGAGCCCGAGCCCGAGCCGCAGGAGGCGAGTACACCTGTCCTAGACACTACGCGGTCGCATTGTCTGCGCCTCGCTGGAGTGCAATCTTCTTGCAGCGTTGTTCTGTATGACGTCACAAAATATGGAGATATGCCATATTCGGTTGATTTCCCTGACAAATTTTAATTATTATATAAATATTCGATAAATATAAAGTTCGATAGTGTTTGTACACAAATTAATCGAATAGGCATTACTTTTACTATGTTTCTTTGAAAGATACAGCACACTGAAAATTTTGTTGCCATTGTAATCAAAACGGGGTGGGAGATTTGATGAAGTGATTAAAAAATGTAAGGACAAAGGGCAAAAACTTATGAACCTTGGACCAGGTAGCGGCCGCTAACAAAACGTATATCATTCGATAGGGCACAAAATAACACACAAAACATTGTATGACGCCAACTCTGTAAGTTATTTAGAGGACGAGATAATAGACTTTGAATATGACCATATAGAATAGAATATGACACACTCGGCGCTATCCAGTCACAATGTCTTCGTGTTCGACCCCGATGTCTATAAATGCTATTCTGGCTGTGGCTAGATCAGTATGTAACAGAAGCCATTTTTGTGTACCTTCAATTGAATATCTCGCACGGCGCGCTGTGTCGTTATTGTGTCGCTTGCCTAGTATGCAACTAGTAACTCAACGGTTGAGTGTTAACGCCTGAGTAAATAAAACTAAATAGCTTTCTTATTCAACATTTATTTCATCATCTGTATCAGCATACTCTTTAAAAATATCGTCTAAAAAAGGTGCAGTTAATTGCAAAGTTCCTTGGTGCCGTGCCCATCCTAAATACCATACAATAGACACTACATGGGCTTAGCAAGATAAAGTTCGTTTGCCAGTGAGACAGACAAGTACAATATAGTTCACAATCGCCAGCCAATAGTATACCAGCGCACGCTGGGTCTACTATTATATAGACATGCGTTGGTACGCCTTAATTGACTGGCTTGCCTTGCCTTTGTAGGTTGTTACTAGACATACTCAAAACACTTAACAAAACTCCGATATCCTATTTAGGTTATAAGGCTTGAAAATATGTAAAAACAGTACTATTTCTAGAAGAGAACCACACTCGAATATAGTTTTGTTATAATTTCTTTATTGCACACAAATGATATAGAAAAAGAGTTTCATAAAAATAGTGTACAAAGCAGGGTTGATAAAAATCACGATTTTTTTTAAATAAATCCAAAAAATCGGATTAATTGATTTAAATCGGATTAATTTGATTTAAATTGGATTTTTTTGATTCTTTTAACATTCTGTTCTATTTTAATTTGGAAGAATTAAAAAACTCAAAAATAAATTTTCTTACTTACGTGAGCCACTTACTCTTACTCTCGAGGAGCCACTCGAGAACCAATATATTTAGTAAAGAACTGGTTTGTTTCCAAGAATTCTTGTGTAAGAAGAAAACGCCTCCTGTTTCGCTTCGAAGTCGCGTTGCATGTCGAACAAGGATCCATCTTGATTCTTACAAAGTCCAATACACAAAAGCTTCAAATCGTTTGTCCATGCTTCGATTCAGAAAGTTCACAAAGCACTTACAAAGTCCTTTAAGTAAGCCGAAGTAGTTAATCAAAATCGCAAATCAGGATATGGAAAAGAGATAGTTTTCACAAAGAAAGAAATTGCTGTTAACCATTGCTTTTACTGTAATCCTTTTGAATAAACCAATCACAGCGCACCACGACAAAGCTTTCCCTCTCCCCGCCTCCCGCCTCCACGTGCGTGCGCGTCGCTTACACCCTGCAGGCTTCCTCGTCCTCCATAATGCCAAAAACCATTTTCTTTACAAAAATATAACCAATTTAATATTTTTTCCCTCGTAGGCATAAATATAAATAACAGTTTTTTAATTTTTTCGTTCTCTTTGATAACTGTCACTTTGTCATTGTGTTCGTGTTTAGTAGGTATTTATGTAAAATGTGTCCGTTCCAAAATCAGCATAGACAATTTGTTTAAATAATGCTATTTACTTGTGTTACATACCTTACCTACCTGTTAGAATTCGTCTGTTTGCATTTCAATCTTTTGTTTGAACTCTTGCTTGAATTGTCTTGACATTATTGTTCGTGTGATAAAGATTTCTACCACCACTCCATTTATGGTTGGTCTAGGTTTAAGTATGCTGCTTATTTAAAACACTTAGTTAGATAACTAGATAATATAGTGGTAATTACATAAATATAATAATATTTATATATAAGTATATATTTATAGTTTTACATACCTACATGAATTATTTACCTGATATTATTTATCAGTTTCTTTTCCTGCTCTTCAAACGACGATGTTGACAATTTTCTAAGTGCAGATTGCAACATCTCCAATTCGGAAGAACTCCTTTCTGCCAACATTAGGACTGTCTTCGGCAGTGTGGAGGAAAACTTGAACATTCTGCATATCAATGCACAGAGCATTCACTCCAGGTATCCTGGACCTGCTCGAGGCTTTTTGTGCATTTTTGGCATTCTTATCTCCGAGTCATTCCAGGCTTTACAGGAACGACAGAGTCGGGAAAGCCGATGGGGGCGTCGCTATCTATCTGCGTGCGGAAATCCCGTGCCAGGTGATCAGCAGGATCCCCTCTTTTCACATCGACTACTTCGACACATTAGAATCCCTCTTCAATGAACACTCGCCTCTTTATAATGATACCCTCATTCTCGGTGATTTCAACACCTAACTCTTCAAAAACAATTCCCGTTCTTACAAACTCAAGTCCATAGTCGACTCCTTCTATCTACATATTCTGCCTCTTGATGCCACACATTTCCAACATCACTGCTCTCCCTCTCTCCACGATATTATGATCGTCTCTAACTTGGATAAGGTCGCCGTACACGGTCAACTCAATTCTCCTTTCTCGTTTCATGACCTTATCTATCTTTCGTACAAGATCAGGCCTCTTAAGAAAAGAGAAAAATTTCTTAATATTCTTAATTTTAGGGATATTGACCTAGAGTATCTTAGGTCGGTTGCCTTGTCGATCGACTGGTCCCCTGTAATTTCCAGCGAGACCATAGACGAGAAAATCGACAATTTCAATAGCATAGTCCTAGGTTTCTGTGGCAAGCATGCACCTATAAAAAATTAGAGTGAAACACCTACCCGCCCCTTGGCTAAACACACTATACTATAAAGATACTATTAAGCGTCTTAGGGCCACTAGCTAGAAACGCGGAATAAATCTCGAGGATAGTTATTCTACGAAAAAAAAATAACCTATGATTTTCCCCGACCCGGTGATTTCTCCCATCTCAAACGAAAAAACGGTTCGAATTAACTAATCCACGAAAAAGGCGCGTCGAGTTTTTAACTAGCGAGATTTGAACGAATGATTTGAATGATTATTATTCTATCTCACTCTTACAAAGGATAAAGGATGACTTGTAGTCCCTTTCTTAAAAAATATAAAAGATCATCAGATTTGACGTTTCCATCCAATGTCAAAGGCGTCTTTCTATTGTTGGTTGGCTTTATTTATTTACGAACGAGTTAAACAACATTATCATATTGATATTGGAAGAATCCCGCAAATGTTCAAACTTTCATCATCATCGTACTCCACCCACATCGACCTATTGCTGGGCATAGGCCTCCTCTTTAGCGCCAATCATCACGGTCCAGTGCCGACCACATCCCGCAAGGTCCTGTCAACGTGATGATATCGTAGGATCGTCGGGCAGGTGATCTGCCGATAATCGAAAGGCCCTGAATTTACGCTCGCCAAACCTACAACATAGTTATAAGTATCTCCAAGACCCAAGTCCTCAAACAACCAGCAAGAGGCTGGTTTGTGACTTCCGCCCTCTTATCGACACTCTGACCAAAACTTACAGTATACAAAGCATTGGTTCTGCCTTTACTTCTATATGCTGCAGAAACTTGGTGCCACTACAAACCAGTTATCAGAAAACTGGACTCGTTCCACATGAGATACGTGAGTTCTCTTTCAAAAACAGAAGTGTTATGGAGGCACTACTGATGGAAAGCCAGCTGAGATGGAGTGGACTATTAGAGCATATGGATGACTGTAGACTGCCAAAAGCAGTGTCTTATTCAGAACTGACCAACTGGAAACGGAACCCAGGCGGATAGTACCTGCGCTACAAGGATGTTCTCAAATATCACCTTACCGCATGCAGCATACCACCTGATAAATGCAACATGCTCATGCGTGGCCAAATTGGCATTCTGTTGTATATTGAAGAATTTGGGAAAAGAAAAGAGTAGAAGCAAAACATCAGAAAATGAAATATCATCCTCAGTGCACCTACACTTACACCTACAATGATTCGGGGCAACTATTCTGTGTCCAATGCTACAGGACATTTAAGAGCACATTCTGATTCGCCAGCCACGTTAGAGCACACAATAGTTGATATCAGAAGTCGCTGTTCATTGAATACGACGAAGAGGACCTCAGTTTTGTGTGGTAAAAACAAGTTCCCACAAAGTGACCTGGTGTGGCGCCAGAAGCAATGGATAAGCCTATACATACATGTTTTAAATTTTATGTAAATAAACAATCAATACACACTTCTATGATTTTTTATTTGTACAATTTCACATAGATTGACAATTCATTCATTGCATGCATGTATATATTTATGTTAATATTTTAATTTGTATTCATATATTAAAATATAAACTATATTTGTATGGAAAATATTAAACTGCACACCAAAAATACTGATTTACACAGCAAATATCAGGGCAAAATGCTGCGGTAGCTTAGGTGAAGGGAAAAGGGGGTGAGCAAAGCGAACAACAATAAATACTTAAAACATAAACTTCAGTACACATAATCCTTTTTTGCTGTGCAAATCAGTATTTTGGATGTGCGATCAAATACTAGCCCATTTGTATGGAGCCCTCACGGGTAAATGCCGCCTCCAAGGATATTCACCTCTCTCTATCATTGGCCATATCCAACAACAACAACAATAAATACTTAAAACATAAACTTCAGTACACATAATCCTTTTTTGCTGTGCAAATCAGTATTTTGGATGTGCGATTAAATACTAGCCCATTTGTATGGAGCCCTCACGGGTAAATGCCGCCTCCAAGGATATTCACCTCTCTCTATCATTGGCCATATCCGACCATCTTCGACCAGCCACTGTCACAATTGTGTCTGACCATCTGGCACATAGCCTGTGTCTTGCTTTTTTACTGCTTTCCGAGGTCCATCCATCCATCTCTGGGTCCATCTATTGTCTGTATATCCAGCTATGTAGTCTACTCATTTCCATTTTATTTGTAATGAGATGGTTAGGGTGTCATTACTTTTGTTTTGTCGTAGATATCTACATACTACTTCATCTTGTCTTTCAGTTTATACCCAGGTTACTTCTTTCCATTCTCCTTTGAGTTGTGCTGGAGTTCAACGTTGCCCAGATGCTGTTGTATGATATAAAGTCTAAAAGCTTTTTGTCATAATCATAAACAATTTAGATATGAAATTGGAATTCTAAATATTTATTAATTATCTGCTCCACAACTTGAATGTAATCAAATTGCTTGCAGATTGCAGCTAGGTTCTGCAGTTGCGTGGAAGTGGTGTGGCTGATCATTTAGACCTGGTATATTGCGAGAGTTGAGACGAAGGTTGGATATGTCTGAGCCTAGACAACTGTTTATCTGCATTGATGTGTGCGATTTGCCTTTTCTGAGATAAGCCGGTGAGATGTTGCAGCACAAGCAGTGCTGATATTGGCTGGATTGTAGATAGGGGCTGGTTCCGCCCCCTCATCGACACTCTGACCCTTGTATTCGCAGGGTACGGGAGCGGCACCGAGCTTCTTCGTAAGTTTACACAAGTGTTCTGTCAGGAAGTTACATATCATACGGTCTCATTGCAGAATCGTACGTAGATGGAATCTGCTTGTCATTGAAAATGGAATGTGCTGGATACTTCAGTTATGTGAGCAGAAGCCGCAAAACAACATAAAAAATGCACCAATGGCTAAAGATAAATTATCAATAGATAGAATAAAGTAAGTAACCTCAAAATCAACGAATGTTTGTATCAGTTGTTGCCACTGTTCATAATACAAGTAAAAAATGGGGAATTTTGTTCATTTTACCTCAAGTTTTATCGAAATATTGGGTAAAATGGTAACATTTATAGGAAATCCCTCGAATAACTCACTTAAACCGCCATTTTCCCCAGAATTTCTTTGACAGCAGTATTCCATGATTTAATCTATGGATTTCGTGCTAAATCGTGGAATAATGTTGGTGCTGGGCAATTTGAAGAAATCCGGAGAATTTCTCCTCGATTTAGCTTAATCGTGGGATTAATAGTTTATAGCTAGTGGCCCTTAATGGCCAAGAGGAACAGAGCCAAGTGTAAATACAGTAAGAATCCAATTTCCTTTCTTACAAATGTCTTCGCAACCGCTGCAACCGTCTGTCGTGATGCTAAACGTCGGCGCATCCACGAGAGTATTGAAAGTTACACACCAGCTCAGGTGTGGAAGTTTCTATAGACGCTCGGTATAGGTAAGTCAGGACCTACAAGCTGGTAATGTAGATCTCAACGGTCTCGACCAGTTCCTTTATGACCCGCCTGTTGTGATGGATCCCAAGGTAAAACAAGCCACTCTTCAGAGCCTGCGCTCTTAGTCCTTACCCGACACCACACCATTCACCAATTGAGCAATGTTGGAATCTATGCGGCCAAGAAGGTGGTACTAGCAGTCAGCTCGAAAGCTGTAGGTAATGATAAAATCTGCCTCATAATGCTTTTCACAATCCTGGATGAACTACTGCCAGCTCTTACACACTTAATAAATTTTTCCATATTGAATGGCATCTTCCCCCCCATGTGGAAAAAAGCATTAGTCATCCCTTTTCCTAAAACATCCTGTCCCTCCATTTTTAAACAGTATCGCCCTATTTCAATCCTACCCATCCTCTCCAAAGTCCTTGAATTCATTGTCCATACCCAGCTCTCTTATTACCTTCACTCAAACAATCTGCTCAACAAGTACCAAGCAGGATTCAGACCGTGTCATATCACAGTCACGGCTCTGCTGAAAGTCACAGATCTCATCCAGCTAGCCATGGACCGCAAACAGCTTTCCGTGCTGGCTTTACTCGACTTCAGTAGTGCCTTCAACTGCCTAGATTTCGACATTCTCGTCGACCTTCTCAGATACCTGAACGTCTCCTCCTCTGACAGATGGTTCGACTCTTATTTGAGGGATTGACAACAGCATGTCAGGTCGGAGGAGACATCCACTGAATGGTGTGATCTCTTTACAGGCGTCCCTCAAGATGCCATTCTTTCTCCTCTTCTACTCTCGATTTTCATTACCTCCAGTTCCGTCGTCGTCTTCCTCATATCATCTTTACGCTGATGATATCCAGATTTATCACCACTTCTCTCCTAACGAAGCAAACTTTACTGTGGAGGCACTCAACACTGATCTTGAGGGTATAAGAAGTTGGGCTTCATCCTTCGGACTACTGGTCAACCAGAGCAAGTCCCAGGTCATGATTATAGGTGCCAGACATTATCTTCACTTGTTGCAGCAACAGCCCATTCCACCTGTCACTTTTAATGGTACCACAATCTTATATAGCAATACAGCTAAAAACCTGGGTCTTATCTTATCTTTGACAACCAGCTGTCCTGGTCATCGCTTGTCAATGAGGTCAGTCTCCGAGTATTTGCGACTTTTCAATCTCTCAGGAGACTAGTACTTTTCGCCTCGACAGGCCAAAATCACTCTCGCTCAGTCTCTCCTTCTTCTCCTCATCGACTATGTATGTTAGGTCAGAGCTAATGAAGAACTACTGAACAAACTCGAACAACTTCAAAATCTCGGGATTCGGTTTATCGGGCTGCGCAAAGACGCCCATGTATCACAACATCGCAACAAGTTAAAGTGGCTGCCGATCCGTCTTCGCCGGGATTCTCACTTCCTCAATTTCCTCTACACCATTTTACGGAATCCACGCTATTCAACCTTAATACGAGACAGTTTCAATTTGTTTCTTCCAGCAAGCCTCGGAGAACTCACGCATTTTCTATGCTAACAACTCCATAACATAACACCGCATCTTATGATTACGGATTTAGACTCCGGGCCATTTGGTTGAGGAATGCACTCCCCTGCACCATCAGGTACAGTCCTACTCTCAATATATTTAAAATTCGCGTGAAGAAGCATTACCTCTCTCAGAAGAATTACAGGTAATATGCATGTAAGTATTTATTAGTATTTATATTATAATTATAGTAAATATATATTTTATTTCTTAATATTTATGTAAGTACTTAACGGAGCATGGGGGTCGTCAGTGTCTATAGGAAGCATAACGCCAGCATCGCTGACGTCACTATTCACACTTTCCTCCATACTTCGTATCAGAAGCTAGTGCAGAAGGCCAGAGCACTAAGCACAAAATAAATGGAAGTCGAACTAAACGCACTATAATTTTATTTCACACTAGAAGAGTAAACAGAAAAGAGAAATAAACAGAAATACTTAGCTTTGGAAATTGTACCACTACCGATGAGCACTCAGGTCAACCGCTCCGTGAAAAGTGCCTGTACGATTCCATTCAGCGCCCTGGCCGAGTTCTACCACCACCCGACCAGTCTCGCTTCTGATTGGTCCGCGAGACATCCGCCGCCGCCCATTGGTTGACGGCGATTGCCTCGCGGTCACAATTCCCGCACTTTTCACAAAACACATGAAATCATCTTATTTGCTAAACTAAACTATTACAGCATAGTTTTATTGAATCAGAGTATGTTTTTAGAACCTAGTAAATATTACAAAGTTAACGAATTAACGAGTTTTTAAATAAAATCACAGCTAACCGGAACCGCGTACTACTGAGCGCGCTTCCGAAAGATTACATTTCCACCAAATTGATCAAGTTAATTCTGAAAGTTTGACAGTAGCCTTAAGTAATTATCACAAGATTTTAGAAACCTAGAAATGAATTTTACAAGCTAAAATCAAATTATTTGAAAACCGGAAACCGAATCAATCGCACCAAATACTTGGGAAAGCTAGAATTGATAACAATCACAGTTTTGCCTATAAAATAACAATCAATCCGCTTAACAGATAAGAACTTAACTAACTAAAGCTAATTAACATAAAATTTAACTAAACTATTGAATTAAAATATGAATCATCGGCGTTGCGCCGATACGGCCAGTCTGATAGGCGGTGCGCGCTCTGCACCAGCCTGGGCTTGTGAAAGGGTTTTATCATCTCGGTGGCAAACTTCTGTAATTGCAGTTGGTTGGAGGCGTTGCGTCGTCTAATCGCTTTGGTTCTGGTTTTGACAGCACTCGTGAATGGATAGGCAGAGGAACACCATCGCCAGAGTTGCACTCGTGGTGAACTGGAAAGAACGGAAAATATTTTTCAAGCAGGCATCTGTTTATCACCTCTTAAGGTGATTACAGGTAATAAGCTTGATTGTAGTACTTTCAATATCAAAATATTGAGAGTAGGTAATGGCAATTCTCATGCCGCAGATTTGGTAGCTGTAATCAGCTGGTTATGGCTGGCTACTCTTAGGTAGTTATAGTTGATTATAGGTTATTTAGTAACCTGTTCATTCCTTGTTGCGTCTAACTACGCCAACAAGAAGATTTATCATTTTATATAGACGGGATATTGATGTTGTGCTCTGGGCGGTCCTGTTCGCCGTGGTACACAAAGGCTCTAAAGGAATGAGATAAAGGTCGATGCTGTGCTCTGGGTCTATTGACCGTGGTACACAGAGGCTCTTGGGGATAGGAAAAGAAAAAGAAAACTAATGGGAAACAAAGTTAACGTGACTTACATTTTGTCAATCATTGTACGTCCTCGTGACCAGCGTGTGATGTGGACGGTGTTGGTGTTGTGGCATCAGGTGATGCCGCCGGGGCAACGATTTGTGGTTCGTCATCATCTGCCTCCGCCGATACGGTCTGTTCTCCCGGTTGCGGCGCTCGGCGTAGCTGATCATGAGCCACCTTGCGTGGCCGGCCTCTGCCCACCACCTTCTTCACTAGATAGCGGTAATTTTCGAGGACTCTGCAAACTTCATAAGGCTCGCTAAACTTTAGGTCAAGACAAGTTTGGTTCCGAAGATTATTCTTGATCAGAACATAATCTCCGCGCTAGAAAGGACGAATAACAGCTTTTCCCTTGTCAAACCGCTGCTTGTCTCGCTGTGAAGCTGCTCTCATTTGCTGCTGGACATGTTCGACTAGGCCATCAATGTCCACGGTTTGCTCATCAAAATTTACCAGGTTGATCAGTTCCGGTGGCACGCAGTTTCTACGCCTGGTGAGTAGCGTCAGTGGTGAGACTCCAGTGACTCTATGAGCTGTGCAGTTGAAGGCTAGCTGAAGTTTATCAAGAGTAGTATGCCACTGGTCAGTTTCGTAGTTTTTGATCATGACGAGAGCGTTCTTCAAAGTTCCCATCATTCTTTCCACTTGACCGTTGGCTCGGCTGACTCCTGGCGATATAGCATGAATTTCTATGCCAGACTGATCGCAGTAAGCCTTGAACTCACCAAGAAATTCTCGTCCTCCATCTACTATGATTTGAACTGGAGCTCCGAATAAATGCACACCACGTTTGAGTGCAGCCAGCGTGCTATGTGGATTCTTGTTCGTTGCGTGGTAGAGCATCACATATTTTGTGAAAGCATCGATAGTGACTATGACATAATCGTGCTCACCTGTCGTACCCAATTTTCCGGTGATGTCCATGTGGATGACTTGGAACGCTGCAAAGGGCTTTTGAATTGGATGTAACTCTGCTTGCACTGCGCCTGACGTGCCTTTTGAGGTTCGACATACAACACAGTTGTCGACGAAGGTTCGGACCACAGTGTTCATCTTTTCAAACCAGTAAGTGTCCTTGATTTTGTCTAATGTTTTCTCCCAACCTGTGTGTTTGAGTGCAGTGTGAAAGGAGTTAATAAGACTCCACTGGAACGCCTTGGGTACTACGATTAATTTCTGCTCGCCAAAGATAGGGTGTTGTAGCATTTTCTTCATCACGCCATCCTCAAGGAGAAAGCCATCGATTTGCTCTTCGTTCGTCAGGCAGTCGATTCTTGCCCTGAGTGTAGTTTCACGACGCTGCTCCACCTTCAGCCAGTCCAAGTCCCTTGTCATAACATTTACCTTCATTGCAGGTGGATTTCTGCTAAAGAAGTCTGCATGCTGCATCCGCTCGCCTTTCCGGTACTCCACCTCGAACTCGTACTGCTGAAGAAACGCCCACCAGCGATAGACACGTGGTAGCAGTTCTTTCTTATTCTGCGATGCCTTGAGGGCGTTGCAGTCCGTGATGAGCTTGAACTTGCGTCCATAAAGGTATTGGCGAAAGTGCTTAATAGCTCTCACCACGGCGAGGGTCTCGAGCTCGTAGGAGTGGTAGCGGCTCTCCACTTCGGTGGTGCGCTGGCTCATGTAAGCAACAGCGTGGCGACGCTCTCCGATGATTTGGATGAGCACAGCCCCGAAGCCCAGGCTACTAGCGTCCGTGTAGAGTTCAATGGGAGCGTCTTCCTGGAAGATGATGAGAACGGGGGAGGACGTAAGGTATTGAATGATTACATTACGTGCTTCTTCGTGCCGCTCGTTCCATTCCCATTTAGCTCCCTGTTTCGTGAGTTCGTACAACGGTATCATTATACGGGAGAAGTTGGGAATGAAGCGTCGGAAATACCCAGCGAGACCACTAAACTGTCTCACCTGTTTGACATTGCGGGATCGCTTACCTGGCACGGTATGAGACGTTCCTTGATGAGGTCGCTTGGGGCGTCTAGATGTTGCTACGGAAATCAACTCAGGAACCGACTTCGCCCTTGCATTCAGCAGCTCAATACGTAAATGCTCATCGTCTACGCACCCAATGACTGCTTCAACCGCGTCGTCATCACCCATTTTCTCCTTTGTGACGCGTTTCCAGAGAACCCACGCCTTTGACAAGAACTCTGCTATGTCTTTCGTAAGGTCGTAAGAATGTTCGCGAAATTTCGATATATCACGAGAGTACTTATTTTCAGGCTCGAATGTTGTTATCAAGTTTCTCTTCAGCTCCTCCCATGATGTGGTCGTCACCGGCCAATTGTCGACCCAGAATTTCGCACGGCCCTTGAGAAGACTACCTACTTTCATTCGAATCTCGTAGTCGTTGAGCTTGTATAGCTCCACAGCTTGGGATATGTGTTGACACCATTCACGAACACCAACATTCGCATCTGGGTCATACGAGGGTAGAAAAATATCATTTATTTTTACCTTGTCTCTGCTGTGTGGCTTTGCAAGCCGCTCAGACATCTGCTTCATCGTCTGCATCATTTGCGTGAAAAATTGTGCCGACATACCTTGACTCATGAACGGGATGTCATTGTTGATGTCAGACGTACCAGGATGTCCTGAAGTGGGTTCGTATCCCACTTCTGATAACGGAGCATGGGGGTCGTCAGTGTCTATAGGAAGCATAACGCCAGCATCGCTGACGTCACTATTCACACTTTCCTCCATACTTCGTATCAGAAGCTAGTGCAGAAGGCCAGAGCACTAAGCACAAAATAAATGGAAGTCGAACTAAACGCACTATAATTTTATTTCACACTAGAAGAGTAAACAGAAAAGAGAAATAAACAGAAATACTTAGCTTTGGAAATTGTACCACTACCGATGAGCACTCAGGTCAACCGCTCCGTGAAAAGTGCCTGTACGATTCCATTCAGCGCCCTGGCCGAGTTCTACCACCACCCGACCAGTCTCGCTTCTGATTGGTCCGCGAGACATCCGCCGCCGCCCATTGGTTGACGGCGATTGCCTCGCGGTCACAATTCCCGCACTTTTCACAAAACACATGAAATCATCTTATTTGCTAAACTAAACTATTACAGCATAGTTTTATTGAATCAGAGTATGTTTTTAGAACCTAGTAAATATTACAAAGTTAACGAATTAACGAGTTTTTAAATAAAATCACAGCTAACCGGAACCGCGTACTACTGAGCGCGCTTCCGAAAGATTACATTTCCACCAAATTGATCAAGTTAATTCTGAAAGTTTGACAGTAGCCTTAAGTAATTATCACAAGATTTTAGAAACCTAGAAATGAATTTTACAAGCTAAAATCAAATTATTTGAAAACCGGAAACCGAATCAATCGCACCAAATACTTGGGAAAGCTAGAATTGATAACAATCACAGTTTTGCCTATAAAATAACAATCAATCCGCTTAACAGATAAGAACTTAACTAACTAAAGCTAATTAACATAAAATTTAACTAAACTATTGAATTAAAATATGAATCATCGGCGTTGCGCCGATATACTCGTTTATTTCGACATATTGTTGTACACATAGGTCTAGCCCTGCTCAGCAATCAACCTTTCCCATCTAAACCTGGTTTGCTGGCAGAGGTCGCTTATTAGAGGTAAGCTTGCCTTTGTAGCAGGGTTGATATGATTAAAATCAAGTGATTTAAAAAAAATTACTTTGATTTAAATCAATACTTTTTACTGCGACTAAACTAAAGAGCTATTTAAAAAACTATCCGATATTGATGCAAATAGCAGATAAAAATAAACAGGAAATTAGCTCTGACACCAGAAACCTTATTCAAAATATGAACATTATGAGAAATGCAGAGGATCTTGTGGCACAACTGGAGCCAATATCCAAAGCTAGACAACGTTCAAAGTGATAAGTGTACTATTTCAGGTAGTATACTTATCTGGAAAGAATTAATAGATCAACTGGAAGTAGAATTAAACATTATGCAAATTAAGGTTGTCATGAATCGTTACCGCCGCCAACCCATGACACCGGCTCATTATCTAGCTTACATGGTAAATACAAAACTGCCCCAAGAAAAGTTGTCGTCCGATGAAAGTAATGCAGCATTACAATTTTTGCAAGAAAACTATGGATAGACTGGAATCAGTTTGTGAGTAGTATTATTCGGCTGACTGCAACAGTTGAGCCTTTCGAACCAGGAGTGTTATTCGATAAAGAAGTCATACAGAAAACGACCCCTACTGATAGGTGGGTAGCAATACTTATTATGTAAAAATGTATAACCGAAGAGGAATTGGATATAGGGGGGGTCAATAGATTATTTTCGGCATTCAATTTAGTACTCAGCAAAATAAAAAATATATTAGGCACCGAGAAAGCTGCCAAATTAGTCTTCGTTCTGAAACTACTAAATTAACAGAAATTATAAGGCCAATAAAACATTTAACATCTGTGAATCTGCTACTGCGATGAAACCCAATTGATTTTATGTTATTTATTAATTTTAAGTCTGTTTTGTTTTTCCTGTTCATATTAGTTACATGTGACAAAATTGACAGTTTTTAGAAGAACTTTTAGTTTTTATCTTTGCATAATATTTCATAATTTTAAGTTAATTTTACTTTTGAGGTGAAACCCAAATGATTTTGTCATTTATTAATTTTAAGACTATTTTGTTTTTCTTGTTCATATTAGTTACAGTTTTTAGAAGAACTTTTAGTTTATTGATAATCGCATAATATTTTATAATTATTTGTTAATTTTACTTATAAATAAAAATAACAAAAATTATGTTTTTTTTTTAAATATATTCTTCCAAATTAAAATAGATCAGAAAGTTAAAAAAATAAAAAATAAAAGATTTAAATCAAATAAATCCGATTTAAATCAATTTTAAATAAATAAAATAATCGGATTTTTAACAACCCTGCTTCGCTCACTATATTTATGGTACTCTTTTTTTGTATCATTTATCTACATAAGTATCTAAAACCCTCTTTACTGAGTCCAAAAACCTCACGTTACGACCAGCACAATACTACTTGGTAAAAACTCATTTCTTAACTGAATTTTTATGAACATAATGTATCAATTTTCGACTAATTATGACATTCAAATTTCGAACGCAGATTCCATAAATGAACGCTAAGTTTTACAAGAGAGGATTACTGAACGTTTCTTAAAGGTTTCTACTCTGATTATTATCAAACAAATGCAAACAAATCTGTCTTCCGCCACCACCAGACCACGCATCAAGCGTTAAGTTTACGACGGACTCACACGTTATATAGATTCTAATGCTGGTCAGGAAGAACGCCATCTCCACACACTCCTGCTACCGCGAAGATAGATGCAAGAAGCATCGCAACGATTGGTGTTTCCCCCGAACAATATGTAAAATTGTTACCTTATGACATCCGGGGCTCTGTGTAAGTCGTACTCAATTTGTCTTTACACTCAACGCATAGTCACTCTGCCCACGGGGACCGGGAACACTGTTGAGAGAATAGAAACCAATTTCTATGACGTAGGTTAAAATGCCGATCTCTGTGGACAAAGAGTGCGGGGCGGTATACGACAGCTTCAACAACGACGAGGTCGGATTTCAAAACAATATATCAAGATAATCACCATGTTGGCATTTCAAATCAATTCAAGCGTTCCGGCCATGCGGTCGCCAATCATAATTTGGTGATTTCCACCTGTAATTGTTACGGAAACGATGTATCACAATGCCACACGTCGTAAAAAACAGAAATACTTCGACAGATCAGCCATCTCCTTTGTGTTTCTTGATAAATTATCCAATGAATCTCCGAATCATGTATACTCGTTCAGGCGAGAAGTTAAAAATAAATGTCATAACCGACCAAAAACTCATCAAGACTCAATAATGTCGGCGCCACACGTGGCGCGAATATGAGCAGTTTTCGACAGATTCCTTCGAAAAAAACCGGCAAAATCGTGTACATCAATAGAAAACTAGGTTGTTTGGTGTTGACAGGGCAAACGTCAATGTAAAATTGATATCTATGACGTCGCCGCAAAGAAACCCAAACAAATAAGACTACAATTGCCTGTGCACAAATTGCACGGCTAAAGATTAGCGGAAAAAGAAGTTTGAATGTTGTTTCGGAGTGTGGTGGTATGCCAGCCATATAACGAGTATTCTCCGACTAAAACGACGCTCGGAAGTCTCTTACAAAACATCGGAGAAAAAACTATGTTTCCCGCAGGATATTCCGACAGAATCTCCAAGGGAAAACACGGAGGTAAGCCTACCAACGGCCCTTGGCCACCCCACTGTCAAGAATAACACAGAATCCATGCAACAACACCTCCTTCTTAAGAGCGAAAATTGGTGCAGAACAATGTCGCGACGAAAGCATCGGATGGCGGCTCCCCGCCAACCAACGGTCCCATTCTGAAAGCGTAATAACAAATTATTTAATTCTAGGCGAGTTCAGAAGCACTCCAAATCAATGAGATGTCCTCTACCGCGATTTATTCTGACTTGTAGTAATCGTTTACTACTTCGTCACGTTTCGAAACGTGATTCTAGCGGGAAGTGTTTTTGTGAAATATTACAGCCCCCGTGTACAAACAAATTCTGAAATTTCGGTCACATTTATATCTAACAACACCCTAAATATGTGCTTAATCAGAATCTGTCTTAAAGCTTAGAATTTTCAAAACAATTAAGAAATAAATAATATCGTGTGTACTTGCACACGATATTATTTATTTCTTGATTACGCATAGAAGATTGGTATAATAAAAAATGGTTTGAGTTGATATTTCGTTACTACGGGTATGCACAGATATCGATTGCCCAAGTTTAACCGTAGCCTTATAACGTATTTCTGATATCAAAATTCAAAAGAGTTTATTTCCATAAGAAACACATAGGTAACATTTGGAGAATGTCAAATATGTATAAGATACAGGGAAATATAGAAATCAATTTTAATTCCGTCACCTCAATGTTTTAGTTGCTGGAGGCAAAGAGGCGACTAGAAACCTCCAGCTTTATACGTTATTTTTTACAGAATTGGAGCAAACACCTTCCCACGCTTTCTTGTCTTCTACTTATTCTGATATTTTGTAGTAAGCTTTTTTACATAAGTGATTTTTAAATTTCTTTACAGACAATTCTTGTAACTCAGTCGGTATTTTGTTGTAAAAGCGAATACATTGCCCTTTAAAAGATATATTAACCTTATGGAGCGTAGCAGTAGGTATAGCTAGTTTATTCCTATTTCTAGTGTCGACATTGTGCCTGTCGCTATTCTTAGGAAATTCATCAATATTTTTGTGGACGTACATTAGGTTTTCATAAATATACTGACACGGCACTGTCATAATGTTAATTTCCTTAAATTTACAACGCAGTGACTCTCTGGGACCCACATTGTAGATTGCACGAACAGCCCTCTTTTGCAGCACAAATATTATGTTAATGTCTGCAGCGTTCCCCCACAGCAGTATGCCGTAAGACATAATGCTATAGAAGTAGCTGAAGTAAACTAGTCTAGCTGTTTCCACGTCCGTAAGTGTGGCCCCCCCTGAAGCTTATTATCTAAGGTGATTCCTAGGAATACCGTGCTATCTACAATTTCTAAATTTTCACCTCTAACATTAACATTAGCCGAGACTTGTTTAACATTGGGGAGTATGAACCGGATACATTTAGTTTTGTTATTGTTCAGTAAAAGATTATTAGCACTAAACCAATTGACTACCTTTGAGATTGCATTATTCACATCGTCAAAGTTCAAACTGCGTCGTTTCATTTTAAACAAAAGTGAAGTGTCATCTGCAAACAGTACAATCTCATGATTATCTCTGACAAGATCTGACAGGTCATTAATATAAACCAAAAACTGGAATGGCCCTAGTATGGAACCCTGCGGTACACCCATAGTAACAACAGACCCTGGAGATCGTTTTCCATTAATGTCAAATCTCTGTATCCTGTTATTTAAATAAGAAGAGAGAACATCTAAAGAGTTATCCCTAATTCCATAGTGATGTAATTTCCTGATCAATGTATCAATCATCAATCAATCAATGATCAATGGATCAATCTCAAAACCATTCAAATTCGACCAATCACATCGCTAGAAAAGAGAGCTCAGGTAAAATAATCATGTTCTGACTTGTCGATTTTTCAGTATTACCGGTATTGCTATTAATATCAGAACTACATATTAGGGCTACATTCGCGAGCCCTCGGTAGCTCGCTGTGGAGCGAAATGGCGAACGGCAAACGTATTGGCAAGATAATAACGTAAACTGTTTATAGCTTGCGAGTTACGTATCCAAAATCTTTGCTTTGGTCAAATAATGTGAGACTAACATAGTCTTCTCTCCGCTCGCCCGACGATATCCACTAAATCTAATGCCTCTGCCGAATGATAGTGTGATGAAATATACTTTCCGCTCTGACAGGTAGTGCGCGCGTACTCTCCTCGCCGATTCCCGCTACCTGACTCCGCGTACAGCGACATGCTCGCCGCCATGCCGGACGGACACCGCCAGGGTTCGCCCGAGCCGCGGAGAGAGGTAAGACATGCTCGCCGCCATGCCGGACGGACACCGCCAGGGTTCGCCCGAGCCGCGGAGAGAGGTAAGACATGCTCGCCGCCATGCCGGACGGACACCGCCAGGGTTCGCCCGAGCCGCGGAGAGAGGTAAGACATGCTCGCCGCCATGCCGGACGGACACCGCCAGGGTTCGCCCGAGCCGCGGAGAGAAGTAAGACATGCTCGCCGCCATGCCGGACGGACACCGCCAGGGTTCGCCCGAGCCGCGGAGAGAGGTAAGACATGCTCGCCGCCATGCCGGACGGACACCGCCAGGGTTCGCCCGAGCCGCGGAGAGAGGTAAGACATGCTCGCCGCCATGCCGGACGGACACCGCCAGGGTTCGCCCGAGCCGCGAAGAGAGGTAAGACATGCTCGCCGCCATGCCGGACGGACACCGCCAGGGTTCGCCCGAGCCGCGGAGAGAGGTAAGACATGCTCGCCGCCATGCCGGACGGACACCGCCAGGGTTCGCCCGAGCCGCGGAGAGAGGTGAGACATGCTCGCCGCCATGCCGGACGGACACCGCCAGGGTTCGCCCGAGCCGCGGAGAGAGGTGAGACATGCTCGCCGCCATGCCGGACGGACACCGCCAGGGTTCGCCCGAGCCGCGGAGAGAGGTGAGACATGCTCGCCGCCATGCCGGACGGACACCGCCAGGGTTCGCCCGAGCCGCGGAGAGAGGTGAGACATGCTCGCCGCCATGCCGGACGGACACCGCCAGGGTTCGCCCGAGCCGCGGAGAGAGGTGAGACATGCTCGCCGCCATGCCGGACGGACACCGCCAGGGTTCGCCCGAGCCGCAGAGAGAGGTGAGACATGCTCGCCGCCATGCCGGACGGACACCGCCAGGGTTCGCCCGAGCCGCGGAGAGAGGTGAGACATGCTCGCCGCCATGCCGGACGGACACCGCCAGGGTTCGCCCGAGCCGCGGAGAGAGGTGAGACATGCTCGCCGCCATGCCGGACGGACACCGCCAGGGTTCGCCCGAGCCGCGGAGAGAGGTGAGACATGCTCGCCGCCATGCCGGACGGACACCGCCAGGGTTCGCCCGAGCCGCGGAGAGAGGTGAGACATGCTCGCCGCCATGCCGGACGGACACCGCCAGGGTTCGCCCGAGCCGCGGAGAGAGGTGAGACATGCTCGCCGCCATGCCGGACGGACACCGCCAGGGTTCGCCCGAGCCGCAGAGAGAGGTGAGACATGCTCGCCGCCATGCCGGACGGACACCGCCAGGGTTCGCCCGAGCCGCGGAGAGAGGTAAGACATGCTCGCCGCCATGCCGGGCGGACACCGCCAGGGTTCGCCCGAGCCGCGGAGAGAGGTGAGAAATGCTCGCCGCCATGCCAGACAGACGTCGCCCGGGCACGGGAATATCAGAATAGTAGTTTATGTGACTGATACATAATGGAAGGCATTAAAACTCGTATCACTCGAGAGGTTTAATGCCTAATTATGTACAGTTACATACACTAGTTTATCTACACACATATCATAAGCTCTCTTTATTGTATTCAGGAACGGCATGTTCGACCGGCATTGTAGCATTGAGTTGTTTAGCTTCTTCTGTAGTACCAACTTCACAGACAAAGTAGGGGCGGCACGCAGGCGGTTTCGGTGTTCGAAATTTGAATGTCATAATATGTAGAAAATTTACACATTATGGTGATAATGTTCAATATTCAGATAAGAAATGAGTTTTTACAAAGTAGCTTAACATTATGCTGATCGTAACGTGCGGTTTTTGGACGCAGTAAAGAGGGTTTATGATACGTGTGTAGAAAAAACATTATATTACATTTTTAGACTGCCAAACGTTTGCATTCGTGGTTCAATCATTCTCTTATTCAAGCACGTCATTCCGCTCACCACTATATCACAGAGTGTGGAGACGAGCACGGAGTCGATCAGCGTCATGTGATGTTTGGTTCCCACCGCAGACTATCAGTATCATTGAACGTGCCAGTATATTTCGTCAACACTTAACCCTCGTGTCCACTCGTAGCTGGAGTCGTCGAGCTCGCTGTCGCCGCTCTCCCCGCTGGTGTTCGAGGGCGACGACCCCGACGACGCGGAGTGGGCGCCCGACGCGGCTGCCGCGCGCGAGCGACGCCGTAGCGCGTTCAGGTAGCCGGGGCGTCAGCAGTAGGCGCCCAGTGCCTACAGGGAGCTGCGGCGCCGGTGGTAGGCGCCCAGTGCGTACAGGAAGCCGCGGCGCCGGCGGTAGGCGCCCAGTACCTACAGGTAGCCGCGGTGCCGGAGGGATACCTGCCTAGTGTGCCTACTGGTTGCCACGGCGCCGGAGCGTAGGCGCCCAGTGCCTACAGGAACCCGAAGTGCCGGAGGGTAGGCGCCTAGTGTCTACTGGTAGCCGCGGCGCCGGTGGTAACCGCCCAGTGCCTACAGGTAGCCGCGATGATGGTGGGTAGGCGCTCAATGTCTACTGGTAGCCACGGCGCCGGAGGGTAGGCGCCCAGTTTCTACAGGAATGCGCGGCACCGGCGGTAGGCGCCTGAAAAGAGCCCAATAAGTGTAACTTCTTCACTGGCTGGGTAAAGAATCTGCACAGAGTCCCAAGTTATTCAATGAGATATTTCACTCTGACTTGTTTCGGTACAGTATCTGCACAGAGTCACAGACATCGTACTCCAATATCGCTTACTCACTCACTCCCACTCACGGTATAACGAAACGAAATTAGCGATACCATACCGAGCCGGTGAGGAAATGGCCTTAGACCACATTGACTACACCACATGCCAAAGGTGACTGGACGCAGAGGTGCCTGCTAGTGCTCTTATGACGTCATAGCGTCCGTTCACTGTCCTACTGACGCGTCGAGAGCGAGAGCGAGCGAGGGAGGCAGGGGAAATCACATTCGTCGCAGGTGCTTTTGGCGGATGGTATGGTGTATGGGAAACCACTTTCCCATAATTTTCTGGTGGTTTGGTTTACTGAATAAGCCTATGCTCTCATTGCTCAGCCAATGGGCCTTTTTAATCGAACTATTGTAACGGTAATATCGTGATGGACAGAGCTGAGCTATTTAGAGCGATAAGGTCTGTCCCTAACTTTCCACCAATATTACCCATACCAACCCTGTCGCAACACACATGGTGTATTGTGCTCGAGATTGAGGCTGACAGATACACGACCTCCGCTTCTGTTTGTTATTAGCAGTGATTGGAATGGGTACAGCTGTATTGGTTCATTGACTTCAAACATAGTTGTTAATATGGACATTCCCCAGAGTAATGAATAAATCAGCGAAGCGCCTGTGGTCCAGTTCTCGCGCATCGGGATTAATCATGCGGATTAGACATCATTTGACTAAATCTGCTACTAAAATTAAAGTTGCTCTGATCAGATCGGTTTTATGGTGAAAGTTGTTCAGAATATGACTACACATTTCTGTTACACCCTCTATATTAAATCGTGGGATTCCTGGCATGTCCATTTTATTATCACGTATCGCAAATGTCAAAAATAGCTCTACCTATTTCGATAACTGGTTATTAGTATGGGTTTTGTCGCCGGTGGCTCGCTTCAGTATTCAGGCGAAGATTTAGTTTCAAAAAACGCAGCTTACATACTTGCTACTCATGACATATTGTTAATTTAACTGTCAGCGTTTGGCTTCATACACAAAACAAAACAAACACAACATTAATTAACTATATTTTCTCAATCTAATGAATTTAGCTTTAAGCGACTTTACTTCACCAATAATGGAATGATAATTGCTGATCATATTTTGAAACATAAAAAAATGCCTTGAGCATAAACCTAACCCAGCTCATTTTAACAAATGCTCGACTGTTAAAATGTGTATAAATTACAATGATATCGAGAATGATCCGGTACAACTCGTATCGCGATCAATTCAGCATTTGGTTTGTTATAATGCCCTCTATTTAATTCTTTGTGTTTTGTATACGTTACTCTATGTAATTGGTGACGAAGTTTAATTGTTTGCGGTCGGTATTATGTAGTTATTTGAGAGTTAATATAATTTGTATAAAGTCACGATATAAAGTGTGTATTTCAAGCCCAAAGTAAGCTTTACTAAAGCGTGTAAGATGTAAGTGTCATATGCAGCAACTTTAGCACTAAACAACTTACAATATAAAGATAGATTTTTTGTTGTGTTATGAGAACCTTCCACTGATGAAACAGGAAAGACATTCCGAAATATTTGTAGTGTGTCAATATTCTCTTCATAATAATGTACCTACCATCATCAAAACCCACGGAGTTCAGCTTTCCACAATACCTCTTAGTGAGAGTATATTGTTTGCTATGAATAAATCATAACTAATACATGTTGAATATTTTTCGTGTAACACCTTGCCAATAATATCCTTGCCATTTTTTTGCCTAATTCTATTAGGCTGCTAAATGACAAGAATGTTTCACAAAAATATTGTGACAATATTGGCCCTAGGTGTTGTAATAAGAATAATAATTGTTTTTATGTGCTGGAATTGTGAAATACATGTGTAATTATAATAATTGTTTTAAGTGAGGGTAAGAACGCCCTAGTTCCGCATAGCGACTGTAAATATCTCCTACGTTAGGGCACTGAAAAACGATGCAACTAATAGACTGGCTACAAATTAATGTTGAATCTCTATAAGAGAGCGAAAAAAATATCTATTTGAACATTAAAAGGAGTGACTTGGATATTTGTGATACCATTACTAGATGAGGTCCCAGCATGATGTGTGTTTGATGACTGTACGCATGGTAATATTGTAAAATAAAATGCATTTGTTCGCGTCATTACACTTAGTATAGCTGGCGTGTAGATGTGGGTAATGTTGTATGTTACTAATTGTAAGAGAAGCCAAAGTCTTCAACATATAGCAAGGCCAATGGGATGACAAGATTTATGTTGATGGGTACCTCCAGTTCACAAGATTCTTTCACCATATTTCATGTACCTTCAGTTCACAAGATTCTTTGACCATATTTCATTGGGCGATCGTCTGGTTGGCCTTGTTTGCTTATTTCTTAACTTGTAAGCGTAGTTTTAGTTTTGTAAGGTGACGACTTGCGTCAAATTTAAAAATGCGCTTGAAGATGCAGATGGATGTGTAATGTATAAAAACTAAAAAATAAAAGTTAAAATTCAAGAGTTGCTGTTTCATTATTCATACCATCTTACTTAATCGCTTTCTGTAACTCGTTTATTGTAACCCTCATATAATTAGTCAAGTCATTCTATGTTTTCAGACAAACCCAGATGGGGTGGACCTTTTTAAATTGACAAACATCATCGAGATACTGGATATTCTTTCTAGTCTTGCTACCTTACAATAAAATATTGAGATTGATCATTTCTTCGTTTTAAGCTAGGTAAGAAAGTGCTACAACCTCGTGGGCCCACGGTCCAAAAAAAGTTGCCCACTGTTCTTTCAACTGTCTACCTACTACGGTTCATCAGATAGGAAGAGACAGGCGGAAGAACGGAATGAAGTACAGCAGAGGCTTAGTACCTATTGGGAACCTTTTGGCTATGGAAACTTGAAAAATGCCCCACTCAGTGAAAAAAGTTTCGGTGACACATTTTACGGTTAGCGGGGTGAAGCGTAGCGTTTATTTGCAGTAATCCCGTGGCGGAACTAGTGAGACTTTTTTCCCAATAGTTCCTTCAACGGTACTGATTTCCCAGTAGTCCCGTGGAAGAAGTTCCGCGGTTTGACGTGTGGTTGCCGCGCCCTCCGCACCACTTGTACAGTTAGCATCAGATATATGTGAGCAGGTTAGCTACTCAAAAAGATCTTCACATCTTAACAAATCAGAAATATCGATACAGCCAAAGTGACAAAATTATGTCAACACCCTGTTATCTCGGATGTTGACATAATTTTGACACTTTGACTGTATCGATATTTCTGATTTGTTAAGATGTGTAGATCTTTTTCAGTAGCTAATCTGCTCACATATATCTGATGCTGACTGTACCATTGGCCGGTACTATAAAAAATATATATTCACTTCACTTTTTTGACAAATGAAACTATTTATTTTTGACAGGTGTCACAGTTTTAACAGATGTTGAGATCGTGACACCTGCCAAAATGTCATGATAATTTAATTAGGAGAAAAAAGAAAAAAAAATTATATCAAGCATAAAAATAATATTTATAATGAAATAATAGTCTCACTATGTAGTTCCGCATTTCTTCCTCAGGTGGAGTGGGGGTAGAGTTGTGCGATTTTAACACCACACCCAAAGTTATTCGTGTAACAAAGTTTCAAACTTTATTAATTTGTTTGTCACAATTTAACTACTACAATAGAAGCTCTATTTGTCACTCTCATACATTGATTACTCAAAATTACTGCGTTACTATACTAGTGATTTATTGGGTTATAAGATAAGACAGGGTTGTTTCCAAGATTATGTTAGGAGTCGGATATGCTTACATATTATGAAAGACGAAGATTGAGTAGAAAGCAGAAAATTATTTTATTAGGAAAATATCCTGTACCCACCTGTAGATGTCATAAATTTGTGTAGTTACAGTTTTCTTTTTATTTATTTTAAAAACTACTATCATGTTTCAGCTTGAAAAGTTTAATATCATGAAGACCATATTTATGATCAGCAGCATTGTTATAGTGATGTTTATAAAATCCGCTATTGATAAGACACATGTACAAAATTAAGATCCCAATGAAAAAACAGAGGCTTACCTCTTTTTAACTGTCACAGTCGCCTCTGGCCGACAAATGAACATCGTGCCACAGCCAACATATTTTTTTTATTAAGAGACCTTATTACCTGTGAGTTACACATTTTGTATTTGATGTACGGTGGTTAAAAGGTTAACAAAATTGTAATTCATGCGAGATGGATTAAAAATAGATAAAGCTCCTATTACTTCTGGTAACTTAAACTATACACTTAACTTAGTTCCATTTTCAATGTGAGTCAGGAACACCAAAGGCTTGAATTTCTAGGCATTTTTGCACCTCTACAATTTTTATACAATAAGAAAGAAAATTAGCTGGGCTGTGCAGCATTCTAATCCAATATGTAAGGCCGGCCCAGTTAATTCCATTTCTCATTGTACATTGTAACTATCAATTCAATTAAACAAAATTCATATAGATACAATACAATGGTGATTTCCTGACTACTACTGTGAACATTTTGATTACAGTGACGGATAAGGCACATTCAATACTCTGGTGAGCTCTCTCTGATACATCGCACTTCATCATTGATGAGGAGCTTCTTCGGCGAAGATTTTTCTTCATCAAAACTGATTAGGTTGTCTGTGTAGTTATTTACTTTCTGCAAAGGAGAAAACATTACTTAACACTGGGTTAATCTGATATATAGATATATAACATTCATAAACTAATTTAAACTCAATCATGAATGATTCATCAATCACACACAGGAAGTTGTTTTGGTTTTGTCATAGAAATATCAAATAGAGAACTTACCTTACTTGAAACCATAGCATTTAAATTGGTCTTCTTCAATGCACCAGCATAGTTCACCATTGGTTTAGTATTAGCTGGAAGCACAGGGCTCGGACTCCTGTCATTTGCTTCATCAGGAATAAGTTGTACATAGTTATCACTGTCCAATGCAGGAGTACTTTCCATCAGGAAATTATTAACCTCAATCTTTGAAGGGGTTATCAAGGCTGCCGCACATGCTTTAGCCATGTCAACTTCTGTCTTTATGAATGTCTCCTTCAACATCTCATCATAAGCGACATGCAACTCAAGAGCGTGTTGATCAGACAGTATTGTGGTCATTTGGTTAATTTCTGCTTCAAGCTCTCGAATTGTGCATTCATTCTTTGCCGCTACTGCGGCTTCTATCCGAAGTCTTTCATTAACAGCTTGTTGTATCTGCAGTATCCCTTCACTTAAGTTATTTTGAATATTACTTCCTTGTATGATCTTGCTGAAAACACTACTATTCATGCTTTGGTCGGCTTTCCTGTAACCTGTAAGTTTCTCGCCTAAATTGGCTGTAACATCCTCAATATACTCATACATATCGAAACAGTTTATCTTTCCAAATCTATAGGTAAATGTGTGGGTCGCGCCAGTAACTGAGGTTTTGTTTGTCAGGTTGCAAGACACAAAGTGCTTTCTATCATGGTATTTCTCAAAGTACTTTTGCAGTCCTTTGGATATTAGTTTGTCTCGGAATGTGGGTTTGACAGTGCTGTTCTTCCGGAACTTGTACCAGCCGACGACTTCGCTGGCGGATCGCGCGAGGAGCTCTGCGAGGGCGTCATCCCGCAGCTTGCCAGTCGGTAGGTAGAACAGGGATACGGAAGGCAAAGGCAACACCGTCCGAACCACGATTTGAGTGTCAAGACGCGCAGAGTCACTTTGCAAGTCCGATATATGGTTAGTTATCTCGGAAGTCACATCTCCGATGAGGAATCCTTCCTGTAATGACAAGTTGTATTAGGATATAAGAGGTGAATAGTAATGAAGCAAGGTAAGGCAAGTTGTTTCGTTACCTGGGCATTTGCCGAGTTTACGCATTCGTACAACAAAAACGACAGGGCTGTACCACTTATCGACACCTTTTCTGTGTACGCCATCGTTAGGTTTTACTCATTTAGCTAATAAATTGACACTAGAAATAGGAATAGGTAATTTTGTCTCAAAATCTACGAAGTTACGATTTTCTCGGAATTTTTGACACCAGTGTGACCATCTTGTAATGGGAAATCCTGCCATGCCTAGGATGAAAACCTGCCAAATAGTGCCAAACATGTCACACTTCGAATTAAATGCCGAAGAAATGCCAGCTTTTTAAAGGGTAGTATTTAAACGTATGACCGTAAATCCAGTTTTTGATATTGATGACTGGCTAGTAGTAACACCTTAACTAATTTCACACACAGGGGTTGGTTTTAGTCCATATGTTGCAGTTGGTTGGTGAAATCAGACGCTTAACTAACTCTCTAGACCGTTAATTAAATACCGACGTTGTGATTTAAATAAAGCATCGTTGACAAAGTTTAACAATCTATCTTACCGAAAGCCGGCGTGACAAGATGGCGTCACGACAACAGCTGATTTGCACAGCTTATAACAGGGCAAAACATTGCGGTAGCTTAGGTGAAGGGTAAAGGGGGTGAGCGAAGTAAAACCCCCTTTATCCTTCGCGTTAGGTTGAACATGTAAGAACAAAAAAATATACATAAAACATAAACTTAATAATATAATATGCTTAATAATAATTAAAAAATATTTATGTTGGATATGTCTTGTTGCCTAGGAACGTTTATTTAATTATTTTGTTTATCAATTTATTGCAGATTCAAATCCATATTTTAACACAAACTCAGGAATGATACACAAAACAAGGTATTAAATCTAGAATCATTAAATAAATACATACAAACACACCCTCACACACATAGGTACATCCTCCCATGCACATACATATACACCCTCTTACACACATGCATTACTCATCCTTAATACATACACAATCATGCAAGCAGTACACAAATAGGAATACACAAATAGGTACATAATTTTTTATTAGGAGCTAGATGTACACCTACCCAGTGTCTCATTATAGGGCTGTCGATCCTATTTGCCAACACATCGAGAATCGTATTCGGGCTGCCGCGCATACGACTCATTGTTGAGGCAATTATTTTTCGCAGAATAGCAAAAAAGTCGTCGACTTTCGCCTCTGCGATCATGGTTGATGCGCTACAGAATCGCGGCAGCCCCAACACAATCCTCAATGCATTTTTATATCGAACACGCAGAACGCTGTAGGTCCTCTGCTTGTAGCTAACCCACAGGGTGCAGGTGTAGAAGGACAGTATGCTCTGAACAATGTGAGTTTCACTTCGTCGAGGAGGCACCTCGCAGCTCATCACCGCGAGCGCCGCGCCGCTAAGTGACGCGCGTGTCGCGCTGCCTGCTGAGTCGTGTGTCATGCTGCACTCTGCCGCGAGGACCGCGCCGCTCGCCGTTACGCGCGTTGCTCCGCTCGCTACCGCGAATGCCGCGCCGCCCGCTGGCACGTGCATCGCACCGCATCATGTGTGCACGTGTATCATGCTCAGAGAAGAACGATATCTAACAAAAGAACTATAGTTTATTCAGATAAGATAGGTGTAGATTTTGGTACGTTTTTGTTTTATGGCCTTAAGCAACAAGTGACAAATATTTGTTGTCCTAATAGTTCCTTTGAGGATATTATAAAAAAGATAGCTATAGGGAATTTTGATGAACATACCACCATTGTTATTGTGGTAGGAAACCATTCAAACATTAGTCGGAGTGCATTAGATACCGGTATAGATGTACTGCTCAATTTATATAATAAGATGAAGTGCAGGTTTAATATATGTAACTTTCCTTATTGTTCCAATTTATCGGGGAAACAAAATAAAAGTGTACATAGAATGAACATGCACCTATACAATACAATGTGTCATCATTGTGATGCTATATTATATTTCGACATGATTAATTACATTACAAGCTTTTATTTAGTTTCACCAGTCCCGTTGTCTGCTGTCTGTAATAAAATCTTGCAAGTTAATTTGATCCACTTCCCGATTTTCGATTGAGCTGAAATTTTGCATGCATGTATAAATCGGATGACAATACAATATTATTATGACATAGAGCTGATCTGATGATGGAGCTGGAAGCCGTAGGAACTCCGTCATTAAATGACGCAACCTCATCGAGTTTGGGCTCGTTTAATTTGTCTTGACGAGTAATTTGACACTAGATGGTAACCAGGGTCTGATGATGGAGCTGGAAGGTGGCCATAGGAACTCCGTCATTAAACGACGCAACCCCATCGAGTTTGGGCCGTTTAATTTGTCTTGACGAGTACTTTGACACTAGATGGTAACCAGGGTCTGATGTTGGAGCTGGAAGGTGGCCATAGGAACTCCGTCATTAAACGACGCAACCTCATCGAAATTTGGGCTTGTTTAATTTGTCTTGACAAGTACTTTGACACTAGATGGTAACCAGGGTCTGATGATGGAGCTGGAAGGTGGCCATAGGAACTCCGTAATTAAACAAAGCAACCCTATCGAGTTTGGGCTGCTTTGATTCATCTTGACGAGTACTTTGATACTAGATGGTAACCAAGGTCTGATGATGGAGTTGGAAGGTGGATGGATGGTAGGAATGTGTATCGTTGTCTAGTACCCAAGATACAGAGAATCCTAGTTTGGGGCTAGATCAATGTGTGTAAATAGTGTCCAAGGTATTATTTTATTATAGGAACATAGGAACGGAAACACGCTACTACGCGCTACGAACTACGTCGTAGTAAATCTCGATTTAAAAATACTAAAAAGTTAAAAATAAAAATAAAGAAAAAATTTACTTTTTTTTTAAAACAAGCTTTTATTAAAAATGAACTAAAAAGTTTAAAATAAATTAACTCCAATAACAAATGTATCACTTTATAAGTACATTGTAACCTTTAACGATAATTAAGATTCTTCGTCTACGACAAAATAATAACATACCGTACATAATTATATATTTTTAACATTAAAACCTTTACACTTTAATTGTTAAATCTTCCCGTTTTTATCACAGTCCCAATTTTATAAATAAAAGCGTGTTACATTGCCATAGCGAGAGGAAAAGAAGGTGCTAAATGTTCTTAATCATACCATCAAAATTTAACACGCTTTTATTTATAAAATTGGGACTGTGATAAAAACGGGAAGATTTAACAATTAAAGTGTAAAGGTTTTAATGTTAAAATAATATAATTATGTACGGTTTGGCAAATCATAAACCGTGGAACTGGCAAAGTTATACCAAGGGACAATGATTTCTGCTTAAAGATAGGTGATAATGTTGTTAAATCCAACGCTGAGGTAGCTCGAGTTTTTGAAACATTCTTCACCAAAGTACCCTTACTAACAACAGAGCGTCTAAATTCATCTCCATATGAAGCAGAGAGTTTATTAAAAAACAGTACCATCAGTAATGTAGATTTTTTTATATTGTCCCAGGATATTGTCAAAACGTATAGATTACTGAACTTAAAAAATACTGAAGACCTGTGGGGTTCAGTAATACTAGTTATAGCCCCACGCCTAGTTTAATTTAATATTTAATAAATGTGTTGACGATGGAGCTTTCCCAGATCTGTAAACTGATACCGCTGTTCAAGTCGGGAGACAAGGGTGATCCTTCAAACTTCAGACCAATATCTGTTCTTCCAGCACTAAGTAAAATTTTTGAAAAGATTATACTCAATTAAATGCTCTCACACTTCAACCGTACAAAACAACGGCAACAAATATAATGATCACCAAATATTTTTTTTCCTACCCAAAATGGATAAATGAACACCAAAAGTTGCAAAAAATATCAGCTTAGGTGAAGGGTAAAGGGGTGAGCGAAGCGAAGCCCCCTTTATCCTTCGTGTTAGGTTGAACATGTAAGAACAACAAAAAATACTTAAAACATAAACTTAAGTACACAAAACATAAAAAGAAGTTTGGTGATCATTTATCCAAACACAATTTGGTGGACATTTATCCATTCAGGCAGTCATTTCGAATTTATTGGTAGTAAAATAGGTGCGTTTTTGGTAATCGTTTAAACATAAGCCCAAAACAACTCCACGCCAAACAATACGCTTTCACTAGGGGTAAATCAACTACGGATGCAGGTATTACTCTTATATCTCATATCCACTCTGCATGGAAGGCCGCACAGGATGCTATCGGAGTTTTTTGCGATCAGTCGTATGCATTTGATTGTGTAGATCATAAAACGCTACTAATGAAATTAAATCACTACGGAGTTAGAAATAAAGCGTTTGATCTACTAAGATCATACCTAAGCAATAGAATTCAACAAGCAGAACTCAACAGTGTTAAATCTGATGGATCGGGAGTAAACATTGGCGTTCCACAAGGTTCCATATTAGGCCCTTTCTTATTCCTGGTATATATTAACGATCTGCCTTTCATGGTGGAGAAATTGATTGATATAGTGTTGTTTGCTGATGACACTTCACTGGTCTTCAAAAATGAAAGACAAAAAGAAGATTTAGATGATGTTAACGGAGTATTGTCTTTAACCTTGAATTGGTTCACAGTTAATAATTTATTGTTAAATGCTGGTAAAACCCAATGTATCAAATTCTCACTTCCAAATTTCAGGCAAGTTGAGACCAGTTTGGTGTTAGACAGCAGTACGTTAGAATTAGTAAATGACACGAAGTTTCTTGGCATAACCATTGATAGCAAATTGCAGTGGGGACTCCACATAGATAAATTAACTGGTAAATTAAGTTCTGCGGCTTACGCTGTTAGGAACATCAGACAAAACACGGATGTGCCTACATCTAGGCTAGTATATTTTAGTTACTTTCATAGTGTCATGTCCTATTGTATCTTGTTGTGGGGGAAAGCAGCGGATATTCAAACTATTTTTATTTTACAGAAAAGAGCTAATCGAGCAAGTTATAATTTAAAATGCCCAGACCCTCTAAGAGAGCTTTTTTAAAGAAATTGACACACTAACTGTAGCTAGTCAATTTATTTTCGAAAACATAATGTATGTACACAAGAACCTTACAACATTTGCCAAACTTAGCGATACCTGTAATATTAACCTAAGCAGACTACTTGCGCCCCGGCTTAGACTCGCAAAGGTTGGCAATTCTTTCAAGGGTCAATGCATTCTCTACTACAACAAGATACCTCTGGAGATCTTGAAATTGCCATTTGAGCAATTTAATAACCATGTTAAAGCTACTTTGTCGAAAAAGGGGTATTACAATGTTCAAGATTACTTAAATGACGGAACTGTATGGGGTTAATCTGGCTCAACACAGACGTTGCTGTTAATAGTTTTTTAATTATTTATTCCTACTTATTAATTATGATATAATGATATTATAAAAGTATTAGTTAAGCACAAGCAATTTTTAAAAGAGATCTGAAAATTAATCTGTGGGAGTTTCTACGCCCTTCTTCTCCCACTGTGGTCCAATGTAGAGAAGTGGCAAAAAATGACGATTTAACGTAACATATACTTATATGTAAATATCTACAGTAATAAAGACATTTGGAATTTGGACTTCTGGATTGGACCGTGGAAACCTGCGAGCCAGCATGTTACATCGAACCGCCTGCGTCCTGCGCACCCTCTCCATGTCCAGGTCATCTGTGAGCCTGTCCGTGACCACATGGCCCAGGTACTTAAATTCCGTGACTCTTTGTAAAGGAATGCCACAGAGCTGGACAGGTGGCACACTCGCTGGTGTTTTACTGCCAGCCGTAAAAATTAGCAACTCACTTTTTCTAGCGTTGTACTTAAGGACAAGTGATTCGGCATATGGTCCACAGATCCCCAGTAGCTGCCTAAGCGCTCTGATTGAAGGGCTTAGCACCACCATGTCATCTGCATAACTAATGTTATTTACCATGATACCATCAACCGAGCACCCTACCATGGTTTTGCTAAGCTCCTCAGTCAGTTTGTTTATAAATAGATTAAACAACTTGGGAGACGTCAGCCCACCCTGCCTTACCTAAGCCTATAGTCTTAACTCAAGGCGCCGGCCCACCTGACAGCATTGCGTTGATTTTCATACCAGTATTTAAAGATAAAAATAAGCTCATCAGGTAGGGTGGTCTCCTTAGCCAGCTTATCCCAAAGGATTTCGTAGTTTACGAGGTCAAAAGCTTTAGATAAGTCCAGAAAACAGGCTTATACTGGAGTTTTCCTATCTGTATAGTATCGGTCAGTTTGCTTGAGATACAAGATTGCACTCTCCGTGGAAAGCCCAGCCCTAAATCCGAATTGTGCATCGTGCGAATGCAGATATGCAGTTAGTTGTTTATTAAGCAAACTGTCCAGCACCTTCGCTACGATCGTTGCAAGTGACATAGGCCTATAGTTTCCCTTATCACTGGCGGCTCCTGTCTTATTTTTTATAATAGGTACCACTATTGTTTTCATAAGATCCTCAGACAGATATAGTGCCCAAAACAGGCATTAATAAACATTTTGTGAACTCTGGGGAGATGTACGTCCGCATTCCTTAAGTGTTCCACACTCAACCGGTCATGTCCCGGCGACTTTCCTCGTTTCATACCGCGAATGGCCTTTTCCACATCTTTAATGGTGAATCGATAGTATTCACGTTAAAGAGCGTGACGGGTGTTTAGACAACTCGTTAAACGTTTCATTCACTCACTTGTTTGACGGAATTTTAGTGACTTGGTTAAAAGTCGGTATTTTATTTAATTAACGGTCTAGAGAGTTAGTCAAATGTCTGATTTAACCAACTAAATGCGACACATATACTACACGAGCTGATGCCTGCTCTAAGTGTAGGGAGACCTGGACATAGCAGAGAGGTCTGGCTCCTGGGCGTAGCATTACTAATTTTTTTCAACTCCAACAAAAAAAACATGTTTTTTCCTGACAAAATTACTGAATTGCTTGACAAACTGAGCGCGACTATAAATAATGGTTTTGTCTGAAAAATTTACTTGATTGCACAACTAGAAATCTGAAACTTTAATTCTTCCAACTTCAAAACATTAAATTAAAGTTTCAGATATGTACAATCATTGGGAAGAAGTATTTTTATTACCCAAATACCTACTGGCTTTGAAAAAATGAAGTGAATTGTTTAAATGGAGTCAGAAACAAAGGTAAATCATATATTGTGTAATGTATAAACATAACACAATATATGATTTGAAATTGAATTTCTGAAACAATTATAAGACAAAAACTTCAAAATCTAAAACCCGGAACGTGTCCTAAAACAACGCATTCTAAAGAGAGAATTACCTACCATCGTCGGGCGGTCAACACACTTCTAACGATTATACTTAATGCAATCACAGCTGCGTGCAAGAGGTAATAATATATAAATACTTCTATGTTTGGAATGTGCTAATGAAGCCCTTTAATTTGATAACCTGTTTCATTTTTTTTTTGATCCATGACTGCTCTCTATGTCGCCCTATTAAATTCGGGTTGGCTTGGGGACGCAGAAACTAGAGGACGTGTCCCGGGTTTAGTTTAGTTTAGGAAAATAGACCCTTTTTTACTCCCAAAATGACCCATAGTTACTGATAATTTGCTGATGTGAAGTTATTCTTGAATTTACGTTTTACACTATAATGTATTCTGCGCTGTTACTTCAAAAAAGTTAGTTATGTGTTTGTGATTTTGTGTCTTATTTAATATGTGCCAAGTTGCAATGTTCTATAACAAAGAAATATTTTAGGGCAAAACACTGTGGTAGCTTAGGTGAAGACTAAAGGGTGCGAGCTCAGCGAAGCCTCCGAATAGTCATCATGTTAGGTTGACATGTATAAAACAAAAAATACCACGTAGTACTGCGTACAAATGCTTTTAAAAAGACATGTTTTCGTGAATACTCTTTTTTTTTCTCTAATTAATGGCTTTCATCGTTTTGATGATTCTGCCAGTGTCAAAGTATCGGCGATGGCACGGAATGATACTGAGGATTCTCCGGTGAAAATCTGAGGATTTCCGGAACCTAGAAAAAAAGGACAAAACAATAGACACATAAATATATAATACTGTTAGTTTAATTAAATTAGTCTACAACAGGTAAACAACTACAGTTAGAGTTTGATGTTGTTAACATTAATGAAATTACCCACTCTAGCGCGCCGTCCGCCGCGCTTTGGTGTCAGGATTGCGCAACGTGGCAAGATGGCGGCAAGCCGCGCTGACCTTGCGTCTTAGAACCTTATTTTGACCCCTTTAGACTTATCATACGATTAAAATAACAACTGTATTGCTAAGTCAAACAGTTGCTTGTAACTATTGTTAAATAAGTATAAGTGAAATAAAGTACTAATGTATGATTTACGCGTCTCTAAAGTATTCAAATGAGAATATTTATTTATTTTGAATGAGAGTAGCTTATTGTTTTTTCATAGAATTATACAAACATTTCTCAGCTATAATTATCACTGATCATTTAGCAAATCGGGTCAAATTGGTTGAACAAAGTTCAATTTCAAAGACAACTCGAAAACGTAAATTCGTACGTTCGAAAAAAAGAGCAGCGGACACTGCGCATTTGCGCGACGCGCGCGGCTAAAGACCCTCGTCTTTACTTGAATTGCTTTTTGTCAGTTTGTATTTCTGTGAATTGTAAATTAGAATGATGATGATGACAATAAAATGCAACATTTTTACATGGAAATATTTTATTTTATTAATTCCACAACTGTAGGTAAACAAATATTTTAGACACTGTCTAAAATGAATGTATAGTTTACTTTTAATAATAATTCTAACATAGCGACATACGGGGAAAATAATAATATTATTATTATTTCTTGCGTATTGTATTAAATTATCACATATTCTAAGAGCCTGTCTCAATATAGCCCTATTGAAGAGATACATCCAATCTAATAAAACAAACATTTACATACAGGCACATACATTGCTTCTCGCCCCACACTAGGAAGTAAGACGTGGTGTCGTGGGAACCAGAAACAGCGACAACAATACATGTAAGTTTAGTTCAAAAAACTATTGACCATAGAATCATACAGATTACTCAGTCAACTTCAATATAAGTTCAGTTCAAAAAAATATTGACCATAGAGTCATACAAATTACTTAGCCTACGTCAATTGTTCAATTAAAAAAAAATACCATAGAACATTTACATACCGGAACATACATTGCTTCTCGCCCCACACTAGGACGTAAAACGTGGTGTCGTGGGAACCAGAAACAGCAACATCAATACATGTCATTTAAAAAAAAGACTAAAAATTCATACAGATTACTTAGTCAACGTCAATATAAGTTTAGCGTGCGTAGGGATGGAGCAGAAGGGCACAAACATGTAAACATCCAAGACCTGGAGTTTGTTTTACAACACACGGGCTAAGGGATGGAGAAAAGAAGGGCACAAACATGTAAACATCCAAGACCTGGAGTTTTTTTTACATCACACGGGCTTAGGGATGGAGAAAAGAAGGGCACAAACATGTAAACATCTAAGACCTGGAGTTTCTTATTCATCACACGGTGGTGTGATAGGGCTTCATGCACTCGGGGCACAACGGAACGTCACATATATCACATTTATGTGAAGTTTTGTGCCTCTTTTTCATGAGCTTGCACCATTCACAACCCACACGTGGATGCGGGTGATCATCGGTCGGTGGTATTTTGACCGAAAAATGATTATTCTCCAATATGGGCCTTACCGGGACCCCTTCCCTATGACCCGGCACCTGCCTGACCGTTAGCACCGCGTTCGAGGTGGGTGGAACATCCCTGGTCAAGAATTTAGACAAGAGGCGGTTAGCGACTTCTCGCCTAAACTCTCGATGCTCAATGCTTATGTCCTTCCATCTGTAGATGACATAAGCATTGAGAATCGGGGTATTCAACAGCCTCCTGAACAATTTCTTGGACCAGATCTTGTTCCGCTTCCTCTCGAGCGGGAACCCGGCCAGAAGAGCGTCCTTCATGTCCACTCCCCCCATTGTGCTGTTATAGTCAAGGACTACCTGGGGTTTATATTTCGATGTCCCATACTTTTCAGCCATCCCCACAGTGGGTGAATGATAGGTGGAGAGCATGTTGACTAAGCCAACATCTCTCCACACTATCACGCTGATATCACCGCTATTTTAGTGTATGATATGGCCAGTGGATAGCGATGTCTTTGTGATAGATTTCAAGCTATCAGGCACACTATCGCGATTAATCCTGAGGGTACCATAACAGTCCATCCCGTTGATCTTCAAGCACCGCGCCAGCAATGGACTGTTATAGAAATTGTCCATCACGATAGTGTGCCCTTTATTGAAAAGTCCACTGGCCAAATCGTACACAATTTTAGCGGTGACGCCCTGTGGGGCTACGGCTGTCACTCCCTCTGGCTCTGGATCTTGGTCACCCACGACACCACTCTTACCGTTCTTCCCCGCATAAATTGTGAACTCCCAGAGGTAGCCCGTCCCGGACTCGCAGAGCTCGTAGCTTTTTATACCTGCCTTGGCCGCTTTTGTGGCAATTTTCTGGATTAAAGTCAGATGGCCGTGCCATTTGAGTAGGGACTCATCCAGTGCCACATTTTGGTTAGGCAGGTATAAAGCCTGGAATTTGGCGTTCAAATGATCCAACACAGGTTGGATCTTCCAAAGCCGTCGCGCCTCAGTGGAGAGGGATTGTGGAGTGGTCGAGTTATCCACAAAGTGGATGAACTTCTTCAGCAATACCCAACGGTCATAGGTTATTACTGTTTTCCAGTTGGGCATTGCTGTTACGAAATTCGAACTAATCCAATATTCCCTCTCCACTGTGAGGGGAAAGAGGCTCTGGTGAATGATCATGGCGAGAAAGACATAGATCTCCGCTCTATCCGTAGGCTTCCACCTCGCCGAGCGTGAGTACCTTGAGCCGCCAGGAACTGGCGGCGTATCGGTTGGTCTCAGCCACGATCTTATCAATCATGTCTGCATCCCAGAATTTCAAGAAAACATCTACAGGATCCATATCCATAAACTGGAATGTCGGTCCAGGAATACCTGTAAATGTTTCCCTAACCCCCTGGAATACAGACAGACTGCTGGTCCAGTCAAAATGGAACCGCTCGTCGGGAAGTAGCCTACGGACAGAAGCGTCGTTCGCGGCGTCTATCCCCCTCAGGCTGTTTACAACAAAATCCGGTAATTTTTCGACGGCGTTGGCCTCTGCCTGTGCGATCATTTCAACACCCAACTCACCGGCTACCAGTGGCGGCTCTGACGTGTCCGGGTCGCTACCTGCTCCATCCACTACGTCGTCCTCCGACTCATACAGCGGCGGCGGCGATTCAAGGCGATGCGGCGGCGGTATATATACGCCACCCGAGGCTTCATCAGCGCCTGTAAAAAAGGTTTGAACATTATTTCCATGGAATAGAATATTCCGCCAGTGAAAGTGCGGTAAAGTGTAACTCAGATTGCTTTAAATATTTTTATGAGGAAAATACTTACACAACATGAAGAGTTGGGGGCTCGGAACCTCAACCCCAACGCTCGCCCTTGAGGGGGTTCCAATATTCCCAACATCTTCATGGCCGCATGGTGAGAGTGGCGCAGGAGGAGGTTGTCGAGGACGCATCCACGGTGGCGGCAGCGAGGCTTTTAGTTCCGCTGGCACTCCAGGTGCCAACGGAAGGGAGCCAGGAGTACCCAGTATACTGAAAACAATATTCATTTTTAAATTTATACAATTTCGAATGAGTTTTGAATAATCGAGCTTCAGTCGAGCCCGGGCGCTTGTCACGATCAGTCGCACACGCGAATATCTGCACCTACGTTTACTATTCGCGCGACTTTAACCCGTCCGTACTTCTTACATAGGGCTCACGTTGCATTACTTCTATAACAATCAACATAATGTTTTGTGCTAAGTGTAAAGACGTTGTTACTGACTTTGTTACGTGTCAAGGATCACAGTGCAATGGTCGTTTTCATTACGGTTGTGCCGGAATTGCGGAAACCACGTACAGGAAGATGGGACCGGAAAAAAAAGCGGCCTGGCGCTGTCCAACCTGCAGGGTAGATTCGGAAAAAAGCGCGTCACCATCGCTTTCGGAATTGATGAATGAACTCAAAGAATTTAGGAGTGAATTTCACTCTATGAAGTCTGATATATCATCAATTAAGTCCGAATTTCAAAGCACCTCTCAATACATGCAAGACTTATCTTCTAAGCTGTGCAACCTCGATTCGCGTTTCACTAAAATGGAGGAACGGTTGGCACTCGTTGAAGCTAAAACCGCAACACTGGCTACTCTTCAGCAGAGTCTTACCACCGCCGAGCATACTATAGCACAGCTTCAAAAAGAAAGTAACCAACAAAATCAGTTTTCACGCTTGAATAATCTAGAAATAGTGGGCGTCCCGGAAAGAAACGGCGAAAACATCACTTCCATATTACGAGATATCTGCAATAAAGTGGGTTTCTCACTCGCGGAAACCGACGTTGACACTATTCACCGAGTTCGTCCTTTCAATGATATTAACAATAAGAGCATTATACCGACACGTCATCCGTCGATAATTGTGCGCTTCACCCAACGTCATCGCAGAAACCAGTTGTTAGCGGCGGTGCGCGCGCGCCGCGGCCTCACCTCAGCTGACATCGGCCTGCCTGGCGCGGCCTACCCGCTTTATGTCAACGAGCACCTGACACCCACTAACAAACTGCTGCTAAAGAAGTCTCGCGAACGAAAAGTAGAACTTAACTACTCTTATCTTTGGATCAGAGACTGCAAGATCTTGCTTCGGAAAAATGATAAATCTAAAGTGTTGCGCGTTAGTGATGAATCTGATTTATTAAAACTTCAATGACTAACATCAAAGCTGAAAGACTATCGACTTTTTGGATTTTTTTTTATTATAATTGCCTGCCCCATTAATTACATAGTTACATATAAACACACATGTATTTTGAGCGTTAAACTTATTGTTGAGATTAAATCGTATGCGTTTGAGGAATACTACAATTGTAAAATCTTTATAACTATTCGGCCACGTACTTATTTTTGTTTATCTAAAAATGTTACTGTAAGTTATATATGTTATTTTCCGGTCAACAATGATTCAATTAAGTAGTTTAAATATTTATTACCAGAACGTGAGGGGACTGCGCACTAAATCCCATGACTTCTTATCAAATGTTTTAAAATGTAATTATGATATTATATGTTTGTCTGAAACGTGGCTGACTCCAAATTTTACCGATGCTGAGTATTTTTACCACAACTATAATGTGTTTAGGCGGGACCGAGGTAGTGGAGACGTACGGGGGGGAGGGGTTCTAATAGCCGTACGCAGCGAACTGTGCGCGCGCCGCCGCGATGATCTGTGCAGCGCGCCTTCAGCCGAGGAGCTGTGGTTGAGCATCGAGCTGGCTCCCGCCGCCGCTGCCACCGCCGCCCCGCCGCGCGCTCGACCTACCCGCCTGCGCCCGCCCGTCGCCGCCGGCCCGTGCGCTGCACGTACACTATACATCGCCTGCTCATACTTTCCGCACGGGCCCCTTCACGCCACCCAACTTCAATCGTTCTTTGACTCCGTTTCGAATATAGTAGAACAAAAGAATAGCGACTCTTTCCTATTATTGGGTGATTTTAATATTTCGCATGCTTCGTGGGTTCATGGTAACAATACTTTATTATCGATCCAAGTCAATAGCGATCCTATAGCCACCATGTTATCAGAGTTTATGGATCTAACGGGTCTTCAGCAATTTAATTGGTGCACTAATGTTAACGACCGTATTTTAGATTTAATAATTAGCAATTCGACATGTGTAGTTGCGCCGTGTGATTCACCTCTCACTGCCGAAGACCCCCACCATATAGCGCTCGACTTAACTTTCAGCTTAGATTACAGTATCCAGCTTGTATCTAATGATAGCTATAAGTATTTATTTCATGCAGCCGATTTCGATAATATTGGAAAATCCTTGTCCGAAACTAACTGGGATGTTCTTAATGACATGGACACAGAAACAGCCGTCACATATTTCTACTGCACTCTGCATAAGTTAATTGATAAATATGTACCTAAACGCAAAGTTTCTGTTAACTCCAGATATCCTCCCTGGTATTCCCGAGCACTTGTTAAACTTATTCGTGAAAAATTGAAAGTTCATACGAAATGGAAGATTTATCAGGATCCCCTTGATTATCAGGAATTTCAGATATTAAGAGCGCGGGAAAAGAAGGTCGAATCGGAATGTTATACAAAATACATTAATTTAGCTGAAGATAAAATCACAATTTCACCTAAATTCTTTTGGAGTTTCATTAAGTCTAAGTTTAATTCAAATAACATACCAGATCACATGACCTATGACGGGGAAACGTCCACTGATGGCGAAGCCATCACAAACATGTTCAATGATTATTTCCATTCTGTGTTTTCCTTACCTGACACGAACCATACAACTGTCAATATCGATGTAGTCCCTGACACATCAGTCGTGAACTTATCAACAATTAACGTCTCAGAAGAGTTAGTTATGAAACACCTAAGGAATACTGATGTTAACAAGGGTGCCGGTGTGGATGAAGTGCACCCCTTATTAATTAATAAACTCGCTAAAGTACTAACGGTTCCTATCACTAAGCTATATAAAAAATCGTTGTCGGAAGGTTGTTTCCCAAACGTCTGGAAACAAGCCTTGATAACCCCAATATTTAAAAGTGGAGATAGACACGATGTGAGACAATATAGGCCCATATCTAAATTATGTATATTTGGTAAAATTTTAGAGAAAATTGTGACTAATGAATTAAATTCACTATTGTGTAGGCATGTTTCCCCCTACCAGCATGGTTTTCTCAGGGGACGTAGTGTGGACACAAATCTAGTAACGTATACTGATTTTCTTCTTAATGCACTTGATTCTGGATTTCAGGTGGACGCCGTGTATACCGATTTTTCCAAAGCCTTTGACAAGATAAATCATTCAACTTTGCTACGGAAATTACTGAAACTCGGTATACACGGCGACCTCCTAAGATGGCTGAATTCTTATATTAATAACCGAAGCCAAGCTGTGGCGCTCAAAGGGTACACTTCAAAATTCCTAAATATTACATCTGGAATCCCCCAGGGTTCGCATTTAGGTCCGTTCTTGTTTACGCTTTATATAAATGACATCGAATCAACCTTCGTTCACTCATGTCATCTGTTATATGCCGATGATACTAAAATTTTTAAGATAGTCTCATCGATATCTGATTGCGAGGATCTACAAAATGATCTGTTAAAGTTTGATCACTACTGTAAGAAAAACCAATTAATTCTCAATTCTGACAAGTGTTACATTATTACTTTCTCCCGCAAACACAATCCCATTTCATTTAATTACACTTTGTCTAGTAAAATTATTACTCGCGTTAAGTCAATCAGAGATCTTGGCTTGACGTTAGATGATAAACTAAATTTTAACATTCATATAGACAACATTATATCTCGGGCGTATAAGCAGCTTGGTTTGATTCTACGTTTATCCAAACCTTTTAGACGACCTTTCACTTTCAAAATCTTATATTACACCTTTGTCCGCAGTATACTTGAGTTTGGTAGTGTTATATGGAACCCGCAATATGCAGTCCACATCTCACGCATAGAAAAAATTCAAAATAAATTTCTGAAATCATTGGATTTTAGAACAGGTCATTGTTTCCAGGATTACCATACCTCTGCTTTAAGGCATGGTTTAGATCCTTTAGATAGGAGGCGTTCCTATCTTGATGCTAGTTTCCTATATAAAATATTACACAACGTTATCGATTCATCTCATCTTTTGGAGTCAATAACTTTCAGAGTAAAACGCATTTCCTCACGTTCAAACGCCATTTTTCACATCCCTAAGTGCAACACGAGATATGCTAGTAACTCTTTCATAAGGCGTTCTTGTAACTTTTATAATACGCATTTATCAGATGTCGATATTTTCTCAGACTCTATTTATCAATTTAAAAATAATATTAGAAAATTGTTATTAGTTAATAGCTGTAGTAGTCGTAACGATTCTTAATTTGTAATTCTAAATTCTAAATTCTCTTCCAAATTTTGTATCTCCTTGTATTTTCTTTTCCATAGTATTGTATGAAGTAATGCCGCTTAAGACCATTGTAAAAATATATTTATAAAATATGGAGCTCTAGGTCTATTAGTATTTAAAATTTCTAATTTTTAATATTTGTGTACGACTGTATGTTTCCTGAATAAACGAAAATAAAAAATAATATTATATGGTGTACTTTTTATAGTAAAATTACCTCATGATGTGCTTATTGCCGGTCTTTGTCTCCGGCAGAGCAGCAAAACCACATTCCTTTTGGAGTTTCCTCTTTTTCAACTCAGTCTGTTGCCCTGCCGTAAGACCTTGAATACGCTTTCGCGTTATCGCACTCTGAGCCCGGTACTCCTGTTCCACTGCCCTTGCGTCCTCCTGCTGTGATGTTGATGCCCTAAAACAATGATATTGATATGAATGAAATATGAACACAAAGAAAACATTAAGCTACATACAGTTTATAATAAACTAGCACCATAAATACGAACCCCGTATCCTCAAGGATGTTGCGTGGCCGCACGTTGCCTTGGCCTCGCCCTGGTTCTGCCGTGGTTCTAGGCGTTGATGCCCTAAAACAATGGTTTTTATATGAACACAAAGAAAACATTGAGCTACATACAGTTCGTAATAAACTAGCACAATAAATACGTACCCTGAACTAGTGCCGGTTTCGGCACCACGGCCTCGGCCTCGCGCCCGTCCACGGCCTAACGCAGGACCGCCTCTTGCGCCGCCTCTGCCCGCGCGCCCTACCATATTACTAAAAAATAACCGAACGATATTAACAAAAGTACATACAATATTATCAAGATAACAATAAAACCATAAACTTCTGCGTTATTTTAATTAAACTAAATTTTATTTCAAACGCCGACTACTACCATTTTTGTCTAGAAATAAATAATTATGGTCGATGTGTAGTTATGGGGGCAAAAAAAAAACTTAGAAAATTTTGCGAAAATTTTACAAGTATCGACGAAGTTATTGAAACTCTGACCCCATTTATTTCTAGAAAGAAATAATTATCATTGACACACACAAAAACATTACCAGATTTCACGGTCAAGTTAACGCTGCGCTTTATCGAGTGGACGCCTAGCCGAGTTCAGGCAAAACTGTTCCTTACGCCATTACAATAGGGTCGACACAACCAAGCGTGACAATAAATAAGATCCGAAAATAATTATTATTCACATGTTTTGACCCTATCAATATAGGGTAATATTGTGTAAATACGATAGAAACACGTCAATACGTGTTTCTATCGTATTTACACAATATTAAGTACATTAGACTGATATGAAAGCTACCCTTGCAAGTAAAATGCATTTTTTCTAACTCGAAATATTTCATCGACGTATTTTCTTTACTAGCATTGATATTTTCAGTAAAAACACGGTATTAACTAAGATAAACTAAGAAATAAGCTATGAATAGTACTTACAATCAGTTTTTCAGCCTTTACTGGTAGTAATAAACTTATAAAAAAAAAAATCACGCCACAATCTCCGACCACACCATACCGGCAAAATCTTGAAAATTTATGAATGGTTTTTTTTTTATTTTTTTTTGGCTCTATGGTTGAGTATTTCAATGCACGGCTCCAGGCTCCAGAGCCCCGACACAATGGCTGCGTTCATAAAAAAAAAACTACTAACATAGGCGCTGAGATTTTCAAATGATGATCGAAAATAGATGCTCGAACTCACCGCGCGTCAATTTGGCCTCTGCGCAATCCTGGATTTTGCTGTTTCGCGTCAAATTGGGCCATGCGCAATCGGGTCGTTACACGGTTTGGATAAATGGGGAGTTTACATATGATAATAGAGATTTGATATTGGAAGGTCTGGGGATGATAGGAGGAAGAAGATTGTACAAGGAAACGTTAAGATTAGGGCATTCAAAAAAGATGTGATCAACAGAGCCCTCTGCAAGACCACACTCACAAAGAGAGTTATCCCTGACCCTAATTTTAGCCAGGTGCACCGGAGTACAGCAATGACCCAAACGAAGACGACAAATTGTAGATGTGGTGCGTTTATCCGAGTCACGGAATTTGAAGTACCAGGGTTTCATAGGAATCATATCCTGGATTTCTCCATAGAAATTGCCTTTGATCTGACGGCTAGCCTGCCAAGCCTCGTTCCATGATTTATATAGGTGTGTTTTAGAGATGGAACATACATCTGAACTGAAATTACGGAAATGTTCAGAACCACCATTTTTCGCGCAGGAATCGGCCTCCTCGTTTCCCGTAACACCCGCATGACCAGGGATCCAAGCCAACACAATTTCCAATCCTTGACGTTGACAGTCATACAACAATTCTTAAATTTTTAATATAACTGGGAATTTAATTTTTGTTCTGAACTGTTGAACACAATGTTAGGAGAATGAATTAGAGCATTAAAGTTCGTGCTGAAGAGAGGATTCATGTTACATTGATATAAAGGTTGATTTATATTTACGTTTATTTATATTTAAGTTTCTGGAGACAGGAGGCACGGAGGGTCCTTATGGGACCAATATCTACAACTTGAAACTAGCCGACTTAACAGTTATACTTTAGGTGAAAGATGGTGGTTTTGAAGTGGGATGACCTTATACAAAAGAATCTGTCCGAAAGGTACTGTCTACGTAAATTTAGAGGAGGATCGCCACAATCGACCTGTAAGGCATTCGTGGGAGATGATTTCATGGCACCAATAATGATGCGTAGACATTTAAATTGCACTCTCTGAAGGCTTTCAAGAGCAGCCTTACTACAAGGTTCAAGGAGAAAAGTTCCATAGTCAAAATGACTGCGCACTATGGCATTATAGATCAGCTTTTGACAATATGGATGGGATCCCCACCACGTACCGGAAAGACATCGCATGACGTCGATACCCTTTTCGCAATTTTTAATTACATAGTTAAGATGTGCAGAACCATTCATTTTAAAATCTAAAATGACGCCTAAAAATTTTACGGAATTATAAATTGGAACCACATGACCATTAATACGTAAGTACACATTCGGGATACGGATTTTTCTGGAGAAAATAACAACTTTGCTCTTTGAGGCCGATAATGACAAACCATGCTCCGTCAGCCAATCCTCGAGATACATAAGGGCAGAATTTACTGTGGTGGCAGCCTCCTCAGTCGAGGCCAAAGAAGAGTAAAGGGCTAAGTCATCCGCATACTGCAGTATGCTACAGAATGAGGTAACGACCGCGGAGACAGATAATGGTCTTGGTTGCGAATCAACACAGATCTGTCCGAGAATAAGCTCGTGATGAAATTGACTAACCTCACTGGAATACTCAGATGGAGCATATTTTGCCTGAGTACAGGAAGAAGTACATTGTCGTAGGCGGAGCATATGTCTAAGACTGCTCCCACGACCGATTTATTTTTAGAAAAAGCTATTCTTATATCCGTGGTCAGTATGGCTAGGCTATCCATTGTGGATTTATTTTTCCTAAAGCCGAACTGGGATTCAGGTAAAATGTTTTGACTCTCTACAAACCATTCCAAACGATTTTTAACAAGATGCTCAGAAATTTTAGAGAGAGTAGATGACAAAGTTATTGGCCTATAAGAGGCAGCGTCAGTAGAATCCTTACCAGGTTTTAATATAGGGATGATGATTTGTGACCTCCATGTTTCCGGAGGGGACCCATATGAGAAAAAAAGTATTAATTAATTGTAAAAAGTATTTTTTAGTTTCGGACCCAGAGTTTCTAATAAAAGAATACGGGATGCCATCTAAACCAGGAGAAGAGTCCTTTAGACTATCTACTGTCAGATTGAACTCGGATTCCGAAAATACTTCATCCAATCTATGAGAAGGAGACTGGAGGGAGAGTATAGGCGGCAGACAATCAATAAGGAGCAGAAGGGGGGGCTAATTTGCTAGCAAAGTTCTCCAACCAGACTTTGGGGTCGCTATAGGATGAGTTAGGGGCGGAAAAAGAACTCCTAAATATTTTAATATTTTTCCCGATAAGAGAAGCTGGGGAACAAGGACATAGGTTCTCGCAAAGTTTTGACCAACCTAATTGCTTCTTTTTACTTAGCAATTTTCTAACCATGGCAGAGATTCTTTTAAAGTTGATAAAATTCTCTGTAGTCATGCTTGAAGCAAACGTCATCTCGGCCTCTTTTCTTTTATAAATAAAAGAAAAGAGGCCGAGATGACGTTAAACTGCTTCAGTGCACTCAGGATCCCACCACGGGGGTGAAAGGATCTTATCAGGGGGAGGTCTCTTTAATGGGATTGAGGAGTTAGCACTGGTAACAATTGCTTCGAGGAATTTTGCATAAAATTTGATGGAATTTTGGGGAGAAACAGGGTCGAATAACTTAAACCTATAGTCACATTCTCTGGCAAACCTTTCCCAGTCTGCGCCAGACAGTCTATGTTTGAGTAGGAAATCGAATTTCTTTATTGGGGGATACTTATTAGGGAATTGGACTAAAATTGGGAAATGATCACTCCCAAAAGTGGAAGAAAGATCATCCCAAGAGAGGCCAGAAGCTAAATTTGAGGAACAGAGGGAAAGATTAACTGCACTTCTAGGATCCTGAGTCGGGGACACCCTACGTGTTGAGCGACCATCATTTAGAATACAGAGGTCAAATTTATCTAAGATATCTAAAATTATAAAATAATTAGAGTCATTCCTATAGCTACCCCATAACTGGTTGTGGCTGTGAGATCGCCTAAAATAATAAGAGGAGTGGGAAGGGAAGAAATAAGGCTATCCAGTTCCTGGAGATTGGAAGAGTCAGGATGAGGAATATAAGCTGAAATAAAAGTGGCGTCAAAACATCTTGCGGCAACTACGTCAATGTTAACACTATGGGGAGGAAGATTTATTCTGGAAAAAGGGATGCCTTTCTTAATTAAAAGAATGGCACCCCCATAACTAAACAATGCTATTGCTAACTTAAATACGATAATTAATGAGTAGATCACACCACACACAAACCCCAGTGGTTTAAGTGGTGTTCCCATAATGAGTAACTATGTAAAATTTTGTGAAAATAAATAAATAAAAAAAAAAAAAAAAAACATCTATTCTGTCCTCCCGAAGGCTGGTAAAACCTGAAACCCGAAAGCGAGAACCAGGCAGCAACCAACCCTCAGATAGGGCAATAACAGAGGGTTTATATTTATTTATTAAATAAATAAGATCAGATTTTTTAGGATTCAGGCTCCTGCAATTCCACTGTAGAATGCTGGCCATTTTGTTGGGAATGAGAAGAATTAACAAGTTGTAAGATCTGGTTAAGACCTTGTGTCACGTTGGGCGGTAATGGGCAATCACTGAACTTAGTCAGAAGATTGATAATGGTAGAGAGAAGCAGTTCGAGGAGATTTTCATTAGGCTGGGCCGAATTGGGTGGTAGAGAAGGGAATGCATGACCATTAGGGAGAGAAGAAGGGGGTGAGTTAGTGATCTCGAAGTGAGCATTCCGGTCATATGATCAGATCTGGGTTGTCTTGTTGTAACTGCAGTTTTGCGGTGTGATACAGTCTTTGGGTATTGGGAAGGGGCCATCAATTGGCTTGAAGTCGGGGTTGGGGGCACTGTTTGGAAAGAGCGAGCAGCATCTGCAAAGGATTTTCTAGGTGTTGGAAGACGAATTGATGCCTCTTTATATGATACACTTTCTTGTGACATGATGATCTTGATGGATTTTTGTCTGTGAAATTCAGGGCAGCACTTATGCACAATGGCTCTATGTGGGCCATAACAATAGAGGCAGGAGTCCTGTTTTTTTTCACAGGTATTACCATCGTGGGCTTGGGAGCATTTGAAGAAGCTTGGACCGGCATTGGATTTTGACATGGCCAAATCGACAATAATTCCAACACTGAATAGTAGGGAACTGGTACTGTTCCACCAGAATATAATTATAAAAGCAGTAGATTCTTTCTGGAAAAACCTGTCCTGAGACTGTTATAACAACTGATTTTGTCGGGGTAAATGATACAGTGTCATCGTCCTTTTTTGTTTTTTTTTACTAGTTCTGCGGGTTTTAATGATAGGACCACAATTAGGGGGGAGCTGAATAGCCTCTACAACCTCCTCCATACTCCACTCCACAGGGATATCCCTAATTATACCCATCGGGTCACATTATAAGTCGGTACAGTTGCTTTGTAGTTGGCTGTGGCTAATGCTGGGTGAGACAAGAATGAGTTGGCGTCAGCGGCAGACTTAAACTGAATCGCAACCCGGTTGCGACCTACACTCTTAACTCCATCTTGAGCAATGTTTTTAACATTATTTCGATGTAGAAATTGACCAAACTTGATTGGTCTCATAGTGAGACCTGAGGAGGACTCCTCTTCAATTCGCACCACATGTACAGTAAATGGACCTTTGTCTTTTTCTGAGTATTTGTTCAGTGAAGAAGACTCTGCTGTAAACACAGTTTGAATGGATGGTTGGGACAAGGAAACATCGGTGACAGTTTTTTTGGGCGTTGGGTTAATGGAAATATCCGCAGCACGCTTGCGGGACACAGTATCTTGGGTATTTTGGGGAGTTTGGGAGTTAGCTTCAGCTGACAGGAAGAGAGGAGGAGAGAGGGAAACATTGTTGTCTGAGTCGTTTATGGGAGGAGGTTTATCCGGAGGGACAACCTCCGTCTCCATGATTTACATAGTGCTAAGCCTACTTACCACAACACAGGGACAAACACAAAACTAATTCGGACAAATCACAACAATTACGATAAATTCTAGGCACAGGAAGAGTCAGCAAATGCTCTAAATTTTACTATCTATTCCGAACACGTGCGACAACCTCCACAATGACGGCAAGAATCCGTGAATACTCTTTCTGATTATTTCGTAAAATAATACCATTTCATGACATAATTAATCCATGGTTAGCTATTTTATGCAATGATCAAATTCTACGATATAGCTACGACATATATAATTACTCAAAGGGCAAACTATGTATTTTTTTATGGGACTAACAGTTACTGGCTAGTATTTCACGAAATTAAAATATAGGTATATCGAATTTTGAAATGGCAACATTCACTTTACGTCATCTGTGGTCTGGGACTACCCTCATGTTGTGTTTGTAATTTATTCGATTACTAGCGACCCGCCCCGGCTTCGCACGGGTTGAATACTGATACTATATACTACAGAATGTCTCTATATACAACGTTCACAGCTTGTTTGTCATTAGACAATACAAACATGTTTTCTTTCGAGGTTACTCTTGAAAGAGCGACATATAATTGGCCATGTGAAAAACACTCAACGCTCAAATCTAAGCCTGCAACTTTGAAAGTTTGACCCTGCGATTTATTAATGGTCATTGCAAAAGATATCTTTACCGGAAATTGTAGGCTTTTAAATTGGAACGGTAAATCCGAAACTAACCTCAAAGTAAATCATCTGAAACTAACTCTCGCCGTCGGCGCTGAATTAGAATATCACTGGCCATATTTTCTTGAAATTTATTCCATCTAGTCCTTTCCTATTTCCTCCATTCTAGTTACAGAATCAGTTACTTGACAAAATGCTACTATAATGGCAAATAAATATCTTAATGACGGAGCTGAACTGCAAATAGCTGCTTCTGATAATGTGTTTTCCCAATGAGAATCGTCTTCCAAGAGCCCCATAGCTTTGCGTGCTGTTTGATAAGTATTATAAATAACACCGTGTACAGTTCTCAGATGTGCAAAGGATGTCGGGCCTTTGACAACATGCAGTAACATTCTCCGATAAAAGCATTCGCTGTTGTTGGGATGAATCACGTAGACTCTGCCAAGAGCATCCGTTTTTTTTACTCCAGGGAAACCATCGACCGCAGTACCTTGTTTTCGCCGTTGAAAGGTTTTAGAACTCTGGTTCCATGTATAGTAACTTGGAACTCTGTCATATGTCAGTGTTTTCGCGAAATCATCTTGAGCACATAACTTCAAGAATGCTGTTAATGTTGTGTCCCGCGGCTTATTAACAACTTCTTGTATATTGTTCTCAGTGAAATATACTCTTTGTCCATTTTCTAAATGAACTGCAAGGTGGACAATAGTGGGAGCACGGTCGTGCACTTCGAATAATAAAATCCTCCATACTGCTTCAGAGCTGCAGATGTAACGTCCAGACTGATATGTTTCCACTTCATTTGGTGATTGTATGCTGAAAGTGGCTTGATCGCTACCTTTATTAATATATTTAGTAACATATTGGATTGACTTTATTGAACTGCACAACTCTACGTTGATGTAGGCATCAAAAATTTTCAAAAGTAGCGGGTTATAGGGAACGATTCATCGGTTATCAATATCATGGTTTAGGACGGTGGCACTTTGCCCACCCTGTTCTGGTGATCGTCGACGATATTTGGGATATCCGTCATCGCTAGTAGATGTTTGAGTTTGGAACGACTTCGGATTTTTTTTGCTGCATTTGGAATCTCGCATACACGGAGAATTAGGGTTTAAAGTCCCGCAAGGGCCGTGTACCATGTATTTCTTTACGATTTCGAACAGGACAGGATCTTCTTCTTTAACCGGTAATTCAGCTGAAATAACGCTGTCAATTTGATTTGGTCAAATTTTGTTCACTAACCACACCAGCAGATGTACATGTGGCAAACCACGTTTCTGCCATTCTCTAGTATACATATGACAGCGCGGCGGACCGAATATATGAGACTTGTTAATGAGGTGCATGAGTTTCTGTACTTTTAAATGGAAGACTCTGTTAACTATATCGTATCTGTCTTGTCGAGTTAAATTGGTGTTAATATTTTCTTTGATTTCTGGCCAATTAGGGTTACATGTTGCAGTTATGAATAAATCAGGTTTACCGTAATGTCTGACGTAAGTCATTGCATCCTGTGATTTTTCGTGTAAATATCGAGGTCCACCTGTGAATGATGAAGGTAGTATAACCAACTGTCCAATGCCGTTGCTGTGTTCATTCGCCTGTAAAGCATCCTGAAGGTGAACGTAATTTTCTGCTCTCAATTTAGTTTGATTATTGCGGATGTAGGCTAATCTCTCAGATTCAATTTTCGCATATTGATCGACCAAGTATTGGTTTGTTAACATTCCATACCTAAGCAAAGGGTTGAAATTGTTACGTCTTGTCATTATACGGTAGCAATAGTAGTTCGTACATGACACTGTTTTATGCAGAGCTGCACCACTGATTGGGTCAACTTGAGAAACATTGATGGTATAACCATCTTCTCCACGACATAGCATCAAAGGATATTGTAAGCTGTCATAAGATCTGTGTAACTCTGTTTTTTTTTCAAATTATCATTACGTCTCTGCAACACAATATCTCTTTTGTCAAATTGCTGTCCAGTTATCACCACTGCAACTTCACTCGTGGAAGGCACATTATATCGTCCTTTGTGTTCTCCAACTGGGACTTTATTTGCATGGATTACGACATTAAAGTCAGGAGTATCTACTGGAACACTCTCGATCGCAGTTTTAAAAGACTGTATGTAGCGGTTATGAGAATGTAACATATCTTGGAGAGATCTGATCAAATCTCTATCAATTGGTTGTGCGACACTTGAACACCGCGCTGATGCTTGTTTATCTGGATCTGCAATAAAATAAATTTGCAGAAATTTGTGATCATCGGGTCGAAGTGGTAGCAAGCTCCCAGCTAAGTGATACACTTGCCCTTGAATTTTAAATGTAGGCATAAAGCCACGCTCAACGACTTACTTACTCTTGAAAGAGGTCATTTGAAATGCGTTATTATAACGGCGTATATTGCGCATGAATTGTTTGGATTTCGGATGATCACCCGCAAGAAGAGAGTGAAGTGGTTCAGGTGGAGGAAGAATTTCTTCTAATTTTACTTTTCCTTGTAAGCAACACATGCCTTTCGATTCATCCTTGAATTTTAATGCCAAGCAATGTTCACACACTACTCACATGGTACCTATTGATACTACACGATCGTCCTTTTAAGGAATCGAAGGATCGTAATTCATGGCAGAATTTTCTTTAATTACCCATGAAGATATGTGGCTACTCGGTTGTTCATTTTGTTCGGTGTTACTATGTGTCTGTGCGGACAATTCTCTAGCTTTCTATATTCGATATCTATCCCTATCCTGGCATAGGCGAGCCTCATGCTCTACAGACGATTCTTTGGCTCTCCGAACTCTATGTCTATCCCGATCCTGGCTGCGGCGAGCTTCACGCTCTATTGAGGATTCTCTTTCTCTCTCAGCTCTATGTATATCCCGAAGCTGGCTGAGGCGAGCCTCGCGTTCTGTGGACGATTCTTTATATCTTGCTGAACGTGCTCTTCTGGCATTCACTGTACTACGACCTAGGTTCGAACGACGACGTCTTTCAGACATGACTTTCTAATTTCTGTACAAAATTAACGCAGTATATACTAATAACAAAATATTTTACTTACTATTCGCTCGACCAAAAACAAAAGTTATTCATCAATTATGAACAACAAAAGATACCTATTCTAATAAGTAATTTTTAAACGTATTTTCGATAATTAAAAATACTTGCCCTAATACTAAATTTCCTTAACTCTAATTTGAAGTTTTATCTAATCCTATCTAACCTAAGTACACGTATGATTATGAACAATATTTTTACTGCAGGACATACTAATAATATGGCAATTAGTATCAATATTTTACTTGCTATTCGTAACAAAAGATAATCAACAATTATTTATCAAAAACAAACGATACCTTTTCTATTTATTTATTTTTTAAACTTGAATACCGTACCATAAACTACGATTTTTATAATAAAAATATTTACCCTAATGTCTGCCCTAACCTAATGTACTTACTATAAGTGCGGTTTAAAAATAAACCTTAAAACCGACTAAAGTATAAACAAAATTGTCGCGCTGAAAAGCACGTTTTTATTAAGTAATAATTGTAATTTTACTCGCTAGAGAGCTCCGATAAACGCGTGCGATCGCTGCTGTATCATAAATTACTATGGGCGGAGCGTTTTTTTTTTTTTTTTGTTGGAGGGAAAAAAAATGGAATTACCCATGCCCAGGGAGTCAGACCTCCCTGCTATGTCCGGGTCCCCACATATTGAGCGGGCATCAGCTCGTGTGGTATACGGACTAAAAACAACCCCTTTGTTTTTAACAGTTGTCTTAATAAGAATTAACTGTGAGCGGCTTACGACGCGCTATTTATAGGTACGCGCCGCCGCCGGCCACCCAGCCGGTACCTACCACCGACGCGCCGCAACCTCTACGTATGCATTTAGAATCTGTAATATCTTCGAATATATTCATTTAAATTACATGCTTCAAGGTACCATATTGATCTATATTAAATGCACAATATGTTTAAGACACTTATTTGGATGAGGATTAATGCTGTATCGCTTAAAATCGCTTCGTAAATAAGCGTAAAAAGTAAAGGATACCAATGGTTATTGTGGGTTATCCCTTAGAGGTAGACATATACCATCGCAGACTTTTTTGTAGACCTTTTTAAGGTCTACATTACTGTAGTACATTATTTTGATCTATCTCGTAGGGTTCAGCCAGCGTTTGCAATGTAAGCGCAAAATAATGTGTTTATTTACGACATTTAGCAATTATCTGTGTCTCTCTACTATATTATGCATGTATTATACATAAAAACCTTTCTATTGAATCACTCTATCTGTTAAAGAAAACCGCAATAAAATCCGTTGCGTTGTTTTAAAGATTTAAGCATATATAGGGACAGGAAGCGGGAGGCGACTTTGTTTTATACTATGTAGTGATGAACCCTAATAACATAAACATATTGTTCATTATTATCTTTTAAATTAACACCCTGCTCGACAATGCCGGCCTATTTCATATGCAAAACGATTTTGCAGAGATTGAAAAAAGTAAGGTAAAGTCCATTTCACGAAAGAAGTCTGCATACGCAGCATTGTATTCGCGTGACATAATGTTGCCAGGGTAAGATATGGGGAAATCAGGGGAAATAATTTAGCGTACATTTACTTTCATTTTATTAACTACTCCGACTCGAATATTGAGATAAGAAAAAAAAACGGTCAAGTGCGAGTCTAAATCGCGCACGAAGGGCTCCGTACCACCGTTCAATGGAAGCGATGGTGTGGAGTGAATAGTTTGGATTTTACACAGCAAAATATTGTTTACAAAGTTATTGGTGCGGTTACTTTCACACTCCATGTACGTAAATAGGTGCATCCATAAGTTTGTATGTGGTATTGAAAGAATTGTTGTATGGGAGCCCCCTTAAATATTTCTTTTATCCTGTTTTTTAGTATTTGTTGTTATAGCGGCAACATAAATACATCATCTGTGAAAATTTCAACTGTCTAACTATCACGGTTCGTGAGATACAGCCTGGTGACAGACAGACGGACGGACAGCGGAGTCTTAGTAATAGGGTCCCGTTTGGAACCCTTCGGGTACGGAACCCTAAAAATAAGTTTTTAATATAATGTAGCAGGTATTTGATGTCCACTAAGACTGACTGCTAAGGTCAGATTAGTAAAAAATAAATCTTCCTGTAATTTCTAAAATATAAAAAGGTGATGTTCGAACAACTTTAAATTAGAAAAATAAAATAACATTAAAAAGTTTTATTCAAAGTTTTATTGAATAATTATGATAATTCATGCTATGATCACTGTAAGAAGAGTGAATAGAAACAGAATCAGATTCTGTTTCACTATCACTAGCCGTGGACATAATAAATCGATCCATTTCTTCGTCCATAAGATCTTAATTTTTTAAATAATAATAATAAAGTTTTTATTCCAGAAATACAGAGCATTTCAATATAAAAGTATAAAACATTAAAAACTAGGGCAACACATAACATAAACATTTTAAAGAGAAGTAAATAAAATAAAATAATAATAATTTAGGAAACTAGGTCCAAACAGACAGTTAATCCAATACTTAGTATTAATCAGTCTTTAAATTTGAACATTTCAAGTAGGTAAGTTAAAGTTAATGACTATGTTGCTAGCTTTCTTGATTGTAGTTGGACCCACTGTTTGTGGATCGGGCTCGCGAGCCAAGATCGCACGGTGCACACGACGGTGTTGGTGGAGGCGCGTAGGCGCGCGGCCGCGCCGGCAGTCACGTGACGCACGAGCCCTGCCCGGCCGGGCAGGCGTGCCGACGTGCCAGCATCTCTGATGCGCTGCAGCTGCGCGGCAGGCAGTTCATGGCTCTCCAGGCATTATTTTACTGCACCCGGAGTCGACTGTATTCGACCTTTGTATAGTTGCACCACAGTTCGGCCGTGTGCAGTGTGGTGCAGTACGCAGTAAAGAGCAGCCGCTTCACCTTGCTGCAGCTGGAGAAGCGCCGGGCGAGCATGTTGCCTTTGACGCACAGTGCGCTATGTCTTATCATCTTTCAGATCAGAGTCTATGATGTGACCGAGGTATTTAGTCTCTTCTACTCTTTGAAGTGTTTGCTGATTGAGGTGCAGAGGAGGAATTGTGGTCGGGGTATTTTTGGAGTTAAACACCATATAAACAGATTTAGTCGCGTTGTAGACCATATTCGTCTCTTGCCCATATGCCTCGCAGGTACTCAGGAGGCGCCGCATCGCAGTGACGGATGGTGCGATCAAGGCGTAACTTACGTGGTTTACGCAAACTATAACTATAACTCCATCCATATAACAGCCGACCCCTGTGTCGACTAATCGTTGGCACAGTTCGTCCATATATAAATTGAATAATATTGGAGAAGATGTTCCTAATTACCTCACTCTACAATTAAGTGGTATAGGCTCTGATAGAATGCCGTTCCACCGGGCAATGTTTTTCTGCTGCTTATGCCAACGTGCGAAAATGTGGATTATGTTTTCTGAGACACCTCGATTTCTCATTTTGTCCCACAGTAAGGAGTGTGATGCACGATCGAATGCTTTACTAAAATCCAAAAAGCAGGCGCAGGTGGATTTTCGTCTCTGTTTATAGTACCTTGCAACTTGCTTGACTATGTATACTGCTGTGGTTGTTGATGAGCTTTTCTTGAATCCCATTTGATGGTCAGAGCTATGGAGTGTTCTTCAGTGAGTGCTAATAGTCCTTTTTCAAAAACACGTGCCACAATTGATGCCAGTGCTATCGGTCTATAGTTTGATGAGCTAGCTATATCCTTGCTTATTATTACACAAAGGAACAATAACAGTGTTTGTATATGTATAGTCTTCAGAATACTTTTGAAGATAACTGCCAGTATTGCACTCATGGGTGCGCCAGCGTACTACAGGTGTTCTATTGAGAGGCGCGCGCAGTGGCCATAACTATTTTGTGGACCTATTGTGGTTGTTATTGTTTGGTCATATGAGTGAGATATTGTTAGAGAAGGTTGGGACACGGAAGGTTGTGTGGGTTCAGGCTGTGTGAAGTTAGTTATAAAAAGGTTGGCGATATCCTTATCATCTGTTTTGCCATCTATATTGGATCGAAGGGAGTTTCGAGCCTTACAGATTGAATTTGTCTTTTGCCAAAAATTTGAGAAGTTTTTGTCATTCAGATTCCGTGCGATGATGTCCATGTGGTGCTGATCGGCGTTCTGTTGGCATTTTTTCAAAGCTGTCGGATTTGAACGGGTCTTCTTTCGTTGTTTTGGCAACTTCGCCTTCCGTTGGTCTGCCGCAAATATTCCACGTAAGAAGAGTTCTGATACATTCTCGTTCCAGCCTGCCACTATCTTCACCTTCTTGCCTGCCTTGCTGCCTTGTTTTTGTGTCCAAAGGATTTAAAATCACTGTGACTAACATATCATATGAACTATCTAATTGCTGCGGTATTGTCAACGCATCCCATAGAGTGGATGTCGTTTTCATGTATTTATCTATGTTATTAGTGAAATGCTTTGTTTGAAGTAAGGATCGTGGTTTCCAAGCATACTGATTAGGTGTTTTATTTTCTGGTATGGCAAATTTAGTCAAACCTTGTACTTTCAGGAGTATTGAAATCAATGACCTGTGATCTGTCCATGTAATGCTGTAGTCGATTGAAATATTTTCAACGCATTTACTTATTGTTTCGGTAGCTAGTCAGTGGTCAAGCCATGATGTGGTGCCGTGTGCGTTACTGAGGTTGGTATATGAGTCGGCTAGTAGAAATTTCTGGCCAATTTGTTCGTATCTGTATTCTGTACAGAAACTTGACAGTTCTCGTCCAAATGAGCTGCTAAATATTCCTCCTCCAAATGCTGTACATAGAATAAGACGGGTAAGTACTTGTATAAGACACATTGAATTTGGGGGAGGGGGGCGTGGAGGGGGGGAGGGGTGGGGGAGGGGAGGTCCCCCCACCTACCCCCCCTTTTAGGAAACCACTAGTTTTTATGTTATGGAGGTCCAAAGATTGAAGAAAATGCCTACATTTTTTGGATTTCGGGGGTGTTGGAGAAGGGGTTGCCAAGAGTAGGGGGTCGCCTCGCTCCGCTCCGCTTCGCTCCGGCTCCCGGGTCTGCTGTAACGTGTGAACCTAACAAACCTATCTTTAGTTTTTAAACAGGAAGTGACCTAAAGCAACCAATTTGGTTCTGATAAACGAGAATCACGGATAAAACGAGAGCGCAAAAGAACATTCACGAAACCGGAAGGAATCGGAATGAAATGAGCAAGTAGGGGGTCACCTCGCTCCGCTCCGCTTCGCCCCGGCTCCCGGGTCTGCTGTAACGTGTGAACCTAACAAACCTATCTATAGTTTTTAAACACGAAGTGACCTAAAGCAACCAATTTGGTGCTGATAAACTCCATAAAGTAGTTAGTAAGTAAACAAAGCCAAAGTCATCCAGAGAATCACGGATAAAACGAGAGCGCAACAGAACATTCACGAAACACGGAAGGAATCGGAATGAAATGAGCAAGTCACTAAGTCAGAAAATACAAAATTGCTGACGCAAATTTCTACCATTACAACAAAATCTTGTAATTTGTACTAAAATCATGTACCAATATCCAACGTTGGAGCTTTTGGGTTTGACATTTGTCATTCCGAGATTGGCCAAGTTGTAAAAATCGCGTAAACATATTTTATAATTAAAGTGCTAAAATGATGTTTCCTAAATCAGTAAATGGTATCAGAGGATAGCTTAGGACCCCCCCTAACCACCTAAGTACTCCAATCTTCAAATTTCAATGTATCTTATATAAGACCCAACCCAATAAGACCTTCATTTTTTAAATATTTTTCCTCCAAATGCTGTACATGTTTACATTGAGCTGCCCAATCTTCCGCTGTAACAGTCTCAAAAGCCTCTTCTGTTAGGCGTACAAATGAGGTGGTAAATTAAGTTCTGCGGCTTACGCTGTTAGGAACATAAGACAAAATACGGATGTGGCACATCTAGGCTAGTATATTTTAGTTACTTTCATAGTGTCATTGTCATGTCCTGTGGTATCTTGTTTTGGGGGAAAGCAGTGGATATTCAAATTACTTTTATTTTACACAAATAGCTCTTTTGAGCTATTCGAGCAATTTATAATATAAAACGCACAGACTCCTTAAGACAGTAGAAAGCAAACAGTTTTTTAAAGAAACTGACGTACTAACTGTAGCTAGTCAATTTATTTTCGAAAACATAATGTATGTACGCAAGAACCTTACAAGATTTTCCAAACTTAGCGATAGCTGTAATATTAACCTAAGAAATAATCACAGATTACTTGCGCCCCGGTTTAGACTCGCGAAGGTTAGCAATTCTTTCAAGAGTCAATGCGTTCTCTACTACAACAAGATACCTCTGGAGATCTTGAAATTGCCATTTGAGCAATTTAAAAACCATATTAAAGCTTCTTTGTCGAAAAAGGGATATTGCAATGTTCAATATTACTTAAGTGACGGGACTGTATGGGGTTAATCTGGCTCAATACAGACCTTGCTGTTAATAATTTTGTAATTATTTATTCCTGCTTATTAGTTACAATATAATGATATTATAAAATTTGTATTAGTTAAGCACAAGCAATTTTTAAAAGAGAACTAGAAATCAATCTGTGGAAGTTTCTACGCCCTTCTTCGCCTACAGTGGTCCAATGTAGAGAAGTGGCAAAAAATTACGATAGCTAAGTAAATTTAAATATCTCCAGTAATAATGAAATTTGGAATTTGGAATCTTGGCCCACGTTTTTATCCGCTACCCGTCTCTTTACAAGGCTCCACATTTTTTCGATCGGATTAAGATCGTAGTGGTAAGGCGGCAATTTTAGCAATTCATGATTGTGAGATTTTAATAATGCATTTACAGTATACTAAATAAACAAACAAAAACTGTCCATCATGTCGCACTATATTTTCTTCGTGCTGTGAGAAGCCCCCGACGCCGCCTGCCTCGGCAGGGTGCCGTGTGGCGGCGGCGGTCTAAATAGATGTAGGCTGGATCAGTGCCCCATTTCAGAGATCAGTGATCCAAGAGCGAACCAGAATTTGATCGAGTAGAAAGTGGATTCAGCTGTCACTTTCTTGTACTGTTAACTGCAATCTGCGGGCCGTGGGATCTCTCCTGCAGGTGGAAATCACCTTCAAGCACTTCTTGTACGTTGAAATTTTGAGGGTGAGAAAAATAAATATCGGTCGAAATGTTACAACAAACTGGAGATTGTGAAAATAGGTAAAAGTGTCAACAAGTCATCACATAAAAAAAAAAAAAACATATACTTTTTATATTAATCATTACATGATTCTATGGTAAAATTTAAATCTTAAATCAAATCATAGCGAAACGCCCATATCAGCCTGTCAAAGTTTAAAATCGAATAGCGCAAAACAGTTACTGCCCCATACAGAACCCTGTTGAACTGAGGCGACGAGGTGTGTAGAGCTGCATTTGTTTGCAAATTCTCCCCCTCAAGAAATGCCAGAACTAATTATTATTGTTCCTTAATTAATGGCGGTAACATCGAGGTTAATTTCGCCAATGTCACGTGTTTTTCTAGATTTTACTGTATTTGGACAGGTTCTCTTTCGAGGACCTGGAAACTTTAGGCGGAATAGCTGACGATGTAAACAGCTCTGTAGTTTTTATTTCAATTAAATTAGTCAAAATTGCTTTTCTGCACGAGTAAACTTAATTTAAGTAGTAATTAGTGATTAAATAATGTGTAGATAAGAAACAGCTGTGCAAACATACAAGCTTTGGAAAAAACAAGACCGATTGTACCGGCCGATTGAACTGTCAAAATCAGTTCAAATAGCAACGACGTAAACGGGGGAAGTATCGTTTTATTTCTGTATTTATATCAATAATCTCACCTTTCACACCCGTAACAAACTTATCAAACCTTCATATAAGTGAAACACTTGCCGTACACTCACTCAGGTACCGTTTTGTCTCTCTTTACTTGGCAAAAGCGGAAGCAAAGTTGAAGACGCAACATTCTGCCACATTCAACAAAAACACACACTTAACACCTTCATTGTGCAATAAACTCCCTAGTGTTCGCTAGTATTCCACCCAGTCATACACTGACACCTATTCGCGGTTTTTTTTCAGGCGAAAAAGAGTGCAATGCTGACCCGAAGCAAGATGAGCAGACGCGATGTGGAGTTGAAGCTGAAAGCGACCTTGCTGGAGCTCAAGAAGAGCCAAGAGCTTTGTGAAATACTTCTACGAGAGCGAGATGAGTGTGAAGAGGAGATAGAAAAGCAAATTAAGAAAAATTCGGCGCTAAAAGAAGAGCTCAGTGAGTTGGACATCCAATGCCAGGATCTCAGTGCCCAGAGAGATGAACTACAACACCAAGTCGACTCATTTTACAAGTGTCATGATGTCCACCACGTAGCATTGCAACACATAAAATCACTTGAACAACAGCTTGCAGAGGCACACCACGAGCTTCAAGTTTTCAGCGAGCGGGAGGAACAGCGAGACAGTGCTACAACCAGGGCCTTGTATAATGAGGTCATGAGCCAAACTGGCATACCAACTATTGACCTAACAGCTTGTGATCTCACGTGTGATAGTCCTAATAGATCGCAATCAGTAACCACTATGAGCTGTGGTAAAAATAAATTAAAGAAATATGTTAAATTGAATAATTATATAAAAAAAAACACAAAAACTAGCTAAAAGAAATAAAATATTTTGTAAAAATGTAAATAGTAGCAAGGAACTTGTCGAATTAATTAAGGAAATCGATGATTGTAGATTATGTTTGGAAAAAACTACAGAAAAGTACGAATGTGACACACGGCGACTCCAGTCAGATATGCATATTTTAAACTCATCATACAAAGTATTACACGTAAATATGAGTCAGCACAATACGAAATTAAGGAACATGTGTCGGCTATGAATAGTTTGTTGGAGACGTGTAAGTATAATTATGACACTTTCATATCTTTGACCGACAATCACATCTGTGATTGTAAACAAGCTCCAGCGGACTGTTCCGTGCCGACCGTGTGTCCCGCCGAGCAGCCGGCCGAACAGCTGATACTGACCCAGGCGCCGCCGTCAGTCGACTTGAGTACTAATAGTGTTATCAATAACGCCTGCTTCTCTCGGACAAAGGATAGGTATATAATGTACAGCGATGAACTTGGAAAAAATATGGGTTTACAACTTAGTCAGCGCGTGGGCCAGGCAATATTGTATGCCTGGCGCCACATATTCACAAATATTAAACAAAGTGTTGTCATCGCAGTTTTTAGAACCAACCACCCTAATTATTTTAATTGGTAGAAGGGAAAATGTATCTAAAAAACTAATTACTAAATACTTTTCCAAATTTAATTCTTTACAAAATCTAGATAGAATAATCTTGTTTGCGTTTCCCTTCAGCCAATCTTTGTCACAACATGAAAATCATATAAGACATGATTATAATACATTTATACACACATTGACATGTCCTCATACTGAAAAATTTCATTTCATAGACACCAATATTTGTATTGGAAAATATTTTTATTTGACTAAGGATAGGTATTACCTATCTAGGTTTTATACAAAACAGATAGCACAGTCACTATCTTATTTTATTTTGAACTCAGTCAAGTTTTTGACTAATAAAACGCCTGCTTCTATTGAGCAGTGTAATAATAATGACATGTACTCCTTGGAATCTGTTCCAAGCTCTTTAAATTAACCAATAGGACAACAGAGAGTAACTCTGGCAGTAATATTAATATTTGTATAAATATACCTTCATCTTGCCCATTAAATCAAGTTACTAGTAATGAAAAATGTAAAAGTAAGAATATTTTAAACGTGGTTCATCAAAATATACAGGGCATGTTAAGTAAAGAACTGGAAATTGAGTTATTCATGAACTGTAATAATATTGATATTTTATGTATAACAGAGCACTTTTTAAAGAGTTATCAGTTCATGTTCAACTTTAATAACCACCACGTTGCTAGTTCGTTCAACAGAAAAACAGCTGATCGCGGTGGCTCCTTAATACTTGTAAATAATAGTTTTAAATATAAGGAACGAGTTGACATAGTGAGCCTGTCTGTTGAGCGTACCATGGAAATAGCCTGTATTAAACTTGAACAACTTATTGTAATGAGCGTATACAGACCACCAGATTCATCCTTTGATTTATTCGAAAAGAAAATGGATGAAGTGTTGATTAAAATCAGCGATAAAAACAATTTTTTTATAATTTGTGGTGATTTTAATGTTAATCTGTTAGAGGATAATAATATTTGTACTAGATCTTTATTTTTATGTCACAACATGAACTATCTGTTTTTGGAGCCTACTAGAATTACTGCAACATCTGCTACCTGCATTGACAATATATTTACTAACATTACGCCCATTTTCAAATCGGTCATCAATAAATTAACCTCTGATCACTCTGGTCAGATAGGTATATTCAATATTAAAATAAAAAAGGACCAAAAAGAGGATATTACATGTGTGCCCGTTAGTGACACTCGGCTTGAACACTACAGGAATAATATTTTAGATAAACTATGGGAAATACCATACAGTGACGATCCAAATTTGTTGTACAACTCAGTATTTAACCTTGTCAAAAATGAATATGATACGGTATTTAAATCAAAAACTATAAAAGTTAATAACAAAGCTTTGTTTAGTGATTGGGCGACAGTTGGAATTCATAGGAGCAGACGAAGATTATATGAACTCTATGAAGAGAAATCATATAACAAAAATACGGCCTTTCTAGATTATGTTCGTAGTTATTCAAAAATGTTTAAACGCGTTTGTGCCGTAGCTAAATCTAATTTCATAAAAAACAAAATTGAATCTAGTAGCAATGTAATGAAAACGACTTGGCAAATTATAAACAGAGAGACTGGAAAGGCCAAAGCTACACGTAATAACTTCAAGCTTAAGATAGATAATCAATTGCTAAGTACAGACCTAGAAGTAGCAAAAGCTTTCGAAAATTTCTTTACGGACATTCCAGTTTCAACAACCAAGTCTTTAAATTCATCTCCCGCTGCTGCTGAATCTATACTTAAACAAGACTTTGAGGATTGTAAAACAGATTTTAAATTAAGGCACGTAAATAATGAAGACATTGTAAAAGCGTTTAAATCCCTGGAAATTAAAAAGACAGCTGACGCCCATGGTCTATCAGTAAAAATTATTAGTTCCATTATAGATTGTATTGCACCTCACCTTTGTTGTATATTTAATCAATGTATAGATAATGGTGTGTTTCCTGACTTGATGAAACTAAGTAAAGTTATACCTTTATTCAAAGCTGGTAGTACATCAGACCCCACCAATTTTAGACCCATATCGATACTACCAACGCTTAGCAAAATATTTGAAAAACTCATACTTAATCAATTGCAAAGTCATTTTTATCTCAATAATTTAATTCATATTGCTCAGTTTGGTTTCACAAAGGGTCGTTCAACAGCCGATGCTGGTGTTGAACTAATCGACAATATTTTTGATGCCTGGGAAGACGCAATGGATGCAATAGGTGTCTTCTGCGATCTATCCAAGGCTTTTGATTGCGTCCATCATGACACTCTTGTCAGGAAGTTACGCCATTATGGTGTAAAAGATCAGGCACTTGGCCTTCTGGAGTCATATCTAACAGATAGGGTTCAGATGGTCGATGTTAATGGGAAAAGATCACCTGGGTCTTCAATAAGTATGGGCGTACCGCAAGGTTCAATTCTTGGTCCTTTCTTGTTTTTAGTATATATTAATGATTTACCTTACCTTGTTAAAGCAAAACATGGGTTAGTATTGTTTGCCGATGATACTTCTTTGATATTTAAAGTTAAAAGACAGCAATCAAATTATGACGAGGTAAACAATGCTATCTCTAGTATAGTGAACTGGTTTACTGTTAACAATTTATTACTTAATGAAAAGAAAACTAAATGTATTAAATTCGTGTTACCCAATGTGAACCCGGTAACTACAGACATATTTATAAAAGGCCAGAGATTGGACCTTGTGCAGTCGACTGTCTTTTTGGGCATTAGTTTAGACGCCAAACTACAATGGGATCCTCATATAAATAAATTGTCGAACAGACTGAGTTCGGCAGCGTTCGCAGTTAAAAAAATTAGAGCTCTTACCGACGTAGACACCGCTAGACTAGTCTACTTTAGTTACTTTCATAGTCTAATGACCTATGGTATTTTATTGTGGGGTCACGCTGCGAATGCTAATAGTATATTTATTCTGCAGAAACGGGCTGTTCGTGCAATTTATAGATTAGGGCCTAGAGTGTCACTGAGGGAAAAGTTTAAAGAAATCAATATTCTGACATTTGTGTCTCAATATATCTATGACAATCTTGTGTATGTAAAAAGAAATATAACTAATTTTCAGAAGTACAGTGATATACACAATTTTAATACTAGAAATAAAGACAAGTTGGTTGCTTATGTAAGCCGACTACATAAAATTAGTAATTCTTTTAAAGGCAATTGTATACGCTATTACAATAAGGTCCCTACTGATATTAAAAACGTACCTTTAGACAAGTTTAAAATAATAATAAAACAGAAATTGTATAAAAAAGGTTACTACAGGATATCTGATTACTTAGAGGACATATGTCCATGGGAATAGATTGTTTGAGTAACAGGCTGTTTCGATATATAATTAGCATTCATTTTGTAATTTGACAATATTTTATTTAAAAAAGGAATAGAATAGAATAGAATAGGCATTTATTCGCTGTATCAGCACAAACACAAGAATATAAAAGTATTACATGGAATGAAGTAGGTACTATTTAAAAATAAAATAAAATTCAGCAATAAAACTACCCACTATTAGTACCCATAAACATTTGTGAGGGGTTTCGCTGCCATGTGCACATGCTGCGACAGCAAAAGGGTTCAGACTCAGCATAATGTCACAGGAAATCCTGTGACTCTGGTTTTCAGTCTGGGGCCCAGAAGATATAATATGATTTAAAATATTAATTTGTCCAGGTGGCAAGTGTAATAAATAAAATAAACTAAACTTAATATTGGTGGGAAGTGTGAGAATAACCTAGGCTAAGTACCTATTCTCAGAATAAATAAAAATTAAAAACAAATGAAATGTGCGGAATTAAGTTGTGAAAGAGAATTGTAAATTGCATGGTTGTTGCATGCAAATGTTTGGTGTGTTGAATTGTATTGTTAGTAATAATGTCAAATCATAGATACACAAGAAAATATAAAATTTAAATTAAATCACTACATATACACATTAAGGATTTGAATAAATCTTAAGAATAAAATAAAATAAAATAAGCTGGAAAACGCGGCACGCAGCACCACGTCCGCGGTCGTGGCAGCATCAGGTACTCTGCTTTTGTTGCTCCAATAACTGTGCTCGAATTCGTCTTTTGAATATTGTTTTTGTTTTGAGCTCTCTCAGCGGAGGGGGTATGTTATTCCAGCATTTTGTGGCAAGGTACCTGAAGCCGCCACGAAACGCCGCAGTTCCGTGGCGAGGAACCGATAGAACGCAGGTATTATTTCTGTTTGTGTGGTGGCGCGAAAACCTCCAGGTCAGTTTTTCAAATAAGTATTCAGGTTTACCTGTTTTAATAACACCAAACAAAAGTGTTGAAAAATATAAATCTTGTCTCGCCCTTAATTTCAGCATATCGGCACTATTGAAATATGGTGTGACATGCGTGCGCGGAGGAATCTTGAAGCAATACCGAGCACAGGCGTTTTGTACCCTTTGTATCAACTTCTCTGTTCGTTTGTATACACATGGGCCGTAAACCAACAAGCCATAGTTTATTTTAGAGAGCACCAGAGATTCACAAAGCCTGACACGCATATCAACACTTAGAAATCTTCTAACCTTGTACAAAACTTTGAGCGGATAAAAGCAGGCTTTTACGACTTCTACAACATGTTTTTCAAAGCGTAATTCACTGTCCATTAGTATGCCAAGGTTTCGGGCCTCACTGACTCGTTCCAGGCGAACACCTGAGATTGAAATTTCGGGATCATAGTCAATTATGGATTTTACTTGTGTTTTTGAGCCAATAGTTAAGTACTTTGACTTCGATGGGTTTAAAACTAATGCATTTTTGGCAGACCAGAGGGACACCTTAGCGAGATCCTCATTTATATTTCTGACGGCCTCTTCGATGTTATCTTTATTGGACTCTATATACAACTGAAGATCATCAGCATATAAATGGCACTTACTGTGGTTAATGCAACCTATTATATCTGTACTGTACAAAATAAATAGTATAGGTCCCAGAATGGACCCCTGAGGGACGCCTCTTCCAGAGAGTATGCAATCAGATGAGATACTAGATCCATCCTTTCCACTAATAACAACTTGTTGGTAACGATAGACAAGATAGCTCTCAATCCACTTTATCGACTCAATATGAAAGCCATAGTAATTTAGTTTAGACAGCAACATATTTACATTTAAACAGTCGAAAGCTCGAGAAAAGTCCAGTAATGCCAGTATAGAACCAAAACCCTTGTCCTGGGAAGCTAGGATATTATCCACGACATCTAGTAAGGCAGTGGTTGTGCTGCGTTCTTTTCTAAACCCTGACTGCAACTTAGGCAAAATCCCATTTTTTTCCAGGAATGAAGTGATCTGGTTACATATAATCCTTTCCAAAACTTTGGATAAGTATGGTAGTATACTTATCGGTCTAAGATCAGTCACATTTTTCGGGTCATTATTTTTAGGAATTGGCCGAATAGTCGATTTTTTCCAGAGCCCTGGGAAGGTAAAAGTGGTGATTGACCGATTCACAATAGCTGTAATGATCCTAAGAGTTGTAGGTAGTGTAAATAGAACCATACTTCTAGTTATTCCATCACTACCGCGGGCTTCTGATGGGATGTTTAAAATAATTTTTCCCACTTCGCTCTCATTGACCGGGTGCATCTGAAAAGTCGCGTTACAATACCTGTGATGCTCGAAGTAACTAAGATTAGATATCGTAACACCATTGTCTCCAGGCACATTGAGGAAGTGGGTGATCATCTCATTTGGATCGTTCAGATGCTCTGGCAATTCGTTGTACTTCTTGGGAAGAACTGTATTCTTAAGAGTTTGCCATAGCTTCTTAGGATTTCCGATATTATTATTAATATTATGTTCGAAAAATGCCTTCTTTTCTGAGTAAAGACTGACAGCAACAAGGTGTTTCAAAGATTTATACTGGTCTCTGTCAACCGGAAGTCGAGATTGCTTATATTTATCGTGTGCCCTATCAAGAAGTTGCATCATGTACTTAACATTACTGGTTAACCACGGTTTTGACACTTTCCTGACTATCGTTTTACGCTCTGGTGCATGCTTATCATAAAGTGCTAGCAAGTACTCATTGAAGGTCGACACCATAAGGTCCACATTGTCACAGTGTAGAATCACGTCCCAGTAAATATTTTGCAGGTCATTGTCGAATGTTACCATGTTAATATTTTTAAATGGTCTATACATGACAGTGCGAACAGGAGGTTTATCTTTCTTAATTTTAACTTTTGCGGTTACAATTGCGTGATGCCCGAGATCAGGAATGTGATCAACTGATATTGAAGTAAGAGTTACGTCCGTACAGACCAAGTCAATTAGGGTTGCGCTATGGTCAGTAAAATGGGTCGGTTTATCGACAATATTTACCAGATTGGAGTACGCTAGGAATTGTTGTAATTTACATGTCATATTGTTGCCTGTATCAAGAAAATCTATGTTAAAATCGCCTAATAGTATTACCTTATCAAAATGGGAAAAACTAGATAAAGAATCGGTAAGTGCATCAAAGAAAGTATTAACATTCATCCACGGTGGTCGATAGGCGGTTCCAATAATAATTTTAATACCGTTTACATTCATAGATAGCCACATCTGTTCGACACCAACGGTGGATTCTGGATGGGAGTGTAGTCTCTCCTTTATACCTATCTTCACATAAAATCCCACCCCACCACTCCGCGCCAGTCTGACGCTGCGCGGGCGCGCGATATGTCGCAGTCTATAGCCGGGGATGTCGGGGGCGTAACCTACGTCGTCCTGGCGCAACCACGTCTCATTGATGGCCAATAGGTCCGGAGCTCGCTGCTCCACCGCAACTATGAGCTCATCGTGTCCAGTACCTAAAGAACCCGCGTTCCAGAAACCAACTTTTAAGAACTTTGTATTATAAGATTTTGAGAAAATAATAGTGTAATAAAGCAGAAGTGTGTGTGTTTTGTTGAAAATCATGTAGTGATTTGTTATGAGTATCATTATTGTATAGGTGTATTATATGATAATAGCAGTTAATTAAATAATATTTACGCGAACATGATAAATAGTGATTGTGAGCAACCTGTGGGACTATAGCAATCATCGTGCATAATCTGAACCCATCCACTGCCCCGCAGGCACACACAGCAACGGAACCCTCACACGTAAATGACTTCGTTTCAAAATTGTTTAAAACATTTAAAAACTTATTTACCCAGAAAAAACATTGTAGACAGTTTATACAACACAAAAATAAACAAATTATAAGCAGTGACGAACACAGTGAAAATTGGTAATGCGAGCGATTCAAATATTCAATCTCTGCGCAAACACTGGCACTACCCAAAAACACGGACTAAGGAAACGCAATAGATGCGACGACTGTGGAGTTTCTTCGGTGAGCTCTTCTCCACAGATTCCGCCATTGTGTTAGTGAACTCACCCAAAAAAATGTAATGACGGATCTAAGTGATGTAACAACATCCTATGGAAATAAATGATTTTTGATTTGATTGATTTGACTCCCTTCCGTAGGAATAACGACGATGCTTGCTACACGCGTCTTTTTAGCATCTGTCCGAAAACAACTCAATTAGCGTTGGTCACACTCCCTACAAACGCCATTTTCCCAAGGTTTTAGTAAAATGATGATGATGGTCCACGGAAAGAAACGGAACGTATTTAGCTGTAGATAGTGGGTTCAAGTATCAAGCTCTTTAGTTCTGTGAACTTCTGTTATGTTTTTCTGCCAAACCTGCCAAAAGACACAGCCAGAATATTGTTTGTGCTACATGAACTACGTAATTAATTTTGACATCACATCACATCACACAAGCAAGCTTCGTTATTTTTTGTCAAAACCTTATTAAAATGGAATATAAATTGGTGAATTACAGCAAATAAAATACTTAAGAAGAGGGCATAACTCGAGGGCAATTGAAATCGTGCCTTGCCTACCATCACTTTCAAAAGGTAAGTAAAGTGCAATAACTGCAACAGAAGTGTGCCACAATATTCTGACGAAGTAGGTAGGCTTTACTTTATCGGTAGTTAGGTACTACCTGACTCATTAATTGAAACAATAATGTGGAATAGTGCTATGAATATTGAAATTTACCAGTCCATATTGATAGCAGTTCAATACAGCGCCGTCTTTGTAAGTAGGTATGAATGAATCATAACTGTTCTCCATTCAGTCAGAGGATCCCCACCTCCCCCTCCTAAAATCCTTGAGTAACTTTTATTCTCCTTTCACGATTTGCGATATTATCGAATTACATAAATAATAAATACTAATATTATACCCTTGTACCCTAGTCATGGTTGTTTATCTATCTAAGTATAATATTTATCTATATATGTATGTGTATCGTTGTCTAGTACCCAAGATACAGGGAATCCTAGTTTGGGGCTAGATCAATGTGTGTAAATAGTGTCCAAGGTATTATTATTATTATTATTATTATAGGTTTTGAAAGAAATGTGACAGTTGGTGTGATGTGCTACATTGGAAAAAATGAGGTGATATTAGTTCACATTATCCATTTATCAGACATTGTGCCTTATCTCTTAAAAGCACAGGCTAGTGTACAGTGATAATGATATGAATCACTTGACTAAGATGCCAAGATAATAATTTCTATGCTTTATGATACCTACCTGTGTAAGTAAATTTAAAACTTAGTGTAACAAGTTACACTTAACTTACAGTTTAAACATGTTCCCAACACATTTTTTGGGTACGTATTTGTATAAGACACATTGGATTTGTGGGAGGGGGGAGAGAGGCGGGGAGGGGAGTTCCCCCCACCTGCCCCCCCTTTTAGGAAACCATTAGTTTTTATGTTATGGAGGTCCAAAGATTGAAGAAAATGACTACTTTTTTTGCATTTTTGGGGGGAGTTGGAGGGGAAGAGGGATTGGAAGGGGGATTTTTTGTTTGAAGTATTTTTTGTTGTTCTTGCATGTTCAACCTAACACGAAGGATAAAGGGGGCTTCGTTTCATTCACCCTCTTTACCCTTCACCTAAGCTACTGCAGTATTTTGCCCTGATATTTTCTGCAACTTTTGGTGGTCATTTAGCCATTTTGGGTAGGAAAAAAATATTTTGGTGGTCAATATATTTGTTGCCAAAAAAATATAACTCGAAAACTAATAATTTCAGATGGTTCGAGTATTTTGCAATTGTCTTAGAATACACTAATTATGCATAGAAAAAATCAGCATAAGCATCTGAAACCGCAGTCTTTCTAAAGTCCTTCCCATTTCCTGGGTAAGTAAGGAAGGAAATCGAATGAAATGAGCAAGTCATTATGTCAGAAAATACAAAATGGCCATCGCAAATTTCTACCATTACAACAAAATCTTGTAATTTGTACTAAAATCATGTACCTATATCCAACGTTGGAGCTTTTGTTTTTGACATTTGTCATACCGAGATTGGCCAAGTTGTAAACATCGCGTAAACATATTTTATAATTAAAGTGCTAAAATGATGTTTCCTAAATCAGAAAATGGTATCAGAGTGTTTGGGTTGATGCCTTGTTGGGGTTGTTGATTGATACACAATGTTAGCTTGAACACTGAAGTGACTTTAATTCACGAATAGTTAATGAGGAAATGTTGAAATGTTATGAATGCACCCGTCACGCGCGGTTCCGTAAAATGCACTGAAAATAAGTAATCGCGAGTGGCCGACTATACAGGCGTCAGCAAAAGGTGTTCGGTTCCCGAACATATTCCCGGGGGGCAAAGATAAGCGTTCTGGGTGCTTTCCTGTTAAATGTTAGTAGTTAATGTGGTGATTAAACAAGAAAGAAAATTACAAATCATGTTACAATATAGGAAATTATGTTAATGTTAGTACTTATGTAATTATGTAAAATATTTATTCATCACTAAACACTATTTTGCGAAACACTGGGGATTTCCCATTGTCCATGTTGAAGTCATTCGCTGGTGCACTATGACGATGTTGATTGTAGTTGTGTTTAGCTGGGGCCTGGGCGGAGGCGGGGGAAGGGGCGGTCACAGCCGGCTCGCTCGTCGTTGCTGCTGGTGCCTGGGGTGTTCTCCAACTACGACGTGATCGACGCCATAACCATGCCAGCACTAACAGTACAATGATACCGTAGATCAGTGCGTAGTGGTGAATATTATGGTATGAGACCTGGGTTCCATCTTCATCACTTTGACTCTGTTTCATTAGCCTCAGCTTCGCTTCTATGTCCTGAGATAACCGATCTCTTTCTTTAGTTTCATTTGTCGCATTTCCATCTTGCGTCTCTATCGTAATGTTAATTATGTGATTGATCGGGGCTATGATTGAAGGTTGAAACTCATCTTTAATGTTTAATTGACTTCTGTAGTGTTTGTGCCCGTAGATCGTAAAGTCCTTTGTTTTGATTATGCAGTAATCATCGAGGCTAATGACACTTGTATGCGTCAGCTGGTGTGCGGTAACGCGATCTCCGCATATTGTTCGTAGTTGGCATTGCTCGCAACAGAAGTATAGATAAATGTTTTCTTTCATAAGTCCGACCCATTTATTTTTACACTTAGCGACGTTTATTTCACATTTGCTCTCTGTTTGCACACACAAATCAATATCAGACTTCATCTTGTATATAGGGTTTTGAAGGTTGCACATTAATGTTGAACTGTCTTCGATTATGCATTTCTGTATATTCTCCTGTGTTACGGGTATATATCTGTCCTTTTGTAGGTTTAGCGCCACATACTCGGAAATCGGCACGATTGATATCATATTTGATTGTTGCACTTGCGGCACTGGAATGACGTGGTACAAATCATACTGTTCTCTGCTGACTAGGGGGATTCTGATTTCAAAGATGAAATAATCTTGTGTCATTCTTGCTCGAACTCATAGAAGTTTGTAAAGCTTCGTAAAGTCTGTATGTATGTTTTCAATCGGTAATGTTACTTCGCTCGATAATAATCCAGTTATTATGTTTAATTGTTCTTGAAGTTGTTTTGGCGTCAATAAATGTAGGTTAAACTGTCCCTTAAATATGTCTGATATGGTATCCAGCATCATATTCTGTATTTCTCTTAAGATTTGTAGTATGTTTGTCGCTGCAATAGCTGTCAATGTAAAGTCTCTTTCTTTCTCTGCAATGTTAATCTCCTTCAGAATATTTTTGTTGCTGCGTCAAGACTGTTCAAATGTTTATTAATAATTTTATGTTGTTTTTCCATGATTTCCTCCGTTCGTTTTAGTAGATTATGTTCCGACTCCAACACTGTCGTCTGATTAATCCATAATTTCTTTAGATGAGATTGATTTTTCTTAATAAGCGCTATGTCGCGTGAGTACTGTTCTGCGAAATGTTCGTCTAGTACCCCGAAAAGGCTATTAGCAAGGTAACCGACACCGTTGATAAGACCTCTGCGGCGGCGGCGGCGGCGGCGGCGGCGGCGTCTCGCTTGCTCCGTGAAATGCTGAGTTGACAAAAGCTGGTCGTAGTACTCCAGCTCATTGAACTCATGTCTCAGTTGAGGTATGATCATGTTACACTTATTGTTTATTTCCAGACTGTTACACATATTTTCGAGATATTTTAAGAGTTTTTCTGTTGTTTGTGTTCCGGCCCAGTATGGACTCATATCATAGTATGTCACGAGTGTCCATTGATCATTTAGTAGTTGCATTTCGCGAGCGGGTCGAAATAAAGCGACTGGTTGTTGTTGAGTTTTGTGACGTTGCATGTTGCGCTCGATCCCGATATGAATGAAGCAAAAAATATTATTGCTGTTACCACCGCGAATAGTTTGGAGAGCGGCTTGCGGCTACAGTTTGTTTGCTGATGGTTGTTGTTATTGCTGTACTTTGCATTTTTCTCGCTGTCATCTTGTTTTTGTTCTTCGGATTGTATTGGGAGCAAGTTGAGCTTGACTACGGGGCGTTTGATATATCCAGTCTCTGTTTTCAATGTCACTACCCTCACGTAACCGTCTCTTCCTGGATGTATCTCAACCACTCTGCCCATTGCCCATTTTCCGACAGGCATGTTATCTTCTCGAATGGTCACTAAATCGCCTACTTGGATGTTTCTTCGCTGTTAGTTGTGTTAGATATTCGTCTTTCCATCTCTTCCATATTTGTTGTAAAATCTGAGTTGTTAGGAACCATCTTGTTCTCGCATCCTCTCTGGTTTCTATCACTGTTACACCTGCTCTCCCGGTTAAGAAGTGTGCGGGAGTTAAGAAATCCAAGTCGTCCGTATCTTCTGTCAGGGCGCACAAAGGCCGGGAGTTCAAGCAAGCTTCGAGTTGCGATAATATTGTTGAATATTCTTCAAATGTTAGGCGTTGTTGTCCGACTACACGTTTCAAGTGGTGTTTGAGGCTACGCACTGCTCTTTCCCAAATTCCTCCTGCGCTTGGCCAAGCGGGCGCATTAAAGTGCCATGTTATGTTCATGTTTTCCAAAACTCCTCGAAAATTGTCATCCAATGTTTGTTTCACTTGTTCATACTCTTCCTGTATTATTCTGTTAGCGCCGACAAAGTTAGTGCCACAATCACTGTACAGGTGGCCGGGGGCTCCTCTCCTGGCGGCCATCCTCCTCAATGCTGCTAGAAATGCTGAGCTGGTAAGGTCTGACACCAACTCCAGATGAATGGCTTTGGTCACCATACAAATGAACACGGCGATATAGCCTTTCAGTGACCTTGCGTTTCTTGTTCTGTTCGCCTTTATCTCCACAAACCCGGTGTAGTCGACCCCACATTGGTAGAAGGGTTGTGCAGGCTCTACCCGAGCTGCGGGTAAATCTCCCATTATTTGGTTTTGTTTGCTCGGATTGTTTTTTCTGCAAGTCACGCAGTTACGCAACTGTTTCTTCACTGCGTTGTTTCCTCCAGGGATCCAGAACTGCTGCCTGAGATTCGCCGAGGTCAGGCGTGGACCTCCGTGGAATGTTAGTTGATGAGCTTCATCTATCAAAAGCTCTGCCAGTCGACTCCCTCGTGGTATGATTTTTGGGTGTCTCCTTTCCTTGTTTATGTTCGCGTTCTCCAACCTCCCACCAACTCGTAAAACTCCTAATTCGTCAATGAACGGATTCAAGCTCAAAATGTTACTTTTCGCCTCTATTTGTTTATGTTTTCGCAATCGTTCGATTTCCGCTCCATACTCTGCATGTTGCACGTATTTTACGATCAGCGTTTTTGCGGCGGCCAACTCGTGTAACGTGAGATAGCTTGGCAATTTGTTACGTTTACTCGGTGCAGCTGTCCTTAGTAGCCAAGCTACAATACGTGTTATTTTATTGAATGAGCTATGATTGATTAAAAGATCGTCGATCAAATGTTTCTCTCGTTCCATAACGACTGTTGATTGTTTTTTGCACATCTCCTGTTCTGTTGTGTAATTCTCCGGCTCGGTATTTTCTTTCTCAAATGTTGACAGCCAAGAAGGCCCATTTTTCCACAATGTGTTGTCTTTTAGCTGTATAGGGTATTGACCCCGACTCGCTGCGTCAGCAGGGTTTTCTTTCGTGTTCACATACCTCCAACTTTGACCCGGTATGACTTCTGTTGTTTTTTGAACTCGATTCGCCACATATGGTTTCCATCGGCTCGGCTCTCCTTGTAACCAACCTAATGTCACCATCGAGTCCGTCCATCCATAGATCTCAAGTTTATGTTGATGTAATGCTTCTGCAATTTTTCTCATTAGTTTTGCCAGTAAATAGGCTCCGTTAAGCTCCATTCTAGGAAGTGTTGATGCTTTTTTGTGTGGAACGAGTTTTGTTTTGGCTGACACCAGAACCACTGTTTGTTTGTTGATAATCTTAGCATAAACCACACAGGCGAATGCGACTAAGGACGAGTCGCAAAAGCCGTGAAGCTCTATTATATCTCCCCTTCTGCTTCCAATCCATCTGGGAATTTCGATTTCGTTAATGAGGTTAAGTTCCGCCTTTAACCTTGCCCATTCCTTCTGAATGTTTTCCGGTACTTCGTCGTCCCACTTAATGGTTTCACTCCATAGTTGTTGGAATAAAAGTTTTAGTTTTGTTGTAATGGGGGCCAGCCATCCCATTGGATCAAACAGTTTCGATATCTCGGACAACAAGCTTCTTTTTGTATGTTTCCCTCTCTGTTCTGGAATGCTGTATTGAAACGTGAAAGTATCTTTATCTGAGTTCCAGCATAATCCCAATGTTTTACTAATGTTGTCTGTTTTAAAATTGAAAATTGTGTCTTCTGTCCGGTTACGTTCCTCTTTGATATCTGCCAGTAGTTGCGGTTCACTTGCGGACCACTTCCTGAGATTAAATCCGCCTGATTTCATCAATAAGTCCAACTCTCTTATCAGTTTCTTTCCTTCTTCAATCGTATCTGATCCATGCAGCAAATCGTCCATGTAGAATGCTGATTCTGCAACTTTGGCTGCTTCAGGATATTGCTCTCGTGAGTCCGCTGCCAATCTTTTCAGAGTCATCATTGCTAAGAACGGCGCGGCGCGTGTTCCGTACGTGACTGTTGATAGACTAAATATTTGTATGGGTTGTTCTAAGTCTGATCTCCAAATAATTTTCTGGTATCTTTGGTCTTCTTCATTTATTAGTATCATGCGAAACATCTTCTCTATGTCTGCCGTGTAAACATATTGGTATTGTCTCCATCTGAGCAAAAGTGTTTGTAGGTCAACCTGTAAATTCGGTCCTGTATACATTAAGTCATTAAGACTACATCCTGTAGATGTTTTGTTTGATGCGTTGAATACAACTCTATATTGCGTTGTCAGCGAGTCGATTCGCTCGACCCCGTGGTGCGGCATGTAGTACTCAGGTGTCTCGTTGCTATTTGTCGGTTTCATATGATTTAAGGCTCCGTACTCCTCCATAAATGTTTTATAATCCGTCGCTAATTCACTTTGTTTCTGAAACTTTTTCTCCAAATTTTTAAATTGTGCTAAGGCAGTCTGTTTAGACGACCCTAGTTTTGTCTCGATGTCTTCTTTGAGTGGTAATCGTACTTCATATCTCCCATTTTCTTTTCTGGTAGTTGTTTCGTTGTAGTATGTTATGCAATGTTGCTCTTCTACTGATAAGTTTGACTGTTCATTGATCTCCTCCAACTCCCAAAACCTTTTAATCTCATCTAAATCTTGCCTCACTATGTTGCATTTGTATGTCTTGGCGTTTCCACACAGTAACCAACCAAGATGTGATTGTTGTACGAGCGGCTGACGTGAGTCATTCTCCTTAATCATTCCGCTGAGTATAATTTGTGAATATATTTCTGCTCCAAGTAACACGTCAACTGGGCGGCAAATGTAAAATTCCGGGTCGGCTAATGAAATATTTTTGATTGATGTCCATTCCGGCTTTGCAAATGTTTTGTTAGGTAAGTTACCGACCAGATTGTTCATTATGATGACGTCTGTGTTAAAAGTGTAATCATTATGTATAGATTTGCATTCTATGTGCATCATTCCCTTTCCATTTGTCTCTTTCTCTCCAATACCACAAACTGATCCCTTGCAGTTGACACGTTTAATTTTTAATAACTGGGCTGTTTTCTCCGTAATGATGGAAATTTGTGACCCTTGGTCCACCAGCGCTCTCAGGAGATGATAAGTACCATCGCTTCCCTTCACTTTTATCATGGCGGTTGACAACAAGACCTCCGCTGTCATGTTCAAATCACTTTGTTTCGACACGTGTGAGTTGTTATTGCAGTTCAGTGCATCGTGAATTATTGTGTTGTGTCTCTTGTTACATTTGCGGCATGTTTTTGATGATTTACATTCGTTGCCATTGTGGCTGAATAAACAGTTGATGCAAACTTGAAGTTCTCGTACTTTTTTTAGTTTTCTATCATTTTGTAATTCTAGGAAGTATTTGCAGTTATACAGGCCATGTTCGTTGTTGCATAGTGGGCATTTTATTGTCGTCACGTTGAATGTTGAATTTGTTACTGGCGGTCTTTCTTTATTGTTCGAAATATTTGTTCGAGTATTATTTGAAGATGATGAACTTGGCTGATAATGATGATTGTAAGATGCTCTTTGCTGATTGTTCTCTCCTTTTCGTCGACTTGTTTCCATAGCGGTGAATTTTCCCTCCAGAAAATCAATAAAATCGCTCAATTTTGGTAGCTCGCGGCGATCTTTTAAAGAGTCTATGTACTCTGAGTGGCTTTCGCTATCCAATTTCAAATCCAATATATGTACAATTAGTGGGTCCCATGTTGTTATGTCTACTCCTAAGTTCTTGATCGCATTGAGTGTTTCTTGGGCCACATCGTGCATCCTCTTGATCTGTTCTAGGGACTGGTGTTTCATGTTTGGTATTTCTAATAGTGTGTTGATATACGTTGTGAAAATAAGGCGTTTGTTGTTGTACCTATGGTTCAGAATGTCCCAGCACACGGTATAGTTGTCAGAGCTAATATTGAGGTGCTGTATCAGACGCTCAGCTTCTCCACGTACCTTCCCTTTCAGAAACTGCATCTTTTGTGCGTTAGACAACGAAGCATTCTTGTGAATAGTTTCAGTAAAGAGGTCTTTAAAAGACATCCACTGGTTGTAATTTCCATGATATACCGGTACCTCCATTTTAGGGGTTGTTTTGTCTCTGTGGGTTTCTGACCACATTTTTGAATTAAGGTTCTTTTTCAGTTTATTATACTGCTTCTCGTTGTTGTTAAATAATGCCTCGAACTGTTCATTATCCTCTTCATTAAGCAAACCTTCTAGTTCCCAATGCAATGAGTCGATTGTCGACCAACGCGTTTCCAAAGTCTTCAGAGCATCTTCAAACTCCCATTTCTCTGTTATCGCCTCTACATCTATGTTCGTAATTGTTCGCTGAAAAGCCTTGTAGTTAGCCGTCTGCTTACGTAGCTTGTCGTCTAATTTTTTGTCAATGTTGGTGATCTCCTTCGACGTTCCAGATGTTTGTTGTTGTAGCTTCACATATTTCTCCAAATAGGCTAATGTTTCATAGTAAAATATTTTTGTTGTCTCGTAATGTTCTCCCTTGAAATAATCGTGCGATTTATCTTCATACTGACAAAGGATGAGATGATTCGCGTGAAATTCACGAAACAGCTCCGTCAGTTTCTCAATCCTTTTACTTGCTATGGTTGGCTTACTCTCAGTTTTTTCTTTTTTGAAGTTGACCAGCAATTTCTCCATGGCTGCCGTCGTCTCCACTTGTTTGCTCATTAATTCCTCCATTGTTGGTTGTTAATGTTTTCTGTCGCTCTTGGAATGTTAAGATAATTGTTGTTGTTTAATGTTAATGTTCTCCGACTCTCTCGAAATGTTTAGATGTTTGTTGTTCGGCACTCACTCCTTTTTTGCTGATTACCCGGCGAGCTTCACACGTGAAGTTTGCCCTTCTCAATCCAACTGGTGGAACCCGCTTCTGGGAAGCCAGTGAACCGATTGCAATCACGCACGAAGTCCAACCGAGTGGCTCGAAGGACCAATGTTTGGGTTGATGCCTTGTTGGGGTTGTTGATTGATACACAATGTTAGCTTGAACACTGAAGTGACTTTAATTCACGAATAGTTAATGAGGAAATGTTGAAATGTTATGAATGCACACACAAGAATAATTAACCTTAATTTTAACTAGAATAGAATAGGACAATTTCATCAAAAACAAAAATCAGCGCTCAGAAATCCTGATGTGTGAGGATTCCCGCAGCGGGACTCACCGATACGGAGAAAGTAACAAAAGGGCCGCCACATGCGATTGTATATGAATGTCAAAGTCAACTGTTTTGTTCTAAAAAATGACAGTTGTTTGTTTACATTTCTGGCCTCAAATTAAAATACAGTTAAAAAAAACTAAAAAACACGCTTTTAAAGCACTTCGAACTAAAAAGTTAAAAATAATTTTTAATATAACCTTAAAACAATAACGAATAAAAAATACTATTTTATTGTGAAAAAAAAAGCGTCGGGCGCTTTGTTTCATATCTTTCGTACATCGAGCTCCCGAAGCTTTTTGTTTCACAATAATAATAGTATTTTTATTCATTATTGTTTGAAGGTTATATTAAAAATTATTTTTAACTTTTTAGTTCGAAGTGCTTTAAAAGCGTGTTTTTTAGTTTTTTTTAACTGTATTTTAATTTGAGGCCAGAAATGTAAACAAACAACTGTCATTTTTTAGAACAAAACAGTTGACTTTGACATTCATATACAATCGCATGTGGCGGCCCTTTTGTTACTTTCTCCGTATCGGTGAGTCCCGCTGCGGGAATCCTCACACATCAGGATTTCTGAGCGCTGATTTTTGTTTTTGATGAAATTGTCCTATTCTATTCTAGTTAAAATTAAGGTTAATTATTCTTATTAGAATAACCCTCTAATTAGAATTATTTACCCCTTTTCTTTTCTACAGCCTTTCCTTTTCTTTATTTCAGTTTCAGATACTACTACAGCTAATATGCATTACTCTATATGAAACTCCCTAAGTTGTACCTATGTCTGGATTATTTTAAAAATAAAGCAAGATTTGGCCCTTAAGTTTGATTTTATTTATGCGTTGTAACTTATAATATATAGAGCTATAATAAACTCAAACACAGATATTCTTCATACATTTATTTATCACTTATCTTGCAATCAGTCTTTCGACTATAAACAGATGCGATGTAGTTAATATCGGGTAAGGCGCTACACCCAGTGGAGTCTGCCTTTCTTATGTGGAGTCAGTTTATTTGCTGACTATCCTGGTCAAATATATCACGCCGCTTTTTTAATCTGCGTATGGTTTCTGGTATTGTAAGCTGGCCTGCAAGTTGGTTTGGGTGCCTCAGAAGGCGTTGTTTATACTTGTGACAACGCATCTTCTCCTGTTTGACCATAAACCATCATGGATCTCCGCTGTTCTGATAAACCAGGGTGCATTAATTATTTGTTTTAAAATATAGTTTTGAGCTCTTTGTATTATCATTATGTTGGAATCACTAGCAGAACCCCATAGTTCTATGCCATATGTCCAGATTGGTTTCAGTATGACCTGGTAGATGAGTAGCTGGTTGTCGATCGCTAGTTTTGAGTTTCTTCCAAGCAGCCAATGTAGGTCTCTATATTTTAAATTAATTTAATCTCTCTTTGCTTGAACATGTTGCCTCCAGCGTAAGTCTGCGGTCTAGGTGCATTCCCAGGTACTTAACAGTGTTACGGTCTGAGAGATGAGTGCCATTTAGGCTAACAGGTGGACAGTCTTCTTTGCGGAGGGAGAAAGTTATGTGCACTGTTTTGGATGCGCTTGCTGCAATTCTCCACTTGGATAACCACTCTTCTATACAGTGCAAACTTTTTTGTAGTTTTCGAGATGCTTCATCTGGACTTCTGTTTGAGGCTAGAATAGCCTTGTCGTCGGCAAAGGTTGCGATTGTGACCTCTGGACTTTGTGGTAGGCAGACGTTTACAAAGTATACAATACGGGCCCCAATACTGAGCCTTGTGGGACTCCCGCAGATATGTCGTGGAAAGGTAATGTGCAGTCATTTTCTTTGACTTGAAATATTCTGTTTGACAGGTATGATTGTAATACTCCATAAAATGTATGTGGTAATAGAGTCTTTATTTTGAATAAAAGCCCCTTATGCCATACTCTGTCGAAGGCTTGTTGCACATCGAGGAATATTGTTGCAGCCGAACAGTATTCTTTCTTCTCGAAGGTCTTTCTAATAGTTCTGCAAACTCTGTGAACTTGTTCTATTGTACCGTGTTCTTTACGGAAACCAAATTGGTGGTCGGGGACTATAGAGTTTTCGGTTAGAACCTTGCTCAGTCTGTTGAGCAAGATCTTTTCACACAACTTGGATAAAATTGGTAGTAAACTTATCGGCCGGTATTTTTATTTTATTTTATTTATTCAGAAAACCAACAGCGTTACAGTTTAATTCTCTTAATTAAATTACTTATTTACTACAGCCAATTATAGGTTTCCATAAATTACTTAATTCAAGACTCCTTAAATTATGGGGTTAGTAAAATAGATAAGTTATTTATTCGGAACTATGTTTTGTGTATTATTGTGAGGGGGTTGGTGTGAATGCAGTGTGAGAGTGTGTGTATGTGAAGGTTGGTGTATAGCTATGATTGAAACTGTATTGTTATATTTTGTTATCCGCAGAGAGTGTCAAGAATTTTATGTTTAAAAATACTTTTGGAATGATGGTATACGTCAATATCGCAGAAAGTTTTATTGTAGGTTCTAGCTATTCGAGTGAGGACAGAATTGTTGGCGTAATTGGTACGATGTGCCGGATGGTGGAATAGTGAGTTAGCTGTATGTCTGGTGCGGCGGCGCGGCGTGCACAGCGGCAGCTGGCTCACTAGCGCGGGGTAGTCTACGTGTGAAGACTCGGTATCCTGTGTCGCGAGCAGCTCTCCTCGTAGCCATCGATATATGCGTTGCTCTTATAGGTAAGGTGTTAGAGGAACTTGGATTAAATTTTATCAAGATTTTGCTGGTGTGTGATGTAGTGGGGATTCCAAATACTTGAAGCATATTCAAGTATACTACGTACATATGCGAAGAACACCTTTTTTATGCAAGATATATCCCTAAAAGGTTGGCAGGTGTGCAGTACGAACCCTATGTTTTTGTAGGCTTTCCTGGTGATAATATCTACATGCTCGTTCATATTTAATTGGTGATCCAGGTGTACGCCAAGATCACGCACTAGTTGAACACGTTCAATACGCTGATCCTGGATTGTGTATGAGAAGTGCAAGGGACTGGTTTTCCGTGAAAAGGATATTAATTGGCATTTCATGGTATTAACTTTAATTCTATTAGTGATGTAGTATTTTGATAATGTGTTTAGGTCATTTGTAGAAGTGTAGACGTTTGATCTGAACCCACCAACCACAACCGCCTGTGACCTTTTGGTGAGGTATGATTGTATCCAGCGCAGTAGGTCCCCGTGAATTCCTAGGTGTTCCAATTTGCGCAGCAGGATGGTGTGATCCACACGATCAAAGGCCTTTTCGAAGTCAGTGTAGATCACATCAACCTGCCGACGTTTTTCCATGAATTAATACATTCATAGAGCGAGATTCGTGTTAGTAGACCGGCCTCGGAGGAAGCCGTGCTGTTCGGCGGGTATTCCTTTTGATAAACAAAGATAGAAAGTGTCGTATACTAATTTTTCTAATATTTTGGCAAATATATTCAGGATAGATATGGGCCGGTAGTTTTCGGTCTTTAATTTAGAGCTCTTTTTGTGTTTAGGCACGACAAGTGCGGTTTTCCAGGCGCTCGGGAAAAAATCTTCCTTTAATGATCTATTAAATAGAATAGTCAGAGGCCGGTGTAGCGCTTGGCTGCTACGAGATAAACGACGGGGGTGGGTTGTCACTCCCTGAACCTTTGTTGCAATTGAGTTGTTTAAGAGCATCTAGGATTTGATTGTCAGTGAGCGTGATTGGGTGAAGATCGAAAGTGACACCAGACTGTGATGGTGGTAACTCTGTGTTAGGATATTCATCGGCCGGCGGGATAAAAACACTCTGGAAGAAGCTATTGAAGGCCTCGCAAATACTCCCTCCCTCGGTGTACTTTTTTTCTCGGTGAGTGATAAACTTTGGGTAAGAGGAGCCTGAACGTTTAGATTTTATGTATGACCAGAAATGTTTTGGCGATTCTTTAATTTTTAATTCCATTTGTCGTATGTAGTCAACGAAACATTCCGAGTGTATCTTATGCTGCCTCTTTCTAAGTAGGGAAAACTCAGCGTAGTCAAGAGGGTTCCGGAACCGCTTCCAGCGAGCGTGTACTTTAAGCTTTTCGCGGGAGATCTTGATCAGAGGTCGACTGTACCATATTGGATAGATATTGCGTTTGTGTGTTAAAACTTTAGGGACGTATTGGTTTATGCTAGTCCGCAAAAGGTTTATACGAACACCTTTCGTAGAAAACTTTGACGGCTTCGTCTACCGTGTTCCCGCTTAGTGCTGACTCCCAGTCTACCAGATTAAGAGCTTCAAGGATGCCGTCGTAATCAGCTGAATGATGAAGCGGCTAATCTGTTGAATTGAAGTTTAAGGAATGGTCTAGCTTTCAGTGGTTTAACGGTAATGTCGGAAGCATCTATGCTAAATACAGAGTGGAAAGTATCCGGTTTATATAGTGGATATTCTACTTCCGCCAAATCCACCGGAAAGCTTGAAAAGGCTAGATCCAACACGTTATTGCTAGTGTTTTTAAGATAATTGAATTGTGTAAGACCTAACAGACCAAACTCATCCAGTAGATCTGTGGCTAAGTTCTGTATTTCCACCGGTCCTTTTTTTGTACTAGGGGGCCGTTGCTACTCCATTGTATACACGGAAGATTGAAATCACCTAACAAAAGGAAAGAGCTGTCCGCATTATCAGTGACTGTCAACGTTGCTTTGTCTAAAAATGAGTTTATGTCTTGGGCTTGAATCTGTAGGTTCGTACAGTCAATTCGTATGTATGCTACCGCTATATGAAGATCAGAAGTGGAGTTAAGGTTCTTACCCGGTATTGCGATCCAGATAGTGTCAGTGGGAGAGCATCCCCATTCCTCCCTAACGTAAGCGCATAGATCGCGTTTTATACAAATCATAACTCCACCGCCAGTTTGTTTGTTTGTCATAGTAGTGTTCCGATCACAACGGAAAACCTCGTATCTTTGGTCACACAGTTAGAGTCTAGTATATTTTATTTTATTTTTTTATTTTATTTGTTTCAGGTTTGCCAACAGACAATACATGTTTTCTTAATATAATTCTTAAAAGTTTACATTTTAGATGTTTGTCTACTTAAAGGCGAACACAGCCCGCTTATAGAAAAAAAACTTATATAACATTAAGTAATTACATAATAACAGATAATTAGTAATAAACAATTGCAAGACAATTACCGCATGGCAAATTAAGTAGGAATACATTTATTTGAATTAGATAAAGTATAATTATAATTAAAATTAAAATTGAAAAGGGGTTATTTTTTAGGAATTTATTTGAATTGGTTTGATTCGATAAATTAATTGATAAGTTGGTTAGTTTGTCAGGTGTAGTTCGAGCTTTGGACAGAATGAAGAAAGTTTATCATGAAACACGTCGAAGGATGTTGTTTGACATTTGTGCAGAGTGTTATACATTCGTATCATTCTCGTAGTGGGGGAGTTAATGCCGAGGTTTTTCTTCCAAAGTTTCTCTCTGAACAGTTTATGAGTGCCTGGTCGTGGGAGTCTGCTTGGAACCGAGATGGTGAATGAATCCAAGAGCTGCGGACAGTCCACCTGACCGCTTAGCACTTTATGCATGAATTTCAAGTCGTGAATCTTTCTTCTGATTGTAAGAGGCATCATGTGGAAGTTACCGAGCCGTTCGGCGTATGACCGAAATTGGAGGTCGCCAAGAGTGGTGTTAGCGAGGTAGCACAGAAATCTCTTTTGGACTCTTTCCAATGTGTCTTTATGGACCTGATAAAATGGGTTCCACACCTGTGAGCAATACTCCAAGTTTGTTCTGACTAACGTGTTAAAGAGCAGTATTTTAGTACTAGCCTTTCTAAAAGGCTTGGCGGCTCTAACCAGAAACCCCAACATTTTGGATGCTTTCTTACTGATGTTTTCTATGTGAGGGATGAAGCTAAGTTTGCTGTCTATAAGAACACCAAGGTCGCGTATTATGCTAACTCGTTGAAGGTTCACACCATTGATAGTATAACTCGTGGAGAGATGCTTGATATCACGTGTAAAAGAAATACTGTAGCACTTATTTGAATTTAGCTCCATTTTGTGGAATTCACACCATTGACAAAGTCTGTCGATGTCTAGTTGCAAATTAAGTGCATCTCCCTCTTCAGAAATGGGAAGGATTATTTTTAGGTCATCCGCAAACATATATGCCTCGGCGTATTTGAAGCAGTCAACAATGTCGTTTATGTATACCACAAACAGCAGAGGACTAAGATGGGAGCCTTGTGGGACTCCTGAGGTTTCATTGAAAGGAGCGGACTGCTGACCGTTGACTACTACGTAGGACGTACGATCGATTAAGTAAGATCGAATCCACTCCAACAGAGGATTGAGAACGCCGTGTCGTTTGAGTTTATTTACAAGAGTGTCAAAGTCCACCTTATCAAAAGCTTTGCTAAAGTCCGTATATACTGCATCCACTTGTACCCGCCTATCCACAAAACTAATGAGGTGATCGGTGTATGCTATGAGGTTAGAATTCGTAGATCTGCCTCGGAGGAAGCCGTGCTGTCTGTCAGACAGTTGGTGAGACACTTGATTCAGCAGGTGTGGATATACAAGAGACTCGAACACTTTTGCGAAAATAGGAAGAATTGTGATGGGTCTGTACTGTTTGATGTCCTTTGTGATACCCTCCTTGGGTATGGGAACTATCTTACCCATTTTCCACTTATCGGGAAAGACCCCTGAGCTTAGTGAGTGATTGTATATTAAAGTGAGCGGCCAGGATAAAATATCTGCGCAGTGTTTTACAAAAGAAGATGGCAGATCATCAGAGCCAGGTCCCTTGGTAGGGTCAAGTTTTCGTAACTTGTCTCGAACTGCAAGCTCGTTGACAATCATAGACGACAATGAGGTGCACCCCATGGAATCAATGTCGTCATTTTGTGCGGAGTCTAGACTATGGTATACTGAGCTATTAGAGTATGTGGAGGCGAAGTTCTTAGCAAAGAGATCGCTTATGTCCTTGCTATTATTTCCTGTTTCGGCGTCTAATGTCATGATGGAGGGAAATTCGCTCTTGTTATTCCTCCTCTGTTTTATGTATGACCAGAAATATTTTGGATTATCTTTGATGCTTTGTTCGACTTTTTTAACATAAGATTTATAACAGTCAGTAATAACCAGATCGCATCTTTTTCTTAGCATTTCAAATGTTAGTTTGTCCAAAGGGTTGTGGATTTTTTTTTACTTTCAGCCTTATTTTATTCTTTTCTTTCAATAAGCTTTTTATACTTGGCGTGAACCACGGCGGATAGTTAGAAGTTCGACTTTTCGTGAGGGGTACATATTTCTTTATTACGATGTTTAACTTTTCATAAAGTTTTTCTAACATTTCATTTACACAGGAGCAATCGTTGAAAATGTTCACCCAGTTGACCGTTCCCAAATCGTCTATAATTTTAGTATAGTCTGCCTTATGGAAATTAAGCCGAGGTGTCGTGTCTGTCGGTAAAGTAGTATCGCTTAATAACCCTAATGTAAACTCTAATGGTGGGTGGTGAGGATCCACCACGCTGAGACCTTCCGGGTAGTGTGAAACTTTTATTTTATTGAAGTTAGATAGTATCAGATCCAGGATCCTGCCATTCCTGTTTTTTACTATATTAAGCTGGTCAAGGCTATGCAAGGACATGAATTCTGAAAGTGTGTTGAATAGGACACCATTTCCCACCGGAGACTGGCGCTCTGGCTTATCTGGAGTAGGTTGCCATTGTACTTCCTTTAGATTGAAGTCGCCCAGTATCACTACTTCTGAGAGGTCCATTCTTTGTGTGAGTTAGCATGCTCAATAAACTCTTCAAAGTCGCTTTGTTTTAATGGCGATGGGATATATGCTGCACAAATGCCTACCTTTTTTTTTGTTTTTTAAATCTGTATTCGAACGAGATCCAAAGGGCTTCAAAGTTACTGCTGTTATGATACAAAATTATGTCTGACTTAATATTATTTTTTATCGCAATCAATACACCACCTCCGCTCAACTTTGCAGCAGGACGGTTAAGGTTCCTGTCGCATCTGTAGAGCTTATATCTATCATCAAAAAGTTCACGATTGTAAACATTATTTTGAATCCAGGTTTCGGTTATTACGATAATATCAAAGTTGTTCTTTAAAACATTACTGTTCAGGCCTCTCGGCACCCAATGACCTCGCAGGGGCCCATCAGCTACGAGGTAGCGTAGCGATCAGATGCCAAGAAGTATGAACGTCGGCGATTCACCGAGCTAATACTTATGGAGTCGATCTAACCTGGTCTGTGCTTCGTTCCCGTCAAACTCCTGTCTCTCTGCAAGGCCCGGGTGCACCCTAGGCTCTTCTTGGTAGACAGGTTCTTCAGCCAACCAGGTATGGCTGGCAGGCCAGCTTCGACGAGCACAGTGTTCCAACACAGGTTATGTTACGTGGGAAAAACCAATCGGCCACGTAAATGCGAACTTTATCTGGTTCGGGGAATCACAACACACTCAGCTATCTAGACAATCCTGAGGGAACCCCGAATACAATTCCAGATGGCTTGCGATTTAATTTCAATACCCTATACCAATACGCGTTACATTGCGAGGGCTTTTCGTCTGTCAGTTGTCAAAAAACTGCTAGGTTGGCAGCAACGTCAAATTCAAAATGGCCGTTCCGAAACCATCGATCGAATATCGATTTGGAATCGAACAATTACATTACAACTACATTACATTACAACTAAATTCAAGCTCTTTTAAATTAAAAATATGGAGTTCACAGCTTATATTAAACAGGAATCACCACGTTACAGCATACATTTTTCAATAGAGTCTTTGTCCTTAATCCACACTATTTTCGAAGTAGTTGTCTTTCTCACCAAGACGCGACCCCTACTGATCCAGACAAACTTGTAGTCAGATGCTTTAGCTTTCAGTCTGGCTAAATTGTGTAGTTCGCGGTTTGTAGGGGAAAGATGCTCTGAGACATACACACCATTTTTATCTCCTGCTATGCCAAGATGGTGGGAGCTAAGTTTATCCTTCGGGTTTGCTTTATTGAAGGTCTTTACAGCAGCTAGCAGTGTGTCGCGTAGAAGGGGAGTGCTAAGCTTTGCAACGATGGATCGCGGGCGTAAGCTGTCTTGCTTTGATTTCGCAGTCCTTGTGTATAGATGTATATCATTGGCCTTGATTTCGCATGACACAACTTTTGCTAGTTGTTGAATTATATTTATATAAAATACTCCCTAGATACAGTATTTTACTAGTTAGGAAGACAGGGAACCATATTGTATTGTGTAAAACAATTTGTGAAATAAAGAATTTTTACTTTTTTTACTTTTTACTATTTACCGGGTTTTCTGCCTTGTGTTCTGGGACACACTGTACCTCAATGTTTGCTGCCCGGGCGTGCTGTTCCATCTCCATTACTCGAAAATGCAAGTTTTTGGTGGTAGATCGTAGGGATTCGTTCTCTTTTTGTAGCGTGCTAATCAATGCCGTATTCTTATTGGAATCTTCTCGCAATTCCTCGAATTGTCGGTTGAAAAAATCCATTGCTTATTTTATTGATGTAACTTCATCCTTCATTTCTTTAAACTCCTTCCGAAAGTAGCAGAACTCTCTGTTCATCGTTGTTTTGATCACGTTGACTAACTCCTTCTCCATAAATTAGCGTAATTCAGTTTGTACCGTTTCTTTTATATCCTGAAGAGGTGTTTGATTTTGAAACTCGACAGAAGGACCTTTTGATCCTCTGGGACCATTGTTGACCCATGAGTCTTGGTGGCGTACAGGAGTCTGGTCATTATTATTTTTCCGGATTCCTTTGTTACATTCTGGACAGATCCATGAGTTCTCCTTGCTCAGTAGCTTTGTGAACTCAGTTTGGCTCATGGACAAGCACTCACGATGGTAGGTAGCGGTGCACTTGGAGCAGCTAAGACCAACGTCGTCGTCTCCCGCGAAGGACTGCTCGCAGGCTGTGCATACAGTCATGATTGGTACTGATGGATTATTATTGCGTGGTCCGGAACGTAAATGCTGCAGTACTACACCACGAGCCAAACTCAGTATGGGCTAAGCGCAATTAGTTGCATTTACCAAACGCAGTTTTAGCACCCTTACTATACCTCGAGCCAGGCCGTTGGTAGTGATGAGTCACTATTGTCGGTATTCAGAGCATAGTTTCGGTCACAAATCACAGTAAATACATACATAAGTTGAAAACTAATAACACGTCAACCGAGTAAAAAGTATAGGCACTAGTTATAGCGAAAATTTTGATAGTATAGACCGCTGAAAGCAATTTTAATGTTGAAATTACTTAGCGACAAAATGTAAACAAGTCTTTTCTTATCCAACGTTACGTTCCGATCTATATCCGATCTATTCCGATATACCTGCATGTAGCCACGTTTCTGTGATCGCAATAACATCGAAGTTGTTCTGTAGTATGTTATTGAACAGAGTGTGACATTTTGTACGCAGCCCGCGTACATTTTGGTAATATATGGATAGTTTGCTAAGCATTATGACGGTGTGTTGTCATAAATCGCTGACTGGGCCAAGGCCTATACCACGGAATGTAGTGAGTGGCTTCGTTCTTATTATAGGGTATGTATGGGACTCGGAGTATACCTAGTATAATAATCACAAAAAGTTCGATTGTGCTTACATGCTCTGTGCGGGAGCAAGAAGTCATGATTGTTTCACTCAATGCAATGTGTGTGTATGGAAGGGTAGTGTGAGGGTGTGTTTGTGTGTGTGTAGTGTAGTAGTAATAATAGTATGAGAGTATTAGTATATTTATGAAATATGAAAATACCAACTTATCTGGATTTAAGCGATATTCTAGAGTTAATTCATATTATAATTTTAATGCGCTAGATTGAGGGCGACAAATCATTAAACTATCTTTTTTAGATCGTCTTCGCTGGCCACATGAATAATTTGAGTTTTGTCGCCCTTCCTTACAAAAATTCGACAATTCTTTATCCATATAAATGTGTACATATTTGCTGCGGCGAGTTGACCTACTTTTTTATACAAATTTCTATTTTCAATCGTCATTTACGAATATGTCTTTTCTCTCGCCTGGTAAACCTATGTCTTGCGTAGTGAGTCCCTTGTTTTTGCAAACACCGTGAATTATTGAATCTTTCAGTACGCGGTTCCTGAATTTGATGATTATCGGCCGGTATGATGTTATGTCGTGGAATAGTTTGCCCGGTTTAGGAACCATGATAATCTGGGAAACCCGCCAAATATCTGGGAAGTGCCCCAGTCTCATGATGGCATTGAACAAAGTACAGAGATATACTATGCCCTTACGTGGTAGTTCTTCGAGGACCCTCTTGTCAATGAGATCGAAGCCCGGTGCCTTGTTGTTCTCTAGATATGTTATGTGAATACAGATCTCTTTAGGTGTCACAAATTTAAGAGGTAGATTGAGTTGATAATCTTGGTTTAGAACCAAGTCAATATCCGATTCGTTTGCATTTGGTCCTGGATCATTGGGTTTAAATACTTGGCTGAGATGGTTGGCGAAGGCTTCAGCCTTATCTTGTGCCGTTTTTGCCCAGGTACCATCTTGATTCCGGAGCGGCGGCTTGTGGTGCAGCGGTCGATTTAAATTTTTACATGCTTTCCATAGAGAGTAATTTGAGGATTTTGTGGCGGAGAGAGTTTCCAAGTGAGCCTGGACAGCGACGTCATCAGCTTCCGCTATCATGAGTTTTAGGTCTTTTATGGCTTTATTAAGCGTTGTTTTGTCACTTGGATGTCTGCTATTATGCCATACTCTCCGCAGCCTTCTTTTATCCAGTATTTTTAATTTTATGCTATCCGAGTACACTTTACATTGTGGTGGGCGTTCAAGTTCTGGTGTAGCTGTCCAGCAACATTGTTGTATGGTCGTTGTCAATATTCTGGTTGCATTATCGATGTCAGAGTCACTTTTAAGCTTCACTTTGAGATCTAGTCGTTCATGTACAGTTCCCGAAATACAGTCCAGTCTGTATATTTATTGTACAACTTCAAGTTTCTCTCAGTAGGTAGAGCTGTTATTCCAACTGTTAGGAATTGGATAGCTCTTTAGATCTTCTCTTTTCTTATCTAAATAACAGGATACAGAGAGTTGACATTAATAGAAAACGATCTCCAGGGTCTGTTGTTACTATGGATGTACCGCAGGGTGCCATACTCGGGCCATTCCTGTTTTTGGTTTATATTAATGACCTGCCACATCTTGTCAGAGATAATCATGAGATTGTACTGTTTGCAGATGACACTTCACTTTTGTTTAAAATGATACGAAGCAGTTTGAACTTTGACGATGTGAATAATGCGGTCTCAAAGGTAGTCAATTGGTTTAGTGCTAATAATCTTTTACTGAACAATAACAAAACTAAATGTATTCGGTTTATACTCCCCAATGTTAAAAAAGTCTCGGCTAATGTTAATGTTAAAGGTGAAAATTTAGAAATTGTAGATAGCACGGTATTCCTAGGAATCACCTTAGATAATAAGCTTCAGTGGGGCCCACACATAGATAAGCTATCTAAAAAACTCAGTTCCGCAGTTTATGCAGTTAAAAAAATCCGTCTTTTTACGGACGTGGAAACAGCTACACTAGTTTACTTCAGCTACTTCCATAGCATTATGTCTTACGGCATACTGCTGTGGGGGAACGCTGCAGAGATTAACATAATATTTGTGCTGCAAAAGAGAGCTGTTCGTGCAATCTACAATGTGGGTCCCAGAGAGTCACTGCGTTGTAAATTTAAGGAAATTAACATTATGACAGTGCCGTGTCAGTATATTTATGAAAACCTAATGTACGTCCACAAAAATATTGATAAATTTCCTAAGAATAGCGAGAGGCACAATGTCAACACTAGAAATAGGAATAAACTATCTATACCTACTACTAGGCTCCATAAGGTTAATGTATCTTTTAAAGGGCAATGTATTCGCTTTTACAACAAAATACCGACTTAGTTACAAGAATTGTCTGTAAATAAATTTAAAAATGTTGTTAAAAATCACTTATGTAAAAAAGGTTACTACAAAATATCAGATTATGTAGAAGACAAGAAAGCTTGGGAAGGTGTTTGCTTCAATTCTGTAAAAAATAACGTATAAAGCTGGAAGTTTCTAGTCGCCTCTTTGCCTCCAGCATCTAAAACATTGAGGTGACGGAATTCAAATTGAGTTCTATATTTCCCTGTACCTTATACATGTGTTACATTAAGATTTGACATTCTCCAAATGTTACCTATGTGTTTCTTATGGAAATAAACTCTTTTTGAATTTTGAATTTGGATCTGTTGGCCAGTTGGTAGGCTCTGCTGTTGAGACTGCAGTGAGGTGGTTCTTATCCAAACTTTTCTTCAGCACTCTACCCCTAGTGGTAGTCAATCTTGAGGCCCAGTGAGTATGTTTGGCATTCCAATCGCCTCCTGCTATGAAGCGTAAGCCTAGGGATTTGAACAGTTCATCATATTGTTCATCAGATATTTTATGTTTGGGTGGGCAGTATACTGCAGAGATATTAAAAGATCCGTTTCGGTCTTCTATTAAGACAGTCGCTGCTTGTATGTGAGCTTGTTTAAATTGTGGAAGTTCACAATGTTTGATACTGGATCTTATAATGACGGCTGCTCCCGCATGAGCGGCTCCATCGGGGTGGTTGGTAGAATAGATGTTGTAGTTCTTTATCCTGACACTGCTACTAGCTGTGAAGTGTGTTTCCGCTACCAGTAGTATGTCTATATTGTGTGTATTTAGGAGAACTTCTATCTCTCCTTTTCTTGGGGATAAGCCATCCGGGTTCCAGGTTGCTATCTTGAGGGAAGTCATTTTGAAAGTCTGGAGACAGTGCTCATTTGTTTTAGGATAATCTCGAATTTTTCTGATTGTTTCAGGAGCATCTGTTCGATTGAAGTTGGTGTAGGAGTTTCTATGTCGTTACTACTTTTGCTTTTTAGTACATCAGCATATCTCGTTTGCTCGTTTTTAGTCCAATTTGGCTTAACCTTTTCGGTGGGAGGGGGGAGCTGACTTTCCAGATTAAGTTCTGATTCTGCATTTTTCATAGCTTTGGGGTGTAATCTTTTGTTATTTGTGTGATTTTTTCTTCTTGATGATATTTCCTTGTATACCTCGCAGCCTTTGTAGTTAGCCGGATGGGCACCTTGGCATTACGCGCAAGTGGCCGGTGTGTTGCGATCGCGCTTGAGGCACTCTGATGTCTTATGCGGTTGTGCACATTTGACACACCTGTGTGGTCTCATACAGTAGTTTGTGAATGACCATATTGTTGACATCTCTGGCATTGTCTTCTTCTTGCGAGGATCTTCAATAGCAACTGCTTGGTGGTAGATATATTTTATCTCCTTGGCAGCTTTGTTGTTCGGCCCAGGTGACAAGTTTACAAAGAAGGTAGAGGTAGGCTTTTTATCTGGCCCAAACTTCACATTAATAATTTCTCCAGTAACAGTGTTTCCACTGGTTTCTATAGCATCTTTTATAGAGTCTAGTGGTGTTGTGTCATGCAGGTTTCTGATGACCAGCCTGTAGCATCGCTGATCTTTTTGGTTGAAGGTTTGGCCTATGAGGCCGTGTTCTCTAACAAGAGTTATTAGTTTTTTATAAACTGCAATGTCCATGGTGCTGATTCGAAGTTGGTTCCTATTCACCACCTTGTAAGTGAATTCGTTTGTTTCTGCCACAGTTTCCAATAGTTGTGACAATTTGTTTACGTCGTCTATGCCATAGAGAACAATAGGTGGTGGTTTGCTTGGCATTCGTTTGGCCTGCGAGTGATTTCCATTATCGCGTTCGATTTGTAGTCCATCAAAACTATTGGATGTTAAGGTTTCTGGTGGGGGCGTGGGGGTGTATTTACCCTTTTTCTTTTGTGCGATTGTTTTGACATCGGTACTCTTTGCCAGGCGGGAGGTGCCCTTATTTTCGATCGATCATCATCATTGTTGATAGCAGATTGTTGAGTAATGGAACCTGGATTGTCGGTATTTCGTCTGCTACCAACAGAGTTACTTCGGGCTCTTTGTAAAAACAGACTAGGATGAAAGACTGATTGCACAAGAGTAGACTTGCGCAAAGTGTGTCTTTATAGGGAGTAATCATATCTCATATCTACTGATTCGGTGACACATTATATCTCTATCATATCTCACTCATTCAAATCTATGGCTTCTCATAACGCTCCAACTCCCACTTATTTCTTACTCTTTTATCTCACAAGGCTCTTATATTTGTTTAATGAGTTGATGAGTTGGAAGAGTCTCGAAAAATAACCTACTCAATACAAAATATATAAACAAACGAATTGCAACAGTTGCATTTTAATTTCACCATTTGAACTATGCCTTAACCAACTTACCTAGAGACCACTTTTTATTGCCCGCTTCGATCCCTTGATCACTTTTGCCTTGGCAGCGAACTGAGGCCTCCATAGCTTCTTCATACATTATTATGAACGCTATATCCCATAGATTTTTTATTGCTTTTCGAGCTTATTGCAATGCGATAAGATTCAAATCAATAAGCAAACTTTTGGAAACATTATGCCTATTATAGTATGACAAACACATACTCTTTCTCGCTCATCTTAATCCAACCGATGATAGCCGAAAAAACCCACGTGTTCGTTTCCGCGAATCTCGCTCTGGTGTACAGGTGAACGCACACCTGTCCATGCTTATCCGGTCATGCGTGGCGTGCGAGTGCGACAGAGCAACGCGCGAGAGCAGCGTGGTCGATTCCTTCGGCGCCGTCGATCCGTCCGGTTCGGTTAGTGTGTGTTCGCCTTCGCTATCGCTACTACTAGGTATCCGGCTCAAATTTGGACCAAGGATTAAGGTGATAAGGTTGCTATTCGCCTAAAAGTGACATTTAAGACTGAAATACGTGCGGTTGGTTTGGTCAATTGTGTATTTGCCAACAAAATGTGGACCAAATGTAGACCAAATGTTAAGGTGATAAGGTTGCTGTTTGCCTAATAGTGACATTTTAAAACTGGAAGACGTCTGGTTTTGTTGGTTTGTTCTCACACAACTGTGTTTAGTGTAGCCTGGGCAGAGAGAGCGAGATTTGTTTGATTCATATCGCTGGGATGTAACTAGGATATAATGGACGTCAAGCAATTTGTGTGTCATATTATATCTTACTCTCGAGTTACCCAAGTCTACACAAGAGTCTTGCTTCCAGTAACATCCGGGTTGTTGTGATTAGATACAGATGTGATGTCGGAATTGGTATCAGCCATCTGGTTTCATATCATTTAGTAGCAGTTATTTATTTCTGTACTATGGCAACACTTTTGTGCTCATGTCAATAAATGCCATGTTGGACAAGGAACTATTTGTATATTTTGAAACGCGTCCACAAAAATACAAATTGTTTGGTGGGTAGGTGCACAAGGTGTTCTGCGAGCGATGTTTTTGATGCTGTGATTGTGAAGTTGTAGCTGGTTTTGCACTTGGATAACACTCCTACATGGTATTTAGCACTTCAGCATCACTTTGAAGTATTATTTGGGAACAAAACTGCGATTTTTGATGAGAAAACTGTTAAATATTTGGGAGCACAAGAGCATTGGTTGACAGATGACAGACCAATTTTTTTTTTATTTATCACTAGAAAACTTTTTCAATAGGTACAAAAATAGGGCCCCTTAGAAGTGACTTTTATTGAGCAATGAATGACCACAGATTATAAATCTATCATTCATTAGATAGCCTTTTCTTTCATGTACAATTTGAATAGGTTAGAAAGAGATCGGATTAACGTGAGTGCAGCAACGGAAGCAAAATTGAACCTACCCACAGTCAACCTGCTGCGGGAATTTCACACACATGGATAAAATGACATTTCCCGCTGCGGGATTTGTCACACACTAGAGAATATTACACTTTTAGTACTGGAAAATGACAGTTCTTTGTTTACATTTCTGACCTCAAATTTAAAATCCTAGTATAGGTTAGTTCATCATCATCAATCAGCCCACATGCATATTATCAAATCAAAATTCCGATCCAGCAATGGCTGGATCGGAAATCTGAAAGCGAAGATTATAAAAATTTATTGACAAATCTATCCTCCTTCTAAAGTTTAAATAAAATATAAAAATATTTGAAATAGTACCCTGTTTTAGTTGCAAGCTGGGTTAGGTTTGTTTAGTTCATGGGAATTATCAAATCAAAATATAATAATAATAATAATATCTTGGACACTATTTACACACATTGATTTATCCCCAAACTAGGATTCCCTGTAACTTGGGTACTAGACAACGATACACATACTTATATAGATAAATATGAATACTTAGATAGATAAACAACCATGACTAGGGTACAAATATCCGTTCTCATCAAACACATATTTGCCCCCACGGGGACTCGAACCCGAGACCCTTGGCTTCGTAGACAGGGTCACTGCCGACTCGGCCAATCGGGTCGACAATATTGCATGGATGGATCCGAAATCTGAAAAGTGAAATCTAAAAAGCAAAGATTATCATAATTCTCTTCCTTCTTCTCTTCTTTTAAAATAAAAAAAATGAAATAAATCAAATTACCAAACAACTTCGTTGTGTTGCATTTGTAAGTGTTGCACATTGATTGGTTGTGCCTGGCCCTAAAGGACGAGCAGGACCAAGGGTCGTTGGGTATAGACCAGTACTGTCAACTCCTGCAAAAGTTTTAGCATCTGCCATCTAGAAGACAGTATTTGAGCAGGTTGATCACCAAATATTCTATGCTTAACATGGATTCCGGCTCACCTTTAGCGGATGACCTACTCGCTAGGGCGTCCAAACTTTTTTAGCATCAATTTGGGGTCATTTGATCATCTTCCTGAAAGTTTCAGGTTGCGGAATTCAATAGTTTTTAAGATATGATTTTTTGAAAATCTGAAAATACTTTGTAAAATGATGTAACGCAACGCAAATAATATGTTTAAATCTTGTCTGTGGTCAAAACACATTACCTACATTTCGTTGTAAAGATAGATTCTCTAAAAATAGGAGGAAATGTGGAATCGTTTTTTAATAATATCTATTTTAATAAAAACGTTCATTTAACTTGCACATATGTTTGTTTGTTTTATTTTACGTCAATCAAAGTTAATTTAGTAGTTTTTTCGTAAAATATCACTTTTGATAATAAAAAAGTTGTAATTTTTGTTTAAAACGCATTTTGTTGGTTGGGCGGCAAACCAAAATGGCCGCGTTCATGACGCCATTCCGTTTTCTAGTAGTTTCGCGAATGTTCTATTTTCTTGTTCTCTCGATATTTACAAGCAAAAACAACTGGCTAGAGTAGGTTATTGTGGCTACTTTTCAATCGGGTTATAGGTTAGGTTAGAACGTTGAAGAAGCTAAACCGGAGCGGAGCGTATGCAAACAAAAACGATTGGCTAGAATAGGTTATTGTGGCTACTTTTCATGTAAATTTTGGTGATAGCATTATGGAGCATTTGTGAAGGAGAAAGGTGTCGAGGCAGAAAAATTATCCTTTCGAAGAAAGCAACTAGGCATTTCCGTGCGGGGGGGAGTAGTAGGGGGGGGATCTACCCCCTTCCCCCTCCCCCCACTTAAAAATCAAGGTCAGACTAAATTTTGTTTTATTTTAACAACATAAACTCAAAACTTTAAATAATCATATATCTCAGCAACTAGGCATTTCGGCGGGGGGGAGTGGTAGGGGGGGCATCTACGCCCCCCCTACCCCCTCAAGGTCAAGGAAAGTAGGTCAAGTACTAAAGTCCTTCCGGAAGTTGGCCAGTGTTGGTTTTAAAACCAACCAAGTAACCAAGCCAGTAAAACCAACAAAGTTATGTGAGAGATAGACAACAGTATGTGGAATAAAAGGGGTTCCGACATATTTTACTAGGTCAGGAGTAAGCCAAGGTAGTAACTTGGGACCATTGTAGTTTATTTGAATGATTAACGACTTACCTAATGTTGTACTGGACTCTAAATGCTTGTTATTCACCGATAATGTTGTACAGGGCTCCAAATGCTTGAGAATGAATGAAAGAACCTGCAGTGCGTCCCTTTCATATACCGTACCTAGGGCAGGCCACAACACATTAATCAGCATGCATATTTCTAAATATAACCATAATTTAAAAACTACATGTTTTTAAAAATAACTATGTTCACCATGCAAGAGAATAGACTAGATTGTTTCGTTTTTTTTATGTGATGATACAGAGATTCGAGATACGAATCCAATTCGAATTTGAGCGGATCTTATGTCTAACGTGGTGTCCCCGATATACTCCACGGTCTGTTATCATTCAGTCAGAATCGAGTCTGACTACCCACAAAGGGTTAAGTGCCAACATCCAAGAAAACATGTATGGGGACCGCCTTTAAATTTTATAAAAGCGTGTTGTTCTTTATTTTTTCGGAAGCACTTTAGAAAACGGGCGGTTTCAGATGCTTTTGCTGATTTTTCCTATGCATTATAGGTGCATTTAGAGACGATATAAAAACAACACGAAGTGTCGGAAATCATTAGTTTTCGAGTTTTTTTCAAAACGCCAATTGCTAACATTCGGGACGGTGGGGATGAGGGAGTATTAGGGTGGGGAACGACGGATTTTGCCTAGTTTTAGCTACAATAACATACTCTAGCCAAATTTGGCTTTTATTTTCATACGCTCCGCTCCGTTATGCTCCGGGGTTGCTTCTTCTAAGTTCCAACCTAACCTATAAACAAATTGAAAGGCTTTGATTATAATGAGGTGTGCAATCGATAGCTGGTAGTCACTTTTCCAGACAAAGTGCGATTCCTTAAGTGAGGAAATGAGTAATTAAAAAAAAAAAAGATGAAAATTGGAAAATGTGTGTAAAAATTGGACAATTTCTGTGAACAAAACGCAAAAATTGACGAAATGAAATATCAATAAGATCATAGTCAATATAATGACATATTGTCAGTATTATAGTCATTATTGTACATTTGTGGGTGAAAAATTACCAACCAAAATAGCCGCGTTCTAATCCGTTTTCTAGTAAGTACTAAGTTTCGCGAATGTTCTCTTTTCTTGTTCTCTCGATATTTACAAACAAAAACAACTGGCTAGAGTAGGTTATTGTGGTTACTTAGCAAATGCTTCGCTCCGCTCCGCTCCGGTTTAGCTTCTTCAACGTTCTAACCTAACCTATAACCCAAATGAAAAGTAGTCACAATAACCTACTCTAGCCAGTCGTTTTTGTTTGCATACGCTTCGCTCCGTTGCGCTCCGGTTTAAATTAACACACATTCTAACCTTAGCTATAACCCGATTTAAATTTAGCCACAAGAACCTATTACAGCCAAATTTGGCTTTTCTTTGTATACGCTCGGCTCCGGGGTTGCTTCTTCTTAGTTCCAACCTAATCTATAACCCAGTTGTAATTTAGCCACAATAACCAAAGTAGGTGTTCGAAGCGACTCAAACGAAAGAACTATGTACACTGACGCGAATGCAAGCAATGAATGCTTAAAAGGACCAGATTCCAGGGCCGTAAAACATAATTAAAAAAGAAAAAAGCAAGCAATGAATTAATGAATTTGGCTTTCTGCGCTCCGTTACTAAAAACTGAATCGCAGTAAATCTAAAAGAACACATTGAAATAAGCACAAGTCCAAAAACGAAAAGAAACAAGCTTGTGACGCAAAAATAGCTTTATTACAATATAATTCATGTATTCTCATCTTACAATAAGCGTACAACGAAACGTAACACATTTTGAGGTTATTATTGCGTGTTGTGTTATTGTGTGTGTCATACAAAAAGAGAAATTTTATAGATTTTCAAGAAATCATATCTGAAAAACTATTATATTCCGACGCCTGAAACTTTGAGTCCGTGTTTAAAGTGACCCAAATGTTCTACCAAAAAATCACGAAAGTCCTAGCAAACCGCCCGTTTTCTAAAGTCTAGCCTCAAAATCTCTAGAGGTATCTTGTAAAGAAAGCCTTGACCCTTGAAATAATTCCTTAATTTCGTTATATGTTTAGAACATTTTCAAACTAGAAATTATGATTCATGATGGTATTACGCTTCACCCATATACTATGATCACTCAAAACTTAAAGTGCCCTTTTCTCATTTCGACGTATTGTGCACTTATCCTGTTTTCCAAGAATACCCTCAAAATAAATGTGTCCCAGAAACAGATTAAGTTATCTTATTCAAATAAATAATACAAACTGTTCAAAGTATGTTTGTATATGTGCCTGTGTAAAAAGGTTTAATGTTTAAAGTTTGCAATACTTTATGCCTAAGAAGTAGTTACCTATGGCTTTTCACATAACACTGTTAATAAAGCATGGACTCACTGACAATAGCCCAGTAATTATCTTCATTAGTGATCTCTTCTCATGTAAATCAGTACCAATATTGACTGGAGCGAATCAACTATGTACAAACTGTGGAAAATTATTACGTCTAAATATTGTATGTCAAAAATGTGTGAAATCATGGAGTTTATCAGGTGTGTTCTTTTTGTGTTTCTTAATCTCAATAATATTGTTTCAGGGCTCGTCCCCAACAGAGCTGGGTATGAGTTAGGCCACTTAATAAAAATGGATGTAGTGAACCTCGATGAGGGTCACTATGAACGTCGAGGCAGTTTACTGCCGGGCAGCAGCACTGCCAGTGATGACGCAAGCAGCTCTGACTCAGAGACAAATGATAGCAGCGATCCACTCACAGATGACCTTGATAGAACTGACGATGTTGATCTCAGAGAAGACTTACAAAAGGCACTTGTGTGCTACAAATCTGGCTTAAACTTAACCACTAACGCCTCTAACTGTGAAACAAATAATGAAGACTTTCAAGCCTCAGCCTTGTGCCAATTCATGGATATCTTGAATGATTTAGATGAAGTTCTAGACAAGTCTCTTCTTGCATGTTTAGATGATGGAACCATAACCTTTGACAGTGATGAGGATGATGTCATCTTCAAACTAACGGATGTAGGCACAAATCTGTCAAATAATATGGGAAATTGTAGTTTAGATGAGAATGCTCAAGTGGTTACGCCATGCAATATTGTACCTTCAGCACCAATGCTGGAAGATATTGATGTTGAAGAGGTGCCAGAAAGTCGATCCTCTATCAGAATGGTTCATTCAAGAAGTCTTTCAGATCTGTCATCTAATGGTATACAGAGCCTCACTCCTCTTCAAGGGGCAAGTACAACAAATGACAATATCAGAGGTTCAATGAGGCGGTTGGATCCCATAGCAATGCCGGCAATAAACCCAGAGCCGTTCACATTGCCTGTGATACTGTTTTTGGAGCATCACGTGAATTTGCGCCCAACCAGTGCCCCAATACAGCTTCAAGTGCCAGCTGCTAACCTAAGCAATGATGCATCAACAGGGCCGCTGATAGTTGGCCGTAGGGCCCTGCTGATGAATCGCGCGTTATCCTTGCCGTCTCCCGTCGACAGCGAGATGACGGGCGAATGGACGGGACGCACCACCGCCAGGAGTGTCACGAGGAGCCTTAGCACATCCAGCTCCTCGTCAGAATCCCTGAACGGAGTGTTGCCCTCGATCCAGATTGTTCCCAGTTCCCAAGAGGAGAGGTGAGTTTTCAATACGTTATATTTATCCGATATCGAAAAAGCAACAAACTATTGGTTGTTGCGTGCGGAATGATATCACAAATACCAGCAATACTTGGGCCAATATTTTGAGCTAGCCTATTGTAGTCTGCTACTACTATAGACCCTAATGTTTGGAAGACTGACTGGTAGGTACTTGTGTACTTATAGTTTTCAATATGTTTGTAATGCTGTATTTCTTCATACAGAAACGAAGAGACTGTAGATCCGCCTTTCGGTGTTTGGCCGCATCACCTGAGCGCCATGCTGGCATGCCTCAGTTGTACCGTGGGAGTGTTCAACATTTCACGCTTCGCCATGTTTAGTGTTCATTTTGGAGGTAAGGAAATGTTAATACTATTTTTTACTACGGCTAAATCCAATGTATTACGCCGCAACACCAACACAAACACCCGGTTTCTGGAAAAGCGATCAAATTTAACATACTGTTAATCTCATGTGACATTTGACCACTTTTCAGGAACTGGGGGAAAGGGGTTTACTTTTAATTCTTCGTCATATCGTGGCATCACATCACTTAATTCTAAAGTAACTTCGATAAATTATGACATTTAAAAACACTCCCAATTTTCAACTAACTACCATCCTACCATACCAACACGTTTATTTATATTAGTATGTTTACTCATGTATCGTTTCCCTCTATTTCAGCGTGTTTCATAGTACAGTTTTTTATACTATCCCTTTTAATGGGGATACCGTTGTTTACCCTGCATATGTGCCTTGGTCAAGTCCTGGAGACGGGACCTGTCGACATGTGGAGGATATCGCCGATATTCCAGGGTGTTGGCATTGCGCTTCTACTCACTCAAGCTGTGATCGGAATTTACAGCATTATTGGTCTCTCCTGGATATTTGTCTACTTTAGAGACTCCTTCATTACGTCTGATGATAAATACAAATGGGCACTGCCCCACGATTTGAATTTGGAAGGTGAGTAACGATTTCGATGGATTTGATAACTTTATTAGATAAATAGTAATAGTTGAATGACGCAGAAAGGAAATCCATTCGTTTTTTTTGACAATTGGTTTATGCTTCCAAGTTCGCATTTGTGTATGTATCTGATTTATCATGGTAATCATCTTGTGAAATGACGTACTACATATGCCTAGTCAGTTACATTAGAAGGTCTCAAGATATTCTTCTCTTTTAGAAAGCTGCTTGGTATATTTATGTTCTAACATCCTAGAATGTTGCCAAAACTTATATGACACAATGAACACCAATATTATATTCCAGACCCGAATACATTGAACGCAACATACAAAATCCAGGAGACACTACCTCAATACTTTCACGGTGAGGTGCTACAAAGGAATCTCGGCTCTAATAACTCGCATTACGGGACAATAAAATTCCAAGTTGCCTTCAATCTGGCCGTCGTTTGGATGATCGTGTTCGTCGCGCTTAGCAAAGGACTGCGCTCTTATGGCAAGGTATACTGATACTAACATCAGGGTCCGCGTCAAGTATCTTGGGCTCTGAGCGAGCTGTGACCTCCCATTCTCGCATAGGGTAAGGTGGGATGAAAGAAAGAGAGAGAGAGAGATTAAGACATCTTCCTCAGAGACAAACAAACTTGGCGCGAACTCTACTTGAATGCTCTGTGTATGTAACATGCTCTTGGAGGTCTTTGTGAATATCAGGTCCATATTTTATTGGCGACTATATGGAAATGAATTAAGACTGTAAAATTATTTAATGATTTAGTGTTGCTGTAAAAAGGCAAACAATCATAAACGTATTATCAGATTAAGATCAAGATCAGCTAGCAATGGCCGCATTCAGCAGAACTTTTGATTACTAATCGATTACTTATCAATCACCTGGCTTATTACCATTTTCGATTCATTCTGATGAATGCATCTTTTTGTGTTGTTTTTTTTTTAGGTTAGGTTGGTTGTTTGTTTTTGCACGACAGCACAATGGATCAAATATTACGTCTTTTTTTGGAGGATGATTACGACATTGACAATATATTTACTAACATTACGCCCATTTTCAAATCGGTCATCAATAAATTAACCTCTGATCACTCTGGTCAGATAGGTATATTCAATATTAAAAAAAAAAAGGACCAAAAAGAGGATATTACATGTGTGCCCGTTAGTGACACTCGGCTTGAACACTACAGGAATAATATTTTAGATAAACTATGGGAAATACCATACAGTGACGATCCAAATTTGTTGTACAACTCAGTATTTAACCTTGTCAAAAATGAATATGATACGGTATTTAAATCAAAAACTATAAAAGTTAATAACAAAGCTTTTGTAGGGATGGGCCTATGGGATGTAGTGAGAGACGTGTTTGTTGGTTCAAAGACGGGCGTTTATTGACTCAGGATGGACACAGACATTGGTTATTATAGAGACGTATCGGCTAAAGGTGGTGACACACTACACCTTCCACCTTTTTTTTGAAAGAAAAAATTTGGTATCTAATTTTTTGTAAAATTAAAACAAAATTTATTTAAAAATCTTAAAATAAATAACCTATACAATCCAATGTGACTTTTTTATCTTTTAATTTCAAATATACCACTTATAAATAATATGCTGTTATTTATGCCAAATCGAATAACATCATCAACATCAACAAACTTTGCAAAACATCTTACATTTCATTTTAACATTTTAACTCTTCATCTGATAACTGATAACTACTTATACAAAAAAAAAATACTGAAATAAAAACATATCCAAAACATCAACAGTAATAACTAAAAATATTTATTTTAATTTTCAAATTTATTAATTATTTTTTTTTAACATAAACAATGACAAATTGTCAAATATAATTTTAATCAAAATAATTATCTTTGCATTTTCAATTGTTTTTTTTTTTAACTACACCGCCATTGCAAAAATATAGGTATGAAAACGATACATGTTTATTGTTAATAATATAAAATTTATACATACATAGGTTGTTTACTATTACTATGGGTATAATGTGGTTTATAATCCACCATTCTAAAAGTAAAGATACATGATAGGTTAATAATTAAAACCTACGTCGATAAAAAAAGATTCAAATACTAAACACAAACTGTTGGTAAAAAAGAATTTGTAGTAGGGTAGGATAGGGTAGGGCTGGCGACAATAACATTTATTTATTTTTGCTTTCTCTTTCAGCAATATTTAAACTCATTCATTTTCTTACTTGCATACCAGACAACAAAAACAGACTTTAATCTCTACTTAAGTACATGCTCTCAATAACAAAAACAATACTTCTAATTTACTACCATACTCTCAAAATTTTACAAGAAAATTATAACTTTATATCCTTTGACATTCTTTATAACTCTTTGTCTATGTTTTATTCAAACTTCTTTTTTTTTCATATATCTAGTAAATACCATTTTTATATTTGTCATAAATCTCATTATTACTTTCTTATCCAAAAAACACTCTACATAAACATAATATAATAACCATCTTTTCAAAACCCATCAAAATGTACTTTTCTTTTCATAAACAATCTCTTTCAAACAAAGTCTTTATTATAATCTCCTTATCACTTCATATAGGTACTTTAATTATCGGGATCCGGACCCTTTATATTCACATGTAGTGAGTGCACATTTATAGGTACTTTTTATACACACTGGTATTTACTTTATAAGGTACTTTTTATAATAATACTTAAATACATAGACTAATAGTACCTGGCTCGCGAGCTTATTAGGTCATCGATATCCAACTTTCTCACAAAGGAAACTCGTCCACATCATGATCGAAGAGGAAGGATTCGTGCCTTGTACCTTGTACCTTTGAGACTTTGATGAAAATACAATAACATATCGGACTCGCCAATAGTTACGTACCATACTAAAAACATAACTTATACTCAATCCATACGAATCCTTCGAATTTTAAGATATTCTGTAAAGATTGGATGATCATTCCAACTTTTCTCGAAAACTTAACAAACGAAGTGTTCCCAACTAACTTGCTCTGTGGCCTAGAGTAACAATCCTGCACATTCCACACCTTCTCTCAAATTCATACTTTTTATTCCTAAACAAAACCCAACATTCCCAAATCCAAACAAAATCAACTTTCCTATGTAATACTATCATAAAACTCAAAAATATCAAATATGAAATAAACCTTCATAACAACGATTAACTTTTAATTTCATTAAATTTCCATACTTTTCAACTCTCAATATAAAACAAGAAGAAGTGACCATATCCGCTGGTCAGACTATAATTCTATTAATAGACTCGATTGCAATCTGTAAAATAAAATAAACGTAAATGCAATCTCGAAACAATCTTTTGTATTAAACTAACGTAAGTGGTTCCGTCGTTAGTAATGTATTTTAAATCTGAGGTTAAACTACTTTATCTGTAAATTATTCTGAAAACTAATGAAACATAAAAATCTGAACACACAAAAAAAATAACTCAAGTTATCTTCTCTCTAAGACGTACTTATTTAGCATACTAAATATTTATTACACACACTCAACTGATTTTCGTACATACTCATACTATTAAAATTCATTTCATACTGTAATTTAAAAATGGTTCCAAACTTTATCTCTTTGCGGTACCCTAAGCTTGCTATCAATCATTCATCACCTTTTACGTATCTCCCATATTAGTCAATTGAAACTAAAATCTTTCGCTCTATACAAGTCGAACTGTCGTAACATGAACTTATAATAACAATTATTTTTCGTCTGTAATCGAAACAAGTGTTCTACCTAATTTGGATTCTTCTGCAGTGTTGCATGTCCATATTTGGATTGCCTGTGAACACTATATTGAATTACTTGGAATAACTGTGACTGTTACCAAGTCATGAAACATTTATGTACTTGATTGTACATTTGGAGTAAATTTGAATTATGAGGCAAATATTTAATAAAATATTAGAACGATTATAAAACAACAAAACTTTTATCTTCCTACTTCACATATTAAACCACATTCTTCTCATATTTCTCAAAATCGTCTCCTCCAAAAATAAACTACTATCAAAATCCTCATCCAAAATAACTCGTGTCAAACTAATTCAATTTACTTTACGGCCTTCATAAATTCCCAAAAAAAAAAACAGTTATCAAACATTTATTCATACTTCTCTTGCTAACTGTACTGTACTACCTACTAACTTTTCATTGTATGTATTCTTGCAAATATTCTTTACTTTATGCAATCTTCCTCGGAAAAAAAAATAATGGTATATCTATTGATATTGTTTTGTATCGTCACGATCCATTTTTGTCAGAACTAAAACAAATTCTCGGTGGTCCCCTAATTTGGTACTCTGTTGTTAACTGTATTGTATTGCATCGCGTTACATGCAAATATGGTTTGAATACGTATTAACTGGATATGTTACTAAGGCAATTATTGTAAATAAAATTATAAATTCACTGGAAAAAATACACACGAACATACGCCACACAATCAATGTCATCCTTTAACTCATTCATCATCAAACTAAATTATTTAAAAAAATGTAGTTCTTGTCGTCAACCCTTTACAAATTAATCTGAATTATTTATTAAGTACACCATATTCAGGGGTGTAAAGTAAATACTACAAATCATTTATAAAATACTAACTTAAATATTCAATTTCTATTCCATCATTATTTTTCTTTTATATCCAAATTAACAATTTCCGTCATTATTATTTAACACACAAAACAACATCTGATAAAATAAATCAAATTAACTCGCATAAAATGTATAATTCATTGACATGGAATTGGAAAAAATTGGTCACGACTCACTCATGAAGACTTCACGTGGTGCCTATCATTCCTACTGCGTGGTGCTGCAGCTCATCACTCCGGGACAACATCTCCCAGCTGCTCCTCATCGGACCCGTACATTGTGCAGCGTACAATTCGCCCTGCGCCCTGCATCGCACATCATCTAGGCTTGCACAGATCACCCGGCACCCAGCAGGAATCCTCTTTATAATTTGGGTTTTTAGGTTATTTTGTTTTTTAATTTGGTCACTGGTTCTGCTTTTGGTTCTAGTTTTATTTTGCGGTCTTCTTAATTTTGTAGGTATATAATTTTTATGTAATTTTAATCTTCATTTAAATGTCCATTATTTTATCTATTTAAGTAGTTCCTGATATATTGAATCTATTAACAGTTTATTTATATGTATAAAGGTATAATTTTCTTACAGTAGTTATTTAGGTATAATTTTAGCACTTTTTGTCCTTTTCACATTTTATTTCACATTTAGTCCAAAATATCATTTCACTTTACACGAAATATGCCATTCGGCGCAGCACTGCCTTTTAGGGCAGGCTGGCCTGGCTAGGTCGCCATGTAGGGATGGGCCTATGGGATGTAGTGAGAGACGTGTTTGTTGGTTCAAAGACGGGCGTTTATTGACTCAGGATGGACACAGACATTGGTTATTATAGAGACGTATCGGCTAAAGGTGGTGACACACTACACTTTGTTTAGTGATTGGGCGACAGTTGGAAATCATAGGAGCAGACGAAGATTATATGAACTCTATGAAGAGAAATCATATAACAAAAATACGGCCTTTCTAGATTATGTTCGTAGTTATTCAAAAATGTTTAAACGCGTTTGTGCCGTAGCTAAATCTAATTTCATTAAAAACAAAATTGAATCTAGTAGCAATGTAATGAAAACGACTTGGCAAATTATAAACAGAGAGACTGGAAAGACCAAAGCTACACATAATAACTTCAAGCTTAAGATAGATAATCAATTGCTAAGTACAGACCTAGAAGTAGCAAAAGCTTTCGAAAATTTCTTTACGGACATTCCAGTTTCAACAACCAAGTCTTTAAATTCATCTCCCGCTGCTGCTGAATCTATACTTAAACAAAACTTTGAGGAATGTAAAACAGATTTTAAATTTAGGCACGTAAATAATGAAGACATTGTAAAAGCGTTTAAATCCCTGGAAATGAAAAAGACAGCTGACGCCCATGGTCTATCAGTAAAAATTATTAGTTCCATTATAGATTGTATTGCACCTCACCTTTGTTGTATATTTAATCAATGTATAGATAATGGTGTGTTTCCTGACTTGATGAAACTAAGTAAAGTTATACCTTTATTCAAAGCTGGTAGTACATCAGACCCCACCAATTTTAGACCCATATCGATACTACCAACGCTTAGCAAAATATTTGAAAAACTCATACTTAATCAATTGCAAAGTCATTTTTATCTCAATAATTTAATTCATATTGCTCAGTTTGGTTTCACAAAGGGTCGTTCAACAGCCGATGCTGGTGTTGAACTAATCGACAATATTTTTGATACCTGGGAAGACGCAATGGATGCAATAGGTGTCTTCTGCGATCTATCCAAGGCTTTTGATTGCGTCCATCATGACACTCTTGTCAGGAAGTTACGCCATTATGGTGTAAAAGATCAGGCACTTGGCCTTCTGGAGTCATATCTAACAGATAGGGTCCAGATGGTCGATGTTAATGGGAAAAGATCACCTGGGTCTTCAATAAGTATGGGCGTACCGCAGGGTTCAATTCTTGGTCCTTTCTTGTTTTTAGTATATATTAATGATTTACCTTACCTTGTTAAAGCAAAACATGGGTTAGTATTGTTTGCCGATGATACTTCTTTGATATTTAAAGTTAAAAGACAGCAATCAAATTATGACGAGGTAAACAATGCTATCTCTAGTATAGTGAACTGGTTTACTGTTAACAATTTATTACTTAATGAAAAGAAAACTAAATGTATTAAATTCGTGTTACCCAATGTGAACCCGGTAACTACAGACATATTTATAAAAGGACAGAGATTGGACCTTGTGCAGTCGACTGTCTTTTTGGGCATTACTTTAGACGCCAAACTACAATGGGATCCTCATATAAATAAATTGTCGAACAGACTGAGTTCGGCAGCGTTCGCAGTTAAAAAATTAGAGCTCTTACCGACGTAGACACCGCTAGACTAGTCTACTTTAGTTACTTTCATAGTCTAATGACCTATGGTATTTTATTGTGGGGTCACGCTGCGAATGCTAATAGTATATTTATTCTGCAGAAACGGGCTGTTCGTGCAATTTATAGATTAGGGCCTAGAGTGTCACTGAGGGAAAAGTTTAAAGAAATCAATATTCTGACATTTGTGTCTCAATATATCTATGACAATCTTGTGTATGTAAAAAGAAATATAACTAATTTTCAGAAGTACAGTGATATACACAATTTTAATACTAGAAATAAAGACAAGTTGGTTGCTTATGTAAGCCGACTACATAAAATTAGTAATTCTTTTAAAGGCAATTGTATACGCTATTACAATAAGGTCCCTACTGATATTAAAAACTTACCTTTAGACAAGTTTAAAATAATAATAAAACAGAAATTGTATAAAAAAGGTTATTATAGGATATCTGATTACTTAGAGGACAGATGTCCATGGGAATAGATTGTTTGAGTAACAGGCTGTTTCGATATATAATTAGCATTCATTTTGTAATTTGACAATATTTTATTTAAAAAAGGAAACGCAAAAGATGCGACGACTGTGGAGTTTCTTCGGTGAGCTCTTCTCCACAGGTTCCGCCATTGTGTTAGTGAACTCACCCAAAAAAATGTAATGACGGATCTAAGTGATGTAACAACATCCTATGGAAATAAATGATTTTTGATTTGATTTGATTTGATTCGACGACATTACGATTTTTTTGGCTAGGACACTTCAACTTTCCAAACTTCAACTCCAACTTTCTGACAGTTGTTTGACAACTGTGATAGCAACTTGCAAGTAATCGATGTTACAAATCGCTTACTAATCGAAAATCAAATCCCATAAAAAAATGGCGTCCGATGGAATAAATCGCTGTCAGTCATCGCTTTTTTGAGTGCATTTAGCAGATAATTTGTAATCGATGACCCAACGATTTGTTCTGCTGAATGCGGCCTAGCATAGCGTCTTATGTGAAGGTTAAATGTAGAAATGAACTAATTAATGCTGAATTTCTCGCACTATTGTGTGAAGCTGAGGAGTCAAAACGAAACTGCGTTAAAGAAGTCTACATTGTTTGATTTTAATTTGTTTTATCCTGTTTCAGGCTGTGTATATTTTGATATTTCTACCTATTTGCGGGACCCTCGTACTGTGTACGAAGCTGTTAACTCTAATACCGTACGACACAGTCACGAACATCTTCGCCGAGACGGAGTGGGGCGAGTTTTTCTTAAATAGCAATGTGAGTAGCTTTTTGTTATGGATAAGGTTTAAGACGTTCATTTCTCCAAAATTATACTTGGGAAACAACACAAACAAATAATTACACAAAATAGAATCAAGACAAGCGAGACATTAAGTAGTTAATTAATCCTTGACAAATGTAAATAAATAAATGTACATATGTGGATCTGGACTACTATCTATTACCTCATACGTTATCCAATGGTCCGTTTATACTGGTCCTTTGAAATGTAAGTTTTTATTAGTTTTTTGAAGATTGTTCAATAACAATCTTCAAATATAACATCAATATTTATCATCAATAAAATCAATATTTAGCCTCCTTTATATCTTGTGGTAGTTTGTTGTACAATCGCGCCCCCTCTGCAGCTACGACGCTCTGTTTACCGTAGTTTGTCCTGTGGTGTGGTTGTACAATCGCGCCCCCTCTGCAGCTACGACGCTCTGTTTACCGTAGTTTGTACAATCGCGCCCCCTCTGCAGCTACGACGCTCTGTTTACCGTATTTTGTCCTGTGGTGTACAATCGCGCCCCCTCTGCAGCTACGACGCTCTGTTTACCGTAGTTTGTACAATCGCGCCCCCTCTGCAGCTACGACGCTCTGTTTACCGTAGTTTGTCCTGTGGTGTTGTACAATCGCGCCCCCTCTGCAGCTACGACGCTCTGTTTACCGTAGTTTGTATAATCGCGCCCCCTCTGCAGCTACGACGCTCTGTTTACCGTAGTTTGTTGTACAATCGCGCCCCCTCTGCAGCTACGACGCTCTGTTTACCGTAGTTTGTCCTGTGGTGTAGAATAACAATGTTATTGGCTTGTCTTGTCAAACGACTTCGTAGATCTATCTTTTTTGGGTATGGACGTCTTTTGTAAGAATTTTTCTTATAAGTATACATGTGTTATATTTGTATGTTTGTGACGTATCACAATACGTTAAACCATTAAATAATTTTGTTTCTGAATAGACTTTTGTCGTGATTGTTAAGACATCATAGCGAAAAAGAGTTTTTATGATTTTATTTTGTGTAATCTGTAATGGAACTAGATTTGTTTTCGCCGCTGACCCCATATCTCTATTACTAGAGAATTATAAATGGTACAGGGGACACGTTTAGGTAGGCAACGAGCAATTCCACGCAGGGGTCCTGTTAGAGACGTTAGTATAGATTTTACTTTTCTATGTAAGCCTAAATACTTTTCTTCGTTTGTTTTATTAATTGTTACTTGTTTTATGGTTAAGGGTTTATGATCTGGTATAGGCTTGTTTTTAGCAGAGAAAATTGAGTATTTCTTTTTTGATGTCTATGCCGCTGGTGTAGGGTGTTTAGATCTTGCTGTGCTCTATCTATTATCACATGGATATCGTCATCGAAGTAAAACAGGCATGGATGGTGGTATCTTTATGGAATCCTGTAGCTGAGAATACCATTCGATATCTGATGACTTCTGTGGTGTTGTGCTCGAGGCAGTGCTTCCAAAGCGAGAGGTGTCGGGTTCGAATACCGCCTGGGAAGGAAGAAATAGAAATCCCCAGGTCTTGGATGTTTACATGTTTGTGACGTCGCTGTTTCTGGTTCCCACGACACAGGGTATCCTAGTGTGAGGTCAGAAGCAATGTATATGCCTGTATGTAAATATCCTGTTATGTTATACCTAAAGTTACTTAAAAACTGTACAATATATAGCAGGGTGGCAGAAACAAACAGTTGTGCTCACATTTTGTCAGTTATGCAATACTCCATAACTATCATAACACGTACATACAGGCACATACATTGGCTCCGGCCCCACACTAGGATACCCTGTGTCGTAGGAACCCGAAACAGCGACGTCACAAATATGTAAACATCCAAAACCAGTGACCTGTCACAAAAAACTTGACAGGCGAAAATTTGTTAAATGTCAACAAAGTGATCATATCAATCACAATTATTTCAAATTATTTTATGATTATTCTGATTGGTAATTTTACTACTGTAAAGTTTTGTGTGATTGGCCACTGGGTTTTCTTTTTCAACTTTACTATCCATCACAATGTTCATAATATCTAACTTGATCTTCCTTAACCCAACTTACCAACATTCCAGAGTTGGGCGGCGGCAACCCAAGAGACCTTCCTAACTTGGGGTCTTCTCGGCGCTTGCATAATGCAGCTAACCTCACACAAAGCCGCTAAGAACAAAACTAGCTCCATGCTTCAGAAAGAGAGCGCGTGTATTGTCGCGTTCACTTTCGCAGTGTTGCTGCTAGCTTCGTTCTTGGCCAATACGTGCATGCAGATATTGAAGAGCGCTGGCTACGTGTACATACCGGGGAGTTTCGGTGAGTTTGATGACGATGTACCCAGCAATGGACGGATAAACTTGCCGATGGACGGAAAATATGGTCATTAGATTCAGTACTAGGTCTGCTCACCAATCAACCTTGCCTGTATTAACCTGGTTTGCTGGAAGAGATATCTTATTAGAGATAAGCTCGCCTTTGTACTATCGAACCATCTGAATCATGACCCACCATAAGCTTATTTTGCTAAACCCCTTAAATGCAAGTAGGTCGAAATTCGCTTGAAGGTTTATTTCCTTGGTAACGAACTTGTTATCATTTGATTAGACACTGACATTACGATCTATATCTTACAAGTTTGAAAGTTTCGAACGAATTATCAGGCAAGTGGGTCATGATTCAGTTGGTTCGATTGTACACTATTTTCATGTAACTATAGTTTTATTAATATTATTTGTGTGGAATAAATAAATTATGAATGATAAATACAGTATTTCAGTTTTTATTGCAATAACTTTAATGTTTACAGTACAGGTCTTAGGTAGGTACAATGTATGTTTCAATGTTAGTTTACCCAGTGGGTGTAGCAATTTAGTGCAGATTACAATAGTATCACAGATACAGATAAAATTACAAACATTTATACAATAAAAAATACATACTTATCCCTAATCAACAGAAATCGTCAAGGCATTATGCTACATGAAGTTTAACCAAAAGTTGTCTACACAATTCCAGAAACAGCAAAGAGCACGCAGTTTCTATTCCCTTCCTCCGAGCCACTGCCGTCCACTTCGCCACTGCGCTACACCGGACACTACGGCAGTCTGGTAGGAGTCACAGTCTGGCGGCCTGGCACCGCTGGCCATCAGCTGAGCGGGTGGCAGCCGTTGCAACTGGCAACGGAGATTGTGCCGGCAACTTTGGCTGTGCTGCCCGCCAATTTGGTAAGGCTACAAGTATATTAGTAGAAGGAGAGTTTGTTACCCTAATTACCAGTGGGATCGGGATGGGTGGTGCTGTTTTTGACAAATTGCGATAGTATTGGGAAAAGTAGGACATATTTCCTCACTAGAGGCTAAGTTCGCCCTCCTCCTTCAAAGTCCTAGCTCGCCCAATACGGTGGATGGAAATGCCAGCGAATCTCTCACACCAGAAAAGTATCCGATCTTGCCCAATACAGTTGAGGGTAATTCCAGCAAGCCTCTCACACCGGAAAAGTGTCCTAGCTTGCAGTATATGGTTGAGGGGAATGCCAACGAGCTTCTTCCACTGGAAAAGTCGTATCTTACTGTATACGGTTGAGGGGAATGCCAACGAGCTTCTTCCACTGGAAAAGTGTCCTAGCTTGCCCAATATGGTTATGGGAAATGAAAGCGAGCTGCTCACACCGGAAAAGTGTCTGAACTTGCCCAATATAGTTGAGGGAAATGCCAGTGAGCCTCTCACGCCGGAAAAATGCACTAGCTTGCCCAATATGGATGAAGGCAGTGCCAGATATCCTCTTACATTGGAAGTCTAGCTTCCCAAATATGGTTGAGGGAAATGTCAGCGAGCCTCTCACACTGGAAAAATGTCCTAGCTTGCCCAAAATGATCGCGAGCCTCTCCCACTGTAAGTGTGTCCTAGCTTTCCCAATACTTTACTACTATCGCAAGTGTCAAAAACAGCTACACCCATTCTGGTTGGAGCTTCATGTTTTTCACTGTTTTTGTCACACCTTTGACACAAGACGGTCACGATTACTGTTAATTACACACTGCATAATACGGTATTTGACTGCTAGTCAAAATAGATACTTTTTAGGAATTGTCAAAACGGTTATTTTCTTCACGAGTTGTATGAAATACGAGCATGTGACGTCACAATCACATTAGTTTACAGAATACTAATTGCTGGAAATATACAATTCTGATATTGTCAAACCTTTTGTTGAAATAGGTTTAGCTTGAGACACGTTTCTAGATGTATTGGACTAACTTGTCAAATACCGTATTGTTAGAAGGTCCTGGGGGGCTTACCACAACCTTAAGGCGATTCAGATTATGAACCTTTACTGATCCGCAAAATAACCATGACCTGCTTAAAATACTTAAAACAAGTCTTGGTATTAGGTAAACAAAGCTTAATATGGCGTATTGGAATGAAAATGGTTGCCATGGTGATTTTCTGGTTTTGAACCTAATCTGAATCGCTATAAAGGTTATGGTTACCCCCCAGTAGCTCGAATCTATATCTCTTGACATATCCAGATCCCTTTCTAATGGCGTTCTGATAGGCCAAAGGTCAATTTGTAGTTGGAAGGGATAGGCGTCAGAAATACGGGATAGAGGTACTTAATAGTAAAGATATGTAAGCCTAGCTTCGCTATCTTTCGTGCGCGCTGTAGATAATGTAACGAATTCCTACCGCCGCTGTTAAATGCACGCAAGTTTAAACTTAACTAATTATCAATTTGTCCTTGTCTAGCTGGAAGAAATTTCTTATTCTAAATGTAAGTCTAGAGTTAAGCTCGCCTTTGCTCCTAAGTTACCTAGTAATTTTGCGAAGACACGGGTAACTACTAGGGTAGTTACGTTTTGAGCCGAAGTTGCCGCATTTTGTTACCGCCGCCTTTGATCGTACCGCCGTGGTAGTGAAAGGTTTTGTTTGTTGACTCTGCTACGAACACCGAAAATGTTTTTTCGTTTTTGGGAGGACAGTGAAGTGCCTCATGATGAAACTTTAAGTGAACCAACAACAGAAATGCGGGCGGTTTTGTAAAACATGTAAAACCACAATTGCGTGCGCGTGTACCGACACTATCTAAACGAATGGACTTTAACAAAGTCCCGAAATAAAACCACTAAACCTGTAATGTCCCTTTACAGCTCTCCCCAGCGTGGGCCGTCATCTTCTACTTCGTCCTCATTATGTTTGGCATCGCACAGCAACTCGCGATCTGGCACTGCGTCATCGCCGGAGTCTTGGCTATCAACTCGGAGGCTCTCAAGCTGTGGGAGAGTACTATAACCTTCCTGAGTTGCGTGTGCGGCCTGCTCGTTGGCCTGTGTCTGACTACGGATGTGAGTATACAGTGTATCAGGCGGGCGGCTGTCCAAATAGAGTCAGCAGCAAGGAGACATCATTTGAGCAGCTTTCACTATGAAACCAACTTAAACAGATTAAGCTAATGTGTAACGTCTCCAAACATTTTTGGCCGGTTGGTACAAACAATGAGTATTTTTAGGAATAAAGGAACTATTTTAGCTGAATATTATATTATTATTGTCTGTGAAGTTGGTACTACTAAACAAGCTAATCACTGTAAAGCAATGATCAATGCCACAATGCCGGTCGAACATGCGGTTCCTGAACACGTCAAAGAGAGAGCTTATGATATGTGTGTAGATAAATTAGTGTATGTAACTGTACATAATTAGGCATTAAAACTCTCGAGTGATATTATTATGAACCCACTCTCGAGTATTAATGCCCTCCATTATGTAGCAGTCACATAAACTACTACAGTAGAACGGTTTATATCTCTGTTGCAGTCCGGCATCCGCATAGTGCACTTCATAGAGTACGCGTGGGTGGGCGCGTGGTGGCACTGTCTGCTGCACGTGGCGCTGGCTTGCGGCGTGTTCGTGGTGCGCGGCCGCCCTTACTCCGGCGAGGTGAGATTGTGCACCCGTGCCATCTATACCAGCTCTGTGGAGTGTTCGGCGCTCTGTCTCCCGAGAGGGGTTCCGGGTACCAACCCTGGCTGAAGAGGATGAATACAATCACCAGGTCTTAGATGTTTGTGTGTGTGTCGTCTCTGTTTCTGGTTCCCACTATCCTATATGTATTTTTTTTATTTATCGGCTAGGCCACGACTGTCAAGAGCATAAGACCAGATGATACATATCATACATTAAAGGCTTCATCCCATAATCCGAGCGCCCATCTTAGTGACTTGACAGAAACAGTATTTTTTTTTAATGAAAATCAAACACAAACCAGGTATTTAAAAAAAATAAACGAATTGTTCTTCCGTGTAATGTCTCCCTGGATATAAGATGTGAGAAGAAACAAATCAAAATAAGAAAACTTAGAAAAAAAAATGTTATTTGTTTCTAATGCTCGGAACATGCAGATTAACTGAAAGACAGGGCGCTTATTTTTATTTTATTTTACGTTTATTTTCAAAATCCTATTTGAACTGAAATAAAATATACTTTACATCCCGGGATTCCGGAACGCCGGGCATGTCCATATTATTACCACGTATCGCAAGTGTCAAAAACAGCTCCACCGATTCCGATCACATCACATTACAGAATTCAGTCCCACGTGCGCTGGCAGATCCGTGTTCCTAACAGCAAGGTCACAAACTAAAACTACATTCGAACAAGGCCCGGCGAATATCGAATCGTCAAATCGAAGGCCTGTTGTTAAAGGCAACAAATATAATGATCACCAAAATATTTTTTTCCTACCCAAAATGGATAAATGAACACCAAAAGTTGCAAAAAATATCAGGGCAAATACTGCGGTAGCTTAGGTGAAGGGTAAAGGGGGTGAGCGAAACAAAGCTCCCTTTATCCTTCGTGTTAGGTTGAACATGTAAGAACAACAAAAAATACTTAAAACATAAACTTAGGTACACAAAACATAAAAAGAAGTTTGGTGATCATTTATCCAAACACAATTTGGTGGACATTTATCCATGCTGGCAGTCATTTCGAATTTATTGGTAGTAAAATAGGTGCGTTTTTGGTAATCGTTTAAACATAAGCCGTTGTTAAATGATTGTTATGTATCACAGGTGGTGGTCAGCGCACTGTACAGCGGTTCGGGTCGACTAGAACAGACATTCGCTGCGCTACTCAGCTTCACTTGGAACGTGATACTGCCTGTCGTGTTGTGTGTAAGTACCATTATGGCCTATATGCACTGTTTTTTTTTATGGCTAATATTTTATTGTCCAAGTATACATAATTAATTATTTTTATTATAGTAATTAATTAAATCTGTATAAATATAACCGAAATAAAATCAAAAATCCGCAATATGCACTGTTTGCAACTGTTACTTTTGGTCGACAAATTAAAATGACTTTGGCGTTCTGCAGGGATGGAGTATTGTATACCTGACTGAAGGCTTCGGCACACCAACGGTAACGGGACGCGTGTCAAATACGCAGAAACTATATAGCATGACACACCAAACTCGAAAGCGGGCCCGGGCTGTTGTTTCGGTGTTGCGACCTTTTCTGTAAAAGCACTACCCGCGACAAACTCCTATTCAGACGAGTAGAGATATGTTAATCAGTTTTTTATTGTGTTTCAGGCTGTCTGCGTAATAGACTTTCGTACTGGACAACAACGCGTTCTATATAACTGGAGAAAGCAATCAGGGTGAGTTCACAAAAGTCACAATGAAATCGGTTCATTAGTAGATAAACTACGATACGATCTGCTCCATGTACGCTGTCACGCTCTCTCGCGTCGTACGAACGCTCGCAGTCTCGCCGGCGAGTAGTGGAGGGGCGCCCCCTGTTATTGTAGTTTATCTCTACCAGCATCGACGACGAATGAATGACAGAGACCCAGAAACAAAATGTCACAAACATTAACAACCGAATCCAGAGTTTTTTTGCGTTCTTGGCATGGCTCGTGAGGCTTATCTAAGAATAAGTTCAAACAATTGAGTTTTTAATGGATAAACGTGGGCGCTACTCTTGCTGAATGGATAAACGTGGGTGCTACTCTTGCTTAATGGATAAACGTGGGCGCTATTATTGCTTAATGGATAAACATGGGCGCTACTTGCTTAATGGATAAACGTGGGCGCTACTGTTGCTTAATGAATAAATGTGGGCGCCACTGTTGCTTAATGGATAAACGTGGGCGCCACTGTTGCTTAATGGATAAACGTGGGCGCTACTGTTGCTTAATGGTTAAACGTGGGTGCTGCTGTTGCTTTATGGATAAACGTGGGCGCTACTGTTGCTTAATGTATAAACGTGGGCGCGACTGTTGCTTAATGGATAAACGTGGGCGCTACTGTTGCTTATTTCATAAACGTGGGCGCTACTGTTGCTTAATGGATAAAAGTGGGCGCTACTATTGCTTAACGGATAAACGTGGGCGCTACTGTTGCTTAATGGATAAACTTGGGTGCAACTTTTGCTTAATGGATAAACGTGGGCGCTACTGTTGCTTATTTCATTAACGTGGGCGCTACTGTTGCTTAATGGATAAAAGTGGGCGCTACCTGTTCAGGCCGCTGTTGCCTGAGATTGTACGTAGTTATGTAGGAGTTGAAGAATAAGAGAACTGTTGTCCACTTGAATGTTTATTGTCAACTAAAAAGAATAATATTGTACATTAGCTTATAATAATTACATAATGCTTAGTGTGCACAATATGTCTGACGTCAATGTGTGAGCACTGGCTCGTACACTACTATTGCTTAATGGATAAACGTGGGCGCTACTCTTGTTTAATGTATATACTTGGGCGCTACTCTTGCTTAAAGGATAAATGTGAGCGCCACTGTTGCTTAATGGATAAACGTGGGCGCTACTGTTGCTTATTTCATAAACGTGGGAACTAATGTTGCTTAATGGATAAACGTGGGCGCTACTGTTGATTAATGGATAAACGTGGGCGCTACTGTTCCTTAATGGATAAACGTGGGGGCTACTGTTGCTTAATGGATAAACGTGGGCGCTACTGATGCTTAATGGATAAACGTGGGAGCTACTGTTGCTTAATGGATAAACGTGGGGGCTACTGTTGCTTAATGGATAAACGTGGGCGCTACTGTTGCTTAATGGATAAACGTGGGCGATACTGTTGCTTTGTAACTCAGTATGAAATAAAACCGGTCAAGTGCGAGTATCACGTCGGACCCGCACACGTAGGGTTCCATATCATTGTACACGGAAAAACGTAAAACGACAGTGATTTGTACTAGTATGCCCTTTTAATTATTAATAATAAAATATTTAACTTCATTCAAGGCTGCACATCGAAACATTCAAAAAGAGTTTTGTGTAGGTAAGTATTGAACTAAAGTCGATTTTGATAGCATTTAACAATAATTTAAACAAAAATGTCAGTTGTCTACGATTGAGTGAGTTTTGAGTGTTGTACCTACACTGATGTCAAAGGCATTGATATATAAAGAGATATAGTTCGCTGTCGATTTTTGATCGATTTTTTTCTATAAGTGGTACAAAACCAAGGAGTGGGGCGCGTAATTTCAGCTTAGACGAGCACTAGCATCATACTAAAAAACTTAATTAAATTGTCGATCCCACACATACACACACTCACACACCCTCATACACCATTCAATCTGCAGTTCACCATATCGTCAGTCCAGTTTGAACTAAGTTTATTACTTTACTCACTTTATTATTCCTATAGATAGGTACTTATAAGTCTATTATATCTTTCTATTGTTTCGTAATTGGCATTTCAAATTTCCTTATTAATTAATATTGTCAGCGCTCAGTCATGGTCTTTGACCGAACTTCAGAAGTCCAAACTCAAGGTTTGCCAACGAGCAATGGAGCGCAGCATCCTAAGTGTTCGTAGGACGGACCGCATAAGGAACACCACACTGCGCTCCTTAACTTGCATCGATGATGTGGGTGCACAGACCGCTAAGCTAAAGTGGAACTGTGCCGGCCACGTAAGTCGCATGCACCCAGATAGATGGGCGAAAATCGCCACTGACTGGGTGCCATAGGACGGATACCGGCGTAGAGGCAGGCCTAAACGGAGATGGCGGGACGACCTCGACAAGTTTTTGCCGGGGTGGCCGGAGGTGGCACAGACCAGGGAAGTGTGGACGAAAGAGGGGGAGGCCTTTGCCCAGCAGTGGGACACCTTAATGGCTAAATAATAATAAAAAAATGTGTTTTAATTGAAACATGAATAAATAAATAAATAAATATAGATTTAGCCATCTCCTTTAAGTTCTTCATTATTCTTTTCATAGTTGCAAATCAATCAATCAAACCGATTGATCGATCGAATCGGATCGATCTAAAAGAACGAACCACACTAACTTTCCAAAGAGATTAAGACTTTGATGCAATTTGATGATTAAAAAAGTAATATGACTTTTTACAAACTATCGAAATATTCGTCGTCCGATAATTTTGCAATAAAATAACTATCTTAGGGGAGTTACTTCGTGTCGAAATGATGTAAAAACAATAAATGATTCCTTGGTACGTGAATGTGTTCAGGATTGATATTCAAATGTAAGTAGTTACGGCGTAATCGTGTGTAAATTGGCTTGTTTACATTATTGTGAAATGCTATCGAAATCGATTGTATGTACTCAGGTTAACGAAACTCTGCTCATTGAAATCGGAAGTGCATAGAAATTGACTTTGAACTCAGGTTAACGAAACTCTTTGTTCATTGAAACCGGAAATGGATAGACATAGAGTAATTTATGTACAGAATTAAAGAAAATATGATAAAAACTTAGTGTTATTTATTATAATTGAACAACTAAGCACAAAACTCGATACCCGCAATTGAAGATATTTTCCGATAAGATCGGTAGTCCATTTCAGTTCACCAATAGAGAAATAAAACAAAATTGCTAAGAAAATGGTAATACAAATAATCTCTTGTATGGGTACTACTTTTAGTTCTTAAAACCCATAGGTTACATTAATCTTACGGTACATAGCGGCAATAGAACAACAGCATCTGTGAACAATTCAGCTCTACCTATTTTGGTTGATCCGTTAGAGCTCTGTGACAGACGGCCAGCCGGACGGACGAGGACAGCGGAGGCTTGTAATAGGGTCCCGTTTGGCGCACTTAGGGTAAGGAACCCTTAAAAAGGCGTGAAGATATATGAAATCCTCGCAATAATCCGATTAGACATGTCACACGATGCGGTTTGGAAAACCCTTTTTTAATTTTCTGATGTGCACCCCCATTTCTCATTCACCACCATACATTTCTTATTAGTTTTCCTGTAAAGACCTACGTTACTTGTTGTATAATTAAGTTTTGACCCCGGGTGTATTGTCTTCCAGGTACTGGCCCATCTGGACTCGTCAGGTGGCAGTCCTGATGCAACAAGGCGCCTTACTGATCGTGCCAGTCACTGCTTTCGTACAAACATGGCGCTACATGAGCAAAGGGCCACCCGATATATTAGATGTAAGTTATTTATAACGCTCTGTTTACGCCAATTTTTTGATAAGCTGTTCGAGATAGTGATTCGTGATGTTGGCTCGGATTAATAAGCATGTTTGCTAGAAAGTAATACGAATGTTGGTTTATCGCTGCAAGGATAACTGCGAGTCCACGGACTGTTTAGAGGAATTGGTAAGATTAAGTTGCTATATTAAACAACTGTACCGTTATTCGAAGCCTAATAAGTAAATGAGATATGCCTTTCGTTTCCAGTTGCTTTTCGTCCCTTTTTGCCCTATAGCGCCATCTCTTTCCTTAGCCCCGCTCCTTTCCATCTCCAGCGGCAGCTAGCTTTCATGATTTTGGATAGCGATTTTGCCGTCATTGATATCTTCGTTCCCGTTCCGACACCAGCCTCGGTCTGACCGAAGGAGCAACACCTGTCACCTGTAATCCGGCTACTCGGAGGTCGGGATCGGAGTCTTCACGGAGAGCTTTTCACAACTAAATAAAACATTATTATTTAAAATTATTTATTTTTAAACATTATTTAGTTGGGAAAATTTTCCTTCATTTTTATTTCCAGTGTTACTTGTCGAAAAATCGGGTTAGTGATTTGATTACCTTTTACCCTGTCCTATTATGAAGCCATTGCATTCTATTCATTTTTCTTTAAAAATCAAACTACTTACGTGCATAAAACTCCCACGTTTTTCTTTGTTTAAAAAATAAGTCAATATTTCCGTGTCGTCTATGTACTTGGATAATGGACACCGTACTATTTTTAGAAAAGTAGACAATATTCCTGTGCTTATTAATTTCAAACGGGTAATTTAGCTAAATGGACGATCAAGGTTTGTAGATACAGTGAACGCACGGAGGATCCAGACCTCAGCCACCAGAGTTCTCGCTAACCAAGGTTTGTAGATACAGTGAACGCACGGAGGATCCAGACCTCAGCCACCAGAGTTCTCGCTAACCAAGGTTTGTAGATACAGTGAACGCACGGAGGATCCAGAGCTCGGCCACCAGAGTTCTCGCTAACCAAGGTTTGTAGATACAGTGAACGCACGGAGGATCCAGACCTCAGCCACCAGAGTTCTCGCTAACCAAGGTTTGTAGATACAGTGAACGCACGGAGGATCCAGACCTCAGCCACCAGAGTTCTCGCTAACCAAGGTTTGTAGATACAGTGAACGCACGGAGGATCCAGACCTCGGCCACCAGAGTTCTCGCTAACCAAGGTTTGTAGATACAGTGAACGCACGGAGGATCCAGACCTCGGCCACCAGAGTTCTCGCTAACCAAGGTTTGTAGATACAGTGAACGCACGGAGGATCCAGACCTCGGCCACCAGAGTTTTCGCTGACCAAGGTTTGTAGATACAGTGAACGCACGGAGGATCCAGACCTCGGCCACCAGAGTTCTCGCTGACCAAGGTTTGTAGATACAGTGAACGCACGGAGGATCCAGACCTCGGCCACCAGAGTTCTCGCTGACCAAGGTTTGTAGATACAGTGAACGCACGGAGGATCCAGACCTCGGCCACCAGAGTTCTCGCTGACCAGCATCGTTACTGAGATTCAGGGCCCAGCAGTGCCCAGAACGCCAGCTTCTTATTTGGAGTTTCTTAAGAATATCCAGCGTTTTGATGACCCGGACCCGGACTGGCGAAATGTTCGTTATTCAGACGTTCAGAAAAACTACCGTCTTAATACCCCGCCCCGGTTTTACCGAATTAGAAAGAAATGACGAAGTGAAACGCTACGACTTCTCTAGGACCATGTGTAATACGGAAAAGGCGTTCGCTTCCTTGAGCTTCGCGCTCGTGAAACAACGAGATTACTTTGAAAAAAATGCGCTGTTTCCTTTTGACGAGATCAATGAGAAAATCAACGATATGTTCGGTTCTCATCGATCTGCCCGATTTTGGTTTGGGCTCATCATGATATGCCCCGTAAACAACGGTGTATTTCAACGGCGCCATATATTAATATGGCGCTGCACATCATGAAGTGCCCAATTATACAATCGCCGCCGATATATATATCACAAAGTGGTGATAGGTCAATCTATAGTTTGACAGGTCAATCAATAAACTACACGCAAAGTAGAGCTGCCCAAGCGGGTCATTCAGGAACTACTCAGATGAAACCTCCACGAAATTGACGTTTTTTATTTTTGGAACAACATTTTTGCCCACATTTCGATAAGTTTCAGTTAGTGAGACGGCTGCTGACTCCGAGTCGATCGAGACCGTCATAACATACCGTTCAGCTGTAACTGTGTTCGCCCCCAGCGCATCCAGAATCTGTACCGGCCGCGCATGCCGCCCGCGCCCGCGCCGCCCCCGCCGCCCTTCCCGCCCGCCCCGCCCACCGTCGCACCGCCCGACCCGCCGCCCAAGTACACGCCGCCGCCCAGCTACTCCACCGCCACCGGCGCGCGGCTCATGGACACGCTGCGTCGGAGCTTCAGGACGCTGCGCAGGTGAGCGATGCGAGCGAGGCTTAGGCGACGCATGAGGCCAAATAACAAATATATTTGGAAAGACAAGGGTAAAAAGATTCTTATATCATTATACACATATAACGCCTTAGTCAGCTATTAAGTTGTAGCATGCAATTTTTTGAAGTTTGTAGTCATTAAGTTAAGTATTTGTTTAAAACTTAAAAAATAACAAAAGCCAAGACGTTACAATTTTGCAGTAGCCAATGTAATAATTTACGTTAAAAGTGTTAAACGGCAACGTGTTTATGTCATCCGGTATTTTTAACGAAAACGAGGTTCTCAAGTCGACACGTATTTTATTTTTTTGTATGACCACAAATAACTTTTTACTGAGTTGGCCGATTTTGATTATTCTTTTTTATTGGAAAGGGTATATCCCGAAGTTGGTTGGTGGGGAAATCCAACCCTAACGGTGGGGAAATAGGGGTGATTAACTGTTCACTCACAGATTTTAATGATGTGTTGTGAATTACAATTTCAAAAAAACCTCACGATGAATGAGCTTTAGACCTATCAGTCTCTTGTGTGTAGACCTCTCAGTCTCTTGTGTGTAGACCTCTCAGTCTCTGCATTCTGCTCTAAAGCTCGTTCATCCTGAGGTTTGTGTAGTACCGGGCCAAATCTGGCCCGCCAGTGCCATCAATCCGGCCCCCGACAGCTTACGACTAGAGTCATCAATCTGGCCCCCGACAGCCAATGTTTTACTATTGTTACTATTGCTGTGATAAGTTGAATGGAAGTTGAATGAAAACACAGAAATTGCAAGGTTTTTACCTTGCAATTTCTGTGTTTTCAGACGACAGAAATGATGACGCAGAAAACTCAATTTAAGTATCAAAGCATATTAATAACTAACAAATAATAAAAAAAAACACTAATAAAACAAAAAAACACTAATGAGATTTATGTAATAGTGATTTTCCACCGATGATTGTTTGAAGTTGTGGATTAATTTCACTTGTACCAATTATTAAAATACATTTAAGATGCTCATCGGTTAATTTAGATCTGTAAACATTCTTTGTGTACTTCAAGCTTGGAAAACGTTTTCTCACACAAGTACGTAGAACCAGAAACAGAAAACAACCAACTAGGAAATTTATGCAAGTTATCAAATTGTGCAAGTGAAAGACTCTTATGAAATTCCAACAAAGATGAATTTTGATATTTGTTCTTAAACATATCACTGCACTCTAAATCAATAATTTCCATTTGTACTTCCGGAGCCAGGGTTTCAATGTCAGAATCAAAAGGATTTTGTAAAAGCTTAATTTCATTCGCAATGACATCTAAGTCTGAGAAACGAGTATCGAAATCTTTAAAGCACTCAAAGTTTCGACTGCAAAATCGACGGGAAATTCAGTTTCTGTAGTGTGTCGAAGTTTCCTGTTGTTGTTCAAATTTGTGTGCATTGCTAAACTTGTTGTATTTAATAATAAGTTTTTGACAAAAAAAAATCTGAGAAGAATTTCTTGCCGACTGTATTTGTTTTTGCACTGTCCCAGAGACTATATAGGGATACTACGTATCAGTCGGCCAACTTCCATACAGCAAAAATATGCATACAGAAAAAAGAAAAAAAAAGTTTAGTGTTTGCCATGACACTTGTTTTTTTCTAACTACCAATCAATGTAGGCTTGGATACTTCGAAATACAGCCTATTCTCTATTTGTTTCACCTACCTACTTTACCTTTTCATTCCTGTCCACCCCGCGCGAATATGGACGGCTGCAAACGTGACGCTTTAGGTGAAATTTTACATTACACTTTTTGTATGTTTAAGTGTCCTCTACTCCTATTTACAAAATTCATCAATCTGTTGGATTTTGAAATAACCCTGCTCTGAAAGTATCTCATTAACATTCTTTGTGAGTTTCTTTAAGTATACAACAGCATTTTAAGTGATGATTATTGTGTGATTGCAGAGAAAAGTGTGATAATGTTTTCGAGAAGTGTTTGTTTACCTAATAAGATACATAAAGATGAAACTTTAAATATCCACATCGATAAGTTGTAATTCCAACAATACGATTCATAGATCCACATACGATCTAGACATCGTAATGTCAGATGTTTTGAGGTAACCTGTTCGTTAATGTGAATATTGATGAAAATCTTATTAGAAATAATATGTTTAGTGGTTATTTGGTTGAATTCAATTCTTTGTGAGTTTCTTTAAGTATACAACAACATTTTAAGTGATGCTTATTGTGTTATTTCAGAGAAAAGTGTGATAATGTATAATAATAAACTTTATTCAAGACAGTGGGTGTACAATAATTTATAACAAATTATAGGCATATGGCAGGTGTCTGCTTCCATAGCTAGGCTAAAAATTAACCTGTGTTTATGGCACGCAGGCCCGTTCCTCTTCCGAGGTTAATAAGGAAAGGAAATGGTTACAAAACAATTTGAAATTTTAAATAGGGTAAAATAAAGCTTAAAACTAACATGCAAATATGGATAACGTGTGTGTGTGTGTGTGTGTGTGTGTGTGTGTGTGTGTGTGTGTGTGTGATGTGGGTGTGTTTGTGAGTGTGTGTGTGTGTGTGTGTGTGTGGTGTGTGTGTGTGTGTGGTGTGTGTGTGTGTGTGTGTTTACAGTGTGTGTCTTCTGAAGGTGTATTACGCAGGTAAATGGGAATTTCTATACCCTTGAATTACCAAAAAGGGTGAGAGAAGATTCTCGGTTTCATCATAGGAAAGCGATTTTAGGTAATCAGTCAATTTTAGATTGCATTCATGGTATGATATGTGATGAATGGGTAAGATTTTGTTAATTTTGTTGTAAAGATAGGGACCCAGGTAGGCATTATGACGTTTAGTGAAGGTAAGCTTTGGGAAGGGGATATGACAGATTCTATCCTTACGACGTTTCGAGATCGGGTCGTAAGGTGTAATGTGGTGTTGAAGAAGGTTAGTCTTTAATATAAAAAGTTGACGGACCGTGAGAACGTCACATAGTTTATAGAGCTCGGTTGTGGGGAAGTGAATCGGACGTTTTGTTGCTACTTTAAGTACACCTCGTTGTGCAATTTCAAGGGATTGTAGAAAGGTTTTAGCTGCTCCACCCCAGCAGGGGATACAATATGTGAGAATGGACTGAACTAGGGCGTGATATGTCATTTTAATAATGTGGGAAGAAGCAACATTTGATTGATTTGAAAACATACATAAGTTTACGTAGCCTAGAAGTGAGAGTTTCAATGTGAGTTTTGAAGGTTAAATGTTTATCCAGGACAATGCCTAGATATTTTATGGTGTCGGTTTGAGCAATATAGGGGCATACACAATTTGGACGGTTGGAAGGAAGATGACAGAGATGTGCTTTAATGATTAAATTTGTTCTTGGTTGGTTTACTGAGGTAACAGAAAAGGGTATGAATTTAGTTTTGGAGGTATTGATAGTTAAGGAGTTAACTAAAAGCCAGTTATGTATGCTGTTAAAGCCCGTCTGGGCTATGATTTGTAGATCAGTCCAGGTATTGGCATCAAATAGGAGTACAGTGTCATCGGCATAAGTAATAATGGAACCGTTTGTGAGGGATATGTTACATAGGTCGTTGATAAAGACAAGGAAAAGGATCGGTCCTAGTATACTACCTTGAGGAACACCATAGGATATCTCTAGCTCATCACTAAGACATTCGCCTATTTTTACAATCTGTAATCTCTCTGTAAGGTAGGAACGGAAAAGATCAAGTTGGGTGTCTCTGACTCCTATTGAGGAGAGCTTGTTGAGAAGAGCGGGGATAGGAACAGTATCAAAGGCCTTTGCCAAATCTAGAAATATAGCTAGTGTTTTTTTATTATTATTTAAATGATTGACTATTGTATTTGTTAATCGGAGAACAGCATCTGTAGTGGAGATGTGGCGACGAAAGCCAAATTGATGTGGGGAAATTAAGTTTTTATTTTCAAGATAGGACAGAAATCTCCAATTTATCAGGCGTTCCAGAATTTTGGAAAGAGACGGAAGAACTGCTATTGGACGATAGTTATTAGGGGAGGACCTATCTCCGCTCTTGAAGATTGGATGGATGATAGCCTTTTTAAGAGCACTGGGAAAAACGCCATGTTCAAAGCAGAGATTGAAAATATGGCTGAGAATAGGAGCCAGTTGGTTTGAGTACCGTTTGAGGATTATAGACGAGATACCGTCCCAGCCGGTGGCAGCGTGTGGTTTTAAAGTCCGGATTGAGGTTATTATTTCATCTGGGTCGGTGTGGATGAGAGCAAAAGAGGAGGTTGTTGATGGATGAGATTGTATTTGAGATATTCGCGCAGATTGGGAATTTTTAATTAAATCGTCCGCTAGGTTCTTTCCTATATTTACAAAAAAACTATTAACATTGTTACAGGAGACTTTCGGCGGTAAGGATGATAAAATTAACTGAGAGGGTATGGATTTGGGTTTAGTAGTATTTGATATTTTTTTAACAGTATTCCAAATAAGTTTTGAGTTTTTTCCAGCTTTTTGGAGTTCTGATGATTCGAATTGTCTCTTAAGTTTCTTTAGTAATTTTGTACAAAAGTTTCGGTATCTTATATACGTTGTTTTGAAGCCTTCATTATTCGGGTTTGTTTTTGATTGTCTGTGTAATCTATCACGATTACGGATACAACGTAGTAAACCGGGGGTAATCCAGGGTTTTTTAATTGTGTGCTTTCTAGGAATGTTTTTGGTGGTGGTATTTGTAGTTATGATATTAGATAGGGTGGATATTAGAACGTTTGTGGCGGTTTCGGGATCTAACATGGAAAATATAGGGGTAAGATCCGACTTTTCAAAATCTTTGTCTAAGTTATTGTAATTTATTGTTGAAGATAAAGTGGGTGATAAGTTTCTGGTGGGTTTTAGGTCCAAGGTAAATAAAATTGGGCAGTGATCGGTTGGATTGGTATCAAGGATTATGGTTTGTGTAGGTAGACGTGATCTCAGTATAATGTGATCAAGACAGCTATTTTCTCGGGTGGGTAGGTCGTGTGCTGGGAGAAGACCGTGGTAGGCTAGTCGGTTTAAATAATTATGCGAGCTGGCATCGAGCGCCGCGGGTGTTATGTCTACATTTATATCGCCGGCAAGGATAACAGATCTAAAGTTGGACAGAGATGAGATTATTTTATCGAGAGCATTAAGAAAATTGTCTATGTTAATAGTAGAGGGTGAACGATAAATACAAATAATCGCTGAGTCGGTTCCTACTTTTATTAATAGTCCAGAAGCCGTTCCACACAGATTTAGTTCTTCGGACGTATGGGGAAGGTTGGATTTTAAGTACACAACTACACCGTCGTTTTGATTAAGGTGTGTATTTGTTTGAACAGTAGTATAGTTATCGAGCGTGGGAATTATACTGTTTGATAAGCAGGATAGCCAACATTCAGTAAAAACCAGAATGTCACAGCTGATGTTTAACCTAGATTGGAGTGTTAAAAAGTTGGAAAAGTTACAGTTTATAGATCGTATATTAAGAGACAATAGCTTTAGGTTATTGTTATTAATAGGTATAACGGAGTGCGCTAATTCTGGTGTACATTGGTGCACGGTTGATAAATTGAATTGGTCTAGGTTGTGAAAGAAATCTGTTTGTTTATTAGCCATTTGAAAGGTAAGCATCTAAGACATGGTATTGTTTGGAAAGGTTGTATTTAGTGCGGTGCTGTTGGGGATTTTGGGGAATTAAAGTTTCTAGAAAAATAACAAGTAATTGGGTTAAGAAAAGGTAAGTATTGCGGGGGAGTGAAAAAATAACAAATAAATAGGGGTTGCCTATTGTACAGGCTGGATTTAAATGCGTATACATTAGTGTTTGTGTGTTGTATTTGTTTTGGTAGGTGTGTGTTTGTATGAGGAGTTTGTATAATGGTGTGGTGAACTTAAAATTAGGGTTGAAGTGTGAATTTATACAATCAGCAATGAGAAAAAATCCAATAATGGAGATATTTAAATTACGATGTAGCTTAAATAGTCATTCCGTATTTAGGTTAGTTAGCGAGTTTAGGTGTGTTTCACTTTTGATCTGAAAATACGGGGTGTCTATGTTTTCTTTAACAAATATTCTGTCATTTGTGGTCCAGCAGAAGTTGTAGTGGCTTTGTTTGATGAAGTTGCGGGTTAGGTAAAACAGCCGTTTTGATGCTGTGGTCAGAAGTTCATCAACGAAGATCGGTGAAGCTGTTTCGGTAAAGCCAAGATGAGTGCTGTTCAGTTTAAATTCTTTTTCTTTATTTTTGTTAAATTTTTTGGCCATGGCAAGGTACTGTGACTTAACCAGTGTGTTTGAAAATTCTACTGTGAGGGTTGAGGTTTTCTGTTCCTTTTTGGAGGGTCCTCTCGTCACGTCTCGAATATCGCTAGAGGAGTAGTGCAGATTCAAGGTTTTCGATAGTTGGGAAATTGTTTCGTACAGCATTGCCTTGGTTTCCTTACTTCTTTTTGGTACGGCTCGAATTTCGATGGAGGTTTTTGTGTTGTGTCGTTCAAAAGAAGTTATTTTCTCTTGGATTGTGGTCAGTTCAGCGGCCATAAATTTGCGGTCAGCTTCCAGGTTAGATATTTGGGCATCGATTGTAGAAATTTGGTCAGATAAGAAAGACATAGCTTTTTGGATTTCTGTGTTAGTCGTCTCAATGTTAGAGGTTTGGACTTTTATATTGAGCATTAGGGATTCCAATTTATCGAGACGATCAGATTGACAAGACATCATTGTTTGTATCATTGTTTTTAGTTCGCTGAAGTCGGAAGGTTCGGATTCCTCAGAACCTCTGACGGGGCGTTTGGCTCTCTGGGTAATAAATCCTTCAGGGGAACTCATTTGATGGCTTGGTTCTTTTTCCAGGTTCATAAGGTCGTTTTCTGATCGAGAAGAGGTGGTTTTTTGTCCAGATGTAGGTGAACGGAGCATGTTGCGACGTTATGATAGCTTGATCGGCACAATATATTACGGTCAATCTAGGTCTATTTGATCGGCAAATTTAGTCCATAGCTGCGTTTTATTTGCGATGAATACGGATGACTCACACGACCGACGACGGCAGAAGGCAGGCACGATCGACAGCAGGGTAGTAGGAGCGAGATGAATGATATAAGTGAGTCAGTACCTCTCTTTACCGGCAAGCGCAGCGCTAAGCAACGGGGCAAGAGCGAGATGAATTATTTCAAACCTCTCGTTTCCCCGAGGGTAGCGGGGGGCCCCTCAAGTCGCACTCGCGATCACTGACGCACGGGCACAAGCACACCAATTTAAGCTTTAACTAACTGATAATGCAAGCAAACTGTGATTAGATTAGTGAAAAGTTGACTATTAAAATTAGCAAAAATAAATGAGGCAGCCGATAGCACGTCTGCTCACAGTCAAGTCTCGGACGAACTACCTATTACCTAGTATTCGAGAAGTGTTTGTTTACCTAATAAGACACTAAGCTTGAATACACTTTAATTACCTACCTAGCTAATTGCAGACTCAAAATTACTTAAAATCCGTTTTTTCATTAGCTCCCGACTAAAATGCGGCAGTGACCATTGTGAAATATATAATAAGGTATTTTCTGAGCACTGCTTCCGCAAAATCCAATAGATGGCGCTGGGTAAATCACTTTTTATTTTTCTCGCATAGACTCAGATTGCCATTGTGCAGACCTGAGGTGCAGACCACAGAGCAATAAGTGCAGTGCTTTATGGTGAGATTTTAATCTGTGAATTGAATGGGGAATACCGGGGAATACCGTGGGCTTTTTTTCGTGTTTTTTCCGAGTGATTTCTGTGGGAACGAAAGACGTCGTCGTTCAAGTTTGTTCAAATTGGAAGATTGGATTCAAATTTTACGTTTAAATTAAATAACTGTTCTGGCTGGACACCTTCTGGTCAGTGGACACCGACAAAAAGAAGATGGGTCGTGTTTGTGTTGTGCTTGGATGCAAGAATAATGGGTGTCATAGCTTTCCAAAACAAGAACCTCAAAGATCTCTTTGGATAAAAGCAGTGAAACTAAGGAAGAAATTTCAAAACAGACATTGCCTTCAAATATGCCCATTACAATTCAAAAACTCCGATTACATGGATTCATACTACCTCAAAAATGAGGTTACAAAAAGTTAATTTTCTCAAGAATGCTGCATTACCTTGTAATGGGAGTAGCGTCAGGGGGATGGGGGGACCCCCCCAAGGCGATTTCGAAATAATAATGCGAAATTGGTCACTTTCGTAACAAAACTGAAAACTCAACAACAAACAAACACGAAAATCCAAGCCAGCCAAATGAACGGAATTTCAAACGTCACTCAGTCAAGTCACCGAGAAAACAACAAAGTTAACAGACCATATAATTTGCCAGCGTCATCGAACTGCTGACGGCCGACGGCGGCGCGGCGGCGTCATTCTATAGTCTGTCTGTGTAGTGTGGACCGTATAATATAACCCGGCCGAGTAAAATGTCACCTCGCTGACATTCAAGTAGCGCCGTAATGACGACACCTTTACTCGTCCGGGTTAGATGTCAAAATGAAAATGTATGGTCCACGTGGCACTGACCTTCAAAAGTAACTTACACATCGCCATCTATCGGTTTTTTCTGAGAAAAAACCTCATTGGACTCAGTAGTATATTTTTAACCGTAAATAAAAGACTCGTATCACTAAAAACCATTTTTATTAGAATGCTTATTAAGTGATTTATTAAAATCAATTGTAAATTAATTCAATTATTGTTTAGTTTCGCAATGATAATCACTTAACTGTGAAAATCTAGAAATTTTCTTAAAAATTTAACGGTAAGACTTCGCCCTATGTACGTTTGGCTCAAATGGTTCCAAATGGTCTGTACTAGCTTCGGTTTAAGTCTTTGCATCGATCTACCGGACACCCTGTATATTCCCAAGATTAATGTTTTATAACATAACCAAGAAAATAATTTATAATAAAAACGACGTAGTACACATATTTTTTTTTCGAAACTTGAATGGTATCAATTGTTTCTTACGTATCGACAACACTGTGTTGTGAGGCCGGTCTACACTGGACCAATGTGGCGAACGGAAGCGTGACTAAAACAAAAATGTCTGTTTCCTAACTCTGAATATAATTCTAGATTTCCTCGGGTTATTGGTTTCATACTCCATGTACAGAACCAGGTGAATTTATGAGTTTGTGTGTGGTATTGATAGAAAATGCTGTTTGGTTATTTATTTTTATAATAATTCTACTTTTTTGAGTAATAAGTTGTACTCCTAGCCACGATTTAACTTAAAGTCTAACTTTTTATCAGGTGCAGTAAAATGACGTTTAGTGGGTTGCCGTTTTTTTTAAGAAAAATTAATAGGGATGTAGCTACAAGAGTGAGTGAATCATTCAATAAATGAATGATCAGTTTGTTTTTGTTTTCGAGATTTAATATTAAGTTGTAATGTATTTTTTATTCTATCATTATTACTATAGTAGAGGATTGATCTTTTTTGGTGGAAGTATAGGGAGTGTGATGTTCACTATTTTACTATCCTAGTGATGATAGGGAACTGGAAAGAACACAGGAAACACCGTGTAGTCTTGGACACACATTCCAGACGTGCGTCGCATATATATAGGTATATTCAAAATGAAACAAAAACGTCATAATATTGTTTTTTAATTAATCTTTTTCCGAATCACTGTCGCTTTGTTGTTTCACAATATCTATGAGAGTGGCCTTAACCATATTTGGTTCAAACGCAATATTTTTAGTAGTCAGCCACTCTTGAATTCGTCCACGACATCTTAGGGATTGTTTTGATCTTCCTAGAGTGATAGGGTGCATTGTCCATTACGAATACTGCATTCGGCTTGAGTTTGGGCATCTTGCGATGTGCTCGGCAGAGCATCCAGTCTTCGGTGTATCAAACAAAAAAAACTAACACGATTAAAGAAAACAGGTAATGAAAAACAAACACAAAGTAACATAAATTTAACAATAATGATAACGAAACCAACGCGCAATGGGCAAAGCAAAGTTATTCGTGCACTCAAAACAGAAGTTAGAAGCCGAATGAGCGAATGACAAACGAAACAAAATGGCGGCCAAGCGTCATCGTAGCACCGTAACTAAAAACCAGTACTACCAACTTGAGAGAGCGATTTCTTGAGCGATAACTTGTATATGTGTAAAAGGATCAACGTTTATACAACCTTTTGTTTACATGAATAATAAATAGAATTCAGTATCATCATTATGAGTCAGTTATGGAACGATTAGATCTTCTGTGAACTGAATCACATCCCTATTGAGATTAGGCTGTCAACATTATTTTACGGAATGACATTTAGATACGTCAGTTTACTGCAGCTGATAAAAAGTTAGACTGTAAGTACTTTATACGGACGTTGTAACGGTATTGGAAACCATCGTGAGGAAACCTTCATTACTTCATACGTTTTTTTTTTTCATAATCTTCTCACGCACCCCTTCTGGGGCGTGGGGAGTCGGGGTCAGGTCGACGGACCTCTTCCCGAAGAATCGCCTCTGTCCACTCCTGTGGAGAGGTCATCGGATGGCCCCTGCGGGCGGTGGTCTTGGTGTGGCGCTGGTGTGCAGTGGGTGATCGCCGGCTAGGCAACCAGGTCGCGTGGCAGGCGGCGGCGGTCGGGCGGGCGCGCGTGGTGCGGCGCCAGTTCGGCGATGTGCGGAAGGTGTGATGCATCCGCACGCGCGAACATGCCCTTCGCCAGCCTCTGGACAAACTGGTCCACGGTTTCCCATCTTAGGTACCTCTGGATTGTCGCGTTCCTCACGTAGCGGGGGGCGCCGACGATGGTACGCAGAGAGAGGTTCTCTTGGGCTCGGAGTCTCCGTTTGTTCGTCTCCGAGCACAGGGCGTACCATGCCGGAGCAGCGTAGGTGAGGCGGGATCTCACATAGGTCTTGTAGATCCCGAGCTTCGCCCTCAGAGGGAGGCTGGAGTACTTCATACCTGCGGCGATGGGCTAGCGCCCCTGTCACGCAAAATGGAGTATTGAATAACTGGTTCAAAGTCGGCACAATTGTGCCTCTGCCGCCCCGTATGGGATAAGGCGTGACGCTATGTTGCCACGTTTTGGTTTCTTTCATTATTCCTTAAAAATAATTACCGTGTGATCTATGGGATTATATGATTAACTTAGCAAGCATGAAACGAAACTCTTTTGAAAAAATGTTGACAAAAATTTTACGATTTTCTTACAGGTTTTGATACCTGAATGTTACAATATAAACGAGCGCTCTGTCAGGGAGGAAATGCCACGTCCTAAGGAAATACTTGGTTCCTACAGCCCTTTACGTACTTTAGTTTGGCCCAGTGGACATATTATCTTGACCCGACTTTATAATGTTATGATCTGTTTGTTCAATACCACAGCATTCAAATACACTAGACATAGCCAGTTCAAACGTTTCACCGACCATTCCACCATCAAACGTTTATATGCGTACCATTCTTCACTAAAATGCAAGACCCACCACTTTTCTTGTTTCTTGAAAGTTGGTATCATGATTCTGTCAATTCTGTCCAGTCATTTCAATCATTACCCTTTTTGGGAGTACACTTTGGATATTTTGGTGCAGTATTATCAGTTTCGAGCAATTGTTAGTCTCGAAAAAGCTTGTTATATTAACATATTAACATTTATACACAGGCACATATATTGCTTCTTGGCCCCACACTAGGATACCCTGTGTCGTTGGAACCAGAAGCAGTGACGTCACACATATTGAAACATCCAAGACCTCGGATTTTTTCTTTTTTTTTACCCCCAACCGAGGATCGAACCCGGGACCTCTCGCATGGTAGGCAGAGCCACAACCGCTGCGCCACAGAGGTCGTCAGGTATGGGGAGGTATGGGTCACTCTATTTAATTAACTGTACATAACTTGAAGGAGACAGTCTAAGGTCTAGTACCCATAACTACAATAAAATACAATGACATAAATCCTAACTAAACATAAGAAACAAAATACATATCGTTTTGATTTAGTTTACTTTTGGATGTTTTTTTTGTTTGGTCTATTTTATTTTTGTCGACTATCGGGAAATAACAAGATATGGTTATCCCCTTTATGTGGTGTTTTTTTTTTGTTTAGGAGTCATACGTTTGTTGACTTAAGGGTTTTTGAGATTTTTGTTGTATGTGAGATATTCCCTGTCATAATCTAGTTGATCCACACAGTTGTTAATGCAGGAGCAAACAAATTTCCATTGGCCTCTGAAACAATTAAGACCAACGAAAGTACATTCTGGCCTGTTTTTGACACTTAAGACAGCTCGTGTGATATAACCGTGATGTGATTGGTCATTTTTTATTAACCCCCCTACGACCAAAAGAGAGTTGTTATAAGTTTGAAGTGTGTCTGTGAGTATGTCTGTCTGTGGCACTCTAGAGCTCAGATGGGTGGACGGATTTTAATGCAGTTTTTTGTAAATTATAGTATACTTCCCTGGGATGGTTTTTAGCTATTATGATTTATCAAAATCGGTTTAGTAGATCGAAACTTACTAGTTTAACAAGGACACAAGTCAACCAAATTTTAGACTAAACACAGACGACGAAAAATATGTGTGTTATAGGTTTGAGGCGCCTATCCGTCTATGCGTGTGTGTGTGAAGGTGTGTCTCTGTGTGTGTATGTCTGGCTGCGGCACCCTAGCGCTCAAATGGCTGGCCGGATATTGGTGATGCGGTACAAGTCAGAGACGAAGAAAAAGAGGGTTCTGTGGTATAGGCGCTCAAACGGGTGGACGGATTTTGGTGATGCGGCACACAAGTCAGAAATAATGTATTACCATGGACGAATAAGCCTAGAGGACTGACCACCGCATACAAAAAATCGTTTCCTGCTAGAAAGCCAAAATCCTGTATTATTTCTAGATGTCGCTGTACCATGCAATAGATGCTGAGTGCTTAGGTTGACGGCGTAGTAAAATCGATCGTAATATCGACGAAAAATCAGAGCTGGCGTAAGCGTAAGCCTTGTTTGTTCTTAGGAAATGAACGTTTATACCGCCTTCTTTCCTAAATTAAGCGCGCCACCACGATGCTACCTTTAATGGAAAGAACTTTTGAATTAGTAGCTCTATCTAATAATATACATTTAAACTAAAAAATCGAATTACGCTTCAAAGTACTACGGTGGTTTGTCCTCTAGTTTTATTCGTCCATGGCATTACTGAGACAAAGATTGAATTCCACATTTTAATCTTTGTAATTATGCCAAAGCCGTTTTGTCATGGGGACTATTGAATAGTTTTCTCTGATTAAGTTCACAAATTGCAACACCATGTAAATTTTTAACGCGACTTGGAGCTATGAATGACCTTTTCAAATAATTTACTGCCCAGATATACGACAGCCTTTTGTACTGTTGTTCCTTGCAATTCAATGAGTCGGGTTTTTGTACAAATTATAGATATTCTAAGCAATTGAAATTGCTATATTTACAATTTCATGATAAGGCTACTTACTGATTGATAAATTTCTCAAAATCGATTAATTTCCTAGAATTCCACAAACTTTTTTTTACAATTTCGCACTGCACCGAATTTGAATATATGTGCAATGTAAAAAATATTAATTTATTTTACTCTGTTCGCCCCACACTGTTCGTTCGTTCGGTGACAGAGCCTTTATTAATACTACATAGTCAGGTCATAAGTTCTGTCACATGTGCAATATGAAATAATTTAGACATGTTTATTATTTATGTAAACATTTATATAGGAAAATGAACTTAATAAAACATAGATTCTTATGGTAATAAAGTTTATTCAAAATGACCCCCGCGATTTTGAATACAGGCCTTTATTCTGCGCGGCCAGTCGTCTATCGCAGCACGAACGAGGTCCATGTCAATATCGGCGGCTGCCTTAATCAAGGATGCCTTGAGTGACTCCAAATCAGGATGAGGCTTTTAGCAGGCCTTTTCCTCCAATTGTTGCCATATCTTGTAATCTAACGGACTCAAATCTGGACTGGAGGAGGGCCAGTCTTCGTGCCGGATGAAGTCGATTTCACGCGCCGCCAGCCAGTCTTGTGTGCTTTTCGCTCTATGAGCTGGCGCAGAATCTTGTTGGAATACCCAGTGCCTGTTATTAAACATGGTATGAGAAACAGGTTCCACAAGGTTCTTGAGGACTGTATTTTGATACACAACTGCATTCGTTTTTACGCCTTTCTCACAAAAATGTACCTCAGTTAAGCCCCAATAAGAGACTCCCAACCAAACCATGAGCGAGGATGGAAAATGACCTCGTTGGACACGCGGAATACGGTTGCTCGCTTCTTCACTGCTGTGTGCGTACACCTTATCATTTTGTTTGTTGTAGCTCTCTTCCACGGTGAAAATTTTTTCATCCGAAAAAAGAATTTCCCGATGCTTTTTTACCGCGTACCGCTTCAACAAAGCGCGGCATCTCTTCAGTCTCAGGTCCATTAAACGAGCGTCCAAACGATGTCCTGTTTTTCTTCGATATGCCCTAAGCCCTAAGTCTTCATTTAACACCCTTTTCACCGTGGTCCTGCTTAACCCCATCTGAAGGGCCAACAGTTTCTGCTTACGTATGGGATTTCTTTGAATTCGCGCCTTCACAGCTTTTATCACTGCTGGAGTCCTAACAGAGCGAGGGCGACCACTTCTTGACCTGTCATCTACACTAGAGTCTTCATTGTATCGTTTTATGGTACGATAAACGAATCTTTTGGTTATATTCAAATTTTTCAGTAAGTCGAAAATCTGAATTGGCGCGTAACCGCAACGATGCAACGCAATAACTGCGACACGGTCTTCTTTAAGTGTCCACTCCATATTTAAAAATGAGGAAAATTCTAAAAGTAAAAAGTACACATTTTTTTTTCATGAAAAATTCGAAATTCGAATTTTATAAACTTTTTTGTGGCCAGCGTTCTTAATTCAAAAGTTTTTATTGTGTGACAGAACTTATGACCTGACTGTGTATATTCTCCTAAAAGTAAGCTGAAGGTTGAATTCTAAGCTAACCCCAGCCTTAACGGGCACAATCGCCACATTCAGCGGAACGTCGGTCGCTGAAGACATTACATTTAATTTACGTTGGTCGGTCACATTCCGCGGATGATCGGTATTTTCGTTTCGTTTAGATGTGCCGTGACCACCTGGTGGCTCCTGTCCAAAAGTCGCATGGTTTGGGAAGCCATCTGTGGCTCGGTTTTCGCGCGTTGGAATTAAATGCATCGATAAATATCCCTCTATCGCTTTCTCACCAAATAAAGTATGTTGCCGGTGAAACAAGACAAGGCTAGCAAGCGTCCCTTTGAATGCTTGGCCATAGAGAAATTGAGAATTAACCGTTAGTCTAAAGTGTCGGTTTTGCGGACCAGACTTGTGCTGGCCTGAGACGAATAATATTCTGTAAAATATTTGTATTGTATAATGCAAGTTTTTGATTGGATTAAGAGGGTAATATAGATATCTGGATATAAAACTAATTTATGCATAAAACTGCTGTTTTTTTTCATTTAAAAATTGTCAAAGTATGTACTTAATTTAGGTTCTCCTAAACATAAACAATTAAACATCCAAAACCCAAGGGAAAGCGTTTTCTAAAGTAGGATCGCTGAGCAGCAAGAATTTCGGTCATTGACCTGTTATTTCCTTTCTCTGTCGCTCCCGCGTAAATATTTTCACGTCACGCTCGCACAGGTGCAAACTTAATACTTTTTCACTTTTTTTTTTCCAGGTTAACAACATCACACCCAGAGTCGACCGTCAGCAACAACTCATCACAAATCCCCATCACACTCAGCGAGAGCGTCGACAACGAAGAACGCTTCACGCACACCGACGCACAGCCGCCGACATACAGCGGCATGTTCACAGCACCCTCCCTCACCATAACAGACGAGACCGACGCACCCACACAGACGACCTCGCGACACTCGCTCTGCTTCACGAGAGACTACCTCCGTAGATCTTTCGTAAGAAAGAGTGACTCAGTGAAAAGCATTCGCTCGAGTTTACGAAGGAGCTTCAAGTACGGCGGCGCGCTGACGACCAGTCACGAGCATCTGGTCAGGGACGCGGAGCCGATATCGAATACTGTGGCGATGTCCGCCATGTTGGACGGCGAGGGGTCCCCGTACGCTAGGAGCGGAAGCGAAGTGATATGAATTTTGTTAGTAATCGATGAAACACGGGAACTATCCGCCAAAGGCACCCGCGAGGAATGCACTTTCTCCTCCCTCGCTCACTCACTCTCGCCTGTCACTCACTCACATGTCAGTAGGACAGTGACCGGACACTATGACGTCATCAGAGCGAGGTGTATCTTTGGCGTGCAATAAATACTATGTTGTGGAGATAGTGATTCAGTAACTCCGCCAAATGCATCATCAATCACATTACAGCTTTTATGTAACCCGATGTAGTCCGCCACGCGCGAGAAGCGCCTTATTGGTAGATATATTTTTAATTCGTGGTAATTTATGAAAAACTTATATACGATATGCCACTTTATGTATTCGGCGACTGGTCTATGACCTACCTAGTAGACTGCATTTTCACAATAATGCCTACTGCGTTGGGAATCTCAAAAATATTTTACGAATGTAGTTGGTAGATCAGTCATGAGGCTATAATATGAAAATAAATAAATAAAATTGAGCGCTTTGAACTTTGAAGTAATCTAACTAATTATAAAAGTATTAAACAGCCATTAATTAGTTCAACGAATAAAAATATCTGTTTTAGATAAGACAAGATATGACATAATAAAATGATACTTTTCAAATACGAGCTTAGTTAAAATTAAAAATGTACTTTTAAAGGCTTAAATCTTTTACTATGTTATGTGTGTATATTAGTGTGTATGTATTTTGTACGAGCTAGTAAAGTGTTCTTGTTAGCTCCTACTAGTTGTTTGTACAAGTTTGTCATAGATGTGTAAGCCAAGATTTTTTTATAGAGCATTTTGTTCATTGGATATGATTGATTACCATAAGTGCATTCTGTGATTTGCATGTGTTTTATCGAATCATTCCACTATTTTTCAATGAACGAAAATGCATTTTTAATAATAAATTTGAGTACAATGAAGTAGTAGGATAACCTCATTACATTATTTCGTGACAATACAACCCTTATATCAATAATATAAAGGTGAGAATTGTTTATAAGTTAAAATGTAAGCTTAGCTATAAAGATGTGTAGGGTGTAACCTAAAGATGTAGCTGTGTTCTGATGAGTGATTATGGACGTCCTGAGCATCTTAACTCAGCCTAAATGAGAATGACGAAATTATTTTCATTTGTATCTGGCAGCGTATAATAGTGAACACTGTTGTTTTATAATCTCGCGAGATTGTAAACTGTCGATGAATTGTTAACTGTGCCGTAACTAGCTAGCAATATAACGTACTAATTTTTATAGTTTATAATCTATGTATGGAAAACACGTTAGGTTGTGAATTAACTCTACGATATTATTTGTAACTTATTAATTTTCGTTACTTTATCTATAATAAAGTCAAACCGTTAAATATGGAACTTGGTTAAACTTGAATTGAACAGTAGTTAGCCGGGCGAGGTGGTCGGTCAGGGTAGGTGAAGGTTGAAGGGGGTGAGCGAAGCAAAGCTTCCTTTAAACTTTATGTTAGGTTGACATGTAGGAGCAAAATAAACATAAAGTTTGAGCCCTTTTGGTCTCGTTCATAATATGACGCTTTGACATGATTATTTAACTATCGAAAATTAATACGTTAAATTGTAAGCAGTATGCAGAGTTCATAATTTATTGATAGCAATCTCAAGGGATAGATTATAAACGAATGGTTTTCACAATCCTACAATTGAATATTGCTGCACCTCTCTGTTCGACCCGTAGAACTAGAAACGGTTTAATTTTGTTCCTTAGCGCATTTAATATTATTGAGATACTTAACATTTTAAACTAATCTCTTTTATTGGATCTTAGTTCTAGTCACGATCTTCCACTTTTTTCGAGTTAAATTCATCACAATTTTAATCACTCTGTTTTATGTTATGTTGTTTTTTATACAAAATTAAAAGTTGCACTTTTATAGCACGCTTCCCAAATGAAATGTAGTTAGTATTTATTTTTGTATTTTACCGTCTACTTTACAACATTCCTCTTTTTTGTTTAAACATTTACAAGTAGGTACTATTTGAAATACATTTTTTTTCACCATTAACGTTATTGTTTTCCTAGCTGATAAATGCATGGTCTAAAAACCCTTATTAAAATAAGTATAGGGTATATTATGTCTTTATTCATCAATAATAATACAAAAGCACATCTTACACAATCAATTCATAGTTCAGTAAAATTAAATAGTTTTGGTAAACATACAACAAACGTTACACAAGTGCGTCTTCTCAAACATGCAATGACATGTCGTTATTGACAGGCGCCGGGAATATCACGTGTCGGGGACTCGCACGCGGGGGGCGGGGGGCGCACAACTCAAGAGAACTGTGAAGGTATTTTATACAAATTTGCAGGCCTAGGCCGGGAAGTAGTTTTTTTTTATTTTATGCTCAAAGCAAAAGACATCAACGGGCGCACGAAACTTACTATTAGTAGTATTCTTAAACTTGAATTTGTTTTTTGAGTGGATTTTTTATTTCATTGCATAAGTCAGAGAAAAGCACTATACCCGCCTCTGGCCATGAAAGGGCTTGCCGGCTTCGTATCACTATCCGGCCTACGGTCGGCCGTCTATGCCTACTCAGCCGGCAGCGACTGCAGTCATGTACTATTTCACTGGGTAACATTTGTCCCTCGACACGAGTTCCAGTTAAGCGTCGCTGCCGGCTGGTCGGGCGACACGTCGCGGCCACAACTAGTGGCCCCTAATTCAGTTACTTAAATCGGCCGAAAACTGGAAAAAAGTTTTCGCATCTAAGGCCGGCTTGCACCAGACTTATTTATGACAGACGCTAAATATAGTTTAAACGCTAAATACAACGCGGCCTTTGACGTCAAGTTGACTTGAACTGTTACATGATACAGCCCCCTTATCGGCGTCTGTCATAAATAAGTCTGGTGCAAGGTAGTAGTGCGTGGGCAAGGCAAATGTCGAGAGATATGTCACCTGGTGGAACCAATAAAGCGTAGATAATAAAATATATAGGTTGGAATCAAGTCTCTATTGCAATATGTCATACATACAAATAAGATGAATTGCAAGTAATAGAGCTGCGAGAAAGATAAAATTAAGTAAGGTTCAGTAAGAGAATACATATAGCATAATACCAGCTGCGCAGATAAATTCGAGTTTCCTTACAGCCGCTAGATGGTAACCAGCAGGCAATAAACTAACATCTCTTCGTATTTGTCTACGCGGCTAATGAAATGGATCAAAAAGCATTTCCTCATTTTATATAATTTAAAACTAAAATACGTAACCATCGTGCTACTAATAAAAACAAGCAGAAAATGGCACTATTTCTCAAAATCATGCAAATTGTGCAAAAAGTTATCAAAGGACTTCAGTAGTCAGGCCCCTAGCTCCTGCGTTCACAACATCAAAGTATCTGTCAGTCAAAAAAACTCCTTTGACTCACCGTGGAACGTTAATTATACCAGAACTTTATTCATACTACTTTTCGTCACATTTTAAACTACGTATAACCGCACAATATGTGACAAATTGCTAATGGTCATCATAAAGTATACATAACTCATAACTCTCTTGATCCGTGGAGCAGCTGGTGCTAAACAGAAGCCATTAAGTAATTCTGATAGCAATCGTAAGGAAAGCCCGACCAATCATAACATGATCATTTGACACGAGCCGTCTCTTATAGCGGCTTTGCTTGTTAAAGCGATTGCGACTGTGATCAGAATCGGAATTCTGAGTGGTCAATTCATAAATTTGACAGGTACTGCGATTGATATCAGCAATACAGAAGGCTACAGCTAACTTACTGGTCGGTCTTAAGGCTCCGCTCAGTTACTCTCGAACCGACAGTGTTATAAGCAGCTTTTACCTCCCGTTATATTAAAGTGTGACGAAACGTGACAAAACGACTCTTAAAATATCAATAAGACTGGGAATTCAAATCAGTCGGTCACATTACAGTAGGTTCGGGAGAACTGCGAAATCAGATTGTCACAGGACCGGAGATTGCTATTATCTTATCAGCGAGTTCATGTTGAGAAGACTTTTCGGCGCCTTCGAATCAGCGGGGTCCTTCTTCTTCGATGGGTCCATCATGAAGCACTTCCACAGTCTGGAATAGGATAACCGTAATTATAATTAGAACAACCGTAGACAAGCGACGCAAACAACTAGGCTCTTACAACTCTCGTCTGGAATTTCTTCGCTCTAAGACTTTGCATCCTCCTACGTCCTCAAATCTATCTTAGATGTGGCATATTATTTTCCCTCAGCTCATTACACTCTTACACTCTTCATGGCTGTAGTATTTTTTGTAGAACTTGGCTCGGCCTTCGGTCTCAAAATCGAACCACATTTTTAACCCTCCACGAAAATGAGGGGTGTTATAAGATTGAAGCGTGTATCTGTCTGTGGCACTCTAGCGCTCAAAAGGGTGGACGAATTTTAATGCGGTGTTTTCAGAACCATCGCAGGGAAGTCCATTTATAGAAAACCGCATTAAAGTTTGCCCACCCGTTTGACCGCTAGGGTGCCACAAACAGACATACATATAGACACAGCGACGGGCAGATGCTTCAACTTATAACACCCCTCTATTGGTCGTCGGAGGTATCAAACAGCCACTGAATGGACGCCTACAGACATGTGGTGACTCAAACCAAGGAGGCATACCCAGCAGTGGAACACTATGAAGGCTACATAAAATAAAAAGTTATATCAGATGTACAGGAATGGGCAGATTAAATGTCCTAGCATGAAAGGGCAGTAACCGCCAAACCATTGACGAATAATACCAGAGGACCAACAACCGCAGTACTTTGAAGCGTAATTAGATTTTTAGTTTTAATTTATATTGCTAGATAGAGCTACTAGTTCAAAAATTATTTCTAATAAAGGTAGTATCGTGGTGGCGCGCTTAATTTAGGAAAGATGCCGGTATAAGCGTTAATTTCCTAAGAACAAACAAAACTTACGCTTACGCCATGTCTGATTTTGCGTCGATATTACGATGGATTATACTACGCCGCCAGCCTAAGCACCCAGCATCTATTGCATGGTAAAGCGACATCTATAAATAATACAGGATTTTGGCTTTCTACAAGGGTACGTTTTTTTTGTATGCGGTGATCAGTCCTCTAGTATGATTCGTCCATGGCTATACTCAGTCATTAATTTACAAACAAAATAGTTCACTGCCACTGCTACTTATAAGTAATCCCTAATGATTAAACGACTCTGGGTACGGCAGTCACAGTCTTAAATTATATAAATATTAACCTCATTATTCATAAAACTTATCAAACCTATGATAGCTAAAATATGCTTTGTCCTTTTCTCACAAACACAAATTTCAAAGTGACAAACAAAGTGAAAGACAAACGAATTATAACGGCATTAAAATAGGTATATTAGAGGTTTATGAATAAGGCGGTAAAACTATATATTTTTTGGTTACATACAATTTAAAAGGGTGAATAATAAAACATATATCCATACACTATTATGTATTTGTGTACGTACTCATGTTTTAAATTTATAATAATTAGGGTAATTTAATACTTGGTATGCTGGAAGAGATCTCTTTTTAGACATAAACTCGCCCTTCTACACCATTTATATGTTATTAGCATTTCTATATGTCGTTTGTGTGCAAAAAAGTAATGAGGAACACATATGATCTCTTTGATACAAACAGATGTTTTCTGGCCAGGGCTGGGTCTGGTTCTCGAAGATCCAGTTTCTTTGAATCGCTTTATGGACCGCGATATGAAACTGATAATAGCGGTCGAGTGTTTCAGCTTCCTTAAAATCTCGCAGTATCTGTAATTTTGTTTGTGCAATTGTAAGAGGTCGCGTTTCGCTTCAATTTAAAATACATAAATCAAATTATATAATGTTGTCCTTTTACGTTTATGAACGTTAGTAACTATTCAATGAATACATTTAATGGCAAGAACAAAGTTTTAATATTTAAAGATAAAAATAAAATCAAAAAAGCAGGACACTTAGTCAGCCCAACCCTGCACATACAGACCATTCATAGGGACAGAGCGTCACATACCTCCGAGCTAGTTCCTGTGCTGAGTATAGTATAGTAGATAGTAGTTGGACCCACCTCAGCGTCTCGTCGGCGGCGGCAGACAGCACGGTGGTCCCGTCCGGCGACATGGCGAGGTGCAGCACGCGCGCCGCGTGGCCCGTCAGCTCGCACACGCGCGTCAACAGCGGATACTTCCAGATCACCAGCTGGTTGTTGGCGTAGCCGTGCCCGGAGATCAGCTCCTTGTAGTGGGTGCTCCAGAGGACGGAACACACCTGCAACAGGGGACCAGTTACATTCAAACTATTAAAAAAAATAGGTATGAGCTTAATTACTACAGAGCATTTGTGTTCAGATACTCCAATGCACACACGACGAAGAAACATATATGAATCAGGGCGTAGGAATACCATTTCACACTTATACAAAAAAGTACATGGGTACATTTATATCGATGATTTCACAGCGGTTTTATTGGTGAGTCGGCGGAATTATATAATGTTTGCATTATCTGCGACTGCGGCTCAGAAGTTGACGTTACCTGCGACCCAGTAACGTCGGTTTTGACGTTACCTGCGACCCAGTAACGTCGGTGTTGACGTTACCTGCGACCCAGTAACGTCGGTGTTGACATTACCTGCGACCCAGTAACGTCGGTGTTGACGTTACCTGCGACCCAGTAACGTCGGTGTTGACGTTACCTGCGACCCTGTAACGTCGGTGTTGACGTTACCCGCGACCCACTAACGTCGGTGTTGATGTTACCTGCGACCCTGTAACGTCGGTGTTGACGTTACCTGCGACTCAGTAACGTCGGTGTTCACGTTACCTACGACCCAGTAACGTCGGTGTTGACGTTACCTGCAACATAATACCAACAGTGTCGACGTTACCTGCGACTTAGTATCGACGGTGTTGAGACTGGCGCCGGTATTGACGTTCCAGATGCGGATGGTCCTGTCGGCGGTGCCGCCGCCCGACGCGAGCACACCGGCGCTCCACGGACACCACGCGAGGCCCTTCACCGCGGCGAGGTGCTGGCTGGAAGTGAATATAAACAAGTTGTTCTTGTATATTTAAATAAAACAAGCAGTCTTACCACCAACCTCGCGCGTATTTATTTAAACCTGGCTCACACACTAAATTGGTAAGACTACTTGTTTTATTGAATATCAAATCCTTTTATACTAATTGTTCTAGGACAATGCCCCCTTGACGGTAGGTTAAGTTTAGGTGCACGTGAAGTGTCCTATGACATTGGTCTTATTACTAGTGCCCTTATATGGTTCGGTGTCTTGTGACGGCTATCGCCATGGGTGGTCGTTACAATGTTTACTTACACCTACTTACTTAAGGTGGTCGCACACTACACTGGCACCAGCTAGGGATGACTATAATGTTTATGCAATCATTATGCTTACTTGAACGAGTACAAATGCTGCGGTTGCGAGTAGTGCTGGCCCTGGGCGATAGGCCAGATGTTGAGGAGGTTGTCGTTGCCGCCAGAAGCGAGGTATTTACCGTCTGGCGACCATTTCAGACCGCAAATCTGGAAATCATGTAAATAAGAGTTCACTTTTTCTTTATACAATTTCCAGTTTACCATACGCAAATTAGAGTGGGATGGTATATAAGTTGTTACGACATTACTATTTGCAATACTGTAAATAATTACTTTTGTTACAGTTTGCAAGTGATAACCACCCAATGGATTATCGTGGACCCGGACCCACCAGTCACAAGATATCATGGACCCGGACCCACCAGTCACAAGATATCATGGACCCGGACCCACCAGTCACAAGATATCATGGACCCGGACCCACCAGTCACAAGATAATGCAAGAGACGAAGTAGCAAAAGCTAAATCAACAACTTTGGGATTCCGTATAGGTGATCCCCGCGTAGTGGGTAGAGCCGTCATTTAAAATTACCAGATCATTATCTTCAGTAATACTCAAAATACCTCGACGATCAGTTGCACAGCTGTATTATATTTTCTAAAATGTACATAACTATTTTTGTAAAATGCCACAACTCTTTGTATGTTGTTCTTTTTATTGTATATATTGTATTTGTTTCCCATATTACGGCCTCAATTTTTCAACTACATTTTGGCCTGTGTAATATTCTCATTTCATATTAACATCGTCAGCATAACATGAATAGTACATACAGGCAAAAAGGCGCTACCTGAAAATTGCGATTGTGTGCGTGCCGGCCGGCCAATCGGTTATTTGACACCAATACACTACCCTGACGAAACTTACATAGACACGTCTCACACTTCGTCGAAGTCTTATAGGGATAGATTACTCATGTTAACAACGCATTTCTCAGATCTCGTCTTCTGGAATTTAATAAGTTTCAGTACCACTACAACATTAGTAATACAACATTAATAAATTCAAGCAAACAAGACAAACAATTTCTGAGCTTTATTTCTTGTTAGGCTCGCAAATGTTCATAAAGTGCGCTGGTCCTTACCTCCTGTGTATGAGCATTGATGGTGGAGATGACATGATCTCTCTGTCTAACATCGTGATGGACGATAGTGCCGTCTCGCGATCCGCTGGACAGGACAAACATGTTCCACGCCAGAGAGCCCACGCGGCCAGAGTGTCCGTCCATTAACTATAGTGATCAAATTGTTATAATGTTACTATATGATAGAGAAATCACTCACATGAAGAAATTACAAATAAGAACGGGAAAGGCCTCAGGGGTCAGATTGTCTGCATTTTAGTACAGATAGTTGATGTTTAGTTATTTTTGTTGCTATATTTTATTTATTTGATTAACATTACTTGTTTGTGATATCAATTATAAAGCTAAACTACCTATATATACAAACAACACTAAATGAAAATAAATAATGTTGCTATTCGCTTTCTCTACCATTTTTAAGGTTCCATACCTTTAAGAGGAAAACGGAACCATTATTAGGATCACTCGTGTGTCTGTCCTAGGCATGTAAAAGTAATATTAAACGATCGAATTCTGAACCGATTAAGTTGAAATTTGGTACCCTTATCTATTTCTGTGACCCATTTTTTTGTAATATTTGGTTTATTTTCTGGTGTAACATTTTTTTGGAAATGTTTGTATGTGCCATAGAATGAATAAATGTTCTATCTATCTAGACACAAACGTGTTACGTAAACAAAATAATTTTAATTTTTGGGGGCACTATTCGGAGGCAAAACAACGAAAAATCTGTTTTCCAAACTGTATTATGTGACATGTCAAATGACAGGGCATGTTGTGAGGATATCATATTATTTTTTTAATTTTTCTGAAATACAAATTTAAAAAATAATTAAGAAAAAAGACAAAAAACGCCATCCACCGCGACCCTCTTATCTCCAAAACTACTGACCCTAAAATTATGAAATAAATACTTGGTATAGGTCTTTATTTAAAAGATTACAGGCAAAATAATGAGATGCATGGTCTAAATAGGGCGAGGAACAATTTCGGGGCAAATCAGAAAATAAAATATAAGTATTACATACTCATGTGACATGGCCCAACGAAAGGATTTCAATTAATAAATATTGTATAGTCATAAAATATTCATAAGGGATACATCGGTTAAGTGCGACTTGGACTCACACACGAAGGGTTTCGTACCATCTTATAAGCAAAAGAGGCAATAAACACGTCTTTTATATGGGGAACTCGTTTAATTTTTTTAATTGCATGTTTGTCATTATTTGATACTGTAGCGGGCATAGACACAGATACACATTCTGTGAAAATGTAAACTCTACCTGTAATGGTTAATGAGGTACAGGGGGCTTAGTAATAGCGTTCCGTTCCGTTGGCACCCTTTGGGTACGGAACCCTGAATCTGTCACATGTCACATTATCTCTATAACTACTAATTCTTGTTGCGAGGATCTGTTCTTTTTCATCATTTTAACAGAATGTGCCTATTTAAAAGTTAGTCAAAAAAGACCACATAATCTCCGAAAGTATTTTTTATTATATCGAAAAATTATAAAAAAAACTTATTTAGGTCTTTACAGAAAAACATTACAGGAAAAATACTGAGAATATTAAATAGGGGGGCTCAATTAAGAGCCAACCAGTTTCGTGGTACGGAACCCTTCGTGCGCGGGTCCGACTGGCACTTCGCCGTTTATCTATTTACATCATTGTGGATATTTTATGAGAAGAAAATATATAGTATGGAGTATTAAATAACTGGCTAAACATGAGGCAACTGCGCGTCTACCACCGCGTATTGGACAAGGCGTGTCGCTATGCTATGCTGTTGTTAGAAAATCAAACAGCTATTATATTCACACCAGCTGACCACAAGTATTAATATTGTTAGGACAGTCCAGAAATACTCACTCTCAGTCGCTTGACTTTCTCACAGTCCCACAGTTCGACAGTAGCGGAGGACGTGCCCACAGCAAGATGGGAACCCCCGCCTTGCACCCAGTTGACCGAGCAGACCGTCTCGGATGCTTCAAGTGTGAGGAGATGCTCGATCTGACCGGAGCCCGCATTCCAGAGGTAGACCGAGCTGCCAAGAGCAACGGCTAGGATGTTCGAAGCGCTCCAGTCTACTAAGTTTAGGTCTGTGGAGAGAGTTCTTGGGGTTGTTTATGATGTTATGTGAATCGGCAGATCACACCAAAATGGAAGTCCTTGCGGTCATGGGTAAATTAGACAAACTACAAAATACTAGTAGCTACATTTCAATGGTGCTTTAGCTTTTAATGTGTTTTGTGGACATTGTTTGTTACAAATAAAATTTTGTTACTTACAGTAGTCATCCAAGATGTCTGGCGCATCGAGTATTCTGTCAGGTGCTTGGGGAATGTAGCGGGTGTTGTTCTTTACTGTCGATGGCACTTTCGCCTGAAAAATGGAAGTCATTTGGTAAAACGAGACAGGAGAATAAAAATGACAATGTTTGTGCTACAGGCACATGGCATATTCATTTATTCATTGCTTACGTGTGGTTATAAAAAATTAGAAAATTAAGGTTAAGTTCCGAAACGATTGTTTTTTTATACTTGGGTATAAGATACTTCATTAGTTTGGGATAGATACTCTAGAATTAGAATAACTATTGATAATTACAAATCATTGGGAGTCTTCAAACACCTGCCGGTTATAAAAGGTATTGGCTATTAAGAATTTCCTTCAAGTGCTTTTTAGCTTTTTTCAATTTTCTAGATCGTTTATAATATAGCAAAATAAGGGGTCAAGCCTTCTGCCATATGGGTGGCAGCGGCACAGGAGGGCCATGACAGTTATACATAACATATTATAAATATGTACAATACAATTATTATTTCTTTACCGCTCGAAACTTCTCGGCTTTTATCGACACAGACCGGAAGAAAACATTGCTGCATATTCACCACAATACTATATTTATACTTCTAGTAGAAAAAAGTAATGTAGCGAAGTCACAATTTGTAGAGTAGTGAGTAGACCTATAAATTACATAGATGTGTCACTCACACAATCATTTTCATTGCCTAAAACGTGTGCCACACTGTTATAAACAAGGCTTCCACAGGGGTGATCTTGGTGGGAGGCTTGTGGCTCCCGCGGTTGGTGTTTCGGTTCACACAGGTGTACAACAAGGCCTCCACTTCATTGTGATGTGATGACTCTGTTTAATTTCCAGAAATTTGGTGAAGCACCTCCCTTTGGTAGGCAAATTTTAAGTGGTCGATTTTCTTCTTAGTTGATGTTTCATGGCCTTTAATTTCTCTGCCTTTTTGGGCCGTCCTCGGTATGATATAAAGATGTTATAAATATGTAAATACTTAGTTAAATTATAGTAAATATACCTACCGCATTAGGTTAAGTTAAGCCTAATGGTAGTTATAAATGGAAATATAAATAAATAAATGATTCGGCGGATAAGTCCCAGAACCCAGAGACATGGTATGTCTATATATAAATCGATTTCCCACGTTGGAAAATAACAACACAAGCGCGCGCACAGACCGCCGCTGCGCAACTGACCACCACGTCGAGTCGAGTCATCTTCTCATGCACCCTTTCTGGGGCGTGGGGAGTCAGGGTCAGATCATCGGATCTCCTGAGGAAGCGCCTTTGTCCACTCCTGTGGACAGGTCATCGGGGGGCCCTCGCGGGCGGTGGTGATATTCTCACTGGAGGTGCTCCATTGGGTGATCGCCGGCTAGGCAACCAGGTCGCGTGGCAGGCGGCGGCGGTCGGGCGGGCGCGCGTGTTACGGAGCCAGTTCGCGGATTTGCGAGTGGTTTGAAGCATCCGCACGCGCGAAAAATGCCCTTCGCCAGCCTCTGGACAAACTGGTCCACAGATTCCCATCTAAGGTCCATCTGGATCGTCGCGTTCCTCACGTAGCGGAGGGCGCCAACGATGGTACGCAGAGAGAAGTGCTCTTGGGCTCTGAGTCTCCGTTTGTTCGTCTCCGAGCATAGGGCGTACCATGCCGGGGCCGCGTAGGTGAGGCGGGATCTCACGTAGCACTTGTAGATCCCGAGCTTCGCCGAGGGACGCTAGAGTCGAGGAGTGGACGCAGCTTGGCTCGTGTCACCTTGACCTTGTCGACATGTTGGTTCATGGTGTTTGTTTGAAAAAACTTTTATTCATAAGAACTTAAAAACTACACTATACAGAGCACCCCAAACAGCATTGCTATTTCTCAGGGTAGGTATACACTCTTTTATAGACAATTATAAGTACCTAACTATAACAAAGCCAATAATTACAAAATGACAATGATGAGATTAAGTTCACACTTACACATTATAAAAATAAACAATGCTAATCAACAAACAAATTAACGCTAAACAGTAGGTATTGTACTAAAGAGAAGGGTATTAACGGTAGGTAATTAATTAATTAATTAGTAAGTATAATTATTACAGTTTAAAATTGTTCTAAGAAATGATTTTTAAGCAACTTTTTCATCTTTACAAATATAAATGGTATGACACTTTTAGTTACATCACTCATACTATTGAAAATTATAGGTACTATATATTGTTTTGTTCTTTTCCCATAATTGTTATTCACTTTAGGTACAAAAAACTTTGCCTTGCTTGCTTGCCTAGTTTGGTGCTTGCCTAGGTGGCTGGAGAGCACAGCAGCAACCCCAACTTGTACAGCAACCCCTCGTGCCATACTCTGTGGAACGCCTTCTCCATGTCCAAGAGTACTGCGACAGTGAATTCCTTCTCGTTTAAACAAACCGTCATGTCATTCAGTACTCTGGTGAGCTGAAGCTAGAATGCTCGGGCCTGAAGTCCAATTGTTCCGGGCGCGGCTGGATGTGGGGCAGTAGCTTCGCTAGCAGGAGTTTCTCAAACACCTTTGAGATGGTACGCAGTAGAGTTATCGGCCGATAGCTCTCAGGCACCTTGGTGTCCTTGCCCGGCTTGGGCAACATGATGACCAAGCCCTCCTACCACTGGGTTGGGAAGTGGCCCGTGCGCAAGATACCATTAAACAGGCGCGTAACGGCCGCCCCAGAGCGTGGCGGGACATGTAACAGCGCCGTGTTGGGTATGCGGTCTGCGCCCGGGGCTTTCATGGGCTTGGTACGACGAAATGCACACAAATCTGACCGGGCGTGACGACGGTGGGGTCCTCTTCGGGAGCTATCGGCGTGGCGAAGTACTCTCGCAGGTGTCTCTCGACTGCTGCGACGTGCTCCACATCATCCGTAGGGTTCGGCTTGAACCATGTGTGGTGGAGCAAGCGTCTACACCGTGGAAAACGCCGGCCTCCAAGTTTTAAACCGCTTGTGGAAGCCTTGTTTGTAATAGTGTGGCACGGGTTCAAATCAGACATATTGGCTATAAAGCTGTAACTAAAATTAGAATTTCGCGACATTGTGCATCAAGCTTTTTACCCTGTCTAATATTACAGGATTGCTGGTTGTTGCCTCCATGGCAATTTATTAACCATTTCCTATATGAAATTACAACGCCAAATATAAATAAATCTACTTTCTTGATTTTACAAATGCTTTAAATTGTCAGACTCAAAGTCAAAACCCATGGTTGAATGAAACTAGTAATTTCGTAATTTCTTTATTGTACTACATAAAACAGACACGTATGGCTTATCTCCAACGAGAGATTTGTTCCAGCAAACCATGATGTGTAGGAAAGGTGATGGTTGAAGACCTACGCGTACCATATAACTCTATAAGAATGATACTCTTTGATTTTCTTACTTACTCTGTGTCGAAACCCGACGAAAATCATCTCATAAACCATTGTTTCAATCTGTTACCATTTGTCTTAATTATGTGCGAGATACTTGGAGTTTATTAACCCTTATAAAGGCTTAAGAGAAATAATTTTTCATTGTTTTAAGAGTTTATTACCAAGCCATAAGGTTGAAAATATGGTTGCAATATAGTGGACAGAGCCTGACAAAGGGTTAAGTGTACGTTAAAAACTAATTTTAGCGACTAAAACCGAGAAGTGTCGAGCGGAAAGAAAAATAATCGTATTGTTCATAAACATATTGAAGAACACTGTCTCGGTGTTTGGGGGCAATAATTACGTGAGGTGTTCAGGGTGGTGAGGAGGTCGATCCGAATCTCACCCAATTTCACGTGGGAGAGGGGGTATCGGCAAAAATCACGTAACTTTTTTCCCTCGAAAAACAGTGTAAGATTGAGAAAAAATTCGGATAAATTAAAGTTAAAATGTTTCTCATATAAAAAAAACCTCAGGACTTGGATGTCGCTGTTTCTGGTTCCCACGACACAATGTATTACGACCTGGTGTGGAACCAGCCAAAAGCAATGTAAGTGCCAGTACATAAATGTTTATGTTTGTTTTTAAATGGCAAAATACTAGTCTAGGAGCTAGAATTTTTATTTGTCTATAAAATACTGGGAATTTGGGGCGCTGTTTTGCTGAAATACAGGTATTACGCCTAGCTCAGCAACAGATGCTACAACTATAATTTTATTATCTTATTTTTTTAATGCTAATTTTTTATTTTTTATTATAATTTTTAATGTAGTAATTGGAGCTTTAGGCTTTTCTTTTAAATCTTATCTAGCCTACATTTAACACCACCATTGTAACTATACTGCAGTATACTTCTCTTTTTAGTGACAATAAATTATTGTTATTATTATTATTGTTTCTGGTTCCCATGACACAGGATATCCTAGTGTGGGGTCAGAAGCAATGTATGTGCCTGTAGTTTTTTTTTTGATGATAGGCCACTAGTTTTTTTTTTCCTCTCCCCAGCCGGTTTTCGAACCCGGGACTTCTCGCTTGGGAAGCACAGCCCCGACCGCAACAGCACAGAGGTGGGCGGCATTAGAAACAACTTTATTTAAACGTCGCGCCACACGCTATGAGCGGTAGCCTTGAATGCTCAGTAGTCACTTTTCAATACCTGTACATATGCTCAGTAATTCCCGCCAACGTCGCCCAGAGCTCTTAATTCGTGGCGCGATGTATACATGGTGGAATAAACAAGACAGACCTGTGAGTAAACCACCCGCAGCCGGTTCTGATAGCCCTCTGGGGCCGCAGGTGCCTTACAGCTGTACTGCAGCAGTCTTCCGGGCTCAGTGTCCGTGAGAGCTCGCCCCAGTGCCTCCGCCGCCGCCGTCTGAGCCACCGCCTCCTCGCATTTGTCTTCTTCGCGGCTCATCTGGAATACGTGTGGGCGTTATTTCGGAATTTTTAGAAATGCGAAACGAAATCCATGAGTCGTCTGCCCATTGGACCGCCAGCTTCCTGAACACTTCCTCGAGGGTGCAAGTAAAAAGCTTCGGAGATAGCGGGTCTCCCTGTTTAACACCTCTCTCTATCGGAAATGATGGCCCTGCTGCATTTAATTTGATATTTGAATGTTTGCTGTGCTATTTTGGTATTTGCCTTTCTGGTATGGAAGCATTAAGCTGGTGTGATGATGAAGCTTGAAGATGGGAGAGGAAACCTTAGGATGCATAGGTACTAGTAATCCTATCGACTTCGGGCTCGTTAGATTCGTCATGACAAGATCTATTTATTTCACTTGGTGATTTTCACGTCATCGTCACCAGATGATGACAAAACCCTGGCATTCTTACTTGTAATCCCATCGAGTTATGGCTCGTTAGAATCGCTATGAGAAGACCTATTAATTTCACCTAAGAAAAGTGGCCAAGTGCGAGTCGGACTCGCCCATGAACGGTTCTGTTGTAGCAAGTAATTATGTGGCTGGATGTTTGTGTTGTAACTTTGTTTTTCATAGTGTTAGTATGAATGACAAAGTTATCTTTGCGGTTTTAAAGAAATGTTTTATATCTTAAAAACTGCTTATTTTATTTTGTTCAAACGATTTTTTTTAAGTGTTCATTGAGATACACAACATATATTTTTTGTATATTTTTCACTCTCTTACATTAAAATTTAGAGATCCCTCTCTAACTTTGTAACTGTGGAAAAATCCTCCCGGACACACATTTTTCCAATTTGGAAGGGTCTGTCTCTTTAACAATTTACTTTTAGGAAAAATGGTTTCCGGAACCACTACGTCACTACGTCATTAAAGACCTATCTATAGACACCCCACACATATAGGTTTAATGAAAAAAATATTTTTTGGTTTCAGTGCCATGTATGCCCCCTTTACTTATTTTAATTTTATTTTTTTTTGTGTAAAAATCGTAAAGCGGTTCACAGAATACCTCTACCTGCCAAGTTTCAACTGTGTAGTCCTAATAGTTTCTGCATAAAGTTGTTATGACATACGGACGGTCGGACGGACAGACAGACTTGACGAAACTATAAGGTTCCTTGTTTCTCTATGGAACCCTAAAAATGATCTCATTATCATCACCTGATGATGGAGCTGAAAGGTGTCAGACTGAACCCTGGAATCCTTACTTGCAAACCCATCATCATTTCATGTGATGTGATGACAAACACCATCATTAGATGAAAGGAACAGATCTTTTACGCAGCTCAAGAGTACCGTCTCTCACCTACCAGCGCCATCATCAGGTGATGATGATGAGAAAATCGTCTGGATAATTGAACAAGCGCTCCTTGGATTACTAGACATTCCAGGGTTCCATCTCCCACCTTGATGGTACCATATTATTGTGTTGTCACCTAAACTAGATAAACATACCAACTTTAGTGATGATAGAATTGCTAGAAGTGGGCGAAATTTAGATTCTAAGATTGTATTACATAGGGACAAACATACTTAGTTAGTTACATCTAGAAAGCATAAAAACGCACCATTAGCTTCAAATACTTGATTCATTAAATCCACAGTATTATATTAAAACATGAGACATAAAAAGTTTTATAGATTTATAAAACTCACCTTATAATGGCACAAGTCATAGTTAGAGTTACTTCTGGAGGGGATGAACCTGTCTGCCTTGTTGGGGGTCTTGGAGGCTTTGCTCGGTGTTGGAGTGGTGGAGCGGCCTGGAAACAAAACAATCATCATTATTATTATTATGACTAGCCTATATCATCCCACTGCTGGGCAAAGGCCTCTCTTGCGCTCTTCCAAACAATAATTAGAGGCTGAAATAAAATGATAAAAACAATCATAAGCAGTGTTCAGAATACTCATCAGAATCAGATACTCATACATAAAGACATACAAATTTCAGTCATTTTTCGGTCATCCTTCAGCATTTCCTATTCAATCAAACCATTCGAAATAGCATGCACAGGTCACAGTGGGCTGGATAAAGAAGCAGAACGAAAGAGATGGAGCGGGCCCGAGGCGAGAGGACTCAGCTATAGCTTCACACACACCACACATCACCGCGAAATCTGGTCAGACTGAGAAAGGTGGCAATATGGGTCGGAACTTAGGGGTAAAGTATAGTATATTAAAATTAAAATTCATACATACATGGCTTCACGCCATTTCCCACACGGGGTGGCAGAAGCATAATTGTGCCCCCTTTTAGCCAGTTATTCAATAATCAATTTTGCATGACAGGGGGCAAACCATTTAATGAACCCTAACTCCTGTGGTCTAGTGGTCTATTTGAATCCCAGTTCTGACTTTATTCCAATTCCAAATTCTTTATTTTCTGTAAATAAAACATACTAGCTGATGCCCGCAACTTCATCTGCATATTCATAGGAATTAACATTAATGTCACCCTCCTTCTGGTGGAGTTGGATTGAAAGTATCCTATATGCTTTAATAACCATCAATAAATCGAAACATTATCTAGAAACTGCGAAAATTGGCGGAAGTACTTTATAAGACTCACCAGTCGGGTGAAATCACAAAAGGTGTTCAAACAGTATTCCAGAGCCGAGCATCCGCCACATGGGTTCATTTACAGATAGAATATCGAGCACGAGAATATCGACTCGCCTCGCGGGTTTTGTAGTCATCATCTAGTGTCACAGAACTATAACAAAAAACTAGATAAAAGGATTTAAAGTCGGTGGCGTAGGTAAAAGTCATCATTAACTATGTATAGTCTGAATCTGGGAGGTGGGTTGTCGGCAAGAGAACAATATTTGATTAAACCTGCCTGGCGGGTGCTTGGGGTTGGAGTGTAGATAGATAGCTTCCGCCCCCTTATCGACACTCTGACCGTGCTTGGCACTGAAAGCGTTAATCTAGCTCATTAACTATCTCTGTGCAAAATTTTATTTAAATACGTTCAGCCATCCATTTTAGCGTGATTGAGGCACAAAACCCAAATATTCAAACATCCAAACGTCTAAACATTGCTACTTTCGCATTTATTATATACTTTCAGACAACCTGCTTCCGCCTCCTTATCAACACTCTGATCTAATCTAACTTGCAAGTTTTTCAGGGTTCCATACCGATGGTTGCCAAACAGGACCCTATTGCTAAGCCTCCGCTGTCCGTCCACCTGTCTGTCACCAGGCTGTATCTCATGAACCGTGATAGTAGACTCGCTTGGCCGGTTCTTTTCCTTGGCGCCCCCTTATCTACACTACAACCTATAGGTGGTACAATGGGATGTTGATGTTACAAAACTAACCTGGTGACTTGTTTTTAGATGGAGTTTTCTTTCCTTTCTTGTTCTCAGTCCTTGTCGGTGTCTTGTTACTGGACAGTACACTATTGTTGCAGCTCTGGTTTGAAGATATGGAAAGTTTCTGCATTGATTGGTTGCAACTCAAGTTTACGTTTGAAATATTCTTGAATGATGCACTCAGTCCAGGGTTAATGTTCTCGTCGTTTGACTTCTTCGCCCATCGCTGAAGAGGCCCTCTTGTTATCGGCCCGTCCATTGTCGCTAAGCTATTAATTTCATTCAAGTAATTGAATTGTGCCATTTCTTCACAACAAAATCACAACACTTATCAACTCTTCTACTATACGATAAAATCACCATAGAACATCCGTCAGTCAAGTATTATTCTATTCTAAATTCCACGAAATAAATTCACATCGCAAATCACAAGTCGTTGAAATAAAATTTCAAAAACTCTAAAACCGTTGGCTTTTTGTGTCAATGATATGTTTTTTTTTTGTTTTTTTTTTTCATCTTTATATTTTCGGATAGGTAAGGGCATTTTTTTTTTTTTTGTAATGTTTTTTCCTTTATGGAAAAGGCTAACAGCTTAAGCCCATACCGCCTGGTCTTATTTTAATTTCTTTTCTTCTCTTCATATTGATTGAGGCTAAAAGCCTTGTCTTTCCGTAGGTATTTTCTTCAGTCTTTATTAGGGTTCCGTACCCAACGGGTAAGAACGGAACCCTATTACTAAGACTTCGCTGTCCGTCCGTCTGTCACCAGGCTGTATCTCAAGAACCTAGCTAGCTAGAGAGTTGAAATTTTCACAGATTATGTATTTCTGTTGCCGCTATAACAACAAATACTAAAAAACAGGATAAAAGAAATATTTAAGGGGGCTCCCATACAACAATTCTTTCAATACCACATACAAACTTATGGATGCACCTGGTTACGTACATGGAGTGTGAAAGTAACCGCACCAATAACTTTGTAAACAATATTTTGCTGTGTAAAATCCAAAATATTCACTCCACACCATCGCTTCCATTGAACGGTGGTACGGAACCCTTCGTGCGCGATTTAGACTCGCACTTGACCGTTTTTTTTATTATAGAGCTGGCAAGTTTATCAGCGAGTTCGTTGCCAGAGACGCCAATGTGAGATGAATCAATCCATATCCCTTTTAGTATTGGATCCTTTGGAAAACTGAAATATATTTATTATAATTATTATTATTCATAATTCTTTATTACACATTCAGCGTACAATACAAGGAAAATGTGAAATACCAGCGTTAACCTGCGGCTTCGCTCACGTAAAATTCGGGGTAATTTTAATGTCCTATTTATTAAATATCCAAATAGATGCCATTTTCCGTAATTAACGTCCCAAGAAACCATAAAAACGACAACCATATTGATACTGCTGATATAGTAGTAGGTACTTCTATGAAGTTTAAAATAAAATAGTCAAACTTATCTCTTCCCTTTAAAAAACTTTGAACGCCCGTTTTTCCCCCTAGGGGGTAAATTTTGAAAAATGATGATATTTACGTCAATTTTAGAATTTTAGAATCATTGTTGTTTTCGTAATCAGCCACCCAATAAACCATTCAAACTATACACTTGTTAATATTCAGACTTTGTCACCCCCTATCCCTCCTTTAGGGGTGAATTCTGAAAAAACGCGTATTCTGTGCATTTCTGTTGCCGCAACAGCAATTCGCAAAAGCATTCAGCTTTCTACCTATTTCGGTTTATCCGATAGAGCCCGGTGACGGACGGACGGACAGACGGACAGCTGAGGCTTAGTAATAGGGTCCCGTTTGGCACCCTTCCGTTACGGAACCCTAAAAAGTCAAATTGTCATGGGCGACCAGTCACATCATCGTTTTTTAGGGTTCCGTACCCGAAGGGTTCCAAACGGGACCCTATTACTAAGACTCCGCTGTCCGTCCGTCCGTCTGTCACCAGGCTGTATCTCACGAACCGTGATAGTTAGACAGTTGAAATTTTCACAGATGATGTATTTATGTTGCCGCTATAACAACAAATACCAAAAAACAGGATAAAAGAAATATTTAAGGGGGCTCCCATACAACAATTCTTTCAATACCACATACAAACTTATGGATGCACCTGTGGGTCTACCGCGCAAGCTCCGTCGGCATCGGCGACGTCTTCATTTTGACAGCTTCGTGCAAGAATGAACTTTATCACTATGACAATACGACAAGTCAATTCAAGCGTCGGTATCGGGTTCAAGCCGACGGGGCTTGCGCGGTAGGCCCCCTGGTTACGTACATGGAGTGTGAAAGTAACCGCACCAATAACTTTGTAAACAATATTTTGCTGTGTAAAATCCAAACTTTTCACTCCACACCATCGCTTCCATTGAACGGTGGTACGGAACCCTTCGTGCGCTATTTAGACTCGCACTTCACCGGTTTTTTATTTACTCAGTCGACCAATCAAGTGTGAGTTACCAGAGAGAAGGTACGATTTTCCTATATTTCCGGTCAGCATTGCCAGTAATAATAAATAAAAGTGGGTTATAGTAATTATTTTATAAAAATAAATATAATATTATTCCAAGTCCATATTAGGTGTTCATGCGCGTGTGGCCGATAGGTAAATTAAAATTTAATGCAAGTCCATACTAGGTGTTGACAGGTTCAATGAAAGGAACATGATCAGTAACATTTAAATACAATAACACAATAAGTAAAACTAAAGAAAATTAATTTAAAGTATAAAAACATAATAAAGCTTGTAATTAAATGCTCTAAAAAAAGAAAATAAACTTAAAGTTGAATCAAACCCTTCAATTACATACATCACACAATTTATTTTAAGGATAATAATAACGGTTCCTAAAAACTAATTAATCTCCAGCGGTCTGCGTCCGACTATAATACTAATTAAGCTGCGTTATAATCAATTAACGAAAAAAAAACAAAAACATACCGAAAAAAATTACCAATTTAACAAACAAATAACAATTCTTCAAATTACAATTCAGCTAAAATAAATGGATGTTCGAATAACAAAACTGAACTTCCCAATAAAGTACTGGACCTCCGACAAAAAAACTAAGTTACTGACAACAGAGGTTTTGTCAAAGAAAAAAAACATTATTTTTACGACTTGCATCAACTATTTTATTTTCTATTATTGGTTTACAATAGTACATTGTTGCCCAGGTGTAGAAAGTAAGCAATAGATGGACGAGTTAGTTCGCGGGCCGAGCCGCAGGTGAGGCCCGCGAAGATGCGAGTCCATCTATTGCACTTTCTACCGAGGCATTAACTATGTGCTTTTCACGCCTAATGTAAGGAAATAAAACAGGTTGAGTACACAGTTTAATTAAAAGTATAATATTGATATTCGCATTAGGGCAGTTGTGGAATGTCAAGGAAATGTTTTTTCCCGGAACATTTATATTAGTATTTTGTGTCATTTCGGCCGGTATGGAGTGTGATGCCGACCGAAAATAATCGACCAATAGCAGAGTAAAAAGTAAAAAAGGCCGCTAAACACTACATTTTATCCTTGGCCATATTTCCGAGCAGTGGCGTGAAAATACATTTTTTAACTCCCAATAGTAATGAAAATACATATTTTTTTGCGTCACAAGCTCGTTTCTTTGCGTTTTTGGAATTGGGCTTATTTCAATGTGTACTTTTAGATTAACTGAGATTCAGTTTTTAGTACTTAACGGAACGAAGAAAGCCAAATCCGGCTGGAGTAGATTATTATGGCTAAATTTCAATTTTATTATAAAAAGCAACCCCGGAGCGTAGCGTATGCAAAGAAAAGCCAACTTTGGCTAGAGTAGGTTATTGTGGCTAAATTTCAATTAGGTTATATATAATTTAGATACTGACAACTAACTACCTACCTACGTATTTAGTTCATAAGTACAAAACTATGCGCAGGTATAACATTTTCTACTACCTATTAAAATATATTTTTATAATAAACTGAGGTTCGTTTTTATTTACTCTTTGAGAAGTTACTATTTAATGCGTACGTGTAGTCGCCGCCGAAGTAGGTACCGATACCGAAGCATACCCGGCCGCGGTAAGTAAACTCCATGATAGGGGCGGGGCATGCAAGTAATAAGGTATTATTACAAGTACATTTTTATAAGTTTATCTACACACGTATTATAAACCCACTTTACTGCGTACAAAAACCACACGTTACGATCAGCATAATGTTAAACTACTAGGTAAAAACTCATTTCTTATCTGAAAAATTACACATGACCATAATGTGTAATTTTTCTACACATTATGACATTCAAATTTCGAACGCCGACGCCCGCCTGCATGCCACCCCTAGTTTGTCTGTGAAGTTAGTACTGACGTCACCCAAACCCACTCTCAAGTATTAATGCCCTCCATTATGTAGCAGTCACATAAACTACTATTGTGTATAACCACTCATAATAGTATTTTCATTATAACATTTTAAATAGCACCACAGTCTATGCAATAGTATATATTTAATCGCACATTAAAAATACTGATTTGCTCAGCAAAAAAGGATCAACAAAAACACTTTTTATGTTTTAAGTATTTTTGTTGTTCTTACATGTTCAACCTAATACGAAGGAAAAAGGGGGCTTCGCTTCGCTCCCCCCTTCTTTACCCTTCACCTAAGCTACCGCAGTATTTTGACCTGATATTTGCTGTGCAAATCAGTATTATTGATGTGTAGTTTAATATTTCCCATATCAATGGCAATTTATGAATTAATATTAGGCAAGTAGATAAAAATTACAAAGCATAGTTTTCAGTAGAATGTAATTTAATCTGGTAGAAAAGTATGATAGTTTATTATATATAACAGTCATGTTTATTTTTCGCAGCTTTCAGTATCTTATTCGGTCATTTTTTCATCATCATAATTTTTAATTAAATAGGATAATTTGTTATTCGGACAAAATTAGTCGGGAAGTTAGTATTTTAGTCAGATTTATTATTTTGAGTAAGGACAATTCATATTTTTTTGTTGGAGCTTTTATTACTACCCTAATTTTAATATAAAAGCTTGCTGCGAGATTTACTTGTGTAGATGTGGTTACCTACATATTTTATAGAATGTGTTACTGAATTGACAGAAGGTTCTCGTGATATCAAATTGAGAGATGTAAATCTCGCAGCACGCTACATAATAAATTGTGTGATGTAATTATTTGATGGGTTTGATTACATTGAAAGTTTAATTTATTATTTCTGGAGCATTTAAATAAAAGCTTTTTCTAAAAATGTATTTATTTACTTTTGATCTTTTTAAACCAGTATATAGTTTTTTTAAACCAGACATGAAGGCCATATAGGGGCTTCGGTTCGCTCACCACTTTTAACCTTACGTGAAGCCTTCTTCAGAGATACGAAGACACTCGGCAGTGGGTGAAGCCAATTTCAAGATTACTTCAGAAGTAGCGAACTAGGTAGGAAGGACAACTGACTCTACTTAGTTTATGCAATATTATAACATTTATTACGGTGTGGGCCATTGTTGAGGTGAGAAAAAAAATTACACAAGTTAAATCAGATGTATCATTTTTATTCAAGCAAGCAAATAAATGAATAAAATTAAAGAATCACTGTAAAAGTATAACATGTGTACCTACTATTGATTATATAATATAAAAAGAATATTCGTATTGAAATTATTGCTACATTAAAAATATAGGCAGTTTTTGAAGACAAGACAGTGATTTTTATGAATTGTTTGATTTAGGCGTTTGGCCAGTAGGTAGCTCGATTCCGTATCTCTTGACATTTCCCGATTTTTTCAAATTCAAATCACATTTGTTATAATGACGATGAAATAATCTCGCTCTGATTGGTCAAACAGGGAGGGAGGCAGTTGCTGACGCCCAAAGGAAATACTGCCCTTCCCGTCCTTACGAGCAACAAATTAGTCTCAAGACGTTTATTTTCAAGAGAACCTGACCAAATTGTGATCTTCCAAAGACATTTGACACTGGAAAAATTAACCTCAAAAGAGGTTAGCACGCCATTAATAAAAATAATAAGAATAGGCGAACATCCTTCAAAACAACCATTTGAAATCGATCGGGAAGATGTCAGAGATACATAAGAGAACTGCAAGTTTAGCTAATCATATTCAAAAAGAAATAAGTATTTAATTTTATGATATTGATTTCCATGATTTTAAACATATAGGGACATATATAAAGAGCCCCCTGAAATACATACTGTATTTGCTTAAAAATAGGAACCTCATTGAAATGCGGATTTGAGCATGTTGGCACAGAACAATTTGTGCGCAAATGTTAGTTTTTGAGCACGTCATGGGATAAAAATGCTTGAAACAACCATCACAATATACTGCAGCTGGCAATATTTCTATAGTTACATTCTAAGTGGGATACTAAGCTTAGATTCATAATCGCACAAGATATGAACTTTTGTTTCAAGCAAGCAGAGTTATGAAACTAATTGACTATAAATTGCATGTTCTAACATTTGTATACGAGTTTTTGATCGACGGATTACGTATAATACAGTATGATCCGGTAGGGCACAACCCTAATATGAGATCGAAATGCTACAAAAATATTACACCAAGAACATTTTCATATAGCACCATATTTTCACTTAGGATCCTAAAATTGCTTAAATTAATTTAAATTGGAGATCCTTCAACGGACAGAGATTATATTATGTACAGTAATGTAATGGCACATAGTGTATACCAATAAAAATCTTAGGAATTAAATCATTAGCTAAATATTTGTTCATAAAATACGTATTTCAATTGATAATAAAACTCCATTGAATCCAATATTTGTCTAAGGCTAAAGGATAAAATGTAAGTTAATGTGGTGGGAGTTAACCTGAAATAGGTATTCAAAATAATCTTTATGTAACTTAATCATTAACCAGATTACCAACGAGTACATATTGAAATATATAAAATCAAAACACATGAAATCAGAAAATAAATCATGTTTGAAAGGTATGACAATCAACATTCTTAATTTACCTACGTTGTGCATAATGCTCGAAATAAATAATGACGAAATACATACTGACAACCCCTTTCATTTGACTCTACCTCTTTTTACAATAATATCACGCGTTGTCCCATACAGGGTGGCAGAGGCACAACTGTGCCCATTTTAGCCAGTTATTCAATACTCCATTTTACATGTTCAAGAAAAATACGGTCTTTTAAATATTGGTCAGAAACTTAAAGTTGATAACAATTACATTTCAACCTAAAACGAAGGCTAAAGGAGTTTCGCTCCGCTCACCACTTTGAGATCATCGCTGACTATACGACCCTGCTCCCACCCGACAAAAAATGCTTATTCAAATATGACCTTTAGGTTGTGCTCTTTGGGTATACTTTAAATTTTTGGCATAACTTAGAAAACAGCTCGCTGTTGCCGCAAACTTACCAATCGATAGTATATAGTATATATAAAGCACACTAAAATCCATATTTGAATGTTTTTTTTGAAGAGTGGGACCGGGCGCTTATAAGTTAGCGATGACCTTAGGCGATAACTTCCCCCTTCGCCTATATTATGTGTGCAATTATATTCCATATTGTCTATTATTCCATTAAAGAAATAATTTTCCCATTATATATATATCGATATATTATTTATTCTGATTTTATACGTTTTGAACTTATAATATTCCAAACTTACAAATTTCAATTCAACTTTCTGTTTTCTTTTGGGGTAAGGAGCAACATTTACCAAACGATTTAGTACACTCAGTGAACCGAAGAAAGAAATAAAGGTCAATATAAATTGGCTTACTTTTTTGATGCCTACATAAAATGTTTATGCTTACTGACCTACCTTGGAAATTGAGATAAATTTTCCGGTTACAGAAAATATGGTTGTAATTAACTAATTCGTAATTACTAAGTAATGCGTTGTATTTTATATAATTAACTAAGTAATGCATCTTTATAAAATAGGACTTATACAATTTATATTTACATTTAAAAACTAGCGGATTATGTAACGTTTCAAAATAGGAGCAAATATGTGCGTAGTAAATTGTAGAGAAAAATTATATTTAATATCAGACGTACAGACAAAAATCATTCAAACATCAATTGCTTTACATTCATTTTCGTTGTCACGTATTTTGAAGTATCTCACGATTGCAACAAAAGAGATATCGATCTAAAATTATGCTAAGCGCTGTACAAAGCGACAAACAAACTATTAAGTATAAATCGTACGTTGATACCCCATCAGGCCGCAATAAAAAACCACAAATAATTGACACTGTTCCTACCAAATGTTGCCTTCTCCTTTTCTCACTCGTTTGATATTACGGCCCAATACCATATTCCCTCTTTAAATCACTATACAAAACATTATTCTCATGTTTGTTTAGATTACAAAATAAAAATATGTCTGTACCAGTTATTATAGGTACAATCGCTAAATGCGTTGGGCAGTTTTCGCTAGGACTGTGTAGGGCGCATAAGGTTCATAATATGGACATGTCCAGGGTTGTCCACTGTCACGAAACATGAGAATTTGTCGTCGGCTACAAGCTTCTTGGCGTTCATACCTGAGAGTTTGATGCACGCGAGGATCTCTCTTGATTTTGAGCCTTCCTTGTAACTGTGAAGAGAGGAATGGTAAGTTAGTTGAAATATTGCATTAAAATACAACGAAAAGACCATCGCCTAGATAAACCAGGAAGATAGAACCGAGTAGAAACTAATGGCAATTGGTACGTAGATGGGTGATGGATTTCAATTCTTCTGCGAGGGGCTGAGCTAGACACAATTGTCAGTTATTTTATTTCTTTGGTGCGGTTACCCTTTATCCCCTCGATAATTTTTTGTTAAAATTTAAAAGCTATAACGGGTTTTTGGGTACTACAGTACCCAAGTGTGCTCGAGGGGTTAACCGCTCAAGTGAGCCAGGAACAGGCACCCTATTAAAGATTGAAGGGTGCTAACGGGACGCCATTGCTAAGACTACGCTCTATGTCAGGAGGTATTTCTTGTACAATACGATTAAAATCAGTTAAAGATTCGGCTTTTCTCGGATATCATCGCCTAAATCCGATCTCTCTCTCTCTCTAGTGAGAGATGAGGGATTCACGACAATTTCCGAGGTTGGCCGAATCGTTAACTGATTTTAATCGTATTGTACGCTGGTACTTGGCCGGTTTTTTTACTGTCTACGGCTTTATTCTCAAAAATCAGGGGTATTTATACCTATAGTCTATAATGGCAATAATAAGACGAATAGACTATAGAGCTACAGCAACAAGGGTTTAAATTAGTTCCACTTCTTCTTTTTATTTGGGGTGCTAACCTCAGGTTATGTTTACCAGTGTCAAGTGTATTTGAAAGTTCACAAATTGGTCAGGTTCTCGATAGACAACGAAATTTACGTCCTGAGAATAATTTGTTGCTCATTAGCACTACCTGGGAGGACGCGAAGGGCTGTTGGAACCAAGTATATCCTTCGGACGTGACTGGCTCCCCTTTAATGGAGTTGCCGATACTGTTTCTACAATACTACACCATTCAACTCTTTTATTCTAAAAAAATCACTTTGCAGGGGTGGAAACTGATTCCATGGCCAAAAATACTGATTTTACTGACTAAAACCCTCTTAAATACTGACCTTTTACTGACCAAATCTCTAGAATACTGGCCCTTGGACGGTCAATATAATATCGAAATACGAATGTTAGTTGCTGTTAGTTAAGTACCTATGTTTAATAATATTATGGAGAATGTTGTTCTACAGTCCGTTCAGTTAGCTTTTAATTTATTAAAATAAAAAGCCCCTCAGAAATGAGATATCATATTGTTCTCAATCACTCATCGCTGGGGCCCACTTGCTTGTTCTAGTGTTCATATCCAAAAAAGGGATTAAGAGAGCAAACTCTTAAAAAAAGGTATGTTTAGGGAGCTACCGAAAAGAAAATGATGAGTTAAAAGATTTTTCAGTGACTCTCTTACAGAAACCAAACCACTTTTGAGGGAACGTAGCCCCTGATCCTCAAAATACTGACTTAACTGAGCATTTTTAGAAAAAACTGACATTTACTGACCATAGCCAAAAATACTGACTCTTACTGAGTTTTCCGAACATTTTCCACCCCTGACTTTGGAAACCGACATCGGCCTTGCAGTGATCGCTATCATTGTCGACACTGCAGCCGCTGGTTGTTCAAGGAGCTAAAGGGTCACCTAAGATAGCCAACCTCGGATGGCATGGTATGGATGGAACCCTAAAACATGTGTGTCACTTACGTTTTTCGTCGCCAAGCCTGCTCCCAGCAGTCATGCGCGGTGCGCGCGCCAGAGAAGAAGAAATTCCCGTTGGCGGCGTCGATCGACATGCCGTCGAGCCCGGCGGCCAAGTCGGCCACGTCGCGAGCCTCCAGCGGGCTAGGTTGCGGCGTCAGCACGTTCACACGCGTCCTGTCATGGAGATGCGAGGCTTGAATTTACCAATGACAAATGTCTGTGGTACGGTACTGGTGAAGCACTATAAATATTGATATATTGCACCTGGGTGGCCTATCCAAGATCTGTTGCCGATGCTGTTAATTATATATAAATTGTAACTGTTTTGCTTTGTCAAGGTTTAAATATTTAAGAAAGCATTGTTCTGTTAATGAATAAATGAATATCTTGTCAAAGTGGGTAGAGTACCAAAGTTTTTGCAAGTATCTCTCTAAATATACAAGTGCAAAGTACCATTCAAGAGAACAGGTACCTATGCAAATGATTTATATTTTTCATGTAGGAAAACTCAGGTCTCCGATAACACTTAAGATAGTGGTCCTAAAGTATCGGTTCCATTAAAATAAATGCTTAGTTGGACATATTTCTAACAAAATATAACATAATTTATTTTCCCGACTTCAGAGCTAAAAATAGCATCTTCGCCGCTTGATTTTGGATTCTCAGGCGGAAAAAATGTATTCATTACTCGTTTGAAAAGGCTTTTTACGAACCTCGCTACGACCTACGCCTTCGGCTCGAGCCGTAAACATCTCGGTTCAAAAATATAGGCCTTTGCGAAATTGTGGGAAATATACTATTATCTACACACGTATCATAAATCCTTTTACTGCGTCCAAAAACCGCACATTATGACCAGCATAATGATATATTACTTGGTAAGAACTCATTTCTTGATACACTTACATAATGTATCAATATTTCGACATATTATGATATTCAAATTTCGAACGCCGCCGCCCGCCCGCGTGCCGCCCCTAGTTTGTCTGTGAAGTTGGTACTACTGAACAAGCTAAACAAGTGCAGAGCAATGATCAATGCCACAATGCCGGTCAAACATGCGGTTCCTGAACACATCAAAGAGAGCTTATGATATGTGTGTAGATAAACTAGTCGTAGAGTAGTAGTAGAGTAAGGGAGATATTGATAGAGACAGCTAGGTTCGCTCGCCGCCACCGGAGCTCTAAGTAGCTGGTTCCGCTCACCGCAAAGAGGTCTGGTTATAGGCACGCGTCCTCATCAGCCAACTTCAAAATATTTATTTCACACACTGCAACACGGGCTAATTATCTTTTGTTTTTTTTTTCAAAAATCGGTCTTGTGTTACGAACGTGTGCGTGAATCTAAGAGATCTATGAGAGAGAGAGAGAGAGAGAGAGAGAGAGAGAGGAAGGGAGATAGCGATAGAGGCAGCTAGGTTCGCCCGCAGCCACCAGAGCTGGTAGCTGGTTCCGCTCACCGCCACGAGGTCTTGTTATAGGCGCGCGTCCTCATCAGCCGCGTCACGTCCCACCAGACGATCTCCGTTGCCATGGTGACCAGCACCAGCGGCGACTGCTCCTCGTCGCTGCCGCTGTGGTTCAACACCTGCGGCAGAGGTAAGACACACTGCTGAAGTCGTTTTAAGAGTATTTACCCGTCTACAGTGAAGCCAAGAGGAGTTTATATGTTTTACCCATAGACCAAACATATAAGTAGACGCCGTAAGCATCCCAATATGAATGCGAACCAAGCGTGTCAATTTACAGGGTTCCGTACCCAACGGGTGCTAAACGGGACTCTATTACTAAGCCTCCGCTGTCCGTCTGTTCCGGGCTCTACCGAATCAACCGAAATAGGTAGAGCTGAAATTTTAACACAGAGGGTGTATTTCTATTGCCGCTATAACAAAATATAATAAAACATACGAGTTTTTAAGAATTCAAAGTAGTACCCATACAAGATATTATTTGTATGGCCATTTTCTTATTATCGGTGAACTGAACTGGACTGTCCCGATATTATCGGAAAAGATCTTTAATTGAGTTTTGTATTGTGTGTATTGAGGTTTTTGCTTAGTTATTTGTCATTATAATATTAATAATTGCTCATTCGAATTATGATAAAAAATATTAAGTTTTTTATCATATTTGATTTTATTTCCGTAAATAAGTTATACTCAATTTCTATCCACTTCCGGTTTCAATAAGCAAAGAGTTTCGTTAATTTGAATAGACAGTTCAATACATACTACATACACAAAATTCTTATTCTCGTACTCTCGTATTATTCTCGTACAAAGTACTGTCGTTTAACGTTTTTCCGTGTGCAATTTGTATAGAACCCTTCGTGTGCGGGTCCGACGTCCCACTCGCACTTGGACGGTTTTATTTCATATCAAAAGTGTTTGTAAGTTAGCACTGTCATAGCAAATACACTTTTATCTATGTGTCATAAGAGCCACTGAGTAGGGGTGCAGAACACCGTTCGTATGACACGCGAATTAGGTGCATTTCCTGCGTCTACCTAGCTAGAGTAATGGCACAAAATAAATAGGTACAGAAATCAATCTATATACAAGCGCGCTCGAGCAACGCACACATAGATACTGCTCACGGACACGATACCTCAGAGCGTTCAAACCAGTGCGAGCGTGAGTGCCATCCGCTTGACAGTCGCGTCTGTTAATGCAAATAATGCAACAATGGAGCAACGGAAAAAAGTTATTATAACTGTTCAGTAGACGGTTTAAATAAATAACAGTTGCCTATTTTTCAATCAGTATAATAAAATAAGTGTTCGATTCAGAATCGATACTCGATCGATGGTTTCGGAACGGCCATTTTGAATTTGACGTTGCGGCCATCTTTGCAGTTTTTGACAACTGACAGACGAAAAGCCCCCGCAATGTGACGCGTATTGATTTTGGGCATTGAATTAAATCGTAAGCCATCTGGAATTGTATTCGGGCTCCCCTCAGGATTGTCTTATAGCTGAGTGTATTGTGGTTCTCCGAACCAGATAAAGTTCGTATTTACGTAACACTGTGCGCGTCGAAGCTGGCCTGCCAGCCATACCTGGTTGGCTGAAGAACCTGTCTACCAAGAAGAGCCTAGGGTGCACCCAGGCCTTGCAGAGAGACAGGAGTTTGACGGGAACGAAGCACAGACCAGGTCAGATAGAATCTATTTACTTTAGCTCGGTGAAACGCCGACGTTCTTGCTTCTTGGCATCTGATCGCTACGCTACCTCGTAGCTATGGGCCCCTGCGAGGTCATCGGGTGCCGAGAGGCCTGAACATTTTGGTAGCAAGAGCGTGGTTTCCTGAGATTTGCAGCCGTCAAGGGCTCCAGGAACCCACGATTTGGGACTATCAATCTGTAGGTATAGGCGGTTATTAGCTAACTTGGTTTTGTTCCTGTATCCACATAGATTGGTAGTGTTGTAAGCTATAAGTCTATTGCTGGTAGTAGACAGACAGATATAACAGTTTTCCCTAAATGACCAGTTGTACTGAGATGTGACTCAGAATAGTAATTACATTACAGGTACATTGTAGGTGAATTGAAATTTGGATTGAAGTACCAGTTACCAGTTAGTCAATCTATTAGTGGTCTAGTAATGCTAATGAATGTTTGGACATTGTTTTCAGTTTATAGCAATTTATAACTTGAACTAATATTGACTATCTGTGTGTGTTATATGATATAGGGAAACTAAATTGTTGTTTACAGAATTTGTGTAGATATAAAACTCGGTTTCTATTGTTTGGGGAAATCAGCATTGTTTAAGTTATAGATTAGGGTTCCCTCGTTTGTGTTGTAGACTGGAGGGTCCAATATAATTGAGTTACTGCAAATTGTGAGTAAGTATCGTTCCGATCATGTCGTTGTCTGAAATACAGAAGGGTGTTTCTAAGGAGCTCAGATGGTTTTCCTCCGCACACGGTCTGATAGACCGTTTAGATAGGCATGATGTGGTATTGGAGCGGTCTATGGACGTTAAGGAACGCTACAACAGGGTGCTCGAATTGTCCGCGCAGGCGGAAGCAGTTGATGGTTGCGCACCTGACAGGCTGTCACGGTTGCTAGGGGATGTCGACCAGTGTATGGAGATGGCAGCTGCTATCACGCAGAAGGCTGCGGACATACGTAGGCAGCGCGAGTCCAGCCATGGTGGTGACATTGAAGCACCTCTGCCGCATCAGGGATCGGGGACCAGGTTACCCGTTATAACTATGCCTACTTTTGACGGAGTGTCCGGTGAATGGATGAGCTTCATCAATCTGTTCGACAGTTTGGTGCACATGCGATCGGACATTACCAAGTCTGTCAAAATGGCTCAGCTGGTGGCAGCATTGAGGGGTGAGCCCAGGGAGCTGGTCGCTCATTTGACAGTTACGGAGGGTAACTATGAAACGGCCAGGCAATTGCTGGTCAGACGTTACCACAACAAACGGAGGTTGGCCGATGGACGAGGACCTGCCCGCCTTCTCCGACTTGGTCGGATTTTTGGAAGAGGAGGCTCGACGGGCAGAGAATTTGGGGTTGACGGTCACCCATCCTTCGGAGCCACAGAGAGCTGCCGGGAGCGCTGTGAGTAGGGGCTCTCCGACGAGGAAGGACCGCACCAACCGGCAGTCATATGGGACTGTGAGTGCATTGACCCCACATATTGAGACCTGCCCATGTTGTAGGCAGATTGGCCATGCTGTGGCCAATTGCAATAAGTTCGGGGAACTTAGGGTTCAGGGACGGCGCCGGATGGCCAAGCAGCGGAGCTGGTGTTTCCTGTGCCTTGGGCCACACATGGCTAGGTACTGCACGCGCACAAAATTGTGCGGATATTGTGGTGGGGCCCACAACAATCTGTTGTGCATGAACCGGTCCGGCCAACAGCCACCACAGGGCCGTACCCAGGGTGACACGGCATGGGGCCCTGAGAATTCGTTTACGACTCGGAGCGCAACTCAGGAGCCAACGTCCCCACGTCCACAGGGCCGTACCCAGGGTGATACGGAATGGGGCCCTTAGAATTCGTTTGCGACTTGGAGCGCAACTCAGGGGCCAGCGTCCCCACGTGCACAGGGTAGTACTAGGGTGCGGGGCCGCACTCAGGGTCATCACATGGGGGGCCCTGAGTTTTCGGTTGCGACTCAGCATCCGACTCAGCGGGCAATGGGGCCACAAGCACGCGGCCACCCAGGGGTGCAGGGCCGCACTCAGGGTCATCACATGGGGGGCCCTGAGTTCTCGGTTGCGACTCAGCATCCGACTCAGCGGCACATTGGGTGTGTTGAGCAGGCCGTAACGGGCGGGTGGCATGGGACAACTTCGAGCTATGCGGGTGCGGTTCGGACGCCGCCTCAGTTGTCGCCCCGCTCGTCGCCTCGTCCTCGTCGGTCGCATGTGATGTCCCCCCCGCTCATGGAGCGGCCACGGTTGAATTCACGCCCACAACCCTTCGGGGGGCGTCGTAGGGTGGCAATGGAACCGGCGCGTGGGCCATTTGTACAATGGGACCCTCTGGCGTATAGCTGCCTACCTGATCGGTTACAGGCACAGTGGGGCCCCGGGGGCCCTCGCTAGGAATTTGCGGCCCAACAATTGGTTGCCCCCCAACCGGAGACGGTGGTGTTACCGATCGCCTCTGTGCTTGTTTGGGATTTGGCGGGCAACCCAACATACGTTCGCGCCCTATTAGATTCTGGAGCTCAGGGCTGCATTGTATCGAACGATTTAGCAAAATGGTTGGGCCTCAATATAAATAATGTATCGCTGCCGAGGAAATTGGTCCCTGCTGGGGATTACAGGGCAACCCTTCACGGGTTTTGTGATGCCTCTGAACGAGGGTTTGCGGCAGCGGTTTATTTGCGAACCGTTACCTCCACCGGGGAGGTCGACGTGCATTTGGTTTTGGCAAAAAGCAAGGTAGCGCCTATTCGGACAAGGATGACGATTCCAAAACTGGAACTGTCCGGGGCTGCTCTTTTGACCAAACTTTTGAGTCACACTCTAACAGTGTTGCGTGGGTCAGTGGTTTTGGAGGATACGGTGTACGCGTGGACGGACAGCCAGATTGTTTTGTGCTGGCTGAAGGCTTCGGTCCATACCTTAGAGGTTTTTGTCGCGAACCGTGTCTCCCAGATTGTGTCGTCTGAGGTCCCACTGACCTGGAGACATGTACCAGGAGAATTGAACCCGTCTTATTGTGCATCCAGGGGATGTCGGGCTCCTGAACGCGAGCTCGTTGCTGATCTCTCGACAGAGGCTTTCATTGCTTGTTTGGATAGGTTTGTTTCTCGAAGGGGACTTCCAACTTTGATCCGCTCTGATAACGGCACTAACTACATCGGTGCGGAACGATGCTTACGAGAGATAGTCAACTTTTTGAATGTAAATAAAGTGGATATTGGAACGGCCCTCTCCCGTCGGGGTATACAGTGGACCTTCAGCCCACCGAGTTGCCCCCACTGGGGTGGGATTTTTGAGGCCGTAGTTAAGTCAGCGAAGACGCACTTAGGGCGTATAGTAGGTCAGACCGCGCTGACTTTTGAGGAGCTCGCGACATTGTTTTGTAAGATCGAGGCCGTTCTCAATTCGCGACCGTTGTGTCCGCTCAGCTCGGATCCAGATGACCTGGAGGCTCTGACCCCAGGCCATTTCTTGATAGGACAGCCACTTAACGCGTTGCCCGAGCACCCCTTCGAGGGAGTGAAATTGTATCGGTTGTCAGGGTATCAGATGTTGCAGCAGTTTACTCAGAATTTCTGGAAGCGTTGGTCGCTCGAGTATCTGCATATCTTACAACAGCGCCTTAAGTGGACTGACAAAACCAGCCCCTCTAGTGTTGGTGACCTCGTTCTGGTTAAGGATGCTAACCTACCGCCACTGCGTTGGCGCAGGGGGCGCATTGTTAACTTGTTCCCTGGCAGGGACGGGACCCCCCGGTCTGCAGAGGTTCTAGTAGGAGGCTCGGTTCTAAAACGAGCGGTAGCAACGTTGTCTCGGCTGCCCGTAGATTAAGGGACAGGTGGGTGCCTGTCCGGGCGGGTGATTGTTCGATTCAGAATCGATACTCGATCGATGGTTTCGGAACGGCCATTTTGAATTTGACGTTGCGGCCATCTTTGCAGTTTTTGACAACTGACAGACGAAAAGCCCCCGCAATGTGACGCGTATTGATTTTGGGCATTGAATTAAATCGTAAGCCATCTGGAATTGTATTCGGGCTCCCCTTAGGATTGTCTTATAGCTGAGTGTATTGTGGTTCTCCGAACCAGATAAAGTTCGTATTTACGTAACACTGTGCGCGTCGAAGCTGGCCTGCCAGCCATACCTGGTTGGCTGAAGAACCTGTCTACCAAGAAGAGCCTAGGGTGCACCCAGGCCTTGCAGAGAGACAGGAGTTTGACGGGAACGAAGCACAGACCAGGTCAGATAGAATCTATTTACTTTAGCTCGGTGAAACGCCGACGTTCTTGCTTCTTGGCATCTGATCGCTACGCTACCTCGTAGCTATGGGCCCCTGCGAGGTCATCGGGTGCCGAGAGGCCTGAACAATAAGTATTAACAAATTTTTTGTTAAGTAAATTCACGCCACCTTAGTTACGTAAGTTGAAAACATGTTTTTTTGTTTGTGTAGATATTGTGTTGTTTTTCGTGTCATTTGACAGGTGTAGGTCCAAAACGGACAGGGCAATAGAAATTTTGTAACTCGGGTAGTCCGTTTAGAAGTTTTCAGGGATTTTCGATAGTGAAAATTAACAAACGTAAAATTGTGTAGGTATTTTTCTGTTCTGTAAACCTTTTGTATTGTAATAGCAGGCAGGTCTATTTTTTTGTTTTTTGGAGTGCCAGTACCATGTTAGTTTTTCGTGCATAAACCGTAGTTGAGAACCCTAGAGCGATCGCCGAGCGTAGCTATGAAAAGTGAAGTAAATACATGTGGTTGACTTCTGTACCTATTTATTTTGTGGTAATGGTTTGTGGTTTGACCGGCATGGACGAGAATGTATGTATGTATAGCTTCCACCAGCATATCTTTATATAATAATAATACCTTGGACACCTTTTACACACATTGATCTAGCCCCAAACTAGGATTCCCTGTATCTTGGGTACTAGACAACGATACACATACTTATATAGATAAATATTATACTTAGATAGATAAACAACCATGACTAGGGTACAAACATCCGTTCTCGTCAAACAAACATTTGCCCCCACCGGGACTCGAACCCGGGACCCTTGGTTTCGTAGGCAGCGTCACTACCGACTCGGCCATTCGGGTCGTCAAACCACTTATCAGAATATGACAGATGAGTTATCATTAGAATAGTCTGGAGGAGCGATGGAGGCACCAAACAGGGACGCTTGCACCTTCATATGTGTACTTGTTTATTATTTAGTAGATTATTAGCTAAGTTAAATTTTACACACATGGTAACACAAATAATATATTGAATAACACGCGAAGCCCAGTGCGGACTGATCTTCACATGTGGTGAAAATTATCTACGCCTCAGGACGACGTCGTGTCAAATTTAATTTCCCACTGGGTCGGGTCTTAGGGACTTTATTATCTTTATCATACACGTAGGGTTCACTATAAATTGTGTTTAGGCAAGCCTAAGCAAGAGACGTACAGCGAATGGCGGTTTTATTTCAGCGGGTATTGACGAGATTTTCCCCGGCGTTTCTCTGGGGCGGTCAGAGTTCATAACATCAGGAAACCTTTCAAACAGTACTTGTGATGGCTGACCTGGCCGGCGGCTGGCGACTGTGTCTGTGAGTTGCTCCGGTACAGTTTGTCCGGCACGGGACTAAACAGGCACGTTTGCACCTTTGACTTGTGGTGGCGCACGAAGTTCAGCTGGCACTTGCCTGGCACGTTCCAGATCTGAAATGGATGTGCGTTTGTTACCGATATTATCTCTTTGTTCTAATCTGTAGTGTAGACAATCCTGTAGCTTTATTGACAGAGCGATCGTAGTCTCTCCGTTTCAGCTTGGACAAAATGTTTTCGTATGTCCGTCTGTCCGGATTTCCGGCTGTTCTTTTCTACAGGTCGTATTTCGCAACTAATTCTAGTGGAATTTTGCGAGTATGTTCGATAATTATATGGATTCTTTATGTCGATTTGTTTTTAGGGTTCCGTACCCGAAGGGTGACAAACGGGACCCTATTACTAAGTCTCCGCTGTCGGTCCGTCTGTCTGTCCGTATGTCACCAGGCCGTATCTCATCGACTGTGATAGTTAGACAGTTGAAATGCACAGATGATGTATTTCGGTTGCCGCTATAACAACAAATACTAAAAAACAGAATGAAATAAATATTTTTGGGCTCCCATACAACAAACGTATTATTTTTTGCTCGTTTTTGCTCGATATCGATAGCGGCAAGAGGAAGACGTTTGAAATATACACAGAATATTAAGTTATATTATACACTTTAAAAATAATTAATTAAATTAAAATAAATATTCATATAACAAACGTTTTTTTTTGTTTTTGTAGATAAATGTACGGAACCCTTCGTGCGCGAGTCCGACTCGCACTTGGTCACTTTTTATTTTTACATGGCGGAGATATGGGGTTACAAAGTTATTGCTGCGGCTACTTTCATACTCCATTACGTAACCAGGTGCATTAATAAGTTTGTATGTGGTATTGAAAGAAAATGCAGTCCAACCAACCCCTAACCTTCGACCCCTAGAAGTTCAAATGAACAAAAGGAATCATTATAAAACAAATAACGACATTTTTATTTTTATTATTTATTATCTATTTGTGCCATTACAGAAAATGCCAAATCGACATAAACATACATTATAAAATATTAACAAGATTCAATTAGAGGACAAAAGGACATGAGCCCTTTCCGGGATTCGAACCCAGGACCGTCGGCTTTGTAGCTAGGGTCACTACCCACTGGGTACGGGAGGTGCACTAAGCCGGTCGTATTACAGTCTAAATACCGATTCAGATTGCAATTAACTTTCACAATATTATAACAATTCAAATCCATAGAGATCATTTAATTGCAATACTCCTGTTCGATTCCAAATCGATATTCGATCGATGGTTTCGGAACGGCCATTTTGAATTTGACGTTGCTGCCAACCTGGCAGTTTTTGACAACTGACAGACGAAAAGCCCTCGCAATGTAACGCGTATTGATTGGGGCATTGAAATTAAATCGTAAGCCATCTGGAATGTATTCGGGTTCCCCTCAGGATTGTCTATATAGCTGAGTGTGTTGTGGTTCCCCGAACCAGATAAAGTTCGCATTTACGTGGCCGATTGGTTTTTCCCACGTAACATAACCTGTGTTGGAACACTGTGTTCGTCGAAGCTGGCCTGCCAGTCATACCTGGTTGGCTGAAGAACCTGTCTACCAAGAAGAGCCTAGGGTGCACCCGGGCCTTGCAGAGAGACAGGAGGTTGACGGGACCGAAGCACAGACCAGGTTAGATAGATTCATAATTAATAGCTCGGTGAATCGCCGACGTTCACACTTCTTGGCATCTGATCGCTACGCTACCTCGTAGCTGATGGGCCCCTGCGAGGTCATTGGGTGCCGAGAAGCCTGAACATTTTGGTAGCAAGAGCGTGGTTTCCTGAGATTTGCAGCCGTCAAGGGCTCCAGGAAGACACGATTTGAGACTATCAATCTGTAGGTATAGGCGGTTATTAGATAACTTGGTTGTGTTCCTGTATCCACATAGATTGGTAGTATTGTAAGCTATAAGTCTATTGCTGGTAGTAGACAGACAGATATTACAGTTTTCCCTAAATGACCAGTTGTATATTACCTTTGAAAACTTAGGTACATTGTAGGTGAATTGAAATTTGCATTGAAGTACCAGTTAGTCAATCTATTAGTGGTCTAGTAATGCTAATGAATGTTTGGTTAACATAGGTAGTTACATCTATTGATAGCAGGCTATTACATTGTTTTCAGTTTATAGCAATTTATAACTTGAACTAATATTGACTATCTGTGTGTTATAATGATAAAGGGAAACTAAATTGTATTTACAGAATTTATATAGATATAAAACTCGGTTCCTATTGTTTAAGGAAAACAGCATTGTTTAAGTTATAGTTTAGGGTTCCCTCGTTTGGGTTATAGACTGGAGGGTCCAATAAAATTGAGTTACTGCAAATTGTGAGTAAGTATCGTTCCGATCATGTCGTTATCTGAAATACAGAAGGGTGTTTCTAAGGAACTCAGATGGTTTTCCTCCGCACACGGTCTGATAGACCGTTTAGATAGGCATGATGTGGTATTGGAGCGGTCTATGGACGTTAAGGAACGTTACAACAGGGTGCTCGAATTGTCCGCGCAGGCGGAATCAGTTGATGGTTGCGCACCTGACAGGCTGTCACGGTTGCTAGGGGATGTCGACCAATGTATGGAGATGGCAGCTGCTATCACGCAGAAGGCTGCGGACATACGTAGACAGCGCGAGTCCAGCCATGGTGGTGACATTGAAGCACCTCTGCCGCTTCAGGGTTCGGGGTCCAGGTTACCTGCCATAACTATGCCTACTTTTGACGGAGTGTCCGGTGAATGGATGAGCTTCATCAATCTGTTCGACAGTTTGGTGCACATGCGATCGGACATTACCAAGTCTGTCAAGATGGCTCAGCTGGTGGCAGCATTGAGGGGTGAGCCTAGGGAGCTGGTCGCTCATTTGACAGTTACGGAGGGTAACTATGAAACGGCCAGACAATTGTTGGTCAGACGTTACCATAACAAACGGAGGTTGGCCGATGCCCAACTGAACCGTTTGTTTAGTATCCCGGTTGTGAACAAGGTCGGGGCCATACAGACGGAGGTTTTGAACCCATTGTTGTCCGTCACCAAGGCTCTAGAGAATCTTGGACTTCCGGTTGGTGAATGGTCGTACCTACTGCTGTACATTGTACTTTCCCGCCTACCCGCTGACGTGCAGACTCGTTTCGAACAGTCTCACGGGAGGTCGGCCGAGGACCTGCCCGCCTTCTCCGACTTGGTCGGATTCTTGGAAGAGGAGGCTCGACGGGCAGAGAATTTGGGGTTGACGGTCACCCATCCTTCGGAGCCACAGAGAGCTGCCGGGAGCGCTGTGAGTAGGGGCCCTCCGACGAGGAAGGACCGCACCAACCGGCAGTCATATGGGACTGTGAGTGCATTGACCCCACATAGTGAGACCTGCCCATGTTGTAGGCAGATTGGCCATGCTGTGGCCAATTGCAATAAGTTCGGGGAACTTAGGGTTCAGGGACGGCGCCGGATGGCCAAGCAGCGGAGCTGGTGTTTCCTGTGCCTCGGGCCACACATGGCTAGGTACTGCACGCGCACAAAAATGTGCGGATATTGTGGTGGGGCCCACAACAATCTGTTGTGCATGAACCGGTCCGGCCAACAGCCACCACAGGGCCGTACCCAGGGTGACACGGCATGGGGCCCTGAGAATTCGTTTGCGACTCGGAGCGCAACTCAGGAGCCAACGTCCCCACGTCCACAGGGCCGTACCCAGGGTGATACGGAATGGGGCCCTGAGAATTCGTTTGCGACTTGGAGCGCAACTCAGGGGCCAACGTCCCCACGTGCACAGGGTAGTACTTGGGTGCGGGGCCGCACTCAGGGTCATCACATGGGGGGCCCTGAGTTTTCGGTTGCGACTCAGCATCCGACTCATCGGGCAATGGGGCCACAAGCACGCGGCCACCCAGGGGTGCAGGGCCGCACTCAGGGTCATCACATGGGGGGCCCTGAGTTTTCGGTTGCGACTCAGCATCCGACTCAGCGGCACATTGGGTGTGTTGAGCAGGCCGTAACGGGCGGGTGGCATGGGACACCTTTGAGCTATGCGGGTGCGGTTCGGACGCCGCCTCAGTTGTCGCCCCGCTCGTCGCCTCGTCCTCGTCGGTCGCATGTGATGTCCCCCCCGCTCATGGAGCGGCCACGGTTGAATTCACGCCCACCCCCCTTCGGGGGGCGTCGTAGGGTGGCAATGGAACCGGCGCGTGGGCCATTTGTACAATGGGACCCTCTGGCGTATAGCTGCCTACCTGATCGGTTACAGGCACAGTGGAGCCCCGGGGGCCCTCGCTAGGAATTTGCGGCCCAACAATTTGTTGCCCCCCAACCGGAGACGGTGGTGTTACCGATCGCCTCTGTGCTTGTTTGGGATTTGGCGGGCAACCCAACATACGTTCGCGCCCTATTAGATTCTGGAGCTCAGGGCTGCATTGTATCGAATGATTTAGCAAAATGGTTGGGCCTCAATATAAATAATGTATCGCTGCCGAGGAAATTGGTCCCTGCTGGGGATTACAGGGCAACCCTTCACGGGTTTTGTGATGCCTCTGAACGAGGGTTTGCGGCAGCGGTTTATTTGCGAACCGTCACCTCCACCGGGGAGGTCGACGTGCGTTTGGTTTTGGCAAAAAGCAAGGTAGCGCCTATTCGGACAAGGATGACGATTCCAAAACTGGAACTGTCCGGGGCTGCTCTTTTGACCAAACTTTTGAATCACACTCTAACAGTGTTGCGTGGGTCAGTGGTTTTGGAGGATACGGTGTACGCGTGGACGGACAGCCAGATTGTTTTGTGCTGGCTGAAGGCTTCGGTCCATAACTTAGAGGTTTTTGATGCGAACCGTGTCTCCCAGATTGTGTCGTCTGAGGTCCCACTGACCTGGAGACATGTACCAGGAGAATTGAACCCGTCTGATTGTGCATCCAGGGGATGTCGGGCTCCTGAACTCGTTAGACACCATTTGTGGTGGGGACCACCCTGGCTTGCCAAGAGAGAATCGGACTGGCCCCACAGCCATGTAGTAGTATCTTCGGATCATGGCCCCAGAGCGGCCGTGCATGTTACCCAGAAGGCTGAGGACCCTGACGCCGGGTTTCTGCTGGACCGGTATAGCTCATGTGTGTTTGTTTGTTTATCCACCAAGGCGGTACATCTCGAGCTCGTTGCTGATCTCTCGACAGAGGCTTTCATTGCTTGTTTGGATAGGTTTGTTTCTCGAAGGGGACTTCCAACTTTGATCCGCTCTGATAACGGCACTAACTACGTCGGTGCGGAACGATACTTACGAGAGATAGTCAACTTTTTGAATGTAAATAAAGTGGATATTGGAACGGCCCTCTCCCGTCGGGGTATACAGTGGACCTTCAGCCCACCGAGTTGCCCCCACTGGGGTGGGATTTTTGAGGCCGTAGTTAAGTCAGCTAAGACGCACTTGGGGCGTATAGTAGGTCAGACCGCGCTGACTTTTGAGGAGCTCGCGACATTGTTTTGTAAGATCGAGGCCGTTCTCAATTCGCGACCGTTGTGTCCTCTCAGCTCGGATCCAAATGACCTGGAGGCTCTGACCCCAGGCCATTTCTTGATAGGACAGCCACTTAACGCGTTGCCCGGGCACCCCTTCGAGGGAGTGAAATTGTATCGGTTGTCAAGGTATCAGATGTTGCAGCAGTTTACTCAGAATTTCTGGAAGCGTTGGTCGCTCGAGTATCTGCATATCTTACAACAGCGCCTTAAGTGGACTGACAAAACCAGCCCCCCTAGTGTTGGTGACCTCGTTCTGGTTAAGGATGCTAACCTACCGCCACTACGTTGGCGCAGGGGGCGCATTGTTAACTTGTTCCCTGGCAAGGACGGGACCCCCCGGTCTGCAGAGGTTCTAGTAGGAGGCTCGGTTCTAAAACGAGCGGTAGCAACGTTGTCTCGGCTGCCCGTAGATTAGGGGACAGGTGGGTGCCTGTCCGGGCGGGTGATTGTTCGATTCCAAATCGATATTCGATCGATGGTTTCGGAACGGCCATTTTGAATTTGACGTTGCTGCCAACCTGGCAGTTTTTGACAACTGACAGACGAAAAGCCCTCGCAATGTAACGCGTATTGATTGGGGCATTGAAATTAAATCGTAAGCCATCTGGAATGTATTCGGGTTCCCCTCAGGATTGTCTATATAGCTGAGTGTGTTGTGGTTCCCCGAACCAGATAAAGTTCGCATTTACGTGGCCGATTGGTTTTTCCCACGTAACATAACCTGTGTTGGAACACTGTGTTCGTCGAAGCTGGCCTGCCAGTCATACCTGGTTGGCTGAAGAACCTGTCTACCAAGAAGAGCCTAGGGTGCACCCGGGCCTTGCAGAGAGACAGGAGGTTGACGGGACCGAAGCACAGACCAGGTTAGATAGATTCATAATTAATAGCTCGGTGAATCGCCGACGTTCACACTTCTTGGCATCTGATCGCTACGCTACCTCGTAGCTGATGGGCCCCTGCGAGGTCATTGGGTGCCGAGAAGCCTGAACAACTCCAGTGACAACAAAATCATATCTTCCTCTCACAGAACCTGCCACATTCTCGCACTATATCCCTCCAAGCATCACCAAACAGATCATTCAGTGGCGCTGCCAACAGTGCGTTGAGGCTGTCCTGCGCCCGCACTAGCGGAGTATGCCGGCGCGCCACCGTGCGGTGCGTGCCTCCCGCTAGGAGGCGGTGTCTGGCACTTATAGTGTGTGCATACCGTACTGATAAGCGTTGCGCCGTCACTGTCGCCCCGCATCAATCGACAAATAGTCAAAACATGATTGCCCCTGGTCACGTACATGGAGTATGAAAGCAGCCGCACCAATAACTTTGTTAACTAAAATTCTATTGAAGTTTCACTAAAATTAATCCAACGACACCTTATTTGTTAAAACCTGTCGGGCCATTTAGCCTGAAGTATTTTTTTTACATTTTTATCACCAAATCTCCGCCATTGTGATTTTTTCTAAAATTTTCTTAATTGACAAAACAATTCCATATGATTATCGAACCTGCTCACAAAATTTCACCAAAATCGGTTGAGAAATCCGACCTGTGGAGGAGAACAGCCGAACAGAAATCAAGACACACAAAAGCATTTTTGCCCAAGCTGAAGAGGCTTGACTCGCTTGGTCAATAATTCCACTTGTTCATACGATAAACTTCAACGGGTTGGGGGTGTTAGGAGGTAGAAAATAACGAAAAGTAAAAAACGCTCACCGAGCCACTATTCCTGATATCAATCGCAACACCAGTCAAATTGAGAAACCGATAAATCAGAACACGTTTATTTTACTCAGGCTGACTATTCTTGCGATGTGATTTGTCGATTTCGAATTTGTCGCAATAGCATAAAGAACCAAAGTCGCAATAAAGATATCAATCGCATTAAAACATCGATCAATCCGACCTTGATTACTTGACACGAGTTGTCTTTTATTGCGAATTTGCTTGTTTGTGCGATTGCATCCGTTTATTCTTCTTCTTTTAGATCTTGTGGGCATATGGCCTTGGCCATTACTTACAACTGCTGTCGGAAATTAGCGGCCTAAGAGACTTCTTGCCTTAATTTGTTTTTTTTTAACAACTGTTCGCATTCAGAAACATTTTTCGATTCGCGGTCGATTTTACGTTGCCGTAGGATTCGGTCTAAATAACGAATCATAATAATATCATATCGTAACTAATTGAGTGATTTGAAAGATGATCAGGATAATTTAGTTTCGTCATGATCATCCTGGAATCTAGACAAACATTCGCTTACCACAACATCTCCTGAATCGAGCCCCATCGCAAGTATATGTCCGTCCGCGGTGAGATCGCATGACATTATCTTGAAAGGCACTTTCGAGTCGTTGATGGTACGGAGTGATATATCCTGGTTCTCCCGTAATGAGAAAGTCTGGAAATATTGTACAATATAAGACAAATGCTCTGTATTATTTATCTAAAACTAAAATAAAAATTCTGTCAGTTTCTGTCACTAAGTCACTAAACTTGTCGCCCACTGTCGCCGAATCCTTACTTAGAGATAGTAAAACAAAATGCAATGTTGATTACTAATTCATCCATGTCAGTCCTTCTACTATTCACAAAGCTGTTAAATCACTGGATTTGAAAACAACCGCCGATCTTGACGGCTTCGCTGGAACGCTGGAGCTGAACTTAATTAACATATATTCAGTGCTTGGCATGGCAATGCAATCGGCGTTTTTTGTGATCTTTCCAAAGCTTTCGATTGTGTAAATCACGATATTCTAATCAGGAAGGTTATGGTGTGAAGGATAATGCAGTTGGTCATCTGAGTTCATGTCTCAGTAACAGTGGCAAGAGGTAGTCGGGATTGTCATTTCGCAAGGGCGTTCCACAGGGCTCAATATTAGGTCCGTTCCTTTTTCCTAGTTATATAAACTACCTACCCGATTATGTTAATATTTAGCATGATATAGTATTGTCCCCGGATATTGTTCCTAACTCTTTAAAGTTAAAAGACAACAACAATTTTACGATCTCTATCTCCAAAGTAGTTGATTGGTTTACAGCCAACAATCTTCTACTTAATGAAAAGAAACCCAAATTTGTAAACATTTCTTTACCCAATGTAAAACAGACACCCACCAATATAATTGTAAAAAATTGAATAACTGGGCCTTGTGGATAAAACTGTGTTTCTTGGCATCGCCCTCGATTCAAAGCTTCATTGGGGACCGCATCTGGATGCACTAGCGGGGAGTTCTGCAGCATCTGCTATAAAAATAATCCGACGTATTTCGAACGTAGACACCGCGAGTAGTTTATTTCGGCTACTTCCACAGCTTAATGTCTTATGGCATCCAGCTGTGGGGTAATGCCTCGGATATAAAGCGCATATTTACCCTGCAGAAACGGGCTACGTGCCATTTATGAACTCGGTCCGAGGGAGTCGCTAAGAGATCAATATTCTGACTATGCCTTCTCAGTACATTCTCGTGAATATATTTTATGACAAGAAAAATATCCTTCACCCTAAAAAAATATGCGATAACCATAATTTTAATAATAGAAATAAGAATAATCTGTCCAGCTACTCTAGTAGACTCCACAAATTTCCAATTCCAATGTATACGCTTTAACAATAAGGTCCCCGATACTATTCAAAGCTTACCGACATAAACATTCAAAAGGTTTATTAGAAGTAAATTATGTTTGAAGGGATATTACTCGGTGTCAAATTATCTAGAAGAAGTAATAAGTGGGGATAAACTGGTAGTTCTTCCATTGGCTATCTTGAAAATAAACAGAAGTGAAATCAATGTTTTATTAGTTTCCTTTGAAAAAGAGCTACCTCAGCTTCTTGTGCGTTCTTCTCTGAAAAGTATCTGCTTCTTGAATGTACACCTAGTATTAAATGAATGACGTGCTCTAAGAGATATGAAGTTATCCAACAGAATATTTTGATTGATTGATTGATTGAATAAGTACTGTTCAGACATTGCATTCCAAAATAGAAGGAATAAACGATACAGCCCTGCTAATATAAATTTTCTCAAATTTGTGAAGTGATTGCTAAAATAGCATGCATATAGAATGCCTTGGCTCCACACTAGGATACCCCGTGTCATTAGCTGACTAAATTAACTAACCTGAAACTTCCCATACTCGTCGCATATAGCCAGCACGTTTTTCTGAAACGCCGCACAGACCACATTGACATCTGTCTGCCGCCCATTCAATACACAGATTAGGGTCATCTTCGTGTCACCCAGGCTGTCTTGGCCCCACAGTTTGATCGTGGCGTTATTCTCTATAGTGAGCATGCCCACACCGGCCACCCAGTAGCAGTCGACTATGCCGCTGTTCTTGCAAAGGTTCTTGTGGTCGCTGGTTGGGAATTGGCGTTCTTTTGAGGTAATGCTGGCTTCGCTGTCTGTTCGGGAAAGGCTGTCTGAGTTACCGTTCTTTTTCTTGTTGCCTGTGGAAAAGGACGAATGGAATTGAAAAAGATTTATTAAAAAATTGTGAAACGTTTATTAATTTACTTGAATTTGTGAATACTTTATTCAACATTACCTTGAAGCTGTCAACATTACCTTTTATTCGCAAACGAACGGTTTAGCGGGTAGTAACCCTGGAATTTCGAATCCCGGTAAGGGCAAATATTTGTGTGATGAGTATAAATATTTGTTTCTTAGTCTAGGATGTTTCATACGTAGTTACATAAGTATTTATATCTTTTAAATATATCGTCATCTAATAGCCATAAAACAAGCCTTATGGAGCTTACTATGGACCTAGTTCGATTTGAGTAAAATTATCTTCTAATATTTTTTATTTATTACAAATTCAACCAGAAAACAAAACCTGTCAACATTAATGTGAGTTAACCTCTTTGTGGCGTATTCCTCGCCACTTTTAGTTAGATTCTATTCTAAAGATTAGACATATCTAGATAAAACATTACATATAAATGTAAATATTATAATTACATAAATTTATACTTGGAATAACTATAGTAATGTAAAAAATAGGCCTGACGCAACACTTGCTTATTATAATCATAATTAACTCGCATCAACGGATAGTGCAATTCGCTTTGTTATTAAAATTACCAATGCACTGGGCCAGGCATGATAGACGGCTGGAACTGGTCCGGCAGGCAACTGCCAACCGACCCTTGCGCACACGCAGCGCGCTCGCTCGTTCGCTTCACCGTTAGTCTCGAAATAACTCTTGACGCGAGCCCACGCTACCCTTCCGCTAGAACTCCCGTAAAATTAAACCTAATTTCTTGCTTTCCGCTGAAGACTTTGCTATGTGCTTTACTTATTCTTCACTATTGATGCATCTATATTGACTGTATCCTGTGTGTCCAAACTGTTGCTTTGCTGTGCTTGTGTCATTATATGTGAAAACGAAGATCGTGCTTTTATTCCTTGCTGCTTTGCATTCATACCTACCGGCTCATCACAACCAGTCAAGGTCAACCACCACACAACACTTGTGACCCCTACAATTACATAATATCAGTGAAGAAGGAACCACGCCTAGTTCCAACGCAAATGGCGGCAGCCAAGATAACGGAAGTCGGCCCAGCCCATCGGACGTTTGTCGCGTCGGCATCAGAATACCTGCTTTTTGACCCGAGAAACCAGCTATTTGGTTCATCATTTCAGCCTGTTAGTGTCCACTGCTGAACATAGGCCTCTCCAATCGCATTCCAGCGTGACCGGTCCGTAGCCACCTGCATCCAACGAGATCCAGCGGTCCTCACCAGGTCGTCGGTCCATCTCGTAGGTGGCCGACCCACACTGCGCTTGCCAGTACGTGGTCTCCATTCAAGGACCTTTTTGCCCCATCGGCCATCCGATCTTCGCGCTATGTGGCCTGCCCATTGCCACTTCAGCTTGCTTATCCTACGGGCTATGTCAGCAACTTTGCTTCTTCTACGGATCTCCTCATTTCTGACTCGATCTCGTAGAGAACTTTTATACGTAGCTATTTGGTTCGCGCAGATAGAAAGCCAGTTCGCTATCTCCAATAAAACTGCCAACTGAACAAAATTTTATTATGTGGTAGCACAACTTGACTGCAATACGCAGCGGATGTGGAGGATATCATAATTTCACCACCGGCAACAGATAAAACTAAACGCCTAACTCCTCTCGAACTGAGGGGAGTTAGGCGATCGTAAACCATCTCAGTTTCTCCGCCACCTCCAATACCTAGCGGGACCGAACATTCCGGAAGATTTCCTCATTTCTATATGGACCAGTCGCTTACCCAGTAGCTTTCAGTCGATCCTTGCTTGGAGGCCGACCTAGCTGATCGGGTCTACGAGGTTGTGTCGGGACATCAGGTTGCTTCTACATCAAGGGCTGCAGACACATCAGTAAGTGATCTCATTCGTCAAGTGAGTGAGTTGACTAAGGAGGTGAGGAGCCTCAAAAGTCAGTTCATTGGCCAAACATCACGCACAAAAACACGTGAGTCCAAAGAGTCCTCCAAATCACAAAGATCAGTCCAGCTACCAAAAATATCCAACATGTTGGTAGACGCTAAATTTGGTGAGAATGCGAGCAAATGTACGAAGCCGTGCGACTACAAAGCGGGAAACGACAGGGGCACTCGATAATGGCGGCCGCTGACTGCCTTAGCACTAGTCGCTTATTTGTCACACCATATTACGAAGACGCAGTTTTTTGTGAACACTGTCAGTGACCTCTGTGTCTTTGCAAGGTCAGCACTGAAAAATCGACGACAGAAAACAAGGTACCATTTATGCGCCGCAATCGGCTTTACGATACGTACTTACGGCTATTTGAACCTTGTACTGAACCTAGGCTTGCGCCGTGACTTTTCCTGGCGGTTTATTGTTGTGGACGTCACAAAGGCGATTATTGGCGTTGACTTTCTGTCATACTACAACCTCATCGTTGACTGCAGAAATCAAAGATTGATCGATAATATGACTAAGGTTTCTACTACCATGGCTTTGCTTGCTCGCCTGACAAATAATATTTCATCGGTGAAAATTGTATCCGGAGACTCTCAATACCATCGCATACTACAAGCATATCCCAACATTACTCAGCCATCAGGCGTTTATCGAGATCCAAACCATAACGTCCATCACCATATCCGCACCACTCCAGGGCCTCCCGTGTCTTGTTCACCTCGTCGGTTGGCTCCGGATAAATTGAAGATCGCCAATGACGAGTTTGCTGCAAGGATCCAGAACGGGACAGCGAGGCCTTCCGGGTCACCTTGGGCGTCACCACTCCACCTGGCGCCAAAGAAGGACAAGGGCTGGCGTCTTTGCGGGGCCTACAGGATGCTTAACTCCAGGACTATTCCCGATAAGTATCCAATTCGGCTTATCCATGATTTTTCCCATGACATTTCTGGTTGCCAGGTATTCTATACTATTGACCTTGAGAAGGCGTACAACCAGATCCCCATGAATCCAGAGGATATCCCGAAGAACTCTATCACCACGCCGTTTGGACTTTACGAGTCAAGAGTTACCGATCATGAAGTGCGGACTTCGCAGGTCAGACATTCCAGCGTACAAAAGTCACAAGACACGTATCAGCACCACTGGGAACGTACAGACTCCTAAGGTCAAGATTTATGTTCATACAAAAGAGACCTCATAGGTCCTATGACAATGTCTCAAGGATTCAGATATTGTCTCACAGTCATCGACCGATAAACACGATGGCCTGAGGTGATTACACTACAAGAGATTACTGCAGAAGCAGTGGCCAAGGCTTTACTCCATGGATGGATATCTCGTTCGTGGCTCCCCATGTGACATCGTCACAGATCGTGGCCCGTAATTTGAGATCTCCCTGTTCAAGCACTTATCTAGGTTAGTTGGTTTCCAGCATCGACGAACAACTGCCTACCACCCGGCGTGCAACGGGTTGGTGGAGAGGTTCCACAGGCAGTTGCAATCTTTACTATTGCTCATTCTATAGAGACTTCTATGTATCCTGTGTGTCATAAACTTTTGCTTTGCTGTGCTTGTGCCATTATTTGTGACAACGAAGATAGTGCTATTATTCCTCGCTGCTTCGCATCCATACCTACCAGCTCACACAACCAGGCAAGGACAACCACCGCACAACTGAACTACTAAATCTTTGTTTCACAATATATACTTATAAAAATTAATAACTGAACGTTAGTCTTACTAAATCTCTAAATGGCCCGAGCATTTTGAATAATTCCTAATCTCATTTATTCACCTCAGTCCGGAGGAGGTTTAGGTAAAAAGGAAATAAGGAAAAACGCCAAGAAACAGCCAATAATGCAATAATGTTTTTCATGGGAAGTGGAGAAGTCTCAGCTAGAAATCGATAGGTGGTGCAGGTAGCCATAGAAGATTCAAACTCCTTTGTTATTGATTAAATTAGGTAATGCATTTAACCTTTATGGGTGGGACTTTATGTTCCACAGCTATGCGGTGCATATAGTTACTACGTAAATGATAAATGATACGTTAGTAGCGGATTTCTTCCACTTACCGACATATTAAGTAGTAATAAGTGACTTATTTAACAATCAACTTTTTATTACGATTTTTCTAGCCAACTTGACACTTTAGGATTTGTACCATATTACTTATTTTAAAATCAAGTTTTAGGTGGTATAAAGTTCACCGGGTCAGCTAGTTTTCGAATAAATATTTACTTTCCAGTTTGAGTGGGTGGAAATGGAAAGATGAATATTTCCAAAGTTCCTCCCATATTAGATGCACACTTGCACAGACATACCTTGAATCCCGTTCAACAGCTCCTGCGATCCCAGCGACATGTTCCCTTTCAACAGCATCTCGGATCTCCACTCCCCTTTCTTCCCGTTAAACGTATACGCCATGAGACAGCGATTCTTTCCTGCCACCACCAACAAATTAGAATTCAAAAACTGCATGTACTGCACGGGGCTGTATATGTCCATTATCACTTGAGTCTCTTTAGAACGAAGGATGTATTTTCGGACAGCACCGCTTGTAGAGCCGAAAATAACGTATTGGTTGCACGGTGACAGTCGGACGGTGGATATTTTGTCGTCGGACCGCGACGGTATTTCGGTCAGGACTTTTTTGCCGCGGATTATCTGGAAAATAGAGATTGATGATGTTTGAGAGATTTTGAAGCATATAATAGTAGTTTATGTGACTGCTACATAATGCCTAATTATGTACAGTTACATAGTTACACAGTCACTAGTTTATCTACACACATATCATAAACTCTCTTTGATGTGTTCAGGAACAGCATGTTTGACCGGCATTGTGGCTCTGCAGTTGTTTAGCTTGTTCTGTAGTACCAACTTCACGCAGGCGGGCGTCGGCGTTCGAAATTTGAATGTCAGTACCAACTTCACACACAAACTAGGAGCGGCACGCAGGCAGGCGTCGGCGTTTGAAATTTGAATGTCATAATATGTAGAAAAACTACACATTATGGTCATAATGTGTAATTTTGCAGATAAGAAATGAGTTTTTACCAAGTAGTTTAACATAATGCTGATCGTAACGTGCGGTTTTTGTACGCAGTAAAGAGGGTTTATGATACGTGTGTAGATAAAATATCTATGATGTGAGGGTACGTTACTTTTTACAAAATCCAAGACAGATACTAACAATAACAGGATAAGTGCGAGTCGGGGTCGCGCAGAAGGGTTCTGTACCATCGCACATTGATATTCAAGTTTCTTGCATGTGGATTAAGCATCATTAATTTTCCTGTTTGTTAGGAAAGTCAAATGTTAGTGCGGCTACTATCATACTCTATGTACAAACTCGATATTTTTTTTCTTTCCGCTCGATATTTTTCGGTTTTAAAAAAGAACTTATGTTAATTAACTGTTTGCAGATTATTCCCTTAATATACTTTTCTTGATACACCTCTGTGCCAAATTTCCAGGACATCTTGATCACTTTTATCGACTAAAACCGAGAAGTGTCGAGCCTCTAAGTTAAAGAAATTGTACTGCACATGGCCAGAAAGACACAATATTCCTTTTGCAGCTGGTGCACAGATTAATAAAGAGTTAGCTGATGCCAAAAAACCTGAACTATATGATGTAATAAAACGCTACAAAGAAAATTGTTCCGAATTTAATCTACATAAAACCTTACGAGAGCATGGTCATACTCAATGCAGTTCATTTGCCTCCGTATCATAGGGATTTTAATCCTGTACAAAATAATCCGAACAATTAAAAGGATTTGCTGCTTCGTATTCAGGTCCTGAATAATAGACGTAAGTTTGCAATCACGCAACGAAATGTGAGGAACCATTTTTAAGTGAAGAAGAAAAACTACATGTATTTAGTGACAGCTTTTTAATCAATGTGTCTATTTCAGATAGTGAAAGTGATTGTGCGAGTGACATATCTATGTAATTTATATGTCTACCACTCTACAAAATCTCACTTCGGTATATTACTTTTTACTTTCGAGTTGAACGAAGTAAAAATTAAGGAAGTATTGTAATCGTAAAAAAACGAGGTTGAGATTTTGATGGGGATAGGTTACAAATTTAACGCTAACGTAAAATATGTTAAAGAACTTAGTTTACGTTAGCGTTAAATTCGTCCGAAAAAGTGAAAAAAAAAAAGTGTATATATGCGTGCGTGGATGTTTGTGTGTGTGTCTGTGAGCATGTGTCTGTGTGTGTGTGTGCGTGTGTATGTATGGATGGCTGTTTTCCGTTGTCAGCTCTAGAGCCTAAACCACTGAAACGAATTGGGTGAAATTTTGTATTGGGGGTTATTTTGTATTATTTTTTTTGGATAACTTGATTATGATAGTACCTGTCATAAAAATCAAACACATTTATTGAGTTTATTCAAAAACGGGACAAACGTTTTTCTTCCGACTTCTCGTCATAGTATCTCTTAATATCATCTATAACATGGCATACTCGGTTATTACCGCAAAACTCTAAAAATTTTAGGTCCCATACAATATCCCGTACATTAGGCGGCGGGCGGAATAAGCTCATAGTGCGGGGCATGGTTCAAGTAGAAAGGAGTTGTTTTGTATGGTGGAGTGGTTGTAAGGGACATCATTCTGAACAACTATGGGGCCGACATGATGAGAGCAACTTTATTTTCAACGCCACCATATAACTCAGGTGAGCGCTAGGCCCGAAATGTACTGAGATAAGAAAAATAAATAGTAAAAGTTGTTCAGAATGATGTCCCTAAGAACCACCTTTCGGCTTGTTTTGCTTGAACTCCCTTTCTGTTAGACCCTATACAGGGTGTTTTTGTTGAATTCCCATAACTGCAGGGTATTGATAAGACCACCTTTAGAAATCGAATGTAAAAACTTGTTTTTTAATTACTCGATTTTTTTACTTTTTGCATTTTTCATACAAAATAATTCAATATTTTTTCAATACTCGCTGTAACAAGTCTTTATACTAAGTCCGGCAACGTCGCAATGTCGGAACTCGCTAATCAATGAAAATAAAATTCCCGCGCTTTTAATAAAAGATCATGTGTCTCTCTTGCTACTGCGCTGACTCGCATATCTACCTTTGTCTTACTTGTGTGTGTTTACGCTTTTGTCTTACTTGTGGTGTCTGTGATAGCTCAAAGGATCCGACAAGTCACACACACACACACAGTCAAACACAAACTAAGTAGTTTCAACTCACACACGAACAAAAACGGACGAAAAATAATAAATAGCCGTTGAAAAATAGTTCTTAATATGAAAACCATAAAATCGTTTCCCACCATTAACCCGGGTCGGTCGGTTTGCTTGTTTGTTGTTTATACAGTCAGGTCATAAGTTCTGTCACATGTGCAATATGAAATAATTTAGACATGTTTATTATTTATGTAAACATTTATATAGCAAAATGAACTTAATAAAACATAGATTATTATGGTAATAAAGTTTATTCAAAATGACCCCCGCGATTTTGAATACAGGCCTTTATTCTGCGCGGCCAGTCGTCTATCGCAGCACGAACGAGGTCCATGTCAATATCGGCGGCTGCCTTAATCAAGGATGCCTTGAGTGACTCCAAATCAGGATGAGGCTTTGAGCAGGCCTTTTCCTCCAAGTGTTGCCATATCTTGTAATCTAACGGACTCAAATCTGGACTGGAGGAGGGCCAGTCTTCGTGCCGGATGAAGTCGATTTCACGCGCCGCCAGCCAGTCTTGTGTGCTTTTCGCTCTATGAGCTGGCGCAGATTCTTGTTGGAATACCCAGTACCTGTTATTAAACGTGGTATGAGAAACAGGTTCCACAAGGTTCTTGAGGACTGTATTTTGATACACAACTGCATTCGTTTTTACGCCTTTCTCACAAAAATGTACCTCAGTTAAGCCCCAATAAGAGACTGCCAACCAAACCATGAGCGAGGATGGAAAATGACCTCGTTGGACACGCGGAATACGGTTGCTCGCTTCTTCACCGCTGTGTGCGTACACCTTATCATTATGTTTGTTGTAGCTCTCTTCCACGGTGAAAATTTTTTCATCCGAAAAAGGAATTTCCCGATGCTTTTTTCCCGCGTACCGCTTCAACAAAGCGCGGCATCTCTTCAGTCTCAGCTCCATTAAACGAGCGTCCAAATAATGTCCTGTTTTTCTTCGATATGCCCTAAGCCCTAAGTCTTCATTTAACACCCTTTTCACCGTGGTCCTGCTTAACCCCATCTGAAGGGCCAACAGTTTCTGCTTACGTATGGGATTTCTTTGAATTCGCGCCTTCACAGCTTTTATCACTGCTGGAGTCCTAACAGAGCGAGGGCGACCACTTCTTGACCTGTCATCTACACTAGAGTCTTCATTGTATCGTTTTATGGTACGATAAATGAATCTTTTCGTTACATTAAAATTTTTCAGTAAGTCGAAAATCTGAATTGGCGCGACACGGTCTTCTTTAAGTGTCCACTCCATATTTAAAAATGAGGAAATTCTAAAAAGTACACATTTTTATTTTCATGAAAAATTCGAAATTCGAATTCAATAAACTTTTTTGTGGCCAGCGTTCTAAATTCAAAAGTTTTTATTGTGTGACAGAACTTATGACCTGACTGTGTAGGTTGCGCTCCTGCGGGTACAGTCGAGCGAGATACGAAATACTTGTTAATGCTTTATTCAAATTTTCTATTGATGTTCTTTAGATTTGTTACTCGTTGTTAAACAACAAGGTACAACTAACAAGTAATCTGTGGCAGAAGACAAGTTTATGTAAACAAATAGTAAAGATAGGTTTTTCATTTTATAAAAAATAATTAATTTAACTAAAGGCATATTTTTCGTTATTCTCTCGTTAGTCCTTATCTGACGATTGCAAAATCGACATTCATATGTTTAAATGCCTATTAGTTAATAGTGGGAATAAAAATCGGCCAAGTACGAGGCAAGAACGAAGGATTCCAAAACATTACTTGGCAAAACAACTTGTAAGGTGTACTTACAAGGTAAGTTCCTTGTCTACCTATTGCCGTTATCAATATTAGAGCAAACATTGTTTAAAAAAAACATGTTTTCTTCATTAGAGCCCCCTTTAATGGTATGTTTGTCTGTTTTTAGTATTATTTGATATAGCGGCAACAGAAATACATCATTTCTGAAAATTTCAACTGTCTAACTAAAGGTTCATGAGACACAGCCTGCTGACAGACAGAGAGACAGTGGAGTCTAAGTAATGGACCCTATTACTAACTGCCAGTTTCCTGGGCGCTGATTAAGTTAACAAATTGGTTAAACTGATTTGAGCCAATCACGTATCGCTGATATTCAAAATAGTGGCACGTGATGGGCTGAAATCAGTTTAACCAATTTGTTAACTTAACCAGCACCCAGGAAACCGGTCGTAAGACTCCGCTTTTCAGACTCCTTTTCACTCTTTGGGGATGAAACCCTAATAATCGATAATATTCCGTACCAACACCATGACGCTGGTCATTGGGATCCATGAAAATAATACAATCATTCGACTGTACCTGCGCTATACAAACGCATTTGTTTGTTTACATCGCATTCGCTCGACTGATAAAAAATGCGGAAGAGGGATGGATGAGACTGTCAGGTAGCGTAGGAGTGAATGAGATATCCGACTGTCCTTTTGTTAGCTATGGCTATATTGGTTTGGTGTTGATGTGTGCGTGCAGTAATTATTGACTACATCGCCTGCTCAGTATGGATTGAAATTAATGTAACTTGCACCAAGTTCGCAATGGTTTGGAAATTAAATTTGGAAAGAAGTATGCATCGTGAAAGTTGATGAGCGCCCGCATAATCAATGAATGAGATCGATGTGACATCGTTGTAAAATAAGGGCTCGTTGCAATTCAGAAAAAAAGGTACAATAGATTACAAAAAAATACATTTCTCTCTTTCTATGCATTTTAGAACAGATGTTTCTTCGACAATGTTTTTTTATTGAGACTGAAGAATGTAACCCTTAAGTTATAGGAATTCAACAAAAACACCCTGTATAAGGTAAGTAATATTGTGATGAATGTGCAGCAATGAATATGTTCTTCCGATCTTGCAGATAAAAGCCGAGAAGTGTCGAGCGAATTCAGAAGCTAGTATGTCGTATTTAATGAGATTGTGCTCCCCCTTTTGAAACCATTTAAATTTATTATTATTTTATCTGTCCTATATTACGTAGTTTTAAAAAAAATAATATCTGTCGTTTCGGAGAGAAGAAAATGGTCTTTTTAGGGTTCCGTAACGGAAGGGTGCCAAACGGGACCCTATTATTAAGCCTCCGCTGTCCGTCCGTCCGTCCGTCCGTCACCGGGCTCTACCGGATCAACCGAAATAGGTAGAGAACTGAAATTGAAAACGACGTCAGATGCCACTGCCACGGTCGTCACATCCTGTTTCGAAGCAAGCAGATAGAAATTAAGTAACTTATTTACAGAAATAAAATCAAATATGATAAAAAACTTAATATAATATTTCGAATTAGCAATTATTAACCGTATAATGACAAATAACTGAGCACAAAACTCAATACCTGCAATTAAAGATCGTTTCCAACAAGATCGGGAGAGTCCAGTTTTCACCAATAAAGAAATAAAACAAAATGTCTAAGCAAATGGCCATACCAATAATTTCTTATATGGGTTCTTTTCATTCTTAAAAACCTGTATGTTTCATTATTTGTTTTTATAGCGGCAATATAAATTCACCCTCTGCGAAAATTTCAGTTCCCGATGCTGAATACAGAATAACGAAAAATATGCCTTTAGTTAAATTAATTATTTTTTATAAAATGAAAAACCTATCTTTACTATTTGTTTACATAAACTTGTCTTCTGCCACAGATTACTTGTTAGTTGTACCTTGTTGTTTAATAACGAGTAACAAATCTAAAGAACATCAATAGAAAATTTGAATAAAGCATTAACGAGTATTTCGTATCTCGCTCGACTGTACCCGCAGGAGCGCAACCTACACAGTCAGGTCATAAGTTCTGTCACACAATAAAAACTTTTGAATTTAGAACGCTGGCCACAAAAAAAAAACTTTTGAATTTAGAACGCTGGCCACAAAAAAGTTTATTGAATTCGAATTTCGAATTTTTCATGAAAATAAAAATGTGTACTTTTTAGAATTTTCCTCATTTTTAAATATGGAGTGGACACTTAAAGAAGACCGTGTCGCAGTTATTGCGTTGCATCGTTGCGGTTACGCGCCAATTCAGATTTTCGACTTACTGAAAAATTTGAATGTAACGAAAAGATTCATTTATCGTACCATAAAACGATACAATGAAGACTCTAGTGTAGATGACAGGTCAAGAAGTGGTCGCCCTCGCTCTGTTAGGACTCCAGCAGTGATAAAAGCTGTGAAGGCGCGAATTCAAAGAAATCCCATACGTAAGCAGAAACTGTTGGCCCTTCAGATGGGGTTAAGCAGGACCACGGTGAAAAGGGTGTTAAATGAAGACTTAGGGCTTAGGGCATATCGAAGAAAAACAGGACATCGTTTGGACGCTCGTTTAATGGACCTGAGACTGAAGAGATGCCGCGCTTTGTTGAAGCGGTACGCGGGAAAAAAGCATCGGGAAATTCTTTTTTCGGATGAAAAAATTTTCACCGTGGAAGAGAGCTACAACAAACAAAATGATAAGGTGTACGCACACAGCAGTAAAGAAGCGAGCAACCGTATTCCGCGTGTCCAACGAGGTCATTTTCCATCCTCGCTCATGGTTTGGTTGGCAGTCTCTTATTGGGGCTTAACTGAGGTACATTTTTGTGAGAAAGGCGTAAAAACGAATGCAGTTGTGTATCAAAATACAGTCCTCAAGAACCTTGTGGAACCTGTTTATCATACCATGTTTAATAACAGGTACTGGGTATTCCAACAAGAATCTGCGCCAGCTCATAGAGCGAAAAGCACACAAGACTGGCTGGCGGCGCGTGAAATCGACTTCATCCGGCACGAAGACTGGCCCTCCTCCAGTCCAGATTTGAGTCCGTTAGATTACAAGATATGGCAACACTTGGAGGAAAAGGCCTGCTCAAAGCCTCATCCTGATTTGGAGTCACTCAAGGCATCCTTGATTAAGGCAGCCGCCGATATTGACATGGACCTCGTTCGTGCTGCTATAGACGACTGGCCGCGCAGAATAAAGGCCTGTATTCAAAATCGCGGGGGTCATTTTGAATAAACTTTATTACCATAATAATCTATGTTTTATTAAGTTCATTTTGCTATATAAATGTTTATATAAATAATAAACATGTCTAAATTATTTCATATTGCACATGTGACAGAACTTATGACCTGACTATGTATAAACACAAACAAACATACCGACCGACCCGGGTTAATGGTGGGAAGCAATTTTATGGTTTTCATATTAAGAACTATTTTTCAACGGCGATTTATTATTTTTCGTCCGTTTTTGTTCGTGTGTGAGTTGAAACTACTTAGTTTGTGTTTGACTGTGTGTGTGTGTGACTTGTCGGATCCTTTGAGCTATCACAGACACCACAAGTAAGACAAAAGCGTAAACACACACAAGTAAGACAAAGGTAGATATGCGAGTCAGCGCAGTAGCAAGAGAGACACATGATCTTTTATTAAAAGCGCGGAAATTTTATTTTCATTGATTAGCGAGTTCCGACATTGCGACGTTGCCGGACTTAGTATAAAGACTTGTTATAGCGAGTATTGAAAAAATATTGAATTATTTTGTATGAAAAATGCAAAAAGTTAAAAAATCGAGTAATTAAAAAACAAGTTTTTACATTCGATTTCTAAAGGTGGTCTTATCAATACTCTGCAGTTATGGGAATTCAACAAAAACACCCTGTATAGGGTCTAACAGAAAGGGAGTTCAAACAAAACAAGCCGAAAGGTGGTTCTTAGGGACATCATTCTGAACTTTTACTATTTATTTTTCTTATCTCAGTACATTTCGGGCCTAGCGCTCACCTGAGTTATATGGTGGCGTTGAAAATAAAGTTGCTCTCATCATGTCGACCCCATAGTTGTTCAGAATGATGTCCCTTACAACCACTCCACCATACACCATGAGCTTATTCCGCCCGCCGCCTAATGTACGGGATATTGTATGGGACCTTAAATTTTTAGAGTTTTGCGGTAATAACCGAGTATGCCATGGTATAGATGATATTAAGAGATACTATGACGAGAAGTCGGAAGAAAAACGTTTGTCCCGTTTTTGAATAAACTCAATAAATGTGTTTGATTTTTATGACAGGTACTATCATAATCAAGTTATCCAAAAAAAAAAAATACAAAATAACCCCCAATACAAAATTTCACCCAATTCGTTTCAGTGGTTTAGGCTCTAGAGCTGACAACGGAAAACAGCCATCCATACATACACACGCACACACACACACACACACACACACACACAGACACATGCTCACAGACACACACACAAACATCCACGCACGCATACATACACATTTTTTTTTTCACTTTTTCGGACTAATTTAACGCTAACGTAAACTAAGTTCTTTAACATAGTTTACGTTAGCGTTAAATTAGTAACCTATCCCCATCAAAATCTCAACCTCGTTTTTTTACGATTACAATACTTCCTTAATTTTTACTTCGTTCAACTCGAAAGTAAAAAGTAATATACCGAAGTGAGATTTTGTAGCGTAGTAGACATATAAATTACATAGATATGTCACTCGCACAATCACTTTCACTATCTGAAATAGACACATTGATTAAAAAGCTGTCACTAAATACATGCAGTTTTTCTTCTTCACTTAAAAATTGTTCCTCACATTTCGTTGTTCGAACTGAAATTTTCGCAGAGGGTGAATTTATATCGCCGCTATAAAAACAAATAATGAAACATACAGGTTTTTAAGAATGAAAAGAACCCATATAAGAAATTATTGGTATGGCCATTTGCTTAGACATTTTGTTTTATTTCTTTATTGGTGAAAACTGGACTCTCCCGATATTGTTGGAAACGATCTTTAATTGCAGGTATTGAGTTTTGTGCTCAGTTATTTGTCATTATACGGTTAATAATTGCTAATTCGAAATATTATATTAAGTTTTTTATCATATTTGATTTTATTTCTGTAAATACGTTACTTAATTTCTATCTGCTTGCTTCGAAACGGGATGTGACGACGTCAGATGCCACTGCCACGGTCGTCACATCCCGTTTCGACCGGTGCGTTTTACAAAGGACATCATTCATTTAGGGCAAAAAAGCGAAAGTGCTTGCCAGAAAAAAAAAGTGTAATATTTGGATAGAACACACAATACCTAATTGTTTTTACTATGACCCATGGTGATGTTTTATAATACGATAAAAAATATTATGATAGTTGTTTTAAAGCATTTCATCGTATTATAATAATGCAGGCGCTTGTATCTATGTGTTGAGGGTTAAGTATTTGACTATTTGTATGTATGTCAGTTCCTATGTCCGGTCGTAACTACTCAACGGCTCAACCGATTTTGATAAATAATACGTCACTAGATTTGTCTTAATCGTGCGAATGTCACTGGGTACATAAACAAAAATCAAACTAGCGGATTTGATACGCTTTAATGTGCGGGATAAAAAACGTTTTCTTGTTCAAGATACTCAAGTGAGGTTCGAAAATATACACAATCTATATGGTTGACAATATTTTGGAGTTTTTTTTTTTTTGTTATTTACTGGGGCAATGCTTGTGCTGGAAAAACTCCAGTTTTCCGCTTTTATTGTTTGATATATTCTATCTTATGATTCCCGAAATATTTTTTGGAAGTCATTTTGTTGAAAGAAAAACCAAATAATGTGGAGTATTGCAGAAAAAGAAAATGATCATGGCGACCGAATATTTCAATGGTTTTACCGCAACGGGAATGTTTTTTTATTGGACCGTGGGTTTAGAGATGCAGTTTTTTTTATAAAGCGCACAAACACGCCAGTTTGATTTTTATTTTTTGATTTAGCCAGTGACAGTCGCGCGATTAAGACAAATCTAATGACGTATTATTTATCAAAATCGGTTAGGCCGTTGAGTAGTTATGACCGGACATAGGAACAGCATACATACAGATAGGTCAAATACTTAATCCTCAACACATAAACACAAGTGCATGTACTACCCGGTCACAATATCTGTGCACCTGACCTCGTGACGTCATATCGGCGGTCTGGGTACGGTGTGAAAAAAAGTTATTTCGAGAAATGTGGAGGTAAAAAAAAACTACTAACCTATTCAAATCAATTTATCATTGATGAAGGGTTTGTTATTAAAAAACAATAATTTTGATTACAAAAACATTTATTATTAAACTCAGTCACTATAAATGATTGACTCAATGCCTGACATTGTATCTTCCTCACTCTCACTTTCTGAACTCTCCGAACTGTCTTCCCCTAGTGGTATTAAAAAATGTGTGATGTTGTCGTCTGCTAGATGATCCTGTTCCCAGTATTCTCGCTGTAGTCTCTCCACGTGATTCACTTCTTTTTTCCAGTCAGCTGGCGTAATTGAACTTGTAGCCCAATTTGTTAATTAAAATATTTCTTAGATATGTTCTCCCACCTTGAAAATTTAGGTCTCTCTTAACTGCTGCCAGAATTTTCTTCAAAGTTGGGATTTCTTTTTTTACAGCATAAAAACTTGCGCAAATGTCAAAATCATCTACTTCGATGCGTTTTTTGTACTGTTTACGCTTCTTACCCGGTGTCGATAATTTTGGTTCTGGGTGGGTTTCTAAATTATTACTAGTACTTGGAGTCCGACTAGCGCCCGGCGAAGTAGGTGGTTGTACTTTGGCTTCATTTTTAATTTTCATTAGAGTCCTCTTTGATATCCCAGTTGCAGCACAGGTTCGTTTCACCACTTGGTCTATAGGTATGGTGTACTGTTTATTTGCTTTCTCCGATTCAAAAAACTTGAGCACTTTCAAGATTAGATTTCTTGATTCGCTGTGTATTGTTTTTCCCATGACTTCAGTTTAACAGCTACAACAATTTTAATAACAACCGAACCAGTCCAAACTTAACAGTAAACAGTCTAAACTTAACAATAAATAAAAAACAAAACACCAACAAAGCGAAAATATCAAAATTATCGGGACGTGTATCGGCAACGAAGATGCTAACCGTACTGTCGCACACTGTCGCACCGGGGAGTGCGCGGAGAGGTGACAGGGGAAGCGGGAGAGGCGCCGCATTCCAGCGAGGTGCACAGATATTCTGACCGGCTAGTATTATTATCATATGAAAAAAATTAAACGCTTTAAAACAACAACAACATCTGATGCAACATCATATGTTACCGTGACTACCGAAACAATTTCACTCCCTCGATGGGACTCGGCTTATCTGCCAGAGCTGAACCTCTCTCTTCAGCTCTGGCGAGATATAATTCCAAGCAATACTTACAATTTACAACAAACTTAATTTCTAGAACCCTGCTATAAATGTTCCGGCCAAGCGAACCCTAATTTAGCACTTAAAGTAACTTAGAGAACAAGAAAAATATAAAATTAAGTTTCACTTCACTCAAAATTGTCAGTAAAAAAAAATGTGTAATCTTAATATAAATAGAACACTGTACTATACGTTCTAGTCAAATCAACACAAACATGAACACTGCGTTCATATTTGATCCATAAATAAATTGATCTTAACTTTCAGTTGAACACAATCACAAGGTTTCTAAGGTTCACTTATAGTTCAATCGATACTTAAATTTCAATCAAAAAATAAATCATAACATAGCAACCCCAAAATGTCGCACTATCAGTTGTGCGCATATCACTCAAACTAAACAGCAGCATTGTGAGGAGAATCTAAGTTTTAAGTTCAATGATTTGAATATAGTGCATATACCGACCAAATAAAATAAGCTCACCAAATATCAGTTAAAATCTATTTAACTCTGTTAAACTGTAAATTCACAAGCATTTACTTATGGTAACCACAATACAATACAAGTCTGCACTGTATATGTACTGATCACAACTACAGGCGGATATTGGAACTGCTTTTATTGCCTATCAGTGCCTACTCCGTAGCAGTCTAGTGCCCGACCGTGGTTCTTTTGGCCCCCAGAGGGCTATAATCAATGAAAAGAACCACGCTCTGATACCAAATGCAAATACTCTCTATCTCGGCCATTCATGCATCTCTCTTCTAACCTTGTACCCATGCGCCGCTACCGGGCAGCATCCAGAGGCCAACCAAATTGGCGTTAAACCAATAATTTTACGATTTTTCATCAATTTAGCGACGAAAAGTTTTCAATGTGGCGACCATGACCATATGCTCGATTCTGAGTAGACACTTTTATTCGGTCGGTGGGAACGGGCTACTTCTATAATTACCTGTATATTGCTCTTATCATCAACCACCGCCAACAGCGGCTGCACGCCTTCCTCGTTCCCGTTACATATCCCCTTCAGATTCAGCGGCTTTAGCGCATGCCTGTCCAGGCTCCTGGTCTTGGCGGCGGGTCGCTTGGCCTGGTCGGGCGGGGTCGCGAAGGACTGGTGGCGACGCGGCGGCGCGGGCAGCGCGGCGGGAGGCGTGTGCGGGGAGGCGGGGTGGGTGAAGCTCGCGTCGAAGAGCGTCGTGAGCCGGTCTTTCCTGTCGGGGTAAGCGCGGATCGTTTAGGGTGAGGCAGTAGGCTCAAACAGCCTTTTGTAAATATCAAGTTATGCAAGTATTCAAGAAGTTAAATCTTTACACTAGCTTGTTGATCATGAGTGTCAGCTTGCATTCTTGAACCTATAAACGTAAATAGATTATATTTGCTTAGTAGAAGTATCAAGAATCTGTTTAATGCAACAAAAAAAACGCATCGGTTTTGAATATTTTTACTTGTTATTTATATAATCGTCTTAAAAATACCCGTGCAGGACAGTATAGTCATCGATGTAGAACTCGTACTTAGTTTTTTTTTGTCTACGGAAGAAGATAATAAATCACCTTTTCACTCCACTTCTCGAAAATTAGCGAAAGATGGTCTGTTACTTTTGAGAAAACATTACCAAGTATGAGGGTATCATTGTAAAGAGGAGTCAGCTCATTGAGCAAATACTCGAAAGAGTCGAAATAATCAATACGGAGTGAGGACTATAGAGAACGCCTAGCAGAACTTTATAATGATGAAGATAGATTTCCAGATAGAAATGTTCTGCATATGCGGAGTACTAATTCGGCGAGACACTTATAACTCTGCAAGGCATATCCGAGCGAAGGTAAAAGGCTACGCCGCCATCCGCCTTCCCAACTCTGTCGTTCCGATAGAGCTGGAACCTAGGCAGCGAGTATATAGTGGATGGTAAAGTCGGCTTGAGAAAGCATTCAAATACAAGAATACAGATCGGTTAACTAAAGCTGGTACGATCAACATATTTACACATTGCGCCTGTGTAGTGACTGTGAATAAGCGCACGGCGACACGTTGCACTGCAGGGCATCAAGAATAGTCTGCCGGTCTCTGTCGCGCGCAAGTCAAACTTATGAGTATGAAGGAGAAAGTTATTGTTTTGCTTTTGCTTATAAATATAGAGTGATCTTTTTGCATTCGTGTCACGTGGCATTCGACGCGCGTTATTGTGATTGTTTACCTATTTCGAGGTTAGAATAAAATCATAAATTTTTAAACATTACTGTATAGTGAAATTGTATTCGTGTGAGTACTGTGAACGTGCCAGCTTTACGTGACCGATCTTAACCAACGACGAAGGTGTCACTAGAGTTCAACAACTCTGGGCGTTGTTGTGAACAATATTTAAATTGCTGCCCAGGTTACTAAAGACAGCGGTAAGTTTGTCAGATAGTGTTTTCTCCAGAGGGAGCTATCAGTGTTATCACTCTCCGCACTAATATAGTGGTCGTTTGATGAACAGGAGAAGAAACTATTATTAATATTTCAAAAACTATCCATACATAAAATTCATAAGAATATATATAAATATATACTGAATTACAGTAGCACAACAATCATAAGACCATATCAAATTTCAAAAGTGCATGATTCTTAAGAATTTTGAATAATTCCTTCTCAGTTAAAATAAGAATTCGCTGTATTTATTTATTTAATTTAGGTCTACTTACAATCTATGCACTAATTACATATTGATTAGTTAATAAATTCGAATTCTTATTTTAACTGAGGATACAGGGTTGCTGAGTGCAGCTTGAGCTCTGTAGTTTTATTTCAATTAAATTAGTCAAAATTGCTTATCTTCACGAGTAAAATTAATTTAAGTAGTAATTAGTGATTAAATAATGTGTAGATAAGAAACAGCTGTGCAAACAGACAAGCTTTGGAAAAACAAGACCGATTGAACCGGCCGATTGAACTGTCAAAATCAGTTCAAATAGCAACGACGTAAACGGGGGAAGTATCGTTTTATTTCTGTATTTATATCAATAATCTCACCTTTCACACCCGTAACTAACTAAACAAACCTTCATATAAGTGAAACACTTGCCGTACACTCACTCAGGTACCGTTTTGTCTCTCTTTACTTAAGCGAAAAGCGGAAGCAAATTTGAAGACGTAAAATTCTGCCACATTCAACAAAAACACACACTTAACACCTTCATTGTGCAATAATCTCCCTAGTGTTCGCTAGTATTCCACCCGGTCATACACTGACACCTATTCGCGGTTTTTTTTTCAGGCGAAAAAGGCTGCAATGCTGACCCAAAGCAAGATGAGTACACGCGATGTGGAGTTGAAGCTGAAAGCGACCTTGCTGGAGCTCAAGAAGAGCCAAGAGCTTTGTGAAATACTTCTGCGAGAGTGAGATGAGAGTGAAGAGGAGATAGAAAAGCAAATTAACAAAAAATCGGCGCTAAAAGAAGAGCTCAGTGAGTTGGACATCCAATGCCAGGATCTCAGTGCCCAGAGAGATGAACTACAACACCAAGTCGACTCATTTTACAAGTGTCATGATGTCCACCACGTAGCATTGCAACACATAAAATCACTTGAACAACAGCTTGCAGAGGCACACCACGAGCTTCAAGTGTTCAGTGAGCGGGAGGAACAGCGAGATAGTGCTACAACCAGGGCCTTATATAATGAGGTCATGAGCCAAACTGGCATACCAACTATTGACCGAACAGCTTGTGATACCTCCTGCACTATGAAGAATTCAAGTGCCATGAAAATGAACAGTGCAAATAAGATAAGAATATATGTTAAAACTAGGAAATATATCCAGAAAGTACAAAGACTTGTAAAACAAAACCGTAAGAGCATGGAAAGTATACCAGTGCACAGACAAAAAATTCAATTAGTTGCTGAGGTGTCTGAGTGTCAGAAGGAACTACTTACCAGCAAAATAGAACATGAGCTAGCCATGGCTGAACTACAAACTCAGTTTGAAAATCTGCAGTATGAGTTAGTGGACATCACATGCAAGTACTCAACAGTACAAACTCAGTATGATGAATGCATCTCATCAATGAATGAGTTGATTGCACTAAGCAAAAGCAATCTTGAGAGCTTTCGAGTCCTTGTGTCAGACAAACATGGAATACTCTGAACAAGGATTGTCTCTGCCAGCCCTGCCACCACCACAAGACCTGCCGTGGAAAGCAGCCCCTTTACAGCTGAGCCCCCAGCAGCGGAAGAGAACTGAAACTGCCAGCGGGCAGGCTTGCTTGTCATCACCATGCAGCATGCCCATGACACCGGCCTCTATACTGCGGGATCCAGCACAGCCACATGTAGTCAAGTCATGTGGTTCATCAGTAGCATCAAATGGAACCACGGGCCATAGCAACACATCAACCTGTGATGCCTTAGATGGACATTGGCGATCAACACCCACCAACCATTCAGTTGAAAATGGTGCCTTCAAGTCAATAGTGTACTCAGATAAATTAGGTGTAGGTTTAGGTATCAAGCTGCAGAATAACTTACGGCAGCATGTGGAAAACATTTGTATGCCTGATGCATCTTACATACAGATAGTAAACTGCATGCTTAGTAGGGAGTATGACAGTAAAACAACTATTGTATTACAAATAGGGAACACCACAGGAGTTCAACAAGACGATTTGATTAATTACTTTGAATCTATAGTATCTCTCCGGGCAAGGAAAATTATTCTGTGTGGTTTTCCCTATTCCAAAGCTCTAACAGAGGCACAAAATGACCGGATTTCTAGACTCAACGAGCATATGTATAACTTGACCTTTGGGCATCGGGACCGAGTATTATATTTTGATACGAATAAGTTTATTCGAAATTTTATACTGACTAGGGATATAATGTATATACCTGCGTCATCTAAGCGACAGATTGCCAAATTATTGGCATACAATATTTATGACCCTGTTATTGAAGAGAAAATAACTAGGGTGTCAGTAGGAAATGACGAGTGTAGAAATAATTATACTAAACCTTTGTATGTTAAGAGTAATGTGACATGCACCCCTATTGGTAATTCACCTGTTAATCATACTTTGCATGCCACGTTGGAATCTGTTCCAAGTAATTTAAATTAGTTCATAAGACAATAGAGGAAATCTCTAGCATACAAGAGCCACTAAATATGTCAAAATGTAAGCCCCAGTTAAATATTGCCCATCAAAACATCCAGGGGCTACCTGGAAAAGAACTTGTATTAGAATTATTTCTAAAAAATTCTGACATTGATATTATTTGTGTTACTGAACACTGGTTGAAGGAAAATATGATGTCTTTTAACATAAATAATTACAAAATTGTCAGTTGTTACAATAGAAAGACTGCTGATAGAGGTGGTTCTTTAATCTTAGTGAAAAATAATGTTAAGGTGAAACAACGGAAAGATATTCTGATAAAGATAACAGACGACCCGAATGGCCGAGTCGGCAATGACCCTGCCTTTGAATCCAAGTGTTCGATTCCAAATCGATATTCGATCGATGGTTTCGGAACGGCCATTTTGAATTTGACGTTGCTGCCAACCTAGCAGTTTTTGACAACTGACAGACGAAAAGCCCTCGCGATGTAACGCGTATTGATTTGGGGTATTGAAATTAAATCGTAAGCCATCTGGATTGTATTCGGGTTCCCCTCAGGATTGTCTATATAGCTGAGTGTTTTGTGGTTCCCCGAACCAGATAAAGTTCGCATTTACGTGGCCGATTGGTTTTTCCCACGTAACATAACCTGTGTTGGAACACTGTGCTCGTCGAAGCTGGCCTGCCAGCCATACCTGGTTGGCTGAAGAACCTGTCTACCAAGAAGAGCCTAGGGTGCACCCAGGCCTTGCAGAGAGACAGGAGTTTGACGGGAACGAAGCACAGACCAGGTCAGATAGATTCATAAGTATCAGCTCGGTGAATCGCCGACGTTCACAGCTTCTTGGCATCTGATCGCTACGCTACCTCGTAGCTGATGGGCCCCTGCGAGGTCATTGGGTGCCGAGAAGCCTGAACAATTTTGGTAGCAAGAGCGTGGTTTCCTGAGATTTGCAGCCGTCAAGGGCTCCAGGAACCCACGATTTGGGACTATCAATCTGTAGGTATAGGCGGTTATTAGCTAACTTGGTGTTGTTCCTGTATCCACATAGATTGGTAGTATTGTAAGCTATAAGTCTATTGCTGGTAGTAGACAGACAGATATTACAGTTTTCCCTAAATGACCAGTTGTACTGAGATGTCTCTCAACTTAGGTACATTGTAGGTGAATTGAAATTTGCATTGAAGTACCAGTTAGTCAATCTATTAGTGGTCTAGTAATGCTAATGAATGTTTGGTTAACATAGGTAGTTACATCTATTGATAGCAGGCTATTACATTGTTTTCAGTTTATAGCAATTTATAACTTGAACTAATATTGACTATCTGTGTGTGTTATAGTGATAAAGGGAAACTAAATTGTATTACAGAATTTATATAGATATAAAACTCGGTTCCTATTGTTTAAGGAAAACAGCATTGTTTAAGTTGTGGTTTAGGGTTCCCTCGTTTGGGTTATAGACTGGAGGGTCCAATAAAATTGAGTTACTGCAAATTGTGAGTAAGTATCGTTCCGATCATGTCGTTATCTGAAATACAGAAGGGTGTTTCTAAGGAACTCAGATGGTTTTCCTCCGCACACGGTCTGATAGACCGTTTAGATAGGCATGATGTGGTATTGGAGCGGTCTATGGACGTTAAGGAACGTTACAACAGGGTGCTCGAATTGTCCGCGCAGGCGGAATCAGTTGATGGTTGCGCACCTGACAGGCTGTCACGGTTGCTAGGGGATGTCGACCAATGTATGGAGATGGCAGCTGCTATCACGCAGAAGGCTGCGGACATACGTAGACAGCGCGAGTCCAGCCATGGTGGTGACATTGAAGCACCTCTGCCGCATCAGGGATCGGGGACCAGGTTACCCGTTATAACTATGCCTACCTTTGACGGCGTGTCCGGAGAATGGATGAGCTTCATCAATCTGTTCGACAGTTTGGTGCACATGCGATCGGACATTACCAAGTCTGTCAAGATGGCTCAGCTGGTGGCAGCATTGAGGGGTGAGCCTAGGGAGCTGGTCGCTCATTTGACAGTTACGGAGGGTAACTATGAAACGGCCAGACAATTGTTGGTCAGACGTTACCATAACAAACGGAGGTTGGCCGATGCCCAACTGAACCGTTTGTTTAGTATCCCGGTTGTGAACAAGGTCGGGGCCATACAGACGGAGGTTTTGAACCCATTGTTGTCCGTCACCAAGGCTACCGGCAAGATTCGAGTTGTTGAACCCCTACCGGCAAGATTCGAGTTGTTTTTGATGGGTCAGCACCTACCTCGAACGGGATGTCCCTGAATCAGTGTCTACATTCGGGACCCAAGTTGAGTCGTGATATTTCGGATATTCTCACGAGCTTTCGGAGGCACCAGATTGTATTTGTCGCAGACATTCGGATGATGTTTAGGCAAACGGTAATTCATCCGGCTGACAGAAGGTATCAGTTGATACTTTGGCGTGAGTCCACGGCCGAGCCAGTCAAGGTCTATGAGTTAAACACGAACACGTATGGGTTACGGTCTAGCCCGTATTTGGCGATGCGTACCCTGCGGGAGTTGGCGTCGCGTGACCGTGTGAGCTATCCTAGAGCCGCCGCTATCCTGGAGCAAGATTTGTACGTCGATGACGTCTGCACAGGGGCAGCCAGTGTAGAGGAAGCTCTGGACCGACGTGACGAGCTCATTCAATAGCTGGAACGAGGCGGCTATGAACTACGCAACTGGATGTCCAACTCCCCTGAGTTGATGGCTGGTCTCCCAGATGAGTTTCAACAAGACCCGCACGTTTTTGAGAATCCTGACAACCCTAACATGTTGTCAGTACTTGGAATTCAGTACCGGCCCGTCCATGATGAGTTTACCTATCGGGTGGTTTTAGAAACACCGAAGGCCTGGACGAAGCGGTCAGTACTGTCAACGATTGCGAGAACGTTCGACCCGAATGGATGGATTTCTCCAGTCACCTTTGCTCTCAAATGTTTTATGCAAAGGCTATGGGCGGCTCAGTTGACCTGGGACACCCACCTCTCAGGTGATTTGTTGACTGATTGGACGCGAATGTTCACCTCGCTATCGGACATAAATAATGTATCGCTGCCGAGGAAATTGGTCCCTGCTGGGGATTACAGGGCAACCCTTCACGGGTTTTGTGATGCCTCTGAACGAGGGTTTGCGGCAGCGGTTTATTTGCGAACCGTCACCTCCACCGGGGAGGTCGACGTGCGTTTGGTTTTGGCAAAAAGCAAGGTAGCGCCTATTCGGACAAGGATGACGATTCCAAAACTGGAACTGTCCGGGGCTGCTCTTTTGACCAAACTTTTGAATCACACTCTCACAGTGTTGCGTGGGTCAGTGGTTTTGGAGGATACGTTGTACGCTTGGACGGACAGCCAGATTGTTTTGTGCTGGCTGAAGGCTTCGGTCCATAACTTAGAGGTTTTTGTTGCGAACCGTGTCTCCCAGATTGTGTCGTCTGAGGTCCCACTGACCTGGAGACATGTACCAGGAGAATTGAACCCGTCTGATTGTGCATCCAGGGGATGTCAGGCTCCTGAACTCGTTAGACACCATTTGTGGTGGGGACCACCCTGGCTTGCCAAGAGAGAATCGGACTGGCGCCACAGCCTTGTAGTGGTATCTTCGCATCATGGCCCCAGAGCGGCCGTGCATGTTACCCAGAAGGCTGAGGACCCTGACGCCGGGTTTCTGCTGAACCGGTATAGCTCACTTGACAAGTTGATAAACGTGTCCACTTGGATTAGGAGATTCGCTCGAAATTGTCGTACTCCTCGCGATCAGCGAACGTTGAACCCTATTCTGACTCCGGCAGAGCGAAACGAGTCGCTATTGAATTTGGTCCGGTTGGTACAGTCCTCGAAGTTTGGGGCAGAATTGGAGATTATACGAAGTGGACGTTCGAAATTGAAGGGAGCCGTCGCGCGTCTCAACCCCTTTGTTGATTCGACCGGGTTACTTCGGGTAGGAGGGAGATTGCGCAATGCGAATCTGTCGTATTCGGCTCGTCACCCACTTCTGCTCCCCAAGGGGGGACAGTTAGTTGAATTGCTGGTGACTGATCGTCATATTAAAAACGCGCATGCCGGCTGTAACGCGTTGTTGGCCACGCTCCAGCGGGAGTTTTGGATCTTATCTGCCCGCCGTGTCATACGGAACATCGTGTTTCGGTGCATGCCTTGTTATCGACTTAAGGCTGCCACGATGCAACCTCTCATGGGGGACTTGCCCCCTGATCGTGTGAATGAGGTCAGACCGTTTTCAGGTGTTGGTATGGATTTTGCAGGACCGTTTATGGTGAAGAGTTCACGATTGCGTACCGCTAGGCAATACAAGGCGTACCTATGTGTGTTTGTTTGTTTATCCACCAAGGCGGTACATCTCGAGCTCGTTGCTGATCTCTCGACAGAGGCTTTCATTGCTTGTTTGGATAGGTTTGTTTCTCGAAGGGGACTTCCAACTTTGATCCGCTCTGATAACGGCACTAACTACATCGGTGCGGAACGATACTTACGAGAGATAGTCAACTTTTTGAATGTAAATAAAGTGGATATTGGAACGGCCCTCTCCCGTCGGGGTATACAGTGGACCTTCAGCCCACCGATTTGCCACCACTGGGGTGGGATTTTTGAGGCCGTAGTTAAGTCAGCTAAGACGCACTTGGGGCGTATGGCGCGCTGACTTTTGAGGAGCTCGCGACATTGTTTTGTAAGATCGAGGCCGTTCTCAATTCGCGACCGTTGTGTCCGCTCAGCTCGGATCCAAATGACCTGAAGGCTCTGACCCCAGGCCATTTCTTGATAGGACAGCCACTTAACGCGTTGCCCGAGCACCCCTTCGAGGGAGTGAAATTGTATCGGTTGTCAAGGTATCAGATGTTGCAGCAGTTTACTCAGAATTTCTGGAAGCGTTGGTCGCTCGAGTATCTGCATATCTTACAACAGCGCCTTAAGTGGACTGACAAAACCAGCCCCTCTAGTGTTGGTGACCTCGTTCTGGTTAAGGATGCTAACCTACCGCCACTACGTTGGCGCAGGGGGCGCATTGTTAACTTGTTCCCTGGCAAGGACGGGACCCCCCGGTCTGCGGAGGTTCTAGTAGGAGGCTCGGTTCTAAAACGAGCGGTAGCAACGTTGTCTCGGCTGCCCGTAGATTAGGGGACAGGTGGGTGCCTGTCCGGGCGGGTGATTGTTCGATTCCAAATCGATATTCGATCGATGGTTTCGGAACGGCCATTTTGAATTTGACGTTGCTGCCAACCTAGCAGTTTTTGACAACTGACAGACGAAAAGCCCTCGCGATGTAACGCGTATTGATTTGGGGTATTGAAATTAAATCGTAAGCCATCTGGATTGTATTCGGGTTCCCCTCAGGATTGTCTATATAGCTGAGTGTTTTGTGGTTCCCCGAACCAGATAAAGTTCGCATTTACGTGGCCGATTGGTTTTTCCCACGTAACATAACCTGTGTTGGAACACTGTGCTCGTCGAAGCTGGCCTGCCAGCCATACCTGGTTGGCTGAAGAACCTGTCTACCAAGAAGAGCCTAGGGTGCACCCAGGCCTTGCAGAGAGACAGGAGTTTGACGGGAACGAAGCACAGACCAGGTCAGATAGATTCATAAGTATTAGCTCGGTGAATCGCCGACGTTCACACTTCTTGGCATCTGATCGCTACGCTACCTCGTAGCTGATGGGCCCCTGCGAGGTCATTAGGTGCCGAGAAGCCTGAACACCAAGGGTCCCGGGTTCGAGTCCCGGTGGGGGCAAATATTTGTTTGATGAGAACGAATGTTTGTACCCTAGTCATGGTTGTTTATCTATCTAAGTATAATATATATCTATATAAGTATGTGTATCGTTGTCTGGTACCCAAGATACAGGGAATCCTAGTTTGGGGCTAGATCAATGTGTGTAAATAGTGTCCAAGGTATTATTATTATTATTATTATATTCTGGCTCTTACTGTAGAAAGATAAATAGAGGTATCCTGTCTTGAGTTGGATAGCCATATTATTGTTTGTGTCTACAGACCTCCGAGGGATGAAAAAGGCCACGGCAATTTTGAAATATTTGAGCAAAATTATGGAAGAACCTCTCACTAAACTATGTAATAACAGAAGAAAGTTAATTATTTGTGGCGATCTTAATGTAGATACAACAATGAAACAACGATTAATAACTTACAACTAGAATTACACTTACCAGCCCAGCTTGCTTAGATAACGTTTTTTGTGACTGTGCATTCACAAGTAAAAGTGTAATTAACTGCTTACCTTCCGATCACAGTGGTTAAACAGTTTCATTCCCAATTGCTAGTAAAGACTTATCCATAATTTTATAGGCCTATTACATCCCATAGACTAGACTTATATGTTTTTTTTTTATGTCTTCCTTTTATACAGCAATCTGTCATCTAGGACATTCAGCTATAGATTTGATGTGTAGACAGGCTTTTAGGTATGAGACCAGTGGGACAGGACCAAATTTATTCTAAGATTAGTTTAGCAGATCTTGTGGTGCTCTTCTTTTTAGTCTTTTGAAGGTTATCGGTTCCATCATCAGGTTCAGGGCCAGTGAGTTAGGATGCCTTTCTAGTCTTGCTTTATATCTCTTGAGGTTGGATACAATCTCCTCCTGTACCATTGGGACTTTCAAATCTCGATGAATGCGTTCATTAGTAATGTACCATGGTGCATTTGTGATTAGTCGTAGAGTTTTTGATTGGAACCTTTGAAGGATCGCGATATTTGATTTGGCAGCCGTTCCCCAAAGTTGTATGCCGTAGGTCCATATAGGTTTTATGATGAATTTGTAGATTAGCAACTTGCTCTCCAGTGACATTTGCGACTTTTTGTTTAGGAGCCAGTATAAGTTGTGGAGCTTCAGGCCTAAGGCTTTACGCTTCGTGAATATGTGCTTTCTCCAGGTTAAGCGTCGGTCTAGAAAGATACCGAGATATCTGGTTTCATCTTCTTGAGGTATTTGATTCCCATTCATCATAACTGGAGGACATGTGTCTCTTCTGGTGGTGAAGGTAACTTGAACAGATTTGGTTTCATTTGCTTTTATTCTCCAGTCCCTGAGCCAGTCTGTTATGGAATTTATGCTCGATTGAAGTTTGGCTGAAGCTGCTGTTGGGCTCTGGTCTGAGGCTAGGACTGCCGTGTCGTCAGCAAAGGTTTCAGTAACAACATCAGTGCTGACTGGTAAGTCTGCGGTGTAAAGGATATATAGTATAGGTCCAAGGACACTTCCCTGTGGCACTCCTGCTTGTATTGGGTGTAAAGTAGTTGAGTCCTCTCCCAGCTTGACAAAGAAGTATCTCTCACTCAGATATGATTTGAGGAATAAGTAGTAATTAATGGGAAAGTACAATCTAATTTTGTAGAGTAGTCCTTCGTGCCATACTCGGTCAAATGCCTGAGAGATGTCCAGAAATATTGCAGAGCAGTACTCCTTTTTTTCGAATGTGGTGTTTATTTTTTCTATCAATCTGTGGACCTGTTCTATTGTACTATGCCTCTGTCTGAAGCCAAACTGGTGCTCTGGAATGATGTTTTTCTGGTGGATTATAGGCATGAGTCTCCTTAGGAACAATGTTTCCAGTAATTTTGATGTGATTGGCAGCAGGCTTATTGGACGATATGATTTTACATCCGTTGCTGGTTTTCCCGGTTTAACAATCATTATTATATGTGCCACTTTCCATTGCCTTGGGATGAAGTTGCGCTGTAGAATGGCATTAAATATATATGTTAGGAGTTCCACAGCTTCCACTGGCAAATGTTTAAGGATGGTTGCAGTTATAAGATCAAACCCTGGAGATTTGTGGTTAGCTAGATTCTTTATTGCTGCAACAACTTCGTTCTTAGAAAAATTTTCAACTGGAAGATCAAGCTGGTAAGTCTTAGTAAGTAGCTCATTTACTTCATTGGTTTTAGTAGAGCCGTTGTCTGGGTTTGGGACGAATACCCTTTCTAGGTGGTACGCGAAAGTGTCAGCCTTCTCTGTGTCACTTTTCGCCCATGTTTGGTCAGATTTGCATATGGGGGGGTGATGCTTCTGAGGCTGGTTTAGCTTTTTAGTGGCTTTCCACAGCGAGTAGTCAGTTCCTGCTGTTCCATCAAGACTTCTAAGGTATTTCTGAACTCCTTCATTCCTTACATCTTCGAGTAGTGTTTTAAGTTTATTGGTGATATAGTTCAGTGTCTTTTTATTGCTGGGACACCTGTGAGTTTGCCACGCTTTCCTTGCTCTGCGTTTCTCTGCAAGTATATCTCTTATGTTTTTGGGAATTTGTGTTTGATCTTTTGCTTTCGGCTCTGGGGTTGATTCCCATGCTGATACTTGTATGCATTGATTGAAGTGTTCCACAGCTTTTTCAATATCATTGTCACTTTTTAGCGGTGCAGATGTGCAGATTCTTTCGGATGCTAGTTGTTGAAAGTGTTCCCAGTCTGTTTGTCGATTGTGTAACTTGCAGGGTCTGGGTGTGATAATGACATTCATGTCGACTGTAGCAAATACTGGGGAATGATCAGATGAGAGTTCATAGCTACCCTTGCATTCTATTTTATCTTTGCTTAGTCCTTTGATTATGTAAAAATCTAGAAGATCTGGTATCTTGTTTTTGTCAGTAGGCCAGTAAGTCGGTTTTCCAGATGAGACCACGCTTAAGTTAAGCAAGTTTATGGCTTGCAGTAGCTGCCGTCCCTTCGTAGTAGTTGTTCTGGCCCCCCAAGATGTGTGCTTAGCATTATAATCACCTCCAGCAACAAATCTTCTGCCAAGATGGTCAAGAAACTTGATGTAGTCTTCCTTTTTAAGTTTGTGTTTTGGTGGGCAGTAGACAGCACACAGCGTTAGTCGGCCTTGCCAATCTTCTATAGAAATATTTGTAGCTTGAAACATTTCTGTGCAGTATGGCTCCATTTCATAGTGGCGTATGTTTTGTTTTACTAGGATAGCGCTTCCTCCATGTGCTGCCCCGGATGGATGCATAGTGTGATAAACTTTGTACTTAGGGATACTGAAGTTGTTCTTATCAGTGAAGTGTGTCTCAGTTATTAACATGATGTCAATATTATTTTCTTCAAGAAAAGCTTTTACTTCTAGCTTGTGGTTTGGTAGGCCGTTGGCATTCCATAGGACTAATTTAATTGAATCGAATTTGGCAGTCTGGACGTTATGGACAATAGTAGATTTGTTACAGTAGTAAGTTGCTGCATCATTTGCTGCATCATTGACATGAGCATCTTCATCTCGTCTGGTTTTGTAGGGTTGGGTGGTGTATTGGGGTTTAGACTGTCCTGGTATATTTCATCAGACTTTTGAGTTGCTTTAGCAGCGTCACTATAGGAGTATGTTTGGGGCTTTGGTAGAAGGTTAGAGTATATTTGGGGCTTTGGTAGAAGGTTACCAGGTGCTTTAATTGCCTTATTTCCTGGTATGGTTTTCGGTCTTAGTGATGGGTATTTTATTTTTTGGAGCTCTTTGTAGACTGTACATCCCTTGTAGTTAGCTGGGTGGTTCCCCTCACATAGAATACATTTGACATCATTTGATCTAGTCTTCCTGGGACAATCTACTGACATGTGCTCACCAGCACATTTTATGCATTTTGGTTGTCTTCTGCAGTATGTCTTTGTGTGACCGTATTGTTGGCAGTTGGCGCACTGCGGGATCACCCTTTTTGGAATTTGCTCTTCTATCTTGACTTGGCAGTGTAGCAGGTATTTTAGGTTATAAATGTCCTTGTTATTGCTGCATGGTTGTAGTTCAATAAAGAATATGGGCAGTGGTTTGTTGGTGGACCTTGCCTTGATGTTCCAGATATTAGTGGCGGTGTGACCAAGCTCGCCTAGTGCTTGTTTAATATCATCAGTATCAGTTGATGGGTGGATATTCTTCAAAACTACCTTGTAGGTTCTGTCTTGCTCAGGTTTGTATGTGTGAAATTCTGCACCCTTCAGTTCAAGAGTTCAAGTTGGTTAACTATATTTTTGTAGTGTTCACCAGATTTAGGTTGTATTTTGACTTGGTCGTTACGCAAGACCTTAATCAAGTAGTTGTCTTTGGCATGCTCGTTGAGGAGGTCAATAAGAGGTTGGATATTACCCACTCTGTCTACGAATATTGGGGGCGGTCTTGGTTCTTTAACTGCATGTTGAGATTGCTGTTTCTCACCCTCTAATTGTGCTGGTTCTGGTTCAGTATCTAGACCAGTGAAGCTGTTTGACAATTGTATGGGGTTACTAAGCCAGTAGTTGTCCACTTTGGCTTGTTTGTGAGGTGGTTTGGTATAGCATTCCCGGGGGCTGCGAGTTCTTTTGCCATTTTTGACGGAAGAGTTTTGTTGTTCTTGCGTCGAATTTTGCAAGTTGGACACATCGCCAAGAGATTGGGTCCTCGGACGGGTGTGGAAAAGCCCTTTATGTAGCGCTTGTTGGACCAATTGCTTGTTGGTTTGCATTTTTTGTTTTGTTTACAATCCTTCTATCACTTTGCTTTGATGATTTGTTTTGACATCTTGATGAGTGAATGAATTGAAAAAATGGTAGTGATGTACGATAAAAATCGGAACACAACCGGTATTTGCGAACCGGAAACGACCACGATTTATTGTCTATGGTTTGATGAAATGTTGGTAGTACTGATTAATTTCAAAAATGGCTGGCTTTATCAACAGAATTTAGCTGGATGCTTTCGCTTATTACGAGCTTATTTCAATTTGAACCCGGCACATCTGACATTGTCTAAATTAATTGGCACTAAATGAGTACTAGTCACTTATTTACACGGCACTACAATAACTTTTAGCACACTTTTCGGTAAATAAAAGCTGGAGCACTTGTAACACGTCTGGTAGGTTTGACACCCGGAAACGGAAAAGCGACACCCGGAAACGGAAAATGAAAAACTTAGATATACAACAGTACCGGATTTTAATGAACAGAACCCAAAAAAACTATTTAGACTTCTTCAACATTATTCAAACAGGATTCGATAAAGTTTTTAAATTAAAGAAAGTCAGTGACAACAACGGTAAATCTAAATTTGATGACTGGGCAACATTTGAAATTCGTTAAAGTAGAGCTATTTTGTATGACCTTTATGAACAAAAAACCTCCATAGAAAATTTCATGACTGTTAAAAAATATTCCAAAACTTTCAAGTTGGTTTGTAGAACTGCAAAAACTTTACACATTAATCAAAAAATACAAAATTAAAATAATATAATGAAAACGGTTTGGCAAAGCATATACCATGAAACTGGCAAAGTTATACCAAGGGACAATGATTTCTGCTTAAAGATAGGTGATGATGTTGATAAATCCAATGCTGAGGTAGCTCGAGCTTTCGAAACTTCACCAATGTACCCTTACTCACAACAGAGCATCTTAATTCATCTCCATATGAAGCACTTTGTTAAAATAACAGCACTAGCATCAGTAATATAGATTTTAAATTTCATTATGTATATCCCCAGGACATTGTCAAAACATTACTTAACTTAAAAAATACTGAAGACTGAATTGATTGATTGATTAAAAAATATAATTGATTATTTTATTGACTTATTAACATTTTCTGTCTAATTGACATTCTTTATTTCGAATCTGCCCTGTTCAAAAGCGTTTTAAAATCAATGCGCTTTTAAAATGCTTTCACAGATGAAGGCACACGTCCATCATATATTATCAAATCGCCTGTGGGCATGTGGGGATGGCGGGATCCACCAATAACAATAAAAAGAAATGTTATACCCACTGATGAGAGGTTAAATAAATATTACCCCTATTAAAAATTCACAAATTACAACGCCATCTTGCCAATCACATGATTGATAATTGTTCATATGTTTTGAACTTTATTAACAAACAAAAAGGTTCAAAATCACGGGCCATTTATGATCTACAGATGAGTGGTTAAGAAGTTCTACTTAAATATTAAGTCATGTTGTTCTGTTAGTCATACATATGTACATCGGTGAGAGCCTTATTTAACATTTGAATCCTATTCCTCTAAAAGTAAGCAGAAGGTGCCGCTGGGATGGTGCCCAGCCTCAACTTGTATCGGCTAAATCAGTGCAAACACAAATCTACGTACCTATGCTTCTGTGTAGTGTGCGAGACATAGCTTGCGTCCAAGTACCACACTTTAGCGGAGTTCTCGGTCGCGTCGGTGCCCGTAAGCAGTACGTCCGAGCCCGGCATGAACTCGTCGTACCAGACCTCGCTTACTGCCAGCGATATCACGTTGCTGGGAAGGGAACAAGATATTGTGTTGACTTGGAGTTCGGACATGAGGCATGTGACTCTCGCTCACACACAGTTGCGCTCATGCTTAGCCAGTTTTTCAACACTCCATTTTGCTTGACAGGGGACTAGCCCATCGCCGCAGCTACATCCACACAGGTCTCCTCCCGATACATATAAGATGTAAGTGTATAAAGTAAATTAATAATTACTCACCCTCTCCTATTCCCCAGGTCAAACACATACGAGTTCGTCTTCAAGCACACACAGATCACACGACTATCATCCGTCGCTATGAACAGCAACGTGCCACTCTTATTCAAGATCGCAGTTATAAAAGACAGGTTCTCTTTCACGTCTTTCGCGGATATGACGGGTTTCCAACTGTACGTGTTGCGGTTGTTACTCGGGTATGGCCGGATATTGTACTCGTGTTCTAGAACCTCATTTGGTGTATGGACGAGGATTCTGTTGCTGCCTGGAAAGAAGTAACGGTTATAAACATAAACATTTGTATGACGGGTGAAGGGGTAATGTTTCTTTTATTCTTACATGTCAACCTAACACGAAGGATAAAGAGGGTTAAAGCTTCGCTCACCCCCTTTTTCCTTTACTTACCCTGGCCCACCACTTCGCCTATGCCTTCATATTTAACTTGCAATTCAAGTTTCCACCAGTACACAAATTAACGGTTTGATTATAAACTAACGAAAATTAATACTTTATATTGTAACCAGTTTGGGCCAGTTTTCAATTTATCGACAGTTTACAATCTCGCGAGCTGAATCTCGTGACTTTATAAACTTATGGTGGTTACAATCTTACGGTGACATATACATGCACATACTTTGCTTCTGGCACCACATTAGGATAATCTGTGTCGTAAGAAAGAGCGACGTCACACCCATAAACATTCAAAACCTGGGGTTTTTACTTCCTCGCCAGCCGGGATTCGAACGCTGGACCTCACGCTTGGGATGGCAGTGCCTCGAACCGCAATGGTCGCCAAATTTATGATAACACCCTAATCATATAATCGTATGAGCCCTTAACATTAGCACTTGCAATTTGTACCTTGTTCGAAAGAAATAGGAGCCAATGTCATGTTTAACACGTTCCCTGTCCCCATACAAAAGTTTAAGATCACCTGGTAAGTCCAACATAGGACATACGAAATTTATACCTCACAATATTATAGTAGTCTAATTATAGGCATATTTTTATAAGCAGCTATTATTTTCCACGTTTTTTCCATGTTTTTCCTGTGACCCACTTGGTGGGTCATGGACTTATGGACCAGAAATCCTTTGAACCAACACAGGGTCACGGACTGGTGAGTAAAAATATTGTATCTACTTTTGAGGGTAGATCTAAATATTATCTATTTAGTCAAAAAATAAGGCTCAGTGTTGTTGTTTGCACTGTTACGCCAAGATGTCTTTTTTGGGAGATGTAGCCATTCAACGAATTCTCGTCGAAGGTAACCCAACTTCCACCGCAAGACTTAGGGCAACTAAGGTGCTTCAACAGTGCAAGACATGTAAAAAAGGTTTTTACTACTTATGCTTTGAACAATCCCATAAATCATTGTTTGAATAATTCAAATACCTGTTTAAAATTATTAAAAGTAATTAAAGTATTTGGCAAATCAAGAATTTTTGTTTTAATACCGAATAAAATAAAAAATAAATAAAAAACCTAGATTGTGTTTTGGTCATTTTGTGAGGTTTTTTGCTGATCATAAGTCCACAAATTGCACAACCCGTAATTCACAAGAAAACTATGTACCAAGTTGCATGTGACCAGTGACCCAAATGGTGTGTCACGAACTTGTCACTGAAAATCATCGTGACCCAATTGATGGGTCACCGGACTGTTAACGTGTTAAATAATGCGCAAAGAAATCTTCGGCACTGTTCGGCAACGGTCGTATTTCCGAGCGTTCGGGAGATGATATCTACATTGCTTCCGATTATTTACCCTCGTACGATGACATGGTTCGGGTGTTTTCGGGAATACGAAAACTGGCGAAGATTTCTATGCGCATTATCAGTTTCGGAGTACTGTACATTTACAATGCAGGCTGCACAAATGCCAACTTAAACTACACAAATTCTGCGGACAGCGCCGCGCCACTGTTGTCATTGAACTACAATAAGGCTTGTGTTTAAACGATTACCAAAAAATTCGAAAATTTACTACCAATAAATTCGAAATGACTGCCAAAATGGATGGATGTCCACCAAATTGTGTTTAAACTTCTTTTTATGTGCTGTGTACTTAAGTTTATGTTTTAAGTATTTCTAGTTGTCATGTTCAACCTAACACGAAGGATAAAGGGGGCTTCGCTTTTTGTCTCTGTTATTAATATTGATATTTTATATTTAATATGCACATTTCTAATTATTATCGAATTATTGAATTATTGGTGTACTGTACTAACTTACTTAGTTACTGGAATTATTATTATTAATTTTATAATATTTGGAATTGTCAATTGTATATTGTTAATTAAGTGTTTATATTTGATATTGATGTCTGGATCCCGAAATTTTATTTTGTTTTAAAATGTGTATGTTGTGTCGACTTGGCCTGTCTGTAATGGCACAATTACTAATTGGAAATAAATAAATAAATAAAAAATAAATAAATTTTGCCCTGATATTTTCTGCAACTTTTGGCGGTCATTTAGCCATTTTGGGTAGGAAAGAAATATTTTGGTGGTCATTATATTTGTTGCCCTACAATAATACTCACTGGGAACAACCAACAAACTTGTCACCGCCACAGACTCCTCGAACGCCACAACCCTCTCCTTCGTCGCCACATCGATGACTTCCACAAAGTAGACCGCATTGAGGCATGTCGCTGCGATCACGTGCCTATCGTCGTTCGACGGGACACAGCACACTATAATCTTCTCTCTGTCGATGTTGTCTATAAGTTGGACGACTCTTCCGTCGATGTCGTAGAGTATGATCATCTTGGATGTGTGTGTGACGAGTATTTCTGCGTTGTTGGACCAGCGGCAGTTGAGGTAGGCTCCTAGTTTGGGTTGGATGGTGACGGGGGTGCCTGGGTTCTCGTCGTAGACTGGCTCGTCAGATTCTGTGAGATATAACATTAACATACAGGCACACACATAGCTTCTGGCCCCACACTAGGACACCCGGTGCCGTGGCAACCAGAAACAGCGGCGTTTTTCTTTTACCCCGGGATGATGTTTACGATTAGATTTGCATTTTTTTAAAGAACTAGTAGAGAGCATGGTCTAGCGTTATTCGGACGTATAACGTTATTATATCAGAAACGATCGTGCCGGCAGTAACATCTGGCTGAGACGGGTACTGGATGGGTGAACGTTTCTATGTGGCATTTGGTTCGGGCACCAAATGCAGTGTTTCGGATGACACGTCAAGCTGTAGGACCCGGCTACATCGATACTCGGTGGTAGAAGTCGTAAAGCTGAGCCAGAGGCCCTGATAGGGCAGCTTGAGGACTTCTGACAGTCGGGATGGCCAAAAGCCCGACACCCCTCCACCAAACCGCACTGAGCCAACGTGGTGGAATATGGCTCCATCTTACTCGTATCCGGGTAAAGGCCCGTGGCCGTCGATGGAAATTAATGGGCCTACATTTAATAAATTATAAATTTATATATCTTTAATATTGATTTATATATCTTTAATACTTTACCGAATCCCGTTATGAGGCATCGCTATTCTGAACCTCATGTCATTGGGGAAGGAGTCCTGCGAGTTAAATATAATCACAATAAGCTCGTGAATTCGGAATCGTTATTGTTGAGTTAGATCACAGGCTAGCCCCTTATGTGCTTGTTGATACTAACCCAATTTCGTAAAAGAGTGGACAAATGTTATGTAACATTTTTGGCATACTGTCAAAAATCATGATTTCTGCGGCCAGAGCTGAAACGGGTGTCGATCGATAGAGTATTTTTTTACAAACAAATGAGTGTAATTATTTATTTCTAAAACGATATCCTTTCCGCAAAATTTGAGTTCATAGCGCGGCCAAAAGACTCACCGACATTTGTCATAAAAACATACTCTGCGTGGCGGTTTATTTGGTTATGTAGTGTTGGTATAATATATATCCGCTATAAGTCGCGCAACGAATTAAGAGCGCTGGGCGACGTTGGCGGAAATCACTGCGCATGAATACCCGTACATATGCGCAGTGGTTCCCGCATTTACAGGACTGAACCGCTATACTTTTATTACTTGTAAACGTCGCGCCTCGAGTTATGAGCGGTGGGCTTCAATGCGCATTCAAGCCCACCGCTCATAACTCGTGGCGCGACGTTTACAAGTAATAAAACTATAGCGGTTCAGTCCTGGTAAATGCACGTCATACTTGACTTGCCACTATTTAGTCGATAGCAACTGGTTATGAAGTAGTGTGAATTTTGACAGGTCTTACTGCTAAACCTGAATTACTTAACTATGCTTATCTCAACATAGAGAAGAAGAAGGTGTCTCTTTTTTCGCACTTTGAACTCAAATTTCTTGCAAAAGATATATATAATTTTAGAAATTCATAATTATTCACATTTGTTTGTAATAATTTACCCTAACGATCAACCACGTTTCGTCTCTGGCCAAAGAAATCCTGATTTTGGCAGTTAGGTATGCCAGTCTCTATACCAGAATGTTACAACACTTTTATCAGGAAGGAAGATTAATTCAAAGAGTTTAAACCGGGCGTGAGTGCACTAGTTACCTTCTTCGATGGAGTTCTCCGAGTCTTGGTCAATATCGTCCATGTACCATATCCGGACGACGCCCTGACTGGTCAGCGCGGCCACTATGAGCCCGTTGCTCGGACACGTGCCGAGCCAGGTCACAGACGATCCGGCGCTGGCTAGCTCCTTCTTGAGTTTGTTTGTTGATACGTGGTACACCTGAAAATTAGGTGATGCATAAATGAAATGTAGCCAACGATGTCCAAGAGCATGCAACAGGCCTGATGCGGTCAAAAACGCACTGAGGAATTCTTTTGCCTCGGAATCAATCTGCAAACGACATAATTTATTTAATTATTACGGGGATACAAACACAAGTTATAGCAAAATTAAAAAAAACGAGTCGTTGCTAGAATCTCAGATATTTAGAACCATGAGACCTATCATGAATGATAATAAAGTGACTTCCCTTTATATTTGTGTAATTCCTAGCGAGATGGACTAGCTCGTCGCTACTAATCATGATATTGTAGTTACCTTGATAACCCCTTTGGCAGTCCCGACAAGGACATAGTCGCCGAGAAAGCAAACAGAGCAGATTTTTTCCTTCACATCAATGGTAGAAGGCTTTATCTCCTCTAGGCCTTGCTCGTGGCTGAAAACGTTTAAGTGTTCAATGTTTCCATTTGGTAAAGCTATTGTCAATCAATCAATTAAAATATTATTTATTCTGTTGAATAATTATATATCTCTTAGAGTACGTCATTCATTTAATACTAGGTGTACATTCCAAAAGCAGATACTTCTTAGAAAATAACGCACAAGTAACTCTGAGGTACCTACCTCTTATTCAAAGGAAATATTATTGTTAAGATAGCCAATGGAAGAACAAGCAGTTTATCCCCAAGGATACCGTCTCCTAGTCTAGATAATTTGACTCTGAGTAGTATCCCTTCAAACATAATTTACATTTAATAAATATTTTGAATGTATGTCTCGGTAAGCTTTGAATAGTATCGGCGACGTCATTGTATAAGCGTATACATTGCCCGATGAAGGAATTGAACTTTTTGTGGAGTCTACTAGAGTAGCTGGACAGTTTATTGTTATTTCTAGTATTAAAATTATGGTTATAGCATTTTTTAAAAGGTGGATATTTCTTGACATACAATATATTCCTGACCATGTACCAATGAGATAATTAATTTATCTTAAGTACATTATACGGACGTTCTAACGGTGAAGGAAAACATCGTGAGCAAACCTTCATCACTCCATAGCTGCGGCGATGGGCTAGCCCCCTGTCACGCAAAATGGAGTATTGAATAACTGGCTCAAAGTGGGTACAATTGTGCCTCTGCCACCCCGTATGGGAAAGGCGTGACGCTATGTTATGTGTTATGTTTCAATATATTCACAAGACGACCCGAATGGCCGAGTCGGCTGTGGCCCTGCCTACGAAGCCAAGGGTCCCGGGTTCGAGTCCCGGTGGGGGCAAACCCTAGTCATGGTTGTTTATCTAAGTATAATATTTATCTATATAAGTATGTGTATCGTTGTCTAATACCCAAGATACATGGAATCCTAGTTTGGGGCTAGATCAATGTGTGTAAATAGTATCCAAGGTGTTATTATTATATTATTATTAGTAATCTACTGAGAAGGCAGAGTCAGAATGTTAATGTTGATATTACAATGAACCCCGCTTTTATAACTGTTTTGTGACTACGAAAAAGAAACTCTAGAAACAAGTTGGTGGAAGATTTAGTCTCGATTTCACTCAGTGAATGAATGAATGGGGTTGGCAACTGTCAAAGTGGCGCTAGTATCGGTTGGTTCCCCTAACGTCAAAGTCACGCTTCTGTGTTGCCAGTACAATGTGTTGAATCGCCAGTCATGTGCTGTGTATTGTAAAAAAAACCGGTCAAGTGCGAGTCTAAATCGCGCACGAAGGGTTCCGTACCACCGTTCAATGGAAGCGATGGTGTGGAGTGAATAGTTTGGATTTTACACAGCAAAATATTGTTTACAAAGTTATTGGTGCGGTTACTTTCACACTCCATGTACGTAACTGGTTACTTATGGATGCGTATGCGTCGTATTGAAATAATTGTTGTATGGGAGCCCCCTTAAATATTTCTTTTATCCTGTTTTTTAGTATTTGTTGTTATAGCGGCAACATAAATACATAATCTGTGAAAATTTCAACTCTCTAGCTAGCTAGGTTCTTGAGATACAGCCTGGTGACAGACGGACGGACGGACGGACAGCGGAGTCTTAGTAATAGGGTCCCGTTTGGAACCCTTCGGGTACGGAACCCTAAAAACCGCTGCCAAAAATACAAAATTAAGTTGTACAGTAGTAATTACATGACATTATATCATATACACGAAAAATTACTTTTATTGTGTAGTAAATAAATTCCGATAACCAATTATCACAGAAAAAGTTCCAGAAATTAGTCGATCGTTGAAAGTGGCAACTGGATAAAGGAACCAATTGCACGTGTCGCCACCTATGATTAGCTTTCACCGGCCAACCACATTCAAACATTTTGTTCAGTGAAAGCCCAGGTGTACTTACGACATTTCAAAAAACAGCTCATTCTTGAGGCAGTTCTCTTGAGCCATTTGGTACGCCCGTGCGTACAGTATCCCCTTGGACTCGTGTTGCAGTATGCTCTGCACTATGTCGGTGCGCGGGTACCGGTAGAGGTCTACACCGTGCGTGCTGAGGAAGCTTCGTGTACTGTGAAGTAGTTCTATGTCCAGTTCCTGTGGGTATAATGGTTGGTTAGTTTTTGGGAAGGTTTGTAAAGTAATAACCAGCACACTCGTTACGTAATCTGATAAACTATACTATCTAAACGTATACCCAAAACCGCTTATTCTATGCTTGTCATTACTGTTATGGGTCCACATATTTGCTGGATATTTTAGCGATTCTGCCGCCCTTTTTAATAGTAGGGGAGACTCGAACTCGAGCGTTTTATATTAAGATTTGGGATATACCTTACTCGAGCGCGTCAGACTAAGATATGGTTATAATCTGAGCTTTCCATCTAGTACCGCGCCGTTAACAAAAATATGTCGATACAACTGGGATTTTCTCAAGCGCGTCAGACTTCGATATGGTGAGTTAATGACATGCTGATAAGTAGTGGAGTTACTAAACAGGGTGTAAGGTATCTCCCATAACTTAATCTGACGCGCTCGAGTAACTCGTAAAATAGCCTAGTAGCCTCCCGGACTAGTAGCCTCCCGGACTATAAGCTTTGATGCTAAATAAAAGAATATATATTTACCCGGAAATTTAAAATTAAACACTTACGGCCGATTTTTCCATCTTCACTAAAGTTTATCTGCCTGTTAATCTGAGGAATCCGACAGAATTTGTACGTGTGAAATGTCTAATAAAGTTATCTGACTGTTTATCTGGGGATGGGACAATCGCCCCTTATTCGACTATTATCTACGATCTACTAAAGATATAGATTTGTCCGATAAAAAAAACACTTACCCCGTTCGCTATCGTATTCTCGTACTTATGCAGGTCAATGATCGCATCAGCCGGCCCGGTCAGACGCACCTTATTGCCCAAAAACTTCAGATTCAAGTACAACTTAAACAGACCCCACTTGTTATCCAGATTTCCCGTACGATGGATGTGATAACCGATATAAAACGCTATGTAACCATCGTCAACTAACTCCACCGGACTGTTGGATATGGTATCATAGTTGTAGCTTTTTAAGAAGGTTGCATGCAGTTTTTTGATTTCGTCTTCGCTGGAGTTCTTTCTCATGTGGGTCATGATGAGGTCGTGAACTTCGTAGTTGTAGTTCCTCTGGTCTGGGTTGTAGGATTCGGTGATTAGAGACTTGCTTTTGAGTTCTTTGAGAATGCGTTCGACATCTCTGGTTTGCTTGGTCCAGAGTTTGCTGAGTACTTCAGCAGTCACTTTGACGTTGTCTGGTAGAATGGCTAGCATTTTGTAGAGAGCCAGAATGTCACTTTTCAGGGAGTTCATGCAGACTGCTAGAGTTTTTTTCATTGGGTTTTCTTGGTGGGTGAAGTAACTGTAGGTTGAGAAATAACTACTTTATAATAACGTAATGAATCATAATAATACTGCCTGCCATAGCCAAATATCAGTTTAAGAAAGGTAAAGACTGACATTACAAATCAAAATGTAAGTATATCATTAATATTTTCGGGGGTCGAATGTAGATGGTGAAATCTGTACAGATTATATTTACAAGTTGCTATCAGGGTGGATCGGTAAAGCTTCAGCTAGAGATGTGAGGGCTTGAACCGGTGAGGCAAAAGCCCAGCAGTGGGACACAATTATAGGGTTCATAAAAAAATACTTACAAGAAATTATCCTTATTCTCCAGTTTCTTCCTATACACGTTCCAATGTGACGGATTATGCAATAACCGCTCCTTATTCGCCGCCAGCTGCGCCGCTATAAGACCAGTAAGGAAGGGGCTGCCGCTGCTAATCTTTTCGTTGAACTTCCTCGCCTGCCGCGGCAGTTCTGAGACGTCGACGTCGATGGATGAAGCGATGAGTTGTAAGGATTCGTTCTCTTCGAAGCGGTTTGCGATCTAAAACCAAACAAATGTTTATAGGAGGCTAAGAGGGTATTTCATGAGTTACTCGAGCGCGTCAGATTATGAAATGGGAGATACCTTACAACCTGTTTAATAACTCCACCAAATCTAAGCTTCCCATCTAGAGCCGCGCGGTTAGGTAAAAAAAAAGTCCATACAAGTGGGATTTATTCGAGCGCGTCACTATGATATGGTGAGTTAATTACATGCTGACAAATGTACATTTCGATAAATCTAAAAACTTCGGCTTAACGCGAGGGAATGTTTTTGAAAGTTTGAAATAGCCTCGTCGGCACCCCCTACCATTACATGTATATTTGTAGATGGAGTAGGTGGGAAACGGAGTGGTGACCAAGAATAAGCCAAAGATACTTTTCTGACCACCAATCAATAAATTGAGAACAGCCCGAAAGGAAACCAATGTTTGGCACAAGACCAAGTTGAATGGCAAGTATTTTAAGAGTCATAAAATCAATAATTCACCAAGTTCAAAACTCTTAAAAAACCGACTTCAAGCCCGATTCGGATCAAAACCAGGCTACGAAATCTGTCTTGTGACAGTCAGGTCCACCCATACTACAAAACAAACGAATATACGGTACTTATGGCCGAGGTCTCACTCAGCAGTTCAGGTACGTTCGACCGGCCAACCCTACTTCCTTCCGGAATTTCATTTATTTTGCTGTTTGCTTGCCTTGCAGTCGCGTCGAGCGCTAGCAGTTCCTCATAAGCATCTTTTCTGTGATATTTGCAACAACAATGACTTATGTACATTTTGAGAAATTTTTCACAAATAAAATTCGATTCCTTTTTTGTTTACCTAAAAGTAAACACTTAATTACGATTACTTAAGTTAGGAGGCAAGTACCTACCTAGCCTAAGAATTTACCAATAGCCTGAGTAAGTACTAATAACACCTCTCTTACATATGGTGGGCTAAAATTCACAAACACAAATCGCACGTAGTGAACCCTACCGTGAGCGAGCGAGACAGGAGTTTACAGGACGACCTTGTGCCGTCATAGTAAAAGAAGCTCTCAGGCGAAGTGATGCGGCGCAATCTAGCCTGCACGGGCGGGGCAACCGCTTCTGTAGGTGTTTAGCGATTATTGGATGAAGCGTAGGTGCGAGCTAGATTGCGCTTTATTGCCGCGCAGCGAGAGTAGCTATTTATTGAAGTGTCTTTGCGGAGTGATCTTTCTGTACGTAGTACTATTAAGTATTTTGTGCTTATAGGCAGAATTGATCGCATGATGGAATTCACCGCATTTTATCGTTAGTAAATATTGTCAAACATGTTTTGTTGTGAGTTGAGAAGTCCCTGAACGTATAAAATAACACTGAAAAGGAAAAATACGCAATTTCGTTTACATGAATGACACCATACTTTTCAGTTTTTCTTATTTAGAAATCAAACTAGTGGACTGATCCCTAATTTTCAAATGGGACCAAACTGGAGCCCTACATTTAAAAAAAAAATGATTTTTTCAAATGGGTTCGAAATTAATACCAATTTCGAGGTAATGAACATAAAAAAATGGAACAGAACTGAGATCCCCCACCTTTTTGAAGTCGGTTAAAAATGAGATCCCTAATATGCTGATGGTGATGACGAGTCATCCGCTGCTGGGTATGCTACCCACCTATGACCTGCAGCCAGCAAATGGTGAGCTATGTATAACTCGTTGTTACGGGTCCGTACCCGAAGGGGACCCTATTACTGAGCCACCGCTATCCGTCCGTTTGTCTGTGCGTCAGACTACCTCATGAACCGTAGGTAGAGTTGTTTTTTTTTTACAGAATATGTATTTCTGTTGCCGCTAGAGCAAACATATTGAATTACACGAGATTTTATAAATTAAAGAGAAGCGTTTTAATATCCCTGGCCCCTGTGAACTACGAAATCATCATCATTCAAATATCATGTAAATTTCGCGATATATCAAACGTCATCGGTGGCCCAATTGGTTTGACATCGGATTCGCAATCTGTAGTGACTGGTAACCCAAGTTCGGACATATTCTGTTGTTTTAGTTTGATTATTAGTCCTTTAATTTTCTCGTACCTTGGCACGGTACCCTTTGTGTGCGAGTCCGACCCCCACTTGGCCGATTTCTCTAGAGTCTAAGTTTAAAATAGACGGTACTCACCTCAACAATCTGCGCCTGAAAGTTCGCCACTACCCCACTATCCCTCGTCGTCACCAGCATCCTACATCCAATATCGAACGCCTCCACAACCTTCTTCTCATTAACCTCGTCCAACACCAAGAGCGCCTCTTTCAACGCTGGCTCGCCAAATAGCGTCTTGAGTGCGTCCCTCAGCTCCTGCCAGGACCAATCGTTGTTGCTCAGCGATTGGCTGTCAGCGTTGGATCCAATGCTGGACATTGAGATGGAGCTGTTCATGAAGATGCTACTGTCTCTGTGTGTGAACATTGTTGACGCTTTTCGATGTAACCTGTGGAGGAAATGGTAAAAGTAACAAATTTGTTGGATACACCAATTACCATGAAATTTCGGAACATTGTTTTCCGAAAGAAAATAAGTATACGACTCATCGTCCGTGCGTCCGTTCATTCAAAGAGCTCCGTGGTTTAGTTGGTTTCAGTGAGGTGCGGGTTCAAATACCGATGCTGACTATATACAGTACGATTACTTAAACTGTACCGTTCGACACTTCTCGGTTTTAGTCTCTGAAAGTGTTCAAGATTTCCTGGAAACTTGAAATTTGGCACAGAGGTGTATCATGAAGAAAGTTAGGATTAAGCGAAAAACTGAAAACAGTTCATAGATTTACGATAGTAAAAAAAAACCGAGATTTAATAATCGTACTGTACCTATGTGATAAGTAATTTATCTTAACTACAATATACGGACGTTCCAACGGTGATGGAAAACATCGTGAGGAAACCTTCATTGCACACTTGTGGCCACAATTGTGCATCTGCCACCCCGTATGGGAAAAGGCGTGACGTTATGTTATGTTATGCTTGTTCATCGTCTTGTTTATGACATAACCATGACAGTGAAGTTGTACAATTTAGATGAGGATGTCTTTGTTGTCTCACGAACTATGACTATTGCGAGTACTACTTAATTTGGTAGAGTAATAATCCAGTAATAAAAATTCCTCTACTCATGGATAGAGTTTGAGGTTTGTTTATAATCTAAGTATTTATTGGCCATCGACATGTACAGCATTACTACTACAAAATGCGCACATGTTTTAGCAACATTTGCGCATTTTGAGTTGACAAACAAGTCCGTCGAATGAAATAAACAGACCATAACTAAGGCCGTTATCTGACTACCTTGAATCCGACAGATCTTGTGGTAGCCATAGATTCGATTTTCAAACACAATTTTTTAATTTGTTTAGTTAGTTTGGTTGTATCGTCTCCAGCTTCGGTCATAATGTCAGCTTATTTGGAGTTCGCTCATAAAACCATAACAGGCGCATTGTGTACATTATTCGGCGGACAGTGATGCCCTAGTATGTTTTATTGTACATCATTATCATGTCTCAATATTCCTCATTTGTTAGCTACATAATAGTAGTTTATGTGACTGCTTATGACAGTTTGCCTAATTATGTACAGTTACATACACTACTTTATCTATACACATATCATAAACTCTCTTTAATGTGTTCAGGAACCGCATGTTCATCTGGCATGGTGGCATTGATAATTTCTTTGCACTTCTTTAGCTTGTTCAGTAGTACCAACTTCACAAACAAAGCAGGGGCGGCACGCGAGCGGGCGTCGGCGTTCCAAATTTGAATGTCATAATATGTAGAAAAATTACACATTGTGGTCATAATGTGTAATTTTTCAGATAAGAAACGAGTTTTTACCAAGTAGTTTAACATTATGCTGATCGCAACGTGCGGTTTTTGTACGCAGTAAAGAGGGTTTATGATACGTGTGTAGATAAAACAAGTTATGTATTAACTTCATACGGTTTTACGCATCCCGCAGTTGCCAGACGACTGAATACAGATCTAAAGGCATATACAACTAACGAAAACGGATAATGGAACAAAACATACTTATTCTGCTGTATAACAATATCGTCTTCAGTCTTAACATTTCCAAAGTTGAGCCAGAACACAGCGCCATTGAATGTGCTCGTGATAAGCTCCGCGTTGTGGCGAAGCACGCCGACTGCTACCGAGGTCTTTCCGGATCCCGACATGCCGTGTAGGGCGAGAGTCTTGTGCCGGGTAAGCGCTTTTAGCTTGGCTGTAATGTCTTGTTCCTGGAAGAAGGAATCATGGAGTTTAGAACTTAACCCCTTATAGACTAACTGCAACATTGATTCAGATAAATTTTATGTTTGAAGGATATCCGCCACTCCATTACAATTGCATCTTTCAATACTATCGGGATTGCTATCATTATAAGATATTGCGGCACCCTTATTCGCTACCTTAAACCAATTAAGAATTGGAATGTTTACCCCTAGATCAGTTCCATGCGTTGAAGATTTGTGTTGATTGGTTAGCGAGTAATCTGCCTGGGTGATCAGCATAGTTATCAAGAAAAACTACGCATTGAAAACGTTAACGATTTGAAGTGTCAGTGACTCTTATGCTCATTGATAAAATATCATTTCACATGGACTCACATACTTTTTCACTCTGGTAATTATTACTGCTTCCTAATAGGTCCTCCTTCCTAAGAATCGTGGTTCCTTTACAGGATATGGGCCCCTATCGCTTGTTAACAAAAGCTTTATATTGACTACGAGAATTACAATACTATCTCTGAGCTAATGGCATCGTATAATATGCCCAATCAAAAACAGCAAAGGCAGTGACGAAGAAAATAGACTGGGTAGTACATATATATTCCCCAGGCAAAAATAAAATAAAAAACATAATTTGCTGCCAATTTAAGGCATTGGTAGGCATTTATATATAATGACGGATTTCAAACTTTGCGGTTAACACATACACAAAAAAGTCTTGCGGTTATTCATTTGTGGTGGTATTGCCTACTGATAATTGAAAAAAAAAAACAATAATAGAGGTATTTCTACCAATATATTATAAAAAATCCGATAACAAACAGATCCTAAAAGCAACATTAAGTGTTGCCGGACTCGAAGTCAATTCACAATTCCCGTAACCATTGCAATTTACTCTAGATTCACGAATACGGCTGATTCTTCACTTTGAACCGTATTTCTAAAGCGATATGATATGATGTTTTTTTTTTTTAATCTTATTTATTTTAAATATGATATGATGTTGTTTTTATTCAAAAACATGAGCCGTAATGTTTTTGAATAAAAACAACATCATATCGTCACGCCATTTCCCATAACACAATACTCCTTATTGCGTCTTAGGGTGCTAGCCCATCGCCGCATCTATGGAAATTAATTACATCGACCATTAAGACATAATGAGCCTTACCACAAAAAATAAACTACCGTTCAACACTTGTTTAAAACCAACAATTTATGGGATTTGATGTTTGTTGAGGTTAAACGCTGTTTAATATTTTTTGTGGTAACACGGAATAAGTCACTGACACGTGGACTAAGCTTCGCCCGATTCTGTATCTCTTGACATTTCCCGATTCGTTCAATCAATTTCTTATAAGACGGCTTCCATCGGTTTGATGATACTGCCAATGTCAATTTTCGGGTTGAGTTTTTGAAGCCACAGGGTTTTTTTTTATGTAGATTACCACACTGAGGAGATACTGCTTCTTTTTTGTTATACTTGCATTGAATTTCTGGACTAATGCAATTCCTCGCTTTTCACAATTATTCACACATACATAAACAAACAAAAAATACTTCAAACATGATAAACTATGTTCTTAATTTGTCTAATCCATGCAAATAAAACTTAATTTTTAATAAATACTTTGTCATTTGGGATGTTATTAACACCGGGTACGGAATATTTCGAAAACCAAAACTTGGAAACACTTTACTACAGCACTATGATGGTATGGTTCAGTACCACCCTACCCCCAGGGGTATAGCCAGTATGGTGGGTCTGGAGGGCTTCAAATACATTTCCTATGGAATCTCGCGTTCTTTTTAAGTGACATGAAGTGTATTTTTGTTCCGGGCTGTCAATTTCTTCAAAAGCGATTGAAATGATTAGGTGTCAGAGTTACATAATAAGGTTATCTTTGATATGCAGGTTTCCTCGCGTTGGATTTCTTTAGATTGAAACCTTAATAACGCAACATACAAGTTGTCCCAAAAGTCAGACGTCATAGCGACACCGAAGGTAGCCATGCCTCAGATGCATCGGTCAAGCCTAACATGACCTCGGTGAAATTTGCATGTATTTCGAGAAAATTTGACTTTTGGAACAGCCTGTAAAGCTGCGGCGATGGACTGGCCGCCTATCACGCAAAGAGGAATATTAAAATTTTGTTTTGTGTCCTTCCCTCTGGGGGAACATATTATTGTTTAGAAAATTGTTTAACTTAACATTTTATGTTTTTATTTTAATTTTTTCTTGCATGTAATTTCATTCTTTGCTTAAAACACGACGCCACCGAATCACTGTCACGATCCTCGTAAGAGGCGCGGGCCTATTAATTCATAAATACAGGCTACTTGTGAGCCTAGTTATGATAGTAGTCGACAAAACTATCTCCTTGTTGTGTATATTTTTACTATGAATAATAGTAGTTTATGTGACTGCTGCATAATGGAGGGCATTAAAACTCGAGAGTGTGTTTATGAAACGAGCCGAAGGCGAGTTTCATAATAATATCACTCGAGAGTTTTAATGCCTAATTATGTACAGTTACATACACTAGTTTATCTACACACATATCATAAGCTCTCTTTGATGTGTTCAGGAACCGCATGTTTGACCGGCATTGTGGTTCTGCAATTGTTTAGGTTGTTCTTTAGTACCAACTTCACGCAGGCGGGCGTCGGCGTTCGAAATTTGAATGTCAGTACCAACTTCACAGACAAACTAGGGATAGGGACGGCACGCGGGTGGGCGTCGGCGTTCGAAATTTGAATGTCATTATATGTAGAAAAACTACACATAATGACCATAATGTGTAGTTTTCCAGATACGAAACGAGTTTTTACCAAGTAGTTTAACATAATGCTGATCGTAACGTGCGGTTTTTGAACGCAGTAAAGAGGGTTTATGATACGTGTGTAGATAAAGATTTATTATCATTATTATTATTATTAAATAACTAGCTAAAAGAGAGCACAACTGCGTCCCCGCCACCCCAAACTGAAACTCACCAATTTGTCTCTCTGCACGTAGTGTATCGGCAGCCTGGGCACATCGCCGCGGCTCAGACTGTCCTCGAAGCTGTCGTTAATCTTCGAAGGGCTCATGGTCTCCGGAGTCAGCTTATCAGACAGCCACCGGTAGTCCTTGCCCAGGCTTTCCACGAACACATTGTACGAATGGTTGTTCCCGTTCTGTATTAGCGAGTCGATGAAGTATCGCGCTCGCTCGGCTCGGCTTGTCTGCCAAGTAAAGTAAACAAACACATATTTAAGTATTTTTCATTACTCATACTCTGAAAGGGGGTCATTGTTCATCCAGGCACCGTGCTGAAAGTGGTACATGCCTGCTCTAAAGCAGAAAAGTATTAAAAAATATATATATGAATCGTAGTTTATATTGAACAACGCAATGGTAGTAACCTATACAGCCATAAAACGATTAATTCTTCATTTATTAGTTTTGTTGATATTTAAATTCTTTTTGATGTTTATAATTAATATAATGTACTTTATGTATTTATTAGTCACTTTCAAGGCGAGATGTGATTTGCGAAATAAATTAAAATATTGTTTGATTTCAAGAGACTTTGTTTTTTAATAAAATAATTTTGATTTTAACTGGCTTGTGTTTACTTTCCTCGTATTCGTAATGAAAAGTAGAGTGTTTTATTCGGGTGATAGCACCCATTTCTGCCTCGAACTATATGGGTGCCTTTCAGCCCTCGGTTAACAATCTACTATTGCTTTATTCCGTAATTGAATTTCTGTATTCCCTAAAAATCTTGTACACTTGTATTTATGGTACATAGTAGCCAGGTGAGCCAGAGCTTTAAGTTCATATGTGGATGACGCAGCCAGCCACTTTTAGCAATATGCAGTCCACCGGTAAACAGGAAGAACCACCAGTTGCTAGCTCATCGCCTAAAGGAACTCTGTTACTGGTTCCCGCAATCGACTCTTACCATAGGCAAAGGAGGAGATGCAGATAATGTATTAAATACGGAAAATAATGATATTATGTAAATGTATGTAGCATCCGAAGTTTTTTACGCTGACGTTATTATTTTATAGGTATCGCTTGCCTGCCCATAACAGTGCAGTGTCCGTGGCTTAGCAGTGCTCGCACTTCGGAAACGATCGTGCGGGTAGCAACATATGGTCAAGACGGCTATTGGATGGGTGTCCGATTGTCCGTTTACTGGACATGTGCCATTTGTTTCGGGCGCATCCGTATTTCGGACGACACATTAAGCTGTTGATCCCGCCTAATATCGCTATTCGGTGGTAGTAATCATAAAGCTGTGTCAGTGGCCCCGATAGATCAGCTTGATTGCTTCTGACAGTTGCTACTAGCCCCACACCCCTCCATCGACCTGCACTGAGCCGACGTAGTGAAGTATGGCTCAATCTTACTCGTATCCAGGTAAAAGCCCGTGCCTCTCGGTGGGGCCATAATGGGCTACATTTATTTATTTCAATAATAGTGTGGCCGTACTAAAGCCGTAAAGTACGACTATTGCAATAGGGCCCTACATGCTCTTAACCCCTCGAGCAAACTTTGGTACTACAGTACCAAAAATCCCGTTATAGGTTTTGAATTCGATTAAAATGGCATAAGGTTCAAATCGCGACCCCTCAAAAAATTATGTTTTATTTAAAAAAATATTTTGAGGGGATGATTATTGTCTTCTTGAAGAATGTTTTAGTCCTCTGATGGAAATATTTTGCTGTTGCTCTTGCTCGTGCTGAAATGATTTGGTCAGCTTACCAGATCACAAATACGATCGAAGTCCTCCTTCGATATGGCTTCGTTCGCGAACAAGTGGTCTATAATGTACTGAATGTCCAGATCCTTCACAATATCCTTCTGATGCTGCTGCAGGAGCATCTTATTTGTGAGGTCCATTGCGATCGATAACTGAGTGTCATCTGAAAGAAGAGTTAATTCTTGAAAAACTAAAACAGTATGATAGGATGGAGCCACGATGAGACCCAAACAGCGTGGCGGCCTAAACTTCTGTTGGCAATTCAGTTCATGATGACCAGACAGTTTATTGTTGTTTATTTGTACCTAAATGTTATACCTAACCACAGATACTATAGTACTCTAACGTAACGGGAGCGGGCCGTATGCAGATATATTGCAATAAAAATAACAAAAATACGGCCAAGTGCGAGTCGGACTCGCGCACCAAGGGTTTCTTTTCACACTAACCACATTTTTAGGATTTCCTTTTACTTAGTGCTATACATATTAGGTTTTGCCAAATTTCAAGTTTCTATGGTTTTGTTTCCCATGTATCAAGTAAATTAAGCAAATTTGCTGCAAAACAGCAGTATCTTTTGATTGCGTTGACCTTGAAGAGACCACAGATCTGAGTAGGTAATTGATATTAATTTCAACTTTTAATACACTTTTGTGGAAAAAAATGGGATTGACAGACGGTCAGACAGACAGAAAGATAAGGGTTCCCTTTTTCCTTTAACGTTTTAACTTCTTTTTTAACCAACTCCAAAAAAGGAAGGGGTTCTTAATTCGGTGTTTTTTTGTTTGTTACATAAAAACTTAACAGTTCATCCATGAACAGGTTTAAATTTTTTTTATATATGAAAGGGTGACTTTCCAGTTTGATTCCATTTTTCGAAAAATAAAAATGAGTTTTTAAACGGCTTAGAAACGACACTATTGAGTCGTTTATAAGACGTTATTTTAACTTGATATAATATTAAATGTAGGTCCGTATAAAATAACCTTCGATCTATTTGCTAAAGCGGGATATTTTTGCTCTTTCGGGGTGTCGGTGTTCGGGACAGACAGTCTGAAAGCGGGACTGTCCTGCCCAAAGCGGGACGTATGATCGCGTCAAACTTCATACGGATCTTGAGAAGATATATAATAAATAAAAGATATTGTAGTTGAACTTGATGTGTTTAGATTACCTACAATGTTTATGTTTAGCGCATTTAAAATAGCGAAGCATATAATACAACTTAAACAAAAAAATTGGAAAAAAATATCAGTTATTGACCGAGCGAGCGAAGCGACCGAAGGGCTCCATTTCGACAAGATAGGAGGCCGATTTTTCAGCTTTTCTCGATTTTCCCCTGGGGGGGTGTCCTTGACCGATCAAAAGTCCAAGCTTAAGGTTTGCCTACGTGCGATGGACCGCAGCATCTTGGCTGTGAAACGAACTGATCGCATTAGAAACACCATACTGCGCTCTAAAACTAGCATAGTCGATGTGAGCATGCAGACCGCCAAACTAAACTGGAATTGGGCCGGCCATGTGTGTCGAATGCACCCAGAGAGATGGGCAAAGATAGCCACTGAATGGCTGCCTACAAATGGACCCCGGCGTAGAGGAAGGCCCAGAAGAAGATGGCGGGACGATCTGGACAAGTTCCGACCAGAGTGGGTCGATCTTGTGGCTACGCTACCAGAGATATGTGGGCTCGAACCGGGGAGGCCTTTGCCCAGCAGTGGGATACTGCTAGAGGCTAACAAAAAAAAATGGTTTTGATTCCTTTGCGGGTATCAAGCTAAATCAGCAATTAGCGACTTACAGGGCCGTATCTTTTGTTGGCGTTGGCATAGTAGATAGATTTTTTAACAGCTTTAAGGGATAGTCTGACCGTCCTGAGTAAAATCCGATTTACGACGTACTATTTGTGCAAAAATTGTAGAGGCCAGTGTTGCGTGAACATAGATAGGATCTCTTCGTTGTCCGTCCTTCCGACTGTCAAGGCCCTTTTTCTCAGGAACACGTGAAGGCATTATTACTCAAAGCTATAGACCCTTAAAGCTGGGAAATAATCAAACTTCTAGGTACAAGCTATCAAAAGGTACGGCCGCTAAATTGCTGACTTTGCTTCATTCGCACAAGGGAATCAAAACCTATAGGGTGCTTGCCGTTGACACAACCAGTACAAATATTTATATTTCATTGAAAGGCAGACTGACAATTTTTTTTATGAACATATTATATTATGGGAAAATGTTATCATTCAGCAAAGAAAATCGATAAAAAAATAATAATTGTGATATAATCAAATAAAAAATGTTTAATGTGATTATAGTTAAACTAAAAACGTTCATATTTCGAAACAGAGTGCCATGAAACTTAAAGTGAAATCGCTTTTGTGTGTAGAATAGGTTATAATTTTGGCTAACATTGCAATCTAGAATTCACGTGTTATATTATAACATAGTTCGACACATTACGAGTTTTACCAGTTTTACCTTAAAATTCTGTTTTTTTTTTCAAATATTAATTATAAAATTATAATCACAAATTTTCACACACTGAATAGGTAGGTACGTCTTTACGCACAAACAATTGTAATAATACTAAGTGTGGTGTGGAGTGATTTCCAATATCCCTGACCTTGCTCGAAACTGATGACGCCTACATGCCATCTAACAAAATAAGCAAACTCTAGAATTACAAGACCAAGTGGGGCATTGACTCCTGGGACTTGGTCGTATTGAAGGCCAAATAAGAGTGACACTGACAATGACATCACACACAGCCTCAAACTACACTAAACAGTTACGACTTCAGCCTAAAACATAGCATCAAACTTTGTCAAGTTCAAACCTATACATACTCATTATCGTGCAAGTATCGTGGAATTTTTATTGTCCTGCGTTTTTATAAACCTTCTGTGCAAGTGATATTTAAGTTTGAAAATGTAAGATAATATGTATTTTTATTTTGTGTCTTCACTCCTGGGACTTGGTCGTATTGAAGGCCAAATAAGAGTGACACTAACATGACATCACACACAGCCTCAAACTACACTAAACAGGACTTGAGCCTAAAACATAGCATCAAACTTTGTCAAGTTCAAACCTATACATACGCATTATCGTGCAAGTATCGTGGAATTTTTATTCTCCTGCGTTTTTATAAACCTGCTGTGCAAGTGATATTTAAGTTTGAAAAATGTAAGATAATATGTATTTTTATTTTGTGTCTCAGTTGATCATACTTTAATTGACAACTCTATCAATACATAACTAAACTAAACTAAACATTACCACACTAAATAACATATTCTGATATGACATTCTACCACTGCCAACTGTGTGGTCATTATTTTTCTAGTTCAAGGTCCTCGAAACTACTACTCTAGTTGGTTAAAAACTAGAACAACCGATAACAAGTGGACCTACGCAAATACATGTGTAATACATAATTTAAATAATTCATTTTACCATTTCAATCTCTGGATAACTTTTACAACTCCATATTGTTGTTATAGTTATTCAGAGGATAGTGAGTAGTGATTCGAAGTTATGGGCCTTAGTCATATTGATTTTCTTTTCTGAACAAATGATTGAATAGAAATGCTTTTTTATCTCTATATTCCATTACACAACAAATATTAATGGTACGAATTGTACATAATTTAGTATCTACAGTTCATTGACTCTATTTTGCAACATTCAGTGACAAGCTAACAGGTTTTCATTATCAATCATGATGAATGAATCATCAAGAAAGTAGGACAGTATCATTATGAGTCAGCCTAAATTGCACTACCTTTACCTACAGGATTATCATAGAAACTTTAAGCTTTGAGTAAACTTGAAAGAATGTTAGGTAATCGAGACTTATTTTTACTAGCTAAATACAGCCACGAGTTCAAATGCATAAGCTTATTTTTGTATGTAGGGACATACAAATCATCAGTGATCTGGATACATAAGACTTGTGTATAGAATTAAATTATAAATTACATTTTTTTATTGAAACTAAACTAATTACTGAATAAACTAGTATTTTACTTTAATTTGAACAATAGTATTTTCCTTATAACAGGTAGGTAGGTTAGTACCAATTCCTTTTATTAAGGGGGCCAGCTCATCATTGTTGCTTTCAAGATATGAACTTTATTGGAGTGGCACATACAATCTCTTGGAGCCGAATGAACAATTGAAATAGATATTACACGAATAAAGTGATCAAGTCAGGTTTCATGGCCTATGAGCGAGATCTCACTTCTCTCTCGCCCATGTATTGTACTCATATATGTCCCATCTCATCATAATCAAAACAATGTGGGTGAATTGATCAGAATGGAGAACCGATCACCCGCCTGCGGTTCTATAGGTGTCCAACCTCATCATAATTGTAACCATGCGCCGCATCCCTCTCCAGGCGCCATTCAGAGGCCAAGAAACCTGGTGCAGGCTGTACTGATAATTCCCAAAAGCAGCACTAGCACAAAACACCTTTTCCATAAGGGTTGGCCGAGGCATAATTCTGATTAGTGAATTGAGTGAGAGTTAATCAAAGTTTGAGTTAGGATTTGTGATTGTCAGCCCTGACCTTATCTATAATTGAGAAGAAAAAGAGAAGTAGAAATTAACTTACATACATATGCTTCTGATTTTGTAGGCACATAAGATTTAGTTCCCTTTTCAAAACCCTGCACAATAAATAATCTGGGTAAGAGCTATAGATGGGGGGGGGGGGGAACGCTAAAAGGAGGCTATAACACTGTCTGAAGTCTGTTTGAAAAGAAATAATTTATAATTAAAAAACTATATAGGTTTATTCCTCGCAAAAAAAAACACACTAGGCATTTCTCGCAAAACATAATAAAAATCATGTGAACAATATTTATAACTAGGACTTATCTATATTATCTATTAATTATTTTATAACAAGTTGTTTATATAAGTATAGCTTTGAATACAAATGCATTATGAAGCATGTTATCGAAATAAACTAAAACTGAATTTGTTGTTTGTACTGGAATATCTGAGAAGAATTTATCTATGGAATAAAAGCATATAACTCATCAATATGATTTTAGTTGTCTAGAGAACAAAGCTCAGGGTAGGTACTTGTTTAGTACAAGACTTTCGACTCTAATGAATAGCGATTTTTTAATTTATCCAGAGAGCAATGCCCATCAGCAAATAAGTAATAGTGGAAGACAGCGTTAACCCATCACAAAGAATATAACTATCAGAAAACAGGTGTTCAGGGCAAAATGTTTGTGTGAATAGAGACCAACACGATAAATATGGTTTTTCTTTCAAACATTATCAGGTCTCTTGTTCTTAGTCAGGACTGTTTAATTAAACGATGGATTGTTTTTTTTTTGTTACAGAATAAAACCACGAAACGCGAATGTTTACGAACATGCACTTTTGATCCGGATGATAAAATGATGGTTTTCATACATGAGAACCACGATGTTTTTCTGAAATATCCTTTTTCTGCAATTTCAACCGTCCAAGTTTGAAATCCATGCAAATAAACACAACTTACCCATTCATGTTAGTCATTTATATTGATTTAGATTAGTGTATAATTAGGAGTATTTGAGCACTGATTTCTAGAAAATTAAACTAAAAAGACGAATAATTCACTACAAGTAACAAAAATCTGAGCAACACAACAATTGCATCTAACAACAAAGTGCACTGTGATATTATAGTTCTCACTTGCCGCTGTAGATGCATTACTGCATAATTACAACATTTTTATTGGTCAAAATTATAATAGCAGCAACGACTCGTGGGTTTCTATTGGTCAGATGGCAATCGACAATTTGTTGACAGCTGCAGATGGAAACCGTAAAAAATCAGTGTTGCTATTGTGCAGTTCTTTGTTTACCGGTTTTACGTTCTCGTCACTATGTCGCCATCTAGTGGCAAGAAGCAAAACTAACCATGATTTTTAGACGCATGCGCCACCTAGTGACATCTACACAAATTAATGTTTTTAATATACGTCGGCATCTTTTTAATACCTTGCATGGTGCCCCATGGGTGTCGCTATTTTTGGTTTCACAAGGATATCGGGTCTTACGGTGCCAAAGGAAACCAAGTAAACTCTGTGAGCTGCAGACCTCGCGAGCGACACAGGAAATTTCCTTTTTTTCTCATTATTTTCTACCCTCCCCCATATCCTTGAAGTTTGTCAGAGCATCAAGTGGAATTTGGACTCGCGCACGAAGGGTTCCGTAGCACCGCAGTATTCAAGTTTCTTCCATGGGATTAGGTATCTTTAATTTTCCTGTAAAATTGAAGTACAGACTACTACTATTTACTACTACTTTCGGGCGCTTCCGTGTTTCGGATAACATGTAGGTCCCGGCTTCTAATGCTGCAAAACTATTATAGTATCCGGGTAAAGACCCTTGACTTGACCCTCGTTGGGGACGTTAATGTAATATAATATGCTACATTTATCATTATATTTTTAAACAAAGCATTACAGGTTTATGAAAAATATATATTTGAGAGCCTCGCGACAAGCTTTAGACAACCTTTAATTTGACATGTCACACGATACAGTTTTTTTTTCTGATTTGCCACCAAAAGTTGGCCCCACATAGAGGTTTACATCCGGACAGACATCCGGAAAGCAATTTTGCCCAATATTTTGGCTCGGTCAAATACCTTATATTATTAGTGGCTTTTTGAGTTGTAGATCTCGCGAGCGATATATGTGCACTTTTTTCTCATTATTATCTACCCCCTCACACCGACCCCTTGAAGTTTATCGGATGAACAAGTGGAATTATTATAAAAACAATTATATTCCGACTGCATTTTTCTTCCATACCACATACAATTTTTTCACTGCACCTGGTTACGTTCATGAAGTGTGAAAGTAGCCGTGCCAAAAGCTATAAAACCCCATATCTCCGCCATTTAAAATAAAAAACAATATCTGAACCTTGTCGAACCGAATGGCCGAGTCGGCAGTGACCCTGCCTACGAAGTCAAGGGTCCCGGGTTCGAGTCCCGGTGGGGGCAAATATTTGTTTGATGAGAACGGATGTTTTACCCTAGTCATGGTTGTTTATCTATCTAAGTATAATATTTATCTATATAAGTATGTGTATCGTTGTCTAGTACCGTAAAACGGGGTCAATAGGGACGATTCTCAACTTTACGTAAGATTTTCTCTGTTTATTTCTATGAAAGATGTAGAAACTTGAATCTAAACTAGTATTTTACGAAAAAGATTTGAAAGAAATTCAAATATAGTTGGGCTTTACACTATTCTTAAAAATATACACCATCCCTATTCATACTGATATAGGGGTGAATAGGGACCAGCATGGGACAATAGGGAAAAACCATCAGGGTTGTCACAAATATCTATTATTAAAAAAATAAACACACTTTAGCCCTATCGACCTATTTGGGTCTTAGCCGATTAATAAAAAGAATTGAAATTACAACAAGTCATTAAACATTAAAAACACAAGAACACAAACCTCTTCAGTCACAGTAAGTCTCATTTAAAATTACAAGAAGTAATTAAACAATAAAAACACAATAACACAAACATCTACAGACCCGGTAAGTCTCATTTAAAATTACAACCAGTAACTAAACAATCAAAACACAATAACACAAACCTCTAGTCACAGTAAATATCATTTTAAATTACAACAAGTAATTAAACAATAAACACACAATAACAGAAACCTCTATAGTCACAGTAAGTATCAGTTAAAATTACAACAAGTCATTAAACAATACAAACACAATAACACAAACCTCTACAGTCACAGTAAGTCTCATTTATTACTCTGAATTATCCATGAGATCATTTAAAATTTCAGCATCTATCTGTCTGTCATCTATCTGGAATAAAAAATAAAAAAGTTTTTTATAAGTCATTTATCTTAAGAACTTTATATGGACCTTTTAACGGCGGTGATTGAAAACATCGTGAGGAAACATTCATTATTCCATAGCTGCGATGGGCCAGCCCCCTGTCACGCAAAATAGTGTATTGGATCACTGGCTGAAAGTGGGCACAGTTGTGCCTCTGCTACCCCGTATGGGAAAAGGCGTGACGCTATGTATCTATGTAATTATAGGTAGGTAGATAGTTGATAAAAAATAAAAAATGTAATGTTTTTTGTTAGTGATAACCCTGTCCCTATTGATCCTTTACGGTCCCTATTGATTAAAGTCTCGTTCCTATTCACCTATCTTTGCATCCCTATTGCCCCCATCCGTACATCCCTATTCGCCCCCACAGCGACCCTAATAACAGCTTTTATGAAAAAAAATACCGGCATCTACAAATTTCTGTTTAATTTAATAACTACCGCTAAAATTGTAATTACATTTTGCGTACAGTCTCTGGAAACATCAATCAACGTATTAGAAAACTGCACCAATCCGAATAGTCTGTAAAAACACCCGAAACAATAAAGTTTTGAAGCACAAAATATCACCAGTTTCACAACAGTAATTCAAGGGTTTTATTTTCAATTTGTTGCTGACTTCATGTCAAACTAGTGTTGCCAGCTCACAACTCGTTTATTCAACTATGAATTTGTACCATAAAAATATGGAATTGATTGAAGATAGTAGCTTTTCTGTCTTGTTAAGTTGCAATCCCGAGTTTGTCCCTATTCCCCCCTGCATCCCTATACACCCCGTTTTACGGTACCCAAGATACAGGGTATCCTAGTTTGGGGCTAGATCAATGTGTGTAAGAGTGTGTGGGAGTAGATCAATAGTGTCCAAGGTATTATAATTAATATAACCGTCAAAATAATTCTTATATTTATCGGACCTTCTCACAAAATTTTCACACAGAATCGGCTGCAAAATGCAAACTTCAGACGAGAATATCCGGACAGCCGGCAGGCGTTTTCCCCAAGCTGACGGCGAAGACGCATCGCTCGCCATACGCGCTTGTTCGGTCAATAATGTAAAGCCAGCAAAGGATTAAGCTGTACCGCCTTAACTTAGTATACGTCGCGCCACACGTTATGAGCGCTGGCCTTGAATGCGCAGTAGTCACTTCATTATCATATGCGAGTAATTCCCGCCAACATCGCCCATATAATATAATACTTATAATTAGAGATTGGCCGGCTACTGGTTTGGCCGGGTAATGGGTAACGGGTACCCGGTATACTTTTTGCCGAATCTGCCGGGTACCCGGCAAAATTACCCGGCATTAAAATGCCTTTAAAATCCAGGTTGGATTGATGTATGAAAAGAAAAGAAACAGCCTAGATCCTACGCGTGCCGAAAAACTTGTGTTTTTACATCACAATCTGCCGAATTTGAAGTTTGATAATTGATTCACTTGACATAATAAAAACAAATTAATACTTAAATAAATTTAGATCTCAACCCAATTACTAGTTAGTTACTATAATAATGATTAATAAATGAGAAATAAAGACTTGATTTAATACTAAAATTTGTTAAAAATATATGTTGATTTAAGTACAAACATTTATAAACATTTTCCTATGAAAAAATTTAGTTTTAATGTTATTATTATTATCCGGCATCATTATCCGGTATTCGGTAAAAGTGCCGACACCGCCGGGTACCGGATCCTAGCCGGATACCCGGTGCATCTCTACTTATAATAACGCCCTCTTATGCACGTACAGTACCCGGCGTATAAGTTGAACCACAATGGTATCTAAAACAGTCATTTTTACCTGCGCAGACGCCGCCATTTTGGTTCAACTTTTACGCTGCGCATTATACGTAGATTAGAGATACTGTGTACTAAACGACCTCATCTGGTCATTGTACTATCTGTTGTGCTTAGAGGTAGGTATTATATAACCTTGTAACGGAGAGCACACTATAATATTTATTTTTGAAAGTTATTCAGTTAAAAATTTAATTCAGTTAAAAATACAGATTTATTGTTTGATTTTTGAATTGTTCTATTTACAGTGGTGGTCATTCAAAATCTTCATTATGGTAGTACCATTAGCTAAAATAGGTATTTAAGTGACCGACCGAGCGAAGCGAGCGAAGGGCTCCATTTCGACAAGATAAGAGGCCGATTTTGCTTTCGTCTTTCTCTATGTCTGTGTGTCTGTCAGTTCCGGTCTAGAGTCCACAGTTTTCAAGCGATCCTCACAAAACTTGGCACACGGATTCCTTGAATTAAATGTTGTTTTTATTGAGAGCTTTCCTCGATTTTTTCCCTTGGGGAAGTTATGAATGAATTTTTTGTATTTTTTTTTCTGGAACCTATCGTGTGGGGTATCAAATTAAAGGGCTTCATGAGCCGGTTCTAAAAATATACTACACCATTACCTTTCGTTTCAAAACATACCAAGTTTAGACTCCTCGAAGTAGGAGACGGATTAGTCGGTATGGTAGGATTAGTAAAGAGGATCTATACAGACCACAGAGCATTGAATATTAGAGAGAGGGCAAGCCGCCGTGTAGCGCCTGACCATTGTATGCCCAGTGTGCTTACAGTGCATTCAGTTGCTCTCAGCGAGAATTCCCGAGTGCACGCGCCGATATCGCCTTAAAAAACTGACAACACTTAGCTTTATTTTCTATAATGCCGTCCTGTGCAGTTGTCCTATGTGAAAATCGCAGTGATTCGACAAATTTCCATAACAAGGTTATAACATTTTACAGGTAAATACTGAAAATACAATATTTCTTCAATAAAACAACACGATTAACGAAATATTCAGAGCAAGTATTGCTATTGAGTCGCATCCAGATTCCTTCTCTCTCATACTCATTAGCCTTACCTACTAGTAAGAGAGACAGGAAATAAATTTAATGTTCATGACGCGAGCGGTGCCACGCTGTGGTAGATTAGTGATGTACGCTTTATCGAATTAGTCTGTCTGTATCGAAAAAATGTACGCCTATATGAAAGTTCGAGTTACAGAATTAAACCTTTCCTGTACAGTATGTATGTATATGGCTCCGTGGCGCAGCTGGTATCATTTACCAGCTATACTGAGTACACATAATCACTCTGGTTAAGCAACTGCTGCTTATAATGGGTGACCATTTTCTGGCCATCCCCGTGCCTCAGAGAGCACGTCAAGTGCACAAGACTATTTACATTTTTTCAATGCAATTTTTTGATTTTAGGTCCCATGCAATTCGGAAATAAAAGAAAAATGGATTACAGCAACAGCTAGAGGACCTATTTGGTGGCCAGTGAAGAGGAGTACAATATGCTCTGCTTATTTCAAAGAAAATATTGTGTATCACTGAGTATCTTAAAATGTACGTATTTTGAGTAATAAAATGTATGTATTGTCGGCAACACCCATGTAGTTTCTGACTGCTATGCCACAATATGTAACAACAATAAATACTTTTCTTGACTGTTAAATAAGAATTAATATGTCTTTTATATAATTTTTATATTTAATATAATTTTATATGTCTTTTCACGTACACAGTGTAAATAGTTTATAACACAATATAGAATACTAATGAATAACCCGATCTAAATTGTCTCCCAGGCCAAATTTTACTGTTCTAGAATATAATTCGCGAAAGACATAACTATCGATAACCTTTTATCTACATCACCCTGTCCCCACATATTCATGCATTTGCTGCTGTGTGCGTGCTTTATGAAACAATGTGGGCCTCATGCGCACGTATACTACGTAACTGTAGAGTGGGGATAAATGTGTTAGTGGTTATTATGTGTGCGTGCTCGTTGTGTTTATTTAATGATACTTTGTGTGCGTGAATTCAGCTTACGACAGTCGGTTTGCATACAAAATAGGCTAAATGCCCTATCTCCTATGTTGAGATATCTGTGATACAGACCATGAGAGTAAGTGAAATAGACTATAACTATTTTCGTGAAAAGTCAATAGATTGTTAATTTAAATCGCAAAATGTAGTTTATAAAGTTATTGGTGCGCGGCTACTTTACTACTTGATTTTGATTGAATCTAAAATACTTACCTATAAATTGGTTCACAGTCCCGGAGTCCCCCCTGTTAGCGAGGTCTATTGCCCACAGAGCCACTAGTTTAGTGTTATTGTTATAAAACCATACACGACGCTGAATTTTTGAAAAGTGACACAAAATATAGTTGTGTTCGTTAGTAGTTTAGACACTGCTCACTGTGGGAATGTAACACAAACTTTTTTAACCTTGTAGCTGGCCAGCTAAATAAAGACAATGAAAACTATGTTCTTCTTCTAAAATAGTCTGGGTTCGGTTCGTGCGTCGTCATTTTTTGTAAACAAGCAAGTTGGGTGCGTTTCGTGCGTTTTCAATAATGTAGAAAAAAGCCTTCACCGTTGAGTGCGGTTCGGGCGTCTCTTATTTTGCTGATTTCATACGGACCCGTCGTGCATTGTAGGTATTTCTGTTGATTAATTAAACGATTAAACAGGACACTATTCAATAGTCATCAATCATCAATAGTTTTATTATGTATTTTAAACTTAGCGTTATTAACACAAGAAATAAAGTATTATTAATATTAAATTGCAAACTGTCCAAGCTCAAGGTTTGTCAGAGAGCGATGGAGCGCAGCATCTTGGGAATAAAACGCACAGACCGCATCAGAAACACCATCTATCTTCTATCTTCTACAAGGGGGTCAGAAACACCATATTGCGCTCCAAAAACAAAACTGGCGTTGCTGATGTAGGCGTGGAAACCGCGAAACTCAAATGGAACTGGTCCGGACGCGTGAGTCGAATGCACCCAGTCAGATGGGCGAAGATAGTCACTGACTGGATGCCTACAGTCGGATACCGGCGTAGGGGAGGGCCCAGAAGGAGATGGAGAGACGACCTGGATAGGTTCCAGTCAGATTGGGTCGGCATGACGGCCTATAGGAATTTGTGGGTACGATCAAGGGAGGCCTTTGCCCAGCAGTGGGACACAGAATAGGCGATAAAAAAAATGCTAACAGGTGAATCATGATTTCCAAATGATGACTTAAGTTATGACTTATGTAAATATCTACAGTAATAAAGTCATTTGGAATTTGGAATAAGACTTTATCAAGCACAATCGATTATTATTACAATTTGAGGATTGAGGGTTTGAGGAAGTTACAATTATGTCAATAAGCGAGATGACTGTACGAAAGTATAGCAAACTTGAGCTACTGCGCGACGCGGTCAGTCATCTTTGTGACTAATTGTGTAAATTTGCTAAGAAACCATTCAAAAGTTCTACAAGTAAATCGAGCAAAATCCTACAGTTAATACATTCGGATCTAAGATCTATCTATCTATCTAGATCTATCTATCCACTTTATTACTAAAGGAAAGCGGTACATATCGTGCACCAGACTACAGTTCCGTACAACCCGCAACAAAAAGGCGTGTCCGAACGTGCACACCCTACGATCATTGAAAAAGCCAGATGTATGCTCCAAGACTCCAAACTACCGACTTCATACTGGGGAAAATTATCGCCCCATTGCATTGTTGCCCTGTATATCAAAGATTAACATTGTTTTTGTTCTAACCGTTTGACAAACTTCTTATTAAAATACAAAATACTGTCTAAAAACCAATTTAGTTTTCAAAAGGGTAAGTCAGCTATTGATGCTGTGTTCGATATGATGGATTTTGTGGCAGACTCTCTATATATAAAGTCAAACGTGTTAACTGTTCTACTGGACTTATCAAAAGCTTTTGATTATGACGATCATCACGTCTTGGCATGCATCCTTAATCGGTACGGTGTAAGAGGCAATTGTCTGGACTGGCTAAAATCTTATCTGACAAACCGCAAACAAAGTGTAAAACTTAATGTTTGACTCCAGGATAACTTATATGTTTGACTCCAGGATAAACACCCTTTTAAACAGAATATCCCTAAGTACAGAGACGACGCAAGATGAGCCCCAAAGTAGTGTTTTAGGTCCCCTGCTGTTCATATTATATAAATCATTTACCCCAAATAGTCAGTAAAAAAATAACGATGTTTGCGGATGATGTTCAGTGTTCTTTAAATTTGAAAGAAATAATACTAGGCAGCTATTTCCTGAGATAAATGAAACTATCAATGCCATAGTCAAAGGCCGCGCTTGCGACTGGTGACTGCAGCACTTACTGGCCATGGTTTCTTTAATAAACATCTATATGTCCTAGGTGTTACCGATAGCCCCCTTTGCAGAGCCTGCTTGGAGGCAGAAGAAACGGCTGCTCACGTCCTCATGGAGTGCACAGGAGTAGCGGACTACAGGGCTAAGCACCTCGGTCAATCGAGGGACCTTCCAGGGATAGCCGGTAACGTAAAGGGCCTGCTGGCGTTCCTGGAGGAGTTGGGTTGGCTCGAATGATATCGCATTCCCACCCACACGCAAAATAGGCGCTTTCGTCGTCGAGTTGCGGAAACCAGCCCGTCTTACAATTGACAATTGACAATTGCCATAGTCAAGTGGTTAAAATCTATTGGACTAAAAACGAATGCAGGAAAAACAAAAAATATTCATTTTCGAAACTATAATACCCCTAGACTGGAACCAAATCTAACTGTGGACAATACTACGGTTGCCCTTGTAGATCAAGGCAAGTTTTTAGGGATTTTTGCGGATGATGTGCTGTAGTAACTGATGACAAGCATCTCAATGCATAGCAAAAACTACTTAGTTTTGTCTCAAGGGTATCTATGTGCTTCTTCCAATTAGATGAAATTCATATTTGCTATCATTTTTGCTATGCATTGAGATGCTTGTCGTCACTTACTACAACACATGCCATGCTGCAGGCTTACTACGATTTCTTTCACGCTAGGCTTCTATACGGCTTGGCATTGTGGGGTGGTGGCGTTGATATCGATCAAATTTTTGTTTTAAAGAAGAGATGCGTTGGTATTTTAAGTGGTGTCAAATCAAATAAAGTAACCTGTCGCGGCCTATTTTTGTAAATTAAAATTACACACTGTTACAGCGCTCTTCATTAGCGAGCTTTGCAAATTAATAAAGCGTTATCCTGAAAAGTTTCCCATCAACTCTGAACGCAAGAGTAAACACGAAAACAGGCTACGAGATAGATACAAGCATGACCTTAAAACAAGGTACTGTAGAACTGCGTCCTGTAGTAAAAGTACTAGTAATATGGCAGTCTTCGTTTACAATAAGCTACCGTTAAATATAAAGCTTCTCAGTTCAGTGTTCGGGTGATCAGTTTCTGAAGTCTTTGAAATAGTACTTACTGCTTATGTGTCCTTATACGTTGACTGAATTTTATTAATTATCGTCTTAGAAAGTATGTATTGTTTTTACGGATTAGAATTATACTTTATTTTCATACCTATGACTAATTATAGGGACAATACTTTTGAACTAAAAAAATAATAATATTTATTGTAAAATTATGCTGTGGCCTGAAGTGTTTTTTTTTTTTGCGAAAAATATTATTATGTTATTCTTATTTTATTTAATTCTATTTATAATTAGGATTATTAAATTGCCATGCCACCATCGGTAAAATTACAGTAGCACATTATATTATCACATAAGATCTGTAAAAATGACTGTAATTTATCGTAATAAAATGAAATGAAATGAAATAAAAAGCCCGGTGGCCCAAATTAATTTCAAACTTATTATGTCAGTGACACGGACGCTGTCACCGGACCTTTTATTTTGTGAAGACTAGTAGATTGCTCAAATAGCCTTATGTGCGACAACACATGTGGGCGGCTCTGTATAGCGGGTTGCTCCCCTCCCTCAAATATGGCGAGGGGGGTGATGGCTGGTGCACAAGTCATACTCGTGAGCGGGTGCTGCTTGGGGGGACTGGTCCAGTCTGGTTTCTCATAAGTTATGTTCATTACATCTTGTCTTTGTTCTTATTTATTTATTTTGTTAGATTGTTGTTTTGAGACATCTTATTGGCACTTATGGATACGAAGTTATAATATTGTTATTAAATTGGGTAATTTTTATATCGTACATTGATTAATAAATAATAAATGACGAAAATTAAAAAAATATATATCCCCGTAGAAATTCTTGGTGCGAACTTCACTGACGGGCGTATTTCCGAAGCACTGGTAGAGTTAATGGAGTTTCTTTTTCCTGTGCGAGATTTAGCTATGAGTCACCACTTGAGGTGAAATTTCCTTTTTCAAACTCAAACCATAATCGGTTCTTAAATCATTTGTTTAGTTGATCATGTATATATTTTTTATGTATATGAGACAAGTAAATGTTTGACTTGTAAAAGTGCATTATTTTGCCTACTTGCAATAAATGATTTGAGTTTTGAGTTTTTACACAACGCATCTCACGAAGTAGTGAGTTATCGATCGCGAGACCAGCTCTTTACATTATTGCACTTTATCTGTGATCTAAACTACTATCATCATCAAACTTTGGTAGATCAGTTTCAAATACCACATCATATCACAGCACCTACAAGTCAAAATGTTTCTAATAGTCCTAATCTTGAACGTGGCATCAACCGCACATTCAGGTAGAAGCAGATGCATGCTCGTACAAAAGATTCGCTCACCGCAATATCCTTGCGAGGATACTGTAAACAACTATTCTTTTGAGAGGCCCATCAAAGGAAGGACCATGAATGCCGTATGCCCGACGGCTCAGCTTTTACTATACCACCAATTATGTCCTGCGTACCACACGAACCATTATGGCCTTTAGCGTCTTTGCATTAGAAAGTTGTGATGTCGATATTTCGGTTTTATATTAGATTGGGTGGTCTATAATAAGATTTATTGTAACTGATCTTGTTGTGACAATGACAATGGTGTAATATTGTTGGCGGTGGATTGTGTGGTCTTAGCTTATTGTGGGGCGTAAAGTCAAAAACTGATCTCACACACCTGGGTGGGGTAAAATGGCAATATTTGACAGATAAAAAAAGCAAGTAAGGAGTCATTTACGATTTTCGGAGGTTCAATATTATGCAGTTAGACCACATATGATTATGACTTTGAAGACTACTTATTCCAGGACCATTATCGGACAATCCGGTAGGTCTCGGCTGATGGCTGAAGTATATGTTTTCAATTCAATTATGGCAATTAATGGCAGTATAGCAACTGGGTTAATTTCGCCAAACATGAACATTTTATTGTTGATTTGTTGCTCCTTAGCACTACCCGGAGTGTCCCGGAGGACGTGAAGGCAGTCTATGTCCCGGAGGACGTGAAGGCAGTCTATGTCCCGGAGGACGTGAAGGCAGTCTATGTCCCGGAGGACGTGAAGGCAGTCTATGTCCCGGAGGACGTGAAGGCAGTCTATGTCCCGGAGGACGTGAAGGCAGTCTATGTCCCGGAGGACGTGAAGGCAGTCTATGTCCCGGAGGACGTGAAGGCAGTCTATGTCCCGGAGGACGTGAAGGCAGTCTATGTCCCGGAGGACGTGAAGGCAGTCTATGTCCCGGAGGACGTGAAGGCAGTCTATGTCCCGGAGGACGTGAAGGCAGTCTATGTCCCGGAGGACGTGAAGGCAGTCTATGTCCCGGAGGACGTGAAGGCAGTCTATGTCCCGGAGGACGTGAAGGCAGTCTATGTCCCGGAGGACGTGAAGGCAGTCTATGTCCCGGAGGACGTGAAGGCAGTCTATGTCCCGGAGGACGTGAAGGCAGTCTATGTCCCGGAGGACGTGAAGGCAGTCTATGTCCCGGAGGACGTGAAGGCAGTCTATGTCCCGGAGGACGTGAAGGCAGTCTATGTCCCGGAGGACGTGAAGGCAGTCTATTTTTATACCTGACCTAGGTAAACAACAATGGTGCATCAATACTTAGACATTTCATAGGGATGGACCACTGAATGAACTATCGAAAGTTTATTATTGAACGAATTAATATGTTGAATTCGTATTGATCATTGAACATTGAACGTAAAATTACATTAGCCGATATTGATTGGGTTTTAATGAGATGGTTTATAAAATATAAAGCATAATAAATTTCACAAGTTAGACTTGTAACTGTGAGAATATATAATAATAATAATAGTTGACTATGTATGTTTGTTAGTTACTTTGAAACCTCGACAAGTGATGTGTCGTTGTATAAGTATTTTCCTTATAGGAAATTTCTAGAAACAGGGACTTCTACAAGATAACAAAAAAACTTAGATTTTGTAAAACAAAGTTTTATTTACGGAAACTCGATTAAAAAAAATATTCGAATAAGAATAAGAACCTATTTGACTATTATTATTATATTTACTTAACGTAATGAAATAAGTTAAATAATATTTTTAAACCAAAGTCAAAGTCAAATTTATTTATTACTCTAGATATTTACATATACTTAGCAAACGTCATTTTTACCCCTTCTCTACATTGGAACATTGTGGGAGAAGCAGGGCGTAGAAACTCTCCCAGATTGATTTTTAGGACTCTTATAAAAATTGCTTGTACTTAACTAATACAAATATTAAAATATTAATTACGATAATTAATAAGCAGGAATAAATAATTACAAAAATATTAACAGCAAGGACTGTGTTGAGCTAGATTAACTCCATACGACTGTATGGAGTTATCCATCATACTTAAATGATCATCCTCCATCATTTAAGTAATCTTGAACATTGTAATATCCATTTTTCGACAAAGTCACTTTAACATGCTTTTTAAATTGCTCAAATGGCAATTTCAAATCTCCAGAGGTATCTTATTGTAGTTAAGAATGCAATGACCCTTGAAAGAATTGCTAACCTTCGCGAGTCTTGATTTGAATTCAAAATGGTTTACCACTTGATGTGAATTCAAATTGGTGGTCAGTGTGTGTCAATATGTACGCTTGTGATGTTTTCTGATGATATATAGTGAAAAAGATTTTACACAGCCACCAACCATACATTTGAATGCACACCAGCCTTAGTTATCTTACACTTGAATTCCACAATCGGTAAACCAAGAGCCCCAATCGTATGCAATATCGATGTCCGTGAAGAGTTGCCAATAGGTCGTCAGTCCAGGAGAATAACACAGTCCAAATCATAGAGAAAACACAAATCCACAAGAAAGCGAGGTTGTTAGAAATCAAGGAACGTAAGAGAACACCAATAACGTACGACATCAAGCGAAGCGAATAGATAAATATTATACTTATATAGATAAACAACCATGACTAGGGTACAAACATCCGTTCTCAGCAAACAAATATCTGCCCCCACCGGGACTCGAACCCGGGACCCATGGCTTTGTAGGCAGGGTCACTGCCGACTCGGCTATAATGGTTGGTTCTCGGTTTTATTCTTTCACATTACCATAGACAATTCGTGACAATTATTGATTTCATTTTAAAATTCTTTATTAACGTAAAATTTAAAAAATATGTATGCACTTAGAAATTAATTAATTAATAAGTGTCACTTATCATGAATGTGATATGGGCTACAGGCTGAAAAGACCTTTTAACATTAAAAACTAATGAATAATGAGCTCTTAAATAATGCTCTTTGAATCGTAAATCAATAATAAATCGCAACAGTGAGATATGTTAAATGTTAAAAAATGTTTCCATTGCGTTGAAGAGCTCAAGACTAGAAGTAGTACGGGAGATTAAATACCTAGGAGTGACCTTTGACTGGAGAATGAAGTTTGACATTCATGTGAAGCTGTAGTGCGCTGAGGTCACTAGAGTTTTATTTCAATGCAAGAAAGCTGTAGGGAACAAATGGGGAATGAAGCCAGGTTTGGACGTACACGGCAATCAAGAATTCTGTACGGATCAATTGTATGGCGGAAAAGAACAGAACTAGCAACGACGATAAAGGAGCTTGGCAGGGTACAAAGTTTGGCATGATTTATGATCACAGGAGCATTGAGATCTACACCAACAGCACCCTTACTAATAATGCTCAATCTAAACCAATTGCATGTAGAAGGAAAAAGAACAGCTACTAAACAATGGTATAGAATGAAATTTAACAAAAAATGGAAAGGCAACTCTATAGACACAGGCCATCCCTCCATTGTAGAAATGTCAGGCGGAAAAGTGGCAATGCTATTAGCAAACAACGATCTGATACAGGAGGAAACGCGATTCGAGAAGAAAAACCGAATCCATATAGGATCAAGAGGAAACTGGGAAATAGAAATAGACCAACCGACTGTAGCTTGCTTCACGGATGCCTCAAGCTTGCACGCACGCTTGCTCAAGAAGAGAAAGCACAAAACTAGCAGAAGCTGGTTGTCTACAGATTTTACGGATAAGTAGCAAACACAATCAAAGATAAGAAAAAGAATCGATTGGACGATCGAAACATTTTGAGATTATTGCGAGATACGAGATACGTACCTTCACCTGAGTCAAAGAGTTCAAGGGTAAGTATGCAGTTTCACAAGTAAAGATTTTAGGAATAAGGGTGCTGCAACAACACATAACTTAATTTGAGTAAAAATTAAAATAATCGATTCAAATAATAAGCCACCCATAATGATTATTCTTCGGTGGATACCTACACGGCATGAGTCTTGCATTTAATTTACAATGCGATGCGGATGACTAAATATTTTAGTAGATGATTTTATAGTATAAATGAGAAAATGCTCGCATAAATCTAAATATTTGAACAAAAGAGAAAATCGACAAATATATTTCATCACTTAACCCCATCCCTAAAACGAAAAGTGAAACTTATTTTCATTTAATTAAAATACGTTTTTGCATATTTTTTTTTATGAAAAGGTCAATTTATTGCATTTTTCAGTAGTATTTCACGCGTGAGTGTTAAAACTAGTGTCTATAACTTATTGTGGTAATCTACGTTGAGTGATTCTTTCAGAATGTCGTGATATGTGACCGAGTGATCATTGCTTACTACTTAATTCAAGTATAAAACATAGACTTTACTTGGTAGTATTCGTAAAAAACTCCTCCACCAACCCGCACTGAGCCAGCGTGGTGGAATATAATAATAATAATAATAATAATAATAATACCTTGGACACCATTTACACACATTGATCTAGCCCCAAACTAGGATTCCCTGTATCTTGGGTACTAGACAACGATACACATACTTATATAGATAAATATTATACTTAGATAGATAAACAACCATGACTAGGGTACAAACAGCCGTTCTCGTCAAACAAATATTTGCCCCCACCGATAGCTAAATCTTTCTCGTATCCGGGTAAAGGCCTTTGCCCCTCGGTGGGGCCATTAACGGGCTACATTTATTTATTTCTGACTTATTCCTGGGTATTTTATTTATTTATTTTTATGTTGTTCATGGAGAACCAACAGCATCTGCATATATGTATATGGTAACATAATATAAAATTTAACAAAAAAACGGAAATGCCACTAAGAGGTTCCCACCTATAGTAACAAAAATTAAGTAACTATAATATTAACTAAACTAGTTACATAATAACTGCAGCAAGCGCCACGCCTAAATATTATATAAAATATATTCACAATTTATTGTAAATGAGCCCACGTATGAGTATGAATGTATGAGTATGAATAACCACCCCCCTATTGGCTATTAACTATATAACGTTTTAGTCCCGTTTAGCCTATTTCTAAGAATCTAACTGAAAGTCAAGTCCCTATATATCATAACAGAGTATCAAAGAAGAATTGAAAGCCATCTTGAATTTAATTAAGTTCCACGGCCGATTGGCCGTCTTTCTACGGAACTCTTTCAAAGAGATGTCTTTGAAAGAGTTCCATAAATAGATTCCGCGCCACTCCTCATGTCCTGCGACGAAAAGTGAAACTAAATAATCTTACTGGGAAGTCTCACTGGGGCAGCAGCATGGCAGGACGACGTTGGTGCCGCGGCCATCGGACTTGAGTGGTGGCAGGGACTCTAGTATAAAAATGTCGTTTTCTAAACATTTATGTTAAGGAAAGCATTTTGTTTCTTTGGTACCCCTACTTTTAGCCGGATTTCTTCGGTAAATGGAACAGAACAGGGTTTTTGACGTCGTTTTAAACAATTTTTATTTAACTCACAAAGGAATAGGGGAGAGGGGGCAATAACTGCACCAACATTTTGTGTTTACAGTTATTGTCATGTTTATTTCAGCTATTAACATGAGCAGTGTTAAAGTTACTGTCCGGCTTTTTTCTCTGAGTCCGTACGCTTTTATATCGCAATAAAATATGTTATATAAGTATTTACACGCAAAAGGGAGAATTACTGGTAACTATGTGTGGGTGAAGGCATGAAAATACATTTGAATTTCTTTGTGTTATGTTCCGTCAAAAGCAAAAGATATATTAAACACAATTAATATCATTTATAAACTGGTGCATTGATTTTGGATTCATACTTTCTAGTATCTAAAGGTGAGTAGGTACCTATGTATAAATATACACGACCCGTCTAGGAACATTTTATACAACTTTATATCTGTCTGGCACGCAAGATCCATCTTACACGACTGCGCCAGAAGGAGGGTAATCTGTATCGAAGTCGAGCGTAAGTATGCATGTTAGTACATTGCATTTAGAGGTTTAGACCATTTAGTAAGCGCCTGTTATATAGTCCTTTTTGTACAGTTCTAACAGCTTGACGGACGGATAATAAAATCCAGTGAAGACAAGCTAAGCCTGAGCTTTGAAAACCTGAAATGAAAACACAGAAAATACGTCTAAGTATGACGAATATTACGAGTCGACGCAAGTAATTCCAAAGCTACTTATGTCCTTTGCACAGTTGTTACAGTCTGTGTGAGCTCATCTCTCTGGGCTCATGGTCCAATCCCCTATGATTGTATTTGTAGTAAATGTATTTTATATTTACCAGGTTATTTTTGATATAGCAGCCTTAGGGTGACTTGCACCAGACTTTTGACATCCGCTAAATATTGTTTAAACATAACTTTAGTAACACATGGTCGAGTTACAGAATCAGGCATGACGAGGTTTTTAACTGTCAGCCAGATTCCCACTTAACGTACCCAACTTGTATTTAGTGGTACTAAAAGTGTGCTGCAATTCGTCCTTAGTAATGTATAATTTGAAAATTCTACCTATTATGGTTCATGAGATACAACTCTGTAATAGACGGACGGAGGAACAAACAGCGAAGCCATAATAATGGGGTCCTGTTAGCTCCCTTTTGGTTAAGTGACCCTGAATGTATCGTTATTCCATTTGTCGTAGCGATATCATAGAATTGGCTATATTATGATATCGTCAACCATGAATTGATAATTTCATGAAATGGTTGAATTTAAAAAAAGATATGTATTTTTTAAAGCATTTGTATTCAGTACCACCTGTTTTTTTGTGATATACATGTCAAACTAACACGCTTCGCTCGCTCCCTTTAGTTTTCACCAAAGTTACCGCCGTGTTTTGCCCTAAAATATTTCTTCATTCAACGAAAGTTCTTATTCAACCGATTGACGATATCATGACATTGCCAATTCTACGGTATGTTACGATACATACACAGATCCATTCTTAGATCAAATTGATACAAAGTGGTTAATAATGATCTTTCTGATATCATGATATCATAATCTGTCTTGCCTGGACAATCACTGTGTTTTGGCAAGTATCAATTTTCTGTTTCAATAATAATTTATATATTTTCAAAGATGTTGATAGAATATTATATAATGTGATTCGTAAGACAATAGGTTCGAGTATCAAATAAGTATAAAGGCCAAATTCTTAAAATAATGGGCGTAATTATGAAAAATCCAGATGCAATTCCTAAACTGGATATCCACTGGATATTTACCCAAGTAGCATTTTACTCCATTTAAGAGTACACATTTAGTTCCCAGGTGTACTTGAAGCATTATTACAGTTCACTCGTGATGTATAAGCTGCATTATTGCGATTAATAACGCCTATACCTGTATAAGGGACTTATATGAGTGTAGAGTTATACTTTTATACGATTGTTGGTGTTATAGTACTCTAACAACTATCCTTTAGTCAGCCGTCTAACTAAGAGCATTATAGGAGGGTAGAGATACGGCAACCGCTTTTTAACAGCCTACTTGTACGATGTTATAGAGCTAGCATTTTAATAGAACACATGTGGTCATTTATAAAGCCAAAGGCTGTATGTTTACTTTTTTTAGACTGTTATACAACTAGTAGCTGTAGTAGGACTTGTTTGTGATCATTAAAATAACCTTTTTTTAATACTGTACAGAAGTGTTTGAATGGTTCACATGTGCACTGTAGGCTGTTAAAAGGACTTTATGTGTTGTCCATTAACATCAATAGCAGTTTATTTGTCCATTAGTTCTACTCTTATTTGCTGTAAGCTGAACATGAATGTGCATGTGATATTCTATTACACTTATTCCACAAGCTGATGGTGATAGTCGCGTGCAAAAATTTGTGAAAATGAATAAAAAATCTTGGAAAATAAGAGCGAGAACCGGTGGAATAAGAAGAAAAATTGCAAAAGAATATTCGCAAATTGTAGAAATAAACAGTCGATTAACAACGACGCCCGAAAATGAGCCCGTCGACACGGCTTCAACAAGTGCAACTTCAACCGTTGTTCATGGTGGTTCTGTACATGATGCAGAGGACAATAATGTGCCTGAACCTGAAAGTTCCCTTCAAAATATACAGATATCAGAGTGTGGTGATTGCAGTTCTAGTGATAGTGAATACGATTTTGATTTGGACAATCATTTAACCTTTCGCAAAAAAATAAGAACATGGGCTATTGAAAATTGTATTCGTCATTCCGCTTTGAATAAATTGTCAGGCATAATAAACGAATTTAAACCGGGAACACTACCGTCTGATGCTAGAACAATTTTATGCACTCCCGTTAATGTATCTTTAAAAAATGTAGAAGGAGGTCAATACTGGCACAATGGGATCGCAAAACCTTTGAAGAACATTTTGCAAAATTGGATGGATATTCCAGATATGATTTCAATTAACATAAATGTGGATGGTTTGCCTATTTTTAAAAGTTCGACAAATGAATTTTGGCCCATATTATGTAACATTTTTGAAAATCCCCGAATTCGGCCTTTTGTTATTGGAATCTATTTTGGGAAAGGAAAACCAAAAATATTAAATGAATTCTTAGAAGACTTTGTAAATGAAATGAAGATATTATTAGAAGAAGGTCTTGTAGTTGAGCGATTAGAGAAAACTATAAAGATAAAAATCAGATGCATCATTTGTGACTCGCCAGCTAGAGCCTATATTAAAGGTAAGTCTATCTTAGTGTCGCATATTATCACAATTATGCACCTAATACCGATAAATAAGTAGTAGAAATTATGATGCTTCTTACCTATAGGCATTTGACTTGTATTCCTAGATATCTTTGATAGCTCAGTTGGTAGGGAACCTCCCTTCTATTATGTGGTCCGTAGGTTCGATCGGCACATGACACAAATATTTGTAATTTATTAATTTTTGCTTGTGTTATTATAACTTAATTTAAAATACTTTTTGCAGGAGTCTGCAATTTTAATGGTAAACACGGCTGCCATAAATGTACTACGGTTGGAGAATATTCGCAAATCACACATACCGTCACATTTTCTGAGTCGTTGTGTCCTAAAAGGACAAATGAAGGACTTAGAAACAAAATTTATGGCTTACATCATAAAAATGACTCACCTTTATTAAATATTCCTATTGACATGGTGAACCAATTTATTGTAGCCGATTCACTCCATTTGATCGACTTGGGTGTTAAGAAGAGATTACTGATTGGTTGGCGTGACGGCAAGTTTGGCAAATATATAACTAAAATGCGGGCAAGTGATATTGAACTGGTTTCAAATTTTCTATGCAACTGCAAATTGCCTTCAGAAGTGCATCGAGCAGTGCGAGGATTAGATTCATTAGCACATTGGAAAGCGTCAGAATTTAGAGCGTTTTTGCATTATTTAAGTATTGTAATTTTGCCTGATGTTATGAACAATGAGGCTTATAATCATTTCTTAACACTATATTGTAGTATCACAATTTGCTCAACAGAAACATATCGAACTTTGTTGCCATTAGCAAAGGAACTTCTAGAACATTTTGTAAAATGTTACAAAGACTTTTATGGTTCAGGCTACGTTACAAGCAACATACACAACTTACTACACCTGACGAATGAAATTGAATTGTTTGGCCCTCTGATGACTTTCAACGCATATCCCTTCGAGAATATGTTATTTATGATCAAAAGTATGCTGAGATCAGGAAACAACCCACTGTCTCAAGTCGCCAAACGACTGGCTGAAAATACGGCTGATATTCATTTTCAAACACATAAAGACAAGAAATACCCCTTTCTTAACACAATTAAAAACAATAATATATTAAATTTTGAAGATTTTAAACTTTCCAGCAAAGAAAAAGACAGTTATTTACTTACCAGATGCAATGAGGTTGTTAAAATTAGCTGCGTTGAATTCGACCACAATAAGATTTTAATTAAAGGAAATAAAATCAACAAAACACAAGTCGTTTTTGAATATCCAATTAAATCGTCTCATCTTGCGATATACAAATAAAGATGTCAGCAGAATACTTTGATCGTTTTAGAACCCAAAGATATTAAATGTAAATTAGCATGTATTCAACACAAAGAATTTAAATTCTTTATCCCTTTGTTACACACATATAAATAAAATACTGTTTGATGTGATATTTTTGGCTTTTATTACCTTTTTTTTCACACAGTGGTCACACTGAACACTCATACAATTGACATACATTTTTTTTTACTTATACAATCTTCCCTGAATTTTCCTGTCACATTAAACTCTACCATAGATAATCAACATATTTTTTCCATTTATTCTTATTTAGCCATTATAGTTACGTACAGTTTCACGATATTTTTTAAAGTTTTTAAGGAAATAGCTCATAAAAATGATGCAAAACATAAGAAACAGCCCTCCGAAAACTTCGCAATGCACAATGCAAAATTAGTCCATGAAACTAAACAACTTTCCACAAGGAACATGGTCCGTAAATGAAAAAAAAAACATTTCGACTACTGTACTGTACATAAAAAATGTCTAGCTGACTGACGACGCAAGCATGTGAGACAATTTTTTTGTCAGGAAAGAGAAGTGAATTTTTTTCTCTTTCCTGACAAAAAATGGAAAATTGTTCAGTTCCAACGGAGCACACAAATTTTTCGGTGGGCTGTCTCTTATAAAACAGAGTAAAGAATAGTTTATACTAGCTAACTACCTATTTCAATCAGTCTAAATCTTTCTATCTAAATAACACTTCGTAGCAAACAACATTATTATAACATAAAATAATTTTAACAAAATCAGTTATAACAAAAAATAATTAACAAAATTAAACTTAACCTCCTATCAAGGCTTTTTGCAAATCAACATTACACAGCAACATATGCAGTCATAACTAAGCTTAAAATACCTACCTAATATATCGAAAACGTATATAATCAGCATAATGAGTTCTATAAAACGAAGATATTATACTTATACATAATTAACTATTTTAATCAGTCTAAATATTTTTATGAAAATATCACTTGGTATCAAACAACATTTAACATAAAATTTGTTTCAAAAACAGGAGTAATAAAAAGGGTATAATAAGCCGAAAAGAGGTTAAACTGGTACTTATGAAACTGAACGTTTTCCGCTATAGAACATGGGTCGAAATAGTAAAAAATATTGAACCTCCCATAAAAATTGTTTATCAGCTAGTTAATTTGCTATGGGAGGTCCAATTATTTTAAATATTTCGATCCATGTTCCAGCTTGTTATACCGTTTTTGTTACTTAATTTTCAAAATCAACTATCCTAACAAATAAGGCTTTATGTAAATCAGCATAATGTGCATAGTTATACATAACTAAGCTTAAAGTACCCGTATTATATAATCATCATATAACGAGTTCTAATAAACGGAGATATTTAAAAATATTTAAGTCTCATCACCGAAAAATAGTTATTGTTACAAAAGAAGCATTCGCACAGTCAGTACGAAAAAACTACCGTATATCTAGTAACGCCGGGCAGTACTTACATAAACAATATACCAGACATAATAAAAATAAAGAATGCCATAATCGACAAGAAAAGAAAAAACATAAAAAATATTAGCGCAAACTGTTTTCATCATCTTCTATCTCTCCTTCACCATTATTTTCCTTTTCCTCCTCCACTTCTGCTACTTCCATCTCTAATGTTTCATTTGATTCTTTATTATGATTACGAGTAATTGTTGAATTAGCAGAAACTTCTTGCTTACTTGTGCTTGCCTGGTCTTTTGGTTTTGATTTAATATTTCGGACTCGTTTTGAAGAGGATCTTAAGTCTTTCATTGATTTCCTTTTAACAGCATTTTTAAGAATGACCTTAAAAAACTTTTCAGTTTGTCCCAGAGTAAATTTACAATCCCATGAACGTACCGTATCCCAAAAGAATTTAATAAAGTTTTTGTAGTCTTTTATTGGGACTTTCGAAATGTTGCCACGGCTTCCCCCAGACCAGGAGCATTCGCACAGAAACTCACGTGAAACCATTGAGTCGATCAATTTATAGGCAAAGGTCAAGCCATTTCCTTCACAGGCTTGAAACAAAAACCCCAGCAGTTTTTGTAGTTTAGATCTCTCAGTTTTATTCATTAAACTTCTTTCCAGATTTTCTAGTTGTTGCTTGTCACTTATTTGTTTGAAACAAAACGAGTCTTGCTCAGCGTCTTTTAATAAAGTAACAGACACTGGCTGCTCGATTTTTTCCATACATTTTACCATACATTCATCTAATTGTACAGACAACTCGGCCACTTTTTGAGTAAGTTTTTGAACGCATTTAACAAGATTTTGCAGCATTAATTCTTGGTTATTAACTTTTTGAATTAAAATGTTTTGATTTGCAATACACTGTTCGCCGTCGAATACGGTTAGGTATTGCATTTCATCATTAGCTTCGATCTGATTACTTTTAGCAGAAGTAGAATCCATTTTAGTCCCACCCGCGTGGAAGGCACTTGGCATCTGAAACAAACAAAAAATCATAACTCTTGTCTTGTACGATGATAATAAAACTTTGCAGTTCGGCTGTTATTTTTATTCCAATGATAATTTATATATATATATAATTAGATAGGTGGATTTACATCCGCGGTTGATGAGTCGCCGACAAAACCACGAGCTAACGAATCCTTTCAATATTTATCTGTTTAGTGCCAAATTATCATCAGTCTTCTTAAAATAATAAAATACTATTAGTCTGTGGTAAAAAATATATTAATATTTGAATAGTAATAGAAGTTATCTAAGAAAATCCAAAAATACATCAAATCATAAATAGGTAAATTACTTGCAGTTTTGCAATGTCAAAAAAAACTCCGTTTCAGGGGTGCCTAGCCTACTAAAACAAAATACCACAGACACTAAATTGTAACCCTGCTTCGGCAGCCCGCGCTCGGTGCAACGACTAGGTCGGTGGTACTAGTTTTTATTAGGTATATGTTTGTATGTGTTGCTAAAACATAATAAAATCACTTACCAAATTTTGCACCATATTTTCAAAACGGTTTGCTGGTGGTGTTGCCACTGGCACTGGTCTTACAGGTGCTGGGCTAGGGCGCGATGCACTTGTTTCATTGTCTGTGTCTGTATAATTTTCCATAATACATAGTTCAGTTTGCGCTTCGGCGTATGTTGCAATATAAGTTCGTTTTACAAAGCAATCCAAAATGTCCCAATTCGGACTTGGAAAAGAGTTTTCGTCTTTTGCGAGTCGTGCTCGGTTTTTAACTTTTTCTGTAGGCCAGAATAGTTTTCCACCGTCCTCCCAAACAGACGGTACTATACTTAATCTGGATCGTCCTTTTTCCACAGTTTGTACAATCTTAAACGGCATTGTCTGAAAGAAAATAACTGGGTTAATACCTACTAGTACATTCATCATCATCAATAATAATAATAATAATATCTGTTTTTAATAATTAAAATTAAATATGAGACGCACATGTTATACACAACAAAGCATTACCCTTGAGCCAAAATACTACCATACGAAATTTGAAGAAGCCTACAGTAAAGTCAAGATATTCAGCAATGCATTCCGAATTGGGACGTGTTATCGCTGCTTTATTCAAAATGTCGTTTGGAAATCAAATCCGGAGACGGTAGTGCGTGATAATAAAAACCTCTTTAGGAAGACAAATTACCTAGCAAGTATTTATATGTATATAGATTCACATTTTCATAGCTTAACATAAAACTGACCTAAAACCACAATGAAATCAGTCACATTAATGAATTTATACTAATAAACAAACAATACAAACATACACGCTCCTTAAAACGAACAAACAAATAATACCTTTCTAAAATACGAATACCGGTGACACTCACAGAATCATGCACTTCACGTGGTATTTATTTCGCAACTAATAACAATACAATAACTAATCCTATCCTGGCCATCACGCACGCCACGGGCGCACGCGAGTGATCAGAGGATCTATACCTATCCCGTTCCCGCCTCTATTTCTCGCTTTGGGCGTCACACTATTTGCCATAAGTATGGCAGAGGCACTGTGCCCACTTTAACAAGTTATTCAATCAATATGCGTGACAGGGAGCTAGCCCATTGCTGCTGCCATGGAGTAATAAAAGTTACATAAAGATGAAATCTAAAACTTTCTTGTTTTTTTTTTTCAAATGTTTGTTAAATAAAAGGAATGCGCATGATTACTTTGAAGGTCAGAAAGAAATAGCGTAAACTTTGTCTAAGTAGATATTTAAGGTGATCGTTCACCCGTCAGCACCGTACGCGCCAATTCTGTTAGTGTAACCATATTTTACAGAAATTTAACAGAAAAATATCAGAAATAACAGTTATTTATCACATAAATAACAGGAATAACAGTTAATCTATCTGATAAATTCTGCAAAATATGGTACACTATTACACTTGCCGACTCGGCGCGTACGGTGCTGACAGGTGTATTTTCACCTTTAAAATATTGTAAACACTAGCGTTTGTTACTATGGCTGAGTGACAACTATTATTTTGTCCTTTTCTTTTGCAGGGCATAATGTTGTCCCTCTTTATCTAGTTTGTTTACTATATTTTAAATACCTCCTTGAACAGAGTAGTGCTTTTTGTAAGTGTATATACTCTGACACCAAACTGTGTGTCTCACACGAAAAGAAAAAGTGATTTTTGTTAGTTTATTACAAAATTTGTACTTTAGGTATTCACTTGACTTTTAGTACTTACTTAGATTATTATTGCGGATCTCTAAATTTCAATTGAAAGATTAAACGATGATACGACACAATTGACCTGAACTACATCTTAAAGCTGTACATAAGTTCACATTAGAATAAATTTATAGGCATTGGCTCTGTAGTGGTACAAATGTGGGACTTCATATAGATAACAGCTGTCTAACAGAACACATGTGAACCTATATATGCTTCACGGCATTAAATTGGAGTTATAACAGTTCACATAGCCGTATTTCATTTCCACCATTTTGTTCTCGTAACCTAAAATATTTACCAAATAATCTCCAAAATTATATGCAGATTTATCACAAAATAAGCAGATAGACCGTTTGAGTTTTGGTTTCATGTTATAATTAATTACCGTAGTATAATTATAATGCCAATATAATATCGAAAACTGAAAATTTTAGATTTCCCCTCAACCAGTTTTAAATATTTTAAAATGAATATCGCGTTTTTACAGAGGCGCGTGAATATTTTAGCTGTAAATATGTATACATTTCACGATAAAGTTGCATTCCCATGGCATTAACCTGATTAAGTATTTAAAACAGGTAACTTACCGCGTGTTTTATCCAAATGATATTCCGCCGGAGTTGTAAAATTGTCAAGACAGCTGATAACTTTAGCAATATCCTATTATAAATCCATGAAAATAATAAAATAAAGAAATAATTTAGGACACACGTGAACTTTAGGTAGCACTAGAGTTTTTTTGTCGGATTTTATAACTTTGAAGGCTGTGTATTTAGCCACTTGTTACTCTTTATTACACTCATGCACGTTGTATGGTTCACACTGCGTCCCATATAGTGCCGTAAGTCAGCCTTAAGTCCGATGTTACTACTTAAACTGCTATTATAATGCTACTATACTGCTAATGTACAGCCATAGAGAACTTAAGGCTGTCTAATTTGTGCCCAAACTGGTCCTATAAGAGCTGTATAGCAAGCTATACAGCTCTTATACAGCTGACTTGCACAGCTTGTGGAGTACATGTGAACGACAAGACATCTTATATAGAACCCGGAATGTTACTTGGGACCTACTGAAATAGATCTCTCTGAGGGATAATCGCCTTTTTACTGCACATTGATTACGTCTCATGTCTATAAAGTTCGCTGTTAATTTTGTTGAACAATATAGAAATGGCGGAACCATTTCTTGATTCGGCAATCTTTAAATTGTGTAGGGTGGCCATTCCCTAGGCTCTATTAATATAATTCTAAAGTGAACACCATTTTGTCACTTTGCAAATATTTATGTAAGTCTTTCGTAGGTATGCTATTCCCTGATGATGTTTCATGGTCAACTTTTATTCCCTTTTAAACATTAGAAATCAATTTCGGAAAGCCACCACGATGAAATAAATTAGAAAACGACCAATAAAATGCACTTTTATAACAATTTATAGCCTCAAACCCATTATCAGCAGCGTACCTACTACTATTATCGCTACTAACTACTCCTATTTCGACAATTTTAATGGCTACTTTCCCGTGTTTTCGATAATTGTCTTACAGTTTTTAGTGCTCGTACTCGATAGTGACGCAGGGCCTGTGAGTTATGGTAATGCACTGTGCGATAGACTTTGTTGTTAGGTGAATTGAAACAAAACAAGATGAGAAGCAACTTTGTCGTAGACATATTTTTTGGAAGAGAAATCAGGTGTTAGTTGGGGTTATGTGACCATACTAAAACAATAAAAAGCAAGAAGTGTAACAAGTCGTAGAAGTTACGCAGATCGGAGATCCGCTGCTTCCACTTTAATTTGTCTAAACATGTAAAAAATACATAAACAACACAAAACCTTTGGTTAGCAGCAAAGGGGACAAAGAATCTTGAATTTTCCAAGATTTATGTTCAAAAGAGAAGACTTCTCACGTGTCAGTACGAGATGATCTATTTTTAGCTCTGATCTGAATATTTAGTGTTTATTAAATCTCCTTGATCGATAGTCTATAGTAGAACCGCTGTTCTTATACACTGATCGCTATCAGTGTGCAGAGTGTCAAGATATAACTAAACTTTTATGGTAGAGTTTGATAGGGTGTCCTCAAATTGCACCTCATCAAGTAATCTCCGTAATTACGCAACGTCTTCTCGTCCAAAATCCCTCAGTGCCTGAAGACTAAGGTGTACAATCAGTGTGTGTTGCCAGTGATGACTTACGGCTCTGAGACGTGGTGCTTCACAAAAGGACTTTTTCAGAGGCTCAATGTCGCGCAGCGAGCTATGGAAAGGGCTATGCTTGGTATTTCTCTACGAGATCGAGTCAGAAATGAGGAGATCCGTAGAAGAACCAAAGTTGCTGACATAGCCCGTAGGATAAGCAAGCTGAAGTGGCAATGGGCAGGCCACATAGCGCGAAGATCGGATGGCCGATGGGGCAAAAAGGTCCTTGAATGGAGACCACGTACTGGCAAGCGCAGTGTGGGTCGGCCACCTACGAGATGGACCGACGACCTGGTGAGGATCGCTGGATCTCGTTGGATGCAGGTGGCTACGGACCGGTCACGCTGGGGTGCGATTGGAGAGGCCTATGTTCAGCAGTGGACGTTAACAGGCTGAAATGATGATGATGATGAAGTAATCTCCCTCAAATCCCTAGCTAGGCATTCAAAAATCAACGAAAGCTTAAATCTATTGCCTTTATGGACGTCCTTAGCGAGGGCGCGTCAATAATGGCTCATTCAAACAGAGGTCGATGGGTATTAACACTACTCTTGCCATCGCAGCGGCGGCCGATGCGAAGGCCGCTGCATTCTGCGGCGGCCGGCCGAACGACCGCTCTGCTTTTTGCGGTGGCTGATCCGGCGGCTGATCCGATTTCCGACAAAGCGTAAGCCCTACTTCAATACTACCCATCAAAAGATGCAGGGGCTACCTTGCAAAGAAATTGTATTAGAATTATTTCTAAATAATTCTGACACCAATATTATTTGTGTTACAAAACACTGGTTAAAGGAAAATATGATGTCTTTTATTATAAATAGTTACAAAATCGTCAGTTATTACAATAGAAAGACTGCTGATAGAGGTAGTTCTTTATCTTTAATCTTAGTATAAATAATATTAAGGTGCAACAACGGAAACATATTCTTGCACTTACTCTAGGCAGACAAATAGAGGTATCCTGTGTTGAGTTGGATAGCCATATTATTGTTTGTGTCTACAGACCTCCGAGGCATGAAAAAAATTGCAATTTTGAAATATTTGAGAAAATTATGGAGGAAGCCCTCACTAAACTTTGTAATAACAGAAAAAAAGTTAATTGTTTGTGGCGATTTTAATTTAGATTTGCTTGAAGATACAACAATGAAACAAAAATTAATAACTCTGTTCAAATCATTTCATTTCCTTCCTGTATTTCAAGAGCCGACTAGAATTACACGTGCCAGCCAAACTTGCTCAGATAACATTTTTTGTGACTGTGCATTCACAAGTAAATATGTAATTACATTCCCAATTGCTAGTAAAGATAAGAGTGATCTATCATTTTATAGGCTTATTACATCCCATAGACTAAAGAGGTTTACGAAAAACTTAAGATATAAATTTGCCAGTACCGGATTGTAATGAACAGAACCCCAACAAAATCTATTCAGACTTCTTCAACATTATTCAAACAGAATTGATTAAATTAAAGAAAGTCAGTGATATCAACGGTAAATCTAAATTTAATGACTGGGCAACGTTTGGAATTCGTAAAGGTAGAATTATCTTATATGTCCTTTATGAACAAAAACCTATCACTGTGATAGAAAATTTCATGACTACGTTACTATGATATGAACTGCATACGAGAGGGAATTGATCAATTGCCCATGCAAAGGTTTGAAACATTTATTAAGGCTAATCTCATAAAGAAAGTCTATTACAATATCAATGACTATGTTAAAGACAAAACTGAATGGCCTCAATGCCCCAAGCTCCATGATAATGATAACGTAAAGTGACTCTATATGGCAATGGCTTTAGGTTCATCATGAAGTTCATACTAAGCACTAGTAATTTTTAATTAATGTGACGCACCAGTGTAGTTTTTGTTGTGTGGTTATTATCAATAAAAGTATGTTTTTTTCTCGAACGTGTTTGGAAAACGTCGTTTGAAACTTGTGTGCATTGATCATACCGCGTCCCTCTTACCGCGCTTGCCTTATGTAGTGTATTGGAAAATACCGCTACAAAAATACAGAACGAGGTTAAATTTAGGTAAGTAATTTAAAGTATTGTCAATGAAAATTCATCAGAAAATACCACTAACTTTAATAATAAACCGTTTTCAGCTTTGAGATTTGTCTCAGCTATGTCACAATGACGGTTCCGCCGTACGGCTATCAAATCCTTCATTTCATTTCTCAATTCTCATGACTTTAAATGAGACTAAAAACAATGATATTCTGATATTAGATGCATCTTCCCTGAACTGGGTGAAAGTTCGGCTACCCCATCCAGCCGCCACCGATGCACCAGACAACGCATCGGCCACCCCGTTGCGATGGCGCGTTGGCGGCGGCTGATAGGGCAACCGAATGCGACGGCCGTTACTTACTCGATGACCGTTTACACTATTCGTTGGCTTACGAACGGATACGGTAGAACTGATCGTGTAAATGCCCCTTTGTGGGGCATTAAATAAACTAACACAGTCGGGACTCATGAGTACTACCTATTGACGTATTTGTCGTCCACACACGGTGTGAGCCCAGTCGTGATTCGCAACGCAACCTAGCTGGATACTCGGATATGATACTGTAAGGTTCGATATTTGTTTATGCGATTATATTGTATACGGGCCTCTTTAGAGTGGGTGTCACTTTGACACTGTTACTTATTGTAGTTTTAAAAAGAAAGAGGCTTGGATGTGAGAAGTCAATGTGACACACTTCACCGTAGGCTTCGGCCAGTGACTGGTCTAAATTTTATAGTTAGGATAGCTTAAATGGCTATCGAGCCAGTTGTGGATCCCTTTTATAAAAAGTTTGAATAAACCAAATAAATACAAACAAACAAATAAAACCAAAGTCTTTATAATTATCAATTAGGTAGTGACCGTCTAGTGGTTAGAATCACTACATTAGTGCTGAGAGCACTACAATACCATCACTCTAGACTAGAGATGTCAACCCAGCGATAGTGTGGCCGGATACCCACCATGTTACTTTTGTGCGTGTGTTTTTTTATTTAGTTATTGAAACGTTGTGTTGTTTGAGTAACTGGAGATAAAGACATGTGGGAGGGGATAGGTGAAATCCCTTAACTCCTAGTCTGCGCTCGAGCACCGATTAATAAAGCAAAGGTTACATGCCATGAAATAAAATAATGCCCTGCCACATATTGACGCATACATTTTATGACAAAATTTAATATTGCATTTTCAACCGACTACAAAAATGAGGAAGTTCCCAATTCGTCTGTTTTTTTAAAATATGTTTGTAACGCGATTACTTCGACAATTATGAACCCATTTTGATGATTCTTATTTTGATTGGAAGATCATACTTCACAGGTGGTCCCATATAAATTTTATCAAAATTTATTCAGCGTTTTTTTTAAATATCAACTACTTAATACAAAAAAATATAGACAGATAACGTTTGGGTTTGTGGTTCCGTGCAGCAAAAGTTTTGATAAGCACTTTTCATGTGCACAGACTTCATTCGCATCCCGACCGGGGGGAAGGAATAGGGCTTGAACTTGAAGTCGGTTTTTTAAGTTTTTAACTTGGTGAATTATTGTTATTTTGGCTTGTTTTCTGTTTTTTTTTTAGATTTAAATTATATTAAGTTTCTTTAGCTTTTATAGGTCTTGACTTCATGTTCTGTGAGGTATTGTAGATTTTTTTGTTCATGAAGTGTGTTTTTGTTTTTTTAAAAGATTCTAAATTTTTGTTTGAAAAGTTAAGTTATATTGTTTTTCTTCGATTATAATATGAAAACCATTAACCAACTGTCACAGATGTTTAATTAAAATTAAACTATTATATTGCCTATTACAATAAAACATATTTACAATAATAGTAATTTATTTAGTAAATAACTTTTAGAGTCAATCATTATACGAGGGTATTTTATACCCTGCCACACACTCTTTGTAACATATTCTCACCACACTTCGGATGTAGAGGGGTCCTACACACTACAAACCGGGGTCCTCAAAGCATTTAAACATAAATACATCCTTCGTGCTAGGTTTACATGAAAGAACAAAATATTGCTGCTTTCGTTGACCAAATTGCTGCTTCCGAATCCATACAAATACTATCTTGTAAATAATTATTTGTTCGACCTGGCCCACAAACATCCAAGATATGCTACATTGTTACGTTGGTTTTACTTTCTCGACTGGATCGAACTCAATCACGCCACAGTCTTACCCACGAGGCCGTCAATCGTCAAACAGGCGCTGTTCTGTGGTTGGCATAAAGGGCAGTGTGTGGCCGTTCATTGAAAGGTAGATCGTATTAGTTGATCGCAGGTTTGACGATGTCATTAACTTAGGGCAACAAATATAATGACCACCAAAATATTTTTTTCCTACCCAAAATGGCTAAATGTCTACCAAAAGTTGCAGAAAATATCAGGGAAAAATACTGCGGTAGTTTAGGTAAAGGGGGTGAGCGAAGCGAAGCCCCCTTAGTTAGGTTGAACATATAAGAACAACAAAAAATACTTAAAACATAAACTTAAGTACACAAAACATAAAAAGAAGTTTGGTGATCATTTAGCTGATAAAGTGTTAGAATTATTTAATTTAATTGAAGTGTGAATTATATATTTTTCTGATAAAATGTTAGAACTATTTAATTTAATTGAATAATGTGATGACTTAAATTTAATTTATTATAATTAATATTTGTACGCCTGAAAAGGCAGATTATTGCGATGAAAATGTATAAAATTAAAATCAATCCAATATTGTTACAAAAATCATGCAAATAAACTTATTTGATTTGATTTGATATCCAAACACAATTTGGTGGACATCCATCCATTTTGGCAGTAATTTCGAATTTATTGGTAGTAAATTTTCGAATTTTTTGGTAATCGTTTAAACACAAGCCTTAACTTAGTACCTACTGGCTGACCGGTGCGTGTAATAGCTTGGCAAGGAGTTGGTCTACCGTAGCTTCCGCGTCAATTGGTATTTCTATGAAACCATGAAGTTTCGAAGGTTGTTGTATAAAGCCTATATGATTAAGGACCAGTGAGACTAGAGCAAAGTCAGCTGCTCATAAATATTTTAACCTCTCAAAAACCGAGGGTAGTTGGGACGGGCCGCGATTTTGAACCTTATGCCTGGTAATCAATTTAAAACCTTTAACTGAAAAGTGGCGTTATCTAACGTCTGTGTTTTTTTTTTACTAACTGAATTTAAACATTTTTAAAATCAAACACACATTGCGTCGACGACGATGTTCTTCGATCACGCGCGAATGGCCGGTTCCCTTTTTTGGCTTAGGTCGCCATGTAAGGAGGATAGCCTAGGATAGATAGGAGAGTCGAGAGATGAATCAAAGACAACGTTCGGAGTTGGACTACCTTTATTAGAATAAATACACACCTAAATAAATAATAGATGGGCGGTTACGCCCTTCTTCCCTAGAGTATTCAAGAGGTTAAATATTACGCCTTGAACGGTTCTTATTTCGATGGACACTCGAGTCGTATTTCAACTAATAATAAATGATCCATTAATGTTCCCACCGAGGGGCACATGCCTCTACCCGGATACGAGTAATCTTGAGCCATATTCTACCAAGCTGGCTCAAAATTTCAACCTCAAAAGTAGAACTTTTTGTGCTGCTAACAGTACGGCTAGGTGGTGTTAGCTATGGACCCAATTAAGCACACATAAAGCACTTAACAGATCGCCCCAAAACCATCTAAAAGCAATAACATTAAGTTAATGGACAAAAAAATGGAAAGGAGCATAGGGGGCCAAATAGGTACCCAAATAGGTAAATATGTAATGTAATAGTGTATTATTTAATTACTTTCTTCGTACCTGTTTAAGCTTTAGCCCATTGGTCAATTGTTTATCTTAATTTGGCCTAAAAATAAACTTTTTCCACCTTTTACTCGCCTTTTATTTCGTTGATATTTTACAGGTAATTCGCACAACAAAATACATACGGGCCGGTAAATCAAATTTGGACCCCGATTTTCATTAAAAGCTCGCAACGAATGTGGCAATCCGCGAGCTTCGGTGTAAATACCGCGGTACCGGTTACCGATTACCGGTAAATACGTTACGGGCGGTAAATACCTACCCACCACTCTTTTGCGCCCTAAGCACGTCCGTGATTGGTCATTTCAGTATACCTCTGTAACGCGTTTGCTGAATGCAGAATGAATTCAAAGATGGTTTATAACTTGATATTATACGGGATTTATGTTGGGATGACCAATAAAAGATATCCAACGGCCACTTGTCTATTGTTGAGATGTCCCTGAAAAAAAGGACTTCATAACTATGCATGGATTTATTACATTTTGTAAGTTTGTATTAATAAATAAACAACTGCTATGCTAACTTACTACACTTATTTACAGTTTTACCTACTTATAAACATCCATATAACGTACTTAAGATAAATAATTTATCTCAATTTGAAACCACCATCCATATTTACCATATTTATCATACACGAAAGAGAAAAAATATGGGCGAACAGAGCTCTATTTATTAGATTATGAAAAAAACTGCTTAGAAAGTATCATATTATCATTATAATTAACGTAAGAAGACCTTTGCATCTGATATGACACGCACGAGGCAGAGTATTTCTTAATGTATTTATTTAACTTGTTAATATGTGTATGAGATAGTTTATCTGTGTTAATTATTTACCCATTTTGTTGTTTATTAATTAAAAGTAACTGTTTGACAATTGATATATTTTTAAGCATACCCGAAGTTCGTTTTATTTCTTTTCATGTTAATAATAGAAATTCAATAGCTTTTTTAAAACAAAATATCGGACCACTATTATAAAACAGCTTGTGAAATCAATATAATCAATTAAAAACACAATCAAGTTATTTCATATGATAAAATTCCTGAATAAATTTTGTTCATTCAACATTCACTTCTATCATATCTCGGCAGTTCATTCACTCATTCCCTTCACTACAAATGTCAGATTTTATGGTTTGTTATTGAGGTTTGCCATGTAGGGACAAATGGACTATAGATGCAGTAATGCTGCATCTAAGTGAGACCATTTTGAAAACAACATCTTTTGACTGGATGTTGTTACTACTTCTTATTTTAACAACATTTAATGTTAATTTCGCAAACAAGATGCGCTTTCCTTCGTCCTTGGGTTAACAGTAACTTTACAGAGACAAAAGTAAAAACTCGCATTACTAATCTTGTGATTTTTTGGTAAAAAAGAAATGTCATTGGATTAGTCTTTGAAGTTCATATTATATTTTTTGTACTGGCATTTGTCTCTGCAAAGGTTCAGTTATCCTAAGGACGAAGGAAAGCCTATCTTGTTTGCGTGATTACCATCTGCATATACACCGGTAAATACCAGCTATTTACTTATAGGTTATAATATTTAACCGACTGATAACATTACGCAGCAAGACGCACGGCGGCATTGCAAGCTGGTTTTACATAAATATGGCAATAAAAAGAGTTAGACCTGATCCCTATTTCTATCTTAATGATCGCAATAAGACCATGTAACAGGCTGCCCATACATCATTGATCGCCGATACTATTGTATGCTCGCCATTCAGTGGAATTAAACGATTTAATTTTCGACTTTCCCTCCTAACACCCAATCACTGCACATAGACAAGATAATCCTCTAATTTATTGCCAATAATGTCGTCAGTGGACGAATGTTGTGAAACATACAGATTTATAAACAGCCTGGGTGCTAATGAAATGATATTGAATTGCCATAAATTAGGCGACGACAAAAGCTAGCCACAATGATCGTCCAAATTACCCGATGCCTGTTTAGAATGGGATTTATTTAGGGTAAATAGTGGTGTGGTCACTACAGACCACCCCTAATGTTGGGCGCCTTAGCGTATTGGGGGCAAGATGTTTTGGTCGGTGACAAAAGTGCATGACGTAATTTATTGGAGCAATGAACATTGAACATGTGTGTGGTATTTTATTCAGCTCTGACCACCTGGTTTAGTATGTATTAAACCAAAGTAAATCACCAGAGGTTTTATGTTCCCTCAATAATTGGATAATTACGTTTCCCTTGACTCTGGTTTAATTTAATCGTAAGCTGGCCTCTACGAGCTGAATGATGATAATTTGCAGAAAATTTATGATCACAGTTTTTACTATTCTCTGCAGCCAGAACTCGCCCTTTTAAAATTAAGCAGCTAGCCAGCTACCTACTTTAATTGGCAGACTGAAGACAAGTTTATAACGAAAACTAATAAAACAAGCTATGTTATGGATCCGTACTCTACCGAAGTTAGAATTCATTTCCTACACGCCCTGAACAATACCGAGTAATTGAAAATAATTAACGATGCTGCTCACGTACCAGCCATTCACAATTAGAGAATATTTTTATGAAATATCACGTTTAATTGTGACCGTTGGCATCCAGCATGACACGTCTGAAATGCTTGGACACAAAGGGATGTGGGCCAACAGGAGCGTAGGTAGCGCTGGGTCTCGGAGCCGCGAGGTCTTCCGTCAATATCGTAGACAGCGGGACACCATTGTCACTGGCCCCATTGTACGCGCTGACGCTGCGAAGCACTGACCAAAAATCATTAATTTTGTATCACAAAGCGGGAACCCACAAATCGAAGCCCAGAAAAAATAGGCCTCCATTCAGGAGCGGTCACTGACATGCGAGGATGCGCAGTGCTCCATCGTGAATATTTCCGATTCGGCTTTTAATTATAATTATTTTAGATTATGTACCTGCCGACAAAGAGATTCGGCGGAGAATTCTCCGGTTGTTATTGAACGCGTTTATGTGACCGTTGATGCTAGATTGTATTTAGAACATTCCAAAACTACATCTATTAAAATGTATGTGAATAAATATATGTGCGAGTATCTTGTGATCTCTAATGTATTGTTTCGCCGAATGTTTTGCTACATTCCAAAGGAACTCCGCTTCTTTATAGTTGGCGTGCTATTGTTTACTGTTCTTAAACTATTCCCTTTGAACACGTGACTGGTGGTCACTCCAAGATCTATAAAACGTGAATAATGCTGTCTTTGTTTAGCCCATGAATTTAAAGTAGGCGCAAGAACTAAACGCTTCACAGCTGAGCTCTTACATAAATCACCTAGTCTTTTGTGATTAATGTCAACGTTTTAAAGCATAAAGTTTCATATTTAGTGCAGCTAGCATACCGCAACGAACCAAACCGGATTAACAGGAACTCAAAATGCGTCTATAAATAAAACTTTTGGCTTATTGTTTACACTTAGATTTAAAATTTAAACACCCAAATCCCCCCATAAATTTTAAATCAACTGAACTCTATAAAGAGTATTATTTATTCTATCACCAAAAATATCTAAACAAATCGTTCAAGTATTAATAACGTGTGGCGTAACAAATACGATTAGGATCCACTAAGTCAGAGATCCAACACAGATGTTTGGGGCAAATTAAAAAGCGTAGTTGAAGAAAAAAATGCCTTTGTGGTAGCAGAAATTCGCTTTATCCCGTAAACCGGAATCTGCGTCCCCCAACAACTTCGCATCGAATAATGCTAATCATAATGGCATTACATTCATCCACGTGGTTCCATCAAGTATCCTGGGATCAACGACGATTTTTTTTTTAGGGTTCGTTACCTCAAAAGGTAAAAAGGGAACCCTTATAGGATCAGTCGCGTATCCGTCCGTCCGCCTACTTTTCTCAGGAACTATAAGAGATAAGAGTTTTAAAATATTCTGGAAAAATACTTATTCTGATGACCGTAACATAATTCGAGTCTAATATGGAAAAAAAATTGCCTACAAAAAAGTGGAGGGGTTGACATAACGAAAAAAAAAATAAACACCGTAATAAGTCCTGTAAGGTATCGTTGAAAATGGCTTTTTATAAACTCATCAAAAAATATTTTATTACAATTTTAGTTTTGATAACTTCAGAAGTTATGACCCCAAAAGTGCAAAAAATGACCATTCCCCTCCCCCTTATCTCGGAAACTACAGAGTCTAAAATTATAAAAAAGCAGAATATAGAACATAAGCCAAAGATTACAGGAGATTCCACCCAAAATTGCCAAGGTTTTTTATTTATCTGTATACCAGATACGAACTCATAAATGCATCTGGTTACCAATAACTCACCAATAACTTTGTAAACAACATTTTGCTATGTAAAATCCAAACTTTTCACTCCATACCATCCCTACCGTTACGGTGGTACGGAACCCATCGTGCGCGCGTCCGACTCGCACTTGACCGGTTTTTTTGTCATCCGCAGCCTATTACTTTTCCCATTACAAGACACTAACTTCATTAGAGTGGTAAAAATTGAGTTGGCTAATCATGTAAATAAATTAGCTTTCGGTTTTGGAACTGAAAGTAAAAAGTGTCATTAGGAATTTCTGTTTCTCTTCCAAACTCGTTTCGGGATCTTTTGTTGAGAATCAACGATTCCGTGGTAGGTAATTTGGAATTTTTTTGCCGTTTTTGTTTCGTCCATTTGTACGCATTTCCAAGAATTTGATGTAAGAGACTTAATTTCTAGAATTCAGAGCATTGATATTTCTTCGAATAAAACTGCACATTTGCCCACAATATTATTATCCCTTGGAAAAAGCACCAATATAACCCAAACTAACCACCATACCAGGGTTTACAAAATACGACCATTAGCATAACTGACACAAAATATTTTGACGTTTACTGCTTCCAAAAATATATGGGTCCTGGGGGTATTCCGACCATTACAATCCACGAAACAGCAAACAAAGCAAGTGGCAGGCAGCTAGGAAGATCGATTCGATTTATGTTTTTTTGCGAAAACCACAATAGACCTTAGTTATTGATAGATAATAGAATCGGTAAAGTCAGAGGGAACAGTTGGCGCGTATCGATTAGTTTTGTAATGTGGTTAGTTATGGTGATCAAAAGTCTATATCATATGTCGCTACAGCTTCTGTATCCAACAACATTGATGACAGGGAACTGCGATAAGCTAAATGTTTGTACTGAATCATGGTCGGATCCCAAAACCTTGTCCTTGAAGTAAGGCTGATGAAGATAGCGTTGATGAAGACATAGTATGGTTAGCATTGAAAGTTCTAATATAAACAAAGTAGGAAAGAAATGACCAGTTATTTATCATTTACAAACGAGCGCGTAAACTACAAGATTTATCACTGACATCAAACGAGACAAGTGACGAAGCGTCCGGGAAAATTTAAAAATCCCTTCCACGGCGAGCATGTGAACAACACTACATTTCAGGATGTGCGCGTGCAATAAAAAGAAGATTTGAAAAATTTCGGAGTTTCGTCTAATATGATGCGACCAGAATTTTTGGAGCTATTGGTGTTAGGTAGGATCCCCACATTTGAGGAGGGTAGGGGAGGTCATGAATTTTTGGTGGAGCTACAAGAATCAGTTGACGAGTTAGGAGAGCTGTTTTGATTTACAACTTCCTGAGTGAGCGGGTGGCGTGTTGAGGAATACCGGTGTTAGTACTTAGTTGTTGTACTCTAAGTTTTTCCAGATTTTTTCAATATTTACAATGCATTCTTGTCAAATATAAAAGTATCCTGTCTGTCTTTTTAGGCTCTGAACTACGAGCAAAGAGCAGATCAAATTAAATTCTGTATTATAATTTTCATTATTTATGTGTACCAGTATAAAGATACATTGTGTCGCTTTATAGAAAATATCACGGGTTACTTCGCTTATTGCAGGCCTATTTATATGCTTTAAATCCAGGAACTGTACCGGATGTGTATAGAAAAATTAAACTTTCAAAATAATTTACAAAGTTTACACAATCTAGTTATACATAATAAATAACAAATAGGCCTCAAAGAAAAACATACGAAATTAATTTTGAAAGCCAAACAATTTTGGAATTGGAACACACTCGTAACTTTAAGTGAATATAAACGTTTTACTGTTTCGCCTAATCGACTTTACGTTCATTTTATGTCTTCCTTTGTGGTTCATGAATGACCACATTTTATCTATTACGAGAGCTTGAACAATGTACTTTACGATCCTGAAAAAATATTTACAGTTGTAGTAAAAACATTTGCGAATGTAACAAACTATTTTATTTTCTTCATCCACATTTATCGGCATTTTATCATTCTTTCGTCTTGGACTATGTGGAAATTTCTTCTTAGAAATTGGCACATTTCAAGTTGTAAATTACGAGTAAAAATACATTCCGATGCACTTACTGTTTCTATGGTAAGAGTACAAGCATTCTTTTTCAAGCATTCTTACCATATGTGGATGCTTGTAATTAGCTTTTAGTATGCCATTTCCAATGTTATGTAAAAATTACAGCTGTAAGCTTCCCTAAGAAAATAAAAATAAAAAATAAATAAAATAAATTCTTATTGGAACATTTCGAATTTTAATTTTTAAAATAATTTATTTGTCCCGGAATGCAAATTGTGCTTCTACTTCCATTTTGCGAATAGATGTTTCGATATGTTCTTATGTTAAATAGTAATAGTGTAGCTTATCCTGTAGCAGAGTACACGAGCAGCCGGAAGCGCCACTCAGACTGAAGAGCACTCATCGAGATCAGTTAACTCTTGCGGGGCAATTTTTGTGTTTCGCCGACAAGATTGCCAATAAAGGCCTTTTCATGTCGCCGACTGTTTTCATGCGAGTGCACTCTAAAATATGCAAGCTGTCAGACCGGGGCCGATGCTACTGCATAGATAAAATATTTTTAATCGGGGCCCGCGCGAAACAAGAGTTTTGGAGCAAAAAATACTATGCTTTATGTATCGAGATTGTTCCATTTCCTATATTGTGGGGATAAGATATTTTTTAGGTCACAAATATAATAGGTACCTAAGATATTTTTTAATATTTTTTTGAACTATAAACTATGATAGCTTATTGTTTTTATTGTCTTATGGTACTAACCTATCTACTAGTAAGAATAATAGAGTTCATCATGGTAAGCGATTTACTCTCGCACAATAAAATGGAATGGAACAAATTTCTAAACGACCTCCTTTATCAGAATTGGTATGTATACATTTCAGCTACATAATTAACATAAAAAATTCAAGTGCGGATCTGACTCGCTCCGAAGGGTTCCGTACCGTCGTACAAGAAAACTTAACCACTAAGAATAATAAAACAAAACAAAAATACCATTTAAAATATTGGCAAGTATTTAATCGCACATCAAAAATACTCATTTTCACAGCAAAAACACAAAAAGTTTTAGGTGTTTTTGTTGTTGTTACATGTTCAGCCTAATACGAAGGATAAAGGGGGCTTCGCTTCGCTCACCCCCTTTACACTTCACCTAACCTACCGCAGTATTTTGCCCTTATATTTGCTGTGAAAATCAGTATATATATTTGACGACCCGAATGGCCGAGTCGGTAGTGACGCTGCCTACGAAACCAAGGGTCCCGGGTTCGAGTCCCGGTGGGGGCAAATGTTTGTTTGATGAGAACGAATGTTTGTACCCTAGTCATGGTTGTTTATCTATCTAAGTATAATATTTCTCTATATAAGTATATATATCGTTGTCTAGTACCCAAGATACAGGGAATCCTAGTTTGGGGCTAGATCAATGTGTGTAAAAGGTGTCCAAGGTATTATTATTATTATTATTTGCTATGCAAATCAGTATTATTGATGTGAAGTTTAATGTTTCCCTAAAATATTATGCCCGAACGTGGATTCGAACCCAGAATCCTAAGATTGCGAAACCGATATCAAATTAAACGATATCGCACCGCCACAACCATGTTATTAGCATCAAAATCTACGATCATATTTGAATCATGTTATAGTTTGTTACATCGCGGGGGATGTTAAAACAAGAGTTAACAAGACTCTTGAATGGGGACCCCCATTATTTAGAAAATTTCATGTCGTTCATTATTTGCTGCTTTAGCGGCAACAGAAATCCACATTGAGTGAAAATTGTAGCTCTCTACCTATTACAGTTCATGAGATACAGCCCGCTGAGACGGCCGGATGGACAGACAGACGGACGGACTTGGTATTAGCATCCCGTTTAGCACCCTGCGGGAACGGAACCTTAAAAAAGACAGTCACAATACAAAAAGCTGATATCATTATCACAAACTCGAGAACTCCCAAACTGTCATTAAATAATTAAACAATCATTACCTTGCGCCATTTGGTAATGACACTTCTTACCCACATTTAAGGGAGTACTTACCTACTCCGGTAATGATGTCACCCTGGGCGATTAACTTGACAGGTAGGCCTGTGATAAGTGATAACGCTTGAATGTTGTGTTGTGTGTGAGTCAGACCAGAAGCAGGTTGATACCTGAATGTGGAAACAATGGACGGGATACGGGTTGACGCGGATTTGAATTAAATAGGAAATTTTCCAAAGAGGAGTTAAATATTATTGTGGATAGGTACTGACTGGTTCATGTGCGATAAGGAGTTAAAATTATACTTTTACCAGGAAGCGATAATGAAGCACATGACACAGTTTGAAGGTTGATATTAATTTTACGCATGGCACTCTGCTACATAGAGACTAGCTGTACTCTACCAGATGTATTGACCCATAATTTATCTTTGTTACGGATGGTCTTCATAAGTTAGTAGGGCCTACCTGATGTAAGGATTCATTTAAAAATAATAATTATAAATGTTGCCCATTAATCTACCGAAAGGCATTCTACGGATATGAGTAAGATTCATAATCCTCATCCTACAGTTTTAATAGATAAACAAATATTTTGAAGAGTTGAAGCTAAAATCTAGTACTATTATTTATTTTATGGCTAAAATATATTCGTGATCCTGGGAGCCTCGAAGTGAATGTCATGAAACTATATACACCTTTCACACGCTTTTCACTAGAGACGTGATTGAAATTATGATTAAACCAAAACAAACAAAGTAAGCACCGCCATGTTTATAAAAGCTCGCGAAGCTCGCTCCTGTTCATGCCAATCTTGCGGCGAGCAACTTGTTGCCGTAGTGAACTTTTGTGAAAAAAGAGACGCGCATATCGGATACCTCTGTCGGGGGAGGAGCCGGGGCATGCGGGGCGAGGGGCAGGGGGGGTGCGCCGGCCGGTCGCTCAACTCCGCCGTCACTCGTCAGTCGCTTCTCACACTCAAGCGGGAGTGGCGGGCGCGCAGAACAAATTCACACATACTTCGAGCCGTTATGTTTCCGACTCCGAAACAAGTTTGACGGGAAATTGATGAAGTTTTCCGAGTGAACCGGGACTAGCGTAGAGATGTGCACGATAATAGCGTCGGAAAAAGTGACAATTTAAGTTGATGTGACTGTCGTGAGTTCAAAGATGTCATCTACGCTGGTGGTGTGGTGTTGTGTGTGGCTGCTGCAGGGTTTCGGAGTAGATGGTGCGTCGTTGAGCGCACGCGTGGCGGAGGCGCCGCAGGAGTGCGAGTGGCAGCGCGTGTCGGGCGCGGCGGGCGAGGCGACGCGCGTGCAGCTGGCGTGTGCGCTGCGCACCGCCGCCGCCGCCACCGACCTACTCGCCGGCCTCAGCTCGTCGCAGGCGCAGCGCATCACTGCGCTCGACCTGCACTGCACCGACGTGCTCTTCTTCGAGAGCTCGCTCGACATCGGCCGCAGAAAGGAGGAGGGCACAGAGCTGCTCTCTCGGTTCCACAACTTGAGGGAGCTCAAGATTGAGTCCTGCAAGATACGATACGTACCTTCTGCAGTCCTGTCGCCGCTTAGTGGATTGCGCAGTTTGACAATCAGGACGCACAATACGGACTGGTCCGCGATGTCCATGGAGTTTCATCGTGACAGCTTCCGGGGACTCACCGACTTAAGGAGTTTGGATCTGGGGGACAACAACATCTGGATCTTACCGTCGGAGATATTCTGCCCTCTCTATAACTTGAAGGAGTTGAATTCGACCCAGAATAGATTACAAGATATCTCAAATTTGGGATTCTCGGACTGGGGCAATGGTCCTACTGCGCCTGGAAAATCTTGCAATACAGTCCTAGAAACGTTAGATATGTCCCACAATGAAATTAGTTCCCTACCAGATAATGGCCTGTCAAGTTTGAGAGCTTTGCAGAAGTTGTTCTTGCAAAATAATAGAATATCGAATGTGGCAGACAGAGCTTTCGTCGGCTTGAGCGACTTGCAAGTGTTGAATTTATCTACGAATGCGCTGACAGCTCTACCACCTGAAATGTTTCAGTCGTCACGCGATATCAAGCAAATCTACCTCAATAATAACACTTTGAGTGTACTTGCTCCTGGATTACTAGAAGGACTTGATCAACTACAAATATTGGACTTATCATACAACGAACTGACGAGTGAGTGGGTGAACAGAGACACGTTTTCGGGACTAGTTAGATTAATTGTACTCAATTTGTCTCACAACAGGATTACCAAGATAGACGGTTTACTGTTTCAAGATCTGAACACCTTACAATTCTTAAGTTTAGAATACAACAATATTGCGAGAATTGCAGATGGTGCATTTTCCAATTTGAAAAATCTCCATTCTCTCTCACTGGCGCATAACAACATCATTGAAGTAGACAGCAGCCATTTTTCGAACCTCTATGTTCTGAATCAACTTTTCCTGGATGGAAATAGAATAACGAAAGTGGACTTGCGCTCTTTCGAAAACATAACGAAGCTTCACGATTTGGGCCTCAGTGGAAACCAGTTGTCAGAAGTGCCGGAAGCTATAAAAACACTGAGATTCTTAACTTCTTTAGACTTAGGTATGAACAGAATCACCAAAGTTACAACCACTCAGTTTGAAGGTTTGGATGACTTGTACGGCCTGCGGCTTGTGGGAAATAAAATTGAGAAAATATCTAAGGATACCTTCGTCGCGCTACCGTCTTTACAAATACTGAATTTGGCATCAAACAACATCGACCAGATAGACGATGGAGCATTTTCATCTAATTTACAATTAAAAGCTATTGGATTAGATGGAAATAAATTGGTTGATTTGAAGGGAATCTTTACCAACACACAACCCCTTGTTTGGTTAAATGTTTCCAACAATGAATTGCTCTGGTTCGATTATAGCCACATACCCACAAACGTTGAATGGCTGGATATGCATGAAAATAAAATAGAAAAACTCGAAGATACATATGGAGTAAAGGAGACTTGCAGTGTAAAGATGCTCGACGTTAGTTCCAACAAACTAAGAAATATCGACGAGTTTTCGTTTCCTAGCAGCATTGAAACTCTTGTCCTGAATAATAATCACATAGAGAAAATAAACCCCGGCACCTTTTTACAAAAATATAATCTCAACAAAGTCATATTGTACTATAATAAGATTAAAACGTTAGAGGTTGGGGCTTTTGCGATATCCGCAGTTCCAGAGGAGAAAGACCTGCCAGAGTTCTATATCAGCGATAACCCATTTGCTTGCGATTGCACAATGGAATGGCTGCAGCGAATTAACCAATTAAGTGACCTCCGACAGCGCCCTAGAGTAATGGATTTAGAAAGTGTGCGCTGCACTCTTACCCATTCGAGAGCAAAATCCGATGCGCTTTTATTGGAGGTAAAGTCTTCTGAATTTTTGTGCGAGTACGAATCACATTGTTTCACCCTGTGCCATTGTTGTGACTTTGACGCTTGCGACTGCAAGATGACTTGTCCAGATAGATGCTCGTGTTATCATGATCTCACCTGGAACTCGAACGTGGTCGATTGTTCGAGCGCCGGCTATGATCACGTGCCGGACCGCATACCGATGGACGCAACCGAAATATACTTGGATGGAAATGACCTAAAAGAATTAGGAAATCACGTTTTCATTGGTAAAAAACGATTGCAAGTTCTGTATCTCAATAACAGTAATATCAATACAATACAAAATAGAACATTTAACGGTATCGAATCATTGAGGATCCTCCATCTAGAGAACAACAACTTGGAGCTTCTACGAAACACTCAATTTACTAGACTGCAGAACCTGAACGAGTTGTACTTGGGCAACAACAGAATAAGAGTGATAGAGAATGATACTTTTAATTATTTGCCGTCATTAGAGTTCTTGGACCTTGACAATAACGGGCACGTTGATTATATGCCGTGGAGAGTCATTACTGACAACAATCCTCGCACGCGTGTCTCTGTCGATGGGAACAACTGGATATGTGATTGTAAAGACATTGCGCCGCTAAACCAGTGGCTAATCAAGAAATCTATAGATACAGAAACAATGATGTGCTATTTCGCCCACCGTCAACCCATGAATAAGACAATTGCTGCCGTCGCTAAAGAATGCAAATCAGAAGTCACTACTCAAGAGACTGGCACAGAGACTCAAAACAGATTATACATTGACTCGTCAGACGGAGTTGAAAACTACATTCCATATATAGCAGTTGTGCTAATAATATCGATAGTGCTTTTGCTGATGTGTGCTCTATTGTTTATGTTCCGAGAAGATTTTAAGTTATGGATGCATTCGCGATATGGCATTCGAGTATTCAGTTCCACACCGAAGGACATGAATGACAATAAAAACAAACGCTTCGACGCTTTCTTTGTGTACAATCCAAGAGACGAGGACTTCGTGACACGCGCCGTGAGCTCAGAGTTGGAGAACTCCGGCCATTCTTTGTGTTTACAACACAGGGACTTGCAGTTACTCGAGCGACGATCCGGCGACAGTTTAGTTAGTGCATCCGAAAGTTCCAAAAGACTCGTGATAGTTTTATCAATTAACTTTTTACAACAAGAGTGGTACGGCGCCGAAACCAAAGCGGCCGTGCAGAGTGCTATTAACTCAGTGAACGCGAGGCATAGACATCAAAAGATAATATTCTTAGTGACCACAGACTTGAGTGCCATTAACATAGATCCGGACCTGAAAGTGCTACTGAAAACGTGTACAGTTATAGTGTGGGGTGAAAAAAACTGTTGGGAGAAGCTAAATTTTCGGTTACCGGATGTGGATATAACATTACCGAACCGGACGATGCATAGTGCTAACAATATGAAGATTGGGAATCGGGAGGGTTTCAGTCGTCATGGGAATCTGAGGTATACGGCGCCACCGACAGCTCACGATCCGTGGTACAAGTATGGGATGGCGCCTCCGGTGTTGATGATGTCGAGTCCGATGCACTCGACTAGTGCAAGCGCAGAGGTGTCCGCTCGCAGTACAGAGGACGAGACTTGTTCTGTGGCGAGCAGCGACGGTCGCCCCGATGACCGCCTGCCTCACCACCACAGCTACGTCTCAATAGACAACCACCAGTGTGAGGAGCGGCCCCTCAGGCCCGCACAACAGATCCCCATGTCGAATGCTAGGCCTAACAATATGAGAAAGACTTATTTTGTATAAATTCTACTTAGGTTTAAGAAACTACCGCTATTATCTAAACTTTGTAGTTAGCCGTACAATGCGGCTTGTGGCTATTACCTACCTGTACATGTAGAGTATTTAACGATTAATTTAGGTAATATGTTAGAAAGTTGGTGCTGATGTCATGTAGACATTTCACAGGTATTATTGCCTGATGATAAGTATTGTTTCAATTCATATGATGTATGTTGTACCTGTAACCTAGCATACAGATTTAAAAGTCTTTTAAAACCTTAGTTTTGCCTATCTTCTGTAAATATTACATATCTTGTTATCCGATAGCATGTATATGTAGGTAAATTGAAATCACATTCCTGTCTTGAAATGATGTACGTAATATGGTATCATAAGGTTCCTGAACAATGTAGGTATTTAAATGCAGGTTTAATTAATTAATTTGTGATAATTATTAGGTAAGTATTTACAGGTCGCGCCATATTTATCTGTGTCTGAGCGCCACGTGGAGGTGTAAACCTTTCTTACTCGCAATAACTTGGCGCGACCCTTTCAAGATGAACAAATGCACTGAGAAGTGTAAATTTAAACGATTGTTAGATACACGCGATAATTGAAATGTAAATACGTAGCTGTAAGATGGAGTTGTAAAGAACTGAACAGTACCCTAGTCAATTGTAAATATGAATGTATAAAAGAGAAATAAGTAACACATAAATTTGTGATGTAACTTTAGTTAGAACAAGAAATTTCGTATTTATTACGCTTCCAAATGCAGAGTATGAATAAATTAATATTTTGTCTACTACTTTATGTTTCATTTTCAGTTAGCTTGATCATAAGTTGGTATCATCATCATAACTTTGATTGGCGTCATAAGTTCATAACCTGATATAGAGTTGCTAGAGTTCAAACGTTTTCATTTGGAGAGAGCGTAAAGAATGTCAGTCTGTTATATGAGATAATCAATTTACCGCATCGCTTTGTTCGCCCTTCCATAGACAAATATATAAATATTTATTTTATCTAAATTGATCGAGTTGGATAAGATCACGCCCTGGGTCGATATGATTTTAATTTAAAAAGCGGCCGCGACAGTGGTCTTGCTCCGAATGCCTGCTGCGAAACTATAAATCATCGTCCGGACGCCAGACGGATGAATAAACAGCATTTTAATTGACTTTTGAGTGAACCGTGATGTCTCGTCTTCTTGTAGCATTGTGAAGTGACAGAATGTAGAGCAACTTACTTCAGAGATATGCTTTCTACTCATCTCGAGACACTGGCATTTGAAAGTAATTTTGATATTTATTAGAAATTTTGTAGATTGGATCAGGAAAGCTAGTGGCTGGAATTGTAAAGAAAACTGTAGATTTCACAAAAAGCACATTTTAAGATACCGAACGATTTACGTTATAACTTTATAACTATATACACTTATCCCGTTTATTACCGCCCCTTCGCCTGCGCGCGAGGCACCGCGCCTGCGCGCGAGGCATCGCGATTTTGAACCTTATGCCATGGTAATAAAATTCAAAACCTATAACGGGAAATGGCATTTCTAGAAATGCCTTTGGAGGAGAGTCCTGCCCCTGCCAAATCCCTGATGATGGAGCTGTAATAGAGGCAAGCCTTGACAAGAGTAGGTGATGGGTTATTGTCATAACCAAATTACGGTTGGCAAACCATGATAAAAATAAAATATATTTAGTACCCATTTGGTAGCAGAGGATCTTATCGAATATATTCAAAACTCTCCCGCTTTATTGTGGTATACGCACCACTTCTCAAAACAAACACATCGAAGCAAACAAACATGGAAATCAGTATTGACTCAGTATTTTAACGAATTTATTACACGTTTCAAATGAAACATTATACGAGACAGAAACACAAACGTATACATGCAGTCGGTCCATGTAAGATTCCGGATCTAATAGTCTCGATCGATCCGCCCGTGTCACAGTGCAGGGGCCATCAGTTTCCGCCACGGACACACGAAGCAACCACTCATCACCTTTTTTCGTTCATCGTGTAACTTGATATCCGATCGTTTATAGGCGTCGGAGCTATTCCAAACCCGTTCTAAATGGATTTTAGACCTCATGAACTTAGGTGGGAAATATTCAAGAGGTGACAATTGATAATCTCGCCCTCTTGGAGACAAAAAGCGGATTTGCCCGAGCGGTTGTATCGAAGAGGAGCGTAGGCCGACTCAGGCCGAGACAATAGATAGCTATGTGTTTTATGATTCTATAAACCTTTATGTCCCTATAAACGGCCTTTAGTTTTGGTGAGATGTCCAGATCACGATGTTATCGGGCAGTCGACAGGTTTATTACTGATGTGATTATGCTGGAATGTTTCGATTCCCAATAAACCACATGAGCTGGGCGAATTTGCAAGTTAGAAGTAAGTAGGTGTTAAGTATTGCATAGGTTTATAACTAAAATATTCGATTAGCCGTTTTACGTAACACCAACTATCTAATAAAGAGATGATGATCCTGTCATGATAAAAACCATTTGATTTCTTTTCCAGTCATACTGAGTGTCAAAAATTTCATTGGAAGTAGCTGAGAAAAGCCCGATGTGCAGAAAATCTATTTTTAATAAGTTTTTAATTATTCCGTCCGTTTTTCTCTGCAGGATATATTCTGTAACTGAATTAACAAACGCCTTAAGAACTATTTTCTGTGGGACAGGACTTTCACTACCTACTAACATTCTTGTCCGAAATTTGGACAGCAGGTGTTTGTGGAAAGTGTATCATTTGCCGCCCGTCTAAGCCTAATGCCAAAAATAACTAAGTTTTTCAAAAAAACAAAGACGAATTGGGTCGAAAAATCCTCGGTAAGTATACTGAACCGGTCAAACCTATTATTAATTAGTGTTGATTGTGTATAAACCTCAAACTGCCAGGTGGTTCCAGCAAATAACAGTATTCTATCAAAGATTAATATACTAGGAATCTATAGAATTGCCCAATGCTCAAGAGCCCACGTTGGTAATTATTACCAAGCTGCAGCTGTTTCCGTTGGTAGGCGGAGTCGCGGTTTATTTTTTTCAAATGAGTGTACCATCGTCATTGGTCGATGCAAAGGAAGACATGTTTAAAAATTACAAATTTAAATTCGCTAGGGAGCCCTCCTTGTGTTTGGGGAGAGGAATGTAACGCATGTGTTCACACACGTAATGACGTTGAAGGGAGGTGAGGTTTTTTGTTAGTATAGCTCTAGAAAGGAATCTGTTATCGATTTAGGTGAGTTTAAATTTAATTAACTGGCCTCTTTTTCTGTCTAACCATCGTTTCCTTAAGTTAACTTTGGCATAACTCTGCGACTTGCGAGGCACTCGTTTAGGTTAAGGGCAATCAGACTGTGGAACGCACAAACCTCCCTGCGCTATTAGGTATAGAGACCCTCAATTTTTAATTTGAAAAAAGATTGATAGTGGATTTCCAATCTCTTCCGTAATAGTTACCTTATCCATGTAGGTATATATATGATATATTATTGTTAATATATGTAATAATAATATTTATTTAACAGAATGATAATATTTATTTATTTAACAGAAACACGGTCAGAAAAAGTTACATTATTAGGTACTTAGCTAAAATTGTGATACATAATAATTGGAGCATCTGAGCCTGAGCTAGGTGTAAACCTGTAATTCAGGCTACAGTGCACTTCCCATACAATACGATTTGCTAATTTAAGTTACTTAGATCAAACACAAATACTGAATAATTAAATAAAACTTGTTGACACTATTTAAATTGTAAGAGTCATTTTTTACAATAAAAAAGTAGATTAAAAAGGGAGTGGATGAACCTCTCTGTGTGTCGTATGAAAGTGAGTGAGTGTGTGTGAGATTAATATGTAATTGAACTATGTCTATAATGTGTGTGCGCCAGACTTTTACACAGAAAGGATTATTAAGTAATATAAGGCACAAAACCCTGTGTGAATATATAAATACATATTAGGTAGATATAAGTTGAATGTGCATGCTATCTATTGTATTTTATATAGTTGAGGTATTTTATTTATTCGGTATATTTTATTTATATTTTGAAAGTAATTTTCGTACGTATGTATATTGTTTTATTTTATTGTCTGTCCTGTTGCATAAACTCTCTTGTGTAGCCTAGGTTTGCTGGAAGAATTCTCTCTTTAGAGATAGGCTCGCCTTTGCTTATAACATTTCTTGTAAGTGTCTGTACCATATGTTTTCTGTGCAATAAAGTATATAAATATGAATATTATCTCTTGTTAGAGATGAATGATTTAAAGCCAATCATTAGACTTTCTTTGTATTAAAACCTTATTACATAGTATCAAAGTGGCTACATTAGTTAATGTAAGGTACTTTGGAAGGATTACTTAATGAAAGTTTGATTAAGTTACGTAAATAAATCATTCGCATACCTATTTAGGGTTATATCGTGTGAAACTGAAATGACCTATTTTTAAGACCAAATGTAAACCATGATACGCAAATAAAGGTACTTATTTCATACAAAAGTTACCATGTGTTTGTTTACTGCTTGAAAACTGTACCTTTTACTCTGTTCATTTTCTAAAATTCTTAAGTGTCACTTACTGGAGGGAAGTACTACTACTTAACCTATACCACAGGGTTCGCCCTATTTTAGGGAGTAGTGATCATCCCTTGTTCCTTACCTAGTGTTCGATTCCAAATCGATATTCGATCGATGGTTTCTGAACGGCCATTTTGAATTTGACGTTGCTGCCAACCTAGCAGTTTTTGACAACTGACAGACGAAAAGCCCTCGCAATGTAACGCGTATTGATTAGGGCATTGAAATTAAATCGCAAGCCATCTGGATTTGTATTCGGGTTCCCCTCAGGATTGTCTAAATAGCTGAGTGTGTTGTGGTTCCCCGAACCAGATAAAGTTCGCATTTACGTGGCCGATTAGTTTTTCCCACGTAACATAACCTGTGTTGGAACACTGTGCTCGTCGAAGCTGGCCTGCCAGTCATACCTGGTTGGCTGAAGAACCTGTCTACCAAGAAGAGCCTAGGGTGCACCCGGGCCTTGCAGAGAGACAGGAAGTTGACGGGACCGAAGCACAGACCAGGTTAGATCGACTCCATAAGTATTAGCTCGGTGAATCGCCGACGTTCACACTTCTTGGCATCTGATCGCTACGCTACCTCGTAGCTGATGGGCCCCTGCGAGGTCATTTGGTGCCGAGAAGCCTGAACAATTTTGGTAGCAAGAGCGTGGTTTCCTGAGATTTGCAGCCGTCAAGGGCTCCAGGAACCCACGATTTGGGACTATCAATCTGTAGGTATAGGCGGTTATTAGCTAACTTGGTGTTGTTCCTGTATCCACATAGATTGGTAGTATTGTAAGCTATAAGTCTATTGCTGGTAGTAGACAGACAGATTTTACAGTTTTCCCTAAATGACCAGTTGTACTGAGATATGTGACTCAGAATAGTAGGTACTCAACTTAGGTACATTGTAGGTGAATTGAAATTTGCATTGAAGTACCAGTTAGTCAATCTATTAGTGGTCTAGTAATGCTAATGAATGTTTGGTTAACATAGGTAGTTACATCTATTGATAGCAGGCTATTACATTGTTTTCAGTTTATAGCAATTTATAACTTGAACTAATATTGACTATCTGTGTATGTTGTAGTGATAAAGGGAAACTAAATTGTATTACAGAATTTATATAGATATAAAACTCGGTTCCTATTGTTTAAGGAAAACAACATTGTTTAAGTTGTGGTTTAGGGTTCCCTCGTTTGGGTTGTAGACTGGAGGGTCCAATATAATTGAGTTACTGCAAATTGTGAGTAAGTATCGTTCCGATCATGTCGTTATCTGAAATCCAGAAGGGTGTTTCTAAGGAACTCAGATGGTTTTCCTCCGCACACGGTCTGATAGACCGTTTAGATAGGCATGATGTGGTATTGGAGCGGTCTATGGACGTTAAGGAACGTTACAACAGGGTGCTCGAATTGTCCGCGCAGGCGGAATCAGTTGATGGTTGCGCACCTGACAGGCTGTCACGGTTGCTAGGGGATGTCGACCAATGTATGGAGATGGCAGCTGCTATCACGCAGAAGGCTGCGGACATACGTAGACAGCGCGAGTCCAGCCATGGTGGTGACATTGAAGCACCTCTGCCGCTTCAGGGTTCAGGGTCCAGGTTACCGGCCATAACTATGCCTACTTTTGACGGAGTGTCCGGTGAATGGATGAGCTTCATCAATCTGTTCGACAGTTTGGTGCACATGCGATCGGACATTACCAAGTCTGTCAAGATGGCTCAGCTGGTGGCAGCATTGAGGGGTGAGCCTAGGGAGCTGGTCGCTCATTTGACAGTTACGGAGGGTAACTATGAAACGGCCAGACAATTGTTGGTCAGACGTTACCATAACAAACGGAGGTTGGCCGATGCCCAACTGAACCGTTTGTTTAGTATCCCGGTTGTGAACAAGGTCGGGGCCATACAGACGGAGGTTTTGAACCCGTTGTTGTCCGTCACCAAGGCTCTAGAAAATCTTGGACTTCCGGTTGGTGAATGGTCGTACCTACTGCTGTACATTGTACTTTCCCGCCTACCCGCTGACGTGCAGACTCGTTTCGAACAGTCTCACGGGAGGTCGGCCGAGGACCTGCCCGCCTTCTCCGACTTGGTCGGATTCTTGGAAGAGGAGGCTCGACGGGCAGAGAATTTGGGGTTGACGGTCACCCATCCTTCGGAGCCACAGAGAGCTGCCGGGAGCGCTGTGAGTAGGGGCACTCCGACGAGGAAGGACCGCACCAACCGGCAGTCGTATGGGACTGTGAGTGCATTGACCCCACATAGTGAGACCTGCCCATGTTGTAGGCAGATTGGCCATGCTGTGGCCAATTGCAATAAGTTCGGGGAACTTAGGGTTGAGGGACGGCGCCGGATGGCCAAGCAGCGGAGCTGGTGTTTCCTGTGCCTCGGGCCACACATGGCTAGGGACTGCACGCGCACAAAAATGTGCGGATATTGTGGTGGGGCCCACAACAATCTGTTGTGCATGAACCGGTCCGGCCAACAGCCTCCACAGGGCCGTATCCAGGGTGAAACGGCATGGGGCCCTGAGAATTCGTTTGCGACTCGGAGCGCAACTCAGGGGCCAATGTCCCCACGTGCACAGGGCAGTACTAGGGTGCAGGGCCGCACTCAGGGTCATCACATGGGGGGCCCTGAGTTTTCGGTTGCGACTCAGCATCCGACTCAACGGGCAATGGGGCCACAAGCATGCGGCCACCCAGGGGTGCAGGGCCGCACTCAGGGTCATCACATGGGGGGCCCTGAGTTTTCGGTTGCGACTCAGCATCCGACTCAGCGGGACATTGGGTATGTTCAGCGGGCCGTAACGGGCGGGTGGCATGGGACACCTTCGAGCTATGCGGATGCGGTTCGGACGCCGCCTCAGTTGTCGCCCCGCTCGTCGCCTTGTCCTCATCGGTCACATGTGATGTCCCCCCCGCTCATGGAGCGGCCACGGTTGAATTCACGCCCACCCCCCTTTAAGGGGAATCGTAGGTTGGGAATGGAACCGGCGCGTGGGCCATTTGTACAATGGGACCCGCTGGCGTATAGCTGCATACCTGATCGGTTACAGGCAGAGTGGGGCCCCGGGGGCCCTCGCTAGGAATTTGCGGCCCAACAATTTGTTGCCCCCCAACCGGAGACGGTGGTGTTACCGATCGCCTCTGTGCTTGTTTGGGATTTGGCGGGCAACCCAACATACGTTCGCGCCCTATTAGATTCTGGAGCTCAGGGCTGCATTGTATCGAATGATTTAGCAAAATGGTTGGGCAAATGGTTTGGTTTTGGCAAAAAGCAAGGTAGCGCCTATTCGGACAAGGATGACGATTCCAAAACTGGAACTGTCCGGGGCTGCTCTTCTGACCAAACTTTTGAATCACACTCTAACAGTGTTGCGTGGGTCAGTGGTTTTGGAGGATACGGTGTACGCGTGGACGGACAGCCAGATTGTTTTGTGCTGGCTGAAGGCTTCGGTCCATAACTTAGAGGTTTTTGTTGCGAACCGTGTCTCCCAGATTATGTCGTCTGAGGTCCCACTGACCTGGAGACATGTACCAGGAGAATTGAACCCGTCTGATTGTGCATCCAGGGGATGTCGGGCTCCTGAACTCGTTAGACACCATTTGTGGTGGGGACCACCCTGGCTTGCCAGGAGAGAATCGGACTGGCCCCACAGCCATGTAGTAGTATCTTCGGATCATGGCCCCAGAGCGGCCGTGCATGTTACCCAGAAGGCTGAGGACCCTGACGCCGGGTTTCTGCTGGACCGGTATAGCTCATGTGTGTTTGTTTGTTTATCCACCAAGGCGGTACATCTCGAGCTCGTGGCTGATCTCTCGACAGAGGCTTTCATTGCTTGTTTGGATAGGTTTGTTTCTCGAAGGGGACTTCCAACTTTGATCCGCTCTGATAACGGCACTAACTACGTCGGTGCGGAACGATACTTACGAGAGATAGTCAACTTTTTGAATGTAAATAAAGTGGATATTGGAACGGCCCTCTCCCGTCGGGGTATACAGTGGACCTTCAGCCCACCGAGTTGCCCCCACTGGGGTGGGATTTTTGAGGCCGTAGTTAAGTCAGCTAAGACGCACTTGGGGCGTATAGTAGGTCAGACCGCGCTGACTTTTGAGGAGCTCGCGACATTGTTTTGTAAGATCGAGGCCGTTCTCAATTCGCGACCGTTGTGTCCGCTCAGCTCGGATCCAAATGACCTGGAGGCTCTGACCCCAGGCCATTTCTTGATAGGACAGCCACTTAACGCGTTGCCCGAGCACCCCTTCGAGGGAGTGAAATTGTATCGGTTGTCAAGGTACCAGATGTTGCAGCAGTTTACTCAGAATTTCTGGAAGCGTTGGTCGCTCGAGTATCTGCATATCTTACAACAGCGCCTTAAGTGGACTGACAAAACCAGCCCCCCTAGTGTTGGTGACCTCGTTCTGGTTAAGGATGCTAACCTACCGCCACTACGTTGGCGCAGGGGGCGCATTGTTAACTTGTTCCCTGGCAAGGACGGGACCCCCCGGTCTGCAGAGGTTCTAGTAGGAGGCTCGGTTCTAAAACGAGCGGTAGCAACGTTGTCTCGGCTGCCCGTAGATTAAGGGACAGGTGGGTGCCTGTCCGGGCGGGTGATTGTTCGATTCCAAATCGATATTCGATCGATGGTTTCTGAACGGCCATTTTGAATTTGACGTTGCTGCCAACCTAGCAGTTTTTGACAACTGACAGACGAAAAGCCCTCGCAATGTAACGCGTATTGATTAGGGCATTGAAATTAAATCGCAAGCCATCTGGATTTGTATTCGGGTTCCCCTCAGGATTGTCTAAATAGCTGAGTGTGTTGTGGTTCCCCGAACCAGATAAAGTTCGCATTTACGTGGCCGATTGGTTTTTCCCACGTAACATAACCTGTGTTGGAACACTGTGCTCGTCGAAGCTGGCCTGCCAGTCATACCTGGTTGGCTGAAGAACCTGTCTACCAAGAAGAGCCTAGGGTGCACCCGGGCCTTGCAGAGAGACAGGAAGTTGACGGGACCGAAGCACAGACCAGGTTAGATCGACTCCATAAGTATTAGCTCGGTGAATCGCCGACGTTCACACTTCTTGGCATCTGATCGCTACGCTACCTCGTAGCTGATGGGCCCCTGCGAGGTCATTAGGTGCCGAGAAGCCTGAACACCTAGTGTAATAACAAGATTTATGTTGTAAAATTTTCAAGAATAAACGATTATTATTTATTATCATTATTATTATTATTATTATTATTATTATTAGAAGACAAATATTTTCTAAAGTAAAACTTATGCCCGCACACCACCCCGTGCGCCCATCACGTGGGTGGCTTGCAAGATTCGGATCGAGATATAGTTCTCTAATTTTTAAATTTTAATTGCTATCACTGATCACGAGCGAGCACCTAACCCCTAATTCTATTTTTGATATACGTTGTTAGAGGAACATCCGAAACATCTGTGGGCCGTTAGTCATACAAATCCAGGGAATTAAAACGAAAGTATTATCTTTGAAATCTGGCTGCGTAGACAGAGGGGTCTGCAAGGTATGTCTCCTGAAAGATGAAGGTAGTCAGGAATGTTTCCGCGCAGGTAATGCTTAGTACGTGTTGAAGACGAACGCTTAGAGATAAAGTCAATGGTATTTAAAGACGCAATGCACTTAGTAGATTATCTATCATAGATAAACAGTCGTTTAATGCTGCTTATTGTCTGTTGAGTCATGCAGATTAATGGCAGTTACCAGAAATTACTTGGGTTGACTCATTGTTTAAGTATCCGTAAATTCGTCTGTGAAACTATTGATCTATCAGATACTATACCTTCTACAGTCAGGAAAAAGATTCCATGAGAAATATCACCATCTGGCCCTTTAAAGCCAATTCTAATTGGCGATCAATACTCGAACCACAACAAACCATAAAACTATAACAATAGCGTTTAGCAAAAATTTCGGCATATGTATAAAATAATCCGATAGCGGCGGTGCACTTGTCACAAAGAACATTAAGTGGGTGATATTGAATATGCTGATTAGGGTCTCGAATGTAGCGGGTTGTGCCACAGTGGCCTACAATAGTTCGTTAAAACCCGCCTCGCGAGCCAAATGGCAGGGGTGCGGTAGAGACGAAATTTGACAAGGACTTTAGGGTTGGGTTTGTTTACATAGTTTCCGAATTTGGAACTCACTTTTGAATCACAACAGGTCGAGGGGGTTCTTTGGCTAACTGAGTTAACGGCAACGTGAAATAGCAGCCTATTTGATATAGATACTGAGAATTTTCTCCAAGGTCTAATCGGTTTCTCGTTTGCTTCTCACACAGGAGATGCAGGTTCGATTCCTGAGCATGCACCAATGAGATGATTAATTTATCTTAAGTACATTATACGGACGTTCTAACGGTGATGGAAAACCTTCATTACTCCATAGCTGCGGCGAGGGCTAGCCCCGTGTCACACAAAACGGAGTATTGAATTACTGGCTCAAAGTGGTCACAATTGTGCCTCTGCCACCCCGTATGGGAAAAGGCGTGACTGAGCATTTGTGGTTGCACGTTTTCACGATGACAACGGAGGGCTAGCGACGACGAAGTTGGCTACACAATTTATTGCAATTAGTGACCCCAAGACGCCCCAGACGTCTACGTTGCCCAAATAGCTCCATAGATTTACTTGTGACACACGACATGGTTTCCCCGGATCCCTTTCACAATACGCTGCGATGCCTCGCAGAGCTTAAAACCAGCTCTTTTTATTTCAGTCACGGTCCTTGAATTAGGTAATTAGCGGTAGCTTATTGGGAAGGGAGACCCTCCTGATGCTCAGTAACCAGATTAAGTACGAGCACTGCTTTAAATTAAGTTTTGTAATTTATTTTTCGTGTGATTGAGAACTGAGGCAAAACATAATAAACAAACCTTACAAACAGGAATATAATGTGAAATGATTAGTCATTGATTGCCATGTCACTAGTAAGTTGGATTCTTTAATTGATCACCAGTAGACGCTTAGCGACATTTTGTAATTATCGTAGATGTGGGTACTATTAAAAATTTAATAAAACGACAAGTGGTCACAAGTGCTGCCTCTATCATTCATACATTATTACTTTAGATGCCCAAGCTCCAGTACCCCAATGTTATTATATCCCGAACGTACCCCTAATAAATAAAACGAACATTTGGTATTGAGTTCGATACAAAAGAATAAAAAAGCGGGGTCGCATAAAAAACATCCGCGGTTATCTATTAGTATCTAGTTAGTTTTACACGTACAGATGTTACGAAAAGTAATAATCTCTGTGGAGTGCGGTCCTTGCACGGAAACCAGAAGTTGACTAAAAAAATGTGTTTCCTTTACCTGAAGATATGAGCTCAGAGACAGTTAGATTTATTTTGTTAAACAAATAGAGCGGCGTGCACATGTCGCGTTTCAAAATACCGCAACTGCAGTCGACATGTCGCCGACGAGACAGCAAGCGATATTATAGATCTGTCGTAGCTATATACTAGAATTAGATCATTACATGATATGGTCAATTATTTCATGAAATGATCAGAAAAGGTTGCATTTAAAAATATGTCTTTTTAAAAGCATGTATATTCACAACGTGGTGTTTTTTTGTGTTATACATGTCGAACTCGAAGACTATTCGTCGACTTTAGTCTTCACCTAAGCTACCGCAGTGTTTTCCCCTAAAATATGTCTTCTTTCAGTGAAATGGTTGCCTATTTCATGATATAGTCAATTCTACGATATGATTACGACACATCCACAAACTTATCTGACCCGGTGAGAGCGTAGCTAGCGTCAATGTCTTAAGAATGAGATTAGCTTACGCTTTGCCCACCTGGCCAGGTAAGTTTGTGGATCTGTCTGTACGGAGGTACGCTGTCGGGCGTAGAAACTCTATAACCCCTAGAGCAGACTTGGGTACCGTAGTACCCAAAAACCCGTTATAGATTTTAAATGTTATTACCATGGCAACGAGGGGAAAAAACATCGCTCTTGAGATGTGTTGCTCTAAGCATGTCAAGTCTCGTCCGTCACTCACACATTACTCTATCACTTAGGACAAATTTGCTATGAATATTAAAATAACTCAATCTTAAACACGTTGTCAACGAGAACCTTCTGATCAGAGTTATCAAGCGAGCCTGTTCCCATTCTGTCTGTAAAGGTAACTAGATATCATGAGAGTTTGTGACAGTAACAACTATGTAAACGATGACAAAAATAGTAACAAATCAATTGTTAATATAAAGTTGAGAAAATCTAAAAATAGATCAGTCAACATCACAGTCGGTCGGTACCAACAAGTTCCTGTTTCATAACACACCCATTTGTTACTAAGTAATACATCGCTTACGAAAATATCGCGTTACAGTTTGTAAACTAAGTTCATTGAATGGGCACGGATGTTGAGCTTTTGGGAGATTACGGGCAACCTTTTTGTGTTTATTGGGACCGCATTTCGGAGATATTAAATGTCTGCGGTAGAGGCCAATTAATGCTGAATTCACAATACAAGGAGCGATGGGCGTGCGATTCAGTTCCGACCGGAAAGGTACGATAGCTTCACAAAGTTCACAGCACAATCGAGCGAAATACGATGCGAATACCCACCTGTACACTGCTGATGTTACATACGTTTTGGAATTCAAAAGTGAAGTTGAATATAATTCAATAATAGTAGTTTATGTGACTGCTGCATAATGGAGGGCATTAAAACTCGAGAGTGGGTTTATGAAACGAGCCGAAGGCGAGTTTCATAATAATATCACTCGAGAGTTTTAATGCCTAATTATGTACAGTTACATACACTAGTTTATCTACACACATATCATAAGCTCTCTTTGATGTGTTCAGGAACCGCATGTTTGACCAGCATTGTGGCTCTGCAATTGTTTAGCTTGTTCTGTATTACCAACTTCACGCAGGGGCGTCGTCGGCGTTCGAAATTTGAATGTCAGTACCAACTTCACAAACAAACTAGGGACGGCACGCAGGCAGGCGTCGGCGTTCGAAATTTGAATGTCATTATATGTAGAAAAACTACACATAATGACCTTATGGTCATTATGTGTGTGTAGTTTTCCAGATACGAAACGAGTTTTTACCAAGTAGTTTAACATAATGCTGATCGTAACGTGCGGTTTTTGAACGCAGTAAAGAGGGTTTATGATACGTGTGTAGATAAAAGTACATTAAAAGCTACTTTTAGTTATCATACATAGACAAAGCCATATATAGGTATGTGAAGCTTTTTGATGTTTTCGTAATACATGAGTTGGTTTGAATACAAAACTCCCGAAGTAAGAGGGCTGTGCGAGCAAATGAGAGCTTTTAGAAATTTTAACCCTGTTTTTAGCATAACTTCTTTAATGGAGTATTCAATATAGCGTAGTAGGTTGTTTGGAATCATGAGTGTCTTGTTTTAAGTATCTTTTGAAAGGTACAACTTTGCCTTAATAAACTCGGAGTTGAAACAAACTTCATATAATTGAAGTAGCAATTACGCGTTTAGCAAGAGTACTGATACAAGGAAGCTGAAACCGTCACCCACATAGTTATTACTGACGTTATCAAGATAAGTTACCGCTGTTTAATTCAATAAAATGCGAGCAAAAACTAGTTAAATATAACCCCCGGCCCAGAAAGGTAGTCGCAAATTGATTAAGTTAATTTTAATCTCGGATTTCGTCGATGTAGGACAAACCGGGTAATTTATATTTCGAGTGACATTTAATATTCAGGAGATATGTATAAAGAGTAGTACGCTGTGCGCCAACGCCGGCTTGCATTGTGGGGGGTTAAGCGAATAAACAACGAGCCCTCCCGCGAACATATTTTACACTTTAATGGCTCCCCATAAAAGAACTTGCCATAATTACCTAATCTTTAACATCGCCCGTTTAGGAGCTCTACCTGATTGCCGATAATGATGACGGAGATCGGAAGGTTCGCGTTTTAACTGTTTGAACTGGCTTTATTGTCCCTAACTTGCCGATTACAGGTGACGGGGCGTTGCGAATTAATACTAAATTCCTAGAATTGCTGACGTTAGGATAAAGTAAGAGGTATTTATAAAAGGCAACAAATATAGTTAGTGATCACCAAAATATTTTTTTCTTACCCAAAATGGGTAAATTATCACCAAAAGTTGTAGAAAATATCAGGGCAAAATACTGCGGTAGCTTAGGTAAAGGGTAAAGGGGGTGAGCGAAGCGAAGCCCCCTTTATCATTCATGTTAGGTTGAACATATAAGAACAACAAAAAATACTTAAAACATAAACTTAAGTACACAAAAAATAAAAAGAAGTTTGGTGATCTTTTATCCAAACATAATTTGGTTATCATTTATTAATTCTGGCGTTAATTTCGAATTTATTGGTAGTAAATTTTCGAATTTTTTGGTAATTGTTTAAACACAAGCCTTTACTTTTACATATATATTTGTATTGAGAGAAGCTAACAACTGAAAAATGAATTCAATACAATGACATTTACTTACAATCATGACATGAAAATATAAAACTGCAATACTCACTGACCGTTAATTTGGTGTGCACACTCAGACGGAGTCTCTAAATTCAATTGATACAACATAAAATATTTATCGTAACAGAAACTATCCCGATTACTTTTACTATGTTTTTGTTGAAACTAAATAGACTCCGAATGAATTATACAATTATACTATGGTAAATTCATTAAAATTCACGCCGGGTGACCCGTGGTGCCTAAAGAAATAAGTAAGCAGGCAGGCAGTATAATAAAAAGGATTTGGTTGTTATGTGTCAGAATATTAATGTAGTTTAGCGTCTTTAATATTTAAATATACTTTTAATTTGCCCAAAGCTTTTGTGAGTTTTATGTCATTGGATGTAATTTGGATGGTGATGTGCTACAAATAAAGCTCATAATATTAACATGATCGGCTCATATCAATAAATATCGACATCTTTCTTGAAGAATTGACAATTTATTTTAAAAACCAACGCAACACTTGAGGCTAAGCATTGATTAGAAAATTTATTCGAGGTATCAAATTACTTTTACAAATGCGCTGACCACATATTGGTATATATCTCTATCATCATGACAAATATAAGAGAATCCTTGTAGTCAAATAATATTAATAAACCACTCGTTTTTCACTTTTATGAGAGGTAGATATGTTATATGGAATCAGCTTCCTAGAATTCCGTACTGTTAGGCAACAGTTATTTACGTTTCACCTGTCCCCGCGCATACTTTGCTGGTATGCCTATTAGCTGTATTATTTGGAAGACTCGACCGTCTTTAACGTCTTACCAAATAGCTTTTAAGTTCAGGTTCTGGTTTGGTTACTAAGATATAAAGTACATTTGTATAGACTAGAAAACTAAGGGCTGACTGCCAACCTTCAGGCGGAGAAGCACTATAAGAAGAACAAGCAGTACAGTCTCTGACTACCCCGTAGCGTATCGAAGTATGTACGAGTACCGTTTTGGGTAAAAAAGATAAGATAAATCTGATGTCTGTTTCAATCGTTCAGTGCGGGTCGGTGCGCGGTCCGAGATAAGTCAGGCGCGAACCCGATAAAACAAAGCTCGCGAGCCGCGACTCTCGCGCAGCGGTCTGATGGACCGAAACGGACGGGGTGGAGGTACCGGCTTACTGGGACGAACGGGAATCCTATATCAGTGTTGAAAAGCTTCTAATATTGAGAGAATTGTGAATTAATTTAAATGGAGAAAGCGAGAGATGTAAATTATGTCAAGATCGAAGTAAGGGGAAGTCCTTAGGAAAGAGTGGTGTGAGGATATGTATATAATTCTAAAGTGATTGCAAGTGCTTGATCTTTATATGTATATGTGAACCTTGCCTTTTGTGTGGCATATAGCCGTTACGGACTCGTGGCAAAAAATGTCACTATTGTAGAGACAAAACCGACTCATTAATTGATAATTTTTGCATTGGTGCATTTCTGAACATTTCACCATTTGCATACAGGCACATACACATACATTGCTTCTGGCCCCACACTAGGATTCGTGAGAACCAGAAACAGTGACGTCGCACACATATAAACATCGAAGACCTGGGGTTTTTTTTACCCCCAGCCGGGGATCGAACCCGGGACCTCTCGCATGGTTGGCAGAGCCACAACCGCTGGGCCACAGATATTTTTATGGAAATCGTCAAAGGACCCAGATTTGGTGCATGCAGCCTTCACGCGGCCGCTCTCGGAGCTATCGCGCTCAAAGCGGCCGCCATGTTTGCATTTCGATCGGCAACCTGTGTTTAAGTTGACTCGGGAATTATATCGCAGCGATTAGTGTAATAACTGGTTGGCTCGCAAGGCTTTTTCTTGTTTCAGCTCTTGCGCTTACACTTCAACATCTCGACTCGAAGCATCGCCCATTTCGATTGTTGGCATCGGGCTCATTGTTTTCCGCGCAATAAAATTTGCCCCGTAATTTTATGATTGCACTTTTTTTCGTTTCGTTATTCCTGAACGCATGAATGCGATTAATCTCGATGATTTCGTTTTGTTGTTATTACCTACGAGAGATGGATGTTTAATTGTTTTTAAATTGGAAACGGATTTGATGGAGATTATTTAAATTGATTTAATGAAAGTACTGCGATGAGTCCTTACTTATTGATACACAGAGAGCGTCTGTGTTACTGCATCTACAGCTATAAAACTAACGAACGCGTGTAGAAATTATGTCGTTATGGGTTTAAGTGGTCAACATTAATTTGCCAGTTGTTAAGTTGTGGGAGTCGTCATCGCATTTAAAATACCATAACACTTTTTCTTCTCAATGAAAATTGTTCCAAGAAAGGGGCACAAAAGAAGATATCTCATCTCAATACAAAATGAGTGTTTTGAATTGGCCCAATGTGCATTGCAATATCATTAAGTTGGAAGATTGCACGAGTTGTTATTAATGCAGGGCGGAGGGCCCAAGGAGCTCGGTTAGGGTCTTCTTGCTCGCCTTCGTTTTTACGTGAGTTGGGTATCGAGAGTGAAAATTTAGAAAACCCAATTTATTTCTGGCGTCTTTATATTGCTTTGCTGGTAAACATGGGCTTTTGGGGCAATGTAGTGCGTGTTTTTCCACTGTGTCGGAAAGGCATCCAACATCGATCGTATAGCATTGAAGGTCTTGTAATTGCGTGTGGGGCTCTCGGCGTGGCTCTTATAAAACTAGTTGGGAACCGCACGGAATGTAAACCAGAATTCTTCAGGACATTAATGTGTATTTATTGTGAGTGTTCTGTAATGTTTTTATCGGGTATGTTTAAGGATTGAACGTGGCGTTTTGCGCGGACAACGGCGGTGCTTAATCTGCAGTTTATCTTGTATCGTTGTATCACTTTTTGTATCGAGATACTTAAATTATTGGCTTTATAGGACAATGTTATGCCGCTTAGGTTGACTCCGATCAAGAAAGAATTCAATAAATATGCTTGAATTACGTCCTTGAACGCCTTGATCTAAATAAGCACATTTTATAAAATATATTGTATTGTATGCATGTATTGACGACCAGAATGGCCGAGTCGGCTCGGCAGTGACCCTGCCTACGAAGCCAAGGGTCCCGGGTTCGAGTCCCGGTGGGGGCAAATATTTGTTTGGTGAGAACGGATGTTAGTACCCTAGTCATGGTTGTTTATGTATCTAATTATAATATTTATCTATATAATAATAATAATAATAAATTCAAAATTCATGCGCAAGGACCGTGATCTTTAGTAGATAAGCACTTGGCGTAAGCCCGTGTATCAGAACCTCTTTATTTCAAGAGTGAAATGAAAAATTCATAAAAATATAATAATAATAATAATAATCTTTATTTCAGGCTTACAAAAACCCATATCTATAAATACAACTAGAGATACATAATGTAATATAAAAAAACACTAAATATAAGTATATGTATCGTTGTCTAGTACCCAAGATACAGGGAATCAGTTTGGGGCTAGATCAATGTGTGTAATTAGTGTCCAAGGTATAATGTATCAACTCATGATATATCATGTATTGCGGAAGTGTCCATCTTAGCAAGTTATTTCAACTGAGAAACAGTTGTAAAGTGCATTCCCGCTGATGCTTTTGTCACATGATGACATTGGCTTCGTGGTTATTTTTACAACAGCTCGTAAATAATCTTTCATCTTGTCACTTTGTCACGATGATGCTTTTATTTTTGGTTGAAATGAGCTGGCGCATCTTGCAACTAATTACACTGGGACATTAAAAGTTCGCAGGATTCTTGGGTCGTTAGCTGCGGTAAGCGGACGATTTTTGATAACTCGAAAATATAAAATCTTGTCGTTGTGCCTTAGAATACTTCACAACGGAAACCGAAATAATGTGGAGAAATAAATATCCGTTACAAAAAGAATATGCTTTGCATGCTTGCTTACAATAATAAGTGAGAGACCCTTACAAGATTTCTATTTGTCAGGGATCGAAGAAGTATACATTTTGTTATAATATTATTACAAGTCAAAAGTGAGCAAAGTGATATTTGCATATTCCCGGCTCGGATACGTAGATAGATGTATAGATTAGATATCCTAAGGTTTTAAAAAGCGTTAACCTAATAGGGATAGAGAATCCCCTTTTTCAATTGTTCTTTAACATAACAGTTTTGGCTGTTTCCAGTAGGTAAAATGAACATTTAGCAACAACCCATTTTGTTATCGCCTGCTCATTATTCTTCGACTTTGCATTATTCCGAATACAAGCAGCAGTGACGAGATTTTTTGTAAACCACTAACCTCGATTTCGCTGCTTTGTATTTATTAAACTCGTTCAAACTGCACCAAAAATAAAATCAACATAAAATTGAATACCGGACAAAGTACTCAAATACAAAATGTAGGGTTAACGACAAAAGATTGAACGTTTTTATTTTAATGTTGCAATTTAGTCTCGTTTATTGGCCATGATTTTAAAAAGGCACAGAACCCAGCCAATTTTACGCTGCAACAAAACTTCTGAGAAGTTGTGATGCAAACGAAGCAGCATGAGGGGCTCCTAGTTCACAACGCAGTACTTTGCTATCGAAGTGTTCCATCCATATCATGTTACGATCAATTAACTGTGCTTAATAGAGCAAGCTTACGTTGTACGCAGCAGCTATTACTGGGAGCACTGCAAGATACAACTGTGGGGTACAGTAGGCCATACGTACTGGGAACGAATGTAGTCAGACAAGTAGACTGGAGACTATCAATGGAATGTCATTCTATTGCTTACCAAAATTGGCAGTGTGGAAAACCTTTAACTGCTCACTTGTGAACTTGGGTGATACGAGTGCAAAGAGGGCTTTTAGGGTTTTTCTACCTCGTAACATAAGAGTCTATGGACTTTCTATTTCTAGGTCATCTTGTATGTATTGTGTACGTTACCAAACCTTTACTATAGATATTAATTCGGTTGCATGAAAGTATAAAAGTATTTGGCTGTAGATATGGGAGACTGAATACGACTCCAGCCCATCACATTTCAAGCTTCACTGAGTGCCTCAATGCAACTACAATAACCCAACAATTAACCCCTAAATGCATGGTAACCCATATATGGTTTCATAGGTTTTTAACTTTATAACCAAGCAATAAGGTTGAAAATCGCGACACATTTCGGGTAAGGCATTAAGGGGTTAAAATGACAATTAACATATTCATTCTGGGGGTAAAGGTAGCTCTACACAAACTGTGCATTATACGAGTGTACCGCTGAAGGTAGACCATTTGACCCAATAGAATAAACCACAGCTGTTGTTCGATTGTCTCAATTAAATCAAGTGGTCGAATGGAGCCGGCCCATCAGCCAAGCTGCTTGCCGATGAGTTGCGATTGGAATCGTTTAAGGATGACAATCTCTGACAAGACGCTCCCTGATTGAGAAATGTTGGTTAACTGTCGCAATTTCTAAAGTGATTTGTACTCTGTAGCTTTGTTTTATGTATAGGCAAAGGCCGCTGTAAGTATTGTGAAACCTCAAGTATTTTAGTTAAAACATTTCACTGAAATACATTTTAGTTTTCAATTATATCTGTTGAAGCCTGATTTGAACTGACAGAATATATATAACCTAAGGACGAAGTCATATCGGTATTCCATATAGTAACTACATAATGAGTCATCCATCCAACTAATATTATAGATGTGAAAGTAGCGATGTTTGGATGTTTGTGTGTATGTGCCTCAATCACGCTAAAACGGATTTGAATTAAAATTGGCACAGAGATAGTTTATGAGCTAGGTTAACATATAGGATACTTTTTATCCGACTGCACCAGAAGGAGGGTGTCGTTATCGAGGTAAATGATACTTCTAGGATCACGCAGATGAACTTGTGGGCATCAGCTAGTATCATAATAATAAGTATTATAGTAACAAAAAGACGAACCCTGTGGTGCTGCATTTGTGGCTCTACCTACCATGCGAGAGGTCCGGGTCCTGAATGTTTATATGTGTGTTATGTCGCTGTTTCTGGTTCCTGCGACACAGGATATAGTGGGGCCACAAGAAATGTATATGCCTGTATGTAAATGTTTGTTTTATGTTTAATAACGTGTCCCACGAAAGTGAAGTTACATAATCGGAGGACACGCTTGCGCCGAAACCACTGAAAGACAATCGTTATTCGTTTATGCTCTTGTTCATGTCAATTTCGTGATCATATTCCATTTGGAAGGAGTCTGGAATTGTCTCGAGTGGAATGACTAATTTTGATGGCGGCCGTGGGTAATAAGGCGGCTACAAGACAGCTGTTTAAATCAGCATATCAAGGATATCAACATATCACGTGCGGATTTTCTCATACTCGTTGTTTCATCATGTTACGCCGGTGTTAAAGTAAAAGTTGAAGAGTAAAGAGAGAATTGAGACCATGACACGCGATGTTTCTTCAAAATACCTGCCTACCTAATGTCGGTGGTCGCTGGTCATCTCGCCCGAAAGAAACTCGCCCAAACGGAACGGAACTCCCTTTGATTAAACCTATTTTTGTTGTGGTCAACTCGCCCATACATACAAAGTACATTCAGCTGAAAAAGGATTGAATCCAAATACTATAGTGGCTTATTCTATCTATCAGTTGCAGTGTCGTAAAGTAACAAGAAAGCTCATTGTAATGGCCTGTGTCGTGCGTAATTGCGCAGGAAGCGATTATTTTCAGAAGGTGTCTTCACCGAGAGGCCGTTCTAAATCCATTACCTCGGAAATGTCACACGACAATTTTACACTAGTTGCTTCTATCCAAATGCCCACACGCAGAGTTGTTTGCAGCCCAAAAGAGCTAATAACTATTATCTAAAACAGTTGAGGGGGCCGCGTCAGTGAAAATTATGATTAATATCGGTTTGGGTAACGGTTCCTCGTTTGAGGGCGACGCGATGTCGGTAACTCCGATAGGAATCACTCGATTGTAAATAAATCTCGCACGCTCGCGCATTGTATGCCCGTTTGCTGTTCTCTTCTATCTATCGAATAACTTGTATAAAACGCGTCAATCTATCTTTATCAGTAAAATTTCTAATGCAGTTTGTAAACTTCGTTTCTAATGTCTTTGTTTACATACGGCAAAATAGAGACTGTTTTTCTTGTAGCTAGCCGGTGGAATGCTCTCGTAGGCCGGACTCGGCAGGAGATGGTCTGACAGCCCCCTATTTAATAATAGTCCTCTCGAAGCAGATTATCTGCCGCAGCCCGTCCGCCCTGAGCGGCGCGGCGGCCGGCGAGCTGGCTGGTAGCTGTCCGCCGTCATTATGCAATTGAAACTTAGTGAATTATTACGCACGATAATAATCTACATAAATAAATAAATGGAGCGGTGCTAGGCGGGCGGTTTCAACCGACAACGTTATAGAGCTCGCTCTTGTGGAGTATCGACAGTCCCGGGGTGCTACAGCTAAGTGTTGACTGCTGAGCGAAAGTGCTTCGCTTTGTTTGCTTTTGTAATGTATGCAAAATATGACCTCAAAGCGAAGGCATCGTGTGTGCGCGCTCTATATCGAGAGCGGATAAGCCGATTGGGAAAAGAGCTAGATCGTAGCGGTCGCAGGCGACCAGTTACCGATCAGTTATACTATAAAGCAATGTTTCGACAGGCGGCAGTGGCACTACTGGGGCACTGCGTCGGCCCGCTGCTTTAATTGAATTTATGCAGGACTGCGACCGCCCAACGAGGAAATGGTTTATTGCTAATTGATCGGAAGCCGGGAATTTCGATATAAGATTTGTCGCTTAGTTATTAATAGGGCGACATTCATTTTAATATCGCATAACGTATTAATTTGAAATGGTTCTTTCCATGACAATATTGTTTTGATGTTCCATCGAATAGCTGCGTGCACCCGCAAAAAAGGCTTAATTACTAATCACTATAAAGCAAACATTCAATTTACAAGGCAAGTTAATTGCGATGAACAGCGCGAGCTTGTAACTGCGAAGAAAAAAACCATCTTAACTTATTTCTTAATTATAGACCGATTCGTAGCGGCGGCGACGCGAGTTCGTGCTGGCGAAAACTGAGCACGACCTAAACAGCTGTTGTAACACAAAAGTTGTTTTAATACAAACATAATAGGGGTCTAAATCGATATAATACCCGTAAACTCCAGTATTAAACCACCAAAACAAAGTTATATTAAACATAATTACATGTTAGATGGAGGTTATCGTCCTCTTCAATGTGCTTTATTTCTCTATGAAACACAAACTCAATACTTTACAAGATTGCTTCATACTCAATCTTCACTAATAATAATGCAATGAGAGTGTATTTATCAAGTAAGTAGTTTGGTATTAAAGGCTCTTGTGAAGCCTTGAGCTCCGAAAAGGTGCAGCTGTACACATTGTCCCCAGACTACACCAGCCAGTGACATCTCATTTGAAAACGCCAGACATATAAATTCTGTTCTAATCCTGCGATTGTTGGCGGAGAATTGGACGCAATTTCGTAGGTACGCATTCGTTCTCCCTTTCGGCCGCAAATTGTCACGTTTTATTGCATAATGAGTAATGACTGTAGGGTTATACCGGCAATGGCATTTTATAGCATTACACCAATTAACACCATTCATTAAAACGTATACCTACCGCTAAAACAACGAACAACGCCATTAAATTCGATACACTTTTACCCACAAGTTTCACTCGTTTGCAGCGTAAGCTATAAACACGGTAATTTGAAACTATGTTAATACATCAGAGACATCATATTTACGATCGAAACTAAAACATTTTCCGTCATGGACCCGATTAAAACCTATCCGAAAGGAGGCTGCACGGGTAATAACGGGGGCAGTTAAGATAAAACAGGCAATAATAACGTCAGGGAAATTACATAATAAGGGTACTAAAAGCTGTGGAGCGGTCGAGTTTTGTTCCCGCGGCTCTGTAGTGTTTATCCTGGATCTCCGGAGCCATTTGTCGCCGTGAAAACCGAGTGAGTGACAAACAATAAGGTAGTTGGGACATAATCCCGCGGCCTCTGTCTTCTGTGCGGCAGAGTCCTCTGGCCTGCTCCCTGCGCAGGCTGGCACTGGCAGACACAGGACCCGACGACCGTTGCCCTGTTATACGCGGATCGCACGACCACTGTTTTCCAGCTAGCCCGACAACCCCGTAGAAGGTCTCCGGCAAATATAATGGATTGTTGTTGTGCTCTCATAAGCGGCGCACGATGTCACTACCATTCCTAGGACTTAAACCGATTGACTCGGCGATACCTGGGAAATGCTCCGTAATTGACGTTTAGTATTGTTTTCGTCGGCACGTGTTCTTGAACAAAGTAAGAATAATATGTTATTACTTATTAGGTATCAAGCAAGGTTTAGGAACGGAAAATATTATTTTTTTGTTGGAGGGGAAAAAGTTGAAATTACCCATGCCCAGGAGCCAGACCTCCCTGCTATGTCCGGGTCCCCACATATTGAGCGGGCATCAGCTCGTGTGGTGTACGGACTAAAAACAACCCCTTTGTGTTGACAGTTATCGATATTCGATTTAACTGTGAGCCATGGGATGGATTTAACTGTGAGCTATGGTAGGAAAGGAACACAAACTAGGTTTACCGGAAGAAATCTCTCATTAGCGATAAGCCTTCCTTAACGCTTAAGTTGTCTTGTGTTGTTTCCATCTGATTACTGTTCTATAAAGAATATGAAAATGATGAATGCCTTATTCATATTTTGTAACCAGAAGACTTTCACCATAAGTTAAAATAATGCAACATAAAAAAGTAGTTTTTCGTAATTATCAACCAAGTTAACAAACAAGTGATAAGATTAACATATACTGGGAATCAAGAAACAAGCATCATTTAGTTACACATTACAATGATATATGAGAGGCACTCTGCTAAAAAGTTACCGTGTGACCGTTTCTTTTGTATTTTGAATGACTAGACTTAATAGTTGTACAGATTGTAGATTATGTACATATTGTGTCTATGTCATATTCTGATCGAGTGTCCAACTGGGTAAAGGCAGTATGCAAGATTATGTGTTGAATGTAGACTTGTACAGTGGCTATTCTTTTGTTCTTATTTCGAAGACGACGGTGGAATCCACCCTCACGTTGCCGTTACGTACTGTTGCGTGCCATGAACAATTTACATGTCTTTTTCTGAGACACTCTAATATTCGGTTGCTACCGTCTTATAAGCTACTTGTTTTTTGCTTGGCTTTGTTTTCTTTAATAACAAGGCTATTTTGAGGGCTGGCTGGGAGGGAGAGTGATGAAAGAATAATTTAAAAATGCAGGTTACCAATCTGATGGGTAACTTAGATCCTTGTTTGAAATAATACGTGATACAGATACAACAGTATTAAAGTTGTAGCATCCAGTTCTTATTTAATTGAGTAAATAATTTGTATATCATATGTAGCTGGCTGTAATCTATGATATTCCTATAAAACTCAATTCGAAATTATAGTTTACTTAGACGGATGTGAAACGGTTGTTTTTCATTTCTCTAAAAATTTTAATACATATTCTATTTATTTTTTAAATATCCCGCATTCGGTTAGGTATTTATCTATTTTTGTGTAGCAAGTAATCTTATCTCCCTACTGCAATGTCCTGGATTGCCAAGTGCTTCATCACAGCCTCCCGCCTTCTCTGCGTGGCTGCGTTGATGCTGGGGACATTGCAGTAGCTCTACTCCACTTTCCGAAGCTGTTTTTGTTCCCCAGGATCTTCCTACCGGCTCTGAAATCCATCTTCCTACCTCCCGGATCTACGCCGACGTTCCAGCCTACCGGCTCTGCACTTCACAACTTCCATGACGACCACGCGACCTTCCTACATCCTGCCTGGTTCCTGCCCATACTGCCTACTGACCTATTGAACATCCGAAGACCAGGGGAGTGCTCGTGAAGTCAAAATGAAATAAATCAATACCAATGAGTTCTGTAAACACACGACCCGTCCATAATTCTACTCTATTTCATTAAATCTCTATTTGTAACTATCTATTCTCACTCCTTTCTATTTATCTGTACCACCAAACCCAGGTTCCAAAGTGACAGATTAACTATTTGAGTATACGTATTGAAATGTTACTTTAATTATAGGTTAAGTATGCCAGTGCTACTAATATTGACGGTGTGTTGATGTTTTGTGGAAATAAATAAAATTAAATATGACGGAGTAACATCCCTATACAGTGTATTTTTACAGTGTAGTCAGCAGTAGAACACTTTCCTTGTAACACGAGATCCACTAATATAATCAAGTTGCATTATTAGCTACTTATACGTTTACTTGCTGCTAATCAAATAAATTTGTAGGTTATGTAGGCTATTTAAAATTATTAACATTCATGCTTTAGTTATAGCTAAATCATGAATGTTGTATTGTTCATCGTAAGATTGTTAAAATCGTTAGTTTTTTAACTAACGCGTTAGTTTGTAAACTATCGACAAATTGTAAACCAGACCGACAGGGTTTAGAATTTACGTTTCTTTTGTTCTTACACGTCAACCTAACACGAAACTATTCCGGTATTTCGTTTGAAATTCAAGTTTTAACCAGTTCAAAATTTAACGGTTTATTATAAATCGTAAGCAGTACGATACGGTTTACAGTTTAAAGGCTAACGAGAAAAAAAAAGATTATAAACTAACGACAATCTTAAGGTGACACATACAAGATCTTTGTTAGATGGTTGCCACAGTGGATGAATTCAAGCCACGGTGGCAACAAATTCTTGATTCTGAGAAGATAAACCAAATCTTCTGCAGTTTCCAAAACATATGGGTACACCTGCTCATCTCCGCGTCGACAATCTGCTCTGTTTGATACTCGCACGTAGCGTGATAGTATGCGCTACTGGTGTTTATGTAACTCTATCCGCCAGCCACCTGTACCATCAGCTTGCCATCTCACGGTTGTTTATACATACGTAGACACGAATTTGGCCAGGGTGTCTATTCTATTTCCTTAGTTTGTTACTAGGACATTTCATCCAGTTCATTCACCGCGTCGGGTCCATTGGAGCGTTAATTAAATTTAATCGATCTGATTGTGAACCGGTAGCTGAACTGATTTTATCTCGGCACGCCGCGATTGGTCACAGACTCACTGAGCGGTTGTCTTCCCGTGACTTATCCTGCCCGAGTTTACTGAGATTACGAGACTACTGCTTCCGGCCCGTCCCCTACCATTCATGAAGAGTCGATGAAGGATCGAATTTGAGGATCGATTACGTTATTGCACAATTGTTGTCTGTGCGGTGTTGGGTTCGGCCTGGAAATGTTTTGAGGAAACGAAGAATGGGGCATGCATGACGCTTGCCACTATTTCAATGAACACGAGACAAAGACTGTTTAAGAACTACAAACGGATGTTTCCTCGCCTATTTCCTCGGTGACATGCGTAAATAGAAATCCAACTTCACGTGTACTCTGTCCGCCTATTCAATGAAAAGCAAAACATTTGACTCCTAAAAAATACGGACCGGGCCGGTCGAGAGCCTCTCGGGCGCTACAGTATTTTATATTTACTCATTTATTTGTACAAGGGAACTCGTTACGTCTAAATGAATAAAATTGATTGCTTATACAAACTGTGCGCCCAAATACTCAAGCATCACGATAAATAAAAGCTTTTAAAAAAGTTCAAAAAGTTTTCGACCGGCAGCGGCAGTGGCGGAGGCTGAGGCTGACCTTGGCGCGCTCAGTAAGACAAGTCGATTTTGTTATTTGTTTATACACAACACTACCTGTTCCTCACACACACACTCAACGGCCGACAGCCGCCCCGCGCCGCCTCCGAGCGCCCGCGCACGGCACCCAGCCACATTGGATCCCTCTCTCAGTTTACGGTGATTTTCATAATGAACCTCGATTTATTGGATCTTCCCTACGAGGCTTGAAATATACTTTATAGACCAATATGAAAGCGATTACTATCGTTATTGAAAGACGCGGAATTCAAGCCCGAAGAGCTTGTAAAAAAAATATTCCCGAGAATGTTCAACGTACGTACGTCGTGAAATATACATTTATGTAGAACTATAGATACCTATTAATTTACTTTAAAGTGCTGTTGATATCATAAACTATACTAATGTATTCAAAAAGAAAACGACATTGAAATCCGATACATCTTTAGAAAGATACGGAAGCCTCATGATGTCGTTAAAATATTTTACAGAGCGGGTCATCCCGCTACCTGATAAGGATACGCACTTTATAATATTTAAAGCAGATCCCGATCCCAGCACCCCGTATCATGAGGAGGTGACACAATTTATGTGTGAAATATTTTTGGTGTTATCTATTTAATGTGTTTGGAGACACGTAAGGTAGATATGAGGCCTCTACCAAGCCGAAGGGACAGTTTATTTTTTCTTTAGCCTCGTGACTGGAAGACGTCGAGCCATATTCGGCGGAATCTGCGGGAGATGGATCAGCGCAAAAAAACAGAAGTTATTTTGATATTTACTTGATATCTGGCGTCGAAGTGACAATATGAGCGAAAAAAAACCGACGTGTGTTTTAGTTAGCGTCGTGGAATCTTTGTGAGGCTTTTTATCTCAATATTTCTTCCCGGGACTGGTGGTTCGTGACCTCAGATGCGATTACTTCTCATGATTTAGACGACTATTATCAGGTCGCCTCCACAGATGAGTCGTTGTTGAATTATGGTGTTCCCGTTGCTTTGTTGGCTTTGTTCCGCCATTACCATGCCGGTAATTACGAGATCATGTTTCTTAGTTATCAATTGATTTCGAGACGTCGAGATCTCAATTAAGTACCTACGAATGGAAGATTATCGTTAATCTTGAAATGGTTATACGAGACGATCCTCTATCATCATAGTTTTCTTAAAACCAATAAAGTTTGTTAACCTCATATTAATTTTACTTTTGAATCATAAGTTTGTTTTGTTCTTTATTAGGATAGTAAAATCAGGCCTTATCGTGTATTTCTGACATCTGGGTATTTCTTTCGCTTCTGAAAAATTTACCGATCAATTTGTAAATAATAACTGCCTACATCATATGTTATCTATGAAATTAAACTGTATGTTTTTGAACACTGACATTGGTATGTTAGTAAAATGATGAAGCGTGACGCCCAAAACCCACGCATTTCAAACGAGCATGAACAATTGCAGAGCCAAACTTTGAACATTATCTTTTCTTGAAAGCAAACAATAAAGGAGAAAAGAAAGACATTGTGAAAGGTTAAAAATTGAACACAGATAAAACATGATTGCTTGTGCAAAGTAACATGGTGTATATAGGTAGTATCGCGCGTGACCGGTCCGCCACGACTCATGCGATACCATACTCCGCACACCGACCGGCGGCGGCGGCGGCGCCCGCGCACCTCAAGCAAGCTGCCCAGCAAGATGTTCTCACGACACAATTTGACATTTCACTGAACAAATATAGGAGCCATTTTGGAGCAGATCGCCAATTATGTTAGGCATGCTATCAAATTGCAAATTTAGGCTTCGGTTCCACCATAGCAAGGATTCCAAACAGACTCGATTGACACATCGTCTATGAATGGATGATGTCAACACCACATTTCGAGACATCACTTCGAATTTTCGGAAGCTTCTATCACGCCTATTATTTACTTCTCCTGGTTACGGTGGCGACTGGACCAGCCCAATATTTCCAAAATTTAATCAATGCCCATGAAATTTACAAGGCAGTTTATATTTAATTTGATGTTTTATCGGCGGGTACGCCTGTGTGAGTGCTCGTGTGTACACGGTAATTATGCGGCGGGTCGGCGCGGGCGCTCTGCGCTGGTGGTCCGAGCCTCCCCCTCCCCATCTCCCCCCCGCCGGCTCTATACCCGCTACACCTGGGAACTCACGACCGGACACTAGCTGAGTGAAGGACGACACTAATACTACCTCTCACTGGGAAATATTGCAGGCAACTCGGTTTGGAAAGCTTAACCGTAAAGGCAGAAATCTGCTCAGTTTTTAATGGTTATAGGTTTGATGGGAAAAAAATCAACTGTATTTGATTTCTTTATGAATAGAGCGGCAAGAAAGTGAACGGCAGTGGAGGCTGAATTTTTCGTATTCGATTTTCTACATGACACACAAACTCATGAGAACTTCATTCTGTCGCTTGTCGTAAGCTTTACAAATTCAAAGAGATTCCCAAAGATCTACTGATTTTGAATTCCTTATCTCGATCATGAATTATCTAATATTATAAGCATTAAGCAGTTAATTAAAATACATTTTGATTAAGTTTCTGAACAGAATACGGTCCTTAAATCAATGAAAAATACGTCTCGAGTTAGTCCTGTTGCGTTGGTTAGTTCCATTTAAATTGTATTGGATGCGAGACTGATTCGATAGGTAATAGTACCTTTGTTTGTCTAACGAAAGTGACAGTTCAGCCCGCACTCAATGTCAAAGGTGGCGGACAAAGTAATTAGGTAATTTGCACGTCCAAGCCTAAGCCAATAACCGCTTTCTGTCATGTTTAACCTTTATTAACAGTCTTTCTTTTCTTCAAAATTGAGCATCCATGCTATTAGTCTGTCGTTCTGAAACTAACTATGGAGGACTCTGCGAGACAACATCTTCCTTTGTTGTGATAGGCTCTAAAGGAGTGCATATAGTATTATTTTTTGTACGTACAAAAACGATAAACAAAGGTTACGTATGAAATATCGCCAAGACATTATTGTTGCAAGTTCGAGTGCTGCTTCAACTGACTGCAGTCTTAAACTAAGAATTTAATGCACTATGTAACGACTGTGAAGGCCTGCGTTGCAATAACACTGAAGAATTAAAAAACACAATATAGAGAGGCAAACAGAATAATTTCGAATTTGACGCAAAGTCCCATAAGTTTCACACTTTAAAGCGCCCACATGAGATGTAGAGTGTCCAGGATGGCCAGAACATTTAAATTAAATTTAACTACTTTCTAAAAAAGTTGCACTATGTAGTTCATGAAATCCGCAGTTAAGATATTTAGTAATATATGTTATAAACCGATTTAAAAAAAGGAGGAGTTCTCAATTAGGTGGTTATATATTTTATATTTGTTACATCGAAGCTGGTATTTTTATGTACCAATTTCCAAAAATATTCTTTTATTTGAAAGCATGCAAAGAAAGCATGAAACTTGGCATACATGCAGATTTTATATAAGTGCTTCGATATTGAAAGAGGAGCACGTTGAAAAAGTTTTTTTCCCTCCCTCGCCCCTCTTTTGTGACCACAGTTTTTTTTAAACGGCTAAAGCTTAAAAAAGCCGACAAAGGATACACCAAATTTTGTATCCCAAGTAGTTTCATATAACCGAATTGGTTAATACAGATCACTTTCTATCCGTATACTAAAGTTAGGTTGTGTTAGATCACAACTGTGGTATAATCTGGACCCGAGTATAATCTGGACTTGACACCATGTAGTTTGGTAGATCCTTGAGCCGAATTGGTTGCTATAGTTCACTTTCTGTCAGAAACCAATATTATTTATGGTGTCAAATAATTTAGTTGACATACTTATTCTTAAATATATGGGTAACGTATTAATATAATTGAGTGTAATTTGGGGTGAAAATTAAATACCCAATAATCATTTCTCAAACAAACAAAATAAATAATAAGCTATGTACGAACATTTCTGAAAACAATCTGTCTATACACATTGTAGATTAGTTAACTATTGGCGACCGGCTTAGCCTAGCGGGTGGTGACCCTGCCTACGAAGCTGACGGTCCTGGCTTCGAATCCTGTTAAGAGCAATTATTTGTGCATGAATATTTGTTTCTTAGTCTTGGATGTTTTCTATGTATTTACATAAGTATTTATCTGTATTAAATATATTGCCTTCTATCACCCATAACCCATAATACTATAGACCTACTTCGATTTGTGTAAGATTGTCCTCTAATATTTATTTTTATTTATTGAAGTCGCATCTATGACAAATCAATACAACAACGAAGAAAATTCAATTTGCTTGTAAATATGTCAAATCTGGATGGCTTCCTTGAGATAATTGTAGATTGATTATGTGAGAACCCTATTGTTAAAACAAGTAGACTAAAATTATTTAGCACAATAAGTTTTCAATCGGGCGGGAATTACCCGTTGGTCCCACGAAAGAAAATTGCAAAAGGATATTATACTCATGAATCTTCCACTCAATGATTCACATAATGGTTTTTCCGTAAAATACTTCTCTATCCTTACAGTACAGCTGCTATTTATGGTATCAATAAATTATAGTAGTATAATAATAACTCCAAGCTCAAAGTTAAAGCTTCTGAACAAACATTGTCGTCATACAATAGTTTTATAACTCTTCACGTTTCTCAAACTAAATTAGCGAAAAATTCGTTGGAACTATGCGAATGACCAATTTCAGATATTTATTTGGGGTAATAAAAACGGGTTAGCATTGTAGCCCTTTAAAGGTCTAACGGTGTATTATCTCAAGGCTCTTAGGGCATTTTTGCACAGTTGAATGGTAGAACAATCCTTTTACATTTTGTTTAACCAACGGGACATTGTGCTTTTGTCTGATATTCGCAACTCTTTTTGCATATCTTTTAACGGTGTATCTCTTGTGTTTACTAGTAACAACCTAATTGCTTTACTAGTAGGCAACGCACCGCAATAAACCTTGCCAGTGAAAACGTCAAAAGGCTTCATACATACACCGAAGACGGCCGTTACTTTAATGGCGAAATTATTACAGATTTTTTGCGAGAGTAATTAAAGTGGCGATGTTGTTTTTTTTTACGAACAAGACCATCGTCGAATTGTTTTTATTGAGTCTAATGAAAAGGCGATTGTTAATAACTAATAAACTGGTAGTTCCACGAAGAAAAAACTGACGACTGTAGGAGCAACTAATTCTACGGAAAACATTGAATTAGTATTCTTGTTCCTGTCCTAAACTCAAATCGTCAATCAATCACAAAATTATCAACTACAAATTAAAATCACACCTTATCCTTATATCATTAATACCATAATCCTACACGAACTATGTTTGTGCCTTTACAGCAGCAGTTTATATTTGGACAAAGACCCGAATGGCCGAGTCGGGAGTGACTGCCTACGAAACCAAGGGTCCCGGGTTCGAGTCCCGGTTGGGGCAAATATTTGTTTGACGAGAACGGATGTTTGTACCCCAGTCATGGTTGTTTATCCTAAGTATAATATTTATCTATAAAAGTATGTGTATCGTTGTCTAGTACCTAAGATACAGGGAATTCTAGTTTAGGGCTAGATCAATGTGTGTCAAAGTGTCCAAGGTATATTATTATTATATTTATTTACCTAGCTACAAACTGAAGCAGACAATTTTTGACTACATACAAACCTTTGTGGCTTTAGTGTGCTATAAGTTACTTGGTTAAGTTAGCTCTGTAAAATAGATAATAAACAAAACAAAAACATTTTGAGTTAAAAGTCCTTATTCAGAAAGCATTCACAGGTCTGAATGCATGTGCATAGCACATCAGAATGCGGCATCTGAGATGCGGCTGATGGTGCCTCCGAGATGGTTCACGCAGTCAGATCCACCTTTGGCAACCGCAACTATAGTTTGTAGTGTAGTATTATAAGAAGGACATCGAAGGTACTGTCACTCTACTGTGACATGATGCCGTATAAATATTTGCGCACTGTGAACAAAACGTTCTTATTTTGTAAAGATGCAAGAACTTCGTTGACTTTATCGGATTGTGTTGCTGTCGAGGCCTAAATAAAGTTTAATCCTTGTTGTAACTGGTTAACCTTACAATTGACAGTATGATTTAGTGATTGATCATAATGAACTACTTAATTAAAATTGTGACCTTTCATAGTTTAGATAAGGGAATTCTGCCAATACATTTCAAAATATATAGTTTTAGGGCATGTGGTGATGGTCAGGGGTGGCAAGAAAAAGAAAACTTCAATACCTCTGGGACACATAGCACAGATTAGATAATAGTTACTACGCCACATAGTCCGACTGCTTCATCCGTTTGATTGGACCAATTTTGTTTTACTTTTGGTCCGATCATGGAAACGGACCATAAAAATATAATTTTCTTGGATTACGTGGTTACACCAATCGGACGATCAGAATCTTGATAGACCGACTAAGTGATCGTACTATAAAAACGATAATTTTCTTAGCAGATGACTAGACGATAGATTTCCCGTCGTACCACGCGTTCCATGGAAGCGACATTACGGATTGCCAAGTGTGAAAAAAAGCAAAACGGAATAACACGCCTTTTCCCAGAGGGTGTGGCAGTGGCATAACTTCCACATAATATGAATTACCTTCTTGTGTGTCATGATTTTGAAGGGTGTCATGATTTTGACAACTGTTACTATTTTTGATATATCATGATTTTGACAGGTGTCACTATTTTTACAGATATCATGATATGACAGGTGTCACTGTTTTTGACCGATATCATGATTTTGACAGGTGTCACTGTTTTTGACCGATATCATGATTTTGACAGGTGTCACTGTTTTTGACCGATATCATGATTTTGACAGGTGTCACTGTTTTTGACCGATATCATGATTTTGACAGGTGTCACTGTTTTTGACCGATATCATGATTTTGACAGGTGTCACTGTTTTTGACCGATATCATGATTTTGGCAGGTGTCACTGTTTTTGACCGATGTCATGATTTGGACAGGTGTCACTGTTTTTGACGGGTATCATGGTTTTGACAGGTGTCACTATTTATAAAGGCGTCACCCTTTTTGACAAGATTATTTTTGAGCAAAAGTATGCCCGAAGTGTGAAATATATCGATTGAACAAGTAGAATTATACATTCATAGTTCAAATAGTTCAAATAGTATTTATTCATAAACAATAGTACAATTGTGTGTGAAGTACAGATTAAAATTCAAACATCATTAAACGTTATAACAGTTCCCTACAAGTGAAATCATTATAATGCCAGAAATATAATAAAATGTAACTTAAATTAAATTAAAGGTTAAATTATTCAATACTAATACACATACCTGGCATAATAGTTATTAATAATTGAAAGTGAAGTAATTAAATGTCAAAACTAAAATTAATTTAATGATTAATCATGCGCATGTCTCATTAAATAAATAAATTCATAAACACAAGGAATAAAATAAGTATCATATCAAAAAATAAAAAAAGATGTTTAATGTTATTTTGATTGATTGCAGAATTCTTCAATACTGTATGGACTCAAGCGATTGGTATTAATTCGTCACATATAGGTACACATACCTACATGTTACAAATGAATACCATATACGTAATATACACATGTACATTTACAGCTATGTACGTACATGGAGTATGAAATTAGCCGCACCAATAACTTTGCAACCACGTATCTCCACAATATTGAGACCTGTCAAAAATAGCGACCCCTGTCAAAATCGTGACACCTGTGAAAATTTAGACACCTGTCTAAAATAGTGATATCGGACTTCTGAGAAAACGCTGGATATTCTGATTTGTGCATCGGCCACACCATCCGACAAAAGGAGGTGTTAGTCTGTGCTGTGGCTCTGCCACAATACCTGTCACCAGTTGAGTCTTGGCCCGATGGTTTATCCTACTGGGATTGGACTATGTTAACATAACATTTCCTTGTCGTCCTATAACAGAACAATACAAGATGAGATTCCTCGTAGTCCTGTCAATCGAACATACAGAAAAAATATGGACGAAGTGGAGTTGCAATTTCTTGTAGTCCGATTAATCGGACCAACAAGAAAATAAAAGTCTCATGGTCCGTTCAATCGGAGAAAGCAGTCGGACAACGTGGTCAGAGCGCCTATCACTGCGCTACGCTGTGACAGAGGTGACCACAGCTACCGCAATTTATGCCCGTTCTCGCCTCGCCCCATGTAAACTGCGCCAGGGCCGGAGATGTAGAGATTAGATGATCATCGCGCCGGCCAACAGTTTTTCATCGTTTGCCTCTAAGGCGATGCAAGTGCCCTTAGAACACGATATGGGCGAGGAAACACGAAATCACGTCAAGTTTTTCCATGGTGGAGTCGACGAAATCGAGCTATGGAATCGAGTAGACTTCACTACTAACGCATATGGTATTTAGGATGATGAAAACTCAAAAATCTTTGTAATTTATAACCTATAACATTTACATATTGTACATTTACATACATTGTTTCTGGCCCCTGTGTCTTATTGACCAGAAAAAGTCACAAACATGTGAACATCCAAGACCTGTTTATTTTTCGTCATCCCCAGCCGGGATTCGAACCCGGGAAGCACGGCCTCTCGCTTCGGAAGCACGTCCTCGACCGCTGCACCACAGAGGTCGTGAATCTATGTTCCTAATATTTTTGGTTGGTATAAATAATTAGTTTTTTTGTTTGACTTCTTGCGGTGAGTAACATGCGGCTTTCGGTGTAATGTGTCTAAGTAACACTTACATAATCGAACCTCTTGCTAACAAGAGGATGATATGGAGATTCTTATTAAACTTTCACATAATTGAAGAGTTTACTTGAAGACTGGTCTAAACATACCTGCTATTGTTAGAACCAAACAAATGACTCGGTTAAATGTAAAATTCTTATTAAGTAAGACAAATAAATTCGAGTATGTTTTCTAAACGTTCGGAGCTCACTTTCGTTTACTTTTCACGCTTCATTAATTTCATAGTGGATTTTCGTTTGCTTATAATAAGTTCTTCTCTTATGTCAACAACTTTTACATCGACCGTATGAATTTCCATTTTTGTTGTCTTCAATATTCTTACTCAACAGGCACGTGGATACGTTTACTGAATGGACTTGTTGCGAGGATTTCTTTTTAACCTCTCAACTGCCGAGGGTACTTGGTAATATGGTTTAACCTCTCAACTACCGAGGGTACTTGGGACGGGTCGCGATTTTGAACCTAATGCCATGGTAATAAAATTTAAAACCTATAACGGAAAAGTGGCGTTATCTAACGCCGGTGGTATTTAAGAGGTTAAGGGTTCCGTACCTCAAAAGGAGGAACCCTTATAGGATCACTTGTGTGTCTGTCCGTCCGTCCGTCTGTCACAGACACTTTTATCAGGAACCATAACAGATATAGGCTAGAAATCTTCTGCAAAAATACTTATCCTGATAATTGCAACATAATTCAAGTCTATTAAGAAAAAAAACTATTGCCTACAAAAAAGTAGAGGGGGTAAAATGACAAAACGAAAAAAAAACCGTATAATAAGTCATGTAGGGTACCGTTGAAAAGGTATTTTTGTAAATATATATATTTTAGTTGTGATAACTTCAGAAGTTGAGATCGAAAACAAGCAAAAAAATGCCACTGCCCGCCTTATTTCCGAAACTACACAGTCTAGATTATGAAAAAAATACAGAATATAAAACTTAAGGTTAAGGTTATTATTTATCTATAAACCACTTACAAACTATGTACATGGAGTATGAAAGTTTGTCAACAAAATTTTGCTATGTAAAATCCAAACTATTCACTCCACACCAACCCTACCATTGTACGGTGGTAGGGTTCCCTTCGTGCGCGAGTTAGACTCGCACTTGATCGATTTTTTTTCATAATTTTGATATACTAAGTTAAAAAGTTATTTAAGAAAAAAGACAAAAAAGAAAATCCCCTCCCCCTTATCTCCGAAACTACTTATCCTAAAATAAAAAAAACAAACGTAATGATAGTTCTTTACTTAAATTTTAAAGGAATTTTCCTAGAAAAATATAATAATGCAATAAATTTAGCCTGTTAGTGTCCCCACCGAGGGGCACGGGCCTTTACCAAGATACGAGTAAAATTGAGCCATACTCAACCAAGCTGGCTCAGTGCGGGTTGTTGGAGGGGCGTCGGGCTAGTGGTCAACCCGACCGTCAGAAGTTATCAAGCTAGGCCTAGACGTTACGACTCCTACCACCGAGTAGCGATGATGGTAACCGGGACCTACAGCGTCAGGTGTCATCCGAAGCACGGAAGCGCCCGAGACGTTCCGATGAGCGAATACCACTAATAGGCCATGAACGCTTTTTTTTGTGCGCTGGCACGGACGGACCCTTCTTGCGTGAGCCCGAATCGCACTTGGCGGTTTCTTTTAAATAAATTTTTGGTAGAGTTACCACCATTTTCTTTTGTCAGTCTAGTAAAGCCACTCAACCTGGAACGCCTACCTTGTTTGCACCACTGATTTAAAATGGCTTATGTTTAAACGATTACCAAAAACGCACCTATTTTACTACCAATAAATTCGAAATGACTGCCAGAATGGATAAATATCCACCAAATTGTTTTTGGATAAATGATCACCAAACTTCTTTTTATGTTTTGTGTACTTAAGTTTATGTTTTAAGTATTTTTTGTTGTTCTTACATGTTCAACCTAACATGAAGGATAAAGGGGGCTTCCTAAGGCTACCGCAGTATTTTGCCCTGATATTTTTTGCAACTTTTGGTGTTCATTTATCCATTCTATTCCCTGGTCAATCCATAATCACTACGTACTACCAGGTTCTTCGGGCGTCCGAACGACCGTCGCAATTTCAAGACAGACACATCTACCTGCATTATCTTGATAAATCTCAGATTCAATTTGCATTGTTCGTATCACCCACACAGGAGTTGATCAACTCGCGAGTTGCTTGCGACTAATTCCCGGGGGCTCGAGCGATGCATTAGCATTAAAACTCGACTCTTCGTTGAATGGTGAACGTCGTTGGCTGCAATTACGCAAATAATATAATAGGCCGTTGTCAAGAGGCAGATGTCCAGTGTGTTTACAACCATTCGTGTAGAGAAACAAATGTCGAGGTTTTGCTCTGATTCATTAAAGCATTAGGGCTTGATTGGGCGACAAGATTCAGAGGACTTCCGAGGACACGATAGGAATCAAACTCGTATAAAATAAAATTTTACACACGTATTCACTGTAAGATTTAATAATCACAGCAAGGAAAAAACAATGAAGAATCTGTGGTGGGATAGAAATCTAAATTGTCACGACAATACAAATTGGTCACGGCGAATTCTCAAAAATCCTTACAAGAATTAATAAATAACGTTTCCTGAGTAACTTTTTGTATTTCCTGCGAACTTGTCGATATTCACAACCCACAAAGATGAAATTATTTCGGAGATAAATGGCGTCTAGTCTAGTCACGCCGAATTTATCGTCTCCACGAAACAGGTTCTTGATGGAAACCGACTTTTCAATACAAGAGGTTATTGTGTGACATCTCTTTGGAAATTCAGCGTATCAAAGAAGACAAATCTCGGAGGGTATCCTACCACGGCAGACACCGGCTTCTTTATATCTTCCACAAAGGACGTAATAACCATATCAAACAGCGTGTCCTTTGGTCGCGCTGCATACATATCGCCCTGTAGGGCCGACTAGGGCCTTTGTAGTGTTTTAGAATAAGTGAAGAAATGCGTTTTGTTTCCGTCGCGAACGCGCTTCCCATACATAATTCGTACGGGACGCGCATACCTGAGAGTGACTCAAAGAGGGTTTTATAAAGAAAAGTCATACAGTGTGTAACAGAAAAGTGTTGTTGCTTTGATCAAATCGGATCCATAGTGACAGTTGTTAAAGGTGGTATCCCTAACATACCTTAAAATATGACTATACCCCTATGCGACATCCTTATATTAAATTAAATAAGAGGATACCGTAGAGTCGGGTTACTTTAGCTCTGGGGGGTAACTTTGGCTCAAAACGAAAAAAGTTTGAATTTCCCTCTTCTTCGAATATTTAGCAGCTAACGATATAGTTCGGATCGGAAATGTTAGATGGCGATACTGGCACCTGTTTTTGATTGTTTGTACGAATTTTTCCAAGGTTAAAGCAGCCATTTGCAATATGACTACACCGGCTGTCAATATTGTCAAAATTTACACGTGCAAACTTTATTGTTTAACGGAGTTTTTAAGGTAAGTTCTGTTTAACATTTGATTTGTTCGGGTCAGAAATATGTTTAGGAATACAGGTATGATAGAAACGATTGTTTATTCACAAGTTTAGCTACTAAAACACTACATATTAAGTGTGGGGATTCTTTGACTCTAAAAAAAGGGTAACTTTAGCTCTTGAGCCAAAGTAACCCGATCATTACAATTTTATTTATTTATTGAATTTTCTGAGTAAATTACTAATTCTTTTTATGTTTCAGCCATTCCTGGAAATATATTATCTGCAAGACCAATATCCCCAAATTCGAAAAAAGGCTTGTTTCTCGGTACCTGAATTAGATGACTAAGTAGAAAACAGTAAATAGTTCCTCATAGTACAAATCTAACTTACTTATATTATAGTCGATGATTGTCATATTGATAATGCTGTTAGCAGTTAGATTTATAACTTTAAAGTGCAAAGTTGCCTAAGGACAAATATAAATCTTAAAAGATAAAGATAAAGACGTTGATTCTCAATAATAAGACTGAATGTTACAAGTTAGATTTAGTAATCTTAGTTATAATTTTTAATTATAAACATTAATAGTAACTTAGATATTTAAATTCAAGTATATGTGCCATTAAAAAAAAATTTTCAAAGATTTTGTTAATTTATTCACCGTGAGGCTATAAAGAATTTAATTTTTGCTTAATAATTTAGTTTTTTGTTGAAAAAATATATATTTGTATGTCAAATTCTTCATTTGTTTATTTTATATCATTGCAAACGGCTTAGATTAGCTCAATCGTTGCCTAAGTACAGGTTTAGTGGCCAAAAAATCCTCCAACCAAAGTAACCCTCTTCAAATGATAACATTGGCTCAAATTTTAAAAAAATATAAAAAATATTTCTACTAACTTTTTGCTCGAAAATTAAATGTGGTTGATTCGTTACTATCCCCATCTATCAAGTCACACCACTATAACACTTAGAAGTCCGTCACGGTCTTAACAACGGAGCGATTTCTAAAAATTTTAGAAAAAAGGTGCTAAAGTAACCCGACTCTACGGTAATTTAAATGACCATCAAAATATTTTTTTCCAACCAAAAATGGGTAAATGATCACCAAAAGTTTCAAACAACAAAAAATACTTAAAACATAAACTCAAGTACATTTATCCAAACACAACTTGGTGGTCGTTTACTAATTCTGATTCAAATACGTTTACATAAGCCATTAAAAATATGGTAAGGTTTAATTTTCTAGTAAAAATAATATCGATGGACCCATTCATTAGTGGATTGAAATCCCTTTTTTGCTCAAATCGGGTGCAACTACATACCTACGCCTAAACTTAATTTGTAAAGGAGTTTGTAGATGTGAAGAGGACGATAAATATGAATTGGTAACTTTCTACGAGAAGAGCTTGATTTCATCAATTTGTTAAACATCCACTCCGCAGGAAAACTTCATTACCATAAAGTCCCACGATCTCAAAACTCTCGTTAGACGTCTAGTCACGACAGCTGTCATTCTTGCAGACGTTTCCCGGTAAATGGCGAACCAATTATTAAATAAGTTGGTGCTTTTTGGAGTCTTTTATGGGTAATTCCTATGACCCCATCATTAGACGAGTTTTATTTGTAGCTCAAACGTCACATCACCGTCAAACGTCACAACGTGAGGCATGCCAGGGCGTATTGTACGTGAGTCGCATGAGAACCATATAGTTCGACCCCGCTCATAATTTCAGTGTTCTCATCCTTTGTGCTCGGACCTCATTGTTATTAAAGCAATCACGGCCGCTCTCCATCATGCTCCAATCGAAACATTATGGGATATAAACAAAAGAAAGCAAGAGGAATTCAATGAAAAGCCATTATGTCGCCGTGGAGGGCACTCCAGCACTTGGGCTGGCTGTGTTGTCTCAATATTTTTCTTCGTGGCTCGAGTTGACACGTTATTCTCTCGCGTCGTTCAAAATGCCGCTTGGAATTTTGAAGGGCTCTCGATAATGGCCGATATTTACAACCTCTAGATAATTTTATAAAGCGAGCTGAATAATTGAAAATAAACCGCTATATGTAAGATTGATATGCGGAATGTTCGGAAGGGTATTAGGGTTTGTTTGCGGTGGTAAACTAGATTATTAATTGAAGGCTGAGCTTTGATCGGGTGGATTTAGATATCTGTCTGTGTATTGTAGTCGTCAGCGAGCATGATCCCACAGTCGGGTATAATACGTTTATGGTCGGTACGTTTGAGTGTGCATTAGAAGGGTCCCGCGGGCCTGTGACACTGTCAGATTAATCCTATCATTGTTGATCTCTTGAACCGACACACAAGTCAAATCTGTTCTACAACGTGGAATGCTTATTAATGAGGCAAGACGCAAAGAATGCCCTCAAGTATACCACCGCTTGACAAACAAATACAAAATTTTGTTATTATTTATTAATTTCGTCCAATGTTAAACATAATGAGCATATTAAATCTCTTTTAACGAAAATAAAATCAATTTAGTACTAACTATTTGAAAAACGCTTAGATATAAATGGTATTCTCGAATAAAATTTTAAACATATTCAAGAGAGGCTAAAATCAAAGGTTGAATTTAAATGGAAATGTTTAGAAACTTATAAAGATTATTGTGAACGTCGGGAGATGCCTTTCGTTCTTTCGTCTATAAGAATTCTTTCGGAAAAAACGAGTCGTAAATTGGGGGCGTCGAGAATTCCAGATGGTATCGTTTGGTGGACGATTTAGGCTTTCTGAAGAACGCATTATGGGTTCATGGTTAAAAATATCTTAGTGCTCACAATTCTATGCCCAATAAATTGAGTCTTAATTAATCGTTTCTTTGTTTAATCCATGTCGTAATTTATTGCCGTGGAAAGATCCTATTGTCTGTTATATTTTACTGAGGATTTGCCAAAGTTAGAAATGAAGTTGTAAAAAGGTTTTGGAGTGAAAATAGACATATCGTTATCGAAATTTTGCGCAAATATATTTTTGACATAACATTTTCTGATTTTATGAGAATTACTTTAGTTGGAAACTATTGCGAAATTGTACTGGTAACTAAGAGGCTTAATATTCATGCTTTAATCTTATTGTTTTGTTTTATTACATTACGGTCTCATTAATGCTGATGCCGACAGACAAAATAATATGATGGGTATTATATTTAGCAGTGTGAGAACGCATCAGTTTGTATAGGCTTTGGGTATCTTCGTACTCTTGTTCAAGTATTTTCTCCGATATCAGTTTTACTGGTCACCACAACTTGTCAATCAGAAAGCTTATATTTATATCGCAATTAAGACTTTTAAGATGCCATTATTAATGTGAAAAGAACAATCGTGTTTCTGCTTTTGTCTCCTTATAATGAATATCCTTATATGGTTTCATAATTTTAGTCAATAAAGTTTATGAATTATTTATTTTGTACAGTTTTCTATAAATCCAGTATCACATCAACATTAGCGTTTAAAAGATTGAATCTATAGTGCGTTGTATGTATGACTGTATGTAAATATATTTGCATATGAAGAAGGCTGGGCTCGTGCCCGACATATCGTGAACGTTGATCAAAGCTTGTCAAACAAAAGCCTCGTAAGTGCTCTCCGCATATGATACTACATCCATACAAAACAATACGGACAACCACGAATGTAAAAGACAGTAACTTTTTTGTTACAGAAGTATCTGTCTTTTGGATCGACCATTAAATATTAATACGATATATGTTCTAATAATAAATAAAGATATCAGCAACTCGGTAAGTTCAGTTTAAGAATTACACAAATATCCGTTATCATGCGGAACCTATTTATAAACTAACGCATCCAACGGGGTCCACTAGCTTTCTGATCTAGTGTTTTTATCACACAATAATCATCAACTTTTTTTGTTTCCCTATTTTTGGTCATTATGGTCAGAGTCGATGCACCCAAATGGCCTTCATTCGTCAGCATTGGACCAGTGAATTCCATAAAAAAAAGAAATGTAACTAAATGATGTGACTGGCTATTAAAAACTGCTGGAGATCGCGTGTTAGCGACGTATTTATGTCGCTGTGGATTTGCTTTACTAGAATGGAGTTGGGAGGTGGGTTACTGTTCGTTTCTTCATCACTGTAAGATTATTTGTGAGATCCACACCGGTTTATCGGATAGTTTATTTGGCATGTATATTTTTCTTAGAACAATCTTTGACCGGTATGATCTTTGAATAGAACTCTGATATAAAACGACCAGCAAAAGAAAACATTTTCGACACTTGCTGACTAATGCACAATACGTGTTTTCAAAGACACAGACATATGTAAATATTTGTCAGTTGAATATATTACACGCTATTGTCTATCGGTGACTGGTTCAGATTGATAGTTCTTTTTATTACACCTAAACAAGTAATTTCAAATTAAATAACTCGTTTTATAAAGTTTAAATGAAGTGTGAAATCTTAAGCCAACTCCCATGGATATGGAGCTTTTGCACAACCGTTTCGCTGGCAAACTTCTTCGGGCGATCCGAGACTTGCTTATACTGTCTGTAACAAAGTTGCCACAAGAACGCTCGAGGCTACTAAATGCTACTATAGACATAAAATGTATGCTTTTTGTGTCTTTACTTATCTCTTAACCAGTCTAAGAATGAACTCTACAGCACGTGCTTAAGGCGTTAAATCGAGTGAAACATAAAATTTAAACCACATTCAATTTGTTAGACCGAGTTTACATAGGACCCGAAGTGCAACGTCGGAGTAAACATTAGGCTTTATGCTCACGGAAAGGATAAATATTGGTCTTTAACTTCGAAGAAAAATGCGTTTAGGAAACATAGGCGACCGCTGTGTACGTTTTTCGTTATTCGAATTAAGAAGCCGGTGCGTTGAATGCTTTGCCTTTTGTTGCTGGCTATATAGTATAATGCATTGTTTAAATTTGATCAGTGCGTGATTGAAGTAGGCCGGTCGTCCGTCCGTCCGTCGGCGGCACTCTGTGATATAAAATTGATCGCACATTAATTTTGTGAGCAATAAAACTCTGGGTGTTCCTTGTTTGTTTTAGAACGCACTTAAAGGCGCCGACGCTGTTAATAAGCTACTGTTTGTTAGCGACTAGTAATTTTGGAATCATGCTCACTCGTTTTTTTTGGTTATAACGATGCCATTATTACGAAAATCGATATCCATTAAAGTGTGGTATTTCAACACATACAATATTGTGTTGGTACCCTATTGAGCCTAACTTTGTGGCTAGCGTTTGAATGTTTTTGCACCAATGAAAATGACAGAATATTTCCGCAATAATTCAATTTCCGTACGCCTACCTTCTACTGCTTTTTACCGCCATCATGCATCAAACTGTCTGTTTATGACCAAAAAATAAGTAAGAAACCACGTACTTTATAACGGCTTTATTTCAGAGCTCTCCACAAAGGGACTCCTAGCTCTGCGTACACGCATCTCCTGCATAAACATGCTAAATGGTTGAATTGTTCACTGCACTATGAACACCATCATTTTGTCCAAAAATGTGGCACAAAATTTCCCTACACTCAAAAACCTCACAAAGGAGTGCCCTATTCAAGATTCTATAGGACGTGAAACTTTTTTGTCGACAACCGCAGAACTATAAAACTGAAATAGTACATTTCCCACGAGTTCGCAATATGTACGAACCGAGAAGTTTACGGCATGAGCTGAAGGCGAAGTCGTAGCGAGGTTCGTTAAAAGCCTTTTCGAACGAGTTAGGAATGTAATTTTCCACCTGAGAACCCAAAATCAAGCGGCGAAGGTGCTATTTTTAGCTCAGAAGTCAGAAAAATTAATTTTAGATTCCGTTACATGGTATCGAACTGATGGTCATCCTACATAGAAGCGCCTAACAGCAGGAGTCATATAGTGGTCATAAAGCTGACCAACCTGGCATGCGGTGGAGGGAAATAAAAGGAAACAGCTTCCATTCACACTTGTGTCCTAAAATATTTATCCTTTTTTCTTGCCAGCAAAAAAGCGTGTGATGTTATGTGGTGGTGCTGGGCTATGTCGCTTGTGGAAAATAAGGTGGAATTTGAAAATGTACTACTAAATAAAATATAGGGAGTACAATAGTAGATAATCGTATAGACAACTGTGTTTGATCTTAAAAAGCCTGTCCAGGATTTGTCAAATTGCACAATAGTTAATTCAGTTAAGTCAGCAGTTCATACATTTACTTACTATCGTCCGCAGCAAGAAATAGGAATAGGTTAGTACTACCATTATTTAGACTAAGTAAAGTAGTACATCATTCAGGGGGCACTGTATTCGCTTCTACAATAGAATACCACAAGAATCATTGATCCTTGCTGAAAAGAGGTTCAAAAACTATGTTAAAAACCGGTCAAGTGCGAGTCTAAATCGCGCACGAAGGGTTCCGTACCACCGTTCAATGGAAGCGATGGTGTGGAGTGAATAGTTTGGATTTTACACAGCAAAATATTGTTTACAAAGTTATTGGTGCGGTTACTTTCACACTCCATGTACGTAACCAGGTGCATCCATAAGTTTGTATGTGGTATTGAAAGAATTGTTGTATGGGAGCCCCCTTAAATATTTCTTTTATCCTGTTTTTTAGTATTTGTTGTTATAGCGGCAACAGAAATACATAATCTGTGAAAATTTCAACTCTCTAGCTAGCTAGGTTCTTGAGATACAGCCTGGTGACAGACGGACGGACGGACGGACGGACGGACGGACAGCGAAGTCTTAGTAATAGGGTCCCGTTTGGAACCCTTCGGGTACGGAACCCTAAAAATGAGCTGATGAGAAAGTCCTATTATAGTATTAAGGAATACTTAGATGACAAAACTGCATGGTCCATACCATCTCAGCGCACAGAAATTCGACGAGGGGCGATGGATCAAGTCTATCACTCGCCGGCGAATTTCCTTAGACCGAAACTAGTACCTGTTGTAAAGTCACTTTTTTAAAAAGAAGATATGGCGGAGTTTCTTGCCGTTTCTTCTTAACCCCGAGGCCCACCTTCCGAAACTGTGTAGTCTTTTTTTTATATAAAAAAATGACTTGTAGTTATAAGTAAGTATAATTTTGACGTTGAATAAGATCATTTTTTTATTTATATTCAATAAAAAATTGAGTCTGCGTCTGAGTCTGCAATCTTGAGCTCTTTGTCCCTATAATAATAAGGTACATAATAACTATGTTTATATATCTGTCAACGGTACGCATTTGAGGCATCTGAACGAAATCCATTAAGACAAAGCCTTCGGTTGATCGCTCACGAACAAACAATGATAGAGTTTAAGCCCACGATCGGACAAATAATAACCAATATAAATTTGTGTTCCAAGTGCTGACAGAGCGAATAACTCTTATATGTGACTCATCTCTGATAATATTTGTCATGTAGTAACCGTCGTTGTAAAAGTTATTCGACACTGCAAACTTTACTTGGCCAGCGCGTTGATGTCTTTTGTACCAAGATATTATTGTTTGCTCCCGAAAACATTCATCTTGTTTTGCTGGGAAGAAATACCTGTTCGAAATCACAATATGTGTATACAAATGTACTGCAAGTATTTGCAATTCTGCAGCCATGGTAATTAAAATGCGATTTATAGCGCACTTAAATTTCTGTTTTAAGAGAGTACTAAACTACAATTCAATTAAAAACTCGGTCAGGAAATCAGTAATGACTATCAACACTGCTGTGGTTGCATCACTTCGTGGTAAATGTCAGACGTCGCTCTCCACACTCAATGATTCGCCACCATCCACAGACGCCGGTGCTCATTGTGTGTTTGACTTCAGACGATAAGTATTATTATTGTAGTAGTAGTAGTATACGCATTGTAGAACAAGAGACCTGCGGAGTCGCGACATCAAATACTTGAATACTTCCTACCGTTAGGAGAAAAGCAGCAGGTCTTGGAGGTTCATATGTGTGTGACGTCGCTGTTTATGGTTCCCACGACACAGGGTATCCTGGTGTGGGGCCAGAAACAATGAATGTGCCTATATATGTCACCGTAAGATGGCCAAAACCGTTAGATGATAAACAAACGCGTTAGTTGATCAACTAAAGACAGATAGTAAACCAGACCGACAGGGTTTAGAATTTACGTTTCTTTTGTTCTTACATGTCAACCTAACACGAAGACTATTCGGGGCTTCGCTGCGCTCGTCCCCTCTAGTCTTCACCTAAGCTACCGCAGTGTTTGCCCTGGTATTTCGTTTGCAATTCAAGTTAAAACAAGTTTACTATTTAACAGTTTTAACCGTTAGTTTATCTACTAAACTATATAGTAAGCAGTGCGCTACAGTTTACTATCTGATGATAGTTGACCAACTGACGAGCAAAAAACGTTAGTTTATCAACTAACGGTTTTGATAATCTTACGGTGACATATAGGTATATAAACGTTTGTGTTTCTGTTTATGTTTAATATTATATCTTTTGTAATCTGCTGCATATATCTTAGATAGAGTGTGTTTGAAATGTAATAGGGTAAGATGCACTTATCTTAATGCACTAGTGCTGTCTAACAAATATTTTTGGTTTTATGTATATATGTCATACCCATATCGTAGGATTGGCTATATCATGATATCTTCAACCATGGATTCATCATTTCAAGAAATGGTCAGAAAGGGTTGAATTTTCTGGTGTTTTTTGTGATGTAACTGTCGAACAAATTCTTCGTTTCGCTGCGCTCGCCCGATTTAGTCTTCGCCTAAGCTACCGCACCGGCCCGATGGTCAGATGACATTGTTAAGGTGGCTGGAAAGCAGTGGACGAGGCTGGCGGGTGACCGCAGCGAATGGCGTGCTTTGGGAGAGGCCTGTGCCCCGCAGTGGGATGACAAGGGCTGATGATGATGATGATGATGAAGCTACTGCAGTATTTTGCCCTAAAATTTTTCGTTCAATGAAAGTTCTAATTCAACCACGGTATCATGATATTACCAATTCTACGATATATAAATTTATCCCTTCATACAACATGGTGGAATATTGAGTTGACACCCTGCCGTAGTTGCGGCGATGCAATAGCCCCCTGTCACGCAAAAATAGAGTATTGACTAACTGGCTAAATCTGGCTCAAATGCGGCTCTGCCACCCCGTAAGCGAAAAACTGTGACGCTTTGTTAACTCCCCGACACAAACCCACCTACGTAAACACCACAGTTATTTTTAAAAATCCCTGCTTTCATCAAATCGCGTTAGCCCCGGATTTTACGCAACCAAAAATACCAACCCCAAAAAGAAACGCTAAGCTCCTCGTAAGATGTCGTCTTAAAAAGCGATTCTTATATTTTTAGTCGCTGTTACAAAGTGAGCTGTTGCGCGCCGCGTTCGGTTCGATCGGCGCGGTGATCTATCAGGCGCAGGCGCACTTTGAAGATAAATTTACAAATGACGCAGACGCCGCGCGGTGACAGCCGCCGCTTTTTCTGGAAGACTCCTGTATGGTACCGGCTAGTTTAATTGTTATTATTAGCCTATATCATCACACTGCTAGGCAAAGGCCTCTCCTCCCCTCCTCCACTCTTCACGCCCCTGGGCTACCTCCCACCAGTCGTTGGCTAGTTTAATTAAAAATGATAAACATGATGACACACCGACGACAGGTTCATCAACCCACACTGAGCCATCGTGGTAGAGTGTGGCTCAATATTATCGAATTCGAGTGTAGGCCTGTGCCCCTCGGTGAGGATGCTAAGGAATTTGAAGATCATAGCAAGGGGAGTCTCCTAGCCCTCCCTGAGATAAAAAAAAACATTTGTTCACAGGCAAAGACATATTAGGACTCCCTGTGACATTGGAACCAGAAAAAAAAATATTTTTCATATTATTGCAATGGAAAATTCGAGCTAAACCCTCAATAACTCGAGACGTCAATTAATCACCATATGGGAATGACCTGTATCTTTATCTGCGATGCATTGTCGCAGCTGTGGACGGATCTTTAGCAGTTAAATATAATAGCTATTAATATTTGTGATGGGAACTTTAATGATCTTTGATTCACTTTAGTAGCGAAGACTATCAAAGCAGGAGAATATTTTTATGCTGAAAAAAATAGCCGCGTATCATTTGGTGGCGAGCTGTTCCAATTAGACAACTTGTTTTAGGTGAATTCTCAAAACAAATTGAATTGGTCGCGAAGTTTTGACCATTTTATCCAAATTGAAATCAAAATAATTCAGGCCAAAGGGTCACGTTTTCGGAATTTATAAGATGACATAATAGGCAGCGACTGTGACCGGATAAAAAAATAAATTATATATTATATAAGTTAAAGGCTTGTGTTTAAACGATTACCAAAAAAATCGAAAATTTACTACTAATAAATTCTAAATGACTGCCAGAATTAGAAAAAACTTATTTTTGTGGTTTGTGTACTTAAGTTTATGTATTAAGTATTTTTTGTTATTCTTACATATTCAACCTAACACGAAGGATAAAAGGGGCTTCGCTTCGCTCACCCCCTTTACCCTTCACCTAAGCTACCGCAGTATTTTGCCCTGATATTTTCTGCAACTTTTGGTGGTCATTTTCGGTAAGAAAAAAATATTTTGGTGATTATTATATTTGTTGCCTGATCTGTCACATAGGGCCTTACCACAAAAAATAAACTAATGATCAACACCTGTTTAAAATCAAAAGCGTATAGGATTTGACGTTTAACGCAGTTTAATATTTTTTGTGGTAACACGGATAGAGTTTATCCCATAAACCTTCTAATGTCGTTATCCTCAAACAAACAAGCATGCTGGTTGAACCCTGTTTGAAGTAACGTCCTCACAACGCGCTGACAAACGAAACTTCTACTGGATTCAAATGAGTTGACACGGTCCACCTCTTGAATACTCCACCACACTCCGGATACTAGCATCGTATTTAACCATTATATAACTATCACTTACTATTTTGATAAGGGGCAGCAAAATCTGCAAATACACATTGGGCCACAAAAAAATAAACTACTTAGTTATTAAGATAAATTGCAAAGCCCTTACAGAGCTCTACATTGTCACCTAACAACATGTTCCCATATACAAATATTTTACTATTGTACTACAACAATGCAGAAAGCAATAAATAAATTGAAATTGAAATTGAGAATAGTAACCAATTTTAACTAGAATATTTTGAATATATATATATATGTGTTGGAGTGTTGAACGGTAGATTTACATATATATATATATATATATATATATATATATATATATATATATATATATATATATATATATATCTAATCTAACCAATATTATAAATGTTAAAGTAGCGATGTTAGGATGTTTGGATGTTTGGATGTTTGTGTGTTTGTGCCTCAATCACGCTAAAACGGCTGAACGAATTTGAATGAAATTTAGCGCAGAGGTAGTTTATGAGCTAGATTAACATATAGGATACTTTTTATCCGACTGATCAGAAGGAGGGTAACGTTATCTCGGTTAATAATAATTCCTAGGAACACGCAGATGAAGTTGCGGGCATCAGCTAGTATATATATATATATATATATATATATATATGTAAATCTACCGTTCAACACTTGTTTAAAAACAAAAACGTATGGGATTTGACATTTGTTTTGAGGTTGAACGGTGTTTAATATTTTTTGTGGTAACACGGATTATGTTCTCAGAGCGTTTAGCAAAATATGGAGCCAGATGTGAAAAGCAACATACATACACAATGTATGCGATACCAGCAAGTCTGAGAATAGATTCTATGACTATCGGACGAGGGCTGCTGGATCTGATAAACAACCATGACTATGGTACAAACATCCGTTCTCATCAAACAAATATTTGCCCCCACCGGGATTCGAACCCGGAGTGGAGAACATTGTTAGGCCTTCAGAGTGTATTGAAATGTACCTTCTGGCGTTACAAATTGATCACCGTCCCTCAATAAACGTATTTTGTATATGACACTAGGTAGGCTAACAAAAAAAAACCGGCCAAGTGCGTGCGCACAATTTTTTTCCACTTTGGAAGGGTCCGTCTCTTTAACGATTTACTTTAAGGAAAAATGGTTTTCGGAACCTCAATCATTTTAAAACACCTATACATAGACTTCCCACAAATATAGGTTTGATGAAAAAAATACGTTTTAGTTTCAGATCCATGTATGGGTATGGGTAGCCCCCTTAATTTTAGATTTTTTAAATTTTTGTATTAAAATCGTAAAGTGGTTCACAAAACATCTACATACTAAGTTTGAACTGTGTAGTCTTGATAGTTTTCTGAATAAAGTTGCTGTGAAATACGGACGGACGGAAGGACCGACGGACAGACAGACTTGACGAAACTATAAGGGTTCTCTACTGAACCCTAAAAAGGAGTTTGATGATTACGTAGAATATGCAATGCAGTGTACGGTACGAGAGTAGAGCCCTGTTGTTGCTGACACCAAATTAAATGGATACACCTCATGAATACACTTGAAGTTGAAGAAAGCGGACTGTCAGAGGAATTATACTACACAATAATAATACCCTGGACACTATTTACACACATTGATCTAGCCCCACACTAGGATTCCCTGTATCTTGGGTGCTAGACAACGATACACATACTTATATAGATAAATATCATACTTATATAGATAAACAACCATGACTAGGGTACAAACATCCGTTCTCATCAAACAAATATTTGCCCCTACCGGGACTCAAACCCGGGGCCCTTGACTTCGTAGGCAGGATCACTGCCGACTGGGCTTTTCGGGTCGTCTTTGTATCGAGTATTATTTAATTGATGCAAATTTTGATTGGCTTCACTGGTTAACAACTGGTGAGTAAGTTGTTATTAGTAAGAAAATAATTTGATGATTTTCTCATCAAACAAAACGAGAACGGGTGTTTGTACCCTAGTAATGGTTGTTTATCTATGTAAGTACAATATTTATCTATATAAGTATGTGTATCGTTGTCTAGTACCCAAGATACAGGGAATCCTAGTTTGGGGCTAGATCAATGTATGTAAATAGTATCCAAGGTATTATTTTCTTGTGTACTTACTTATTACAAATAGTTTATTTTGTTAATTGAGAATGTAAAGCGCTGCTTGAATATTCCAAACACACTGGCTTGGTTTTTAATGAGATTTTAAGCAATATTATGAAAGAAAACACTATGAGCATGTTATTACCTTTCATGTTGAAACTGTGCTCATCAATTACATAGTCATTGATGTGTTCAGCTGGTAAGCAAGTCGCAGGGGTCACGTCATCGGCCGCTCTTTAATGAATTTCCAACAAAAACTTAATTAAAAATCGTATCTCGTAGCCGAAGGAAATGAACTCATTCTTTGGGCACACTGACTGACGGCTTTATGACGGGCCAGTTATTATAGAGCGCCGCCAGATATGTTGACCCCAGAAGTCCCCAGTCTGTATGGATAATCTGGGCGTTGAAGGCAAATTGAATGTTTGGTCGCGGGTCAAGCTCAACTGGTAGTAACACGGTTTTTGAAAATTTCTAGATGAAGGGAACTTACATATACATGGTAGATGTTTATTAACTAATTATTAATTACTGTCTCGTGTGATGGGCACTTTGACTGGGAATTAATAACGGTTAAGCTATTATTAGGGACAATGTTTGTGTTTCTTTCTGCCTACCTCTTTGTTTTATTCGTAGTGGTACGAACTGTTCATTTGTTTTTTTAATAATCGTATAACTGAATCTGAAAACCAACTCCTGCGCATATAAGTTCCCATAACACAAATACGCAATCCGCACAAGCAAGGACGCCAATCAGCAGCCAGCCCATCACGTTGCGCACGAGCAAAAGAACCGCCAAAAGTGCTCTCATATCAGGGTCTCGATTCCGCTAGCGAAATGTTCATGTTAGCGGATCTTTGACATTGATGTGATACTGGAGATACATGTGGGATTAACTGTTTGAGGATTGGGCAATCCTGGTAAAAGGTAAAAACAAAAGAAAAATTAGTAATCTAATCTAATCTAACTAATATTATAAATGTGAAAGTAGCGATGTTAGGATGTTTGGATGTTTAGATGTTTGTGTGTTTGTGCCGCAATCACGCTAAAATGGCGGAACGGATTTGAATGAAATTTAGCACAGAGGTAGTTAATGAGCTAGATTAACATATAGGATACTTTTTATTCGACTGCACCAGAAGGAGGGTAACGTTATCTCGGTAAATGATACTTCTTATGAAAACGCAGATGAAGCTGCGGGTTACAACTAGTACATTCATATAACATAAACAGTAACATTTCCATATGATACCATGCTTCCAGCCCCCACTAGGATACCTAACCTACGTGTCGTGTGAACCAGAAACAGCGACGTCACACACATATAAACATCTAATGTTTTTTTTCCCTATATCCCCAGCCGGGGATCGAACCCGGGACCTCTCGCATGGTATAGGCAGAGCCACACCGCAGCACCAGAGAGGTCGTCTTATCAAAGTATCCGTAACATTATATCAAAGTATCTGTAAATTATATCAAAGTATCTGTAACATTATATCAAAGTATCTGTTACATTATATCAAGGTATCTGTAGCATTATATCAAAGTATATGTAACATTATATGAAGGTATCTGTAACATGATATCAAAGTATCTGTAACATTATATCAAAGTATCTGTTACATTATATCAAAGTATCTGTAACATTATATCAAAGTATCTGTAACATTATATCAAAGTATCTGTTACATTATATCAAGGTATCTGTAGCATTATATCAAAGTATCTGTAACATTATATCAAGGTATCTGTTACATTATATCAAGGTATCTGTAGCATTATATCAAAGTATATGTAACATTATATGAAGGTATCTGTAACATTATATCAAAGTATCTGTAACATTATATCAAAGTATCTGTTACATTATATCAAAGTATCTGTAACATTATATCAAAGTATCTGTAACATTATATCAAAGTATCTGTTACATTATATCAAGGTATCTGTTACATTATATCAAGGTATCTGTAGCATTATATCAAAGTATCTGTAACATTATATGAAGGTATCTGTAACATTATATCAAAGTATCTGTAACATTATATCAAAGTATCTGTAACGTTAAAGTGTAATGAGATTGTTCGTGTGTCAAACAAAAAACTAAATTAAACTGACGGCCCGGTAGCCAATACCCCTTCTGACCCACCGTACCACCGCCCACACCCCTAGTGGTACGGTGGGTAATTATCGTAGCAAAAAATAATTACCCACCGCACCACTGTATGGGCGGTGGTACGGTGGGTTAGCAGGGGCCAATACGAGAACTAAGTTACCAGTATGAAATGTCATTCGTATCTCATTGACGCTAGCGACACCGTCACCGGGTCTGTTCAGTTTGTAGTGCTGTAAAGAGGACTGGCCCTAACCTTTAAATTCATAGGTCATTGAATTTCATACCTAATGTATTTTTTTTTGTATTTTTAACTTTATTTTTAACATGTTCATTGTAGATTTTAATGTATGGGCAAAAGGGCAATAAGTATTTATAATTTTGTTTCATTGATGCTGTGTTATACCTATAAGTAAGTACACTAAAATACACTAATCTTCCGCGCCCCCCGCTACTGGCTTCCCCCCTCCCCCCTTGATACGTGTATCGATTTCTTAATAATTTAGAAAATCTGTAAAACGGGTCACGTTTCAAGGAGGGGGAGGGGAGAAGTCGGTTGCGGGGCGGGCGGGAGTGTCATGTATTTTACTCGTACTCATATATAGCTATAATACAGAAGCAGTTAAAAAAAATATCTAAAGATATATGGAAAAACAAAAAAATATATATCGAAAATTAATTAGTAAATAATTATTAAACAAAATCTACACAAAAATGTTCCTGAAGTTCGAATAACTCAATGCGGAAAAGCCCAAATTAACAGATTTAGTTAAAAATAAAAATTTATTCAACACAAATGAAATCATCTTTTGCAAGAAAGACATTTTTATAGTTTAATCTTAAAATATATATTTCTAACTGTTTTTAGGGGTTCCGACAATTTGCGGTGCTGTGTATTCATAATTAAGGTTATGCTTAAGAAAGAAATATAAAGTATCTCTCTAATGTATACAGCTAGAATGGCGGCTCCCTAGAATTCCTGTTAAACGGGTAAAGACATATTTTGCACAGAGATTGCGGAAGTTACCGGGTGATTAAGCATTTCAATACTTTTCAATTCATTACCTTTTATAAATATGAATAGGTACTTATATGTATTTTATTGATAAAGTACTACACAAACAATTTATAATTATTGTAATATAAACATTACACATGGACTAAATTTTAAAAATACAATTTTTTGATATATTTTAATATATTACTAAAATATAAATAAATATTAAACTCTATTGTACGTGCCACTGCCGAAACCAGGCATATTCTCGAAATAAAACCCAAATTTTTGGCACCTACGATACAGGTTCGCCTAGTGTGGGGCCATAGTTAAGGAGCTACGAGAAAAAAAAGGGGGATTTTTTAAATCCATTTACTCCACCATGAAGTCATCTACAGATTTGATTTTTGAGTTAACGTTTATTGAGTATTTGATTAAGATTTTCATTAAAGGAAAACGCGATTGAATGAAATTTTCTCGATAGAATTTAATTACGAAAACATCTCTAAATTGTTTTATTTTTTCCAGTAATTCTGAAATCCTAACTAATTTCATAGTGGAACTACGTTTAAAATGTAGATATTATGTATTCGCAAAATCTCCTTAAAAAAAATTTCAACAAAATAGCGTAGTTTATTTTTAAACAATTATTCTGTGGTTTAGCGCTACGTTTTTTCATTTTTTCCCGATTCCGTCCCTCTCACACTGCGGGTCTTTCCGCTTGGAGTAACGGGGACCCTTGCACGGTCGAGGTATCGCCTTAAATCAATGTTGCACTAACCATCTTCACACTATCTCCTCTATCCTAACCTAACCCATGACTACATATTTGTTAGTGGTGCGGAATTCACTTTGTATACAATGTTAAGTACAACACTATCTACCAACATTTGTAAAATTATGTCTCATGTATGTGTGTGAATAAATAAGCTATTTGATTTGAATTTAAACGATTTTTAAAATATTTTTATTTATTATTGTTCCAGTATGTCTGACATATTTTTTGAAGTATTATTTTTTATACCGAAACAGGAAAAAACATGCGTTTAAGGGCTAACCCACTATTTGGTCAGCGCAATCGCGTTCCCGTATGAAGATGATGGCTTCAAGAAAACCAACACGGGCCGCAAATTGTCGGTTGGCGGGCCGCGTCGTGACCGCGCCAGCGAGCCGCGGGCGCTGCCTGCGAGAGAGCTGGGTGCGGAGCGGGGCGGGAAGCGGGGGACGGGCGGACTAAAATACCAAATACAATACAAATATCTATGGACAAAAATGGGGTAAGATGGGGTAGGAAAGAGTGTCCTGAACTAAAATCGACAATCATCCGCAAAAATATCAACCACAAATTAAAATCACACCTTATATCATCACTACTTAACGTAATCCAACAAGAAATGTGACAGTAACTGACTTCATGCTTATTTTTTTGATTGACTGAAGTAGGCTATTTTGGGACTGCATACAAACATTTGTAGCTTATAGTAGTTTATGTGACTGCTACATAACGGAGGGCATTAACACTCGAGAGTGGGTTTATATCACTCGAGAGTTTTAATGCCTAATTATGTACAGTTACATACACTAGTTTATCTACACACATATCAAAAGCTCTCTTTGATGTGTTCAGGAACCGCATGTTTGACCGGCATTGTGGCTCTGCAGTTGTTTAGCTTGTACTACTGTACAAGTACTACTGTACCAACTTCACAGACAAACTAGGGGCGGCGCGCAGGCGGACGTCGGCGTTCGGAATTTGAATGTCATAAATATGTAGAAAAATTACATATTATGGTTATAATGTGTAATTTTTCAGATAAGAAATGAGTTTTTACCAAGTAGTTTAACACTATGCTGATCGTAACGTGCGGTTTTTGTACGCAGTAAAGAGGGTTTATGATACGTGTGTAGATAAAATAGCAGTACTTGATTGTTCGCCAAGTGAAGACAATAATGAACCTAAAAATAAGCAGAGCCAAACAGTTGGTGCGGTTTGTACATAAAAACGCAAATGGATAACACGGAAAACACTTTTGAAGCGGTATATTAAATAACTGGCTAAACTTTTGTTCAACTGTGCTTCTAACAGTCCATATTGAAAAGGCAGCTTTGTTTCGTTTGTTACCTTCTTCTTCTTCTTCTTCTTCAGCATGTTCATGTTCACTGATGGTCATACTAGGTAATGCCTCCCCAATTATCCGCCAATTAAGGCGATCTGCGTCTATTATGGTCCATTTCGGGCCGCTGCGGTTTGTTTCCTAATCTGATCGAGCCCTTGCACCGAGCCGAACCCCCACTGCGAGAATTCGGGTAAAGGCCTTTGCCCCTCAGTAAGGTTATTGATGGGCTACAAATACTATTTTACTCTCAATAGTTAGTACTGCAACTTACAATTTACATTTACAATTTACGGTTGTTGTTAGACAAGAATCTATGCATATTTTATTGTTTTCGATGTTTTTCGAATACATTTCGCTAAATATAAGTATATTTAGCTAAATGTATTCGAAAAACATCGAAATTTAGCCTAACAACGGTATAAGTAAACCGTTGTTAGGCTAATTGCTGTTGAGAACAAGCTCTGCATCGTCGCTAAGGCTATGAATAAAGGATGCACCTTACGAGTCTGGTACGATTATTTGTTCAGCAATGGCTAAAATCCATTAAACAAGCTTCTTTTAGTGATTGAACAACGACATAGAGTAAGAATTCCGAGTTGCATTCCAACAATGGGTACAGTCAGAAGTGAAGGAGCGAATATTTTACTGAATTTACATTTGGCTCCTTTTGCATTCAACTTCCTTGCTTATTGAATTACTGGTCAGTGCTGTACAAGTCCGGACCATCCTGTTCTTTGTTCCTGAACAGCTATACTCAATAACGAGGTCTGGTCCCTTTTATAAAAACTGGCACGTTGTCAAGACAACTTCTATCTTAAATGCACACCAATTAGCAGGTAGGTCGGACAAATGCGTATACGCTTTGCATAATGACAAGCTTCAAGGCTATAAGGCCAATATACGATTTAAATATGGAATGTTTTATTTCTTGATGACTTTTTCAAGATCTCCATAGTTTAACAAGTAGAAAAAGTTGACCTACATGCTATGTCGGGCCATATGTTTTGTCACATACAATAAATGAAATAAATGACACAAAAATCTCTGTAATACGAATATTTATATATCAATCGAATGGTTACATAAACATAAACATTTACATTCAGACACATAATTTGCTTCTGACCCACACTAGGATACCCTGTGTCGTGGGAACCAGAAACAGCGACATCGTACAAATATAAACATCCAAGACCTGGGTTTTATTTTTCTTTATGCCCAGCCGAGGATCTAACTTGGGACCTCTCGCACAAAAATGTTAAGTTGAAAACAACTTAACATTTTTGTGCGAGACAATAACAATTGAATCAATAAAAATTTATTCAATTGCTCCATACCTAGTTATAATTTTTAATATTTGTATTGATGAAGGAGTGTCCTGACGTAACGAAATGATATATGACCGGTAATAAAAATGATTCGACTAACTACAGACAAATATCAATACTCCCCGCTCTAAGTAAAATATTTGAAATATATATCTTAAGCCAGTTATTGAACCATTTTAATCAGTCTTTTCCATAGTGAGCAATATGGTTTCACTAAAGGGCGTCCCATTATAGATGCAGGAATAAGGTTCTTTGCATATGTTTGATGCTTGGGAGAAGTCACAAGATGCAATTGGTGTCTTCTGTGACCTTTCCAAAGCATTTGATTGCGTTAGTAACGAAACATTAGTATGTAAATTACAGCATTACGGAGTTCAGAGGAAAGCTCTAGACTTGTCTTCTCTTATCTTAGTAATAGAATCCAGAAAGTTAATGTGAATGGAGAGAGGTCATCTGGATCTCTCATCTCAATGGCTGTCCCTCAAGTTTCAATATTGGACCCGTTTTTCTTTTTGGTGTATATTAACGATCTTGCCTTTTTTTGTAAAAAACTTATTTGATATTGTTTTGTTTGCTGATGATACTTCACTTATTTTTAAGATTGGCAGAAACCAGAACAATTTTGATGATGTTAACAAAGCAATCAGGCTAGTTCTTAACTGGTTTACTACCAATAATTTAAGGTTAAGTCAGAAGAGATCCTTCTTTAAGTATGTTAATGAATGACGAGCCTTTAGACCTGGCTCAGTCGTCTAAATTCTTGGGTATTAATCTAGATTCACAATTGCAATGGGGTCCTAATACATCTCATCGTGCTACAGAAGAGAGCAATTCGTTCCATATATAATATGAAATCCAGCGATTCTCTCCGCGAACGATTTAAGGAGAACAATATTCTTACAGTGGCTTGTCAATACATCAATGAAAACTTATTGTACGTTTGGAAAAATATAAACACCTTTGTCAAAAATTGCGATAAACATAATTTCAACACTAGAAATAAGAATAAAATGAATGTAGGTACACGTATCATGGAGCTTTGGGCATTGAGGCCATGAAGTTTTAGCTAGGTAGATTTCGGTTACAGAAGGTTAATGTTCTTTTATGGGGACCTGTATACATTTTTAAATTAAGTTATCTTAGTAGTAATTGACCAATTACTCATGCAAAGGTTTAAACCATTTATTAAGGCTAATCTCATAAAGAAAGCGCATCACACTATTCATGACTTAAAGGCAAAACGGCGTGGCCTCAATGCCCCAAGCTCCATGATAATGATGATAATAAGTAACGTTTACAAATGAAATAATGTAATTTAATATTCTGGAAATATAATTAAGTGCACAAAAGTTCTATGTAGGGTGACTCTTAACAATTTATTAGTTTTAACGTAGAATACAAGTCTGTTACCAAGGAGTACCAGAGTTTATGGGCATGGTTGCTCCCCTCCCTAAAATATGGCGAGGGGGGTGATGGCTAGTGCACAAGTCATACTCGTGAAAAGGTGCTGCTTGGGGGGGACTGGTCCAGTCTGGTCTTCTTTCTGGTTATGGTCATTATAGCTTATCTTTGTTCTAATTTATTTTTGTTAGATTGCTATTTTGAGACATCTTATTGGAAGTTATGGATACGATGTTAGAATATTAATATAAAATTTAATAATATTGTCTTAAGATTAGATTATTTGTATATTGTACATTGTATAAAAATAAAAAAATATGAAAAGTAAAAAAGTTTCTTGGTGTATAGTTTCCCCGTAGAGTTTCATGGTGCTATCTTCTCTGACGGGCGTATTTGCGAAGCACTGGTAGAGTTTATGGAGTCTCCTTTTCCTGTACGAGATTCCGCCATGAATCACCACTTGAAAGGAAGATTTCCTTTATCAATCTCAAACTTTAATCAGTCATGTACTCATTAGTTTAGTTGATCATATTTAATTTATTTTTATCCATGGTTATGAGACTTAAGTAAGTGTTTGACTTGTAAAAGTGCATTTTGCCTATTTGCGAAAAAAAAGAGTTTGAGTTTGATCAGGCGGAGCCACAACCGCACTGCCACATAGGTCATTGTTACAAAATTCTGATTGAAATGACATTTAAACTATTCATAATGACCTCCCCAGTTTTTGATACAAGCCTTTAATCTGCGCGGCCAGTCATCGATAGAAGCACGCACGACATCCATATCAATATTGCAATGAGGTTTAGCGCTGACCTTCTCCTATAATGGCTGACATGTTTTATAATCCAATGGATACAAGTCTGGACTCGAGGAGGGCCAGTCTTCGTGTCTGATAAAGTCGATTGCCCGGGAGGAGAGCCATTTTTGAGTGCCTTTTGCCTTATGAGCTGGTGCAGAGTCCTGCTGGAATACCCAGTGTCTGTTTTTGAACATTGTCTGTGAAAGAGGTTCCACGAGGAGGTTGTTAGGAATGTGTTTTGGCACACGAGTGCACTTGTTTTAACTCCATTTTAACAAAAATACACCTCAGTTGGGCCCGTATAGGAAACCCCAAGCCAAACCATGAATGAAGAAGTATGGTGACCACACTGATCTCGTCTGCTCGCTTCTTCATTGTTATGCGCACACGCTGCATCATTCTGTTTGTTAAAGCTTTCCTCGAGATCAAAAATATTTTCGTCCGAAAAAAGGATTTCGCGGTATTTTTTTCCCACGTATCGCTTTAGACTCAGGATCTATCGAGCCTGATTTTCTAGAGTCGTAAGTTAAGCAAATGTGCATTTTTTTCCGGTAAGCTCGTAGTCCAAGGTCATCATTCAATACCTTTTTAACTGTAGTTCGACTTAACCTCATCTGGAGAGCAATCAGTTTTTGCTACCTAACGAGATTTATTTGTATTCGCACCTTCACTGCTTCGCTGGAGTCCGAACAGTACGAGGACGGCCTGCTTATCTTCTAATCTCGAATCTTCCCTGAATCGTTTGATAGTATGATAAACGAACTTCAATGTTATTTTAATATTTTTTCAGTGGTTTCAAAATTTCAGTTGGCGCGTGACCGCAGAGATGCAATGCAATTACCACGACTCTACCGTCTTTTCCCATCAACTCCATTTTTGAAAATAAAGAAAATTATGAATTTAGTTTCTAAATATATTCGTATTTCGAACACCTATAACTTTTTTTGGTTCGCGTTCTAAATTTGAAGTTTGAGGTATTTTACAGAACTTATGGCTTGACCCATTTATATAAACAATGCATATGTAAACGGACCCGTTCCTACTTTATACGTTTTCCGATACACACTTTTCTCATGTTTTTGACCGAGCGTGCGAAGCATTCAGCTTGGGCAAAAATACTTTCGTATGTCCGTAATCCTTATGTCCGGCGATGTTCTCTCAACTGACTTCTCGTGAAAATTTGTGAGCAAGAACGATAATTATATATTTTTAAATATTGATTCAGTAATTTGTTATTTTCAAAATGGCGGCGATATAGGGTTACAAAGTTATTGGTTTACTTTGATACTCCATACAGGTAACAAGTGCATTTATAAGTTTGTATGCGTTATTGAAAATAAAATTTTCTTTTAATATCACACAGTCGGGTTATTTGTTTTTTATATTGTTCATCCGATAAACTGTAAGGGGTCGTTGGTGTGAGGGGGTGGAAAATAATGTGAAAAAGCAAATTTTCTGTGTCGTTCGCGAGGTCAACAGCTCACAGAGCTACTAGTTTTAGTTTAATTCGTGTTGACTGCGATTTAGCTTCCAGTGTGATCAATTTGAACAAAACTCGTGTCGGCATTTATCACATAATATATGGCTTCTAATATTTATGGGATAGAGGTCTAAATTATGTAAATCCTTGAGTAAAATATATTGTGTTTGGTGTAACCGTGTAACTGTTGGTGGTCTAGCGGGCTGTTTTGTGTGCCTTGAAGAATTAATACGGTAAATCTGACATAAATAACGCAGCTTCATTTGTCTTTGTCTTTTGGGATCCTTATGCAATAATCCCTAAATAACTCTTGCTTGCTTCATCATTCATTTTGTAACCTAGAATTTAATAATGTTGCAACGTCTTTACTTTTATCGTAGCAAAGAATATTATGAGTATCGGGAATGACTTTATAAATAAACTGCATGACTAGAAGAAGGTGACAACATTCTTTTATTTATTGTAATGCTATATGTATTTACCGTTTAGACCATAAAAGCACCTGCATCCAAAAACGAATTCCTCGACGCAATAATTTAATGCACTTAATTGGTCAAATATGGTATCATCGGCGTCCAAAATGCATAAAATACAAGTGAAGATGGCTGATAAATCTCAATAAATCAGCTGTAAAAACTTCATCGGTGGAGTGGTCGGGATATTTACGATTCTGGTAGGGATTCGAGTATGAGTACCCACTTAATAGGCTGAGGGACACATGCAGCGTATTGTCGATTTTGGCGGCGGACAGAGGGACAGTGCGCCGCCAACGCGTTTTTGGTGAACCTGGAAGTTATGAAGCAAGAGCACCTATCTAAGGGCAACATTCAACATTAAGAAGATAATATCCTCCGCAAAGTGTCCGTCAGAGGTTAAATCTTGTCAGGTTTTGGCATGAGGTCTAGTCTTATCGACATCATAAATACATCAATGTTTTCTCCTTTTAACATACAGGGTGTCCCAAAAATCACACGTCACAGCGACACCGAAGGTAGCCCTGCCTTATCGATGCAGGAATTTAATTATGGTTATTTAATAGTGAAATAAGTTTAAGTTTCTTTCTTTACAACTGAGGCTTCAGAAAGCATCTGCGCCGTCCTGAAATGTAAGTTGTCGGTATTGGGCTAGGCTGATACCTTGCTGCCGACGCAGCGAATAGCCGACACGCCTGACAACATAACGTCGGTAAGCAAAAATGCGCTTAATGCAGTTGACCCAGTTCCCCGAGTTAATCCCGCATTGATAAATATCGCACCGCCTCGTGATGTCACAAGCCGAGTCGACCAGCAATGGATGCGGTTTCTTCTGGAACATCCAAAATACTGGAACACCAGAAGGACACGTATGCTGCTGTGTCCCACCGTGGCCGCCGCCGCCGCCGCCCGCGCCCCGCACCGCCCGCCGCCGAACAACAGAAGCTGCAGGCTGCTAGGCCCGCCCGCGTCCCACCGAACACGACAGTTGATGGGGAAGGCTTTATCCTGATTTAAAACAGAAAGCGCCGCTACTACACTACTGGTTAAAGGGGGCACAATTGTACATCTGCCACACCGACTGCCTCTAGAATCGGTCTCACTCGTTAATTTTATTTATAACTATAACTCTATTTTGTATACATTTAATAAACAATGAAAAAGCCGGTACACCTTTCTTACGAGGCGGAGCCCGGTTTGATGAGTAAATGTGGCATAAGTTCCAATTTTATACCCTTTTAAAATAACATTCCTGAATTGGCATAACAAGCAAGTTTCTAAAGGTGTTCTCTCCTTCCGTGTCTTGCATCTTTTTTCATGATAGCTGATCAAAAGCGAGATGCTGAAGATTTAAGCTAAGACGATGTCAATTGATCGTACTATTCTTAAGGTATCGACAAAATAACACCTGTGTCGTCTTAAGTGTGGAACAAAAAAAACCTAAAAAAGAAAGGGATTTTCAAGAAATGGCTAGCACTAACAATTTTAAAAGTGTAGATTTTCATTAAAAACTTTAATATGAAGATTTGCCTAACATGATCGCAGTAACTTTTACTCATGTTAGGCTTGATCGATGCATCTGACAGGGCTATTCGGTGTCGCTGTGACGCCTTACTTTCGGGACACCCTGTATAGGTATTTGAAGAATCCTAGTTCCCGTCCACTTTTGTCGTGTATATAAGAATGTGTGTTTATACATGTTATGTCCATTATTTCCCTTAGTTTCATGGTTTTAGCACTTTAACAGTCAGGCAGGGATGTTTCAGTTAACGTAAAACCAGTACAGAAATGCATTATATATAGTGTCCGGACAGTAAACGTGTTAAGAACAATGAAGAAGGATAGCAGCAAAACGAAACAGAGATCATAACAAGGTCTTTCTAATAGGATCGAATCATCGATAAAGTTCCTAGTGTCACTGATTCATCACCCGAGGAAGGCATTACTGATTTAATATTCTCTTTCTATGCTTTAAATTCTCGGGTACCGCCCGATTCTCTTAGGATGAGTGCTCGCACGCAACATCACCTCTTGGATTTATCAAACTGCCACCATTTGCATACATCGAGCATAAATTCTCGTTTGTAAGAAACGCGCGTGGCAGTTTTATTGTGCGTCTACAAAGGAGCAAAAAATTTACAGTTTTTTACAACGAGATAGAGCAACCTTTAGCCGCCTTAACAAATAGTAGTTTCTTTTTATGATACGTTCCATAACTGCTACTCTTGCGATTTTTCGATGGTACCTAGTTTTGACTAGAATGGTTACGGCGAATCTGCTTAGAAAATCTGCTATCTGATATTCTTGTGCTATTAAGGGTATCACAGAGGAATTAAAGTACCTGCAATTTCGTTAAATTTCGTAAATCGCCACAGATACATAAAATGATTTACTTTGGATTTTATTTCTCTTTGGATTATAATTCATTGACATAATTTACAAAAATAATGAAAGCATCAATATAAACGATTTTAGTGAATTACGACAACTTTGTGCATAATTTATTATTATGCACATATTTACTCCCGTTTAACGACCAGCAATTGCAATAAAAGACGATTATTTTAATTCGCCACAGTTGGCGGCTTTGCGCTTTTACAATGGTTGATTGAAGGCTTACACCACATAATGACTAATGGTACCACTTACACGTAGTAGGTGTCTATATATGTTTGTTATGCTTGTACTAATTCAACTAGAGTCACATTACGCCGAAATAAAACATCCTGCATACATCTTGCATAGCACCTTCATATACTCGGACATATGCCAAAAAATGTATCTGAATCCCTAAGGATTGCTAATCCTCACTGTCAAAAATATAAAAAAAAATACTGCTATTTAACTGGAGATGTCATATTTAGCAGTTTATACTTTTACTAATCTAGTTATTGTCTTTATATTGCAGCTAGATTTTGTTGCATCGTCATTAACGTTCAGGAAGTCCCGGTCTTCGCCACTCGTAAATGGAGTACAGTATTATTTCGTAAAGTATTTTCCAGAAATGTGTGTTCAAACAATCAGGATAAACTCCCTAATAAATACAGACTGAAACATAAAATGGAACACGGATGGTATATTTTCGCGACTGTAAATGGTTTACAATACTTACAGATTTTACGAGTGATCATTAAGCCGATATTAAATTTGATTTATAGCCACTGCAAGCTGATCTTTGCCTCAAATTAACCGCTGGAGAGCTAAAATTGTCGAAGTCATCGACTGAACAGCAGTTCATTTGTGATTTTCGTTCGCCATAATATTTACGGGTGATGTTAACTTTAGGACTTTATAAAACACACCAAGTTCATTTTTTTTTGGGAATCATTGTACGAACCAGTATAAAATTGTAAGTCATACGGTTGGATTTCTAACTGTGAGATCTTAAAATGATGTAGTTACGAGACTCGAGGTATAAAGCTTTTTGCAACTGTGGCAATTACTTACGGCTTATGTTTAAACGATCAAGTTCAAGTTAAAGTTCAAGTTTTTTTTTATTCATAATAGCACAAAAATTGAGACTTAATGAACGTCAAAACATAATCAAGCAAGCATAATAAAACATAAAGTAGGTGCCTCATAATAATGAGGCATAATACATAATATATAGGGTGCAATGAACTGGTTTAATGCCAGATGTCGGTGTCTTGTAAAAAGTCATTAATTTTGTAGTAGGCCTTTGTGCACAAAGTGAGCTTTATACATTTTTTGAATCGAGCTTCAGTTAAGTTTTGTATTTCTTGCGGAATTTTATTGTAGAAGCATATGCAGTGTCCCATAAAATAACTACTAACTTTTGTGAGTCTGAACATAGGATAAGAAAGTTTATGTTTATTTCTAGTTTGCACGTTGTGGCGGCTATCAATGGTTTTAAAGCTACTGATATTTTTCCTCACATACATTATGTTTTCATAGATATATAGACTTGCAACTGTTAGGATGTTGGTTTCTTTGAAGAAATCTCGCAGACTCTCTATCACGTAGCTTATAAATAAATCAGATCGCTCTCTTCTGCAAAATGAAGATGGTCTCAATGTCAGCAGTCCTTCCCCATAGAAGTATGCCGTAGGACATAATGCGATGGAAATAACTAAAATATACAAGGCTAGCAGTTGTAACGTCAGTCAATTCCCGTATTATTTTAACTGCATATGCTGCGGAGCTAAGTCTTTGTGCTAATTTTACAATATGGGGATCCCACTGTAGTTTGGCATCAATAGTGATGCCGAGAAATACAGTTTCATCTGCTAGTTTTAGTTTGTCTTTGTCTCAACTTACCTTACATTAAGTAAAGTGAATTTTATGCACTTTGTCTTTTTTGAATTCGGAAGCAAGTTACTGGCAGTAAACCAGTATAGTACTCCCAAGAGAGCATTATTTGTTTCCTGTAAGACATTTTCCTGTCTCCTAATTTAAAAAATTAGTGACGTGTCACCTGCAAAAAATACTATCTCTGACAAGTTTTGTACCATGAATGGTAAATCATTTACATACACGAGGAAAAGGAACGGACCCAGAATAGATCCCCGTGGGACTCCCATCTTCACCTGAGAACCCGACGATTTTGTCCTATTAATGTCAGCTTTTTGAACCCTCCCTTCTAAATAAGATCTCATAAGCTTAGAGCTACTGCCTATTATGCCGTAGTTTTAGCTTTAAGAGCAATGTTTCATGGTCTACACAGTCAAATGCCTTGGACAGGTCACAAAAAACACCTATAGCGATAACACGATCTTCCCACGCATTAAAAATATGTTTGACTAACATGACTCCAGAATCTGTTGTCGACCGCCCTTTTGTAAACCTAAACTGCTGGCTATGGAGAATTTGATGCGCATTAAAGTGCGCCAGCAACTGACCCAATATGATCTTCTCAAATATTCTACCTAATAGGGGTAGAACCGAGACCGGTCTGAAATTTGTGGGGTCACCCCTATCGCCGCCCTTAAATAAAGCTACTAGCCTGCTGTGTATCATGAGATCAGGGAAAGTACTCTCATCTACACATTTATTGAAGATTTTAGCTAATTGAGGGGCAAGATCACCGAGTTCACCGAGTATCACCGAGCTAATAATTTTTACTGACATGCCCCAGAGATCCTCGGTTTTTTTCAAATTTAACAACTTAAATGCTTTAATTATGCCATAGTACTCAATATATCATCACCTAAAATGCACCTATTTTACTACCAATAAATTAGAAAAGACCGCCAGAATTAGTAAACGACAAACAAATCGAATTTGGATAAATGATCACTAAACTTCTTTTTATGTTTTGTGTACTTAAGTTTATGTTTTAAGTATTTTTTGTTGTTTTTATGTAAAAATGTTCAACTTAACTTTTGGGTGATCGTTTACCCATTTTGGGTAGCATTTACCCAATTTGAGTAGGAAAACATTTATTTTGGTGGTCATTTAAATTGTTCTCATTACTTACCAGGGACAGTTCCTGATTATGTTAACTTCCTCAAAGGATTCTAGCGCCCCAGCTAGCTAAATATTGGTGTCACCAGTCGTCTTATCCAGTCTTGGCTAGCGATAGGTAGGAGAAGAAGACCCTCGATAAAACATTATAATTTTAGTCCGTTAACGTGCTTGTTCTGCGATAGAGTTTGTAAGAGCAAATCTTGGAATTTTACGCCTCGGTATACTTGCAGGCAGGATACAGCGCCTTGCTTGTTGTTTGATAGTTTTGGTTGTTTGAATAAAGGCAGGCTTTATGAGCAAATAAATATTCTGCAATGTCCTGTCTTAGTAAGAGCGTGTGAATGTTACCTTCAACGCGCAAAACACGGTTGAAAATCTTTGTTGATCAACAGAATAATCAGATTTTCGAATACAACTATTATATTTAATCGACATAACACATTACGACTACACACTAAGCAGTAATCAGCTGATGGCCCAGTAAGTGAATTATGATTCTCAACGATTTCGCGACACGTTATAGGCATGATTTTCTCCATTTAACTAAGACATAGTTTGCCAAGCTATTGCTGTAGCCGTGCAGTGTAAATGTTTGAATATCGTAATTTAAAATGGGCTGGACTGTCTTGTCCTACGAGTGCGTGGGCGACGATAACAACGTTTATAACTCTTAGCATGCGACAATATCCCTTGAAAACTGATATCTCTAATCGAATGCTGTAGAACACGCCGTTTCGAGGTAAACCAATTTTCACAAACCATTCTCACGCTAATGCCCATGTATTTTGGGTACAAATAAAATATTGTTGCATTTATCCTTTTAACATGTTAATAAAAGTATCTTAGTGTGGGCGAGACGTCACATACAAACAGCCATTTCAAATCATAATAGGCAATGAATTATTTGAACTCGCCTGGGACATGTCTTAAAAGACTAGAGTTTACATAAGTTAACCATTATTCATGAAATAATAGTTTTCTCATGTAAATTGATTTAATTAGCGCTACCTGACTGTGCGTTGACTCTGGCAGTCGTCGGTGGTAGCGGCGAAATGATTTGTCACTTAGCGGAATCATTTGAATAAACGCTACGATTACATCATGCTGGCAAAGTAATTGCTTAAAAGGTTTGTCTTATGGATGATCTGTAATTAAGCAAAAAGTCTAATCTTATCTTTTACAAGCGCCTCCTATCTAACATGAAAATAAATTAATATTAGAGGACGATCTCACATAAATCGAACTAGGTCTAAAGTAAGCTCAATAGGGCTTGCGTTATGGGAACTAGACGACGATATATTTAATAGAGATACATACTTATAATAATATATAGAAAAGATCCAAGACTAAGAAACAAATATTCATGCTCATCACACAAATATTTGCCCTTACCGGGATTCGAACCCAGGACCGCCAGCTTCGTAGGCAGGGTCACTACCCGCTTGGCTAAACCGGTCGTCAATAATTGTATAACTGATCATAATTTAGATAAAAAATATCATAAAAGCTCCAATAATTATGTTATGAAGTAATTATACAAATAAGAGAGAGAATCAACGATTAATGACTCAGTAGACTGGAGTATATCTATTTTTGTACAACGACTTACGTTGTATAATTGACTGCATTAGTGACCGGCCAGAATTATAAATTTTATAAAAGGATATGACGATGAGACACTTAATTTTGTATCATATCGTGTCCTCCGAGCTCTATTCTTTAAGTTGACAATAACATGGAATGAAGCGGACGAAATTACATGTATCGAAAATTGACCGACACTAATAAATATTTCCAACTGACATTTACTGTGTTTTTTGTTCTTTTACTGCTAAAGACAAAGGAAATATCCGCCCACGGGTTGCATCGAAGTTTGGAGGGCACTCAAATTATGTTTCGTGTTCACTTTCCGAAGACATTCCAGGACTAATGATTCTGAGATATACCCTCCCTCTGAATGTAAAGCGACTCCGCCCCTAGAATGAATTGAAACACTGACGGTCCCTTTTTATTTATTTATTAATTGTTGTTTTTCGACGGTTGGTGGCCGCAGAGGCTCCAACAGCGAAGTCCGTTCAAAAAAATTATTACGAGAAGTTTTTAGATGAGAAAAATGATATATGGCGAAACCCATGCAGAAGTCGCGGCTCTAAACTCTTATAAAAGGGCAGCATTAACGCTGAGCTTGATTTATAATAAGATCTGAGTTTTACATTTCGAGAAGCACAAATGTGCTATTTTGTCATAAAGCTCATAGCTGCTTTATTTATTGTGCCTACCACGCAGTTGTGGAGTTGAGGTATGTCATGCTGTATCAATTTATCAAAGAAACACTATTCCAAATGGTAAATGTTATTCACACCGCACAGCACAGTAGCGTGTACGGCAGTCGCGGCTGCTCGTTACCGAGAATCAAGGAACTTCCGCTATGATATTATAACTAGTAAATCCTCTTACGCTTTAACTACTTATTAGCTTATTGTTTAGTCATTCCCTGGCCTTCTTGATCGCGTGCTTCAAATAACTTTTGTGCTGCGAACCTCGCGGTAGATTCTTCTATTCACAGTTGGACAAAGGTCAGGCTCGTTTGATTACATTTCACAATGAGCGAATTCACGCCTCATATTTCTAGAATGCCTGATTGTAAAATTGCCTAATCGAGTCAAGCTCGATAGCGCGACCTTTCATATGATTGCATTAGGTAGAAGCTTGGACGTTAGATAATATTGAGCAACGCCAAATTAAAAGTTTGCATGAGCGGTTCCCAAACAATGGAGCCCTGAATGCGGTCCGGAATTGGTTGGTAATTATTTTGATTCCTGCATCAGATCCGAGTGATAAATCATGCGATTTCGTTTGCAATGACCGGTTTTATTAATCGTACGTAATCGCGACGGCAACACTGTAAACGTGTTGAATTGATTAATGCTCTCCGAGGCACATTTGATTATCTCCAGGTTTTGTGCAGCGGGACAACAAAGACTACTGCTTTTAAATGTGGGCAAGTAATCGTGGAAATGTCAATCAGTGTCCCAAACAATGTGAAGTAATTTATTTATTGGCGTTGACAAGAAGTACTTACAAGCTCGGACATGATAGAATGTTTATTGATTTGTGCTGTTACCGATTTGGGGATGTGTGTAAATGTTCTTCTTCTCCCACAGTAGTCCAATGTAGAGAAGTGGCAAAAAATGACGATTGCTAAGTATATGTAAATATCTACAGTTATAAAGACATTTGGGATTTGGAATTAAAGTTTGCTTTCAAAACATAAAATAAACGATAGTTTGAATATGGTTCAATATGTTTCACAAAAGCTCCTGAATATTAGTGGCGATTTGCGGTTTGTGACGCCGACGATCAATTTTTTCTATTGACCTATCTATTTGTAGAAGGTAAAAAAAATAGTTTTTATTTATCTCTGTCAATATTTAAAAACGAGTTCCGTAGTTTAATGGGTTTCACGCTTGCTTCTCACACAGGTGATGCAGGTTCTATTCCTGACCATGTACCAATGAGATAATTAATTTATCTTAGTAGATTATACGGACGTTCTGACGGTGATGGAAAACTTCATTACTCCATAGCTGCGGCGATGGGCTAAACCCCTGTCTCGCAAAATTGAGTATTGAATAACTGGCTAAAAGTGGGCACAATTGTACTTCTGCCATCTTGTATGAGATAAGGCGTGCCGCTATGTTATGTTATGTAATGTTATGTTAATAGTTATATAGAACAGCATAAAATTTATTACTTTCACGGTATTGTAACGGGTTATATAATCTAACCAGTAAAATAACCCAAATTAGTCAGAAATAAACCGGCTAGGGTTGATTTCATAGGTTTATAATATCTCAGAAATATAAATTATATATTAAATAATTATTGCTAAACTGCGATGTAGAGTTTGATTTGGTTGACAACGAACAAATCTTGATGATCTTTTCAGTCTAAAATAATATAATACAAAACTTAATCATTACATTAGATATCTTAGGTAAACTGTACATGAGATAAATGAGGTATAACATAAATAACTTAATGTGGGAAATTGTAAGCAGGAACATATTCATGTGCCGTAAAATAAACAAAATACTGACCTGATGTGACAGTGTTAAATATTTTATAATAGCTGGCAGTTTTATGGAAGTTTGTGTCTATTTTCCGTTACGGTAGTTTTATTTCACTCACGTATAAGAGTTAATAATTACTTGGATAGAAATAATAAGAGTTCATTATTATCATTTTAGTCGGATGGTCGCGACGATACCCGAGTGGCTCGGCTAATGAGCTCTCTGACTTCAAATAGTATGGATATGGACTTCGCTTTTAAGATTATTAGATTTTATTACATTGTAATTGTAGCATGATAAACTTTTCATTAGCCTTTAGGGCATATCCCCAATTAATGGTATCGCATCGTTACCTTGTAAATATAAAAACTTAAGAATATCGGATATCCCGAAAGCAATAGAGTATAATCGGTTACTACTTAGACATCCCCTATCTTTCGCGTCATTGCATACCTTATGCAACCGGGCAAAGACGTAATCCTCCTGATTTGTACAAAGCTCAATTCAAGCAGGCAAACGACGCAGAAACTCCTTTTTCACTTGGGGAAGCAACAAAAACGCCGCATCCACACAATTCTAATCGTATTTGTAACGAGCCCTCTAAACTATAATAAGGAATAATTCACTCACCGAATACGACGGCTTTCGTATAAAGACAGTTTTTTCTGACTAGACAAAATAAAACAACATGTGGATATCGTCATATTTCTCGTACGTTATTAAAAGCGGTGTCAGGCAGAGCATGCTTTCTTTGTTTGTTTTTTTTTTCGGAAATACAAACAGTCTGAAGTTCGACCGCTACCTGCTTTCGAGTGCGGATTTTCGGAATCTTGTATTTTGGAAAAAAATGATGCTCACCGCAATATTGTTTTTGTTGGTTTACAAATCCGAATCCCTTGCACCAGAGAATATCAATATTTTTGTCCATTTAAAGAATTTGAAAATAGTTTAGTCAGTCATTCGTTTTAAGCTGAAATTAAAACGTGAGAAGAATTTGGAATAGTCTGGGTTTTTATCAATTAACTGAAAATAAGTGAAATGATTGTTATTTTTTGGAAATAAAGAAAATAAATTAACAGTTTAAAAAAAATTGCAAATACGTTCGAAACATAAATAATCCAGAGTAAAGGTACGGAGAGAAACCTAGAAGATGCTGCGAAATACCCTAGTCAATGATAATTCAGAAATATTGTTAGGTTTTGTGAGCAAAGGCGGAACATGTTGGCAATTACTGCCAAAACCACAGGAAACTACAACAATACCAAATGCTTGCACATCACACAACAACCGAACGAGCCATCTATTACAAACGATAAGAATTATCATTTAGAGACGATGAAATACATTACCAGTTTTCTTTACAGTTCGCACACACTCGCCGAACATCACAGGCAATGTAAGGCATCTACATCGTAATAATAAATTAAATAATGCAACTTTGTGCGTCGGTCTGACATATGGTTAGTTGAATGATCGTTACGAATACCTTGTTTTTTTGGATTGTTTAAATTTTGATCTCTCCGTTTTTTGCGACTCGTCGTTATTTGTATTGGTCGGTTAGCTCGCGGAAATTAAATTGTGCCACCATTTCATTTGTTTATTTAAGGATATCTTAAAAGTTGGGATATAAGGATAGGCTAAAAACAAGTTTCTACGCCAATTGATTTTTAGGATTATCTGCTGGTTGGTAATTCTGAAAAATACTTTTGGAATAGGTCCGTTTGTTTCTTTAATTAACGTGTATATTATACTGTTTCAATACATGCATTGTATAATTGAGAAAATGGAACGTCATGAATGTACAATTAGATCGTCTTGACTGCAATCCCGGAACCATTGCAGCCTTATTCCGTCGCAGAACCTCCTTGAATCGCGTAATTTGCTCAAAGTAAACATCACATAATTTGAACAGGGACAGGTTGGGAATGAGAAAAATTTCACGAATAATTGCCGAGGTACAAGTTAATGGAATAATTATAATTATAGCCGTGGTCCAAAGGGGCCGGGCGACCACCCGCCGCCCGCCCCGCGTTTCTTCGATTGTTATGTACAAAAAAAGCAATTAAAATGGACCAGCAAGAAATTGCCTCGAATCGTAAGGGAAAATTACTTTTTTACTCCGACGATAAGAAATACTTTTTAATTTTGTGCGTATTGAATTGAATTGAAACTTATTTCAATTTACCAAAGTTCCAGATAGCCGGCATCTCGTCACGTCACGCTGGTCGCAGAGGCTAGATTGAAATATGAAGGGATTTTCAATAAGAATAGTTATAGTGATAAGTATTCAGAGATCCAATTACAAAAAAAAAATGCTAGAGAAAAATTATGTAAAAAGCGAATTTATCTTTCTATCTTGCTGCCTACCTGTATTTATACGGGATCTGTAGGTATTCTCATAATTTTACTTATATCGCGGATGGAATTGAACTGTCAGCTGGCGATATTAAAAAATGGCTGCCTATGAATATTAATAGATACGTATTGGTACTTTATATTTGTATGATTAAGAAAACGGTTCCGTCGCTCCAGACGTTCATGATTTATAGTGCAGTTATTTGTTAAAAACCTTTTGTTTTTGGAAAAAAATGGACCAATTTCAAAAGGTTGTGAGGAAACCTGGCTAACTGTTTTTTGTTGGTTTTAAATTAATGATGAAAGACGAGTGAGTGCTATTAATTTGATGTCAGGTTAAAATACGAATTCAAAGCCCTAGTTTAGGCTTTTTCATAAGGATAACTTATATATACTTGCATATCTGAAATTAGACGAATCTCTATCATTCCTATTTCATATTGGATGTTTAGAGATGTTTACTACTTTACTGAAACACCAAGTCAAAGCAGTAGGTAACAATTTCGTGTAACATTTCAAATCTTTCAATTGTTTACTTAATTCAAACCTACATTATTTGGAAAGGGCGTAGAACATACTTTTTCCAGTGTCCTAATTTTTATCCGATAATTATCCAAGACGATAAAACATCTCCATTCGTTGAAAGATAAAAACTTATCACTATTATGAACTCGTAGAATAAAAAAAGATAATCAAAGAAGAAACACATGATGTAAAACGTCGATACGAGATCGATGAGAATCCTGGCGCAAGCCTCGATGATAAGATTATGCGCAGGTTCTCAATTACCTAGTCACGCTCTTTATCGATAACTTGTTATTGATGAGACTCAAAACAATATGAGCAATAAAAATAAGGTATTTGTCTAAGTACCTAATGTGTATCCGTTATGCGAAGAGAGACTCTTACAGCTTTGTTTAATATTTTTTTCACTTCGCGCCTATAAAAAGAGTGCCACTTTTGATGGATCTCCAAATGTTTAGTTTATTTGTATCATAGATTGATTTACGTGAACATTAGGCCCGCTTTTTGCTGCCGAAACTATTTAATTTCATACCATTCTCCATTCTGTCGGAGAAAGCCTTTCGAATTTTATAGGAAGGTAAGTACTCAATGTTGGATCGGAACCCAGCTGGAGGGAACTACACGCTTATATCTTTTCTGTCCAAAGACACGGTGTTTAATTTAAATAGAAAGTATGACACGTTATAACTTCTATCTGCGCCTTATACATTCTGATGGGTTAATTGCTTCTCTTTATTATTTCATTAACTGAGTTATACGTCTTTATTTTGATACACGTTCTGATAACGGATTGGGTTGGATTGGATTTCGAGAAGGTTATAGGAGGTGATAACCATATCCATGTTGAATATGTAAACTATTTTGATATTTTATAAGCTTTAGTTTCACCTGTCCCGGGCTGTTTCTGTACATTTGCAAATCTTTGTACCACTTCCCGGTTTCCGATGGAAATATAAAGTATACATATCAAACAGTTTCATTCCCAATTGCTATTAAGGATAAGACTGGTCCATCGTTTTATAGGCCTATTACATCCCATAGACTAGAGACACATACGAAAAACTTATTTTATTTTATTGTAATAGGAGAACAAACAGTTTTACACACTCTATTAATAAACTTATATAATAACTTATAACCATTAATGTGTTCTCGCATGTATGTATGTTGAAGCTAAAAAAAAAAAAACTGCCTGCTTGCGGTTAAACAGAGAAAAAATTAAAAATATAGTTCTGTCTGGATAACAACATTAGAATGTATAACTTATATATAATTGACAAGATTTATAAATTTAATCATAATAATTAACAAGAGAATATAGGTACAAGAAGACAGAACTGTAAGTTAAAGGAAAAAACATAATGCACAAAAGAAAATAATTAAAAATTAGGTACAAATAGTATTACCTAATAACAACTTAATTAGTTTAAGATGCTAGCGCAGTAAACCAGCGCTTTGTCAGGAGTTTCTTAACACTTTGCGGTTTTGAGTTGAATAAGTCAAGGTCGGGGATATCGACCAAACCGTTAAATGTAGCTACCGCTCTACTGTAAAAGGAGTTTTGTCTATAATTTGTGAAACTGAAAGGTATGTCTAGATGAATAGGATGTCTATTAGTTCTATTGGGGACTTTAATTTTGATGTGTTCAAGAAGCTGCGGAGAGTCAATTTCTCCTTGTGCAATTTTGCAAAGGAGCACAACGTCAGCAATTCGTCGTCTCTCTTGTAGGGGGAGTGTATGGTGTCTTTTACATATAGCTGAATAGTCCGAGTCAAAATTATTGCACTTAAATTGCAGATATCGCAGAAATCTACGCTGTATGGACTCAATCCTATCTATGTAAATTTCATATCGAGGGTTCCAAACCTGTGAACAATACTCAAGGATGCTACGTACATAAGCACAATACAGGATTTTAATAACTTTAATACTTGTAAACTGAGAGCAGGTTCTCATGACAAAACCCAAAGCCTTATTTGCTCTTTTTATAATGCTATCAATATGCTTGTCGTAAGCTTGCCTACTATCTTGAATAACTCCAAGGTAACGAATCTCATCTACCACCTTCAGGGGGTTTCCTTTGAATGTGTAACTGTACTGGGTAGGCTTAGGGCTACGGGTAAAAGTAATAGCAAAACATTTCAACACATTCAGGTCTAGTTTATTTTGCTGGCAGTAAAATTCAAACCTACCTAAGTCCTCCTGCAATAGACTGCAGTCGTTGACGTCGCTAATTCGTTTAAAAACTTTCATGTGGTCCGCATATAGCAAAAATTTTGAGAACCTAAAGCAGTGGCAAATATCATTAACAAATATAGAAAAAAGAAGCGGTCCGAGCAAGGATCCTTGGGGCACGCCTGAAGGTATTTTTATCCAACTAGAGGAGGAGGAGAACCCATTAAGAACCACGGCCTGGGATCTATTTTCAATGTAGGAGGTAAACCATCTATAAAGATTACCATGGATTCCCGCCCTTAGGAGTTTCTGTAAGAGCAACTGGTGGTCTATTCTGTCAAATGCTTTGCTATAGTCAGTAAAAATAGCGTCAACTTGGCCACCAGCATCCATGTTTGAGGTGTATAATCATTAAAAGATAGCAGATTAGAAGTAGTTGAACGTCTTCGAATAAACCCATGCTGCTCCGGAATAAATGATGTTGAGAGAGTTGAATATACCGCAGTATAAACAAGCTTCTCCAATACCTTGGCAAAAATACAAAGTTTTGAGATGGGCCTATAATCATTAACGTCACTCTTGCTACCACCTTTATGGATAGGAGAAATATTTGCTGCTTTCCAGACCTTAGGTACATAGCCCTGCTCAAGAGAACGCTTAAAAAGAAGAGTCAGTGGATATGTAAGGCCTTCAGCACTTCTCACTATGAAGACTGAGGAAATGCCATCAGGCCCACCACCCTTTGACATATCAAGCGACCTAAGTAGTTTAAAAACAGTAGCATGTTCAATATCGATGTCACTAATAGAGCATGGATAATCATTTTCTAAAGGGCCGTTTCCCAAGCCGCTATCGGAAGAAGAACTATGTGATTGAGATTGAAAATTGGAGTAGAAATAGTTGGAGAAAAGGTTGCAAATTCCCTCTCCAGTACTAGCCGACAGCTCTTTATAAAATAAAGTGGACGGAATAGAGTTGGCACTTCTCCTTTGAGATTTGACAAAAGACCAAAAATATTTGGGGTTTTCAATTATCGAACTTTCAACTTTTGAAATATATTTTTGGTAGCATTCTTCCTCCAAGGTTTTCGCCTTTTTTCTAAGAAAAGCAAAAGATTCATAATCGGATTGGTTACCATATTTATGAAATTTCTTAATGTATTTGTACTTTTCTTTAAGCACCCTCCTGAGAGGGGAGCTGTACCAAGGCGGAAAAGACGATGCATTTATGTACTTGTGCGGTACAAATTTATCACGTAGCTCATAAATACAGGCATAAAATAGTTCAATGGAGTCATCTATTGGTTTACTATTTAAAATAGAGTCCCAATCGTAATCATGAGCCAAACATGAGTTAATGCTGTCGTAGTCACCTGAGCCATAATAATATTTCAAACGAGAGTTCAATTTAAGTGATTCGCAATCAACATCATTTATATTAATAACTAAGGATTTATGATGCTCATCTTCGGGGACCAATGGGTAATCACTAGCGAGAACCGTTACATCTACATTACTGATAACATAATAATATAACTTAGATATAAATTTGCCAGTACCGGATTTTAATGAACAGAACCCAAACAAAATCTACTCAAACTTCTTCAACATTATTCAGACAGAATTCAATAAAGTTTTCAAATTAAAGAACCGTAAATCTAAATTTAATGACTGGGCAACGTTTGGAATTCGTAAAAATAGAGTTATCTTATATGACCTTTATGATCAAAAAACCTATAACTTTGATCGAAAATTACATGACTATGTTAAAAAATATTCCAAAACTTTCAAGTTGGTTTGTAGAACTGCAAAAACTTTACACATTAATAGAAAAATTCAAAATTCAAATAATAGAATGAAAACAGTTTGGCAAATAATAAACCGCGAAACTGGCAAAGTTATACCAAGGGACAATGATTTCTGCCTAAAGATAGGTGATGATGTTGTTAAATCCAACGCTGATGTTGCTCGAGCTTTTGAAACATTCTTCACCAATGTACTCACAACAGACCGTCTAAATTCATCTCCATATGAAGCAGAGACTTTATTAAAAAATAACACTAGCGTCAGTAATGTATATTTAAAATTTCATAATGTATATCCCCAGGACATTGTCAAACGTGTTAACTTAAAAAATACGGAAGACCTGTGGGGTATATCAGTCAAAGTCATTGGTTCAGTAATTCTAGTTATAGCCCCACACTTAGCTTATATTTTGAATAAATGTGTTGAAGATGGGGCTTTTCCAGACCTCATGAAACACAGTAAATTGATACCTCTGTTCAAGTCGGGAGATAAGGGCGATAATTCAAATTTCAGACCAATATCTGTTCTTCCAACACTAAGTAAAATATTTGAAAAGATTATACTCAATCAAACGCTCTCACACTTAAACCGTACAAAACAACTCCACGCTAAACAATATGGTTTCACTAGGGGTGAAACGACTACGGATGCAGGTATTACCCTTATATCTCATATTTATTCTGCATGGGAGGCCGCACAGGATGCTATCGGAGTTTTTTGCGACCTGTCGAAGGCGTTTGATTGTGTTGATCATAATACGCTTTTAATTAAATTAAATCATTACGGAGTAAGAAATAAAGCGCTGGATCTACTAAGATCATACCTAAGCAATAGAATTCAAAAGGCAGAAGTTAACGGCGTAAAATCTAATGGATCGGGTGTTAAAATTGGCGTTCCACAAGGTTCCATATTAGGCCCTTTCTTATTCCTGGTATATATTAATGATCTGCCTTTCATGGTGGAGAAATTAACTGACATAGTATTGTTTGCTGATGATACTTCAATGGTCTTCAAAATTGAAAGACAAAAAGGAGATTTTGATGATGTTAATGGAGTATTGTCTTTAACCTTGAATTGGTTCACAGTTAATAATTTATTGTTAAATGCTGGTAAAACCCAATGTATCAAATTCTCACTTCCAAATTTCAGGCAAGTTGAGACCAGTTTGGTGTTAGACAGCAGTACGTTAGAATTAGTAAATGACACGAAGTTTCTTGGAATAACCATTGATAGCAAATTGCAGTGGGGACCCCACATAGATAAATTGGCTGGTAAATTAAGTTCTGCGGCTTACGCTGTTAGGAACATCAGACAAAGCACGGATGTGGCTACATCTAGGCTAGTTATTTTCATAGTGTGATGTCCTATGGTATCTTGTTGTGGGGGAAAGCAGCGGAAATTCAAACTATTTTTATTTTACAGACAAGAGCTATTCGATAAATTTATAATTTAAAACGAACAGACTCCTTAAGAGAGCTTTTTAAAGAAATTGACACACTAACAGTAGCTAGTCAATTTATTTTCGAAAATATAATGTATGTACGCAAGAACCTTACAACATTTTCCAAACTTAGCGATAGCTGTAATGTTAACCTAAGAAATAATCACAGACTATGTGCGCCCCGTTTTAGACTCGCGAAGGTTAGCAATTCTTTCAAGGGTCAGTGCATTCTCTACTACAATAAGATACCTCTGGAGATTTTGAAATTGCCATTTGAGCAATTTAAAAAGCATGTTAAAGCGACTTTGTCGAAAAAGGGATATTACAATGTTCAAGATTACTTAAATGACAGGACTGTATGGGGTTAATCTGGCTCAACACAAACCTTGCTGTTAATAATTTTGTAATTATTTATTCCTGCTTATTAATCATAACAATTAAATTTTTCATATTTGTATTAGTTAAGCACAACCTATTTTTAAAAGAGATCTAAAAATCAATCTGTGGGAGTTTCTACGCCCTTCTTCTCCCACAGTGGTCCAATGTAGAGAAGAGGCAAAAAATGACGTTTTCTTAGTATATGTAAATATCTACAGTAATAAAGTACTTTGACTTTGACTTTGACTTTGACTTTGATACATGTATAAATCGGATGATAATGCAATATTTTTGATGCGATGTTGGACCCGGAGGGTTGCTATGGGAACTCTGTAATAAAACGACGCAATCCCATCGAGTTTAGGCTCTTTTGATTCGTCTTGACAAGAACTTTGGTCCTAGATGATATCCAGGGTCTGATGATGGAGCAGAAAGGTAGCCATAGGAATTCTGTAAAGAAACGACGTAGCCATATCGAGTTTTGTGTCGTTTGTTTCGTATTGCCAAGTACTCTGGTCCTAGGTGATAAGATAGTGGCCATGGGAACTCTGTAATAAAACGACGCAACCCCATCGAGTTGCGGGTGGTTTGATTCGTCTCGACGAGTACCTACTTTGGTACTGGATTCATTTTTTTAAATCCTAGCGTCATACATACTATGAAGGAAAAAGTCAATAACCAATTGTGTTTTCTTTTTAAATTAGGTTATTTTAGTTTACAATAGAACTAAAAAGTTAGAAATTAAGTAAAGTGTGAATAACCCAGTCTCATATTTTTTTAATGAAAGCGTGTTACATTAGCAGAAAGAGAGAGTACTTAACACAGTTTTATTTAAAAATAAGATATTGTGCACTTTGCTTTATATCTTACTTTTAAGTTCTAATTTACAATTCGTAAAATATTTTTAAATGTGGCTACAGCTAGGCTTGTCTATTTTAGTTATGTTCATATTGTCATATCCTAAGGTATATACGGATATTCAAACTATATTTATATTTCAGAAAAGTGCCTTCGATTTTCAATTTATCTTCCAATAATAAAGGAAATATAATGTATGTTTGCAAGAACCTTACAATATTTTCCAAAATAAGCGAAAGCTGTAATTTTCTCCTAAAAATAACCACAGACTAGCTGCGCTCCGGTTTAGACGCATTCTCTACTAGGAACTGCTATTTGACCAATTCAACAACCATTTAAAATCGACTTTGTCTAAAAAGTGATATTACATGTCAAAGCGATAATAAAGCATTACATACATGACAAAACTGCATGGGGTTAATCTTACTCAACAAAGAGGGCGCTGTTCATAGTTTATAATAATTATTTATAATAATTTATATTACACAACCAATTTTTTAAAGAGATGTAATAATCAATCTGTGGGACTTTCTTTGACATGCTTCTCCCACAGTGGTGCAATAAATAGCTGAGGCAAAAAATTATGTTTACTATATGTAAATATCTACAGTAATAAAAATAGATATTTGATTTCGGTTTTCATTTCTGATTATTTTCTAAGAATGTATGACATTCTCAGAATATAATCAGAAAGGACAAATTGCAGGATTATGTTATATTTTATTAGGAAACATGCAGGATTGTTTTATATCAATATATTTTTTGCTTTTATTTCAGGTAGGTTCAGTTAAGTGTTTAGGGAAGTAGGTTTAAAAAAAGTTGTATAATGTATTATGTCTTATGTATTATGTATTATGATGAAAGGTGTATTATCGTCCGCCAAAGACACTGCACAAGCCAAACATAAATCTTTGCATGTTGGTCCTTTTCCGATTTGGAAAAGAATGCACTCGAGACGCCTTTTATTGACGAATCCGGATATGGTGTGAGTATGACAGACCGCAGGCTTTAAAAAAACCAACAGCGTTAAGTTGAAAAGGTCAAGCCAAACAATGAATATGATAGCAAACATTTGACATTGAATAGATTGTGTCGATATTGACAGGGAATCAATTTGAAGCGGCCTTAACAAATATAGATCGTCATTGAGATAGCCAGGGTGATGTTGCGGCTACGATACAGACATGGCTTTTGATTACAAACATTGAATCGGAGTCATATAGGCCCAACTTAAAAGTAACTTACCTTAAGTTTTTGATACCGCTATTAACAAGACCGTAAAGTTGGGTTTTCTCTAATGGAGCAGCAGAATTAAGAGTGTAGGATAAACGCTTGGATTGGAACGTTTCGTTGCCCGTGTCTCTGGTAATGTTCGATACCTATCTTTGTCGGTTGGAGTTTTCAAGCGATCATTCAGGTGTAATGCATTACGAATTCCTATTGGGAAACTGATAAACAGTGAAGAAGAGGCAATTTAGTGACGGGCAGTTAACTGAGTTTGGTTTGTCGATAAAGACTTTATTGTTCCTCGTGTTAACGTCGTGGTTTGTAAACCAAGGATAAAAATTCCCATCTGGAACAGTTATTAACAGAATCTTATAAGTATCTAACAGCTTTTCACATACCTTATTTGGATAACTAACCATGTTTTCCACTGCAAACATGCAAACTGCAATTAAGATCGAAAGAAACGAATAAGAAGATAGAAGAAACGAATAAGAAGAAGATATTTAAACAAACAGTTTTGGTTGGATCATAGAAAAGGTATCAATATGGTCTTTCTCACACAAACAACAGGCGATCCAATTTCCACACTTTCACATTAATAAGCAAAAACACGTCCGTAACGTGACCGGCCTTATACGATAAGGAATGTTAAGTTCTACAGCTGCCTACAAACAATGCCGATCTAACTGTACCTAAAAGGACATTCTAACGGTGTGATTGACCAAAACTATTCCCCATTATCATGACAATCAAATTCTTGTCACACACTAACTTGGCCATGATTTGGAAATGTTATATCAACGATTGCATAATAGAATCACGTGTCAAATTGATACCACACTGAAAGAGTTTAATGGACCGCACAATTGAACCCTAACCGATGTTTCAAACCACATACACCATACAACTTGTGTGTTTTCCGTGTTGCACGCTCTACATCGGTAACCGAGCTTTGTCAACTTCAATCATCGTGGAGTCTAAACGCTCAATGAACACTGATCTATGAGAGGTCTTATGTGATTCAAGGCGACTTGGTACCTCACGTCTTGTCTGATTATTTGGACGTTTTGACAGCTGACCATGCTTGCTTGTAACAACTGTCGTGAAAGGCTTTCGGCAATCGAAACGCAAGGCTAATTGAATACAAAAGAAGCGATAACTATGCAATGAACTTTAGGGGTGGAGGTGGAATTATGAAAATGCAGGTATAGTGACACTCAACACGATTTTGTTTCATAACACGCACGAAATATGGGTAAACAAGGTCTAAAGCCCAGATGCTGAGACTGAGCTTGTGAGCCTGTGTCATTTAGCGGTCATTTTTATGATAAGGAAAGGAAACTACCTATATGTATGTTCGTAGATTATGCACGAAACAATCAAATCGAATTATTATTATTCACAATAAAGCATTTTTTAAACTTAATTTTGTTCAGCATAAATCAAGCCATGGTAGGCGCTACGCAGACAGAAGACGGCGGCGCGGCGTAAGGTACGTTTGATCTTCGCCGCGTTCTGTTTGCGAACGCCTTATGCCATACGCCGTCTTGTGTCTGCGTATCCACATGTGCAGTCTTATTAACATAACACAACATTTAATACAGGCACACACATTGCTTCTGGCCCCACACTAGGATACCCTGTATCGTGGGAACCAACGCGGGTAAACATCCGAGACCTGGGGTTTTCCTTCGTACCCCCAGCCGGAATTTGAACCGGGACCTCTCGATTGAGAAACGCAGCTTCGACCGCAAACCCACAGAGGAAAAATAGGTAGGTATAAAACTATCATGTGACGATTGTGTCATATTGACCTATTTTTGATTTATCATTATTAGTCATTCACTAGTATTTGCATTTATGGACATAGATATGTCGTCATAATAAATTCTAATCGAACACACTCATGTTCAATTCCACAGATAATTATAAGGGACATTAATTTTTTATTTACAGCTAGTATCAATGACAAAGCGCGTAGGTTGGATGCCTGTGGCAACCTCCATACAGGGACCGTCTTACCCTTAATGACGTCATTAAATATGAAACACTAGCATAAGTATGGAGACTGTAGACCAAAGTCTCACTCTGCACACTGCACAACGGAAATATTCCTTGCATTCTGTGTCAAAGTGCGCTGAAAGCCGCAATTTATATCATCATAATGTGGACTGCATAGAAAATTGTGCAGCATAAAGTGAGACTGTTGACGCTGCGGTGTGTTTGTTTGTGGCTTTGTGATGCAGTTGCAGAATATGTGTTCAGTAGGAATATGTGGTAGCAATTTTGGTATCCTTCGCATACCAGTTGAAGCCTTTAGTTTCTTTGGGTGTGGAAGTCGAGTCGCCAAAAGTTAAGCTGATGTCCCGAATCAGTACCGGCCAATGACGATGATTATTATTAGACTTGATATTCCAAGTATTAATCATTTTAGCTACACTTTATATGGTTGCCAATGTAACCTACACCCACTTTTGTTAGACTATCGCAAATATCGACCGACGCGTGTCGCTACAAAAGGGGTCCTTGATTCTACTAATAAACTATTTCTATATTTTTAAAACATTTACATATAGGCACATACATTGCTTCTGGCCTCACACTGGTATACCCTGTGACGTGGGGACCAGAAACAGCGACGGCACATACATACAAACATCGGAGACCTGGGGTTGTTATTTTATAACCGCCAGCCGGAGATCGAACCCGAGACATCTCGCATGGTAGGCAGATCCACAACTTCTGCGCCACAGAGGTCGCCATATCATTTACTTGATTATCTGATAAAGAATCATCCATATGATTTCGCCAGTTTAGGAAATAAACCATAACCAACTGGGAATAAGTACAATTGGTTTTTCGATTGAAAATTTGCAAGTCGTGAGAATTCGGCACACTGTGTCATTGACTAATCTGCTTTCTATTCAGCGACACGCCACTCTGATAAGATAGTGTGAAACAATTACCACTTTTTAGGCGAGGTTCAACGTACAAGAATCTTATCACATCCTTTGTAAAACACTAAATGTGTTGTGTGGTAGATTGTGGCTAATGATTCATTACGTGTGCGTTACGAAATTTCGTTGATAAGCTTCGAGGTGATTCAAGGAAAGTAGGGTACTAAAGTTTGCTTTGTCCTCAGAGCATCCTTTGTGCAACAAGTTAAATATTTAACTAGTTTAAAAATAATCGGGGCTGAGTACTTTATTACACATGTATTTAGAGTGCAGGCCTAGCGTCTAATTTACTTAGCAAAAAGTAATATAATAACCCATAAAGCAATATTATCAAAGGGCTCTCGGGTGCCATTTCAGCTAGGAAGTACTGCTAGCCAAATTACAGTAATCTCCTTTGCCCTCCGATAACTTCTGCGGCACACGAACGCGCGCCTACTTGATTCCGCGACTAATAATATTAATCCACAGACATAATACATTCGATTTCACCCAGAAACATTAAACAAAGAATTAAAAAATACTTCTCCTCCCTTAAAAATTAGTGATAAAAACTCTGATATAAGGTTTAGAAATATTTTTCTTATTTTGTATGTATTATTTAAAAGATAGCGTAAGATTTAACCCCATACAAATCCACGTGGTTTTCGTGGCTCTTTTATATGTCCAGCTATACCATTTTCTTGAATATAATAAATAAAATAAAATACCACACCTATTTCTACTGGGTAGATGTCACCGTAAGATTGTCAGAACCGTTAGTTTGTAAACTATCGACAAATTGTTAACCAGACCGACAGGGTTTATAATTTACGTTTCTTTTGGTCTTACATGTCAACCTAACACGAAGTCTATTCGGGGGCTTCGCTGCGCTGCCCCCTCTAGTCTTCACCTAAGCTACCGCAGTGTTTGCCCTGGTATTTCCTTTGCAATTCAAGTTTGAACCAGTTCACAATTTAACGGTTTTATTATAAACTAACGCGTCATATCGTAAGCAGTACGGTACAGTTTACATGATATCGCTAGTTTGTAAACTGACAAGAAAAAAACGTGAGATTATAACTAAAAAGTCTATTGTAATTGAAAGCCATAATAAATATGATCTCAAGTGCTCTCCACATATCTTCTCGCTAAGCATCTGAACAAATTGTGATGATTAGCTCAAACTCAGCCGTCAATCAAACTAATCCACAATGGTATGTAATGATTTTTTTCTTTCCACAAAGCGAATCTTCTATGGCATATATTCGAAGGACTGTAATAATTTATCAAATAAAAATTAACTCGATAGAAGTTTTTTGTGTAATTTGTATACATTGTGTTTTTGAGTGATTTTCTGAATAATAACTACTTATGTTAGATTTCGCTTCTATCATCTTACGAGTCGTTATTTTGTCTTCGTAAATAATCTTCTTGGGGCGAAGACATACAGTTTAGATTCTCACAGTAATATAGTACACGATGGGTAAACGGTCCCGATTACGTGTCTCACCAATTTTCAACCGCCAAACGCTTATATTGTTGTCTATTAGTCTGCCTGCTTATGTGATAAATAGTGCAAGTAAGATTAAAAACAAAAAATACGTCGAATTACTCACAAAATTATTTATATCATACACAATTTGTGATGATACATTATAAAAGTGTATTAACACACTTGCTAATTGTTCCTGGTCTATATTTTTATAAACCAAAACAGCATCGAACCATTTCAAATCTGATTCGGCCCGTGTGTTATTTATTGTTTTTGCATTATTGAATAGCCTCTAAGATAAGTGGATAGCGATAGAAATCTTCCCTTGTTTACCTATCAAAGTTATATGACGTATGTAATGGGGCTCTTGGACTGGTCGGACTAAACAGCTATTGACAGGTAAAGAGTTATCCTGTTAAAGACAAACGCATGTGCCTTCACTTCGCAATTTTCAAGAACAGCCGACGCCAGGTTTTTGGGCCTCTGAGCCAGGGCTCACCTCTCTCTCACACTCGCCCATGCATGTATCTCTCATGCACCCATGCGTCGCCACCCCTTCCATTCGCGTTCAGATGCCAACAAAATTGGCGTAACGTGTACCCACATCCAACTATCGCAGCGTGCGACCAGACTCGTTAAGACCATGTTTGAAAGCGTTTCAAGTGTTTTAGATAATGACGGTCGTCTAAAACACTTGAGCGATTCGCGTCAGTGGAAATTATGATTAATATCTTCTCAGCTAACGGTACGGCTCAGAGTAGGACAGCGCGGTGCACGACTTCATGTAATGAATCTGGAGGTCTACTGATGTTTGACTACACACGTTTTATTGACTCACCTTTCAACAACGCATGGCATGTAATGGCAACTAGTTATTAAGATACCAGTCTTACCTATTAAAAATAACAAATTTATGTTTGTAGGTCTATTTAAGCAAAATCCTCTATAAAACTTAATGAGCGTTTTATGTTTTTATGATTTATATAAGTACAGCGAGTCAGTTTTAACCAAAACACTGTTGTAAGTTCGTTTATTATTTTAGGGTCTATGGATGTCGGCTGAAGGAAGAGAAGCCAAAGTCGTAAATTCAATAAAAAAAGATCTGTGTATGTATGTTAAATGGCATGCCAAAAAAAAAAAACCAACATAAATTCTCAGATAGACAGATATTTGCTTAAATTCATACATTGACATGACTGACGTTTGCCTTTGGCATTTGGTGTGTACCAAACAGAATATAATATGTGTCAAAACAAAAAAAAAACAACCAACATAAATTCTCAGATAGACGAAATTATTTGCTTAAATTCATACATTGACATTACTGACGTTTGCTTTTGGCATTTGGTGTGTACCAAACAGAATATAAATGCATTAAATGGGCTTATCAGACAGTTAAAGAAGGGTCTGAGCTATTTGAAGTTGTTTTATAACGAAACTAAAATACAGATTTTATTTTATAAATCATTTATTGTGAGAGCGGGTTTTAACTCCATAATATGAGTGTTTTAAAGAAATTTAATACTAATTTTGACCGTTTCAGATAGTAATGGCGAAAATAAGTTTTTTAGACTGCACTTATTAGATAGCCAGTAAAAATCACGTATAGAAATCATGGGTCAGATTCTTGCCAATTTGTCATTGATAGTTTGAGCTAACATTATGCACAACGCTAGTGGTTACGTGATCATTGTATTGGCAAATAAAAAGCCGTACCGATTATAATCACTAACATTAGTTAATATACACCATTAGTTGGCCCACTCAGTGCTAAGTGAGTATCAGAGTAGCCGCTCCAGATCTGACGATACGGCTAGCTAAGTCGGTCTCGGTACGTTGTCGGACCACGAGGGCTTCCTTGTCCTTCACTGCAGGCCCACGATTCTACCATCGGAAATTTGGCTCACTGCTCTATCGCTAGCCTAGTGCCTTAATATTCAAAATAAAGAAATTGGTAAACCGTTAAAATACAACAAATATTGCCTTTAAAAGAGTAATGTTCTGTACAGTATTCCACAGAAATGAATATATACAATAATATACTAATAATACAACTGCAAATATCTGATGATTTTTATGAAAACAAGGAGCTTCATGAAACAAAAATTATCTGATAAATGAGATAAAAACCCTTTTATATTTCTGAAGCGTCAAACGATGATGAAACTCATTGATTTTATTAAAACCATTCGTCATCGACAGACGTCGTCGGACTAACTTTCTGAGGAATACTGCACATATAATTTGGAATATAGTATTCCAAATTATATTGATCTAATAATACTGGCTTATAACAACAACAGCATAGTCATTTACCATACGGGGTGGCAGAGGCACAATTTACTGGTGCATCTTTGGTAATTACTGAACTCACCAAGAATGACTGTCCTGGATGGTTGATCGAGGAGGGCGGACTGCAAAAGTTCGCTCCACTGAAGAAGAGGCTACCCAATGGCTTCTCAATTTGTGATGTAGACGATGGCGACCAAACGCTGAATACCTATATATAAATGCACACTCTTTGGTTGTAAGAGCACAGTGACAGTTACAGAAATCAGATTCGACACCGAGGCAGGTCGCATCATTTGTCTGCCCTGCTTGCTTTGACTGCCGGCAGCATCCGACCAGCCACGTCGCCACTGCTTTAGATTCATCATTTTTCAATGAGCCTTTTTGTATGGCACGGCCAGTCGCGCTGACAACTGAACTTATAGCTCCCACAGATAACATCACCTTGTAGGCCATTAGCTAAAGTGATTGACGTTGTTGGTTTGATGTTAGTAATTTTGTTTGAGCTTTAGAGCGGCGAACGTGCGTTTTTGTCTGTTTGTCATGTGTAAAGAGAACAATGTTGACATCAGGCGTCGATTATTTCATGGCCTCAGATGTGCAGTGAGCTGGTATTGGTTCTAGAGAAAGAACGCTAATGCTTTAGAATAACAGGCAACGATATTTTTTAAATATCGTTGCCTGAGATTACAGACCTTCTCTATTAGTGACAGAGATATTACGACAAAATAAGTAACAGTACTGGTCTTGCATATGCTTTTGGGTAATTATTTAATTAATTTCCATAAGTATTGTTTGTATATACATAGGTATATCTAATCTAGTATGTGAACATCCTATACAAAGAACAAGTAATATTACAACAATAGATATTACCTAGGGTTAGAATAGAACCGCGGTTTTTAGCATAACATACAATTTACATACAGGCACATTCTCATTGCGTTAGCAAACAAACAATTCAAACTGCACCTTGACAACGAGTTTGTTTATCTCTAGATGTATTTCAATAAATCCAAAGATACTCACTACTTATCTCTAATTACCTCAAAATGCAGTTGAAGACAATGAACGGGTATCCACTAGAGCGTTGCGTTGCCCTTTTAAATGTTGCACAATGTTTTGTCACTAATCCATCGACTTCGTGAAACAATCAACCGTAACTAGAAGCTTCTTCAACACGGATTGTTGCATTTAGAATTACTGACCGCTGTTAATTGACAATAATTATCAATTCTTGGTTAATAAACGATCGTTTGGTATTATTCGAGGTCGATACAGTTGCTATGGCATAAAAGAGTTACGTGGTTTGACAGAAGGCTGTAATGAATAATTAAGGAAATCATTCTGAATATGTTCATGAAATCGAGATGACTCGAGAAACTATATTTTGGCAAGTCCGTAGGATTTTTGTCAGATTGCACGGAGAGTTGAAAAATAAAGTTGCTTTGGGTTGGTTTCGTAGTGACGTTGTTCAGAGTTATGTCCCTAATAACCTTAAAAATTTACTACATCTTTCTGCTACGTGTATCTTCTATTAACAGAAGTTAATATTATTACTATCACGACGCCACAATCCAGCACATCGTTTGGTAAAAAATATGAACAAACCGTTACACCTACAGTGTGAGTCTTTATAAAGTACACATAAAGTATAGGGTTCTAGAGGATCAATTTTATCGACGAAAAAATATTAAAAATATCCCCTTCCTCTATATGTTTTTAAATAAATATTAAATAATTTTTAAATACCAACTGTATAAAATAAACACAACTTCGAGATGGAAGGAATCTTCGGGTTCAAATTAATATGATGAGGATAGTGATGATGAAGGACAGGCGGTTCTGCAAGTATCAAAAAATCGCAAAAACTTTTTTATTCTGAAATAAATCCCAATTTTTTAGCACTTTTTTACTAATTGCAGTTTTTCATAATGTACCTAAAACAAAGTTGTCTGCATTGCAATCATTGTACTGCACTTGCCTACAAAACCTAATATTTTTTTAATCGGTGTTTTTGCTTATGAAGTTTTCCAGGCACTACATTACAATAATCACAGTTCATAGCATTTGGTTCCCGATGTCGAATCCCGCCACGTCAGATCGTCGAATACAGGAACTCTCGCATAAAGTAATTTTAGTAAATTGATAGACGTAGAGGGCTGTCATCGTGGTGGGACTCGATGTCAAGGAACCAAATCATAATCATAATCATTATATCACAATTTCTTAATTGCACTTATACGACATACAGAAAAATCAGTCAAGTGAGGGTCGGACTCGCGCACGAAGGGTTCTGTACCATCGTACAAGAAAAAAAAACACTAAATCCTAAATAATAAAACCCAAACTAATAGAAAAAATATAATGCGTCCGCTAGGATTGTTCGAAGCCAGAACTTCAAGATTGCGAAACTGATATGAAACAGACTGAGCCATCTCAAAGTTATTAAGAGCAGCGAATATTATGAGGTATTTTGCTGGGACAGGGATTTAAAAAATCTGTCGCTTGTGTGAGGAATCCCTTTAATTTTCAAAATTGCGTGTATTTCATTATTTGTTGCTGTTGCAGCAACAGAAATTTATGCACATTCTGTGAAAATTTCAGCTCTCTACTTATTTCGGTTGTTCCGATAGAGCCCGGTGACGGACGGATGGACGGACAGACAGACGGAGAGCGGAGGCTTAGTAATAGGGTCCCGTTTGGCACCCTTCGGGAACGGAACCCTAAAAAGTATTTACGTATTTAAGGGCGAGTTTATCTCTTCCAGCAAATCAAGTATGGATGAGATAGGTTGATTGTGGATCAAAAGATATTACCTCAGGCGCGCCCTTAGAAAGTTGCGCTTTCTGCTAGTAGATATATAGTACATCTATCATGGAGAAATATAATATGTCAAGCAATTAATATTTGCAAAGCCATTGACTTAATAACTTGGAGCTGCTGAAACCGGCGTCTCTATCTCGTATTTACACAAACCGCGGACAGAAGTTTCGCCGAACTGCAGCGCCTTGATAACAGGCCAACGTTAATCCAGCGGACGAGCCGCTCTGTATAAATCCACCCTGTATTTACATACAATTTTCTAACGAATTTCCATCGAAATTGGACTGTGCACTCTTTCCCACTCTATCAGTGAGAAATTGACTTGCACAGTGTGCCCGCTTTTGTGTCAATTAGATCAGCGCGCAAATGTCGAAAGCAATAGCTTGAAATGCGAATTTATTTATGGTTAATTGGAGTTATTAAGCAACTTTTTAAAAAATAGATGAAAAGTCATTATGAAATACCATTTGAGCAAGTTTTTTCTTCTTTAAATTATTGGAGGACGCGACAACTCAAGGGGTAATGTAATTTCGAGAAACTCAAAAGTGTGTGGAATCATTAGTGTTGTTTATTTTCTACGTTTTTTTCTTTAGATCGGGACTCCAATTTACCACATGTTGCTCCTCTTCGTCCCTATAAAAAATTATATCCACATGATTTGACGTAATTTATATCGTATTATGACGAAACGTTCGTGTGTTTAAGACCAATTTTCTTCCATGCCCGTTATTAACCGGTAACCAGACTTTTTATGAACATCACAAAAAAAAATGTTAACGAGCCTCAGAACAAGGGCAAGAAATGTTTCCTCGTTAAAAATGGTTCACTTTGTAAAGGCGATTCATGTTGATACCAATACTATTATTTTTACAACGTTTGATGTCCTGTTTAAATATTTAAGTATATAATGGCTTAAAAAGGCTTGTTTTAAGTTGTATAACTCCGATGCATACATATTTACAGTAAAAAAATATTTCAGGCATCATAACTGAAATTCATATCAATCAAAACCAAATTTATGATATTTAGTTAAGTTAAGCTAATAAAGTTAATCGTTACAGAAATTCTTATCAATCAAAACCAAAGTGAAGATATTAAGTTTTTCATATTCATTTCGAGTCTCTAAATTTATTATCAACGAAAGTGTGGCAACCATAAAACTGTGTTTTCAATTAGTATGCTGTGTAAAATGAGCATATTCACAATAAAACACTGTCTTCAAGATTGTAATATGGCTGAATTATTATGATATTCGTTTTTTTATTAATGCTTTTCCACGGCTCTACCAATATTAAAATGTGTATTGTTGCTTTATTATGTTTTCCCATCTACCTAAAGATTATCGCTATTTCTTTTAAATTACGGATCGCTTATGGCATAAAAATTACTCTCATATCACCGATACAGTGAAACGGTTTTGATGAGATTTGTATCTTATCAATGGCAGTTATCTTACGAATGACTACAAATACGGAGTTTTACGATCCTGGCCGTGCTATAACCCCGTTCGACGAAATACGGTAGCAGCAGTCGCCTTTCAAGAAGAAATTCGTATGATAATTAGCACTATAAAATTAATGCTATCCCATTGTTTATGTGTCTCTAGACCGTTATTCACAGGACTAAACTAATTATTTTAGAAAAGCCTTCTACAAACTTTCTGAAAAACTCTTCGTAGAAGTGGCAAGTATTATAAACAACAGTCGTTTAAATATGTTGACGTTATCTCGACCACTTGACAACACAGACGATAAAGTTCGGCGTAAGAACTGAAACAAAGCAAGGTTTTAATTCCAAGCAAGCTTGAAGCTCCACTGAAATATGAAAAAAAAACGATCAACTGCGAGTCGGACTGGCACACGAGGGATTCCGTACCATCGTACAAGAACTATAAGAAATAAAAAATAACAAAAAAATAATGTCCGAGTTTGGTTTAACACCAGTCCCTTCAGTTGTGTATCCGAAGTTAAATCTATTGAGCCTACGACGACGCTGATGAGTACCAAGGCCGGAGAACGTTCCTGTTTTTAATTTCTTTTCTGCACGAGTTGCGTTGTGGGAGCCCTTCAATTAAATAATGTAATTTTTATGACCTATTAAAAGATGTATGACACACTGTATACACTTTGGGGATAAAACGCCCAATCTCTTAATTCGCTTATATGCCCCATATTTGTTTCATGAGAACGGCTGTTTGCACCCTAGTCATGGTTGTTTATCCATCTAAAGTATATTTATCTATATAAGTATATGTATCGTTGTCTAGCATCCAAGATTCAGCGAAACCAAGTTTGAGGCTAGATCAATGTGCGTAAATAGTGTCCAAGGTATTATTATTATTATTATATTATATTTATAAGATCTCGTGTAGTTAATTATTTGTTGATGTAGCTGAGAAAATGAGATAAAGACCGCTGACAGACAGACGGACAGACAGACAGACGGACGTACAGCAGAGGCTCAGTTATAGGGTCGGGTCCTGTTTGGCACCCTTCAGGTTCAGAACCCTAAGAATAATCATATAGTAGTTGTAATTTTAAAGTTTTGACGGTTAGGTGAAATTGCTCTGCTTGTTTCATTAAACTGAAGTGACAAATAAAAATTACGATATACTGTGAGCAGGCTTTACAAGTAGCTGTATGCAACCATACATTAATTTAAAGTTTTTCCTTTTTACGTTAGCCACTCAAAACAACAATTACATTTTTCCATACAATGTAATTGCCTTCACTGGAAGGAGACTTTTTGAGGTGCTGTAAATTAAAACTGTCTTACATATACCAACATGTTTATTACGCTTACTGTAGAGCCAGCTAATTTATGTTTCTTCAAAGAATATCTTCAAGTTTGCCGAAGGAACATTTTCTTGGCCGAAGGGCTTGGTTCCTATCATTCTTTACACGCAAGATTTGTATACTAGCCAATATTTTCTAATTTAATTTGACTGCACGAAGAATGCGAAATAGGCAGTCATTGAAATGTTTAATGGACCTTTGTTTGATAAATTGAATAATATCTTTTACTTTTTTACAAATAATCCAAAGTAGAAAGAGGCAGAATTTTACAGAAACACAATTAATCAAATTTAGTTTTAAGGAGAGAAGTTTACTTTCCATGATTTCTGAGAGAAATTTTTGATTGACATACTTTTTAACTTAAAGGACATAAAATAAAACCTTATATCATAACAACGCTTACTTCATAACACGTATGTTCCAGAGAAAGATGACCACCATCATAAAGTTTATGATTATGGTTGTCGGCTACGTAATAAAATTGAGAGTTGGACTCCTGCCGAGCTCACAGCAAAAACTGCAGGCCCAAAACGTCGGTTGTAACTTTAGAAAAACGTCCGATATATCCACATTAATAATGTCCCATATACGAGTATGGATTTTGCAACCACACGATCTCGGCCTCTAGTAGGTTTATGATGTGCATGATTTCATATTTTAGGAATTCCGTCCCGGATTATTAAATTTTGATAACACGAAATTTAAATTATGTCGCAAGCACGAGCGGGTTTGCGCACATTTTGTGTTGTTTATTGTTGAATAGTCATTATATGTAAATTGTCAAGTCGTGATGATGGTTAGACAGATAGTGACGAGGCATGTTTCGCAAGCACACGGAATGATAATTGTTTCGAAAGCCCACCACTACTACCGTGTGGGTGCTGGCTGCTCCGCGCACCTGCCTGCGCCGGCGCATAATGTCTCTCTCTGTGAGAGATGTAAGGCCCGAGATCCACTCTAATGATAGACGCCACATTTCATATTTCATAAACGTGATCTCTAGCACGCAGGGTTGTTAGGCATCTTAATGTATAATGTGGGTTTTATGTCTTCCGGCTAGAAAGACGTTATTAGCACAGAGCTTGTTCATTAAAAACTTGGCGCGAAAGTGTAGTTTGGCCTCTTTCCGATGCGCCCAGGTGTCGGCGTTATTTGGCACACTTAGCGCTAGCCAATTTGGCTCCTATTCCGGATTTAGATAAATTGGCAGAAAAGTCCAAGTTTTCACATTCTGATCTGTAATCATGCTTTGTATAGCTTCGAAGATATTGACACAAATTGACGTGCAGCGGTTGATAATCTTGCTCTACATGTGCTAATTAAAAGGATATTCTCTTACACAATGATCACGCTGTCGTCGCAGGGAACATGAAGGCAAGGCATACGAGCCAGAGCCTTTCTTCCCAGTCAATGTCTGACTGCCAATACTACTATAGGTAGCCACAGAGAAGTCATTTTAAAATGTATTTGTTCCGAAGGCGGCCTCCAGCTCCGCGGAGGTACAAGTTAATTTTCAATGATCGGCATCCAATGCTGCAATTTCAAAATACTGTTTGTTCCTAGCGTGGTCTGCACAAGAGTTGTGGTGTAAACTGTTGGCGATAAACCTTCTCAATGGGGATCGTGCGAGCCGAGTGGCTCCTCTGATCGCATCGTGATAATCGCGATCACGGGTCCCTGACATTTCTTTTCTTTTATCGCGGACGGTTGCAGTAAGATAAAACGGCAATAAATAATCCGGGAAGGACATCGGCGGTACGTGCTCTCGGTTGCACTTTCCGTCTGTATTACTGGGATAATTATGCTCTACGCTACGCGATGTTAAAGGGCTCTCTTGTTGACATCACAAAGAATGCTGCCTGGATTTTGCAGTTATTGAATAAAAGTGCTTGGTAGTTTAACTGTCTTTGAGTGAAATGAGTTTGCCTTTTTGAACTTTACAAATAACAATGATTTCGCCTGTGTAATCAAACAATATACTAAAGATCTTCACACTTTACGCTAATACGCTATGTGTAGTCGTAAATCTACTGATGCGTTGACTAAGTGGATGGATTTCTGTCTCTAGTCTAGTTTAAAGTAAGTACATAGATTTCGCCATCACCTTGAAATGGTTTAGCTCATTTCCTACTCTATCCTGCACATCCTTACGCCCGGGAAGTATGTATAGTTCCTATATAGTACTATGAATGTATCTATATGTGACTCAAAACCATTGCTTTTCTTGCAAATCTATACAAGCATAAACGATAGCAAAGCTCTTGTTAGATAATTATTTTTTTTAAACTTCAAAGCTGCTTTGCACGTAAATAATAACACAAAATTAAAACGAGAAACAATATCCAGTCCTAGTATAACTTTGCAATTTAAGTTTTTTGTATCCAGAAATGGGGTGGATGGATACTATGATATGCTCGACACATCTCGTTTGCCTTGCCGCGAATAAGTCGCGATGCGCGTCACGCTCTTCCTCGGGATGTTGATGGACGCGATATAGGGAATAGGGTGTTTTGCTTACACTAAGATGCTTTCTTCTTGATTCTTTATTTTGTGTAACATTTTTATTTTCATAGATTTATAAACATACTCACGAGGCGGGGCAGGCAGAGAGTGAGGAAATACATGTGCTACGATCTTCTATAACAGTGTATGTTTTTTAGGAAAAATAATTTGCAAAAGTTGCCATGCTCCAAGGGCAGACCAGGACGTTAACTTTCCATTCCAGTTTAAAACACATCTCATAATGTAAACTTATTAATGTAGGTACCTACCTATCTATTGCAAACGTTATTGGAAACCGTAGCTGGCTAAACGTGGGCACAACTATGCCCACGTGACGCTGTCATGTTGTTATCTATTGCAAAGTGCTATCTTTAAGAACCCCCCGTATCTTGCGGGCCCACCGACCATAACTGTATTTACTATGATACAACGCGCAGTCTAACGTCGATTTGTATGCGGCGTGCGTCACCACGCCATGTGCCTCTTCCGAACAACTTTTCGGGGAAGGAGACAATATTGGGGAGATCAATTTTAGTACAACAGCTCTGATAAGGTATATGATTTGTTGTTTTAGTGCCGATTGGCGGACTATAGCGGCATTTCAGATTCTGAGAAGGATCAAGTATTGGTGGGCAATAGCGTTCAGTCGTGGCTACCTTTTCGCTTCTATTTTCAAATTAAGTTTTTAGCGACCGATAAAAAGCGAAAGGGGAATATCAAATAACTACATGCAATACCTTGTGTGCTTGACTATGATTGCTTGTTCATTCAAATAAATCTACTCAGTGCCCACTCGTAGGCGATTTTGGCCTTAGAGGTGGCTCAGCAAGTAATTACTCGTGAATAGAGCAACTGTGAGATCAGCCCTACCTACTATGTCATGGCGTTCAAGAAAGTCCAAGTTTCATCTTAAAAGGAATGGACCCATGTCAACATTAATAGCCTTTTAGTTTAATCAGATTGGTACATGACCCAACTAGTACAGCAATAAGTATTTTCTGGGACATCAAAGTCGCCGCGCCAGAGCTGGTAAGTTGTCAAGGCCTTTGAGACAGGTGCCAGTTTGTAAAAGAATAAACAGGTATTGGATGTTTAGATATATGTGACGTCGCTATGTGCCACTGGTTCCCACAACACAGGGTATCCTAGTGTGGGGCCAGAAGCAATGTATGTGCCTGTTTATAAATATTTATGTTTTGTTTATTTACTGTGGTGATTAAATTAAAAATGAGGATTTGAATTATGATGACATTTAAGGCTACTACCTACAGTGACATAACATTTAAACACTCATCTAATTTTTGCCGACTGACACCCACACGATGCGATTTAATTAAAACTATTATTGTATTTTTGTTAGTACTTTTATAAATTATTTTTAGGCCTTATTAATATTATTGCCATCGTACCAACAATAACAGTTTCGAACTATAAATGCTCACTTTTCTGGAATCTTAGAACAGGAGCAATGTTTCGAAGATAAATCAAAAATAGTAAATACTTTATATACGTTTGCCGCCTAATGATTAAACCACGAGTAACTATACATAACATGTTGATTTGAAGACATGTTTAGATTGACAAGGTGAGCGACAATTGTCAATTAACTATACGAGTGATTTGATCACTATTCATATTACTATTTCTGACGACCCCTGTGGCACTGCGGTAGTGGCTCTGCCTACCATGCGAGAGGTCCCGGGTTCGATGCCCGGCTGGGGATAAAGAAGAAAAAAACCTCAGTTATGTTAATGTTTTTGTTTATTAGCTTTACTCACATCCTTAATGAGCGCTAACCCTAAGGCTTAATCCAGGCGCTTCGCACATACATAGGGTTCCGTACCCGAAGGGTGCCAAACGGCACCCTACAATAATAAGCCACCGCTGTCCGTCCGTCCGTCCATCTATCCGTGTGTCCATGAACTGTAAACAGTAGATTTGTAATTCTCACAGTATTTAATTTCGTTATCTATTTATTGTACTCACAAAAAGACCTACAGATATCATATAATAGAAAAGATATGTACTTTTTACAACGGCGAGCTTATCTCTAACAAGAGATTTCATCCAGCAAACTATGATGTTTGGAAGAGGTGACGGTTGAGAGGGGTACGATCTGCGAGTACAATAAAACGAAATGGTTATATAATTTGTATTTCTGTTGCTGCTTTTTACGTGTTTTTTGGGTTTTTCTTGTACGAGTCAGACTTGCACTTGGGCGATTTCTATTTAAACAATTAATGAGCGCCGACATTTATTCAGGAACTATATATTTTTCTTTAAACCCGACATATGATTACATTTAAAATTTAAGAGCGATGTTCAATTTAGTTTAAAAAGCTATGGTATCTAAAGCAGGAAAGAAATGAATTGATTAAGAAGCAAGTTCCAAAGAGTTCGAAGTCGCAAAGTACCTTTCGAGAGTTTCGAGTCGGTAGGAATTTGGGTAAGATCGTATCGTTACCGGGAGCTTAGAATTTTATGTGAGTTATGGCGTTATAAATAAATGTACCGTTGTGACACCTGCATACGTCATCGGATGTAGGAGGCCCTGTTTATGATTGTGTCGCTAAAACTGTTTATTTACACCATTGTGTATTTATAGAGCCGAGAATTGATTCCCGTGTGTTGAAACTGAACACCTCTGTTATCGCGAAGTGCTAATCGAAACAATAAAATGTTATCACAGCATTGCTTCCCGGAATAACTGTTACTTTTACATAAAGCTGAGCACTAAATAATTTGCGTGAAACCAAGACGACAGTCCCATAATATTGAACGCTTAAAGTCGACAGATGAGATGTCAGCAGAAAATTGGATTTCGCAAAATAAATATGTCGCATTTGCTGAGAATTAACTTGTGCAGTTTGAATTCGAGATCTTCGCGGAGTTGGAATAGGTTTGCCTTTGCAATAAAGGTCGCAGAAGCGTGCATCTCGGCGAAAAGTTAATTTTAAGTGTGACTTTTGCGCTCACAAAAGATTCAATTTCTGTCCAGCATGCTTATTGCGATTATGTTATTTTTTCATAAGATATTCATTGTTCGTCCGTTTGTTCGGGCGTGAGGATTAATTTCGCAACAGCTGGTGGGATGAGCAGGTAAGGGCCTGCCTTGTTACGAAGGTGATGAGTGACAGATCCGGGATTGAAATTTAAATGAAATTGTCAAATCCTCGACATGAAAGTAACTTTAATCCGTTTTGTTAACTTTTGTTCATATTATAAGCTTGTTAACTTGTGCCGTTATCTCTTATTTGCATATGTTTGAGAGAGTTATTTCGCGCACAGCCGCTTCTTAGATCTCGCGTGAGTTCACTCCTATAAATAATAAGCTTTATACCAAAATTTACTTCTGTTTCGACAACATACCTGAACAATTAGCATGATATATAAAATGAGGCTTTTAGCATAAGCCGCGTATCACGGGGTGTGGTCCATATTTCGCACGACATTGATGATTGAGTCTCGTATCGCTTTACCGTCAGATCGGCTTTGGTTCGCACATGCTCGCTAAGTGTATGTAAGAATGCACACAGCAATCTAAAAGTAATAAAATTGGACGAATGCCTCTGACGAAATCCGCAGGGCTTGATATAAAAATAATGTTTGTACGCCCACACCGAAATATCGGCTCCATAGCTTCTTGTTCACATCAGCAGTTAATATCTATGCAAATGTGTGTGTATCATGTTTCTTATTGATTATTAAAGTAATATTATATTTGAGAACGCACATTTTTGATTCTAAAGTATGTTGACGAATTTAGAATATGCCTGGATACACACTTTATAAAAACTTCACGCTGGTAGAGTGATGATCTCATTATGAAGAAAAATCTTTACTAATTTATATGAAAAATATCTGAGATCTATAAAAAATGTAGAAACAAAGGGATACACCATTATGTATAACCATGATGGTATTTTCGTTTGGCATAAAGAGGGATCTGCTTTGATGAGCTTGCAACATGTAAGTCAACTTAATTCTATTGTAAACTTTGTTATGCCCTCGAGATTGTAAATTATTTTGAACAAACAACAGTGTTGCGATTTCTCCAGCTAAGCCAACACCGCATTTATTTTTGAACGTTAACAATGATTTACCTGACAGCCGTAACATGCGGAGAGGACTAATAAATGTATCAGTTTCGGTCCCGGACCCTTGTTCCGTACTTTGTTTATTGAAAGCAGAACTCAATAAAATAAATATCAGCCTTACGGCCACCGACATCTCTCGACGAAATTAATACTAAACTTGTTAACGATTCAAACGTACCCAAACTTTATATTTTATTGCACAGTTAAATTCAAATTTCTTTCGTTTAATTTCTCTCTTAGGTGAAGAGATACGTAAAATATTCACTCGATGAGTTTATATCGCGTATTAATTGCAGACGAAATGATTTTAACAGCGTGTGATCATTTTTGTATCGGTCAAAAAGACCCGACGGAACCACGATTCCTTTTAAGGGAGTTCATCAGTTTTTACGGTAGTGTAGATATCTGATCCATATTAAAATGGTTGGAATATTAGGAGCATTTCTGGTTGTATACATAATTAAGAGATTAAAATTATTATGGCAATTAGAGTGAATTAGGTAAGTAAGTAACTATAAAAACTCTAATAAAACTCTATAAATGCGATTAATAAAAAAGGGAGGGGAATTAAAACTGGTTATAAATATAATAATACAAGAAAAATTGGAGGACCTCGAAAAGGCTTAGAATTATGTTGAGCATTAAGACCTAAATACTATTTTAATATGAACTACATCTATGTAAACCTTCTTAATCAAACAAAGTAGTAGAGTCAGCCGCGTCACGGTAGGTGATGTGTGGAAGTAGTAGAGTCAGCCGCGTCACGGTAGGTGATGTGTGGAAGTAGTAGCGGAAGCCAGTGGTCAACGTCGGAAGAACGGGAGCATAAGCCGACCACAACCACCACATACGTTTATGTATCGAGTGGTACACCTTTATTGTAAGGTTATGTTGAGTTACGAGGCGACTACCGATATGATGTACTCTGTTCTAGTCTACTCTGGTCTTTAGGATTTATAACTTTATTTTCCGCTTCGCAAGCCATACATTTTGAGCCAGGCGGTGGTTAGCAGATTTGTAAGGAGATGTTAAATATAAAGTTGCTCTGGACAAATTGGTTTCATACCTATAGTAAAAATTGCTCAGAATGATCGGCCCCTTAACTCCCTTTTAGCGACATACTGTACCCTTTGTCCTTTCCGTATTTTTTTTCATACGGTTTCATTCGGAGGTGACCGCGCATTGCTGCGCACCGAGCGTGATGGAGCGGCCAAGGCTGGCCTGAGGTTGCGGACGCGAGCGTGGGTGTGCGCAGTGCAGGGGCATCGCCGCAGCCCCGTAGAAGCCGGAGCTAAAGCAATTTAGAATTAAAGCAATTGCGAATCTAGTATCGAAACTAAATTACTAATTATTAGGTTATAGTCAGGTTAGGTGGCTGTCCCATTACATTCCAATTACAAGATTAAAGTATCCTTCGTCTGTGACAGTGCCGGGAACCAACAATAAACAATGAATTACCATGTAACAGAATTTTCATAAAAAAATAATTGCGCACACCGACAAGGACAATGCACCTCCTTTGACTTTTAAGTAAGGTTTAAAAAGAAAGCTTAAAAAAATAAAATAATACACACATGGTCATGAACCTCCGTCGATTATTGACGAAGGTCAATGACCTTGAGGTCAACGAACTTTAAAACACTTATCGAACATCAAAATTGGCCAAATCCATCGTTGCCCACCATGTAGTTCAATGTTGTCCACCCTAATACGCCCACACCCCCAAGGACCCGAATTTTAAAAAAGGCGTTGTAAAAATAGCTCTAAAACTAATGATTTGATAATGACACTTCGCGTTTTTGATATCGTCTATATATACATAGGAAAAATCAGCAAAAGCATTTGAAACGGCCCTTATTCTAAAGTCCTTACGTATTACTTTTGGTTGTACTGCTGCACTGAGCTGTGTTGTATTGGTTAACACCCGCAGCAAGAAAGCCCGGCGACACGTGGAAAGAAAAGGTGAGTGGAATTCTAATAATTGTAACTGCTTTCTTTGACTCAAATATGCCTGTATGAATAGTTTCCTCCATGAACAGGCAAATATCGCACAATTTGTCTATAGCACTTTCGTCTTTCTATGCATTTTCTTCTTCTAGAGTCTAGCTAGATTTAACACATTACGGAATTTGAACTGTTATAGCGCTAAACAAAGGATGCGGCGGTTACCCTCTCTATTAAAGCACTAGACCGTAAAAGCAAGCTAGGGGTCACCACTTTCTATAATACCTGAAAGGTGCAATAGAAGTTGCATGTCCACCATACAATGATAGCATATCATAGCAAAACAGTACATATAAATTACACTAACACCTGCCTAAAGTTCGTTGCGGAATTCAGATCTAATCCACGGGCTATGGACTGGAAACAAATACTTGTTTAATTGCAGGTTGTATTGATCTGAAATCGCGGGTCGTGTCCAAATAAAATAGTTTTATGGCGCCCGCCAGCTTTGTGAGAGCGGAGCGCCTCAAGCTTCTTTATAAACTTTGTACTTCATCCACTTAGATGTTTTTATTGGTCGTTTTATTAATGTGGCAGACAAATGGAATGATAGTCAATAAAACGCATCGTTCTTTTTGAAAAATAAGTTCTTGAGGACGAAAATCATCGGTAGTTTAGGTGAGAGCGATTCCTGAGGCGTCTTACGAAAAAAAGGGAAACTATGGCAACTGGATTAGAACTGTGGGATTGTGTCGCTACTTAGTTAGAATAAGTCATCAAACAAAATACCATGATGCCTAAATCCTATTCCTAAATATTTTTTTCGATGTACTTCGTCGATTGGCATTCCATTGTCTCTTTTGGGGATTGTCTCATATATAGTCTTATTTCAAATTCAATTTATTCTTTAAAAAAGTATTTAGTCGTTAAAATCCATCTCAGCGGATTGTGTGCTAACCGATAGTTTAATAGTTTTAATACATTGAGTAACAATTTGATTGTTCGCAGTCGTGCAGCCTGCTTGCTTGCCCAACGCAATTAGACATACGTTGATAGTTGATATGGCCTCAGACAATGCCTTAAGTCAAGGTCAACGAAAGTACGAGTATTTTGAGCGCATGCGTTTTGATTTCGATACGCAGACATTCATAGGGCGGTAAGTTAGCCTATAGCAAAATGATTATGGTTATTACATAAAAGATGAATAGTGAATCTGTCTGCTGAACTTTGGTGGGTGGTCTGGTTTTCTTTTGTTTTGTTATGTTTTCTTTATAGTTTTTGTAAATATATAGAGTGCGATATATTTAGATTAATTAAAATCACATCCTGTATGAGGTGGTATAACGGATGACAAAAAGGGTAAGCGAAATATTTGAGGAGCTTATTCGAAACCGCAAAGTGATCCGTCATTACTCGCAGATAAACGAATAACAAGAGAACTTTTCAGACGGAAAGGTTCAGTAACAAGATTATGCGATAACTCAGACCTCATGTGGTGGCCGCGAGTCGGGTTATGGTTTAACTTTTAGGGGATTATCATACTGACATAATGATTTGGTTAAATTTGTCTAAGATACAAGGATGTTTACTGTTTCGATATTATTGCGATGACACTGTGGTGAAATTCTGTCTTGACTTGAGTATTTTATCGGTATCTTGTGTGTTCCAGTTTCAGCGTTTTAGTTATACGAAAGGTCACAACGAATAATCTACAATACTGTGATAGGTAGATTCCATCTCATCAGGCCTCAATTTTGACAATGCATTGATGCGTTCTTAGTTGTAACACCGTCTCAGTCGTCATATAGCCAAAACAATGTTTTGATATATTTTCAATGCATAGTATTCTTCCGCCACGCTGCTGCATTCAGACAAAGGCAATTAAACAATATACCTCTTACAACCGGATTAAAACATAACGGCTACTGAAAAAAAGAGCCGAGGGTTGATTCCATTTGGCGATGCAACCATTTCTAATAACAATTCTTCATTGCGCGTTTTAAACTTGTAAATAAAACTTATTCAAAATACACGAGGTATTAGACATTAAAATTCCATGCGATTCACGGGAGAAGGAAGGCGTCGCGTTTTCTCAGAGCACCATATATCACAGGTGACAGTGCACAGAATTGACATAATTAAGCGAGTTCAAAGAGAGCTCGTGTCGGTACGTGAATTCCGGTCGGGTGGACTGTCCGAAGCGATTTGCCCAACGCGACAGAAATACCCTGGGGTCATGTTTTGGAGGTATTGGCAGGCGACTCTCAGACATTGGGAACAATAAAGGCAAACATACGTCCACGAAGAAAATAAATGGATGGCAACAAGACGATTGGACGAAACGGAAACACGATTTGACATAGAGTTTGTGTGTGTGTGTTTGCAATTAGAGATAATTTCGAACTGGAGTTCTTGTAAATGGAGGGATGCGACACGATTGCAGGCTGTTTCACCGAATTATTGCCATGTTTATTATGATCAGACAATGAACAGAAAAAACCATGTCACGACCTAAGATAACATAAAAAACCGGTCAAGTGCGAGTCTAAATCGCGCACGAAGGGTTCCGTACCACCGTTCAATGGAAGCGATGGTGTGGAGTGAATAGTTTGGATTTTACACAGCAAAATATTTTTTACAAAGTTATTGGTGCGGTTACTTTTACACTCCATGTACGTAACCAGGTGCATCCATAAGTTTGTATGTGGTATTGTTGTATGGGAGCCCCCTTAAATATTTATTTTATCCTGTTTTTTAGTATTTGTTGTTATAGCAGCAACAGAAATACATAATCTGTGAAAATTTCAACTCTCTAGCTAGCTAGGTTCTTGAGATACAGCCTGGTGACATACGGACGGACGGACGGACGGACAGCGAAGTCTTAGTAATAGGGTCCCGTTTGGAACCCTTCGGGTACGGAACCCTAAAAATTGCTTACCGGCCTATGCCTTCTTCAATCAAACCCATGGGGTCTATCCCCATTGAAGAGCTCTGCATTACTTAGCAAGGATGAAATTAAATATATAATGCTTCAAAATGTTTTAATAGCGAAATAATATATGTTTAAAATATTATTGTTAATCCTTATTTTTACCTTTCATGAGGATTTTGATGTTTCCAATTAAACGATACCTTAGTTTTATATTTATTTTAACACATGTACAAAACCAGTAAAAAAATATTTTAGTCTGGGCACTGACACTGTAACTTTGCTAGCGGCACTATACCTTATACACGGGGAGAAAAAAGCTGATTCGTACGAGACGATGTTTAACGTTGCATGCTCAAAAGTCGTCCTCCGTAGGAACTGGTACTCGTAAAAACTTTATTGGTTAGGGACTTCTGCTCGAAAAGAGTATGACTAATGAATTAAACAAGAAGCCAGCAGTTGGTATCCGCTCTTTAGACAAGAGGTTTTAGAATGTCTAATAGAAATGCAATAGGAACGACCAGGGGTATCCAACCACGCATTTATAATGGCAAGAGCATTATCGCATTTCGTATCACATTATGGATAAAGTGACAACAATTGACTGTTTCTCGGGTTGACAATGATATAACAGGTAATTCTTTCTCTGGTGTCTGCTGTTTTAAAAAGTACCCAGCTATTTTGAACTCCAACCAAAAATATCTACCACCTCGAAGTGCAGCGACTCAATAAATCACTCATAGACACGGAGGGGTTACGTTCATCGTATAATTGCTTTAGTCTTTGCATGTTTGTATAGAATAGACAATGATTCATGCGTGTATAATGGGGTGTCGTTGTCAAAGGGCTATTTGTCTCTTTCCAAATTGCTGCAACATTTCACGTGGATGTAGTCACATTTTATCTTGCCGGTGTTTTTCTATTTTCCTCGCACTTGATGTATGGGACGCGTTTCCGCACTTTCCAGTGACGCTTCCGTATTCCCTTTATGCACGCAGCTTAAAAATTTATTCAGTGTATGGGGGAGTTGTGTAACGTGACACCCGCATTAGACTTTGTAAGATTTATCGGAATATATATCTGCAATTGCAGTTTCAAATGTATTTTCTTATTGGAGTTTGAATCCTGTAAGTGCTCTGATACAAACATATTGTCAAGATTGATTTAGACGAGAGTTTTTCTCAACTTCAACACATTGATATATTCACAAGATTGTATCCGTAACGATTGAATAACTCCCTACTTTCATTTACCCGTATGAGCTACGCATCATTCAATTCAATTTAGAAAGCGTTATAAGAATTCGCCTCAATGGGTGGGTGTTGCCTGATATCGATCAGATAACATTTCATCGGCTGGGGAATACATGATTATCTCTACCAACTAGGAAGCAATCTCTGTGTTGATATATCTACCTCCGTATGCCAATTAGCCAATTAGAGAGTTTGAACAACGCGCGCGCCACTGCCGATAAGAAAACGTTTTTGTCCGCGCGCCCTAAGACATTTCCTCTAGAACAGTAGGACTATTAATCTAAACTCGGGAATATGTTACATAGGAAAGGAAGCATTTATTTGTTTAATATGAACAGTTTAAAACTGCGGATAATATTTATAACACGATTCCGTTAGAATACTCATCAAGGAAATTGTTGGTGCTTTAGGAGATTCCAGTCCTTGTATGTATGTAGGCTCAAGAAATCACGTTATTTAGATTACATACTAACGTTCTGAATAACATTTTACCATAAGCCTTCGTTGATGCCTTGAACAAAAAATATCCGAGGTTTACTCTGAGCGCGATAATTGATATGTCACATTCATACTCCTATCTGTCAAAAATCTAGGCTAATCCACAAATTTTCTTGAATGTTTATTAAAATTATCTGGAGTAAGATGTGGAGATGAGAGTAGTTTGGCAGTTATTTTTTGTAACTAAACGGGTGCGTATAATTCATTTTAGTTCCCGGTAGAGAGAGTATCTCCGATGGGACGCGGTCATGTCTTGCTAGAGGCTTAATTTGCCGCGTAATTAGTTGTCACAAATCAGTTTAGAGTAGACATCGAATATAAATGTTATTAAAGGTGGCGATCCGTGAATAGAACTTAGCTCGACAGAGATCTCTTTCGAATGATTTTGGTGTTGTTGCTAATGTTATAACAACTCGCATTGGAGCTGGAAAGTATGATGAATAAATAATGCTGGAAAATATGTCAGTCAATGGTCAAACGGACACGGTCATAACTCAAATATTTATCTTACAAATTCTTGCACTGATACTCAGAGGTAACATATTAAGAACAAGTAAGATATTAAGAAGATATCAAAAATACCTAATAATCATTAATATACTTAAATTATACTGATTTAGTAACTAGTCAGCAGACGAGCGAAATGAGCTTTGTATTAAATTATACGTGCGATTTAACATTTAAAACTAAATACTCAAATTTACGAAGGTCAGATATCGTCATAAATATCTCAATTTTGAGGTTAATTGATTGTTTAATGTACCTAAACCATCGTACACCTGCGTTTAATTGAAGGTTCTGCGATAAAGGGATGTAAGATGGTACATTGTAGTGCACTTATACACGCGATGTCAAAGTGTCTTTATTTATATTGCATCGGTATTTTTGTAGGCTAAAGGTGAGTAGTATATGACGTTAGCGATAATATGACATGAGAATATGTTTGGTCTTGTTGTATCTTGTGTGTTTCTATATGTTTTTAAGAGAATTCGTTGGTTGCCAGATTTCGCCACGCTTTGCTAATGCTTTGATTGGATAATTATTGATCATGCGTCAAACTTTTCTACCACACAAATTGCCATGCAAAGGGTTAAATTATCGCAATGGCGACAGCAAAATAAAGACATTGCATCCAGAATGCGACTCCCAGGCAGGTATAAATTATCGAATATGTCACCCAGCGACTACAGTAACGTGTGTAAAAGTTCATTTGAATATAAGTAACTCACTCGACAACGCGCCAGACTGGGCCCGCCGTCGTCAGCGGCAGCCTTTGTAAATATTTTTATCCCATTGTATCAATGTTAATAGGTAAATTGTATGACAAACATTTAACATTTAATGAGGTGTTTCGTGCATATAAACGCGAGTATTCATATTGTTTTCTTCTTGTTGGGTTGATAGACATAATGCGATGGGCCCGTGCGCCGGTGCCCGATTGTTTATAAATTATGGAAATCTGAATAGGGCCATTTGTTGCTTTGTAACGTCGCGTTGACTGTTTGTTTGTGTATCCGGGTCTTTATTGACGCTAAGTAAAATTAAGAAGTGAGTTTACTAGTTGAATAACTAATTGATACTTTGGTATTTAATGATAAATATAGGAAGCTTTTGATGTCCTCCACGACGTGTCGTGACTATACCTTGTCAGTTCCTGGTATGTGCTCGGGGTTGACTCGCGAACATGTTTTTGAACGTATGGCTGCATATATTGCACTGTAACTGTACGTTTGCATTGTATGAGTAGTTGTAGGAGAACTTGGGACACACTGTATGTGTAGTTGTAGGAGACCTTGGGACAACCTTGGGACAAAAAATGGGCGTGGAGTTTGGCGTCGTGTTCTTCGAGATAGGCTCTTCGAATTTTGCAATCCTTTTTTGATTGCATTTTGCCACTCCAGTCTTATCAAGGCAACACTCTCCCACGTATCATGGGACACTCCACAGGACGTTAGGTGTCGCTTTAGGTCATCCTTGTAACGGAGATTTTGCATATCAGGCTTACGTTTTCCACACGACAGCTCAGAGTATAAAACGGATGGGGAGGACACCTTGCACCTTGCACCCATGGATGCCTCTCGTTTGCCTTAATGCGCTTTCTACTCTGAGAAAGCTTTTAAGTCATTAATGACTGGTATAAATCCGACGTATAGTCATATTTAAGGGCTGCTATTTAATCGCACACCAAAAATACTGATTTACGCAGCAAAAGCACTTTTTAAGTTTTAAATATTTTATGAGCCCTTAAGTTTATGTTTTAAGTATTTCTTCATTATTATTCTTTATTGCATAGATAATATAAAGTCACAGACAATTAAAAGTAATGTAATAAGCAAAGGCGAGCTTATCTCTAAAAAGAGATTTCTTCCAGCAAACCTAGGCAGGACAGGAGAGTTAATTATACAGGAAAGTCCTAGTTCGCAATAACACTATACATACGGTATATTTGATGTTGTTCTTACAGGTTGAACCTAACACGAAGGATAAAGGGGGCTTCGCTTCGCTCACCCCCTTTACCCTTCACCTAAGCTACAGCAACAAATATAAGGGATATATGCTGCGCAAATCAGTATTTTTGATGTGCAGTTTAATTTTTCCCATATTTAAGTAGTTGATAGGGATATCACTGTCCCTAACAACCTTTTAAAATAGGACTACAACTTTCTGTTACATTAATTTATTCAGTTTATTGTTTATTTCAAAACTCCTTTATGTTGGAATGTCTACGTAATTTCAAGACTTTACCTAAAATCAAAAAACGGCTTTAAAATGCCGTACCTTATACAAACAAAGAATAATTCGCAATGAATTTAATCGGCTTCAATTCGTCTTAAGAATTCAAAATACGAAAAGATTATTAAGAAAAGATTATTGGAACCATTAAAGGGATACGTTATGCTTGTGAATTTATTTAATAAATCATGTTCCAGTTTTATGGAAGAGATTACATTGTTTTAAGGTTTGTGGCGGCTCGTTTGCGAGAATCTCTTGAATGCGGAACATTTAAAATTAAGGGCGAAAGAAAGTTTTGGTCTGTGGGTTTAACTGGAAGGTTCATAATTTTCAGAAAATAAATAGGTACGATGATGTCAGAGGTTAATAAAGATGAACGAGTAAAGTCAATGGTTTCGCAAATTAAGATTTTGAAAACTTGGCAAGAAAAAGGATCAGTACGTCGTGCACGGACTCTTATACGTTGATGTTTACTGCTGATATCTTCTGCATATAATTCAAAATAAGTATTGAGTAAGTAGTTTCACTTTTTATATAAGAAATTACGTAATTTCGTACTTTATGTACGTAATTTATGTACGTACATATCAGAAGTTTGTCATTTCCCTCATCGTATTTGTCAGAAAGTTTTCTCGTTTTTCGCATCCAAGTTAATGTTCGCTGAAGTTACTGAGCTGAGGGTTCCCGCTCCTAAGTTACTCTTAGGAGTGGCACAACTACTGGTATAATCTGAGATATATTTTTCCTTTATTGGTGGTGGCGTCATATTGGTGGTGGTGTCATATTGGTGGTGGTGTCATATTGGTGGTGGTGTCATATTGGTGGTGGCATCATATTGGTGGTGGTGTCATATTGGTGGTGGTGTCATATTGGTGGTGGTGTCATATTGGTGGTGGCGTCATATTGGTGGTGGCGTCATATTGGTGGTGGCGTCATATTGGTGGTGGCGTCATATTGGTGGTGGCGTCATATTGGTGGTGGCGTCATATTGGTGGTGGCGTCATATTGGTGGTGGCGTCATATTGGTGGTGGCGTCATATTCGTAGATAGAAACTCATTTCGGACAAGATTGTGATCGAAAAAATTACACCATTACTTAATGAGTGATATACCTATATGTTAGCGTTATCTTGTTGACAGCGTTAATTTATATACTCACTAAATTTATCTCGCGAAATTGTTAACTTTGTCGATAAATTGTGAACTGTACCGTATTGCTTACAATAAAACGTATTCATTTTCTTTAGTTTATAATCAAACCGTTAAATTGTGGACTGGTCGAAACTTGAATAGCACGTGATATACCAGGGTGAAGTGATAAGGATAGTTGATGAATAAAGGGGGTGATTACGCTGTAAGTATAAAATAATCATACATTTTAGACCCTGTCTCGGTCTTGTTATCGATAGTTTATAATCTCACGCGATAATTTATAAACAAAATTTTATAATCTTACGGTGGCCTAGAAATATATATCTGTGTTATTTGATAATGACCGAAAATTCTTGAGAATATCCATACACGTAGACAATTAAACAATATTATGGTTTAGGATCATGCATGGCGGCGCCGAAGCGGCAGCAGAAGGCTTTAACTGTATCTACGAGGAAGGAATAATAAATTCATTTAGAGTCCAAAATAAGGGAAGTGTGATGTAAAATCAACAGGAAATTATCGGCTTTTAGATCGAAACCACACAAAACTGTTTCCGAACGAACACCGTCGGATGTTAAATAATTAGGCGCTTACAAAAACATTTATTAGTATTAATATATTCTGGGCGCGGAGGTGACAGCGACGCACCGTCCATCAGTTTGTACACTCACAAAAAAGAACTAATCCAAAATATATTCCAAAGTAATAGTGGACCTACATATCTTGAATATAAATTAGCAACAAACCCCGAAGTCAATGAAAGAACGTTCTTTTATAATGGAGTCAGATGGATCACCATGACTAATGGAAGACGTATTGCCTTATCAAAAATTTACAAAATATATTACTAAGCTCTAGATAAATTCTTAGCTTTAGTTAAAATCTCTAGATAAATAAGAAAATATTAAAAAATGATACTAAATTCATTAATTCCCCATTGTCGCTGGATGCCTTCTTTTTCTGGTGTTTATTTATGATTTTCCTAAAACAGTTGAAGAGCCATTTTTTATCGATGCTGATGATGTGGCCTTGGTAAGGACGTGTGAAAACGAACAAAAAAATTCACTAATTACGTGAATATAATACCTCGATGACCACCTTCTGGAAATGAATCAAACAAAATATATATATATATATTATAAAATAAAATATATCGCACGGAATGTGCCCGCCGGCTGGTCAGCTGTCAAAGAAACTGCAACTGACTTTAATTGTAATTTTATTCGTATTTAGGGCATAAATACAGTGTAAATATAGTAGAAAATTGTTGTTAGGGTGTATAAAAGGGGGACAAGTATTTGCGGCCAGTTTTCTCAGTAAGCATCATCCACCGAGCTGTTACTTGAATGTGAATTTGAATAACACAAGGGAATTTACCAGCTGAGTATTTTTTTTTCACAATCATATCACGCCCAACACATATTTTCACAGAACTAATCAGAACCACACGCATTCCACATCATAAATACCTCAAAGTCAGTGTCACCGCAAATTGATTACCGACCAAACTATTGTAAATGTTAATTTTGTAAAGTAGATTCACTGAGCCTGAGGAAGTTCTATGATTCTACAGATCTCTGAACTAGTACACACCTGCTTAAATAACTATATCTCAGCTAACGCACCTACACGGCTTAGAGAATGTTGATAAACCTTATCACTGCAAGTACTTCATCGCCTGGTATAAAAAGTTTCACTATCCCTTCTAAGGTCATACATAACATAGGTAGTATAAAAATACCAACAGTAAGACTAATTAGAATATTTTTTTATAGTGTACTGATAAGAATAAATAAGTACCTATTCCTACCATTGAAATAAAACCCAACATGGTATATAATTAATGTAACTTCTTATTCTAATTCAATTGTAAAAGTTATTAATTTAAAAATTGCACATTAAAGTTGAATATTTTATTTAAGTAATAAGTCAAAAGTAATGAATTTTATTAACTAATTTAAGAATAAATTTTGTGGTTTAATTTTATGTAATTGTATTGATATTATGTATTTATGTACCTAATGGTAAGGAGTTTATTATTTTAATTATTTAACGTTGTGCACTTAGGTATATCACTTCTTTAATTAATGTATCCTGTCCATCATTGGCTTGCTCAAAGAAATCTCTTTTTAGAGGTAAGCTCGCCTTGGACACTTAGTTTCCATTTTGATGTATCTGTATCTTCTGTTTTCTTGCAATAAAGTGTAAAGTTTGTAAGTATACATTACATAGAATATTGCTTGTACCCAATAGGGTCTATAATGATCGGCTAGTATTTTAATCGCACATAAAAAATACTGATTTGCACGGCAAAAAAGGATCAGCAAAAACACTTTTTATGTTTTAAATATTTAATGTTTACTCAAGTTTATGTTTTAAGTATTTTTGTTGTTCTTGCATAATCAACCTAACACGAAGGATAAAATGGGCTTCACTTCGCTCACCCCCTTTACCCTACACCTAAGCTGCCGCAGCATTTTGCCCTGATATTTGCTGTGTAAATCAGTATTTTTGATGTGCAGTTTAATAGTTCCCTTAATGATCTACCACTATTGTTAAGACCGTTTGTTATTATGGAGAGCAATAAAGTAATATGAATATGAATAGTCGTAACTGCCACTTTTATAGCTGCCACTGTAACGGCATTAGTTTTAAATTTACCTTCATTCGTTTTATTTTTAAATGGTATTTCCCACGGAAAATGGGAAGGAAGTTTTCCGACCAAAGCCACTGTACGATAGTTTAATGCGGTCAATAATTAATAAAATAAACAATGGTGTTAAGTTGACCATAAATTAAGCAGAGCGGAAAAGACCCGGGTGCATAACAGAGAACCTTTTAAGAAACCTGTACACACGAATGCCATTCTCTGAGCCATAGTTAAAATGCTTAAAGAATAGCTATTCATTAGTGGGTGCGAGGATAAGAATTCCGCGGGAACTCTGCATATTCCGTTCCCCAGAGCGCTGTATTGTCTTTGGAAAAATGCCTCAGTCCTTCGGTGCGGTGCTAAATTATGTTCCTCGAGTTGTTAGCAACACTGCGCCTTGACAATGACAAGAGCTACGGCCGCGGCAGCGCACTTGGAGATCTTCGTTCATTATCTAGAGATTCTATAGATTGTACAGTCCCGCTTTAGCACAATTACCTTGCCTCCATCGGAGACGTTTCCTGTTTGCTTCTCAGCGCTTCTTATTTAATTTATTATGCAAATTATCTACTAGAGCGAGTTACCCTTAATCATGGCTTGGTATGAATAAGAGGTCATTTCTCGAGACCTGTTTGGAGAGCCCTCCTTCATCACGTGACTGTGTCTGCCAGTTTCTTGCACAACGGGTTCCACCTTCCGCGTTATATACATCTTTATGTTCAACGTATGAAGATGTGACGTGAACTGCCGTGTCAAGGAGATCTTCACACCTTGCTAAGAATGCAACCTGAAGTTATTAAAGTTAAAACGGTCAAAAAGTAATTAAAAGCGTATAAAATTATTCAACGCCCTGTCGTATCGTCGACGGTACTACAAACAAAGTTTGCACTTTGCATATTTAAAGAAACACTGGCCTTATCTGGCTCATCGGAGATGCTACACAGATACCTAAGGGAGAAAAATGGAGCGAAGTAAAGACAGGATTCTTGTGCTCGGGCGCACGCATTAGGACAAAATTAAGTGCCCTCATGTGTTCAGCTGTCACATTAAAATGCCTTCGGCTACTTCGCGCCGCTGCAGAAAAAGATAAATTTCGCTCAACGTTACGTAAAGAGTATCGGCCATTCAATTATTCGATGTTTCCTCAGCACCCGACCGAAGACTTGTATTTCCTGTCGATTCATTTGAGTGCATAATAAAAAAGAGCACTGCCAAATCTGTAAAAAAACTGTCTGCCCAAAAAATAACTGAAAAAGACGCAGACATGACTCTAGTTTAAGGCGCGTTCAGAAATAATCTTATCGGATTCGAGTCGATTAGTCTCGCGCATTGAGATCAATTAAATCAGGGGACGGTCGAGCGATCACACGGTACGAGATGGCATCCCGCGGGAATCGGCCGCGACGAGGACGTTTACCGGCTTCTCAGGAAATAGATTTACTGTACAAAAAGTAAATAGGACCAGTTTAGGAGGTTAAGGGCGTATTTAAGTTCCTTTGTTTTCGATTGTGTTGCGAACGAAACGTGTTGCGCGACTTAAAATGACAATGAGCTGGACACATCTGTCGCAGAAACGATGGAAGATGTGGCTCTTTAGAGCTTTCGTTCTGTTCTGGAGGACCGTACAGGAAAGAGTAAAGTACTCGATGGTACGATGACATCATAAGTTCAGCCGGCCCAACATGGACGATAATAACCAAAGATCCCACGAATTGGCGGTCAATTCAATAAGTGTTCTTAAATAAACGGCGTCATTGCAAAAATCAAAAAATATTACAGGATAACGGAAATTTTCGAAAAAATAGAATGTCCTTCATTTGTCCTCTGCTGTTGCTGCTGCTGTTTTATCAATTTTACTTCACCGTTAAGTTGTCTGTCTTGTAAAACTGACAAATATCAATAGTTTTCCCGCCACTCAATAACTCGTCGTCAATCAGAATGTAACAAATGTTGATATAATATTTATTTTATTTTTATATTATGATAAAATCTCAGTGAAATCCTAAGATTAGAATAAGCCAATCATCAATAAGCTACCATCTTTGACATTTCGGCAGCATTCATCTTAAGTTTTCTTAAGTTATACAATTGATATTCTTTGGGACCTTTGCTAAATATACGTGTTAAATGTAAACAGTTCATCATTTTAAAATGAAAAGTTATTTTAAACGTCTTTTGATCAATTTTCTGGAATATTTTATTGATAAGAAGGTTCGAAGTGACATATATATGACTTCATGTGAGTGACATTGATTGTTCCCAGCCAGCCGCAAGTAGCTAGTAGTTCAAAAATGTTGACCAATTGACGTTACGAGAGGTGTTACTTTAAACATTAATTAAAAAACCTTTCATCAAATAAAAATAAAACTATTAAGCATTATTTAGCATTGTCAATTGGGGAGGCATTTGTCAAGCAGTCGACACAAACATGCTGAAGAAAAAGATAACATATTTTTTGTTCCCTTGGTGGTATATTGGCCCATTTTAAATTGCAATAATCTACGAATAGTGCATTGTCCATTGTCCGAGTAAATAATAATCATACTTATAGCCAGATGGAAACATATATGCTAAATATATAAATCATACAGCGTGTAAACGGTTGCAAGCAACCTTGCAAGTTGCAATACTGGTAGCCATACTGGTGGGGAAGGAAGTTTAAAAAGTTAGGGTTGGTTGGTATTTATTATTTCTATAAGACCATTAGTATAGGATCCAGTAAGTGACTAAAAAGACGCTCATATGTTCAATAGTCACAGTAACTTATTGAAAGCTGCGATGAACTACATACTTACTAGAATGGAAGAACTGGCTTACTAGAATATCGTAGAATCTGATAACAACTTATAGTTTCAATAAATGCAAGTAAGTTTGTTTAATATAGGTATTTTTCGTTAGTGCTTCCATTAGTTTTGGAGAATGGAGGTCAAAATTAGCAGCATTACGCACAATGTGATGAATACATGCGCATCCGTGGTATCTATCTTCCTTATTTATTATCGTATCCATCACACCATTATGGCAACCCTATCATCTGGCCAGCGGGCTGAGAACAACGATTCAAGCAAGACACACGACGAGACAAGCTACCGTTCGCTTTTGCGATTTAATTATGATACCGTTATGAAGCTAGAGCAAACATGCTACTTGAGGGCAGTACGTTAATCATACTTGAGGCATTAACTTGTGGTAACACGAGGTTGCGTAACGTTGCCAAGTCCTGAGAAAGAGGAGAGCTGGAATTAATTGTGGCAATCCGACACACTGGAATTACTGACCGATAGGATAGCATCCTGGCAGCATTTGCTACAGAGTAGGACGCAGTGCTATACATAAAACAAGATAGCATATAACCTTAAACTTTATATAACTTAACTAAAAATCTCCAAGAGTATTTAAGAACTGGGAAATGGAAAAAAACATTTGCTGATTCGTCCTAGGGGCCAGATACCGCTTAGTTTAGTACCATTTACACATACCTGGTATCAAAACCAGTTCAATCTCTTTCCAAAGCATATTTCTGAATTCACGTGAATATTTTTGTATTCTACAGAACCTTTTGCGCACGTAACAGTATTAGTTAGTATAGTTCGTGGGAGCTTGCGTCCAGTGATTAGATTTTCCTATACGACCTAGATGCATGCCATGTTCTGACGAGTTTCGCCTCAGGAATCTCAAGGCTGGTGGTCACTTGTCATTCTACTACAGTAATCTAGTTGTAGTTGAGTTTGTCATATTTTGCAAAAAGCTTTGATAATACCTACTAAAGGGCAACAGATATATTGTTTACCAAAAATTTTTACTTACAAATTTACTAAACGTTCATCAAATTTAGTGCTCCCGTGTATTCTCACAGAACCGTATTAGTTGCTGCAGGTCACGATTAATGTCCGAATACTAAAGTTAGGTTTGTTAGGTCACAACTTTATAATAAACACTACATAAACATAATACAATGGAGCCGAAGCGATGCTACCTCATGTAGTTTAGTATGAAATAGGGTGTAATATTTAAAAAACCGGCCAAGTGCGAGTCGGACCCCGCAGGAAGTGATGCGTACCATTATCTATAAAAACGGCAAAAAAATCACGTTTGTTTTGTGGGCTCCCGTTAAATATTTATTATATTTTAATTTTAATAATTATTTTTAAAGTGAATAATGTAACTCAATATTTTGTGAATATTTCTAGCGTCTACCTGTGGCCGTATCAATATCTAGCAAAAATGAGCAAAACAATCGTTTGTTGTATGGGAGCCCCCTTAAATATTTATTTTATACCGTTTTTTAGTATTTGTTGTTATAGCGGCAACAGAAATACATCATCTGTGAAAATTTACGGTTCATTAGATACAGCCTGGTGACAGAAGGACAGACGGACGGACGGACGGACGGCGGAACCTTAGTAAAAGGGTTCCCGTTTCACCCTTTGGTTGCGGAATCCTGAAAAGAACCATGAAACGTCTTCGCAACAAGCCCATTCCTTTTACATGTCACACGATAAACATTGAAAATATTTTTTTAAAGTTACTGAGTTGCTCCTCAAAATGCCTCCCTAATTAAAAAATAAAACGCTTTGAGTCACAGAAATAGATACGTATACCAAATTTTAACTTAATAGGTTCAGAATTCGGTCGTTGAATTGGTCTTTAAGAAACCTAGGACAGAAACATGAGTGGTGTATATTGGTTCCTATTTTCCTTTTAAAGATATGTAACCCTAAAAAGAAAAAATCCAGTAGTTTGGAATATTCAGTAGTGCCCAGGCCCACTTATGTTATGAGTGAAAATAACATGAAATACTTATTTAGACGGGTTTTATTTTAGCAGGCCAGTTGCGAGGAAAAAGGAAAACATAATTCACCGTCGAAAAATCAAAACATTCGAAAATAATTCCTAGAAATTCAATCAAGAAACCTTTAAAACACAACGACATAGTCTCACGTTGCCAGCCACGCCAACTGTAGCCGTTCCATTTAGCTCCGATTAGATATAATTTCAGGCGGAGTGGTTTCGTCATCGCTTTATACCAAGTCACGGTAAATAAGCACATAGCACGAATGAAGCATTTCCCTTCGACCGTTGTTTTTTGTACTAAAGAACAATATTACAGCTTTGAAACTCGCCCGCATATCTCTTACTAACTGTACGCAGGAGGCTGTAATTTGATCTATGCCCGAAGTTGATTTTCAATTCGTGGTTTACCGTTAACTAAATAATGGTATTTATTAATCATAATTTACCGAGCTCAGAGTCACGAAAGAATTTCGGAATATTGAGATAATGGGTGTAGCGCTGAGCTTCTGTTGACTTACTCTTAGATGGTACTTGTGTTACAAGTAAAGGTGTAAGAATAACTAATCGCTATTGAATTTACTGCCAGAGTGGTAAAATGCTTTTTGATTGACCATTACTCCCAGATTATCTTCCTATATATATTGGGTCACTCCTTCAAGTCAAGCGTGTCTAAAAAGACTCTGTAAGTGTTTGATTTAGTTTTATTATAACAGTTTTTCAATCATAATTGATTTGATAACCACTAAAGGTTGATGCCCGAGATGACATGAATCATGATTATAAAGAACAACAAATTTTCGATAACAAGCAGAAATAATTTTGCAAAGTCTGAAGGTAAAATATGTTCGGAGATGGACGACGCAATTATTTCCTTAACCCCCTGTAGGGATCTGCTGGTCGTAAGCAATCATATTTGTCTTGTGAGAATTTTAATGTCAGGTCCCATATGAATAATAATCAGTAATGAATGATCTAATAGAGGATTAATAAAAGCGTGTACAACGTAGCGGTATCGGGACATCAACCGGGTAATTTATGATGGCTACCAATTACGGTGGCTGCAATGAAAAATCTGTCAGTGTGATTGTCGGCAGATGCATGTGCTCATAGGGTTCCGTAGCCGAAGGGTGCCAAACGGGACCCTATTACTAAGCCTCGTCCGTCCGTCCGTCTGTCACCAGGCTGTATCTCATGGACCGTGATAGTAAGACAGTTGAAATGTTCACAGTTGATGTATTTCTGTTGCTGTTATAACAACAAATACTAAAAAACAGAATAAAATAAATAGTTAAGGGGGCTCCCTTACAACAATTCTTTCAATGCCACATACAAACTTATGAATGCACCTGGTTATTTACAGGGATTGTGAAAGTAGCCGCACCAATAACTTTGTAAACAACATTTTTCTTTGTAAAATCCAAACTATCAACCCACACATTGTACGGTGGTACGGAACCCTTCGTGCGCGAGTTCGAATCGCACTTGACTGTTTTTTTTATTTTATCGAAGCGCATAGTGCCTATTAAATTAACTCGTCATCTCAGTGCGACATTATCGTCAGACGACATCAGCGAAGTGGACAAGTGGTCTTGGTAATCTGACGTCTGCGTTTATTTTACGCAGGGAATTGACGCGCGCTCATCGGCTGTCATTAGGTTTACCGAGTAAAACTATAAGATGTAAGCGGTGATATTTTTTTGATCGTACATATGTATCCGCCATGAGAGCATTTATGAGTGAATCGGACCGGGGTTTTTCATAACACGTCGCGGTCTTCCTCTTTACGCCAAATAGCCGCTCCGACGACACACTTCGTATTAATCATAAATATGTATACAGATTTCGTAAAAATATACTTAATTACAAGAAATTTATCATTACTAGTTTTACCAAATAATTCATTTTTATACTAAGTTCGCTAAGATCGCTACGCAAACGAGACTATAGTTAGCAAACCGACTACTGGTTTTGAGATAAAACACTTTGACGGGCCAAAAAGTGCTCCTACCGTAAAATAGAAGATTTCTTACGAGTTCGCAAAGTCGTAGCGAGTTTCGTAGCCTGACGAACGATTTACGAAAATAATTTTTCCGCCTGAGAACCCAAAATCAAGCGGCAAAGGTGCTATTTTGAGGTAGAAGGCGGAAATAGTACATTCGAGTTAGGAATAGATTTTTCCGCCTGAGAACCCAAAATCAAGTGCTATTTTTAGCTCAGAAGTTGGAAAAAACTATTTTAAACGTGGGTGGCGAGTATCGGCCATTAAAATTATAACCAGCTCGGGGCAATGGTCGCTAATGTCGCTATCTAATTAAGAGCGATCGACACTGAAAATTCCATTAAGTTGCCAAATTACGGATATATTTTAAATAATTTGTCGAAAACCGTGATGTTAATTTTATCTTTATGGAAATGTTGTCAATTGTTAACATCTAGCTGACTAGCAGCTGACCGCAGCTTCGTTCGCGCTAAGTCATGTACAAATGGCCAGACCATACATACTTTAACTCTCCGCTTAATAAGGCCCTTTCAATAAATCCCTCATAAGCCAGCCATTTAATTCCTGCCAGATTCATAAGTCGAGTAATTAATGATTTTATACAAACTCTAAGCCCCGTTTTCTCCCTCGTGGGGACAAATTTGGATAAAAACTTTACTGAACTGACTTCTCACAACTACCAAGTTACAGCTTCCTACCTGCCAAGTTACAGCTTCCTAGGTCAAGTAGCACTTTATGTCAATACAAAGTTTACCCCCACATCCTCCAATTAGCGGAGAAAGAACAACTATGAATTTTTAACTCATATTTCCAAAGCGTCTATTAAACCACGTTTATGCTAGAAAATTAGTAATTGAAATGCTATTTTTAGTGTGGAAGGAAGACATTATAGGTCAGATAAAATATATTGTATAAATTGGAAAGTAATATGACTTTTTACATTACTTTCATATTAATTTAGTTCTTATTTGAATCATGGTCAGGTAAATACAGGTAAAGCAGTCATGTCCTCCCAAATCTACACTAAGGTCATGGTTGTAAGTAGCAACTGAATTATGACTTAGTGTGAATTTGATAGGCCTGCACCTATGCTATGCTGATATCTTGTATCATGATTTGATTGACAAGCGTGATTTTTATACATTTTTTGTATTGGCAATGTGCCACAGGTTAGAAAATAAAACTAAACTATCTGGTCACGTGCGTTGAAAATACACATAAACTCAAAATATATTTGCAAAATATTTGTAAAATGGCATCTAAGATTGTTACAAGATGAACTTTATGAACAACATATCAACCAAACTAGACGATTCTCATATGTGGACGAATTCGTTTGCTTGCTTGCTGTGAAACAAATCAGACAGAGACTTGTTTACTTTAGTTACCAATTTCCACAGCATTATGTCCTATTGCATTTTGCTATGGGGCCGATCTTCTGATATTGACTCAATTTTTGTTCTATAAAAAGGGTTAGTAGAACAATTTATAAACTCCGCAGTCGTTATTCTCTGAGGGAACTGTTTAAAGAATTAGCATTATGACTGTGCCGTGTCAATATATTTATGAAAATATCATGTACGTTAGGAAGAAGATAAAAAGCTTTACTAAAATGTTGACAGGCACAAGCGAATTAATATGAAGCGGAAATAAAATTTACTAAACTTAGCACTAACTTAACACTAGCTAAAGTTAGAACTTTATTTGTGGGTGTAAGTATACAATAATATAGCAAAATACCGGAAGAGATATTAAATTTGTCAGAAAAGAAATTAAAAGGCATTGTTGAAAAAATATTATGTTATAAAGTATATATTATAGCTTAGATGATTACATTAATGACAAAGAGGTATGGAGCTCCGATTTTCCAGCTTAATCCAAGGACCACGCACACGTTTGTAACACAAGACCTAGGTTAAAAAAAAAAAAACAGAAAAGAAAAGTAGGCCGTGTCGCAGTGTACGAGTTTCTTGCGCCGCTTCTTCTCCGCTGCCGTAACACTTTCCGAAGCGGTAGTAGTTTATCTTGCATTATATAGAATCAAATGACATTCAAAAGTTTGTAGAATTTATTTTGGAATAAATATTTTGAAGTTTGAAGTTTGTTTGAGATAAAAAGGTAAGAGCATCGCCGATGTTCTTTGAAAAATTATGCTTATTTGACGTCTTATACCTATAAACTACCTACTTACAAAAGAACACCGGGTTTTGTCCATACGTACTTATATCTGTAGCGAATTTGTAACGTCTACATATGAGAATCGCCTTTTTCGATAGATTTTTTGTTCATATAGGTCAATAGATTATGGAAGTACCTTTGTTGCTGGAGTAAAAATATTGATGTTAATTTATTGATGCTATCTTTATTTTCAACCTATGTGCTGACGGGTAAAAAAAGTAAAGCTTGGGTAAAGCGGTCCAGGTCTGTCAAATCCACAATACTATTTGCCACTTATAACGATGGACTATACTTGGCAACTGGAATATGATCGTAAGATAGTCAAAACTGAAAATTTTGAAAATCTCAGTTGATACTGAGGTTTTCAAAATGCTGAAAAAAAATAAAAAAACATTGAGGTTAGTTTATTATACTATCAAACGATTGAGGAAAGATTCGAGAATAGAAGATAAGCAGATGCGCGGTCGTCCTCGTGTTATTCGGATTCGAATACAAAGAAATCCCGTTCGGAAGCAATAACAGTTGGCTCTCCAGATGAGGTTCAGTAGAACGACAGTTAAAAGGAATGAAGACCTTGGACTACGAGCTTACCGAAAAAATACTGCACATTTGCTTAACTCACGACTGAAGGAAATCAGGCTCGATGGATTCCGAGTCTTGCTAAAGCGTTGCGTACAAAATTCCAACATCACTATCTACGCTGACGATATGAAAATATTTAAATCAATTACCTGTTCTGATGATGTCCTGCTCATGCAGGATGACCTGGATAAGCTTTGTCTATATTGCACGGAAAATAAACTATCGTTAAATGCCAGTAAATGTCAGCATATCAGTTTTACTAAGAAGACCACTAGAATAAATTTCGATTACAAAATCGGGGCCAATCTGATTCAAAGGGTGGAACTGATTAAAGATTTGGGGGTACTTTTTGATCCAGAGCTATCTTTCAATAGTCACTATGACTATATCATACAAAAGTCATTCCGAATGCTTGGATTTGTACTTAGAATGTCAAGGGAATTTAAAAAAGACTCAACAGTCAAGATGCTTTATTTTGCTTTCGTTCGCAGCAATCTTGAGTACTGTTCCATGGTGTGGAACCCTATTTATGACGTGCATGTATCGAGGATAGAAAGCATCCAGAACAAATTCTTGAGGCACTTGAATTTCCGCAACAGAGAATCAATTTCCAACATTAGTGGTAGCGCTGAGCGGCACAAAATAATATCATTGGAGAACAGACGAACTATAGCTGACATGATGTTTCTTTACAAAGTAGTAAATGGTTTAATTGACTGCCCTGAGTTGCTATACCGTATTAAGTTTAGAGTAGCAAGACCGTCAACCAGAATTAAAACCCTTTTCCATATACCATTTCATAAAACAAACGATGGACTTAATAATACGATGGACAGAATAATGAATACTTACAATAAGTTATTTAACGATCTTGATATCTTTAGTCTATCCCAATACGCTTTTAAAAATCTTGTTACCAAGACATTAACAAGCACACAATAATAAATAAATATTTAAATTAGATAAAAATTAAAAATGTAATAGATATAAATTAAATCCCAATAATTGCATGCTATGTTATGTTGTCAAGTTTTTATTTTAAGAATTTAATGCAAACCTATAATTGGAACCTTATCATAAGAAATCCTATCAAATATTTGTATCATAACTGTGTATTCTGTTGGTTTGCTTACAAAATAAATAAATAAATAAATAAATAAAAAGCGATACGCGGGAAAAAAATACCGTGAAATCCTTTTTTCGGATGAAAAAATGTTGGATGTCGATGAAAGCTTTAACAAACAGAATGATAGAGAATATGAGCATAATAGTGAAGAAGCGAGCAGAAGTACCCCACGTATTCAGCGTGGTCACCATTTTTCGTCATTCACGGTTTGGTTTATTAAAAAACAACACTAGCGTCAGTAATATATAATATTTAATATTTCATCATGTATATCCCCAGGACATTGTGAAAGCGTTTAGATTACTTAACTTAAAAAATACTGAAGACCTGTGGGGTATATCAGTCAAAGTCGTTGGTTCAGTAATTCTTATCATAGCCCAAGTCAAAGTCAAAGTACTTTATTACTGTAATATTTACATATACTTAGCAAACGTCATTTTTTGCATCTACTCTACATTGGACCACTGTGGGAGAAGAAGGGCGTAGAAACTACCACAGATTGATTTTTAGATCTCCTTTAAAAATAGGTTGTGCTTAACTAATACAAATATGAAAATTTTTATTGTTATGATTAATAAACAGGAATATATAATTACAAAATTATTGAGCCAGATTAACCCCATACAGTCCTGTCATTTAAGTAATCTTGAACATTGTAATATCCCTTTTTCGACAAAGTCGCTTTAACATGCTTTTTAAATTGCTCAAATGGCAATTTCAAAATTTCCAGAGGTATCTTATTGTAGTAGATAATGCACTGACCCTTGAAAGAATTGCAAAGTCTAAATCGGGGCGAACATAGTCTGTGATTATTTCTAAGGTTAACATTACAGCTATCGCTAAGTTTGGAAAATGTTGTGAGGTTCTTGCGTACATACATTATATTTTCAAATATAATGTATGTACGCAAGAGTATGTCAATTTATTTAAAAAGCTCTCTTAAGGAGTCTGTTAGTTTTAAATTATAAATTGCTCGAATAGCTCTTTTCTGTAAAATAAAAATAGTTTGAATATCCGCTGCTTTCCCCCACAACAAGAT